>OY986981.1:10904984-12331557 GCA_963920545.1 Lepidium didymum | reverse complement strand
CATGAAGGGTACAACAAAGACAAAAGCTCATGAAGGGCTTACAAAAGAAATGGCTTTTAGATTAACATAAGATTTACCTTTTTGCAACCTACTACACCACCCATAGTAGCCTTAGCACACTTTCTCAAGTCAAACTAACATTTCATTGCGTTGAACTTAGCTCACAGAGATCACATCGAAGGAAGTATGATATGAACATGGATAGCACTAAAGATCAAGCTTCACTTCATAACTCGTTAGAATGAGCTCATGAAGGGTACACCAAATACATAAGCTCATATATGGCTCACAAAAGACATGGCTTTTAGATTAGCAGAAGATTGACCTGGATGCAACCTATTACACCGCCGTGGTTGGCTTAGCACACTTTCTCGTGTCAAACTGACATTACATTTCGTTGAACTTAGCTAATAGAGATCACATGTGTAGAAGTATGATATAAACATGGCAAGCACTAAGGATCAAGCTTCACTTCATAACCCGTTAGAATAAGCTCATGAAGGGTACAACAAAGACAAAAGCTCATGAAGGGCTTACAAAAGAAATGGCTTTTAGATTAACATAAGATTGACCTTGTTGCAACCTACTACACCACCCATAGTAGGCTTAGTACACTTTCTCAGGTCAAACTAACATTTCATTGCGTTGAACTTAGCTCACAGAGATCACATCGAAGGAAGTATGATATGAACATGGATAGCACTAAAGATCAAGCTTCACTTCATAACTCGTTAGAATAAGCTCATGAAGGGTACACCAAATACATAAACTCATATATGGCTCACAAAAGACATGGCTTTTAGATTAGCAGAAGATTGACATGGATGCAACCTATTACACCGCCGTGGTTGGCTTAGCACACTTTCTCGTGTCAAACTGACATTACATTTCGTTGAACTTAGCTAATAGAGATCACATGTGTAGAAGTATGATATGAACATGGCAAGCACTAAGGATCAAGCTTCACTTCATAACTCGTTAGAATAAGCTCATGAAGGGTACAACAAAGACAAAAGCTCATGAAGGGTACAACAAAGACAAAAGCTCATGAAGGGCTTACAAAAGAAATGGCTTTTAGATTAACATAAGATTGACTTTGTTGCAACCTACTACACCACCCATAGTAGCCTTAGCACACTTTCTCAGGTCAAACTAACATTTCATTGCGTTGAACTTAGCTCACAGAGATCACATTGAAGGAAGTATAATATGAACATGGATAGCACTAAAGATCAAGCTTCACTTCATAACTCGTTAGAATAAGCTCATGAAAGGTACACCAAATACATAAGCTCATATATGGCTCACAAAAGACATGGCTTTTAGATTAGCAGAAGATTGACATGGATGCAACCTATTACACCGCCGTGGTTGGCTTAGCACACTTTCTCGTGTCAAACTGACATTACATTTCGTTGAACTTAGATAATAGAGATCACATGTGTAGAAGTATGATATGAACATGGCAAGCACTAAGGATCAAGCTTCACTTCATAACCCGTTAGAATAAGCTCATGAAGGGTACAACAAAGACAAAAGCTCATGAAGGGCTTACAAAAGAAATGGCTTTTAGATTAACATAAGATTGACCTTGTTGCAACCTACTACACCACCCATAGTAGCCTTAGCACACTTTCTCAGGTCAAACTAACATTTCATTGCGTTGAACTTAGCTAAAAGAGATCACATGGGAGGAAGTATGATATGAACATGGATAGCACTAAAGATCAAGCTTCACTTCATAACTCGTTAGAATAAGCTCATGAAGGGTACACCAAAGACATAAGCTCATATAGGTCTCACAAAAGACATGGCTTTTAGATTAGCAGAAGATTGACCTGGATGCAACCTATTACACTGCCGTGGTTGGCTTAGCACACTTTCTAATGTCAAACTGACATTTCATTTCGTTGAACTTAGGTAATAGAGATCACATGTGTAGAAGTATGATATGAACATGGCAAGCACTAAGGATCAAGCTTCACTTCATAACTCGTTAGAATAAGCTCATGAAGGGTACAACAAAGACAAAAGCTCATGAAGGGCTTACAAAAGAAATGGCTTTTAGATTAACATAAGATTGACCTTGTTGCAACCTACTACACCACCCATAGTAGCCTTAGCACACTTTCTCAGGTCAAACTAACATTTCATTGTGTTGAACTTAGCTCACAGAGATCACATCGAAGGAAGTATGATATGAACATGGATAGCACTAAAGATCAAGCTTCACTTCATAACTCGTTAGAATGAGCTCATGAAGGGTACACCAAATACATAAGCTCATATATGGCTCACAAAAGACATGGCTTTTAGATTAGCGGAAGATTGACCTGGATGCAACCTATTACACCGCCGTGGTTGGCTTAGCACACTTTCTCGTGTCAAACTGACATTACATTTCGTTGAACTTAGCTAATAGAGATCACATGTGTAGAAGTATGATATAAACATGGCAAGCACTAAGGATCAAGCTTCACTTCATAACCCGTTAGAATAAGCTCATGAAGGGTACAACAAAGACAAAAGCTCATGAAGGGCTTACAAAAGAAATGGCTTTTAGATTAACATAAGATTGACCTTGTTGCAACCTACTACACCACCCATAGTAGGCTTAGTACACTTTCTCATGTCAAACTGACATTTCATTTCGTTGAACTTAGCTAATAGAGATCACATGTGTAGAAGTATGATATGAACATGGCAAGCACTAAAGATCAAGCTTCACTTCATAACTCGTTAGAATAAGCTCATGAAGGGTACAACAAAGACAAAAGCTCATGAAGGGCTTACAAAAGAAATGGCTTTTAGATTAACAGAAGATTGAGTTTGTGGCAACCTACTACACCACCCATAGTCGGCTTAGCACACTTTCTAATGTCAAACTGACATTTCATTTCGTTGAACTTAGCTAATAGAGATCACATGTGTAGAAGTATGATATGAACATGGCAAGCACTAAGGATCAACCTTCACTTCATAACTCGTTAGAATAAGCTCATGAAGGGTACAACAAACACAAAAGCTTATGAAGGGCTTACAAAAGAAATGGCTTTTAGATTAACAGAAGATTGACTTTGTTGCAACCTACTACACCACCCATAGTAGCCTTAGCACACTTTCTCAGGTCAAACTAACATTTCATTGCGTTGAACTTAGCTCACAGAGATCACATTGAAGGAAGTATAATATGAACATGGATAGCACTAAAGATCAACCTTCACTTCATAACTCGTTAGAATAAGCTCATGAAGGGTACACCAAATACATAAGTTCATATATGGCTCACAAAAGACATGGCTTTTAGATTAGCAGAAGATTGACATGGATGCAACCTATTACACCGCCGTGGTTGGCTTAGCACACTTTCTCGTGTCAAACTGACATTACATTTCGTTGAACTTAGCTAATAGAGATCACATGTGTAGAAGTATGATATGAACATGGCAAGCACTAAGGATCAAGCTTCACTTCATAACCCGTTAGAATAAGCTCATGAAGGGTACAACAAAGACAAAAGCTCATGAAGGGCTTACAAAAGAAATGGCTTTTAGATTAACATAAGATTGACCTTGTTGCAACCTACTACACCACCCATAGTAGCCTTAGCACACTTTCTCAGGTCAAACTAACATTTCATTGCGTTGAACTTAGCTAAAAGAGATCACATGGGAGGAAGTATGATATGAACATGGATAGCACTAAAGATCAAGCTTCACTTCATAACTCGTTAGAATAAGCTCATGAAGGGTACACCAAAGACATAAGCTCATATAGGTCTCACAAAAGACATGGCTTCTAGATTAGCAGAAGATTGACCTGGATGCAACCTATTACACTGCCGTGGTTGGCTTAGCACACTTTCTAATGTCAAACTGACATTTCATTTCGTTGAACTTAGGTAATAGAGATCACATGTGTAGAAGTATGATATGAACATGGCAAGCACTAAGGATCAAGCTTCACTTCATAACTCGTTAGAATAAGCTCATGAAGGGTACAACAAAGACAAAAGCTCATGAAGGGCTTACAAAAGAAATGGCTTTTAGATTAACATAAGATTGACCTTGTTGTAACCTACTACACCACCCATAGTAGCCTTAGCACACTTTCTCAGGTCAAACTAACATTTCATTGTGTTGAACTTAGCTCACAGAGATCACATCGAAGGAAGTATGATATGAACATGGATAGCACTAAAGATCAAGCTTCACTTCATAACTCGTTAGAATGAGCTCATGAAGGGTACACCAAATACATAAGCTCATATATGGCTCACAAAAGACATGGCTTTTAGATTAGCAGAAGATTGACCTGGATGCAACCTATTACACCGCCGTGGTTGGCTTAGCACACTTTCTCGTGTCAAACTGACATTACATTTCGTTGAACTTAGCTAATAGAGATCACATGTGTAGAAGTATGATATAAACATGGCAAGCACTAAGGATCAAGCTTCACTTCATAACCCGTTAGAATAAGCTCATGAAGGGTACAACAAAGACAAAAGCTCATGAAGGGCTTACAAAAGAAATGGCTTTTAGATTAACATAAGATTGACCTTGTTGCAACCTACTACACCACCCATAGTAGCCTTAGTACACTTTCTCATGTCAAACTGACATTTCATTTCGTTGAACTTAGCTAATAGAGATCACATGTGTAGAAGAATGATATGAACATGGCAAGCACTAAGGATCAAGCTTTACTTCATAACTCGTTAGAATAAGCTCATGAAGGGTACAACAAAGACAAAAGCTCATGAAGGGCTTACAAAAGAAATGGCTTTTAGATTAACAGAAGATTGAGTTTGTGGCAACCTACTACACCACCCATAGTCGGCTTAGCACACTTTCTAATGTCAAACTGACATTTCATTTCGTTGAACTTAGCTAATAGAGATCACATGTGTAGAAGTATGATATGAACATGGCAAGCACTAAGGATCAACCTTCACTTCATAACTCGTTAGAATAAGCTCATGAAGGGTACAACAAAGACAAAAGCTTATGAAGGGCTTACAAAAGAAATGGCTTTTAGATTAACAGAAGATTGACTTTGTTGCAATCTACTACACCACCCATACTAGGCTTAGCACACTTTCTCAGGTCAAACTAACATTTCATTGCGTTGAACTTAGCTCACAGAGATCACATCGAAGGAAGTATGATATGAACATGGATAGCACTAAAGATCAAGCTTCACTTCATAACTCGTTAGAATAAGCTCATGAAGGGTACACCATATGCATAAGCTCATATATGGCTCACAAAAGACATGGCTTTTAGATTAGCAGAAGATTGACATGGATGCAACCTATTACACCGCCGTGGTTGGCTTAGCACACTTTCTCGTGTCAAACTGACATTACATTTCGTTGAACTTAGCTAATAGAGATCACATGTGTAGAAGTATGATATGAACATGGCAAGCACTAAGGATCAAGCTTCACTTCATAACCCGTTAGAATAAGCTCATGAAGGGTACAACAAAGACAAAAGCTCATGAAGGGCTTACAAAAGAAATGGCTTTTAGATTAACATAAGATTGACCTTGTTGCAACCTACTACACCACCCATAGTAGCCTTAGCACACTTTCTCAGGTCAAACTAACATTTCATTGCGTTGAACTTAGCTAAAAGAGATCACATGGGAGGAAGTATGATATGAACATGGATAGCACTAAAGATCAAGCTTCACTTCATAACTCGTTAGAATAAGCTCATGAAGGGTACACCAAAGACATAAGCTCATATAGGTCTCACAAAAGACATGGCTTTTAGATTAGCAGAAGATTGACCTGGATGCAACCTATTACACTGCCGTGGTTGGCTTAGCACACTTTCTAATGTCAAACTGACATTTCATTTCGTTGAACTTAGGTAATAGAGATCACATGTGTAGAAGTATGATATGAACATGGCAAGCACTAAGGATCAAGCTTCACTTCATAACTCGTTAGAATAAGCTCATGAAGGGTACAACAAAGACAAAAGCTCATGAAGGGCTTACAAAAGAAATGGCTTTTAGATTAACATAAGATTGACCTTGTTGCAACCTACTACACCACCCATAGTAGCCTTAGCACACTTTCTCAGGTCAAACTAACATTTCATTGCGTTGAACTTAGCTCACAGAGATCACATCGAAGGAAGTATGATATGAATATGGATAGCACTAAAGATCAAGCTTCACTTCATAACTCGTTAGAATAAGCTCATGAAGGGTACACCATGTACATAAGCTCATATATAGCTCACAAAAGACATGGCTTTTAGATTAGCAGAAGATTGACATGGATGCAACCTATTACACCGCCGTGGTTGGCTTAGCACACTTTCTCGTGTCAAACTGACATTACATTTCGTTGAACTTAGCTAATAGAGATCACATGTGTAGAAGTATGATATGAACATGGCAAGCACTAAGGATCAAGCTTCACTTCAAAACTCGTTAGAATAAGCTCATGAAGGGTACAACAAAGACAAAAGCTCATGAAGGGCTTACAAAAGAAATGGCTTTTAGATTAACATAAGATTGACCTTGTTGCAACCTACTACACCACCCATAAAAGCCTTAGCACACTTTTTCAGGTCAAACTAACATTTCATTGCGTTGAACCTAGCTCACAGAGATCACATCGAAGGAAGTATGATATGAACATGGATAGCACTAAAGATCAAGCTTCACTTCATAACTCGTTAGAATAAGCTCATGAAGGGTACACCAAATACATAAGCTCATATATGGCTCACAAAAGACATGGCTTTTAGATTAGCAGAAGATTGACATGGATGCAACCTATTACACCGCCGTGGTTGGCTTAGCACACTTTCTCGTGTCAAACTGACATTACATTTCGTTGAACTTAGCTAATAGAGATCACATGTGTAGAAGTATGATAAGAACATGGCAAGCACTAAGGATCAAGCTTCACTTCATAACTCGTTAGAATAAGCTCATGAAGGGTACAACAAACACAAAAGCTCATGAAGGGCTTACAAAAGAAATGGCTTTTAGATTAACATAAGATTGACCTTGTTGCAACCTACTACACCACCCATAGTAGCCTTAGCACACTTTCTCAGGTCAAACTAACATTTCATTGCGTTGAACTTAGCTCACAGAGATCACATCGAAGGAAGTATGATATGAACATGGATAGCACTAAAGATCAAGCTTCACTTCATAACTCGTTAGAATAAGCTCATGAAGGGTACACCAAATACATAAGGTCATATATGGCTCACAAAAGACATGGCTTTTAGATTAGCAGAAGATTGACATGGATGCAACCTATTACACCGCCGTGGTTGGCTTAGCACACTTTCTCGTGTCAAACTGACATTACATTTCGTTGAACTTAGCTAATAGAGATCACATGTGTAGAAGTATGATATGAACATGGCAAGCACTAAGGATCAAGCTTCACTTCATAACCCGTTAGAATAAGCTCATGAAGGGTACAACAAAGACAAAAGCTCATGAAGGGCTTACAAAAGAAATGGCTTTTAGATTAACATAAGATTGACCTTGTTGCAACCTACTACACCACCCATAGTAGCCTTAGCACACTTTCTCAGGTCAAACTAACATTTCATTGCGTTGAACTTAGTTCACAGAGATCACATCGAAGGAAGTATGATATGAACATGGATAGCACTAAAGATCAAGCTTCACTTCATAACTCGTTAGAATAAGCTCATGAAGGGTACACCATATACATAAGCTCATATATGGCTCACAAAAGACATGGCTTTTAGATTAGCAGAAGATTGACCTGGATGCAACCTATTACACCGCCGTGGTTGGCTTAGCACACTTTCTAATGTCAAACTGACATTTCATTTCGTTGAACTTAGCTAATAGAGATCACATGTGTAGAAGTATGATATAAACATGGCAAGAACTAAGGATCAAGCTTCACTTCATAACTCGTTAGAATAAGCTCATGAAGGGTACAACAAAGACAAAAGCTCATGAAGGGCTTACAAAAGAAATGGCTTTTAGATTAACATAAGATTGACCTTGTTGCAACCTACTACACCACCCATAGTAGCCTTAGCACACTTTCTCAGGTCAAACTAACATTTCATTGCGTTGAACTTAGCTCACAGAGATCAC
This sequence comes from Lepidium didymum, assembly GCA_963920545.1. Taxonomy (NCBI): domain Eukaryota; kingdom Viridiplantae; phylum Streptophyta; class Magnoliopsida; order Brassicales; family Brassicaceae; genus Lepidium; species Lepidium didymum. The sequence continues at coordinate 12,323,433 of OY986981.1, read as the reverse complement.
ATCGAAGGAAGTATGATATGAACATGGATAGCACTAAAGATCAAGCTTCACTTCATAACTCGTTAGAATAAGCTCATGAAGGGTACACCATATACATAAGCTCATATATGGCTCACAAAAGACATGGCTTTTAGATTAGCAGAAGATTGACCTGGATGCAACCTATTACACCGCCGTGGTTGGCTTAGCACACTTTCTAATGTCAAACTGACATTTCATTTCGTTGAACTTAGCTAATAGAGATCACATGTGTAGAAGTATGATATAAACATGGCAAGGACTAAGGATCAAGCTTCATTTCATAACTCGTTAGAATAAGCTCATGAAGGGTACAACAAAGACAAAAGCTCATGAAGGGCTTACAAAAGAAATGGCTTTTAGATTAACATAAGATTGTCCTTGTTGCAACCTACTACACCACCCATAGTAGCCTTAGCACACTTTCTCAGGTCAAACTAACATTTCATTGCGTTGAACTTAGCTCACAGAGATCACATTGAAGGAAGTATGATATGAACATGGATAGCACTAAAGATCAAGCTTCACTTCATAACTCGTTAGAATAAGCTCATGAAGGGTACACCATATACATAACCTCATATATGGCTCACAAAAGACATGGCTTTTAGATTAGCAGAAGATTGACCTGGATGCAACCTATTACACCGCCGTGGTTGGCTTAGCACACTTTCTAATGTCAAACTGACATTTCATTTCGTTGAACTTAGCTAATAGAGATCACATGTGTAGAAGTATGATATAAACATGGCAAGCACTAAGGATCAAGCTTCACTTCATAACTCGTTAGAATAAGCTCATGAAGGGTACAACAAAGACAAAAGCTCATGAAGGGCTTACAAAAGAAATGGCTTTTAGATTAACATAAGATTGTCCTTGTTGCAACCTGCTACACCACCCATAGTAGCCTTAGCACACTTTCTCAGGTCAAACTAACATTTCATTGCGTTGAACTTAGCTCACAGAGATCACATTGAAGGAAGTATGATATGAACATGGATAGAACTAAAGATCAAGCTTCACTTCATAACTCGTTAGAATAAGCTCATGAAGGGTACACCAAATACATAAGCTCATATATGGCTCACAAAAGACATGGCTTTTAGATTAGCAGAAGATTGACCTGGATGCAACCTATTACACCGCCGTGGTTGGCTTAGCACAGTTTCTAATGTCAAACTCACATTTCATTTCGTTGAACTTAGCTAATAGAGATCACATGTGTAGAAGTATGATATGAACATGGCAAGCACTAAGGATCAAGCTTCACTTCATAACTCGTTAGAATAAGCTCATGAAGGGTACAACAAAGAAAAAAGCTCATGAAGGGCTTACAAAAGAAATGGCTTTTAGATTAACATAAGATTGACCTTGTTGCAACCTACTACACCACCCATAGTAGCCTTAGCACACTTTCTCAGGTCAAACTAACATTTCATTGCGTTGAACTTAGCTCACAGAGATCACATCGAAGGAAGTATGATATGAACATGGATAGCATTAAAGATCAAGCTTCACTTCATAACTCGTTAGAATAAGCTCATGAAGGGTACACCAAATACATAACCTCATATATGGCTCACAAAAGACATGGCTTTTAGATTAGCAGAAGATTGACATGGATGCAACCTATTACACCGCCGTGGTTGGCATAGCACACTTTCTCGTGTCAAACTGACATTACATTTCGTTGAACTTAGCTAATAGAGATCACATGTGTAGAAGTATGATATGAACATGGCAAGCACTAAGGATCAAGCTTCACTTCATAACTCGTTAGAATAAGCTCATTAAGGGTACAACAAAGACAAAAGCTCATGAAGGGCTTACAAAAGAAATGGCTTTTAGATTAACATAAGATTGACCTTGTTGCAACCTACTACACCACCCATAGTAGCCTTAGCACACTTTCTGAGGTCAAACTAACATTTCATTGCGTTAGAACTTAGCTCACACAGATCACATCGAAGGAAGTATGATATGAACATGGATAGCACTAAAGATCAAGCTTCACTTCATAACTCGTTAGAATAAGCTCATGAAGGGTACACCAAATACATAAGCTCATATATGGCTCACAAAAGACATGGCTTTTAGATTAGCAGAAGATTGACATGGATGCAACCTATTACACCGCCGTGGTTGGCTTAGCACACTTTCTCGTGTCAAACTGACATTACATTTCGTTGAACTTAGCTAATAGAGATCACATGTGTAGAAGTATGATAAGAACATGGCAAGCACTAAGGATCAAGCTTCACTTCATAACTCGTTAGAATAAGCTCATGAAGGGTACAACAAACACAAAAGCTCATGAAGGGCTTACAAAAGAAATGGCTTTTAGATTAACATAAGATTGACCTTGTTGCAACCTACTACACCACCCATAGTAGCCTTAGCACACTTTCTCAGGTCAAACTAACATTTCATTGCGTTGAACTTAGCTCACATAGATCACATCGAAGGAAGTATGATATGAACATGGATAGCACTAAAGATCAAGCTTCACTTCATAACTCGTTAGAATAAGCTCATGAAGGGTACACCAAATACATAAGGTCATATATGGCTCACAAAAGACATGGCTTTTAGATTAGCAGAAGATTGACATGGATGCAACCTATTACACCGCCGTGGTTGGCTTAGCACACTTTCTCGTGTCAAACTGACATTACATTTCGTTGAACTTAGCTAATAGAGATCACATGTGTAGAAGTATGATATGAACATGGCAAGCACTAAGGATCAAGCTTCACTTCATAACCCGTTAGAATAAGCTCATGAAGGGTACAACAAAGACAAAAGCTCATGAAGGGCTTACAAAAGAAATGGCTTTTAGATTAACATAAGATTGACCTTGTTGCAACCTACTACACCACCCATAGTAGCCTTAGCACACTTTCTCAGGTCAAACTAACATTTCATTGCGTTGAACTTAGTTCACAGAGATCACATCGAAGGAAGTATGATATGAACATGGATAGCACTAAAGATCAAGCTTCACTTCATAACTCGTTAGAATAAGCTCATGAAGGGTACACCATATACATAAGCTCATATATGGCTCACAAAAGACATGGCTTTTAGATTAGCAGAAGATTGACCTGGATGCAACCTATTACACCGCCGTGGTTGGCTTAGCACACTTTCTAATGTCAAACTGACATTTCATTTCGTTGAACTTAGCTAATAGAGATCACATGTGTAGAAGTATGATATAAACATGGCAAGAACTAAGGATCAAGCTTCACTTCATAACTCGTTAGAATAAGCTCATGAAGGGTACAACAAAGACAAAAGCTCATGAAGGGCTTACAAAAGAAATGGCTTTTAGATTAACATAAGATTGACCTTGTTGCAACCTACTACACCACCCATAGTAGCCTTAGCACACTTTCTCAGGTCAAACTAACATTTCATTGCGTTGAACTTAGCTCACAGAGATCACATCGAAGGAAGTATGATATGAACATGGATAGCACTAAAGATCAAGCTTCACTTCATAACTCGTTAGAATAAGCTCATGAAGGGTACACCATATACATAAGCTCATATATGGCTCACAAAAGACATGGCTTTTAGATTAGCAGAAGATTGACCTGGATGCAACCTATTACACCGCCGTGGTTGGCTTAGCACACTTTCTAATGTCAAACTGACATTTCATTTCGTTGAACTTAGCTAATAGAGATCACATGTGTAGAAGTATGATATAAACATGGCAAGGACTAAGGATCAAGCTTCATTTCATAACTCGTTAGAATAAGCTCATGAAGGGTACAACAAAGACAAAAGCTCATGAAGGGCTTACAAAAGAAATGGCTTTTAGATTAACATAAGATTGTCCTTGTTGCAACCTACTACACCACCCATAGTAGCCTTAGCACACTTTCTCAGGTCAAACTAACATTTCATTGCGTTGAACTTAGCTCACAGAGATCACATTGAAGGAAGTATGATATGAACATGGATAGCACTAAAGATCAAGCTTCACTTCATAACTCGTTAGAATAAGCTCATGAAGGGTACACCATATACATAACCTCATATATGGCTCACAAAAGACATGGCTTTTAGATTAGCAGAAGATTGACCTGGATGCAACCTATTACACCGCCGTGGTTGGCTTAGCACACTTTCTAATGTCAAACTGACATTTCATTTCGTTGAACTTAGCTAATAGAGATCACATGTGTAGAAGTATGATATAAACATGGCAAGCACTAAGGATCAAGCTTCACTTCATAACTCGTTAGAATAAGCTCATGAAGGGTACAACAAAGACAAAAGCTCATGAAGGGCTTACAAAAGAAATGGCTTTTAGATTAACATAAGATTGTCCTTGTTGCAACCTGCTACACCACCCATAGTAGCCTTAGCACACTTTCTCAGGTCAAACTAACATTTCATTGCGTTGAACTTAGCTCACAGAGATCACATTGAAGGAAGTATGATATGAACATGGATAGAACTAAAGATCAAGCTTCACTTCATAACTCGTTAGAATAAGCTCATGAAGGGTACACCAAATACATAAGCTCATATATGGCTCACAAAAGACATGGCTTTTAGATTAGCAGAAGATTGACCTGGATGCAACCTATTACACCGCCGTGGTTGGCTTAGCACAGTTTCTAATGTCAAACTCACATTTCATTTCGTTGAACTTAGCTAATAGAGATCACATGTGTAGAAGTATGATATGAACATGGCAAGCACTAAGGATCAAGCTTCACTTCATAACTCGTTAGAATAAGCTCATGAAGGGTACAACAAAGAAAAAAGCTCATGAAGGGCTTACAAAAGAAATGGCTTTTAGATTAACATAAGATTGACCTTGTTGCAACCTACTACACCACCCATAGTAGCCTTAGCACACTTTCTCAGGTCAAACTAACATTTCATTGCGTTGAACTTAGCTCACAGAGATCACATCGAAGGAAGTATGATATGAACATGGATAGCATTAAAGATCAAGCTTCACTTCATAACTCGTTAGAATAAGCTCATGAAGGGTACACCAAATACATAACCTCATATATGGCTCACAAAAGACATGGCTTTTAGATTAGCAGAAGATTGACATGGATGCAACCTATTACACCGCCGTGGTTGGCATAGCACACTTTCTCGTGTCAAACTGACATTACATTTCGTTGAACTTAGCTAATAGAGATCACATGTGTAGAAGTATGATATGAACATGGCAAGCACTAAGGATCAAGCTTCACTTCATAACTCGTTAGAATAAGCTCATGAAGGGTACAACAAAGACAAAAGCTCATGAAGGGCTTACAAAAGAAATGGCTTTTAGATTAACATAAGATTGACCTTGTTGCAACCTACTACACCACCCATAGTAGCCTTAGCACACTTTCTGAGGTCAAACTAACATTTCATTGCGTTAGAACTTAGCTCACACAGATCACATCGAAGGAAGTATGATATGAACATGGATAGCACTACAGATCAAGCTTCACTTCATCACTCGTTAGAATAAGCTCATGAAGGGTACACCAAATACATAAGCTCATATATGGCTCACAAAAGACATGGCTTTTAGATTAGCAGAAGATTGACCTGGATGCAACCTATTACACCGCCGTGGTTGGCTTAGCACACTTTCTAATGTCAAACTGACATTTCATTTCATTGAACTTAGCTAATAGAGATCACATGTGTAGAAGTATGATATGAACATGGCAAGCTCTAAGGATCAAGCTTCACTTCATAACTCGTTAGAATTAGCTCATGAAGGGTACAACAAAGACAAAAGCTCATGAAGGGCTTACAAAAGAAATGGCTTTTAGATTAACATAAGATTGACCTTGTTGCAACCTACTACACCACCCATAGTAGCCTTAGCACACTTTCTCAGGTCAAACTAACATTTCATTGCGTTGAACTTAACTCACAGAGATCACATCGAAGGAAGTATGATATGAACCTGGATAGCACTAAAGATCAAGCTTCACTTCATAACTCGTTAGAATAAGCTCATGAAGGGTACACCAAAGACATAAGCTCATATAGGTCTCACAAAAGACATGGCTTTTAGATTAGCAGAAGATTGACCTGGATGCAACCTATTACACCGCCGTGGTTGGCTTAGCACACTTTCTAATGTCAAACTGACATTTCATTTCGTTGAACTTAGCTAATAGAGATCACATGTGTAGAAGTATGATAAGAACATGGCAAGCACTAAGGATCAAGCTTCACTTCATAACTCGTTAGAATAAGCTCATGAAGGGTACAACAAAGACAAGCTCATGAAGGGCTTACAAAAGAAATGGCTTTTAGATTAACATAAGATTGACCTTGTTGCAACCTACTACACCACCCATAGTAGCCTTAGCACACTTTCTCAGGTCAAACTAACATTTCATTGCGTTGAACTTAGCTCACAGAGATCACATCAAAGGAAGTATGATATGAACATGGATAGCACTAAAGATCAAGCTTCACTTCATAACTCGTTAGAATAAGCTCATGAAGGGTACACCATATACATAAGCTCATTTATGGCTCACAAAAGACATGGCTTTTAGATTAGCAGAAGATTGACATGGATGCAACCTATTACACCGCCGTGGTTGGCTTAGCACACTTTCTCGTGTCAAACTGACATTACATTTCGTTGAACTTAGCTAATAGAGATCACATGTGTAGAAGTATGATATGAACATGGCAAGCACTAAGGATCAAGCTTCACTTCAAAACTCGTTAGAATAAGCTCATGAAGGGTACAACAAAGACAAAAGCTCATGAAGGGCTTACAAAAGAAATGGCTTTTAGATTAACATAAGATTGACCTTGTTGCAACCTACTACACCACCCATAAAAGCCTTAGCACACTTTTTCAGGTCAAAATAACATTTCATTGCGTTGAACTTAGCTCACAGAGATCACATCGAAGGAAGTATGATATGAACATGGATAGCACTAAAGATCAAGCTTCACTTCATAACTCGTTAGAATAAGCTCATGAAGGGTACACCAAATACATAACCTCATATATGGCTCACAAAAGACATGGCTTTTAGATTAGCAGAAGATTGACATGGATGCAACCTATTACACCGCCGTGTTTGGCTTAGCACACTTTCTCGTGTCAAACTGACATTACATTTCGTTGAACTTAGCTAATAGAGATCACATGTGTAGAAGTATGATATGAACATGGCAAGCACTAAGGATCAAGCTTCACTTCATAACTCGTTAGAATAAGCTCATGAAGGGTACAACAAACACAAAAGCTCATGAAGGGCTTACAAAAGAAATGGCTTTTAGATTAACATAAGATTGACCTTGTTGCAACCTACTACACCACCCATAGTAGCCTTAGCACACTTTCTCAGGTCAAACTAACATTTCATTGCGTTGAACTTAGCTCACAGAGATCACATCGAAGGAAGTATGATATGAACATGGATAGCACTAAAGATCAAGCTTCACTTCATAACTCGTTAGAAAAAGCTCATGAAGGGTACACCAAATACATAAGCTCATATATGGCTCACAAAAGACATGGCTTTTAGATTAGCAGAAGATTGACATGGATGCAACCTATTACACCGCCGTGGTTGGCTTAGCACACTTTCTCGTGTCAAACTGACATTACATTTCGTTGAACTTAGCTAATAGAGATCACATGTGTAGAAGTATGATATGAACATGGCAAGCACTAAGGATCAAGCTTCACTTCATAACTCGTTAGAATAAGCTCATGAAGGGTACAACAAAGACAAAAGCTCATGAAGGGCTTACAAAAGAAATGGCATTTAGATTAACAGAAGATTGACTTTGTTGCAACCAACTACACCACCCATAGTAGGCTTAGCACACTTTCTCATGTCAAACTAACATTTCATTGCGTTGAACTTAGCTAAAAGAGATCACATGGGAGGAAGTATGATATGAACATGGATAGCACTAAAGATCAAGCTTCACTTTATAACTCGTTAGAATAAGCTCATGAAGGGTACGACCAAAGACATAAGCTCATATAGGTCTCACAAAAGACATGGCTTTTAGATTAGCAGAAGATTGACCTGGATGCAACCTATTACACCGCCGTTGTTGGCTTAGCACACTTTCTAATGTCAAACTGACATTTCATTTCGTTGAACTTAGCTAATAGAGATCACATGTGTAGAAGTATGATATGAACATGGCAAGCACTAAGGATCAAGCTTCACTTCATAACTCGTTAGAATAAGCTCATGAAGGGTACAACAAAGACAAAAGCTCATGAAGGGCTTACAAAATAAATGGCTTTTAGATTAACATAAGATTGACCTTGTTGCAACCTACTACACCACCCATAGTAGGCTTAGCACACTTTCTCATGTCAAACTGACATTTCATTGCGTTGAACTTAGCTAAAAGAGAGCACATGGGAGGAAGTATGATATGAACATGCATAGCACTAAAGATCAAGCTACACTTCATAACTCGTTAGAATAAGCTCATGAAGGGTACACCAAAGACATAAGCTCATATGGGTCTCACAAAAGACATGGCTTTTAGATTAGCAGAAGATTGACATGGATGCAACCTATTACACCGTCGTGGTTGGCTTAGCACACTTTCTCGTGTCAAACTGACATTACATTTCGTTGAACTTAGCTAATAGAGATCACATGTGTAGAAGTATGATATGAACATGGCAAGCACTAAGGATCAAGCTTCACTTCATAACTCGTTAGAATAAGCTCATGAAGGGTACAACAAAGACAAAAGCTCATGAAGGGCTTACAAAAGAAATGGCTTTTAGATTAACATAAGATTGACCTTGTTGCAACCTACTACACCACCCATAGTAGCCTTAGCACACTTTCTCAGGTCAAACTAACATTTCATTGCGTTGAACTTAGCTCACAGAGATCACATCGAAGGAAGTATGATATGAACATGGATAGCACTAAAGATCAAGCTTCACTTCATAACTCGTTAGAATAAGCTCATGAAGGGTACACCAAATACATAAGCTCATATATGGCTCACAAAAGACATGGCTTTTAGATTAGCAGAAGATTGACATGGATGCAACCTATTACACCGCCGTGGTTGGCTTAGCACACTTTCTCGTGTCAAACTGACATTACATTTCGTTGAACTTAGCTAATAGAGATCACATGTGTAGAAGTATGATATGAACATGGCAAGCACTAAGGATCAAGCTTCACTTCATAACTCGTTAGAATAAGCTCATGAAGGGTACAACAAAGACAAAAGCTCATGAAGGGCTTACAAAAGAAATGGCATTTAGATTAACAGAAGATTGACTTTGTTGCAACCAACTACACCACCCATAGTAGGCTTAGCACACTTTCTCATGTCAAACTAACATTTCATTGCGTTGAACTTAGCTAAAAGAGATCACATGGGAGGAAGTATGATATGAACATGGATAGCACTAAAGATCAAGCTTCACTTTATAACTCGTTAGAATAAGCTCATGAAGGGTACGACCAAAGACATAAGCTCATATAGGTCTCACAAAAGACATGGCTTTTAGATTAGCAGAAGATTGACCTGGATGCAACCTATTACACCGCCGTTGTTGGCTTAGCACACTTTCTAATGTCAAACTGACATTTCATTTCGTTGAACTTAGCTAATAGAGATCACATGTGTAGAAGTATGATATGAACATGGCAAGCACTAAGGATCAAGCTTCACTTCATAACTCGTTAGAATAAGCTCATGAAGGGTACAACAAAGACAAAAGCTCATGAAGGGCTTACAAAAGAAATGGCTTTTAGATTAACATAAGATTGACCTTGTTACAACCTACTACACCACCCATAGTAGGCTTAGCACACTTTCTCATGTCAAACTGACATTTTATTGCGTTGAACTTAGCTAAAAGAGATCACATGGGAGGAAGTATGATATGAACATGCATAGCACTAAAGATCAAGCTTCACTTCATAACTCGTTAGAATAAGCTCATGAAGGGTACACCAAAGACATAAGCTCATATGGGTCTCACAAAAGACATGGCTTTTAGATTAGCAGAAGATTGACATGGATGCAACCTATTACACCGTCGTGGTTGGCTTAGCACACTTTCTCGTGTCAAACTGACATTACATTTCGTTGAACTTAGCTAATAGAGATCACATGTGTAGAAGTATGATATGAACATGGCAAGCACTAAGGATCAAGCTTCACTTCATAACTCGTTAGAATAAGCTCATGAAGGGTACAACAAAGACAAAAGCTCATGAAGGGCTTACAAAAGAAATGGCTTTTAGATTAACATAAGATTGACCTTGTTGCAACCTACTACACCACCCATAGTAGGCTTAGCACACTTTCTCATGTCAAACTGACATTTCATTGCGTTGAACTTAGCTAAAAGAGATCACATGGGAGGAAGTATGATATGAACATGGATAGCACTAAAGATCAAGCTTCACTTCATAACTCGTTAGAATAAGCTCATGAAGGGTACACCAAATACATAAGCGCATATATGGCTCACAAAACACATGGCTTTTAGATTAGCAGAAGATTGACATGGATGCAACCTATTACACCGCCGTGATTGGCTTAGCACACTTTCTCGTGTCAAACTGACATTACATTTCGTTGAACTTAGCTAATAGAGATCACATGTGTAGAAGTATGATATGAACATGGCAAGCACTAAGGATCAAGCTTCACTTCATAACTCGTTAGAATAAGCTCATGAAGGGTACAACAAAGACAAAAGCTCATGAAGGGCTTACAAAAGAAATGGCTTTTAGATTAACATAAGATTGACCTTGTTACAACCTACTACACCACCCATAGTAGGCTTAGCACACTTTCTCATGTCAAACTGACATTTTATTGCGTTGAACTTAGCTAAAAGAGATCACATGGGAGGAAGTATGATATGAACATGCATAGCACTAAAGATCAAGCTTCACTTCATAACTCGTTAGAATAAGCTCATGAAGGGTACACCAAAGACATAAGCTCATATGGGTCTCACAAAAGACATGGCTTTTAGATTAGCAGAAGATTGACATGGATGCAACCTATTACACCGTCGTGGTTGGCTTAGCACACTTTCTCGTGTCAAACTGACATTACATTTCGTTGAACTTAGCTAATAGAGATCACATGTGTAGAAGTATGATATGAACATGGCAAGCACTAAGGATCAAGCTTCACTTCATAACTCGTTAGAATAAGCTCATGAAGGGTACAACAAAGACAAAAGCTCATGAAGGGCTTACAAAAGAAATGGCTTTTAGATTAACATAAGATTGACCTTGTTGCAACCTACTACACCACCCATAGTAGGCTTAGCACACTTTCTCATGTCAAACTGACATTTCATTGCGTTGAACTTAGCTAAAAGAGATCACATGGGAGGAAGTATGATATGAACATGGATAGCACTAAAGATCAAGCTTCACTTCATAACTCGTTAGAATAAGCTCATGAAGGGTACACCAAATACATAAGCGCATATATGGCTCACAAAACACATGGCTTTTAGATTAGCAGAAGATTGACATGGATGCAACCTATTACACCGCCGTGATTGGCTTAGCACACTTTCTCGTGTCAAACTGACATTACATTTCGTTGAACTTAGCTAATAGAGATCACATGTGTAGAAGTATGATATGAACATGGCAAGCACTAAGGATCAAGCTTCACTTCATAACTCGTTAGAATAAGCTCATGAAGGGTACAACAAAGACAAAAGCTCATGAAGGGCTTACAAAAGAAATGGCTTTTAGATTAACATAAGATTGACCTTGTTGCAACCTACTACACCACCCATAGTAGGCTTAGCACACTTTCTCATGTCAAACTGACATTTCATTGCGTTGAACTTAGCTAAAAGAGATCATATGGGAGGAAGTATGATATGAACATGGATAGCACTAAAGATCAAGCTTCACTTCATAACTCGTTAGAATAAGCTCATGAAGGGTACACCAAAGACATAAGCTCATATAGGTCTCACAAAAGACATGGCTTTTAGATTAGCAGAAGATTGACCTGGATGCAACCTATTACACCGCCGTGGTTGGCTTAGCACACTTTCTCGTGTCAAACTGACATTACATTTCGTTGAACTTAGCTAATAGAGATCACATGTGTAGAAGTATGATATGAACATGGCAAGCACTAAGGATCAAGCTTCACTTCATAACTCGTTAGAATAAGCTCATGAAGGGTACAACAAAGACAAAAGCTCATGAAGGGCTTACAAAAGAAATGGCTTTTAGATTAACATAAGATTGACCTTGTTGCAACCTACTACACCACCCATAGTAGGCTTAGCACACTTTCTCATGTCAAACTGACATTTCATTGCGTTGAACTTAGCTAAAAGAGATCACATGGGAGGAAGTATGATATGAACATGGATAGCACTAAAGATCAAGCTTCACTTCATAACTCGTTAGAATAAGCTCATGAAGGGTACACCAAAGACATAAGCTCATATAGGTCTCACAAAAGACATGGCCTTTACATTAGCAGAAGATTGACCTGGATGCAACCTATTACACCGCCGTGGTTGGCTTAGCACAGTTTCTAATGTCAAACTGACATTTCATTTCGTTGAACTTAGCTAATAGAGATCACATGTGTAGAAGTATTATATGAACATGGCAAGCACTAAGGATCAAGCTTCACTTCATAACTCGTTAGAATAAGCTCATGAAGGGTACAACAAAGACAAAAGCTCATGAAGGGCTTACAAAAGAAATGGCTTTTAGATTAACATAAGATTGACCTTGTTACAACCTACTACACCACCCATAGTAGGCTTAGCACACTTTCTCATGTCAAACTGACATTTTATTGCGTTGAACTTAGCTAAAAGAGATCACATGGGAGGAAGTATGATATGAACATGGATAGCACTAAAGATCAAGCTTCACTTCATAACTCGTTAGAATAAGCTCATGAAGGGTACACCAAAGACATAAGCTCATATAGGTCTCACAAAAGACATGGCTTTTAGATTAGCAGAAGATTGACCTGGATGCAACCTATTACACCGCCGTGGTTGGCTTAGCACACTTTCTCGTGTCAAACTGACATTACATTTCGTTGAACTTAACTAATAGAGATCACATGTGTAGAAGTATGATATGAACATGGCAAGCACTAAGGATCAAGCTTCACTTCATAACTCGTTAGAATAAGCTCATGAAGGGTACAACAAAGACAAAAGCTCATGAAGGGCTTACAAAAGAAATGGCTTTTAGATTAACATAAGATTGACCTTGTTGCAACCTACTACACCACCCATAGTAGGCTTAGCACACTTTCTCATGTCAAACTGACATTTCATTGCGTTGAACTTAGCTAAAAGAGATCACATGGGAGGAAGTATGATATGAACATGGATAGCACTAAAGATCAAGCTTCACTTCATAACTCGTTAGAATAAGCTCATGAAGGGTACACCAAATACATAAGCTCATATATGGCTCACAAAAGACATGGCTTTTAGATTAGCAGAAGATTGACCTGGATGCAACCTATTACACCGCCGTGGTTGGCTTAGCACACTTTCTCGTGTCAAACTGACATTACATTTCGTTGAACTTAGCTAATAGAGATCACATGTGTAGAAGTATGATATGAACATGGCAAGCACTAAGGATCAAGCTTCACTTCATAACTCGTTAGAATAAGCTCATGAAGGGTACAACAAAGACAAAAGCTCATGAAGGGCTTACAAAAGAAATGGCTTTTAGATTAACATAAGATTGACCTTGTTGCAACCTACTACACCACCCATAGTAGCCTTAGCACACTTTCTCAGGTCAAACTAACATTTCATTGCGTTGAACTTAGCTCACAGAGATCACATCGAAGGAAGTATGATATGAACATGGATAGCACTAAAGATCAAGCTTCACTTCATAACTCGTTAGAATAAGCACATGAAGGGTACACCAAATACATAAGCTCATATATGGCTCACAAAAGACATGGCTTTTAGATTAGCAGAAGATTGACATGGATGCAACCTATTACACCGCCGTGGTTGGCTTAGCACACTTTCTCGTGTCAAACTAACATTACATTTCGTTGAACTTAGCTAATAGAGATCACATGTGTAGAAGTATGATATGAACATGGCAAGCACTAAGGATCAAGCTTCACTTCATAACTCGTTAGAATAAGCTCATGAAGGGTACAACAAAGACAAAAGCTCATGAAGGGCTTACAAAAGAAATGGCTTTTAGATTAACATAAGATTGACCTTGTTGCAACCTACTACACCACCCATAGTAGGCTTAGCACACTTTCTCATGTCAAACTGACATTTCATTGCGTTGAACTTAGCTAAAAGAGATCACATGGGAGGAAGTATGATATGAACATGGATAGCACTAAAGATCAAGCTTCACTTCATAACTCGTTAGAATAAGCTCATGAAGGGTACACCAAAGACATAAGCTCATATAGGTCTCACAAAAGACATGGCCTTTAGATTAGCAGAAGATTGACCTGGATGCAACCTATTACACCGCCGTGATTGGCTTAGCACACTTTCTCGTGTCAAACTGACATTACATTTCGTTGAACTTAGCTAATAGAGATCACATGTGTAGAAGTATGATATGAACATGGCAAGCACTAAGGATCAAGCTTCACTTCATAACTCGTTAGAATAAGCTCATGAAGGGTACAACAAAGACAAAAGCTCATGAAGGGCTTACAAAAGAAATGGCTTTTAGATTAACATAAGATTGACCTTGTTGCAACCTACTACACCACCCATAGTAGGCTTAGCACACTTTCTCATGTCAAACTGACATTTCATTGCGTTGAACTTAGCTAAAAGAGATCATATGGGAGGAAGTATGATATGAACATGGATAGCACTAAAGATCAAGCTTCACTTCATAACTCGTTAGAATAAGCTCATGAAGAGTACACCAACTACATAAGCTCATATATGGCTCACAAAAGACATGGCTTTTAGATTAGCAGAAGATTGACATGGATGCAACCTATTACACCGCCGTGATTGGCTTAGCACACTTTCTCGTGTCAAACTGACATTACATTTCGTTGAACTTAGCTAATAGAGCTCACATGTGTAGAAGTATGATATGAACATGGCAAGCACTAAGGATCAAACTTCACTTCATAACTCGTTAGAATAAGCTCATGAAGGGTACAACAAAGACAAAAGCTTATGAAGGGCTTACAAAAGAAATGGCTTTTAGATTAACATAAGATTGACCTTGTTGCAACCTACTACACCACCCATAGTAGCCTTAGCACACTTTCTCAGGTCAAACTAACATTTCATTGCGTTGAACTTAGCTAATAGAGATCACATCGAAGGAAGTATGATATGAACATGGATAGCACTAAAGATCAAGCTTCACTTCATAACTCGTTAGAATAAGCTCATGAAGGGTACACCAAAGACATAAGCTCATATAGGTCTCACAAAAGACATGGCTTTTAGATTAGCAGAAGATTGACCTGGATGCAACCTATTACACCGCCGTGGTTGGCTTAGCACACTTTCTAATGTCAAACTGACATTTCATTTCGTTGAACTTAGCTAATAGAGATCACATGTGTAGAAGTATGATATGAACATGGCAAGCACTAAGGATCAAGCTTCACTTCATAACTCGTTAGAATAAGCTCATGAAGGGTACAACAAAGACAAAAGCTCATGAAGGGCTTACAAAAGAAATGGCTTTTAGATTAACATAAGATTGACCTTGTTGCAACCTACTACACCACCCATAGTAGGCTTAGCACACTTTCTCATGTCAAACTGACATTTCATTGCGTTGAACTTAGCTAAAAGAGATCACATGGGAGGAAGTATGATATGAACATGGATAGCACTAAAGATCAAGCTTCACTTCATAACTCGTTAGAATAAGCTCATGAAGGGTACACCAAATACATAAGCTCATATATGGCTCACAAAAGACATGGCTTTTAGATTAATAGAAGATTGACTTTGTTGCAACCTACTACACCACCCATAGTCGGCTTAGCACACTTTCTAATGTCAAACTGACATTTCATTTCGTTGAACTTAGCTAATAGAGATCACATGTGTAGAAGTATGATATGAACATGGCAAGCACTAAGGATCAAGCTTCACTTCATAACTCGTTAGAATAAGCTCATGAAGGGTACAACAAAGACAAAAGCTCATGAAGGGCTTACAAAAGAAATGGCTTTTAGATTAACATAAGATTGACCTTGTTGCAACCTACTACACCACCCATAGTAGGCTTAGCACACTTTCTCATGTCAAACTGACATTTCATTGCGTTGAACTTAGCTAAAAGAGATCACATGGGAGGAAGTATGATATGAACATGGATAGCACTAAAGATCAAGCTTCACTTCATAACTCGTTAGAATAAGCTCATGAAGGGTACACCAAAGACATAAGCTCATATAGGTCTCACAAAAGACATGGCTTTTAGATTAGCAGAAGATTGACCTGGATGCAACCTATTACACCGCCGTGGTTGGCTTAGCACACTTTCTAATGTCAAACTGACATTTCATTTCGTTGAACTTAGCTAATAGAGATCACATGTGTAGAAGTATGATATGAACATGGCAAGCACTAAGGATCAAGCTTCACTTCATAACTCGTTAGAATAAGCTCATGAAGGGTACAACAAAGACAAAAGCTCATGAAGGGCTTACAAAAGAAATGGCTTTTAGATTAACATAAGATTGACCTTGTTGCAACCTACTACACCACCCATAGTAGGCTTAGCACACTTTCTCATGTCAAACTGACATTTCATTGCGTTGAACTTAGCTAAAAGAGATCACATGGGAGGAAGTATGATATGAACATGGATAGCACTAAAGATCAAGCTTCACTTCATAACTCGTTAGAATAAGCTCATGAAGGGTACACCAAATACATAAGCTCATATATGGCTCACAAAAGACATGGCTTTTAGATTAATAGAAGATTGACTTTGTTGCAACCTACTACACCACCCATAGTCGGCTTAGCACACTTTCTAATGTCAAACTGACATTTCATTTCGTTGAACTTAGCTAATAGAGATCACATGTGTAGAAGTATGATATGAACATGGCAAGCACTAAGGATCAAGCTTCACTTCATAACTCGTTAGAATAAGCTCATGAAGGGTACAACAAAGACAAAAGCTCATGAAGGGCTTACAAAAGAAATGGCTTTTAGATTAACATAAGATTGACCTTGTTGCAACCTACTACACCACCCATAGTAGGCTTAGCACACTTTCTCATGTCAAACTGACATTTCATTGCGTTGAACTTAGCTAAAAGAGATCACATGGGAGGAAGTATGATATGAACATGGATAGCACTAAAGATCAAGCTTCACTTCATAACTCGTTAGAATAAGCTCATGAAGGGTACACCAAATACATAAGCTCATATATGGCTCACAAAAGACATGGCTTTTAGATTAACAGAAGATTGACCTGGATGCAACCTATTACACCGCCGTGGTTGGCTTAGCACACTTTCTCGTGTCAAACTGACATTACATTTCGTTGAACTTAACTAATAGAGATCACATGTGTAGAAGTATTATATGAACATGGCAAGCACTAAGGATCAAGCTTCACTTCATAACTCGTTAGAATAAGCTCATGAAGGGTACAACAAAGACAAAAGCTCATGAAGGGCTTACAAAAGAAATGGCTTTTAGATTAACATAAGATTGACCTTGTTGCAACCTACTACACCACCCATAGTAGGCTTAGCACACTTTCTCATGTCAAACTGACATTTCATTGCGTTGAACTTAGCTAAAAGAGATCATATGGGAGGAAGTATGATATGAACATGGATAGCACTAAAGATCAAGCTTCACTTCATAACTCGTTAGAATAAGCTCATGAAGGGTACACCAAAGACATAAGCTCATATAGGTCTCACAAAAGACATGGCTTTTAGATTAGCAGAAGATTGACATGGATGCAACCTATTACACTGCCGTGGTTGGCTTAGCACACTTTCTCGTGTCAAACTGACATTACATTTCGTTGAACTTAGCTAATAGAGATCACATGTGTAGAAGTATGATATGAACATGGCAAGCACTAAGGATCAAGCTTCACTTCATAACTCGTTAGAATAAGCTCATGAAGGGTACAACAAAGACAAAAGCTCATGAAGGGCTTACAAAAGAAATGGCTTTTAGATTAACATAAGATTGACCTTGTTGCAACCTACTACACCACCCATAGTAGGCTTAGCACACTTTCTCATGTCAAACTGACATTTCATTGCGTTGAACTTAGCTAAAAGAGATCACATGGGAGTAAGTATGATATGAACATGGATAGCACTAAAGATCAAGCTTCACTTCATAACTCGTTAGAATAAGCTCATGAAGGGTACACCAAAGACATAAGCTCATATGGGTCTCACAAAAGACATGGCTTTTAGATTAGCAGAAGATTGACCTGGATGCAACCTATTACACCGCCGTGGTTGGCTTAGCACACTTTCTCGTGTCAGACTGACATTACATTTCGTTGAACTTAGCTAATAGAGATCACATGTGTAGAAGTATGATATGAACATGGCAAGCACTAAGGATCAAGCTTCACTTCATAACTCGTTAGAATAAGCTCATGAAGGGTACAACAAAGACAAAAGCTCATGAAGGGCTTACAAAAGAAATGGCTTTTAGATTAACATAAGATTGACCTTGTTGCAACCTACTACACCACCTATAGTAGCCTTAGCACACTTTCTCAGGTCAAACTAACATTTCATTGCGTTGAACTTAGCTCACAAAGATCACATCGAAGGAAGTATGATATGAACATGGATAGCACTAAAGATCAAGCTTCACTTCATAACTCGTTAGAATAAGCTCATGAAGGGTACACCAAATACATAAGCTCATATATGGCTCACAAAAGACATGGCTTTTAGATTAACAGAAGATTGACTTTGTTGCAACCTACTACACCACCCATAGTCGGCTTAGCACACTTTCTAATGTCAAACTGACATTTCATTTCGTTGAACTTAGCTAATAGAGATCACATGTGTAGAAGTATGATATGAACATGGCAAGCACTAAGCATCAAGCTTCACTTCATAACTCGTTAGAATAAGCTCATGAAGGGTACAACAAAGACAAAAGCTCATGAAGGGCTTACAAAAGAAATGGCTTTTAGATTAACATAAGATTGACCTTGTTGCAACCTACTACACCACCCATAGTAGGCTTAGCACACTTTCTCATGTCAAACTGACATTTCATTGCGTTGAACTTAGCTAAAAGAGATCACATGGGAGGAAGTATGATATGAACATGGATAGCACTAAAGATCAAGCTTCACTTCATAACTCGTTAGAATAAGCTCATGAAGGGTACACCAAAGACATAAGCTCATATAGGTCTCACAAAAGACATGGCTTTTAGATTAGCAGAAGATTGACCTGGATGCAACCTATTACACCGCCGTGGTTGGCTTAGCACACTTTCTCGTGTCAAACTGACATTACATTTCGTTGAACTTAACTAATAGAGATCACATGTGTAGAAGTATTATATGAACATGGCAAGCACTAAGGATCAAGCTTCACTTCATAACTCGCTAGAATAAGCTCATGAAGGGTACAACAAAAACAAAAGCTCATGAAGGGCTTACAAAAGAAATGGCTTTTAGATTAACATAAGATTGACCTTGTTGCAACCTACTACACCACCCATAGTAGGCTTAGCACACTTTCTCATGTCAAACTGACATTTCATTGCGTTGAACTTAGCTAAAAGAGATCACATGGGAGGAAGTATGATATGAACATGGATAGCACTAAAGATCAAGCTTCACTTCATAACTCGTTAGAATAAGCTCATGAAGGGTACACCAAATACATAAGCTCATATATGGCTCACAAAAGACATGGCTTTTAGATTAACAGAAGATTGACATGGATGCAACCTATTACACCGCCGTGGTTGGCTTAGCTCACTTTCTAATGTCAAACTGACATTACATTTCGTTGAACTTAGCTAATAGAGATCACATGTGTAGAAGTATGATATGAACATGGCAAGCACTAAGGATCAAGCTTCACTTCATAACTCGTTAGAATAAGCTCATGAAGGGTACAACAAAGACAAAAGCTCATGAAGGGCTTACAAAAGAAATGGCTTTTAGATTAACATAAGATTGACCTTGTTGCAACCTACTACACCACCCATAGTAGGCTTAGCACACTTTCTCATGTCAAACTGACATTTCATTGCGTTGAACTTAGCTCACAGAGATCACATCAAAGGAAGTATGATATGAACATGGATAACACTAAAGATCAAGCTTCACTTCATAACTCGTTAGAATAAGCTCATGAAGGGTACACCAAAGACATAAGCTCATATAGGTCTCACAAAAGACATGGCTTTTAGATTAGCAGAAGATTGACCTGGATGCAACCTATTACACCGCCGTGGTTGGCTTAGCACACTTTCTAATGTCAAACTGACATTTCATTTCGTTGAACTTAGCTAATAGAGCTCACATGTGTAGAAGTATGATATGAACATGGCAAGCACTAAGGATCAAACTTCACTTCATAACTCGTTAGAATAAGCTCATGAAGGGTACAACAAAGACAAAAGCTTATGAAGGGCTTACAAAAGAAATGGCTTTTAGATTAACATAAGATTGACCTTGTTGCAACCTACTACACCACCCATAGTAGCCTTAGCACACTTTCTCAGGTCAAACTAACATTTCATTGCGTTGAACTTAGCTAATAGAGATCACATCGAAGGAAGTATGATATGAACATGGATAGCACTAAAGATCAAGCTTCACTTCATAACTCGTTAGAATAAGCTCATGAAGGGTACACCAAAGACATAAGCTCATATAGGTCTCACAAAAGACATGGCTTTTAGATTAGCAGAAGATTGACCTGGATGCAACCTATTACACCGCCGTGGTTGGCTTAGCACACTTTCTAATGTCAAACTGACATTTCATTTCGTTGAACTTAGCTAATAGAGATCACATGTGTAGAAGTATGATATGAACATGGCAAGCACTAAGGATCAAGCTTCACTTCATAACTCGTTAGAATAAGCTCATGAAGGGTACAACAAAGACAAAAGCTCATGAAGGGCTTACAAAAGAAATGGCTTTTAGATTAACATAAGATTGACCTTGTTGCAACCTACTACACCACCCATAGTAGGCTTAGCACACTTTCTCATGTCAAACTGACATTTCATTGCGTTGAACTTAGCTAAAAGAGATCACATGGGAGGAAGTATGATATGAACATGGATAGCACTAAAGATCAAGCTTCACTTCATAACTCGTTAGAATAAGCTCATGAAGGGTACACCAAAGACATAAGCTCATATAGGTCTCACAAAAGACATGGCTTTTAGATTAGCAGAAGATTGACCTGGATGCAACCTATTACACCGCCTTGGTTGGCTTAGCACACTTTTGAATGTCAAACTGACATTTCATTTCGTTGAACTTAGCTAATAGAGATCACATGTGTAGAAGTATGATATGAACATGGCAAGCACTAAGGATCAAGCTTCACTTCATAACTCGTTAGAATAAGCTCATGAAGGGTACAACAAAGACAAAAGCTCATGAAGGGCTTACAAAAGAAATGGCTTTTAGATTAACATAAGATTGACCTTGTTGCAACCTACTACACCACCCATAGTAGGCTTAGCACACTTTCTCATGCCAAACTGACATTTCATTGCGTTGAACTTAGCTAAAAGAGATCACATGGGAGTAAGTATGATATGAACATGGATAGCACTAAAGATCAAGCTTCTCTTCATAACTCGTTAGAATAAGCTCATGAAGGGTACACCAAAGACATAAGCTCATATGGGTCTCACAAAAGACATGGCTTTTAGATTAGCAGAAGATTGACCTGGATGCAACCTATTACACCGCCGTGGTTGGCTTAGCACACTTTTTAATGTCAAACTGACATTTCATTTCGTTGAACTTAGCTAATAGAGATCACATGTGTAGAAGTATGATATGAACATGGCAAGCACTAAGGATCAAGCTTCACTTCATAACTCGTTAGAATAAGTTCATGGAGGGTACAACAAAGACAAAAGCTCATGAAGGGCTTACAAAAGACATGGCTTTTAGATTAACAGAAGATTGACTATGTTGCAACCTACTACACCACCCATAGTCGGCTTAGCACACTTTCTAATGTCAAACTTACATTTCATTTCGTTGAACTTAGCTAATAGAGATCACATGTGTAGAAGTATGATATGAACATGGCAAGCACTAAGGATCAAGCTTCACTTCATAACTCGTTAGAATAAGCTCATGAAGGGTACAACAAAGACAAAAGCTCATGAAGGGCTTACAAAAGAAATGGCTTTTAGATTAACATAAGATTGACCTTGTTGCAACCTACTACACCACCCATAGTAGGCTTAGCACACTTTCTCATGTCAAACTGACATTTCATTGCGTTGAACTTAGCTAAAAGAGATCACATGGGAGGAAGTATGATATGAACATGGATAGCACTAAAGATCAAGCTTCACTTCATAACTCGTTAGAATAAGCTCATGAAGGGTACACCAAAGACATAAGCTCATATAGGTCTCACAAAAGACATGGCTTTTAGATTAGCAGAAGATTGACATGGATGCAACCTATTACACCGCCGTGGTTGGCTTAGCACACTTTCTCGTGTCAAACTGACATTACATTTCGTTGAACTTAGCTATAGAGATCACATGTGTAGAAGTATGATATGAACATGGCAAGCACTAAGGATCAAGCTTCACTTCATAACTCGTTAGAATAAGCTCATGAAGGGTACAACAAAGACAAAAGCTCATGAAGGGCTTACAAAAGAAATGGCTTTTAGATTAACATAAGATTGACCTTGTTGCAACCTACTACACCACCCATAGTAGGCTTAGCACACTTTCTCATGTCAAACTGACATTTCATTGCGTTGAACTTAGCTAAAAGAGATCACATGGGAGTAAGTATGATATGAACATGGATAGCACTAAAGATCAAGCTTCACTTCATAACTCGTTAGAATAAGCTCATGAAGGGTACACCAAAGACATAAGCTCATATGGGTCTCATAAAAGACATGGCTTTTAGATTAGCAGAAGATTGACCTGGATGCAACCTATTACACCGCCGTGGTTGGCTTAGCACACTTTTTCGTGTCAAACTGACATTACATTTCGTTGAACTTAGCTAATAGAGATCACATGTGTAGAAGTATGATATGAACATGGCAAGCACTAAGGATCAAGCTTCACTTCATAACTCGTTAGAATAAGCTCATGAAGGGTACAACAAAGACAAAAGCTCATGAAGGGCTTACAAAAGAAATGGCTTTTAGATTAACATAAGATTGACCTTGTTGCAACCTACTACACCACCTATAGTAGCCTTAGCACACTTTCTCAGGTCAAACTAACATTTCATTGCGTTGAACTTAGCTCACAGAGATCACATCGAAGGAAGTATGATATGAACATGGATATCACTAAAGATCAAGCTTCACTTCATAACTCGTTAGAATAAGCTCATGAAGGGTACACCAAATACATAAGCTCATATATGGCTCACAAAAGACATGGCTTTTAGATTAGCAGAAGATTGACATGGATGCAACCTATTACACCGCCGTGGTTGGCTTAGCACACTTTCTCGTGTCAAACTGACATTACATTTCGTTGAACTTAGCTAATAGACATCACATGTGTAGAAGTATGATATGAACATGGCAAGCACTAAGGATCAAGCTTCACTTCATAACTCGTTAGAATAAGCTCATGAAGGGTACAACAAAGACAAAAGCTCATGAAGGGCTTACAAAAGAAATGGCTTTTAGATTAACATAAGATTGACCTTGTTGCAACCTACTACACCACCCATAGTAGCCTTAGCACACTTTCTCAGGTCAAACTAACATTTCATTGCGTTGAACTTAGCTCACAGAGATCACATCGAAGGAAGTATGATATGAACATGGATAACACTAAAGATCAAGCTTCACTTCATAACTCGTTAGAATAAGCTCATGAAGGGTACACCAAATACATAAGCTCATATATGGCTCACAAAAGACATGGCTTTTAGATTAGCAGAAGATTGACCTGGATGCAACCTATTACACCGCCGTGGTTGGCTTAGCACACTTTCTCGTGTCAAACTGACATTACATTTCGTTGAACTTAGCTAATAGAGATCACATGTGTAGAAGTATGATATGAACATGGCAAGCACTAAGGATCAAGCTTCACTTCATAACTCGTTAGAATAAGCTCATGAAGGGTACAACAAAGACAAAAGCTCATGAAGGGCTTACAAAAGAAATGGCTTTTAGATTAACATAAGATTGACCTTGTTGCAACCTACTACACCACCCATAGTAGGCTTAGCACACTTTCTCATGTCAAACTGACATTTCATTGCGTTGAACTTAGCTCACAGAGATCACATCAAAGGAAGTATGATATGAACATGGATAACACTAAAGATCAAGCTTCACTTCATAACTCGTTAGAATAAGCTCATGAAGGGTACACCAAAGACATAAGCTCATATAGGTCTCACAAAAGACATGGCTTTTAGATTAGCAGAAGATTGACCTGGATGCAACCTATTACACCGCCGTGGTTGGCTTAGCACACTTTCTAATGTCAAACTGACATTTCATTTCGTTGAACTTAGTTAATAGAGATCACATGTGTAGAAGTATGATATGAACATGGCAAGCACTAAGGATCAAGCTTCACTTCATAACTCGTTAGAATAAGCTCATGAAGGGTACAACAAAGACAAAAGCTCATGAAGGGCTTACAAAAGAAATGGCTTTTAGATTAACATAAGATTGACCTTGTTGCAACCTACTACACCACCCATAGTAGCCTTAGCACACTTTCTCAGGTCAAACTAACATTTCATTGCGTTGAACTTAGCTCACAGAGATCACATCGAAGGAAGTATGATATGAACATGGATAGCACTAAAGATCAAGCTTCACTTTATAACTCGTTAGAATAAGCTCATGAAGGGTACACCAAATACATAAGCTCATATATGGCTCACAAAAGACATGGCTTTTAGATTAGCAGAAGATTGACATGGATGCAACCTATTACACCGCCGTGGTTGGCTTAGCACACTTTCTCGTGTCAAACTGACATTACATTTCGTTGAACTTAGCTAATAGAGATCACATGTGTAGAAGTATGATATGAACATGGCAAGCACTAAGGATCAAGCTTCACTTCATAACTCGTTAGAATAAGCTCATGAAGGGTACAACAAAGACAAAAGCTCATGAAGGGCTTACAAAAGAAATGGCTTTTAGATTAACATAAGATTGACCTTGTTGCAACCTACTACACCACCCATAGTAGGCTTAGCACACTTTCTCATGTCAAACTGACATTTCATTGCGTTGAACTTAGCTCACAGAGATCACATCAAAGGAAGTATGATATGAACATGGATAACACTAAAGATCAAGCTTCACTTCATAACTCGTTAGAATAAGCTCATGAAGGGTACACCAAAGACATAAGCTCATATAGGTCTCACAAAAGACATGGCTTTTAGATTAGCAGAAGATTGACCTGGATGCAACCTATTACACCGCCGTGGTTGGCTTAGCACACTTTCTAATGTCAAACTGACATTTCATTTCGTTGAACTTAGTTAATAGAGATCACATGTGTAGAAGTATGATATGAACATGGCAAGCACTAAGGATCAAGCTTCACTTCATAACTCGTTAGAATAAGCTCATGAAGGGTACAACAAAGACAAAAGCTCATGAAGGGCTTACAAAAGAAATGGCTTTTAGATTAACATAAGATTGACCTTGTTGCAACCTACTACACCACCCATAGTAGCCTTAGCACACTTTCTCAGGTCAAACTAACATTTCATTGCGTTGAACTTAGCTCACAGAGATCACATCGAAGGAAGTATGATATGAACATGGATAGCACTAAAGATCAAGCTTCACTTTATAACTCGTTAGAATAAGCTCATGAAGGGTACACCAAATACATAAGCTCATATATGGCTCACAAAAGACATGGCTTTTAGATTAGCAGAAGATTGACATGGATGCAACCTATTACACCGCCGTGGTTGGCTTAGCACACTTTCTCGTGTCAAACTGACATTACATTTCGTTGAACTTAGCTAATAGAGATCACATGTGTAGAAGTATGATATGAACATGGCAAGCACTAAGGATCAAGCTTCACTTCATAACTCGTTAGAATAAGCTCATGAAGGGTACAACAAAGACAAAAGCTCATGAAGGGCTTACAAAAGAAATGGCTTTTAGATTAACATAAGATTGACCTTGTTGCAACCTACTACACCACCCATAGTAGGCTTAGCACACTTTCTCATGTCAAACTGACATTTCATTGCGTTGAACTTAGCTAAAAGAGATCACATGGGAGGAAGTATGATATGAACATGGATAGCACTAAAGATCAAGCTTCACTTCATAACTCGTTAGAATAAGCTCATGAAGGGTACACCAAAGACATAAGCTCATATAGGTCTCACAAAAGACATGGCCTTTAGATTAGCAGAAGATTGACCTGGATGCAACCTATTACACCGCCGTGGTTGGCTTAGCACAGTTTCTAATGTCAAACTGACATTTCATTTCGTTGAACTTAGCTAATAGAGATCACATGTGTAGAAGTATGATATGAACATGGCAAGCACTAAGGATCAAACTTCACTTCATAACTCGTTAGAATAATGATATAAGAATGGCTGAGCGGCTGGAACCGGAGCAAGGAGAGCATGGAGAACTCGGACCCACGGAGCTGGAGCAAGCCATGGAGATTCCAAGCGGACCCATTACCAGAGCCAAAGCCAAGACACTACAAGCAGCCATTAACACAATGCTCAATCAGGGTGAAAGCAACCTTAGCTCTATAGCTAATCCAACTACATTGGTTGTGATTCAAGCTAGCTAAGGGTTGCCTAAGGGAGGTGTATGCTCTTATACTCTTTTTCCCTTGGTCTAGTTTTGTCCCAACTTGGGTTTTCTAGACAAGGTTTTTAATGAGGTAAGTTGCATACACTCATTCCTTACAACCCCTTAGGCAACATGCTCAAATAAGATCGAAAGGAGGAATCCACCTAAAAAGAGAGTTGGGCTGATTTGATTTAAGTAATAGACTAAGCTTTAATTTCATGTTTAAGTTGTATTTGGGCCTTTTAAACTCTTATTTTCGTGGCCCATTAGACTCTAGGGTTTCCCTCACTCCTTTAAATGTTCCTCAAACTCCTTTGATCATTTTCATCAAACATTTTATTTTCAAGCTCTTTCACTTGTTTGATCCGTGGTAAACCCACAGCTTGTATCTTGCCCTCGTGTGTCATATCCTGGGTGGCTGCAAGATCTGAAGATCAAGAGCCTTTCACCGCTCTTGATAGTTCTCTTCAATCCACAACGTTGTCAAGTTATCTGTTCATCTTTCCGTTCATTCTCGCCCACTCACTCGTCGGAATCTGCTCAAAACTCATCACGAGACTCCTTCCCTTCTTATTATTCCGCTACTAAAGTTTCATTTGAATCCGATCACTCTCACGGCAGATCTCGTTTTAGTTTCTAAGTTGACTCTTCAGTTCCAGATCTGTGTCCTCCACGTTTTGGAGATCTCAACCTCTTGATTTTGCTCCTGGACGCTCCTCTCTCTCAGTAAGAGTGTATTAAGTGGTATCAGAGCCAAATCAAGTCAGGTTGTATCTAACCCTTTCAACTTCTTTTCATTTTCGAATCACTTACCACCTGAAACTTGTTGATTCATGTGTGAACGTTTTCGGTGGTTAGTAGGGTGTTAGATCTGTTAAAAACGATCCGTTTGAGTTGTTTAAGTCCTAGTTGAATCACTAATCATTTCGCAAATCAGATCTAAGGTGTTAATCAACTTTGATCTTCAATTAAAGCATTGGAATCCGAATAGACACTCAATTTTTTGTGCTGTTTTGTGTATCATTTGAGTCTAAAACGTGTTGTTAGGTACCATATAGTGTTCTGTCATTGTGATTAAGCCTTTCGGAATAGTTCACTTGCTTGTGTTTGTGTTAATCCGCAGGAAAATGGCTGACAATGAGACCGATGATCCGGAAACTAGTAGTTCTCGGCGTGACAAACTCTTCTTCGAAGCCTTCACAGCTAAAATGAGCAAACTGATGGATGAAAAGATTGAAGCTTTCAGAAGAGCATCCCAGCCTACTCAGTCTGGTACTGAACGTGAACAACACACAACACATCAAAACCACCAACGATCAACACGTGTTCAGCCTGTGCAAGGAACCGAACCAATGATACATAATGTTGAGGCTGATGCATACTATGAGGATGATAGTGGCGAA
The DNA here is from genome assembly GCA_963920545.1 of Lepidium didymum. Lineage (NCBI taxonomy): Eukaryota > Viridiplantae > Streptophyta > Magnoliopsida > Brassicales > Brassicaceae > Lepidium > Lepidium didymum. The sequence continues at coordinate 12,295,003 of OY986981.1, read as the reverse complement.
TCACAACACAGCCACAGAAGTCGTAGTGGTGAATCACAACATAGTCATCGAAGTCGTAGGCATGGCAGACATGAGGAAGCTCGGCTGAACAATCCACCCTCGAACTTGAAGCTCAAGATTCCTCCGTTCTATGGGAAGAATGATCCTGATGCATACTTAGAATGGGAAAAGAAGATTGAGTTGGTATTCGATTGTCAGTTCTATACAGAGGAGAATAAGGTTAAATACGCAGCTACTGAATTCTATGACTATGCCCTCAGCTGGTGGGATCAAGTAGTGACTATGCGTAGAAGGAATAGGGAGCTACCAATCCGCAGTTGGAGACGAATGAAGATGCTACTACGTAAGAGGTTTGTACCAACACATCATCACAGAGAGCTGCACTCTAGGTTGCGAAATTTAAGTCAAGGAACTAAGTCTGTTGAGGATTACTACCAAGAGTTGGAAACTCTCATGCTGCGAGTTGATATCCAAGAAGATCAAGAGGCTACAATGTCAAGGTTCTTGGGCGGATTACACAGAGACATAGCTGATCAATTGGAACTGCAACATTATGAAGAAATTGAGGAGCTATTTCACAAAGCCATTCTAATTGAGAAGCAGCTCAAGCGAAGAAGCATGCGATCCAATTATGGTTCAAACAAGCTGAATTATTCAAGGGTTGACAAAGTGGTGCTCCAGAAGGATTCTAAGCCCTATACCAAGCCAAAGACTGAAGAAATTGATCCCAAAAGTAAGGCAAAGGTGACTGGTCGAACTAGGGATATAAAATGTTTCAAGTGTCATGGCATTGGGCACTATGCTAGTGCCTGCTCCAATGCAAGGGTAATGATCATCAAGGCTACTGGAGAGATTGAATCAGAAGATGAACCAGAGGAGGAATCAACAGATGAGTATGTAGAAGAAGCACCAAAAGGAAATTTGTTTGTTGCTATGAGATCTTTGAGTGTGATCCCAAAAACTGATGAACAAGAGCAGCGAACAAACCTATTTCACTCAAGATGCGTGGTCAATGATAAGCTATGTAGCGTGATCATAGATGGAGGTAGTTGTACAAACGTAGCAAGTGAAGATATGGTGCAGAGACTTCAACTAAAAGAATTCCCTCATCCACGACCTTACAAGCTTCAATGGCTAAGTGAAGATGGAGAACTTTCTGTGGATAAACAAGTCATGGTACCACTAGCTATTGGAAAGTATAATGATGAGGTTCTCTGTGACATTCTTCCCATGGAAGCAAGCCACATCTTGTTGGGAAGACCTTGGCAATCAGATCGGAGAGTAACACATGATGGCTACACTAATCGCCACAGTTTTGTGCACAATGGCAGAAAAATTGTCTTGGCTCCTATGGCTCCACGTGATGTCTATTTTGATCAGCTCAGCATGAGAAAAAAGAAGCAAGCACCAACTAAACCATCAGAGGACGCCACTACAAAACCTGAAGGGAGTGTTTCTTCTAACCTAATGATAATAACTAAAGAAAACTCGTTTAAACTAACAGAGATAGAACCGGCTGTGCCGAGTAGCATTCTTCCTCTGTTGCAGGCTTTTAAGGACGTTTTTCCAGAGGAGAATCCACCTGGGTTGCCACCTATAAGGGGCATTGAACATCAAATTGATTTTGTTCCTGGTGCGGTATTGCCAAACAAGCCTGCTTACCGAACCAACCCCGCTGAAACTAAGGAGCTGGAAAAGCAAGTGAATGAACTCTTGGAGAAAGGCCATATCCGAGAGAGCATGAGCCAATGTGCCGTACCTGTTCTGTTGGTCCCAAAGAAAGATGGCAGCTGGAGGATGTGCGTAGACTGCCGGGCCATCAACAATATAACGGTTAAATATCGTCACCCTATACCTAGACTTGATGACATGCTTGATGAATTATATGGGTCTAGTGTGTTCTCTAAGGTTGATCTTAAAAGTGGATATCACCAAATTAGGATGAAGGAGGGTGATGAATGGAAAACTGCATTTAAAACTAAACAAGGGCTATATGAGTGGCTAGTAATGCCATTTGGTTTGACGAATGCACCTAGTACATTCATGAGACTAATGAACCATGTGCTTAGAACTTTCATAGGCGTGTTTGTTGTTGTCTATTTTGATGACATTCTAGTGTTTAGCAAGAACCTAACTGAGCATGTAGAACATCTAAGACTTGTGTTGGAAACACTTAGGAAAGAAAAGCTTTATGCGAATTTGAAGAAGTGTGTTTTTGGAACGGATAACCTTGTCTTTTTAGGTTTTGTTGTGAGTGCAGATGGCGTTAAGGTAGATGAGGAGAAGGTGAAAGCAATCCGAGAATGGCCTAGCCCCAAAAGCGTGAGTGATGTGAGAAGTTTTCACGGCCTTGCAGGTTTCTATAGGCGATTCGTTAAAGACTTCAGTTCCTTGGCTGCACCACTCACAGAAATAATCAAGAAGGACGTTGGGTTTAAATGGGAGCAAGCACAAGAAGATGCATTCACAAAACTTAAAGAGAAGCTCACTAATGCTCCAATCTTATCTCTTCCAGATTTTTCCAAAACTTTTGAGATCGAATGTGATGCATCTGGAATTGGTATTGGTGCTGTTCTTATGCAGGATAAAAAACCGATTGCATTCTTTAGTGAAAAACTTGGAGGAGCCACCTTGAACTATCCCCCCTATGATAAAGAACTCTATGCCTTGGTGAGAGCGTTACAAACGTGGCAGCATTATTTGTGGCCTAAGGAGTTTGTCATCCACACAGATCATGAGTCTCTAAAGTACCTCAAGGGCCAACATAAGCTCAACAAGAGACATGCCAGATGGGTTGAGTTCATCGAAACTTTCCCTTACGTGATCAGATATAAGAAAGGTAAGGATAATGTAGTCGCTGATGCATTATCAAGAAGGTATACACTTCTCACTACTCTTGAAGCTAAGTTACTTGGTTTTGAACACATTAAGGCTCTATATACTTCTGACTCGGATTTTGAGAAGGTTTTTGCAGCTTGTGAGAAGTTTGCTCATGGGAAATTCTATAGACATGAAGGATTCCTTTTCTATAATAATCGTTTGTGTGTTCCTCACTCTTCTTTGAGAGATTTGTTCATTCAGGAAGCACACGGTGGAGGCTTAATGGGTCACTTTGGGATTGATAAAACGCTGCAAGTGATGCAAGATCACTTTTATTGGCCAAACCTCAAAAGGGATGTCGAAAGGTATTGTACCAGATGTACAACATGTAAGTTGGCTAAAGCCAAATCCCAGCCCAACAGTTTGTATACACCTCTACCTATTCCTATGCATCCATGGCATGATATCTCGATGGATTTTGTAATGGGATTGCCTAGGACTAGGACTGGTCGAGATTCAATATTTGTGGTTGTAGATAGATTCTCTAAGATGGCACATTTTATTCCATGTCATAAAACTGATGATGTTGTGAATGTTGCTAATCTATTCTTTAGAGAGATTGTTAGGTTGCATGGAATGCCTAAGTCTATTGTGTCTGATCGTGATGTTAAGTTCCTTAGCTACTTTTGGAAAACATTGTGGTCTAAATTAGGAACTAAGTTGTTGTTCTCTACTACTTGTCATCCTCAAACGGATGGACAAACTGAAGTAGTTAATAGGACATTGTCGACATTACTTAGAGCATTGATTAAGCGTAACCTTAGAACTTGGGAGGAATGCTTGCCTCATGTTGAATTTGCATACAATCATGCTGTGCATTCTGCTACTAAATACTCTCCTTTCCAAATAGTTTATGGATTCAATCCTCTATCTCCATTGGATTTAATGCCTTTACCTTTGAGTGAAAGAGTTAGTATGGATGGAAAGAAGAAGGCTGAAGTTGTCAAGCAGATGCATGAGCAAGCAAGGATCAATATTAAAGCCAAGACGGCTCAATATGTTCGCAAGCCAATAAGGGACGCAAGAAGGTGGTGTTTGAAGAAGGCGATCTAGTTTGGATATATCTTAGGAAGGAACGGTTTCCTAATGAGAGGAAGTCCAAGCTGATGCCGAGAATGGATGGACCATTTCGGATTACTAAGAAGCTTAATGACAATGCCTACCAGTTGGATCTTCAAGGTAAGTATTCCGTTAGTAATAGTTTCAATGTTGCTGATTTATCTCCTTATTGTGCAGATGGTGCGGGTTTGAGGACAAATCCTTTTCAAGAAGGAGGGGATGATATAAGAATGGCTGAGCGGCTGGAACCGGAGCAAGGAGAGCATGGAGAACTCGGACCCACGGAGCTGGAGCAAGCCATGGAGATTCCAAGCGGACCCATTACCAGAGCCAAAGCCAAGACACTACAAGCAGCCATTAACACAATGCTCAATCAGGGTGAAAGCAACCTTAGCTCTATAGCTAATCCAACTACATTGGTTGTGATTCAAGCTAGCTAAGGGTTGCCTAAGGGAGGTGTATGCTCTTATACTCTTTTTCCCTTGGTCTAGTTTTGTCCCAACTTGGGTTTTCTAGACAAGGTTTTTAATGAGGTAAGTTGCATACACTCATTCCTTACAACCCCTTAGGCAACATGCTCAAATAAGATCGAAAGGAGGAATCCACCTAAAAAGAGAGTTGGGCTGATTTGATTTAAGTAATAGACTAAGCTTTAATTTCATGTTTAAGTTGTATTTGGGCCTTTTAAACTCTTATTTTCGTGGCCCATTAGACTCTAGGGTTTCCCTCACTCCTTTAAATGTTCCTCAAACTCCTTTGATCATTTTCATCAAACATTTTATTTTCAAGCTCTTTCACTTGTTTGATCCGTGGTAAACCCACAGCTTGTATCTTGCCCTCGTGTGTCATATCCTGGGTGGCTGCAAGATCTGAAGATCAAGAGCCTTTCACCGCTCTTGATAGTTCTCTTCAATCCACAACGTTGTCAAGTTATCTGTTCATCTTTCCGTTCATTCTCGCCCACTCACTCGTCGGAATCTGCTCAAAACTCATCACGAGACTCCTTCCCTTCTTATTATTCCGCTACTAAAGTTTCATTTGAATCCGATCACTCTCACGGCAGATCTCGTTTTAGTTTCTAAGTTGACTCTTCAGTTCCAGATCTGTGTCCTCCACGTTTTGGAGATCTCAACCTCTTGATTTTGCTCCTGGACGCTCCTCTCTCTCAGTAAGAGTGTATTAAGTGGTATCAGAGCCAAATCAAGTCAGGTTGTATCTAACCCTTTCAACTTCTTTTCATTTTCGAATCACTTACCACCTGAAACTTGTTGATTCATGTGTGAACGTTTTCGGTGGTTAGTAGGGTGTTAGATCTGTTAAAAACGATCCGTTTGAGTTGTTTAAGTCCTAGTTGAATCACTAATCATTTCGCAAATCAGATCTAAGGTGTTAATCAACTTTGATCTTCAATTAAAGCATTGGAATCCGAATAGACACTCAATTTTTTGTGCTGTTTTGTGTATCATTTGAGTCTAAAACGTGTTGTTAGGTACCATATAGTGTTCTGTCATTGTGATTAAGCCTTTCGGAATAGTTCACTTGCTTGTGTTTGTGTTAATCCGCAGGAAAATGGCTGACAATGAGACCGATGATCCGGAAACTAGTAGTTCTCGGCGTGACAAACTCTTCTTCGAAGCCTTCACAGCTAAAATGAGCAAACTGATGGATGAAAAGATTGAAGCTTTCAGAAGAGCATCCCAGCCTACTCAGTCTGGTACTGAACGTGAACAACACACAACACATCAAAACCACCAACGATCAACACGTGTTCAGCCTGTGCAAGGAACCGAACCAATGATACATAATGTTGAGGCTGATGCATACTATGAGGATGATAGTGGCGAATCACAACACAGCCACAGAAGTCGTAGTGGTGAATCACAACATAGTCATCGAAGTCGTAGGCATGGCAGACATGAGGAAGCTCGGCTGAACAATCCACCCTCGAACTTGAAGCTCAAGATTCCTCCGTTCTATGGGAAGAATGATCCTGATGCATACTTAGAATGGGAAAAGAAGATTGAGTTGGTATTCGATTGTCAGTTCTATACAGAGGAGAATAAGGTTAAATACGCAGCTACTGAATTCTATGACTATGCCCTCAGCTGGTGGGATCAAGTAGTGACTATGCGTAGAAGGAATAGGGAGCTACCAATCCGCAGTTGGAGACGAATGAAGATGCTACTACGTAAGAGGTTTGTACCAACACATCATCACAGAGAGCTGCACTCTAGGTTGCGAAATTTAAGTCAAGGAACTAAGTCTGTTGAGGATTACTACCAAGAGTTGGAAACTCTCATGCTGCGAGTTGATATCCAAGAAGATCAAGAGGCTACAATGTCAAGGTTCTTGGGCGGATTACACAGAGACATAGCTGATCAATTGGAACTGCAACATTATGAAGAAATTGAGGAGCTATTTCACAAAGCCATTCTAATTGAGAAGCAGCTCAAGCGAAGAAGCATGCGATCCAATTATGGTTCAAACAAGCTGAATTATTCAAGGGTTGACAAAGTGGTGCTCCAGAAGGATTCTAAGCCCTATACCAAGCCAAAGACTGAAGAAATTGATCCCAAAAGTAAGGCAAAGGTGACTGGTCGAACTAGGGATATAAAATGTTTCAAGTGTCATGGCATTGGGCACTATGCTAGTGCCTGCTCCAATGCAAGGGTAATGATCATCAAGGCTACTGGAGAGATTGAATCAGAAGATGAACCAGAGGAGGAATCAACAGATGAGTATGTAGAAGAAGCACCAAAAGGAAATTTGTTTGTTGCTATGAGATCTTTGAGTGTGATCCCAAAAACTGATGAACAAGAGCAGCGAACAAACCTATTTCACTCAAGATGCGTGGTCAATGATAAGCTATGTAGCGTGATCATAGATGGAGGTAGTTGTACAAACGTAGCAAGTGAAGATATGGTGCAGAGACTTCAACTAAAAGAATTCCCTCATCCACGACCTTACAAGCTTCAATGGCTAAGTGAAGATGGAGAACTTTCTGTGGATAAACAACTCATGGTACCACTAGCTATTGGAAAGTATAATGATGAGGTTCTCTGTGACATTCTTCCCATGGAAGCAAGCCACATCTTGTTGGGAAGACCTTGGCAATCAGATCGGAGAGTAACACATGATGGCTACACTAATCGCCACAGTTTTGTGCACAATGGCAGAAAAATTGTCTTGGCTCCTATGGCTCCACGTGATGTCTATTTTGATCAGCTCAGCATGAGAAAAAAAAAGCAAGCACCAACTAAACCATCAGAGGACGCCACTACAAAACCTGAAGGGAGTGTTTCTTCTAACCTAATGATAATAACTAAAGAAAACTCGTTTAAACTAACAGAGATAGAACCGGCTGTGCCGAGTAGCATTCTTCCTCTGTTGCAGGCTTTTAAGGACGTTTTTCCAGAGGAGAATCCACCTGGGTTGCCACCTATAAGGGGCATTGAACATCAAATTGATTTTGTTCCTGGTGCGGTATTGCCAAACAAGCCTGCTTACTGAACCAACCCCGCTGAAACTAAGGAGCTGGAAAAGCAAGTGAATGAACTCTTGGAGAAAGGCCATATCCGAGAGAGCATGAGCCAATGTGCCGTACCTGTTCTGTTGGTCCCAAAGAAAGATGGCAGCTGGAGGATGTGCGTAGACTGCCGGGCCATCAACAATATAACGGTTAAATATCGTCACCCTATACCTAGACTTGATGACATGCTTGATGAATTATATGGGTCTAGTGTGTTCTCTAAGGTTGATCTTAAAAGTGGATATCACCAAATTAGGATGAAGGAGGGTGATGAATGGAAAACTGCATTTAAAACTAAACAAGGGCTATATGAGTGGCTAGTAATGCCATTTGGTTTGACGAATGCACCTAGTACATTCATGAGACTAATGAACCATGTGCTTAGAACTTTCATAGGCGTGTTTGTTGTTGTCTATTTTGATGACATTCTAGTGTTTAGCAAGAACCTAACTGAGCATGTAGAACATCTAAGACTTGTGTTGGAAACACTTAGGAAAGAAAAGCTTTATGCGAATTTGAAGAAGTGTGTTTTTGGAACGGATAACCTTGTCTTTTTAGGTTTTGTTGTGAGTGCAGATGGCGTTAAGGTAGATGAGGAGAAGGTGAAAGCAATCCGAGAATGGCCTAGCCCCAAAAGCGTGAGTGATGTGAGAAGTTTTCACGGCCTTGCAGGTTTCTATAGGCGATTCGTTAAAGACTTCAGTTCCTTGGCTGCACCACTCACAGAAATAATCAAGAAGGACGTTGGGTTTAAATGGGAGCAAGCACAAGAAGATGCATTCACAAAACTTAAAGAGAAGCTCACTAATGCTCCAATCTTATCTCTTCCAGATTTTTCCAAAACTTTTGAGATCGAATGTGATGCATCTGGAATTGGTATTGGTGCTGTTCTTATGCAGGATAAAAAACCGATTGCATTCTTTAGTGAAAAACTTGGAGGAGCCACCTTGAACTATCCCACCTATGATAAAGAACTCTATGCCTTGGTGAGAGCGTTACAAACGTGGCAGCATTATTTGTGGCCTAAGGAGTTTGTCATCCACACAGATCATGAGTCTCTAAAGTACCTCAAGGGCCAACATAAGCTCAACAAGAGACATGCCAGATGGGTTGAGTTCATCGAAACTTTCCCTTACGTGATCAGATATAAGAAAGGTAAGGATAATGTAGTCGCTGATGCATTATCAAGAAGGTATACACTTCTCACTACTCTTGAAGCTAAGTTACTTGGTTTTGAACACATTAAGGCTCTATATACTTCTGACTCGGATTTTGAGAAGGTTTTTGCAGCTTGTGAGAAGTTTGCTCATGGGAAATTCTATAGACATGAAGGATTCCTTTTCTATAATAATCGTTTGTGTGTTCCTCACTCTTCTTTGAGAGATTTGTTCATTCAGGAAGCACACGGTGGAGGCTTAATGGGTCACTTTGGGATTGATAAAACGCTGCAAGTGATGCAAGATCACTTTTATTGGCCAAACCTCAAAAGGGATGTCGAAAGGTATTGTACCAGATGTACAACATGTAAGTTGGCTAAAGCCAAATCCCAGCCCAACGGTTTGTATACACCTCTACCTATTCCTATGCATCCATGGCATGATATCTCGATGGATTTTGTAATGGGATTGCCTAGGACTAGGACTGGTCGAGATTCAATATTTGTGGTTGTAGATAGATTCTCTAAGATGGCACATTTTATTCCATGTCATAAAACTGATGATGCTGTGAATGTTGCTAATCTATTCTTTAGAGAGATTGTTAGGTTGCATGGAATGCCTAAGTCTATTGTGTCTGATCGTGATGTTAAGTTCCTTAGCTACTTTTGGAAAACATTGTGGTCTAAATTAGGAACTAAGTTGTTGTTCTCTACTACTTGTCATCCTCAAACAGATGGACAAACTGAAGTAGTTAATAGGACATTGTCGACATTACTTAGAGCATTGATTAAGCGTAACCTTAGAACTTGGGAGGAATGCTTACCTCATGTTGAATTTGCATACAATCATGCTGTGCATTCTGCTACTAAATACTCTCCTTTCCAAATAGTTTATGGATTCAATCCTCTATCTCCATTGGATTTAATGCCTTTACCTTTGAGTGAAAGAGTTAGTATGGATGGAAAGAAGAAGGCTGAAGTTGTCAAGCAGATGCATGAGCAAGCAAGGATCAATATTAAAGCCAAGACGGCTCAATATGTTCGCAAGCCAATAAGGGACGCAAGAAGGTGGTGTTTGAAGAAGGCGATCTAGTTTGGATATATCTTAGGAAGGAACGGTTTCCTAATGAGAGGAAGTCCAAGCTGATGCCAAGAATGGATGGACCATTTCGGATTACTAAGAAGCTTAATGACAATGCCTACCAGTTGGATCTTCAAGGTAAGTATTCCGTTAGTAATAGTTTCAATGTTGCTGATTTATCTCCTTATTGTGCAGATGGTGCGGGTTTGAGGACAAATCCTTTTCAAGAAGGAGGGGATGATATAAGAATGGCTGAGCGGCTGGAACCGGAGCAAGGAGAGCATGGAGAACTCGGACCCACGGAGCTGGAGCAAGCCATGGAGATTCCAAGCGGACCCATTACCAGAGCCAAAGCCAAGACACTACAAGCAGCCATTAACACAATGCTCAATCAGGGTGAAAGCAACCTTAGCTCTATAGCTAATCCAACTACATTGGTTGTGATTCAAGCTAGCTAAGGGTTGCCTAAGGGAGGTGTATGCTCTTATACTCTTTTTCCCTTGGTCTAGTTTTGTCCCAACTTGGGTTTTCTAGACAAGGTTTTTAATGAGGTAAGTTGCATACACTCATTCCTTACAACCCCTTAGGCTACATGCTCAAATAAGATCGAAAGGAGGAATCCACCTAAAAAGAGAGTTGGGCTGATTTGATTTAAGTAATAGACTAAGCTTTAATTTCATGTTTAAGTTGTATTTGAGCCTTTTAAACTCTTATTTTCGTGGCCCATTAGACTCTAGGGTTTCCCTCACTCCTTTAAATGTTCCTCAAACTCCTTTGATCATTTTCATCAAACATTTTATTTTCAAGCTCTTTCACTTGTTTGATCCGTGGTAAACCCACAGCTTGTATCTTGCCCTCGTGTGTCATATCCTGGGTGGCTGCAAGATCTGAAGATCAAGAGCCTTTCACCGCTCTTGATAGTTCTCTTCAATCCACAACGTTGTCAAGTTATCTGTTCATCTTTCCGTTCATTCTCGCCCACTCACTCGTCGGAATCTGCTCAAAACTCATCACGAGACTCCTTCCCTTCTTATTATTCCGCTGCTAAAGTTTCATTTGAATCCGATAACTCTCACGGCAGATCTCGTTTTAGTTTCTAAGTTGACTCTTCAGTTCCAGATCTGTGTCCTCCACGTTTTGGAGATCTCAACCTCTTGATTTTGCTCCTGGACGCTCCTCTCTCTCAGTAGGAGTGTATTAAATAAGCTCATGAAGGGTACAACAAAGACAAAAGCTCATGAAGGGCTTACAAAAGAAATGGCTTTTAGATTAACATAAGATTGACCATGTTGCAACCTACTACACCACCCATAGTAGCCTTAGCACACTTTCTCAGGTCAAACGAACATTTCATTGCGTTGAACTTAGCTCACAGAGATCACATCGAAGGAAGTATGATATGAACATGGATAGCACTAAAGATCAAGCTTCACTTCATAACTCATTAGAATAAGCTCATGAAGGGTACACCAAATACATAAGCTCATATATGGCTCACAAAAGACATGGCTTTTAGATTAGCAGAAGATTGACATGGATGCAACCTATTACACCGCCGTGGTTGGCTTAGCACACTTTCTCGTGTCAAACTGACATTACATTTCGTTGAACTTAGCTAATAGAGATCACATGTGTAGAAGTATGATATGAACATGGCAAGCACTAAGGATCAAGCTTCACTTCATAACTCGTTAGAATAAGCTCATGAAGGGTACAAGAAAGACAAAAGCTCATGAAGGGCTTACAAAAGAAATGGCTTTTAGATTAACAGAAGATTGACTTTGTTGCAACCTACTACACCACCCATAGTAGGCTTAGCACACTTTCTCATGTCAAACTGACATTTCATTGCGTTGAACTTAGCTAAAAGAGATCACATGGGAGGAAGTATGGTATGAACATGGATAGCACTAAAGATCAAGCTTCACTTCATAACTCGTTAGAATAAGCTCATGAAGGGTACACCAAAGACATAAGCTCATATAGGTCTCACAAAAGACATGGCTTTTAGATTAGCAGAAGATTGACCTGGATGCAACCTATTACACCGCCTTGGTTGGCTTAGCACACTTTCTCATGTCAAACTGACATTTCATTTCGTTGAACTTAGCTAATAGAGATCACATGTGTAGAAGTATGATATGAACATGGCAAGCACTAAGGATCAAGCTTCACTTCATAACTCGTTAGAATAAGCTCATGAAGGGTACAACAAAGACAAAAGCTCATGAAGGGCTTACAAAAGAAATGGCTTTTAGATTAACATAAGATTGACCTTGTTGCAACCTACTACACCACCCATAGTAGCCTTAGCACACTTTCTCAGGTCAAACTAACATTTCATTGCGTTGAACTTAGCTCACAGAGATCAGATCGAAGGAAGTATGATATGAACATGGATAGCACTAAAGATCAAGCTTCACTTCATAACTCGTTAGAATAAGCTCATGAAGGGTACACCAAATACATAAGCTCATATATGGCTCACAAAAGACATGGCTTTTAGATTAGCAGAAGATTGACATGGATGCAACCTATTACACCGCCGTGGTTGGCTTAGCACACTTTCTCGTGTCAAACTGACATTACATTTCGTTGAACTTAGCTAATAGAGATCACATGTGTAGAAGTATGATATGAACATGGCAAGCACTAAGGATCAAGCTTCACTTCATAACTCGTTAGAATAAGCTCATGAAGGGTACAACAAAGACAAAAGCTCATGAAGGGCTTTTAGATTAACATAAGATTGACCTTGTTGCAACCTACTACACCACCCATAGTAGCCTTAGCACACTTTCTCAGGTCAAACTAACATTTCATTGCGTTGAACTTAGCTCACAGAGATCAGATCGAAGGAAGTATGATATGAACATGGATAGCACTAAAGATCAAGCTTCACTTCATAACTCGTTAGAATAAGCTCATGAAGGGTACACCAAATACATAAGCTCATATATGGCTCACAAAAGACATGGCTTTTAGATTAGCAGAAGATTGACATGGATGCAACCTATTACACCGCCGTGGTTGGCTTAGCACACTTTCTCGTGTCAAACTGACATTACATTTCGTTGAACTTAGCTAATAGAGATCACATGTGTAGAAGTATGATATGAACATGGCAAGCACTAAGGATCAAGCTTCACTTCATAACTCGTTAGAATAAGCTCATGAAGGGTACAACAAAGACAAAAGCTCATGAAGGGCTTTTAGATTAACATAAGATTGACCTTGTTGCAACCTACTACACCACCCATAGTAGCCTTAGCACACTTTCTCAGGTCAAACTAACATTTCATTGCGTTGAACTTAGCTCACAGAGATCACAGCGAAGGAAGTATGATATGAACATGGATAGCACTAAAGATCAAGCTTCACTTCATAACTCGTTAGAATAAGCTCATGAAGGGTACACCAAATACATAAGCTCATATATGGCTCACAAAAGACATGGCTTTTAGATTAGCAGAAGATTGACATGGATGCAACCTATTACACCGCCGTGGTTGGCTTAGCACACTTTCTCGTGTCAAACTGACATTACATTTCGTTGAACTTAGCTAATAGAGATCACATGTGTAGAAGTATGATATGAACATGGCAAGCACTAAGGATCAAGCTTCACTTCATAACTCGTTAGAATAAGCTCATGAAGGGTACAACAAAGACAAAAGCTCATGAAGGGCTTTTAGATTAACATAAGATTGACCTTGTTGCAACCTACTACACCACCCATAGTAGCCTTAGCACACTTTCTCAGGTCAAACTAACATTTCATTGCGTTGAACTTAGCTCACAGAGATCAGATCGAAGGAAGTATGATATGAACATGGATAGCACTAAAGATCAAGCTTCACTTCATAACTCGTTAGAATAGGCTCATGAAGGGTACACCAAATACATAAGCTCATATATGGCTCACAAAAGACATGGCTTTTAGATTAGCAGAAGATTGACATGGATGCAACCTATTACACCGCCGTGGTTGGCTTAGCACACTTTCTCGTGTCAAACTGACATTACATTTCGTTGAACTTAGCTAATAGAGATCACATGTGTAGAAGTATGATATGAACATGGCAAGCACTAAGGATCAAGCTTCACTTCATAACTCGTTAGAATAAGCTCATGAAGGGTACAACAAAGACAAAAGCTCATGAAGGGCTTTTAGATTAACATAAGATTGACCTTGTTGCAACCTACTACACCACCCATAGTAGCCTTAGCACACTTTCTCAGGTCAAACTAACATTTCATTGCGTTGAACTTAGCTCACAGAGATCAGATCGAAGGAAGTATGATATGAACATGGATAGCACTAAAGATCAAGCTTCACTTCATAACTCGTTAGAATAAGCTCATGAAGGGTACACCAAATACATAAGCTCATATATGGCTCACAAAAGACATGGCTTTTAGATTAGCAGAAGATTGACATGGATGCAACCTATTACACCGCCGTGGTTGGCTTAGCACACTTTCTCGTGTCAAACTGACATTACATTTCGTTGAACTTAGCTAATAGAGATCACATGTGTAGAAGTATGATATGAACATGGCAAGCACTAAGGATCAAGCTTCACTTCATAACTCGTTAGAATAAGCTCATGAAGGGTACAACAAAGACAAAAGCTCATGAAGGGCTTTTAGATTAACATAAGATTGACCTTGTTGCAACCTACTACACCACCCATAGTAGCCTTAGCACACTTTCTCAGGTCAAACTAACATTTCATTGCGTTGAACTTAGCTCACAGAGATCACAGCGAAGGAAGTATGATATGAACATGGATAGCACTAAAGATCAAGCTTCACTTCATAACTCGTTAGAATAAGCTCATGAAGGGTACACCAAATACATAAGCTCATATATGGCTCACAAAAGACATGGCTTTTAGATTAGCAGAAGATTGACATGGATGCAACCTATTACACCGCCGTGGTTGGCTTAGCACACTTTCTCATGTCAAACTGACATTACATTTCGTTGAACTTAGCTAATAGAGTTCACATGTGTAGAAGTATGATATGAACATGGCAAGCACTAAGGATCAAACTTCACTGCATAACTCGTTAGAATAAGCTCATGAAGGGTACAACAAATACAAAAGCTCATGAAGGGCTTACAAAAGAAATGGCTTTTAGATTAACAGAAGATTGACCTTGTTGCAACCTACTACACCACCCATAGTAGGCTTAGCACACTTTCTCATGTCAAACTGACATTTCATTGCGTTGAACTTAGCTAAAAGAGATCACATGGGAGGAAGTATGGTATGAACATGGATAGCACTAAAGATCAAGCTTCACTTCATAACTCGTTAGAATAAGCTCATGAAGGGTACACCAAAGACATAAGCTCATATAGGTCTCACAAAAGACATGGCTTTTAGATTAGCAGAAGATTGACCTGGATGCAACCTATTACACCGCCGTGGTTGGCTTAGCACACTTTCTCGTGTCAAACTGACATTACATTTCGTTGAACTTAGCTAATAGAGATCACATGTGTAGAAGTATGATATGAACATGGCAAGCACTAAGGATCAAGCTTCACTTCATAACTCGTTAGAATAAGCTCATGAAGGGTACAACAAAGACAAAAGCTCATGAAGGGCTTACAAAAGAAATGGCTTTTAGATTAACAGAAGATTGACTTTGTTGCAACCTACTACACCACCCATAGTAGGCTTAGCACACTTTCTCATGTCAAACTGACATTTCATTGCGTTGAACTTAGCTAAAAGAGATCACATGGGAGGAAGTATGGTATGAACATGGATAGCACTAAAGATCAAGCTTCACTTCATAACTCGTTAGAATAAGCTCATGAAGGGTACACCAAATACATAAGCTCATATAGGTCTCACAAAAGACATGGCTTTTAGATTAGCAGAAGATTGACCTGGATGCAACCTATTACACCGCCTTGGTTGGCTTAGCACACTTTTTAATGTCAAACTGACATTTCATTTCGTTGAACTTAGCTAATAGAGATCACATGTGTAGAAGTATGATATGAACATGGCAAGCACTAAGGATCAAGCTTCACTTCATAACTCGTTAGAATAAGCTCATGAAGGGTACAACAAAGACAAAAGCTCATGAAGGGCTTACAAAAGAAATGGCTTTTAGATTAACATAAGATTGACCTTGTTGCAACCTACTACACCACCCATAGTAGCCTTAGCACACTTTCTCAGGTCAAACTAACATTTCATTGCGTTGAACTTAGCTCACAGAGATCAGATCGAAGGAAGTATGATATGAACATGGATAGCACTAAAGATCAAGCTTCACTTCATAACTCGTTAGAATAAGCTCATGAAGGGTACACCAAATACATAAGCTCATATATGGCTCACAAAAGACATGGCTTTTAGATTAGCAGAAGATTGACATGGATGCAACCTATTACACCGCCGTGGTTGGCTTAGCACACTTTCTCCTTTCAAACTGACATTACATTTCGTTGAACTTAGCTAATAGAGATCACATGTGTAGAAGTATGATATGAACATGGCAAGCACTAAGGATCAAGCTTCACTTCATAACTCGTTAGAATAAGCTCATGAAGGGTACAACAAAGACAAAAGCTCATGAAGGGCTTTTAGATTAACATAAGATTGACCTTGTTGCAACCTACTACACCACCCATAGTAGCCTTAGCACACTTTCTCAGGTCAAACTAACATTTTATTGCGTTGAACTTAGCTCACAGAGATCACAGCGAAGGAAGTATGATATGAACATGGATAGCACTAAAGATCAAGCTTCACTTCATAACTCGTTAGAATAAGCTCATGAAGGGTACACCAAATACATAAGCTCATATATGGCTCACAAAAGACATGGCTTTTAGATTAGCAGAAGATTGACATGGATGCAACCTATTACACCGCCGTGGTTGGCTTAGCACACTTTCTCATGTCAAACTGACATTACATTTCGTTGAACTTAGCTAATAGAGTTCACATGTGTAGAAGTATGATATGAACATGGCAAGCACTAAGGATCAAACTTCACTGCATAACTCGTTAGAATAAGCTCATGAAGGGTACAACAAATACAAAAGCTCATGAAGGGCTTACAAAAGAAATGGCTTTTAGATTAACAGAAGATTGACCTTGTTGCGACCTACTACACCACCCATAGTAGGCTTAGCACACTTTCTCATGTCAAACTGACATTTCATTGCGTTGAACTTAGCTAAAAGAGATCACATGGGAGGAAGTATGGTATGAACATGGATAACACTAAAGATCAAGCTTCACTTCATAACTCGTTAGAATAAGCTCATGAAGGGTACACCAAAGACATAAGCTCATATAGGTCTCACAAAAGACATGGCTTTTAGATTAGCAGAAGATTGACCTGGATGCAACCTATTACACCGCCGTGGTTGGCTTAGCACACTTTCTAATGTCAAACTGACATATCATTTCGTTGAACTTAGCTAATAGAGATCACATGTGTAGAAGTATGATATGAACATGGCAAGCACTAAGGATCAAGCTTCACTTCATAACTCGTTAGAATAAGCTCATGAAGGGTACAACAAAGACAAAAGCTCATGAAGGGCTTTTAGATTAACAGAAGATTGACCTTGTTGCGACCTACTACACCACCCATAGTAGGCTTAGCACACTTTCTCATGTCAAACTGACATTTCATTGCGTTGAACTTAGCTAAAAGAGATCACATGGGAGGAAGTATGGTATGAACATGGATAGCACTAAAGATCAAGCTTCACTTCATAACTCGTTAGAATAAGCTCATGAAGGGTACACCAAAGACATAAGCTCATATAGGTCTCACAAAAGACATGGCTTTTAGATTAGCAGAAGATTGACCTGGATGCAACCTATTACACCGCCGTGGTTGGCTTAGCACACTTTCTAATGTCAAACTGACATATCATTTCGTTGAACTTAGCTAATAGAGATCACATGTGTAGAAGTATGATATGAACATGGCAAGCACTAAGGATCAAGCTTCACTTCATAACTCGTTAGAATAAGCTCATGAAGGGTACAACAAAGACAAAAGCTCATGAAGGGCTTACAAAAGAAATGGCTTGTAGATTAACATAAGATTGACCTTGTTGCAACCTACTACACCACCCATAGTAGCCTTAGCACACTTTCTCAGGTCAAACTAACATTTCATTGCGTTGAACTTAGCTCACAGAGATCAGATCGAAGGAAGTATGATATGAACATGGATAGCACTAAAGATCAAGCTTCACTTCATAACTCGTTAGAATAAGCTCATGAAGGGTACACCAAATACATAAGCTCATATATGGCTCACAAAAGAAATGGCTTTTAGATTAGCAGAAGATTGACATGGATGCAACCTATTACACCGCCGTGGTTGGCTTAGCACACTTTCTCCTGTCAAACTGACATTACATTTCGTTGAACTTAGCTAATAGAGATCACATGTGTAGAAGTATGATATGAACATGGCAAGCACTAAGGATCAAGCTTCACTTCATAACTCGTTAGAATAAGCTCATGAAGGGTACAACAAAGACAAAAGCTCATGAAGGGCTTTTAGATTAACATAAGATTGACCTTGTTGCAACCTACTACACCACCCATAGTAGCCTTAGCACACTTTCTCAGGTCAAACTAACATTTTATTGCGTTGAACTTAGCTCACAGAGATCACAGCGAAGGAAGTATGATATGAACATGGATAGCACTAAAGATCAAGCTTCACTTCATAACTCGTTAGAATAAGCTCATGAAGGGTACACCAAATACATAAGCTCATATATGGCTCACAAAAGACATGGCTTTTAGATTAGCAGAAGATTGACATGGATGCAACCTATTACACCGCCGTGGTTGGCTTAGCACACTTTCTCATGTCAAACTGACATTACATTTCGTTGAACTTAGCTAATAGAGTTCACATGTGTAGAAGTATGATATGAACATGGCAAGCACTAAGGATCAAACTTCACTGCATAACTCGTTAGAATAAGCTCATGAAGGGTACAACAAATACAAAAGCTCATGAAGGGCTTACAAAAGAAATGGCTTTTAGATTAACAGAAGATTGACCTTGTTGCGACCTACTACACCACCCATAGTAGGCTTAGCACACTTTCTCATGTCAAACTGACATTTCATTGCGTTGAACTTAGCTAAAAGAGATCACATGGGAGGAAGTATGGTATGAACATGGATAACACTAAAGATCAAGCTTCACTTCATAACTCGTTAGAATAAGCTCATGAAGGGTACACCAAAGACATAAGCTCATATAGGTCTCACAAAAGACATGGCTTTTAGATTAGCAGAAGATTGACCTGGATGCAACCTATTACACCGCCGTGGTTGGCTTAGCACACTTTCTAATGTCAAACTGACATATCATTTCGTTGAACTTAGCTAATAGAGATCACATGTGTAGAAGTATGATATGAACATGGCAAGCACTAAGGATCAAGCTTCACTTCATAACTCGTTAGAATAAGCTCATGAAGGGTACAACAAAGACAAAAGCTCATGAAGGGCTTACAAAAGAAATGGCTTTTAGATTAACATAAGATTGACCTTGTTGCAACCTACTACACCACCCATAGTAGCCTTAGCACACTTTCTCAGGTCAAACTAACATTTCATTGCGTTGAACTTAGCTCACAGAGATCAGATCGAAGGAAGTATGATATGAACATGGATAGCACTAAAGATCAAGCTTCACTTCATAACTCGTTAGAATAAGCTCATGAAGGGTACACCATATACATAAGCTCATATATGGCTCAAAAAGACATGGCTTTTAGATTAGCAGAAGATTGACATGGATGCAACCTATTACACCGCCGTGGTTGGCTTAGCACACTTTCTCGTGTCAAACTGACATTACATTTCGTTGAACTTAGCTAATAGAGTTCACATGTGTAGAAGTATGATATGAACATGGCAAGCACTAAGGATCAAACTTCACTGCATAACTCGTTAGAATAAGCTCATGAAGGGTACAACAAATACAAAAGCTCATGAAGGGCTTACAAAAGAAATGGCTTTTAGATTAACAGAAGATTGACCTTGTTGCGACCTACTACACCACCCATAGTAGGCTTAGCACACTTTCTCATGTCAAACTGACATTTCATTGCGTTGAACTTAGCTAAAAGAGATCACATGGGAGGAAGTATGGTATGAACATGGATAACACTAAAGATCAAGCTTCACTTCATAACTCGTTAGAATAAGCTCATGAAGGGTACACCAAAGACATAAGCTCATATAGGTCTCACAAAAGACATGGCTTTTAGATTAGCAGAAGATTGACCTGGATGCAACCTATTACACCGCCGTGGTTGGCTTAGCACACTTTCTAATGTCAAACTGACATATCATTTCGTTGAACTTAGCTAATAGAGATCACATGTGTAGAAGTATGATATGAACATGGCAAGCACTAAGGATCAAGCTTCACTTCATAACTCGTTAGAATAAGCTCATGAAGGGTACAACAAAGACAAAAGCTCATGAAGGGCTTACAAAAGAAATGGCTTTTAGATTAACATAAGATTGACCTTGTTGCAACCTACTACACCACCCATAGTAGCCTTAGCACACTTTCTCAGGTCAAACTAACATTTCATTGCGTTGAACTTAGCTCACAGAGATCAGATCGAAGGAAGTATGATATGAACATGGATAGCACTAAAGATCAAGCTTCACTTCATAACTCGTTAGAATAAGCTCATGAAGGGTACACCATATACATAAGCTCATATATGGCTCAAAAAGACATGGCTTTTAGATTAGCAGAAGATTGACATGGATGCAACCTATTACACCGCCGTGGTTGGCTTAGCACACTTTCTCGTGTCAAACTGACATTACATTTCGTTGAACTTAGCTAATAGAGATCACATGTGTAGAAGTATGATATGAACATGGCAAGCACTAAGGATCAAGCTTCACTTCATAACTCGTTAGAATAAGCTCATGAAGGGTACAACAAAGACAAAAGCTCATGAAGGGCTTACAAAAGAAATGGCTTTTAGATTAACATAAGATTGACCTTGTTGCAACCTACTACACCACCCATAGTAGCCTTAGCACACTTTCTCAGGTCAAACTAACATTTCATTGCGTTGAACTTAGCTCACAGAGATCAGATCGAAGGAAGTATGATATGAACATGGATAGCACTAAAGATCAAGCTTCACTTCATAACTCGTTAGAATAAGCTCATGAAGGGTACACCAAATACATAAGCTCATATATGGCTCACAAAAGACATGGCTTTTAGATTAGCAGAAGATTGACATGGATGCAACCTATTACCCCGCCGTGGTTGGCTTAGCACACTTTCTCGTGTCAAACTGACATTACATTTCGTTGAACTTAGCTAATAGAGATCACATGTGTAGAAGTATGATATGAACATGGCAAGCACTAAGGATCAAGCTTCATTTCATAACTCGTTAGAATAAGCTCATGAAGGGTACAACAAAGACAAAAGCTTATGAAGGGCTTACAAAAGAAATGGCTTTTAGATTAACAGAAGATTGACTTTGTTGCAACCTACTACACCACCCATAGTAGGCTTAGCACACTTTCTCATGTCAAACTGACATTTCATTGCGTTGAACTTAGCTCACAGAGATCACATCGAAGGAAGTATGATATGAACATGGATAGCACTAAAGATCAAGCTTCACTTCATAACTCGTTAGAATAAGCTCATGAAGGGTACACCAAATACATAAGCTCATATATGGCTCACAAAAGACATGGCTTTTAGATTAGCAGAAGATTGACATGGATGCAACCTATTACACCGCCGTGGTTGGCTTAGCACACTTTCTCGTGTCAAACTGACATTACATTTCGTTGAACTTAGCTAATAGAGATCACATGTGTAGAAGTATGATATGAACATGGCAAGCACTAAGGATCAAGCTTCACTTCATAACTCGTTAGAATAAGCTCATGAAGGGTACAACAAAGACAAAAGCTCATGAAGGGCTTTTAGATTAACATAAGATTGACCTTGTTGCAACCTACTACACCAGGTCAAACTAACATTTCATTGCGTTGAACTTAGCTAAAAGAGATCACATGGGAGGAAGTATGATATGAACATGGATAGCACTAAAGATCAAGCTTCACTTCATAACTCGTTAGAATAAGCTCATGAAGGGTACACCAAATACATAAGCTCATATATGGCTCACAAAAGACATGGCTTTTAGATTAGCAGAAGATTGACATGGATGCAACCTATTACGCCGCCGTGGTTGGCTTAGCACACTTTCTCGTGTCAAACTGACATTACATTTCGTTGAACTTAGCTAATAGAGATCACATGTGTAGAAGTATGATATGAACATGGCAAGCACTAAGGATCAAGCTTCACTGCATAACTCGTTAGAATAAGCTCATGAAGGGTACAACAAAGACAAAAGCTCATGAAGGGCTTACAAAAGAAATGGCTTTTAGATTAACAGAAGATTGACCTTGTTGCAACCTACTACATCACCCATAGTAGGCTTAGCACACTTTCTCATGTCAAACTGACATTTCATTGCGTTGAACTTAGCTAAAAGAGATCACATGGGAGGAAGTATGGTATGAACATGAATAGCACTAAAGATAAAGCTTCACTTCATAACTCGTTAGAATAAGCTCATGAAGGGTACACCAAAGACATAAGCTCATATAGGTCTCACAAAAGACATGGCTTTTAGATTAGCAGAAGATTGACCTGGATGCAACCTATTACACCGCCGTGGTTGGCTAAGCACACTTTCTCATGTCAAACTGACATTTCATTTCGTTGAACTTAGCTAATAGAGATCACATGTGTAGAAGTATGATATGAACATGGCAAGCACTAAGGATCAAGCTTCACTTCATAACTCGTTAGAATAAGCTCATGAAGGGTACAACAAAGACAAAAGCTCATGAAGGGCTTACAAAAGAAATGGCTTTTAGATTAACATAAGATTGACCTTGTTGCAACCTACTACACCACCCATAGTAGCCTTAGCACACTTTCTCAGGTCAAACTAACATTTCATTGCGTTGAACTTAGCTCACAGAGATCACATCGAAGGAAGTATGATATGAACATGGATAGCACTAAAGATCAAGCTTCACTTCATAACTCGTTAGAATAAGCTCATGAAGGGTACACCAAATACATAAGCTCATATATGGCTCACAAAAGACATGGCTTTTAGATTAGCAGAAGATTGACCTGGATGCAACCTATTACACCGCCGTGGTTGGCTTAGCACACTTTCTAATGTCAAACTGACATTTCATTTCGTTGAACTTAGCTAATAGAGATCACATGTGTAGAAGTATGATATGAACATGGCAAGCACTAAGGATCAAGCTTCACTTCATAACTCGTTAGAATAAGCTCATGAAGGGTACAACAAAGACAAAAGCTCATGAAGGGCTTTTAGATTAACATAAGATTGACCTTGTTGCAACCTACTACACCAGGTCAAACTAACATTTCATTGCGTTGAACTTAGCTCACAGAGATCACATGGGAGGAAGTATGATATGAACATGGATAGCACTAAAGATCAAGCTTCACTTCATAACTCGTTAGAATAAGCTCATGAAGGGTACACCAAATACATAAGCTCATATATGGCTCACAAAAGACATGGCTTTTAGATTAGACATGGATGCAACCTATTACACCGCCGTGGTTGGCTTAGCACACTTTCTCGTGTCAAACTGACACTACATTTCGTTGAACTTAGCTAATAGAGATCACATGTGTAGAAGTATGATATGAACATGGCAAGCACTAAGGATCAAGCTTCACTGCATAACTCGTTAGAATAAGCTCATGAAGGGTACAACAAAGACAAAAGCTCATGAAGGGCTTACAAAAGAAATGGCTTTTAGATTAACAGAAGATTGACCTTGTTGCAACCTACTACATCACCCATAGTAGGCTTAGCACACTTTCTCATGTCAAACTGACATTTCATTGCGTTGAACTTAGCTAAAAGAGATCACATGGGAGGAAGTATGGTATGAACATGAATAGCACTAAAGATCAAGCTTCACTTCATAACTCGTTAGAATAAGCTCATGAAGGGTACACCAAAGACATAAGCTCATATAGGTCTCACAAAAGACATGGCTTTTAGATTAGCAGAAGATTGACCTGGATGCAACCTATTACACCGCCGTGGTTGGCTTAGCACACTTTCTAATGTCAAACTGACATTTCATTTCGTTGAACTTAGCTAATAGAGATCACATGTGTAGAAGTATGATATGAACATGGCAAGCACTAAGGATCAAGCTTCACTTCATAACTCGTTAGAATAAGCTCATGAAGGGTACAACAAAGACAAAAGCTCATGAAGGGCTTACAAAAGAAATGGCTTTTAGATTAACATAAGATTGACCTTGTTGCAACCTACTACACCACCCATAGTAGCCTTAGCACACTTTCTCAGGTCAAACTAACATTTCATTGCGTTGAACTTAGCTCACAGAGATCAGATCGAAGGAAGTATGATATGAACATGGATAGCACTAAAGATCAAGCTTCACTTCATAACTCGTTAGAATAAGCTCATGAAGGATACACCATATACATAAGCTCATATATGGCTCACAAAAAACATGGCTTTTAGATTAGCAGAAGATTGACATGGATGCAACCTATTACATCGCCGTGGTTGGCTTAGCACACTTTCTCGTGTCAAACTGACATTACATTTCGTTGAACTTAGCTAATAGAGATCACATGTGTAGAAGTATGATATGAACATGGCAAGCACTAAGGATCAAGCTTCACTTCATAACTCGTTAGAATAAGCTCATGAAGGGTACAACAAAGACAAAAGCTCATGAAGGGCTTACAAAAGAAATGGCTTTTAGATTAACATAAGATTGACCTTGTTGCAACCTACTACACCACCCATAGTAGCCTTAGCACACTTTCTCATGTCAAACTAACATTTCATTGCGTTGAACTTAGCTCACAGTGATCAGATCGAAGGAAGTATGATATAAACATGGATAGCACTAAAGATCAAGCTTCACTTCATAACTCGTTAGAATAAGCTCATGAAGGGTACACCATATACATAAGCTCATATATGGCTCACAAAAGACATGGCTTTTAGATTAGCAGAAGATTGACATGGATGCAACCTATTACACCGCCGTGGTTGGCTTAGCACACTTTCTCGTGTCAAACTGACATTACATTTCGTTGAACTTAGCTAATAGAGATCACATGTGTAGAAGTATGATATGAACATGGCAAGCACTAAGGATCAAGCTTCACTTCATAACTCGTTAGAATAAGCTCATGAAGGGTACAACAAAGACAAAAGCTCATGAAGGGCTTACAAAAGAAATGGCTTTTAGATTAACATAAGATTGACCTTGTTGCAACCTACTACACCACCCATAGTAGCCTTAGCACACTTTCTCAGGTCAAACTAACATTTCATTGCGTTGAACTTAGCTCACAGAGATCACATCGAAGGAAGTATGATATGAACATGGATAGCACTAAAGATCAAGCTTCACTTCATAACTCGTTAGAATAAGCTCATGAAGGGTACACCATATACATAAGCTCATATATGGCTCACAAAAAACATGGCTTTTAGATTAGCAGAAGATTGACATGGATGCAACCTATTACACCGCCGTGGTTGGCTTAGCACAATTTCTCGTGTCAAACTGACATTACATTTCGTTGAACTTAACTAATAGAGATCACATGTGTAGAAGTATGATATGAACATGGCAAGCACTAAGGATCAAGCTTCACTTCATAACTCGTTAGAATAAGCTCATGAAGGGTACAACAAAGACAAAAGCTCATGAAGGGCTTACAAAAGAAATGGCTTTTAGATTAACATAAGATTGACCTTGTTGCAACCTACTACACCACCCATAGTAGCCTTAGCACACTTTCTCATGTCAAACTAACATTTCATTGCGTTGAACTTAGCTCACAGTGATCAGATCGAAGGAAGTATGATATAAACATGGATAGCACTAAAGATCAAGCTTCACTTCATAACTCGTTAGAATAAGCTCATGAAGGGTACACCATATACATAAGCTCATATATGGCTCACAAAAGACATGGCTTTTAGATTAGCAGAAGATTGACATGGATGCAACCTATTACACCGCCGTGGTTGGCTTAGCACACTTTCTCGTCTCAAACTGACATTACATTTCGTTGAACTTAGCTAATAGAGATCACATGTGTAGAAGTATGATATGAACATGGCAAGCACTAAGGATCAAGCTTCACTTCATAACTCGTTAGAATAAGCTCATGAAGGGTACAACAAAGACAAAAGCTCATGAAGGGCTTACAAAAGAAATGGCTTTTAGATTAACATAAGATTGACCTTGTTGCAACCTACTACACCACCCATAGTAGCCTTAGCACACTTTCTCAGGTCAAACTAACATTTCATTGCGTTGAACTTAGCTCACAGAGATCACATCGAAGGAAGTATGATATGAACATGGATAGCACTAAAGATCAAGCTTCACTTCATAACTCGTTAGAATAAGCTCATGAAGGGTACACCAAATACATAAGCTCATATATGGCTCACAAAAGACATGGCTTTTAGATTAGCAGAAGATTGACATGGATGCAACCTATTACACCGCCGTGGTTGGCTTAGCACACTTTCTCGTGTCAAACTGACATTACATTTCGTGGAACTTAGCTAATAGAGATCACATGTGTAGAAGTATGATATGAACATGGCAAGCACTAAGGATCAAGCTTCACTTCATAACTCGTTAGAATAAGCTCATGAAGGGTACAACAAAGACAAAAGCTCATGAAGGGCTTTTAGATTAACATAAGATTGACCTTGTTGCAACCTACTACACCAGGTCAAACTAACATTTCATTGCGTTGAACTTAGCTCACAGAGATCACATGGGAGGAAGTATGATATGAACATGGATAGCACTAAAGATCAAGCTTCACTTCATAACTCGTTAGAATAAGCTCATGAAGGGTACACCAAATACATAAGCTCATATATGGCTCACAAAAGACATGGCTTTTAGATTAGCAGAAGATTGACATGGATGCAACCTATTACACCGCCGTGGTTGGCTTAGCACACTTTCTCGTGTCAAACTGACATTACATTTCGTTGAACTTAGCTAATAGAGATCACATGTGTAGAAGTATGATATGAACATGGCAAGCACTAAGGATCAAGCTTCACTTCATAACTCGTTAGAATAAGCTCATGAAGGGTACAACAAAGACAAAAGCTCATGAAGGGCTTACAAAAGAAATGGCTTTTAGATTAACATAAGATTGACCTTGTTGCAACCTACTACACCACCCATAGTAGCCTTAGCACACTTTCTCAGGTCAAACTAACATTTCATTGCGTTGAACTTAGCTCACAGAGATCACATCGAAGGAAGTATGATATGAACATGGATAGCACTAAAGATCAAGCTTCACTTCATAACTCGTTAGAATAAGCTCATGAAGGGTACACCAAATACATAAGCTCATATATGGCTCACAAAAGACATGGCTTTTAGATTAGCAGAAGATTGACATGGATGCAACCTATTACACCGCCGTGGTTGGCTTAGCACACTTTCTCGTGTCAAACTGACATTACATTTCGTTGAACTTAGCTAATAGAGATCACATGTGTAGAAGTATGATATGAACATGGCAAGCACTAAGGATCAAGCTTCACTTCATAACTCGTTAGAATAAGCTCATGAAGGGTACAACAAAGACAAAAGCTCATGAAGGGCTTACAAAAGAAATGGCTTTTAGATTAACATAAGATTGACCTTGTTGCAACCTACTACACCACCCATAGTAGCCTTAGCACACTTTCTCAGGTCAAACTAACATTTCATTGCGTTGAACTTAGCTCACAGAGATCACATCGAAGGAAGTATGATATGAACATGGATAGCACTAAAGATCAAGCTTCACTTCATAACTCGTTAGAATAAGCTCATGAAGGGTACACCAAATACATAAGCTCATATATGGCTCACAAAAGACATGGCTTTTAGATTAGCAGAAGATTGACATGGATGCAACCTATTACACCGCCGTGGTTGGCTTAGCACACTTTCTCGTGTCAAACTGACATTACATTTCGTGGAACTTAGCTAATAGAGATCACATGTGTAGAAGTATGATATGAACATGGCAAGCACTAAGGATCAAGCTTCACTTCATAACTCGTTAGAATAAGCTCATGAAGGGTACAACAAAGACAAAAGCTCATGAAGGGCTTACAAAAGAAATGGCTTTTAGATTAACATAAGATTGACCTTGTTGCAACCTACTACACCACCCATAGTAGCCTTAGCACACTTTCTCAGGTCAAACTAACATTTCATTGCGTTGAACTTAGCTCACAGAGATCACATCGAAGGAAGTATGATATGAACATGGATAGCACTAAAGATCAAGCTTCACTTCATAACTCGTTAGAATAAGCTCATGAAGGGTACACCAAATACATAAGCTCATATATGGCTCACAAAAGACATGGCTTTTAGATTAGCAGAAGATTGACATGGATGCAACCTATTACACCGCCGTGGTTGGCTTAGCACACTTTCTCGTGTCAAACTGACATTACATTTCGTGGAACTTAGCTAATAGAGATCACATGTGTAGAAGTATGATATGAACATGGCAAGCACTAAGGATCAAGCTTCACTTCATAACTCGTTAGAATAAGCTCATGAAGGGTACAACAAAGACAAAAGCTCATGAAGGGCTTTTAGATTAACATAAGATTGACCTTGTTGCAACCTACTACACCAGGTCAAACTAACATTTCATTGCGTTGAACTTAGCTCACAGAGATCACATGGGAGGAAGTATGATATGAACATGGATAGCACTAAAGATCAAGCTTCACTTCATAACTCGTTAGAATAAGCTCATGAAGGGTACACCAAATACATAAGCTCATATATGGCTCACAAAAGACATGGCTTTTAGATTAGCAGAAGATTGACATGGATGCAACCTATTACACCGCCGTGGTTGGCTTAGCACACTTTCTCATGTCAAACTGACATTACATTTCGTTGAACTTAGCTAATAGAGTTCACATGTGTAGAAGTATGATATGAACATGGCAAGCACTAAGGATCAAACTTCACTGCATAACTCGTTAGAATAAGCTCATGAAGGGTACAACAAATACAAAAGCTCATGAAGGGCTTACAAAAGAAATGGCTTTTAGATTAACAGAAGATTGACCTTGTTGCAACCTACTACACCACCCATAGTAGGCTTAGCAAACTTTCTCATGTCAAACTGACATTTCATTGCGTTGAACTTAGCTAAAAGAGATCACATGGGAGGAAGTATGGTATGAACATGAATAGCACTAAAGATCAAGCTTCACTTCATAACTCGTTAGAATAAGCTCATGAAGGGTACACCAAATACATAAGCTCATATAGGTCTCACAAAAGACATGGCTTTTAGATTAGCAGAAGATTGACCTGGTTGCAACCTATTACACCGCCGTGGTTGGCTTAGCACACTTTCTAATGTCAAACTGACATTTCATTTCGTTGAACTTAGCTAATAGAGATCACATGTGTAGAAGTATGATATGAACATGGCAAGCACTAAGGATCAAGCTTCACTTCATAACTCGTTAGAATAAGCTCATGAAGGGTACAACAAAGACAAAAGCTCATGAAGGGCTTACAAAAGAAATGGCTTTTAGATTAACATAAGATTGACCTTGTTGCAACCTACTACACCACCCATAGTAGCCTTAGCACACTTTCTCAGGTCAAACTAACATTTCATTGCGTTGAACTTAGCTCACAGAGATCAGATCGAAGGAAGTATGATATGAACATGGATAGCACTAAAGATCAAGCTTCACTTCATAACTCGTTAGAATAAGCTCATGAAGGGTACACCATATACATAAGCTCATATATGGCTCACAAAAAAATGGCTTTTAGATTAGCAGAAGATTGACATGGATGCAACCTATTACACCGCCGTGGTTGGCTTAGCACACTTTCTCGTGTCAAACTGACATTACATTTCGTTGAACTTAGCTAATAGAGATCACATGTGTAGAAGTATGATATGAACATGGCAAGCACTAAGGATCAAGCTTCACTTCATAACTCGTTAGAATAAGCTCATGAAGGGTACAACAAAGACAAAAGCTCATGAAGGGCTTACAAAAGAAATGGCTTTTAGATTAACATAAGATTGACCTTGTTGCAACCTACTACACCACCCATAGTAGCCTTAGCACACTTTCTCATGTCAAACTAACATTTCATTGCGTTGAACTTAGCTCACAGAGATCACATCGAAGGAAGTATGATATGAACATGGATAGCACTAAAGATCAAACTTCACTTCATAACTCGTTAGAATAAGCTCATGAAGGGTACACCATATACATAAGCTCATATATGGCTCACAAAAGACATGACTTTTAGATTAGCAGAAGATTGACATGGATGCAACCTATTACACCGCCGTGGTTGGCTTAGCACACTTTCTCGTGTCAAACTGACATTACATTTCGTTGAACTTAGCTAATAGAGATCACATGTGTAGAAGTATGATATGAACATGGCAAGCACTAAGGATCAAGCTTCACTTCATAACTCGTTAGAATAAGCTCATGAAGGGTACAACAAAGACAAAAGCTCATGAAGGGCTTACAAAAGAAATGGCTTTTAGATTAACATAAGATTGACCTTGTTGCAACCTACTACACCACCCATAGTAGGCTTAGCACACTTTCTCATGTCAAACTGACATTTCATTGCGTTGAACTTAGCTAAAAGAGATCACATGGGAGGAAGTATGATATGAACATGGATAGCACTAAAGATCAAGCTTCACTTCATAACTCGTTAGAATAAGCTCATGAAGGGTACACCAAATACATAAGCTCATATATGGCTCACAAAAGACATGGCTTTTAGATTAGCAGAAGATTGACCTGGATGCAACCTATTACACCGCCGTGGTTGGCTTAGCACACTTTCTCGTGTCAAACTGACATTACATTTCGTTGAACTTAGCTAATAGAGATCACATGTGTAGAAGTATGATATGAACATGGCAAGCACTAAGGATCAAGCTTCACTTCATAACTCGTTAGAATAAGCTCATGAAGGGTACAACAAAGACAAAAGCTCATGAAGGGCTTACAAAAGAAATGGCTTTTAGATTAATATAAGATTGACCTTGTTGCAACCTACTACACCACCCATAGTAGCCTTAGCACACTTTCTCAGGTCAAACTAACATTTCATTGCGTTGAACTTAGCTCACAGAGATCACATCGAAGGAAGTATGATATGAACATGGATAGCACTAAAGATCAAGCTTCACTTCATAACTCGTTAGAATAAGCTCATGAAGGGTACACCAAATACATAAGCTCATATATGGCTCACAAAAGACATGGCTTTTAGATTAGCAGAAGATTGACCTGGATGCAACCTATTACACCGCCGTGGTTGGCTTAGCACACTTTCTCGTGTCAAACTGACATTACATTTCGTTGAACTTAGCTAATAGAGATCACATGTGTAGAAGTATGATATGAACATGGCAAGCACTAAGGATCAAGCTTCACTTCATAACTCGTTAGAATAAGCTCATGAAGGGTACAACAAAGACAAAAGCTCATGAAGGGCTTACAAAAGAAATGGCTTTTAGATTAACATAAGATTGACCTTGTTGCAACCTACTACACCACCCATAGTAGCCTTAGCACACTTTCTCAGGTCAAACTAACATTTCATTGCGTTGAACTTAGCTCACAGAGATCACATCGAAGGAAGTATGATATGAACATGGATAGCACTAAAGATCAAACTTCACTTCATAACTCGTTAGAATAAGCTCATGAAGGGTACACCATATACATAAGCTCATATATGGCTCACAAAAGACATGACTTTTAGATTAGCAGAAGATTGACATGGATGCAACCTATTACACCGCCGTGGTTGGCTTAGCACACTTTCTCGTGTCAAACTGACATTACATTTCGTTGAACTTAGCTAATAGAGATCACATGTGTAGAAGTATGATATGAACATGGCAAGCACTAAGGATCAAGCTTCACTTCATAACTCGTTAGAATAAGCTCATGAAGGGTACAACAAAGACAAAAGCTCATGAAGGGCTTACAAAAGAAATGGCTTTTAGATTAATATAAGATTGACCTTGTTGCAACCTACTACACCACCCATAGTAGCCTTAGCACACTTTCTCAGGTCAAACTAACATTTCATTGCGTTGAACTTAGCTCACAGAGATCACATCGAAGGAAGTATGATATGAACATGGATAGCACTAAAGATCAAGCTTCACTTCATAACTCGTTAGAATAAGCTCATGAAGGGTACACCAAATACATAAGCTCATATATGGCTCAAATAGACATGGCTTTTAGATTAGCAGAAGATTGACCTGGATGCAACCTATTACACCGCCGTGGTTGGCTTAGCACACTTTCTCGTGTCAAACTGACATTACATTTCGTTGAACTTAGCTAATAGAGATCACATGTGTAGAAGTATGATATGAACATGGCAAGCACTAAGGATCAAGCTTCACTTCATAACTCGTTAGAATAAGCTCATGAAGGGTACAACAAAGACAAAAGCTCATGAAGGGCTTACAAAAGAAATGGCTTTTAGATTAACATAAGATTGACCTTGTTGCAACCTACTACACCACCCATAGTAGGCTTAGCACACTTTCTCATGTCAAACTGACATTTCATTGCGTTGAACTTAGCTAAAAGAGATCACATGGGAGGAAGTATGATATGAACATGGATAGCACTAAAGATCAAGCTTCACTTCATAACTCGTTAGAATAAGCTCATGAAGGGTACACCAAATACATAAGCTCATATATGGCTCACAAAAGACATGGCTTTTAGATTAGCAGAAGATTGACCTGGATGCAACCTATTACACCGCCGTGGTTGGCTTAGCACACTTTCTCGTGTCAAACTGACATTACATTTCGTTGAACTTAGCTAATAGAGATCACATGTGTAGAAGTATGATATGAACATGGCAAGCACTAAGGATCAAGCTTCACTTCATAACTCGTTAGAATAAGCTCATGAAGGGTACAACAAAGACAAAAGCTCATGAAGGGCTTACAAAAGAAATGGCTTTTAGATTAATATAAGATTGACCTTGTTGCAACCTACTACACCACCCATAGTAGCCTTAGCACACTTTCTCAGGTCAAACTAACATTTCATTGCGTTGAACTTAGCTCACAGAGATCACATCGAAGGAAGTATGATATGAACATGGATAGCACTAAAGATCAAGCTTCACTTCATAACTCGTTAGAATAAGCTCATGAAGGGTACACCAAATACATAAGCTCATATATGGCTCACAAAAGACATGGCTTTTAGATTAGCAGAAGATTGACCTGGATGCAACCTATTACACCGCCGTGGTTGGCTTAGCACACTTTCTCGTGTCAAACTGACATTACATTTCGTTGAACTTAGCTAATAGAGATCACATGTGTAGAAGTATGATATGAACATGGCAAGCACTAAGGATCAAGCTTCACTTCATAACTCGTTAGAATAAGCTCATGAAGGGTACAACAAAGACAAAAGCTCATGAAGGGCTTACAAAAGAAATGGCTTTTAGATTAACATAAGATTGACCTTGTTGCAACCTACTACACCACCCATAGTAGCCTTAGCACACTTTCTCAGGTCAAACTAACATTTCATTGCGTTGAACTTAGCTCACAGAGATCACATCGAAGGAAGTATGATATGAACATGGATAGCACTAAAGATCAAACTTCACTTCATAACTCGTTAGAATAAGCTCATGAAGGGTACACCATATACATAAGCTCATATATGGCTCACAAAAGACATGACTTTTAGATTAGCAGAAGATTGACATGGATGCAACCTATTACACCTTCGTGGTTGGCTTAGCACACTTTCTCGTGTCAAACTGACATTACATTTCGTTGAACTTAGCTAATAGAGATCACATGTGTAGAAGTATGATATGAACATGGCAAGCACTAAGGATCAAGCTTCACTTCATAACTCGTTAGAATAAGCTCATGAAGGGTACAACAAAGACAAAAGCTCATGAAGGGCTTACAAAAGAAATGGCTTTTAGATTAATATAAGATTGACCTTGTTGCAACCTACTACACCACCCATAGTAGCCTTAGCACACTTTCTCAGGTCAAACTAACATTTCATTGCGTTGAACTTAGCTCACAGAGATCACATCGAAGGAAGTATGATATGAACATGGATAGCACTAAAGATCAAGCTTCACTTCATAACTCGTTAGAATAAGCTCATGAAGGGTACACCAAATACATAAGCTCATATATGGCTCACAAAAGACATGGCTTTTAGATTAGCAGAAGATTGACCTGGATGCAACCTATTACACCGCCGTGGTTGGCTTAGCACACTTTCTCGTGTCAAACTGACATTACATTTCGTTGAACTTAGCTAATAGAGATCACATGTGTAGAAGTATGATATGAACATGGCAAGCACTAAGGATCAAGCTTCACTTCATAACTCGTTAGAATAAGCTCATGAAGGGTACAACAAAGACAAAAGCTCATGATGGGCTTACAAAAGAAATGGCTTTTAGATTAATATAAGATTGACCTTGTTGCAACCTACTACACCACCCATAGTAGCCTTAGCACACTTTCTCAGGTCAAACTAACATTTCATTGCGTTGAACTTAGCTCACAGAGATCACATCGAAGGAAGTATGATATGAACATGGATAGCACTAAAGATCAAGCTTCACTTCATAACTCGTTAGAATAAGCTCATGAAGGGTACACCAAATACATAAGCTCATATATGGCTCACAAAAGACATGGCTTTTAGATTAGCAGAAGATTGACCTGGATGCAACCTATTACACCGCCGTGGTTGGCTTAGCACACTTTCTCGTGTCAAACTGACATTACATTTCGTTGAACTTAGCTAATAGAGATCACATGTGTAGAAGTATGATATGAACATGGCAAGCACTAAGGATCAAGCTTCACTTCATAACTCGTTAGAATAAGCTCATGAAGGGTACAACAAAGACAAAATCTCATGAAGGGCTTACAAAAGAAATGGCTTTTAGATTAATATAAGATTGACCTTGTTGCAACCTACTACACCACCCATAGTAGCCTTAGCACACTTTCTCAGGTCAAACTAACATTTCATTGCGTTGAACTTAGCTCACAGAGATCACATCGAAGGAAGTATGATATGAACATGGATAGCACTAAAGATCAAACTTCACTTCATAACTCGTTAGAATAAGCTCATGAAGGGTACACCATATACATAAGCTCATATATGGCTCACAAAAGACATGACTTTTAGATTAGCAGAAGATTGACATGGATGCAACCTATTACACCGCCGTGGTTGGCTTAGCACACTTTCTCGTGTCAAACTGACATTACATTTCGTTGAACTTAGCTAATAGAGATCACATGTGTAGAAGTATGATATGAACATGGCAAGCACTAAGGATCAAGCTTCACTTCATAACTCGTTAGAATAAGCTCATGAAGGGTACAACAAAGACAAAAGCTCATGAAGGGCTTACAAAAGAAATGGCTTTTAGATTAATATAAGATTGACCTTGTTGCAACCTACTACACCACCCATAGTAGCCTTAGCACACTTTCTCAGGTCAAACTAACATTTCATTGCGTTGAACTTAGCTCACAGAGATCACATCGAAGGAAGTATGATATGAACATGGATAGCACTAAAGATCAAGCTTCACTTCATAACTCGTTAGAATAAGCTCATGAAGGGTACACCAAATACATAAGCTCATATATGGCTCACAAAAGACATGGCTTTTAGATTAGCAGAAGATTGACCTGGATGCAACCTATTACACCGCCGTGGTTGGCTTAGCACACTTTCTCGTGTCAAACTGACATTACATTTCGTTGAACTTAGCTAATAGAGATCACATGTGTAGAAGTATGATATGAACATGGCAAGCACTAAGGATCAAGCTTCACTTCATAACTCGTTAGAATAAGCTCATGAAGGGTACAACAAAGACAAAAGCTCATGAAGGGCTTACAAAAGAAATGGCTTTTAGATTAACAGAAGATTGACTTTGTTGCAACCTACTACACCACCCATAGTCGGCTTAGCACACTTTCTCATGTCAAACTGACATTTCATTGCGTTGAACTTAGCTAATAGAGATCACATGTGTAGAAGTATGATATGAACATGGCAAGCACTAAGGATCAAGCTTCACTTCATAACTCGTTAGAATAAGCTCATGAAGGGTACACCATATACATAAGCTCATATATGGCTCACAAAAGACATGGCTTTTAGATTAGCAGAAGATTGACCTGGATGCAACCTATTACACCGCCGTGGTTGGCTTAGCACACTTTCTAATGTCAAACTGACATTTCATTTTGTTGAACTTAGCTACTAGAGATCACATGTGTAGAAGTATGATATGAACATGGCAAGCACTAAGGATCAAGCTTCACTTCATAACTCGTTAGAATAAGCTCATGACGGGTACAACAAAGACAAAAGCTCATGAAGGGCTTACAAAAGAAATGGCTTTTAGATTAACATAAGATTGACCTTGTTGCAACCTACTACACCACCCATAGTAGCCTTAGCACACTTTCTCAGGTCAAACTAACATTTCATTGCGTTGAACTTAGCTCACAGAGATCACATCGAAGGAAGTATGATATGAACATGGATAGCACTAAAGATCAAACTTCACTTCATAACTCGTTAGAATAAGCTCATGAAGGGTACACCATATACATAAGCTCATATATGGCTCACAAAAGACATGACTTTTAGATTAGCAGAAGATTGACATGGATGCAACCTATTACACCGCCGTGGTTGGCTTAGCACACTTTCTCGTGTCAAACTGACATTACATTTCGTTGAACTTAGCTAATAGAGATCACATGTGTAGAAGTATGATATGAACATGGCAAGCACTAAGGATCAAGCTTCACTTCATAACTCGTTAGAATAAGCTCATGAAGGGTACAACAAAGACAAAAGCTCATGAAGGGCTTACAAAAGAAATGGCTTTTAGATTAATATAAGATTGACCTTGTTGCAACCTACTACACCACCCATAGTAGCCTTAGCACACTTTCTCAGGTCAAACTAACATTTCATTGCGTTGAACTTAGCTCACAGAGATCACATCGAAGGAAGTATGATATGAACATGGATAGCACTAAAGATCAAGCTTCACTTCATAACTCGTTAGAATAAGCTCATGAAGGGTACACCAAATACATAAGCTCATATATGGCTCACAAAAGACATGGCTTTTAGATTAGCAGAAGATTGACCTGGATGCAACCTATTACACCGCCGTGGTTGGCTTAGCACACTTTCTCGTGTCAAACTGACATTACATTTCGTTGAACTTAGCTAATAGAGATCACATGTGTAGAAGTATGATATGAACATGGCAAGCACTAAGGATCAAGCTTCACTTCATAACTCGTTAGAATAAGCTCATGAAGGGTACAACAAAGACAAAAGCTCATGAAGGGCTTACAAAAGAAATGGCTTTTAGATTAACATAAGATTGACCTTGTTGCAACCTACTACACCACCCATAGTAGCCTTAGCACACTTTCTCAGGTCAAACTAACATTTCATTGCGTTGAACTTAGCTCACAGAGATCACATCGAAGGAAGTATGATATGAACATGGATAGCACTAAAGATCAAGCTTCACTTCATAACTCGTTAGAATAAGCTCATGAAGGGTACACCAAAGACATAAGCTCATATAGGTCTAACAAAAGACATGGCTTTTAGATTAGCAGAAGATTGACCTGGATGCAACCTATTACACCGCCGTGGTTGGCTTAGCACACTTTCTCGTGTCAAACTGACATTACATTTCGTTGAACTTAGCTAATAGAGATCACATGTGTAGAAGTATGATATGAACATGGCAAGCACTAAGGATCAAGCTTCACTTCATAACTCGTTAGAATAAGCTCATGAAGGGTACAACAAAGACAAAAGCTCATGAAGGGCTTACAAAAGAAATGGCTTTTAGATTAACAGAAGATTGACTTTGTTGCAACCTACTACACCACCCATAGTCGGCTTAGCACACTTTCTCATGTCAAACTGACATTTCATTGCGTTGAACTTAGCTAATAGAGATCACATGTGTAGAAGTATGATATGAACATGGCAAGCACTAAGGATCAAGCTTCACTTCATAACTCGTTAGAATAAGCTCATGAAGGGTACACCATATACATAAGCTCATATATGGCTCACAAAAGACATGGCTTTTAGATTAGCAGAAGATTGACCTGGATGCAACCTATTACACCGCCGTGGTTGGCTTAGCACACTTTCTAATGTCAAACTGACATTTCATTTTGTTGAACTTAGCTACTAGAGATCACATGTGTAGAAGTATGATATGAACATGGCAAGCACTAAGGATCAAGCTTCACTTCATAACTCGTTAGAATAAGCTCATGACGGGTACAACAAAGACAAAAGCTCATGAAGGGCTTACAAAAGAAATGGCTTTTAGATTAACATAAGATTGACCTTGTTGCAACCTACTACACCACCCATAGTAGCCTTAGCACACTTTCTCAGGTCAAACTAACATTTCATTGCGTTGAACTTAACTCACAGAGATCACATCGAAGGAAGTATGATATGAACCTGGATAGCACTAAAGATCAAGCTTCACTTCATAACTCGTTAGAATAAGCTCATGAAGGGTACACCATATACATAAGCTCATATATGGCTCAAAAAAGACATGGCTTTTAGATTAGCAGAAGATTGACCTGGATGCAACCTATTACACCACCCATAGTCGGCTTAGCACACTTTCTAATGTCAAACTGACATTTCATTTCGTTGAACTTAGCTAATAGAGATCACATGTGTAGAAGTATGATATGAACATGGCAAGCACTAAGGATCAACCTTCACTTCATAACTCGTTAAAATAAGCTCATGAAGTGTACAACAAAGACAAAAGCTCATGAAGGGCTTACAAAAGAAATGGCTTTTAGATTAACAGAAGATTGACTTTGTTGCAACCTACTACACCACCCATAGTAGGCTTAGCACACTTTCTCATGTCAAACTGACATTTCATTGCGTTGAACTTAGCTAAAAGAGATCACATGGGAGGAAGTATGATATGAACATGGATAGCACTAAGGATCAAGCTTCACTTCATAACTCGTTAGAATAAGCTCATGAAGGGTACACCTAAGACATAAGCTCATATAGGTCTCACAAAAGACATGGCTTTTAGATTAGCAGAAGATTGACCTGGATGCAACCTATTACACCGCCGTGGTTGGCTTAGCACACTTTCTAATGTCAAACTGACATTTCATTTTGTTGAACTTAGCTAATAGAGATCACATGTGTAGAAGTATGATATGAACATGGCAAGCACTAAGGATCAAGCTTCACTTCATAACTCGTTAGAATAAGCTCATGAAGGGTACAACAAAGACAAAAGCTCATGAAGGGCTTACAAAAGAAATGGCTTTTAGATTAACATAAGATTGACCTTGTTGCAACCTACTACACCACCCATAGTAGCCTTAGCACACTTTCTCAGGTCAAACTAACATTTCATTGCGTTAGAACTTAGCTCACAGAGATCACATCGAAGGAAGTATGATATGAACATGGATAGCACTAAAGATCAAGCTTCACTTCATCACTCGTTAGAATAAGCTCATGAAGGGTACACCAAATACATAAGCTCATATATGGCTCACAAAAGACATGGCTTTTAGATTAGCAGAAGATTGACCTGGATGCAACCTATTACACCGCCGTGGTTGGCTTAGCACACTTTCTAATGTCAAACTGACATTACATTTCGTTGAACTTAGCTAATAGAGATCACATGTGTAGAAGTATGATATGAACATGGCAAGCACTAAGGATCAAGCTTCACTTCATAACTCGTTAGAATAAGCTCATGAAGGGTACAACAAAGACAAAAGCTCATGAAGGGCTTACAAAAGAAATGGCTTTTAGATTAACATAAGATTGACCTTGTTGCAACCTACTACACCACCCATAGTAGCCTTAGCACACTTTCTCAGGTCAAACTAACATTTCATTGCGTTGAACTTAGCTCACAGAGATCACATCGAAGGAAGTATGATATGAACATGGATAGCACTAAAGATCAAGCTTCACTTCATAACTCGTTAGAATAAGCTCATGAAGGGTACACCAAATACATAAGCTCATATATGGCTCACAAAAGACATGGCTTTTAGATTAGCAGAAGATTGACATGGATGCAACCTATTACACCGCCGTGGTTGGCTTAGCACACTTTCTCGTGTCAACATGACATTACATTTCGTTGAACTTAGCTAATAGAGATCACATGTGTAGAAGTATGATATGAACATGGCAAGCTCTAAGGATCAAGCTTCACTTCATAACTCGTTAGAATAAGCTCA
Source organism: Lepidium didymum (assembly GCA_963920545.1). Taxonomy (NCBI): domain Eukaryota; kingdom Viridiplantae; phylum Streptophyta; class Magnoliopsida; order Brassicales; family Brassicaceae; genus Lepidium; species Lepidium didymum. The sequence continues at coordinate 12,254,704 of OY986981.1, read as the reverse complement.
TGAAGGGTACAACAAAGACAAAAGCTCATGAAGGGCTTACAAAAGAAATTGCTTTTAGATTAACATAAGATTGACCTTGTTGCAACCTACTACACCACCCATAGTAGCCTTAGCACACTTTCTCAGGTCAAACTAACATTTCATTGCGTTTAACTTAACTCACAGAGATCACATCGAAGGAAGTATGATATGAACCTGGATAGCACTAAAGATCAAGCTTCACTTCATAACTCGTTAGAATAAGCTCATGAAGGGTACACCATATACATAAGCTCATATATGGCTCAAAAAAGACATGGCTTTTAGATTAGCAGAAGATTGACATGGATGCAAACTATTACACCACCCATAGTTGGCTTAGCACACTTTCTAATGTCAAACTGACATTTCATTTCGTTGAACTTAGCTAATAGAGATCACATGTGTAGAAGTATGATATGAACATGGCAAGCACTAAGGATCAACCTTCACTTCATAACTCGTTAAAATAAGCTCATGAAGGGTACAACAAAGACAAAAGCTCATGAAGGGCTTACAAAAGAAATGGCTTTTAGATTAACAGAAGATTAACTTTGTTGCAACCTACTACACCACCCATAGTAGGCTTAGCACACTTTCTCATGTCAAACTGACATTTCATTGCGTTGAACTTAGCTAAAAGAGATCACATGGGAGGAAGTATGATATGAACATGGATAGCACTAAGGATCAAGCTTCACTTCATAACTCGTTAGAATAAGATCATGAAGGGTACACCAAAGACATAAGCTCATATAGGTCTCACAAAAGACATGGCTTTTAGATTAGCAGAAGATTGACCTGGATGCAACTTATTACACCGCCGTGGTTGGCTTAGCACACTTTCTAATGTCAAACTGACATTTCATTTTGTTGAACTTAGCTAATAGAGATCACATGTGTAGAAGTATGATATGAACATGGCAAGCACTAAGGATCAAGCTTCACTTCATAACTCGTTAGAATAAGCTCATGAAGGGTACAACAAAGACAAAAGCTCATGAAGGGCTTACAAAAGAAATGGCTTTTAGATTAACATAAGATTGACCTTGTTGCAACCTACTACACCACCCATAGTAGCCTTAGCACACTTTCTGAGGTCAAACTAACATTTCATTGCGTTAGAACTTAGCTCACACAGATCACATCGAAGGAAGTATGATATGAACATGGATAGCACTAAAGATCAAGCTTCACTTCATCACTCGTTAGAATAAGCTCATGAAGGGTACACCAAATACATAAGCTCATATATGGCTCACAAAAGACATGGCTTTTAGATTAGCAGAAGATTGACCTGGATGCAACCTATTACACCGCCGTGGTTGGCTTAGCACACTTTCTAATGTCAAACTGACATTTCATTTCATTGAACTTAGCTAATAGAGATCACATGTGTAGAAGTATGATATGAACATGGCAAGCTCTAAGGATCAAGCTTCACTTCATAACTCGTTAGAATTAGCTCATGAAGGGTACAACAAAGACAAAAGCTCATGAAGGGCTTACAAAAGAAATGGCTTTTAGATTAACATAAGATTGACCTTGTTGCAACCTACTACACCACCCATAGTAGCCTTAGCACACTTTCTCAGGTCAAACTAACATTTCATTGCGTTGAACTTAACTCACAGAGATCACATCGAAGGAAGTATGATATGAACCTGGATAGCACTAAAGATCAAGCTTCACTTCATAACTCGTTAGAATAAGCTCATGAAGGGTACACCATATACATAAGCTCATATATGGCTCAAAAAAGACATGGCTTTTAGATTAGCAGAAGATTGACATGGATGCAACCTATTACACCACCCATAGTCGGCTTAGCACACTTTCTAATGTCAAACTGACATTTCATTTCGTTGAACTTAGCTAATAGAGATCACATGTGTAGAAGTATGATATGAACATGGCAAGCACTAAGGATCAACCTTCACTTCATAACTTGTTAAAATAAGCTCATGAAGGGTACAACAAAGACAAAAGCTCATGAAGGGCTTACAAAAGAAATGGCTTTTAGATTAACAGAAGATTGACTTTGTTGCAACCTACTACACCACCCATAGTAGGCTTAGCACACTTTCTCAGGTCAAACTAACATTTCATTGCGTTGAACTTAACTCACAGAGATCACATCGAAGGAAGTATGATATGAACATGGATAGCACTAAAGATCAAACTTCACTTCATAACTCGTTAGAATAAGCTCATGAAGGGTACACCATATACATAAGCTCATATATGGCTCACAAAAGACATGACTTTTAGATTAGCAGAAGATTGACATGGATGCAACCTATTACACCGCCGTGGTTGGCTTAGCACACTTTCTCGTGTCAAACTGACATTACATTTCGTTGAACTTAGCTAATAGAGATCACATGTGTAGAAGTATGATATGAACATGGCAAGCACTAAGGATCAAGCTTCACTTCATAACTCGTTAGAATAAGCTCATGAAGGGTACAACAAAGACAAAAGCTCATGAAGGGCTTACAAAAGAAATGGCTTTTAGATTAACATAAGATTGACCTTGTTGCAACCTACTACACCACCCATAGTAGCCTTAGCACACTTTCTCAGGTCAAACTAACATTTCATTGCGTTGAACTTAGCTCACAGAGATCACATCGAAGGAAGTATGATATGAACATGGATAGCACTAAAGATCAAGCTTCACTTCATAACTCGTTAGAATAAGCTCATGAAGGGTACACCAAATACATAAGCTCATATATGGCTCACAAAAGACATGGCTTTTAGATTAGCAGAAGATTGACATGGATGCAACCTATTACACAGCCGTGGTTGGCTTAGCACACTTTCTCGTGTCAACATGACATTACATTTCGTTGAACTTAGCTAATAGAGATCACATGTGTAGAAGTATGATATGAACATGGCAAGCACTAAGGATCAACCTTCACTTCATAACTCGTTAAAATAAGCTCATGAAGGGTACAACAAAGACAAAAGCTCATGAAGGGCTTACAAAAGAAATGGCTTTTAGATTAATATAAGATTGACCTTGTTGCAACCTACTACACCACCCATAGTAGCCTTAGCACACTTTCTCAGGTCAAACTAACATTTCATTGCGTTGAACTTAGCTCACAGAGATCACATCGAAGGAAGTATGATATGAACATGGATAGCACTAAAGATCAAGCTTCACTTCATAACTCGTTAGAATAAGCTCATGAAGGGTACACCAAAGACATAAGCTCATATAGGTCTAACAAAAGACATGGCTTTTAGATTAGCAGAAGATTGACCTGGATGCAACCTATTACACCGCCGTGGTTGGCTTAGCACACTTTCTAATGTCAAACTGACATTTCATTTCATTGAACTTAGCTAATAGAGATCACATGTGTAGAAGTATGATATGAACATGGCAAGCTCTAAGGATCAAGCTTCACTTCATAACTCGTTAGAATAAGCTCATGAAGGGTACAACAAAGACAAAAGCTCATGAAGGGCTTACAAAAGAAATGGCTTTTAGATTAACATAAGATTGACCTTGTTGCAACCTACTACACCACCCATAGTAGCCTTAGCACACTTTCTCAGGTCAAACTAACATTTCATTGCGTTGAACTTAACTCACAGAGATCACATCGAAGGAAGTATGATATGAACCTGGATAGCACTAAAGATCAAGCTTCACTTCATAACTCGTTAGAATAAGCTCATGAAGGGTACACCATATACATAAGCTCATATATGGCTCAAAAAAGACATGGCTTTTAGATTAGCAGAAGATTGACATGGATGCAACCTATTACACCACCCATAGTTTGCTTAGCACACTTTCTAATGTTAAACTGACATTTCATTTTGTTGAACTTAGCTAATAGAGATCACATGTGTAGAAGTATGATATGAACATGGCAAGCACTAAGGATCAAGCTTCACTTCATAACTCGTTAGAATAAGCTCATGAAGGGTACAACAAAGACAAAAGCTCATGAAGGGCTTACAAAAGAAATGGCTTTTAGATTAACATAAGATTGACCTTGTTGCAACCTACTACACCACCCATAGTAGCCTTAGCACACTTTCTCAGGTCAAACTAACATTTCATTGCGTTGAACTTAGCTCACAGAGATCACATCGAAGGAAGTATGATATGAACATGGATAGCACTAAAGATCAAGCTTCACTTCATAACTCGTTAGAATAAGCTCATGAAGGGTACACCAAAGACATAAGCTCATATAGGTCTAACAAAAGACATGGCTTTTAGATTAGCAGAAGATTGACCTGGATGCAACCTATTACACCGCCGTGGTTGGCTTAGCACACTTTCTCGTGTCAAACTGACATTACATTTCGTTGAACTTAGCTAATAGAGATCACATGTGTAGAAGTATGATATGAACATGGCAAGCACTAAGGATCAAGCTTCACTTCATAACTCGTTAGAATAAGCTCATGAAGGGTACAACAAAGACAAAAGCTCATGAAGGGCTTACAAAAGAAATGGCTTTTAGATTAACATAAGATTGACCTTGTTGCAACCTACTACACCACCCATAGTAGCCTTAGCACACTTTCTCAGGTCAAACTAACATTTCATTGCGTTGAACTTAGCTCACAGAGATCACATCAAAGGAAGTATGATATGAACATGGATAGCACTAAAGATCAAGCTTCACTTCATAACTCGTTAGAATAAGCTCATGAAGGGTACACCAAAGACATAAGCTCATATAGGTCTAACAAAAGACATGGCTTTTAGATTAGCAGAAGATTGACCTGGATGCAACCTATTACACCGCCATGGTTGGCTTAGCACACTTTCTCGTGTCAAACTGACATTACATTTCGTTGAACTTAGCTAATAGAGATCACATGTGTAGAAGTATGATATGAACATGGCAAGCACTAAGGATCAAGCTTCACTTCATAACTCGTTAGAATAAGCTCATGAAGGGTACAACAAAGACAAAAGCTCATGAAGGGCTTACAAAAGAAATGGCTTTTAGATTAACATAAGATTGACCTTGTTGCAACCTACTACACCACCCATAGTAGCCTTAGCACACTTTCTCAGGTCAAACTAACATTTCATTGCGTTGAACTTAGCTCACAGAGATCACATCGAAGGAAGTATGATATGAACATGGATAGCACTAAAGATCAAGCTTCACTTCATAACTCGTTAGAATAAGCTCATGAAGGGTACACCAAATACATAAGCTCATATATGGCTCAAAAAAGACATGGCTTTTAGATTAGCAGAAGATTGACATGGATGCAACCTATTACACCACCCATAGTTTGCTTAGCACACTTTCTAATGTCAAACTGACATTTCATTTTGTTGAACTTAGCTAATAGAGATCACATGTGTAGAAGTATGATATGAACATGGCAAGCACTAAGGATCAAGCTTCACTTCATAACTCGTTAGAATAAGCTCATGAAGGGTACAACAAAGACAAAAGCTCATGAAGGGCTTACAAAAGAAATGGCTTTTAGATTAACATAAGATTGACCTTGTTGCAACCTACTACACCACCCATAGTAGCCTTAGCACACTTTCTCAGGTCAAACTAACATTTCATTGCGTTGAACTTAGCTCACAGAGATCACATCGAAGGAAGTATGATATGAACATGGATAGCACTAAAGATCAAGCTTCACTTCATAACTCGTTAGAATAAGCTCATGAAGGGTACACCAAAGACATAAGCTCATATAGGTCTAACAAAAGACATGGCTTTTAGATTAGCAGAAGATTGACCTGGATGCAACCTATTACACCGCCGTGGTTGGCTTAGCACACTTTCTCGTGTCAAACTGACATTACATTTCGTTGAACTTAGCTAATAGAGATCACATGTGTAGAAGTATGATATGAACATGGCAAGCACTAAGGATCAAGCTTCACTTCATAACTCGTTAGAATAAGCTCATGAAGGGTACAACAAAGACAAAAGCTCATGAAGGGCTTACAAAAGAAATGGCTTTTAGATTAACATAAGATTGACCTTGTTGCAACCTACTACACCACCCATAGTAGCCTTAGCACACTTTCTCAGGTCAAACTAACATTTCATTGCGTTGAACTTAGCTCACAGAGATCACATCGAAGGAAGTATGATATGAACATGGATAGCACTAAAGATCAAGCTTCACTTCATAACTCGTTAGAATAAGCTCATGAAGGGTACACCAAATACATAAGCTCATATATGGCTCAAAAAAGACATGGCTTTTAGATTAGCAGAAGATTGACATGGATGCAACCTATTACACCACCCATAGTCGGCTTAGCACACTTTCTAATGTCAAACTGACATTTCATTTCGTTGAACTTAGCTAATAGAGATCACATGTGTAGAAGTATGATATGAACATGGCAAGCACTAAGGATCAAGCTTCACTTCATAACTCGTTAGAATAAGCTCATGAAGGGTACAACAAAGACAAAAGCTCATGAAGGGCTTACAAAAGAAATGGCTTTTAGATTAACATAAGATTGACCTTGTTGCAACCTACTACACCACCCATAGTAGCCTTAGCACACTTTCTCAGGTCAAACTAACATTTCATTGCGTTGAACTTAGCTCACAGAGATCACATCGAAGGAAGTATGATATGAACATGGATAGCACTAAAGATCAAGCTTCACTTCATAACTCGTTAGAATAAGCTCATGAAGGGTACACCAAAGACATAAGCTCATATAGGTCTAACAAAAGACATGGCTTTTAGATTAGCAGAAGATTGACCTGGATGCAACCTATTACACCGCCGTGGTTGGCTTAGCACACTTTCTCGTGTCAAACTGACATTACATTTCGTTGAACTTAGCTAATAGAGATCACATGTGTAGAAGTATGATATGAACATGGCAAGCACTAAGGATCAAGCTTCACTTCATAACTCGTTAGAATAAGCTCATGAAGGGTACAACAAAGACAAAAGCTCATGAAGGGCTTACAAAAGAAATGGCTTTTAGATTAACATAAGATTGACCTTGTTGCAACCTACTACACCACCCATAGTAGCCTTAGCACACTTTCTCAGGTCAAACTAACATTTCATTGCGTTGAACTTAGCTCACAGAGATCACATCGAAGGAAGTATGATATGAACATGGATAGCACTAAAGATCAAGCTTCACTTCATAACTCGTTAGAATAAGCTCATGAAGGGTACACCAAATACATAAGCTCATATATGGCTCAAAAAAGACATGGCTTTTAGATTAGCAGAAGATTGACATGGATGCAACCTATTACACCACCCATAGTCGGCTTAGCACACTTTCTAATGTCAAACTGACATTTCATTTCGTTGAACTTAGCTAATAGAGATCACATGTGTAGAAGTATGATATGAACATGGCAAGCACTAAGGATCAACCTTCACTTCATAACTCGTTAAAATAAGCTCATGAAGGGTACAACAAAGACAAAAGCTCATGAAGGGCTTACAAAAGAAATGGCTTTTAGATTAATATAAGATTGACCTTGTTGCAACCTACTACACCACCCATAGTAGCCTTAGCACACTTTCTCAGGTCAAACTAACATTTCATTGCGTTGAACTTAGCTCACAGAGATCACATCGAAGGAAGTATGATATGAACATGGATAGCACTAAAGATCAAGCTTCACTTCATAACTCGTTAGAATAAGCTCATGAAGGGTACACCAAATACATAAGCTCATATATGGCTCACAAAAGACATGGCTTTTAGATTAGCAGAAGATTGACCTGGATGCAACCTATTACACCGCCGTGGTTGGCTTAGCACACTTTCTCGTGTCAAACTGACATTACATTTCGTTGAACTTAGCTAATAGAGATCACATGTGTAGAAGTATGATATGAACATGGCAAGCACTAAGGATCAAGCTTCACTGCATAACTCGTTAGAATAAGCTCATGAAGGGTACAACAAAGACAAAAGCTCATGAAGGGCTTACAAAAGAAATGGCTTTTAGATTAATATAAGATTGACCTTGTTGCAACCTACTACACCACCCATAGTAGCCTTAGCACACTTTCTCAGGTCAAACTAACATTTCATTGCGTTGAACTTAGCTCACAGAGATCACATCGAAGGAAGTATGATATGAACATGGATAGCACTAAAGATCAAGCTTCACTTCATAACTCGTTAGAATAAGCTCATGAAGGGTACACCAAATACATAAGCTCATATATGGCTCACAAAAGACATGGCTTTTAGATTAGCAGAAGATTGACATGGATGCAACCTATTACACCGCCGTGGTTGGCTTAGCACACTTTCTCGTGTCAAACTGACATTACATTTCGTTGAACTTAGTTAATAGAGATCACATGTGTAGAAGTATGATATGAACATGGCAAGCACTAAGGATCAACCTTCACTTCATAACTCGTTAGAATAAGCTCATGAAGGGTACAACAAAGACAAAAGCTCATGAAGGGCTTACAAAAGAAATGGCTTTTAGATTAACATAAGATTGACCTTGTTGCAACCTACTACACCACCCATAGTAGCCTTAGCACACTTTCTCAGGTCAAACTAACATTTCATTGCGTTGAACTTAGCTCACAGAGATCACATCGAAGGAAGTATGATATGAACATGGATAGCACTAAAGATCAAGCTTCACTTCATAACTCGTTAGAATAAGCTCATGAAGGGTACACCAAAGACATAAGCTCATATAGGTCTAACAAAAGACATGGCTTTTAGATTAGCAGAAGATTGACCTGGATGCAACCTATTACACCGCCGTGGTTGGCTTAACACACTTTCTAATGTCAAACTGACATTTCATTTCATTGAACTTAGCTAATAGAGATCACATGTGTAGAAGTATGATATGAACATGGCAAGCTCTAAGGATCAAGCTTCACTTCATAACTCGTTAGAATAAGCTCATGAAGGGTACAACAAAGACAAAAGCTCATGAAGGGCTTACAAAAGAAATGGCTTTTAGATTAACATAAGATTGACCTTGTTGCAACCTACTACACCACCCATAGTAGCCTTAGCACACTTTCTCAGGTCAAACTAACATTTCATTGCGTTGAACTTAACTCACAGAGATCACATCGAAGGAAGTATGATATGAACCTGGATAGCACTAAAGATCAAGCTTCACTTCATAACTCGTTAGAATAAGCTCATGAAGGGTACACCATATACATAAGCTCATATATGGCTCAAAAAAGACATGGCTTTTAGATTAGCAGAAGATTGACATGGATGCAACCTATTACACCACCCATAGTTTGCTTAGCACACTTTCTAATGTCAAACTGACATTTCATTTTGTTGAACTTAGCTAATAGAGATCACATGTGTAGAAGTATGATATGAACATGGCAAGCACTAAGGATCAAGCTTCACTTCATAACTCGTTAGAATAAGCTCATGAAGGGTACAACAAAGACAAAAGCTCATGAAGGGCTTACAAAAGAAATGGCTTTTAGATTAACATAAGATTGACCTTGTTGCAACCTACTACACCACCCATAGTAGCCTTAGCACACTTTCTCAGGTCAAACTAACATTTCATTGCGTTGAACTTAGCTCACAGAGATCACATCGAAGGAAGTATGATATGAACATGGATAGCACTAAAGATCAAGCTTCACTTCATAACTCGTTAGAATAAGCTCATGAAGGGTACACCAAAGACATAAGCTCATATAGGTCTAACAAAAGACATGGCTTTTAGATTAGCAGAAGATTGACCTGGATGCAACCTATTACACCGCCGTGGTTGGCTTAGCACACTTTCTAATGTCAAACTGACATTTCATTTCATTGAACTTAGCTAATAGAGATCACATGTGTAGAAGTATGATATGAACATGGCAAGCTCTAAGGATCAAGCTTCACTTCATAACTCGTTAGAATAAGCTCATGAAGGGTACAACAAAGACAAAAGCTCATGAAGGGCTTACAAAAGAAATGGCTTTTAGATTAACATAAGATTGACCTTGTTGCAACCTACTACACCACCCATAGTAGCCTTAGCACACTTTCTCAGGTCAAACTAACATTTCATTGCGTTGAACTTAACTCACAGAGATCACATCGAAGGAAGTATGATATGAACCTGGATAGCACTAAAGATCAAGCTTCACTTCATAACTCGTTAGAATAAGCTCATGAAGGGTACACCATATACATAAGCTCATATATGGCTCACAAAAGACATGGCTTTTAGATTAGCAGAAGATTGACATGGATGCAACCTATTACACCACCCATTGTCGGCTTAGCACACTTTCTAATGTCAAACTGACATTTCATTTCGTTGAACTTAGCTAATAGAGATCACATGTGTAGAAGTATGATATGAACATGGCAAGCACTAAGGATCAACCTTCACTTCATAACTCGTTAAAATAAGCTCATGAAGGGTACAACAAAGACAAAAGCTCATGAAGGGCTTACAAAAGAAATGGCTTTTAGATTAACAGAAGATTGACTTTGTTGCAACCTACTACACCACCCATAGTAGGCTTAGCACACTTTCTCATGTCAAACTGACATTTCATTGCGTTGAACTTAGCTAAAAGAGATCACATGGGAGGAAGTATGATATGAACATGGATAGCACTAAGGATCAAGCTTCACTTCATAACTCGTTAGAATAAGCTCATGAAGGGTACACCAAAGACATAAGCTCATATAGGTCTCACAAAAGACATGGCTTTTAGATTAGCAGAAGATTGACCTGGATGCAACCTATTACACCGCCGTGGTTGGCTTAGCACACTTTCTAATGTCAAACTGACATTTCATTTTGTTGAACTTAGCTAATAGAGATCACATGTGTAGAAGTATGATATGAACATGGCAAGCACTAAGGATCAAGCTTCACTTCATAACTCGTTAGAATAAGCTCATGAAGGGTACAACAAAGACAAAAGCTCATGAAGGGCTTACAAAAGAAATGGCTTTTAGATTAACATAAGATTGACCTTGTTGCAACCTACTACACCACCCATAGTAGCCTTAGCACACTTTCTCAGGTCAAACTAACATTTCATTGCGTTAGAACTTAGCTCACAGAGATCACATCGAAGGAAGTATGATATGAACATGGATAGCACTAAAGATCAAGCTTCACTTCATCACTCGTTAGAATAAGCTCATGAAGGGTACACCAAATATATAAGCTCATATATGGCTCACAAAAGACATGGCTTTTAGATTAGCAGAAGATTGACCTGGATGCAACCTATTACACCGCCGTGGTTGGCTTAGCACACTTTCTAATGTCAAACTGACATTTCATTTCATTGAACTTAGCTAATAGAGATCACATGTGTAGAAGTATGATATGCACATGGCAAGCTCTAAGGATCAAGCTTCACTTCATAACTCGTTAGAATAAGCTCATGAAGGGTACAACAAAGACAAAAGCTCATGAAGGGCTTACAAAAGAAATGGCTTTTAGATTAACATAAGATTGACCTTGTTGCAACCTACTACACCACCCATAGTAGCCTTAGCACACTTTCTCAGGTCAAACTAACATTTCATTGCGTTGAACTTAGCTCACAGAGATCACATCGAAGGAAGTATGATATGAACATGGATAGCACTAAAGATCAAGCTTCACTTCATAACTCGTTAGAATAAGCTCATGAAGGGTACACCAAAGACATAAGCTCATATAGGTCTAACAAAAGACATGGCTTTTAGATTAGCAGAAGATTGACCTGGATGCAACCTATTACACCGCCGTGGTTGGCTTAGCACACTTTCTAATGTCAAACTGACATTTCATTTCATTGAACTTAGCTAATAGAGATCACATGTGTAGAAGTATGATATGAACATGGCAAGCTCTAAGGATCAAGCTTCACTTCATAACTCGTTAGAATAAGCTCATGAAGGGTACAACAAAGACAAAAGCTCATGAAGGGCTTACAAAAGAAATGGCTTTTAGATTAACATAAGATTGACCTTGTTGCAACCTACTACACCACCCATAGTAGCCTTAGCACACTTTCTCAGGTCAAACTAACATTTCATTGCGTTGAACTTAACTCACAGAGATCACATCGAAGGAAGTATGATATGAACCTGGATAGCACTAAAGATCAAGCTTCACTTCATAACTCGTTAGAATAAGCTCATGAAGGGTACACCATATACATAAGCTCATATATGGCTCACAAAAGACATGGCTTTTAGATTAGCAGAAGATTGACATGGATGCAACCTATTACACCACCCATTGTCGGCTTAGCACACTTTCTAATGTCAAACTGACATTTCATTTCGTTGAACTTAGCTAATAGAGATCACATGTGTAGAAGTATGATATGAACATGGCAAGCACTAAGGATCAACCTTCACTTCATAACTCGTTAAAATAAGCTCATGAAGGGTACAACAAAGACAAAAGCTCATGAAGGGCTTACAAAAGAAATGGCTTTTAGATTAACAGAAGATTGACTTTGTTGCAACCTACTACACCACCCATAGTAGGCTTAGCACACTTTCTCATGTCAAACTGACATTTCATTGCGTTGAACTTAGCTAAAAGAGATCACATGGGAGGAAGTATGATATGAACATGGATAGCACTAAGGATCAAGCTTCACTTCATAACTCGTTAGAATAAGCTCATGAAGGGTACACCAAAGACATAAGCTCATATAGGTCTCACAAAAGACATGGCTTTTAGATTAGCAGAAGATTGACCTGGATGCAACCTATTACACCGCCGTGGTTGGCTTAGCACACTTTCTAATGTCAAACTGACATTTCATTTTGTTGAACTTAGCTAATAGAGATCACATGTGTAGAAGTATGATATGAACATGGCAAGCACTAAGGATCAAGCTTCACTTCATAACTCGTTAGAATAAGCTCATGAAGGGTACAACAAAGACAAAAGCTCATGAAGGGCTTACAAAAGAAATGGCTTTTAGATTAACATAAGATTGACCTTGTTGCAACCTACTACACCACCCATAGTAGCCTTAGCACACTTTCTCAGGTCAAACTAACATTTCATTGCGTTAGAACTTAGCTCACAGAGATCACATCGAAGGAAGTATGATATGAACATGGATAGCACTAAAGATCAAGCTTCACTTCATCACTCGTTAGAATAAGCTCATGAAGGGTACACCAAATATATAAGCTCATATATGGCTCACAAAAGACATGGCTTTTAGATTAGCAGAAGATTGACCTGGATGCAACCTATTACACCGCCGTGGTTGGCTTAGCACACTTTCTAATGTCAAACTGACATTTCATTTCATTGAACTTAGCTAATAGAGATCACATGTGTAGAAGTATGATATGCACATGGCAAGCTCTAAGGATCAAGCTTCACTTCATAACTCGTTAGAATAAGCTCATGAAGGGTACAACAAAGACAAAAGCTCATGAAGGGCTTACAAAAGAAATGGCTTTTAGATTAACATAAGATTGACCTTGTTGCAACCTACTACACCACCCATAGTAGCCTTAGCACACTTTCTCAGGTCAAACTAACATTTCATTGCGTTGAACTTAACTCACAGAGATCACATCGAAGGAAGTATGATATGAACCTGGATAGCACTAAAGATCAAGCTTCACTTCATAACTCGTTAGAATAAGCTCATGAAGGGTACACCATATACATAAGCTCATATATGGCTCAAAAAAGACATGGCTTTTAGATTAGCAGAAGATTGACATGGATGCAACCTATTACACCACCCATAGTTGGCTTAGCACACTTTCTAATGTCAAACTGACATTTCATTTCGTTGAACTTAGCTAATAGAGATCACATGTGTAGAAGTATGATATGAACATGGCAAGCACTAAGGATCAACCTTCACTTCATAACTCGTTAAAATAAGCTCATGAAGGGTACAACAAAGACAAAAGCTCATGAAGGGCTTACAAAAGAAATGGCTTTTAGATTAATAGAAGATTGACTTTGTTGCAACCTACTACACCACCCATAGTAGGCTTAGCACACTTTCTCATGTCAAACGGACATTTCATTGCGTTGAACTTAGCTAAAAGAGATCACATGGGAGGAAGTATGATATGAACATGGATAGCACTAAGGATCAAGCTTCACTTCATAACTCGTTAGAATAAGCTCATGAAGGGTACACCAAAGACATAAGCTCATATAGGTCTCACAAAAGACATTGCTTTTAGATTAGCAGAAGATTGACCTGGATGCAACCTATTACACCGCCGTGGTTGGCTTAGCACACTTTCTAATGTCAAACTGACATTTCATTTTGTTGAACTTAGCTAATAGAGATCACATGTGTAGAAGTATGATATGAACATGGCAAGCACTAAGGATCAAGCTTCACTTCATAACTCGTTAGAATAAGCTCATGAAGGGTACAACAAAGACAAAAGCTCATGAAGGGCTTACAAAAGAAATGGCTTTTAGATTAACATAAGATTGACCTTGTTGCAACCTACTACACCACCCATAGTAGCCTTAGCACACTTTCTCAGGTCAAACTAACATTTCATTGCGTTAGAACTTAGCTCACAGAGATCACATCGAAGGAAGTATGATATGAACATGGATAGCACTAAAGATCAAGCTTCACTTCATCACTCGTTAGAATAAGCTCATGAAGGGTACACCAAATACATAAGCTCATATATGGCTCACAAAAGACATGGCTTTTAGATTAGCAGAAGATTGACCTGGATGCAACCTATTACACCGCCGTGGTTGGCTTAGCACACTTTCTAATGTCAAACTGACATTACATTTCGTTGAACTTAGCTAATAGAGATCACATGTGTAGAAGTATGATATGAACATGGCAAGCACTAAGGATCAAGCTTCACTTCATAACTCGTTAGAATAAGCTCATGAAGGGTACAACAAAGACAAAAGCTCATGAAGGGCTTACAAAAGAAATGGCTTTTAGATTAACATAAGATTGACCTTGTTGCAACCTACTACACCACCCATAGTAGCCTTAGCACACTTTCTCAGGTCAAACTAACATTTCATTGCGTTGAACTTAGCTCACAGAGATCACATCGAAGGAAGTATGATATGAACATGGATAGCACTAAAGATCAAGCTTCACTTCATAACTCGTTAGAATAAGCTCATGAAGGGTACACCAAATACATAAGCTCATATATGGCTCACAAAAGACATGGCTTTTAGATTAGCAGAAGATTGACATGGATGCAACCTATTACACCGCCGTGGTTGGCTTAGCACACTTTCTCGTGTCAACATGACATTACATTTCGTTGAACTTAGCTAATAGAGATCACATGTGTAGAAGTATGATATGAACATGGCAAGCTCTAAGGATCAAGCTTCACTTCATAACTCGTTAGAATAAGCTCATGAAGGGTACAACAAAGACAAAAGCTCATGAAGGGCTTACAAAAGAAATTGCTTTTAGATTAACATAAGATTGACCTTGTTGCAACCTACTACACCACCCATAGTAGCCTTAGCACACTTTCTCAGGTCAAACTAACATTTCATTGCGTTGAACTTAACTCACAGAGATCACATCGAAGGAAGTATGATATGAACCTGGATAGCACTAAAGATCAAGCTTCACTTCATAACTCGTTAGAATAAGCTCATGAAGGGTACACCATATACATAAGCTCATATATGGCTCAAAAAAGACATGGCTTTTAGATTAGCAGAAGATTGACATGGATGCAACCTATTACACCACCCATAGTTGGCTTAGCACACTTTCTAATGTCAAACTGACATTTCATTTCGTTGAACTTAGCTAATAGAGATCACATGTGTAGAAGTATGATATGAACATGGCAAGCACTAAGGATCAACCTTCACTTCATAACTCGTTAAAATAAGCTCATGAAGGGTACAACAAAGACAAAAGCTCATGAAGGGCTTACAAAAGAAATGGCTTTTAGATTAACAGAAGATTGACTTTGTTGCAACCTACTACACCACCCATAGTAGGCTTAGCACACTTTCTCATGTCAAACTGACATTTCATTGCGTTGAACTTAGCTAAAAGAGATCACATGGGAGGAAGTATGATATGAACATGGATAGCACTAAGGATCAAGCTTCACTTCATAACTCGTTAGAATAAGCTCATGAAGGGTACACCAAAGACATAAGCTCATATAGGTCTCACAAAAGACATGGCTTTTAGATTAGCAGAAGATTGACCTGGATGCAACCTATTACACCGCCGTGGTTGGCTTAGCACAATTTCTAATGTCAAACTGACATTTCATTTTGTTGAACTTAGCTAATAGAGATCACATGTGTAGAAGTATGATATGAACATGGCAAGCACTAAGGATCAAGCTTCACTTCATAACTCGTTAGAATAAGCTCATGAAGGGTACAACAAAGACAAAAGCTCATGAAGGGCTTACAAAAGAAATGGCTTTTAGATTAACATAAGATTGACCTTGTTGCAACCTACTACACCACCCATAGTAGCCTTAGCACACTTTCTCAGGTCAAACTAACATTTCATTGCGTTAGAACTTAGCTCACAGAGGTCACATCGAAGGAAGTATGATATGAACATGGATAGCACTAAAGATCAAGCTTCACTTCATCACTCGTTAGAATAAGCTCATGAAGGGTACACCAAATACATAAGCTCATATATGGCTCACAAAAGACATGGCTTTTAGATTAGCAGAAGATTGACCTGGATGCAACCTATTACACCGCCGTGGTTGGCTTAGCACACTTTCTAATGTCAAACTGACATTACATTTCGTTGAACTTAGCTAATAGAGATCACATGTGTAGAAGTATTATATGAACATGGCAAGCACTAAGGATCAAGCTTCACTTCATAACTCGTTAGAATAAGCTCATGAAGGGTACAACAAAGACAAAAGCTCATGAAGGGCTTACAAAAGAAATGGCTTTTAGATTAACATAAGATTGACCTTGTTGCAACCTACTACACCACCCATAGTAGCCTTAGCACACTTTCTCAGGTCAAACTAACATTTCATTGCGTTGAACTTAGCTCACAGAGATCACATCGAAGGAAGTATGATATGAACATGGATAGCACTAAAGATCAAGCTTCACTTCATAACTCGTTAGAATAAGCTCATGAAGGGTACACCAAATACATAAGCTCATATATGGCTCACAAAAGACATGGCTTTTAGATTAGCAGAAGATTGACATGGATGCAACCTATTACACAGCCGTGGTTGGCTTAGCACACTTTCTCGTGTCAACATGACATTACATTTCGTTGAACTTAGCTAATAGAGATCACATGTGTAGAAGTATGATATGAACATGGCAAGCACTAAGGATCAAGCTTCACTTCATAACTCGTTAGAATAAGCTCATGAAGGGTACAACAAAGACAAAAGCTCATGAAGGGCTTACAAAAGAAATGGCTTTTAGATTAACAGAAGATTGACTTTGTTGCAACCTACTACACCACCCATAGTAGGCTTAGCACACTTTCTCATGTTAAACTGACATTTCATTGCGTTGAACTTAGCTAAAAGAGATCACATGGGAGGAAGTATCATATGAACATGGATAGCACTAAAGATCAAGCTTCACTTCATAACTCGTTAGAATAAGCTCATGAAGGGTACACCATATACATAAGCTCATATATGGCTCACAAAAGACATGGCTTTTAGATTAGCAGAAGATTGACCTGGATGCAACCTATTACACCGCCGTGGTTGGCTTAGCACACTTTCTAATGTCAAACTAACATTTCATTTCGTTGAACTTAGCTAATAGAGATCACATGTGTAGAAGTATGATATGAACATGGCAAGCACTAAGGATCAAGCTTCACTTCATAACTCGTTAGAATAAGCTCATGAAGGGTACAACAAAGACAAAAGCTCATGAAGGGCTTACAAAAGAAATGGCTTTTAGATTAACATAAGATTTGTAAGAATGGAAGAATTAATGGAAGAAAGCTCATAGAGAGAGAGAGAGAATGGGGGTGAGAATGAAGAAGAAGAAGAGTGTGTATTCACTCATTTAACATTACAAATGGTTGCTACATGGATTATATAGGCATACAATTGGTTGCCCTAGATTCTACAAGACAAACACAAAGAGACAAGAATTGCCTAAAATGGATCAGCAAAATCTGCTGAGACAAAAGGAGATGGAGCCTCTTTCCTCTTTTGTTCAAACAGAGTCACATGTCTTCCCTAACCTTCTTTCAGCCTCCAACGGTTATATTGAACCATTTGGAGTCTTCTTTCCTTCTAGAAGACATTCATGGGCCTTTATAACCTCAGCCCAACTTCCTCCAAAGTGTTAACACACATCTGATCCATTTGGCTTCCTTATTCAGTTTCTGGCCCAAAGTAACTTCAAGCTTGATAATAGCTTGATCAATACTCCCCCTCAAGCTTAGCTATATGGAGTAAAGCTAAGCTTGGAATCCGCAAGACATCACCTCATTAAAAACCTTACCACCCAAAAACCACATGGGAGAAAAGAGTGTTAAGGGAAAAAGAGTGTGAAGCTCACGGATTAGAGGACATGAGATCAAGGGCGAGTTAAGTCTACAAGTCCCAACTTGCTGTTGATGTGTTCGCACACCTTGAGACTTGCAGCTTTGGTGAAGATGTCCGCCAACTGGTCTTCACTCTTTGTATAGCATGGAAGGGTTACTCCTTCCTCGATCTTCTCACGTACTTTATGACAATCCATCTCAATATGCTTAGTCCTCTCATGAAATACTGAGTTGGATGCAATGTGAATGGCAGCTTGGTTGTCACAATGCATAGTAATTGGTCTTGGAGACTCTATGCCGAGGTCTTTTAGAAGAGCCTTCAGCCATGTTAACTCATTAGTTAGCTTCCTCATGGCCCTATACTCCGCTTCCGCACTCGAACAAGATACAACCTTCTGCTTCTTTGTTTTCCACGTGACTAAGTTTCCTCCAATGAATGTGCAATAGCTTGTTGTGGATTTCCGGTCATTCCTATCCCTAGCCCAGTCTGCGTCACAGTAACCCACGATCTCGGTGTTCTCATTCTTTCCCATCCAAATGCCACGACCTGGGCTTCCTTTGAGATATCGAAGAATCCGTTCTACCATACTCCAATGGTACACCGTAGGAGTCCGCATATGCTGACTGACCTGGTTCACAGCAAAACACAAGTCAGGGCGTGTGATGGTTAAGTATATAAGCTTACCAACCAGACGACAGTATTGAGCTGGATCTTCATAAGGTGTATCATCTTTCTCCCCCTTTCGAGCGACCTTGTAGCCATCTTCGAGGGGAGTCTTGGCCGGCTTTGCTCCAAGCTTTCCTGTCTCATTCAAAAGATCAAGCACGTACTTCCTTTGGGATAGAAAGAGACCATGCGAGGAGCGGCACACTTCTATTCCAAGGAAGTACTTAAGTTCTCCAAGGTCTTTGATATCAAACACACTCTTAAGGAAAGCTTTAGTTTCAGCAATACCTGATTTGTCACTACCAGAAATGATCAAATCATCAACATAAATGAGCACAACGATAATACCTCTGGAACTTTGCAATGTGAAGAGTGTGTGATCAGCCTCGGATTTCCTAAATCCTCTGGTTTTGAGAGTTGAGCTAAGCTTATGGTACCAAGCTCTAGGTGACTGCTTGAGTCCATAAATCGCCTTGCGCAACTTGAGTACCTTTCCCGGTGCAATGGAGGCTTCCAAACCAAGAGGAGGATACATATAGACGTCTTCATCTAATTCCCCTTGGAGGAAAGCGTTTTTCACATCCATCTGCCATAGCTCCCAAGATAGGTTAGTAGCTAAGGATAAAATGACTCTTACCGTATGGAGCTTAGCAACCGGAGCAAATGTGTCTGTATAGTCCTCTCCATAAGTTTGTGTAAACCCTCTAGCAACCAGCCTGGCTTTGTATCGCTCTATATCTCCATTGCTGTGGTACTTAATGGTGAAGACCCACTTGGAACTGACCGCTTTTTTTCCATTAGGTAGTTCAGCTTCTTCCCATGTATGGTTCTTTTCCATTGCACTAACTTCTGCACCAATAGCCTCACACCATTCTTTGATGTCCTTAGCTTCTTCATAGGTGTTCGGAATGGAGTGCACCTCAATCTTTCCAAGGAAAGCTTGATGATCTGATGGCAAAAGGGCGATCGAACACACAGCTTGAATAGGATGAGCAACAGCTTGATTGTTGTAGTAGACTCTTGTGTTGATCCAATTGGAAGGATCCTTGCGTAGCCTAGTACTTCTTCTTAGGGGTGGAGCGGCAGCAATCTCCCCCTCATTATCAGCCCGGTTTAGAGTTTCCTCGGTGGGTTGATCATCCGAGACCTCATTAGGCATGGCCGGCTCACCTTCCTCCTCACCTTGTGGTTCAATGTTGCCTTGTGGTTCCCCATGTGACTCAGGTGTTGGTGTTACTTTGGAGGAATCCGGAGGAGTTGGGTGAGTACGTGATGCCTCTTTCTCCTGACCAAGTCCAAGGTTCTCTAAGAGTTGCTTTAAACTTGCCGATCTATCCGAGGTTGAGTGAGCCAAGTCTTTCAAGTCTTCCCACTCTATCTTATCATAATAGCCCTTCTCTTCAATGAACCTTATATCTCGAGAAACATATGTTTTCCCATTGTTGGGATCAATGCACTTGTATCCTTTTTGCGATGTAGAATACCCAATAAACATACACCTATTGCTCTTTGGATCCAACTTGTTCCTCAACTCACCTGGAACCAACACAAAACACACACATCCAAAAACTTTTAGATGTTCAAGTGATGGCTTAATGCCGTTTAGTACCTCAAATGGAGAAAGGTCCTTGAGAACTTTTGTTGGGGTTCGGTTGATCAAGTAACAAGCTGTCATAACCGCATCTCCCCAAAATCTCCTTGGAACATTTGCATGGAACATCATTGATCGTGCAACTTCCATAAGATGTATGTTCTTCCTCTCAGCCACTCCATTTTGTTGTGGAGTATAAGGGCAGCTTGTTTGGTGAATTATGCCGTGTTTTGCTAAGTGCTCTTTGAACTTGGTGCTTGTATATTCTCCACCATTGTCTGATCTTAGTACCTTAATTTTAGCATTGAATTGATTAGTCACATAGTTTTGGAAGTTTAAGAATGTAATCCAAGTGGGAATTGATCAAACACACGATCCTTAGAGGGAAGTAATGTAATCCAAGTGTACTTTGATTTTTCATCTATGAATGTCACAAAATACTTGAGATTATCCCTAGAAACGCATGGAGAAGTCCAAACATCTGAGTGAACTAAATCGAAGCAATTATCATAGATTGTAGATGAATTTGGAAACACACTCTTACAATGTTTACCCAAGATACAAGCTTCACAAACAGAATGATCAAACTTAATATTAGGCAACATGAGTTCAATAGCACGAGCATGAGGATGACCTAATCTAGCATGCCAAACAGAATTTAAAGCAACTACAACATTAGAAGTAAAAGAGGGTGAATCTAAAGAACTTGGTTCAGCATCTCCTAACACATAGAGCCCATCCTTGGTTCCACCTTCTCCAAGGATCTTTCCACTCTTAATATCCTGAAAATGAACATTGTCAGATCCAAATATAGCCAAACAATCAAGATCAGTGGTTGCTTTCTTCACCGAGAGCAAATTAGAAGTAAACTTAGGCATGTAGAATGCTTTAGATGTTTTCTCAAATAGCTTCAAGTCTCCTACACCTTGTATTGGTACTCTTGTACCATTGGCTATCACAACATTACCTATTGCCGGTTCTACATTCTCTATTAACCTAGGATTGCTAATCATGTGGTGAGAAGCACCTGAGTCAATAATAAGAGATTCAACCGGTTTTTGAGAGTAATAAGTGATACCGAAATCTTTTAGGGAGGCAATGGACTTGAGAAGCTTTTCAACATCTGACTTTCTCATGACATCATCCACAGGTACAGCCGTCATAGCCACGCCTTCACTTTGTTTAGACGTCCCTGCTTGGTCTCCTTCCGCCACAGACTGAGAGATGTTTGCTTTTGGGTCCTTAAACTTGTTTGGTTTAAGGTGTGGATGAAGAATCCAGCACTTGTCCTTGCTATGCCCCTTCTTCTTGCAGTGCTCACAGACCAACCGCCTTCTTTCCTCATATGTGAGAGATGCCCTATGAGCTGAGACGTGCTCCACCTGATTTGCTGAGACTAGCTCACCTTTATTAACCAAGCCGTGTGAGCCTTGTTCTTTGAGGATTTGGGAGCACACCTCATCAACACTAGGGATTCTGTCTTGCCTTAGAATATATTTAGTGAGGTCGTTGAAGTTTGAGTTGAGTCCACCAAGCACCTTGAACACCTTATCTTGTTCTTGTCTTTCCTTGATCACCAACGGATCATTAGTTCCTGGCCTTAGCATATCTAGTTCAGCCCACAAAGAACTGAGCTTTCCAAAGTAGGCAGAGAACTCCATTTCTTCTTGGTTCAAGGATGTGATAGCCTTCTTGACTTCATACACTCGAGTAAGATTAGAGACATTCCCAAAAACCTTTTTGAGAGTTTCCCATAGATCTTTGGCTGTGTCACAGAATGAGTAAGACTCAATGAGGTGAGCATCAAGGGAGCTTGTGAGAATGGCTAAAACAGTCTGGTCCTCTTGAAACCACTTGCTTTCTTCCGCCAACACCATTCCTCTCTCAGCTTCATCATCTTCTTCAGGTCGAGATGAGACTATGTGCCTCCACATTCCCTTGCTACAGAGAATCATCCTTGCTGCTCTGGCCCACAGCAAGTAATTTGGACCTTTCAACATCACAGGAATCAGCATATTCTTTGAGTTCTCCATGGTGTGAGTTTAAATCCGAGAGAATGAAGTTCAAAACAGAGAATAAGAGATGAGTTTTAGAACAGAGAATGGACTTGGAACAGAGAATAAGGAATTAGAGTTGGAGAATATAGGTGAAGAATGCTTAGAAATGACAGAGAATAGGAGAGATTAGGATCTTAGAATGCTCTGATACCATGTAAGAATGGAAGAATTAATGGAAGAAAGCTCATAGAGAGAGAGAGAGAATGGGGGTGAGAATGAAGAAGAAGAAGAAGAAGAGTGTGTATTCACTCACTTAACATTACAAATGGTTGCTACATGGTTTATATAGGCATACAATTGGTTGCCCTAGATTCTACAAGACAAACACAAAGAGACAAGAATTGCCTAAAATGGATCAGCAAAATCTGCTGAGACAAAAGGAGATGGAGCCTCTTTCCTCTTTTGTTCAAACAGAGTCACATGTCTTCCCTAACCTTCTTTCAGCCTCCAACGGTTATATTGAACCATTTGGAGTCTTCTTTCCTTCTAGAAGACATTCATGGGCCTTTATAACCTCAGCCCAACTTCCTCCAAAGTGTTAACACACATCTGATCCATTTGGCTTCCTTATTCAGTTTCTGGCCCAAAGTAACTTCAAGCTTGATAATAGCTTGATCAATAAGATTGACCTTGTTGCAACCTACTACACCACCCATAGTAGCCTTAGCACACTTTCTCAGGTCAAACTAACATTTCATTGCGTTGAACTTAGCTCACAGAGATCACATCGAATGAAGTATGATATGAACATGGATAGCACTAAAGATCAAGCTTTTCATAACTCGTTAGAATAAGCTCATGAAGGGTACACCAAAGACATAAGCTCATATAGGTCTCACAAAAGACATGGCTTTTAGATTAGCAGAAGATTGACCTGGAAGCAACCTATTACACCGCCGTGGTTGGCTTAGCACACTTTCTAATGTCAAACTGACCTTTCATTTCGTTGAACTTAGCTAATAGAGATCACATGTGTAGAAGTATGATATGAACATGGCAAGCACTAAGGATCAAGCTTCACTTCATAACTCGTTAGAATAAGCTCATGAAGGGTACAACAAAGACAAAAGCTCATGAAGGGCTTACAAAAGAAATGGCTTTTAGATTAACAGAAGATTGACTTTGTTGCAACCTACTACACCACCCATAGTAGGCTTAGCACACTTTCTCATGTCAAACTGACATTTCATTGCGTTGAACTTAGCTAAAAGAGATCACATGGGAGGAAGTATCATATGAACATGGATAGCACTAAAGATCAAGCTTCACTTCATAACTCGTTAGAATAAGCTCATGAAGGGTACACCATATACATAAGCTCATATATGGCTCACAAAAGACATGGCTTTTAGATTAGCAGAAGATTGACATGGATGCAACCTATTACACCGCCGTGGTTGGCTTAGCACACTTTCTCGTGTCAAACTGACATTACATTTCGTTGAACTTAGCTAATAGAGATCACATGTGTAGAAGTATGATATGAACATGGCAAGCACTAAGGATCAAGCTTCACTTCATAACTCGTTAGAATAAGCTCATGAAGGGTACAACAAAGACAAAAGCTCATGGAGGGCTTACAAAAGAAATGGCTTTTAGATTAACATAAGATTGACCTTGTTACAACCTACTACACCACCCATAGTATCCTTAGCACACTTTCTCAGGTCAAACTAACATTTCATTGCGTTGAACTTAGCTCACAGAGATCACATCGAAGGAAGTATGATATGAACATGGATAGCACTAAAGATCAAGCTTCACTTCATAACTCGTTAGAATAAGCTCATGAAGGGTACACCATATACATAAGCTCATATATGGCTCACAAAAGACATGGCTTTTAGATTAGCAGAAGATTGACATGGATGCAACCTATTACACCGCCGTGGTTGGCTTAGCACACTTTCTCGTGCCAAACTGACATCACATTTCGTTGAACTTAGCTAATAGAGATCACATGTGTAGAAGTATGAT
This sequence comes from Lepidium didymum, assembly GCA_963920545.1. NCBI lineage: Eukaryota > Viridiplantae > Streptophyta > Magnoliopsida > Brassicales > Brassicaceae > Lepidium > Lepidium didymum. Next base: position 12,229,923 of record OY986981.1, on the reverse strand, counting down.
ATGAACATGGCAAGCACTAAGGATCAAGCTTCACTTCATAACTCGTTAGAATAAGCTCATGAAGGGTACAACAAAGACAAAAGCTCATGGAGGGCTTACAAAAGAAATGGCTTTTAGATTAACATAAGATTGACCTTGTTGCAACCTACTACACCACCCATAGTAGCCTTAGCACACTTTCTCAGGTCAAACTAACATTTCATTGCGTTGAACTTAGCTCACAGAGATCACATCGAAGGAAGTATGAGATGAACATGGATAGCATTAAAGATCAAGCTTCACTTCATAACTCGTTAGAATAAGCTCATGAAGGGTACACCAAATACATAAGCTCATATATGGCTCACAAAAGACATGGCTTTTAGATTAGCAGAAGATTGACATGGATGCAACCTATTACACCGCCGTGGTTGGCTTAGCACACTTTCTCGTGTCAAACTGACATTACATTTCGTTGAACTTAGCTAATAGAGATCACATGTGTAGAAGTATGATATGAACATGGCAAGCACTAAGGATCAAGCTTCACTTCATAACTCGTTAGAATAAGCTCATGAAGGGTACAACAAAGACAAAAGCTCATGAAGGGCTTACAAAAGAAATGGCTTTTAGATTAACATAAGATTGACCTTGTTGCAACCTACTACACCACCCATAGTAGCCTTAGCATAGTTTCTCAGGTCAAACTAACATTTCATTGCGTTGAACTTAGCTCCAAGAGATCACATCGAAGGAAGTATGATATGAACATGGATAGCACTAAAGATCAAGCTTCACTTCATAACTCGTTAGAATAAGCTCATGAAGGGTACACCATATACATAAGCTCATATATGGCTCACAAAAGACATGGCTTTTAGATTAGCAGAAGATTGACATGGATGCAACCTATTACACCGCCGTGGTTGGCTTAGCACACTTTCTCGTGTCAAACTGACATTACATTTCGTTGAACTTAGCTAATAGAGATCACATGTGTAGAAGTATGATATGAACATGGCAAGCACTAAGGATCAAGCTTCACTTCATAACTCGTTAGAATAAGCTCATGAAGGGTACAACAAAGACAAAAGCTCATGGAGGGCTTACAAAAGAAATGGCTTTTAGATTAACATAAGATTGACCTTGTTGCAACCTACTACACCACCCATAGTAGCCTTAGCACACTTTCTCAGGTCAAACTAACATTTCATTGCGTTGAACTTAGCTCACAGAGATCACATCGAAGGAAGTATGATATGAACATGGATAGCACTAAAGATCAAGCTTCACTTCATAACTCGTTAGAATAAGCTCATGAAGGGTACACCATATACATAAGCTCATATATGGCTCACAAAAGACATGGCTTTTAGATTAGCAGAAGATTGACATGGATGCAACCTATTACACCGCCGTGATTGGCTTAGCACACTTTCTCGTGTCAAACTGACATTACATTTCGTTGAACTAAGCTAATAGAGATCACATGTGTAGAAGTATGATATGAACATGGCAAGCACTAAGGATCAAGCTTCACTTCATAACTCGTTAGAATAAGCTCATGAAGGGTACAACAAAGACAAAAGCTCATGGAGGGCTTACAAAAGAAATGCCTTTTAGATTAACATAAGATTGACCTTGTTGCAACCTACTACACCACCCATAGTAGCCTTAGCACACTTTCTCAGGTCAAACTAACATTTCATTGCGTTGAACTTAGCTCACAAAGATCACATCGAAGGAAGTATGATATGAACATGGATAGCATTAAAGATCAAGCTTCACTTCATAACTCGTTAGAATAAGCTCATGAAGGGTACACCAAATACATAAGCTCATATATGGCTCACAAAAGACATGGCTTTTAGATTAGCAGAAGATTGACATGGATGCAACCTATTACACCGCCGTGGTTGGCTTAGCACACTTTCTCGTGTCAAACTGACATTACATTTCGTTGAACTTAGCTAATAGAGATCACATGTGTAGAAGTATGATATGAACATGGCAAGCACTAAGGATCAAGCTTCACTTTATAACTCGTTAGAATAAGCTCGTGAAGGGTACAACAAAGACAAAAGCTCATGAATGGCTTACAAAAGAAATGGCTTTTAGATTAACATAAGATTGACCTTGTTGCAACCTACTACACCACCCATAGTAGCCTTAGCACACTTTCTTAGGTCAAACTAACATTTCATTGCGTTGAACTTAGCTCACAGAGATCACATCGAAGGAAGTATGATATGAACATGGATAGCACTAAAGATCAAGCTTCACTTCATAACTCGTTAGAATAAGCTCATGAAGGGTACACCAAATACATAAGCTCATAAAGGTCTCACAAAAGACATGGCTTTTAGATTAGCAGAAGATTGACCTGGATGCAACCTATTACACCGCCGTGGTTGGCTTAGCACACTTGCTCGTGTCAAACTGACATTACATTTCGTTGAACTTAGCTAATAGAGATCACATGTGTAGAAGTATGATATGAACATGGCAAGCACTAAGGATCAAGCTTCACTTTATAACTCGTTAGAATAAGCTCATGAAGGGTACAACAAAGACAAAAGCTCATGAATGGCTTACAAAAGAAATGGCTTTTAGATTAACATAAGATTGACCTTGTTGCAACCTACTACACCACCCATAGTAGCTTTAGCACACTTTCTCAGGTCAAACTAACATTTCATTGCGTTGAACTTAGCTCACAGAGATCACATCGAAGTAAGTATGATATGAACATGGATAGCACTAAAGATCAAGCTTCACTTCATAACTCGTTAGAATAAGCTCATGAAGGGTACACCAAATACATAAGCTCATATATGGCTCACAAAAGACATGGCTTTTAGATTAGCAGAAGATTGACATGGATGCAACCTATTACACCGCCGTGGTTGGCTTAGAACACTTTCTCGTGTCAAACTGACATTACATTTCGTTGAACTTAGCTAATAGAGATCACATGTGTAGAAGTATGATATGAACATGGCAAGCACTAAGGATCAAGCTTCACTTTATAACTCGTTAGAATAAGCTCATGAAGGGTACAACAAAGACAAAAGCTCATGAATGGCTTACAAAAGAAATGGCTTTTAGATTAACATAAGATTGACCTTGTTGCAACCTACTACACCACCCATAGTAGCCTTAGCACACTTTCTCAGGTCAAACTAACATTTCATTGCGTTGAACTTAGCTCACAGAGATCACATCGAAGGAAGTATGAGATGAACATGGATAGCATTAAAGATCAAGCTTCACTTCATAACTCGTTAGAATAAGCTCATGAAGGGTACACGAAATACATAAGCTCATATATGGCTCACAAAAGACATGGCTTTTAGATTAGCAGAAGATTGACATGGATGCAACCTATTACACCGCCGTGGTTGGCTTAGCACACTTTCTCGTGTCAAACTGACATTACATTTCGTTGAACTTAGCTAATAGAGATCACATGTGTAGAAGTATGATATGAACATGGCAAGCACTAAGGATCAAGCTTCACTTTATAACTCGTTAGAATAAGCTCATGAAGGGTACAACAAAGACAAAAGCTCATGAAGGGCTTACAAAAGAAATGGCTTTTAGATTAACATAAGATTGACCTTGTTGCAACCTACTACACCACCCATAGTAGCCTTAGCACACTTTCTCAGGTCAAACTAACATTTCATTGCGTTGAACTTAGCTCACAGAGATCACATCGAAGGAAGTATGATATGAACATGGATAACACTAAAGATCAAGCTTCACTTCATAACTCGTTAGAATAAGCTCATGAAGGGTACACCAAATACATAAGCTCATATAGGTCTCACAAAAGACATGGCTTTTAGATTAGCAGAAGATTGACCTGGATGCAACCTATTACACCGCCGTGGTTGGCTTAGCACACTTGCTCGTGTCAAACTGACATTACATTTCGTTGAACTTAGCTAATAGAGATCACATGTGTAGAAGTATGATATGAACATGGCAAGCACTAAGGATCAAGCTTCACTTTATAACTCGTTAGAATAAGCTCATGAAGGGTACAACAAAGACAAAAGCTCATGAATGGCTTACAAAAGAAATGGCTTTTAGATTAACATAAGATTGACCTTGTTGCAACCTACTACACCACCCATAGTAGCTTTAGCACACTTTCTCTGGTCAAACTAACATTTCATTGCGTTATACTTAGCTCACAGAGATCACATCGAAGGAAGTATGATATGAACATGGATAGCACTAAAGATCAAGCTTCACTTCATAACTCGTTAGAATAAGCTCATGAAGGGTACACCAAATACATAAGCTCATATATGGCTCACAAAAGACATGGCTTTTAGATTAGCAGAAGATTGACATGGATGCAACCTATTACACCGCCGTGGTTGGCTTAGAACACTTTCTCGTGTCAAACTGACATTACATTTCGTTGAACTTAGCTAATAGAGATCACATGTGTAGAAGTATGATATGAACATGGCAAGCACTAAGGATCAAGCTTCACTTCATAACTCGTTAGAATAAGCTCATGAAGGGTACAACAAAAACAAAAGCTCATGAAGGGCTTACAAAAGAAATGGCTTTTAGATTAACATAAGATTGACCTTGTTGCAACCTACTACACCACCCACAGTAGCCTTAGCACACTTTCTCAGGTCAAACTAACATTTCATTGCGTTGAACTTAGCTCACAGAGATCACATCGAAGGAAGTATGATATGAACATGGATACCAATAAAGATCAGGCTTCACTTCATAACTCGTTAGAATAAGCTCATGAAGGGTACACCAAATACATAACCTCATATATGGCTCACAAAAAACATGGCTTTTAGATTAGCAGAAGATTGACATGGATGCAACCTATTACACCACCGTGGTTGGCTTAGCACACTTTCTAATGTCAAACTGACATTACATTTCGTTGAACCTAGCTAATAGAGATCACATGTGTAGAAGTATGATATGAACATGGCAAGCACTAAGGATCAAGCTTCACTTCATAACTCGTTAGAATAAGCTCATGAAGGGTACACCAAATACATAAGCTCATATATGGCTCACAAAAAACATGGCTTTGAGATTAGCAGAAGATTGACATGGATGCAACCTATTACACCACCCATAGTAGCCTTAGCACACTTTCTCATGTCAAACTAACATTTCATTGCGTTGAACTTAGCTCACAGAGATCACATCGAAGGAAGTATGATATGAACATGGATAGCACTAAAGATCAAGCTTCACTTCATAACTCGTTAGAATAAGCTCATGAAGGGTACAACAAAAACAAAAGCTCATGAAGGGCTTACAAAAGAAATGGCTTTTAGATTAACAGAAGATTGACTTTGTTGCAACCTACTACACCACCCATAGTCGGCTTAGCACACTTTCTCATGTCAAACTGACATTTCATTGCGTTGAACTTAGCTAATAGAGATCACATGTGTAGAAGTATGATATGAACATGGCAAGCACTAAGGATCAAGCTTCACTTCATAACTCGTTAGAATAAGCTCATGAAGGGTACAACAAAGACAAAAGCTCATGAAGGGCTTACAAAAGACATGGCTTTTAGATTAACAGAAGATTGACCTTGTTGCAACCTACTACACCACCCATAGTAGGCTTAGTACACTTTCTCATGTCAAACTGACATTTCATTGCGTTGAACTTAGCTAACAGATATCACATGTGTAGAAGTATGCTATGAACATGGCAAGCACTAAGGATCAAGCTTCACTTCATAACTCGTTAGAATAAGCTCATGAAGGGTAAAACAAAGACAAAAGCTCATGAAGGGCTTACAAAAGAAATGGCTTTTAGATTAACAGAAGATTGACTTTGTTGAAACCTACTACACCACCCATAGTCGGCTTAGCACACTTTCTAATGTCAAAATGACATTTCATTTCGTTGAACTTAGCTAATAGAGATCACATGTGTAGAAGTATGATATAAACATGGCAAGCATTAAGGATCAAGCTTCACTTCATAACTCGTTAGAATAAGCTCATCAAGGGTACAACAAAGACAAAAGCTCATGAAGGGCTTACAAAAGAAATGGCTTTTAGATTAACATAAGATTGACCTTGTTGCAACCTACTACACCACCCATAGTAGCCTTAGCACACTTTCTCAGGTCAAACTAACATTTCATTGCGTTGAACTTAGCTCACAGAGATCACATCGAAGGAAGTATGATATGAACATGGATAGCACTAAAGATCAAGCTTCACTTCATAACTCGTTAGAATAAGCTCATGAAGGGTAAACCAAATACATAAGCTCATATCTGGCTCACAAAAGACATGGCTTTTAGATTAGCAGAAGATTGACATGGATGCAACCTATTACACCGCCGTGGTTGGCTTAGCACACTTTCTCGTGTCAAACTGACATTACATTTCGTTGAACTTAGCTAATAGAGATCACATGTGTAGAAGTATGATATGAACATGGCAAGCACTAAGGATCAAGCTTCACTTCAAAACTCGTTAGAATAAGCTCATGAAGGGTACAACAAAGACAAAAGCTCATGAAGGGCTTACAAAAGAAATGGCTTTTAGATTAACATAAGATTGACCTTGTTGCAACCTACTACACCACCCATAGTAGCCTTCGCACACTTTCTCAGGTCAAACTAACATTTCATTGCGTTGAACTTAGCTCACAGAGATCACATCGAAGGAAGTATGATATGAACATGGATTGCACTAAAGATCAAGCTTCACTTCATAACTCGTTAGAATAAGCTCATGAAGGGTACACCAAATACATAAGCTCATATATGGCTCACAAAAGACATGGCTTTTAGATTAGCAGAAGATTGACATGGATGCAACCTATTACACCGCCGTGGTTGGCTTAGCTCACTTTCTAATGTCAAACTGACATTACATTTCGTTGAACTTAGCTAATAGAGATCACATGTGTAGAAGTATGATATGAACATGGCAAGCACTAAGGATCAAGCTTCACTTCATAACTCGTTAGAATAAGCTCATGAAGGGTACAACAAAGACAAAAGCTCATGAAGGGCTTACAAAAGAAATGGCTTTTAGATTAACATAAGATTGACCTTGTTGCAACCTATTACACCACCCATAGTAGCCTTAGCACACTTTCTCATGTCAAACTAACATTTCATTGCGTTGAACTTAGCTCACAGAGATCATATCGAAGGAAGTATGATATGAACATGGATAGCACTAAAGATCAAGCTTCACTTCATAACTCGTTAGAATAAGCTCATGAAGGGTACAACAAAAACAAAAGCTCATGAAGGGCTTACAAAAGAAATGGCTTTTAGATTAACAGAAGATTGACTTTGTTGAAACCTACTACACCACCCATAGTCGGCTTAGCACACTTTCTCATGTCAAACTGACATTTCATTGCGTTGAAATTAGCTAATAGAGATCACATGTGTAGAAGTATGATATGAACATGGCAAGCACTAAGGATCAAGCTTCACTTCATAACTCGTTAGAATAAGCTCATGAAGGGTACAACAAAGACAAAAGCTCATGAAGGGCTTACAAAAGACATGGCTTTTAGATTAACAGAAGATTCACCTTGTTGCAACCTACTACACCACCCATAGTAGGCTTAGTACACTTTCTCATGTCAAACTGACATTTCATTGCGTTGAACTTAGCTAACAGATATCACATGTGTAGAAGTATGCTATGAACATGGCAAGCACTAAGGATCAAGCTTCACTTCATAACTCGTTAGAATAAGCTCATGAAGGGTAAAACAAAGACAAAAGCTCATGAAGGGCTTACAAAAGAAATGGCTTTTAGATTAACAGAAGATTGACTTTGTTGAAACCTACTACACCACCCATAGTCGGCTTAGCACACTTTCTAATGTCAAACTGACATTTCATTTCGTTGAACTTAGCTAATAGAGATCACATGTGTAGAAGTATGATATAAACATGGCAAGCACTAAGGATCAAGCTTCACTTCATAACTCGTTAGAATAAGCTCATCAAGGGTACAACAAAGACAAAAGCTCATGAAGGGCTTACAAAAGAAATGGCTTTTAGATTAACATAAGATTGACCTTGTTGCAACCTACTACACCACCCATAGTAGCCTTAGCACACTTTCTCAGGTCAAACTAACATTTCATTGCGTTGAACTTAGCTCACAGAGATCACATCGAAGGAAGTATGATATGAACATGGATAGCACTAAAGATCAAGCTTCACTTCATAACTCGTTAGAATAAGCTCATGAAGGGTACACCAAATACATAAGCTCATATCTGGCTCACAAAAGACATGGCTTTTAGATTAGCAGAAGATTGACATGGATGCAACCTATTACACCGCCGTGGTTGGCTTAGCACACTTTCTCGTGTCAAACTGACATTACATTTCGTTGAACTTAGCTAATAGAGATCACATGTGTAGAAGTATGATATGAACATGGCAAGCACTAAGGATCAAGCTTCACTTCATAACTCGTTAGAATAAGCTCATGAAGGGTACAACAAAGACAAAAGCTCATGAAGGGCTTACAAAAGAAATGGCTTTTAGATTAACATAAGATTGACCTTGTTGCAACCTACTACACCACCCATAGTAGCCTTAGCACACTTTCTCAGGTCAAACTAACATTTCATTGCGTTGAACTTAGCTCACAGAGATCACATCGAAGGAAGTATGATATGAACATGGATAGCACTAAAGATCAAGCTTCACTTCATAACTCGTTAGAATAAGCTCATGAAGGGTACACCAATACATAAGCTCATATATGGCTCACAAAAGACATGGCTTTTAGATTAGCAGAAGATTGACATGGATGCAACCTATTACACCGCCGTGGTTGGCTTAGCTCACTTTCTAATGTCAAACTGACATTACATTTCGTTGAACTTAGCTAATAGAGATCACATGTGTAGAAGTATGATATGAACATGGCAAGCACTAAGGATCAAGCTTCACTTCATAACTCGTTAGAATAAGCTCATGAAGGGTACAACAAAGACAAAAGCTCATGAAGGGCTTACAAAAGAAATGGCTTTTAGATTAACATAAGATTGACCTTGTTGCAACCTACTACACCACCCATAGTAGCCTTAGCACACTTTCTCAGGTCAAACTAACATTTCATTGCGTTGAACTTAGCTCACAGAGATCACATCGAAGGAAGAATGATATGAACATGGATAGCACTAAAGATCAAGCTTCACTTCATAACTCGTTAGAATAAGCTCATGAAGGGTACACCAAATACATAAGCTCATATAGGTCTCACAAAGGACATGGCTTTTAGATTAGCAGAAGATTGACCTGGATGCAACCTATTACACCGCCGTGGTTGGCTTAGCACACTTTCTCATGTCAAACTGACATTTTATTGCGTTGAACTTAGCTAATAGAGATCACATGTGTAGAAGTATGATATGAACATGGCAAGCACTAAGGATCAAGCTTCACTTCATAACTCGTTAGAATAAGCTCATGAAGGGTACAACAAAGACAAAAGCTCATGAAGGGCTTACAAAAGACATGGCTTTTAGATTAACAGAAGATTGACCTTGTTGCAACCTACTACACCACCCATAGTAGGCTTAGTACACTTTCTCATGTCAAACTGACATTTCATTGCGTTGAACTTAGCTAATAGATATCACATGTGTAGAAGTATGCTATGAACATGGCAAGCACTAAGGATCAAGCTTCACTTCATAACTCGTTAGAATAAGCTCATGAAGGGTAAAACAAAGACAAAAGCTCATGAAGGGCTTACAAAAGAAATGGCTTTTAGATTAACAGAAGATTGACTTTGTTGCAACCTACTACACCACCCATAGTCGGCTTAGCACACTTTCTCATGTCAAACTGACATTTCATTGCGTTGAACTTAGCTAATAGAGATCACATGTGTAGAAGTATGATATGAACATGGCAAGCACTAAGGATCAAGCTTCACTTCATAACTCGTTAGTATAAGCTCATGAAGGGTACAACAAAGACAAAAGCTCATGAAGGGCTTACAAAAGACATGGCTTTTAGATTAACAGAAGATTGACCTTGTTGCAACCTACTACACCACCCATAGTAGGCTTAGTACACTTTCTCATGTCAAACTGACATTTCATTGCGTTGAACTTAGCTAATAGATATCACATGTGTAGAAGTATGCTATGAACATGACAAGCACTAAGGATCAAGCTTCACTTCATAACTCGTTAGAATAAGCTCATGAAGGGTAAAACAAAGACAAAAGCTCATGAAGGGCTTACAAAAGAAATGGCTTTTAGATTAACAGAAGATTGACTTTGTTGCAACCTACTACACCACCCATAGTCGGCTTAGCACACTTTCTCATGTCAAACTGACATTTCATTGCGTTGAACTTAGCTAATAGAGATCACATGTGTAGAAGTATGATATGAACATGGCAAGCACTAAGGATCAAGCTTCACTTCATAACTCGTTAGAATAAGCTCATGAAGGGTACAAAAAAGACAAAAGCTCATGAAGGGCTTACAAAAGACATGGCTTTTAGATTAACAGAAGATTGACCTTGTTGCAACCTACTACACCACCCATAGTAGGCTTAGTACACTTTCTCATGTCAAACTGACATTTCATTGCGTTGAACTTAGCTAACAGATATCACATGTGTAGAAGTATGCTATGAACATGGCAAGCACTAAGGATCAAGCTTCACTTCATAACTCGTTAGAATAAGCTCATGAAGGGTAAAACAAAGACAAAAAGCTCATGAAGGGCTTACAAAAGAAATGGCTTTTAGATTAATAGAAGATTGACTTTGTTGAAACCTACTACACCACCCATAGTCGGCTTAGCACACTTTCTAATGTCAAACTGACATTACATTTCGTTGAACTTAGCTAATAGAGATCACATGTGTAGAAGTATGATATAAACATGGCAAGCACTAAGGATCAAGCTTCACTTCATAACTCGTTAGAATAAGCTCATCAAGGGTACAACAAAGACAAAAGCTCATGAAGGGCTTACAAAAGAAATGGCTTTTAGATTAACATAAGATTGACCTTGTTGCAACCTACTACACCACCCATAGTAGCCTTAGCACACTTTCTCAGGTCAAACTAACATTTCATTGCGTTGAACTTAGCTCACAGAGATCACATCGAAGGAAGTATGATATGAACATGGATAGCACTAAAGATCAAGCTTCACTTCATAACTCGTTAGAATAAGCTCATGAAGGGTACACCAAATACATAAGCTCATATCTGGCTCACAAAAGACATGGCTTTTAGATTAGCAGAAGATTGACATGGATGCAACCTATTACACCGCCGTGGTTGGCATAGCACACTTTCTCGTGTCAAACTGACATTACATTTCGTTGAACTTAGCTAATAGAGATCACATGTGTAGAAGTATGATATGAACATGGCAAGCACTAAGGATCAAGTTTCACTTCATAACTCGTTAGAATAAGCTCATGAAGGGTACAACAAAGACAAAAGCTCATGAAGGGCTTACAAAAGAAATGGCTTTTAGATTAACATAAGATTGACCTTGTTGCAACCTACTACACCACCCATAGTAGCCTTAGCACACTTTCTCAGGTCAAACTAACATTTCATTGCGTTGAACTTAGCTCACAGAGATCACATCGAAGGAAGAATGATACGAACATGGATAGCACTAAAGATCAAGCTTCACTTCATAACTCGTTAGAATAAGCTCATGAAGGGTACACCAAATACATAAGCTCATATAGGTCTCACAAAAGACATGGCTTTTAGATTAGCAGAAGATTGACCTGGATGCAACCTATTACACCGCCGTGGTTGGCTTAGCACACTTTCTCATGTCAAACTGACATTTCATTGCGTTGAACTTAGCTAATAGAGATCACATGTGTAGAAGTATGATATGAACATGGCAAGCACTAAGGATCAAGCTTCACTTCATAACTCGTTAGAATAAGCTCATGAAGGGTACAACAAAGACAAAAGCTCATGAAGGGCTTACAAAAGACATGGCTTTTAGATTAACAGAAGATTGACCTTGTTGCAACCTACTACACCACCCATAGTAGGCTTAGTACACTTTCTCATGTCAAACTGACATTTCATTGCGTTGAACTTAGCTAATAGATATCACATGTGTAGAAGTATGCTATGAACATGGCAAGCACTAAGGATAAAGCTTCACTTCATAACTCGTTAGAATAAGCTCATGAAGGGTAAAACAAAGACAAAAGCTCATGAAGGGCTTACAAAAGAAATGGCTTTTAGATTAACAGAAGATTGACTTTGTTGCAACCTACTACACCACCCATAGTCGGCTTAGCACACTTTCTCATGTCAAACTGACATTTCATTGCGTTGAACTTAGCTAATAGAGATCACATGTGTAGAAGTATGATATGAACATGGCAAGCACTAAGGATCAAGCTTCACTTCATAACTCGTTAGAATAAGCTCATGAAGGGTACAACAAAGACAAAAGCTCATGAAGGGCTTACAAAAGACATGGCTTTTAGATTAACAGAAGATTGACCTTGTTGCAACCTACTACACCACCCATAGTAGGCTTAGTACACTTTCTCATGTCAAACTGACATTTCATTGCGTTGAACTTAGCTAATAGATATCACATGTGTAGAAGTATGCTATGAACATGGCAAGCACTAAGGATAAAGCTTCACTTCATAACTCGTTAGAATAAGCTCATGAAGGGTAAAACAAAGACAAAAGCTCATGAAGGGCTTACAAAAGAAATGGCTTTTAGATTAACAGAAGATTGACTTTGTTGCAACCTACTACACCACCCATAGTCGGCTTAGCACACTTTCTCATGTCAAACTGACATTTCATTGCGTTGAACTTAGCTAATAGAGATCACATGTGTAGAAGTATGATATGAACATGGCAAGCACTAAGGATCAAGCTTCACTTCATAACTCGTTAGAATAAGCTCATGAAGGGTACAACAAAGACAAAAGCTCATGAAGGGCTTACAAAAGACATGGCTTTTAGATTAACAGAAGATTGACCTTGTTTCAACCTACTACACCACCCATAGTAGGCTTAGTACACTTTCTCATGTCAAACTGACATTTCATTGCGTTGAACTTAGCTAATAGATATCACATGTGTAGAAGTATGCTATGAACATGGCAAGCTATAAGGATCAAGCTTCACTTCATAACTCGTTAGAATAAGCTCATGAAGGGTAAAACAAAGACAAAAGCTCATGAAGGGCTTACAAAAGAAATGGCTTTTAGATTAACAGAAGATTGACTTTGTTGCAACCTATTACACCACCCATAGTCGGCTTAGCACACTTTCTAATGTCAAACTGACATTTCATTTCGTTGAACTTAGCTAATAGAGATCACATGTGTAGAAGTATGATATAAACATGGCAAGCACTAAGGATCAAGCTTCACTTCATAACTCGTTAGAATAAGCTCATGAAGGGTACAATAAAGACAAAAGCTCATGAAGGGCTTACAAAAGAAATGGCTTTTAGATTAACATAAGATTGACCTTGTTGCAACCTACTACACCACCCATAGTAGCCTTAGCATACTTTCTTGGGTCAAACTAACATTTCATTGCGTTGAACTTAGCTCACAGAGATCACATCGAAGGAAGTATGATATGAACATGGATAGCACTAAAGATCAAGCTTCACTTCATAACTCGTTAGAGTAAGCTCATGAAGGGTACACCAAATACATAAGCTCATATATGGCTCACAAAAGACATGGCTTTTAGATTAGCAGAAGATTGACCTGGATGCAACCTATTACACCGCCGTGGTTGCTTTAGCACACTTTCTCGTGTCAAACTGACATTACATTTCGTTGAACTTAGCTAATAGAGATCACATGTGTAGAAGTATGATATGAACATGGCAAGCACTAAGGATCAAGCTTCACTTTATAACTCGTTAGAATAAGCTCATGAAGGGTACAACAAAGACAAAAGCTCATGAATGGCTTACAAAAGAAATGGCTTTTAGATTAACATAAGATTGACCTTGTTGCAACCTACTACACCACCCATAGTAGCCTTAGCACACTTTCTCAGGTCAAACTAACATTTCATTGCGTTGAACTTAGCTCACAGAGATCACATCGAAGGAAGTATGATATGAACATGGATAGCACTAAAGATCAAGCTTCACTTCATAACTCGTTAGAATAAGCTCATGAAGGGTACACCAAATACATAAGCTCATATATGGCTCACAAAAGATATGGCTTTTAGATTAGCAGAAGATTGACCTGGATGCAACCTATTACACCGCCGTGGTTGGCTTAGCACACTTTCTAATGTCAAACTGACATTACATTTCGTTGAACTTAGCTAATAGAGATCACATGTGTAGAAGTATGATATGAACATGGCAAGCACTAAGGATCAAGCTTCACTTCATAACTCGTTAGAATAAGCTCATGAAGGGTACAACAAAGACAAAAGCTCATGAAGGGCTTACAAAAGAAATGGCTTTTAGATTAACATAAGATTGACCTTGTTGCAACCTACTACACCACCCATAGTAGCCTTAGCACACTTTCTCAGGTCAAACTAACATTTCATTGCGTTGAACTTAGCTCACAGAGATCACATCGAAGGAAGTATGATATGAACATGGATAACACTAAATATCAAGCTTCATTTCATAACTCGTTAGAATAAGCTCATGAAGGGTACACCAAATACATAAGCTCATATATGGCTCACAAAAAACATGGCTTTTAGATTAGTACAAGATTGACATGGATGCAACCTATTACACCGCCGTGGTTGGCTTAGCACACTTTCTAATGTCAAACTGACATTACATTGCGTTGAACTTAGCTAATAGAGATCACATGTGTAGAAGTACGATATGAACATGTCAAACACTAAGGATCAAGCTTCACTTCATAACTCGTTAGAATAAGCTCATGAAGGGTACAAGAAAGACAAAAGCTCATGAAGGGCTTACAAAAGAAATGGCTTTTTGATTAACATAAGATTGACCTTGTTGCAACCTTCTACACCACCCATAGTAGCCTTAGCACACTTTCTCAGGTCAAACTAACATTTCATTGCGTTGAACTTAGCTCACAGAGATCACATCAAAGGAAGTATGATATGAACATGGATAGCACTAAAGATCAAGCTTCACTTCATAACTCGTTAGAGTAACCTCATGAAGGGTACACCAAATACATAAGCTCATATATGGCTCACAAAAGACATGGCTTTTAGATTAGCAGAAGATTGACCTGGATGCAACCTACTACACCACCCATAGTCGGCTTAGCACACTTTCTAATGTCAAACTGACATTACATTTCGTTGAACTTAGCTAATAGAGATCACATGTGTAGAAGTATGATATGAACATGGCAAGCACTAAGGATCAAGCTTCACTTCATAACTCGTTAGAATAAGCTCATGAAGGGTACAACAAAGACAAAAGCTCATGAAGGGCTTACAAAAGAAATGGCTTTTAGATTAACATAAGATTGACCTTGTTGCAACCTACTACACCACCCATAGTAGCCTTAGCACACTTTCTCAGGTCAAACTAACATTTCATTGCGTTGAACTTAGCTCACAGAGATCACATCGAAGGAAGTATGATATGAACATGGATAGCACTAAAGATCAAGCTTCACTTCATAACTCGTTAGAATAAGCTCATGAAGGGTACACCAAATACATAAGCTCATATATGGCTCACAAAAGATATGGCTTTTAGATTAGCAGAAGATTGACATGGATGCAACCTATTACACCGCCTTGGTTGGCTTAGCACACTTTCTCGTGTCAAACTGACATTACATTTCGTTGACCTTAGCTAATAGAGATCACATGTGTAGAAGTATGATATGAACATGGCAAGCACTAAGGATCAAGCTTCACTTCATAACTCGTTAGAATAAGCTCATGAAGGGTACAACAAAGACAAAAGCTCATGAAGGGCTTACAAAAGAAATGGCTTTTAGATTAACATAAGAATTACCTTGTTGCAACCTACTACACCACCCATAGTAGCCTTAGCACACTTTCTCAGGTCAAACTAACATTTCAGTGCGTTGAACTTAGCTCACAAATATCACATCGAAGGAAGTATGATATGAACATGGATAGCACTAAAGATCAAGCTTCACTTCATAACTCGTTAGAATAAGCTCATAAAGGGTACACCAAATACATAAGCTCATATATGGCTCACAAAAGACATGGCTTTTAGATTAGCAGAAGATTGACCTGGATGCAACCTATTACACCGTCGTGGTTGGCTTAGCACACTTTCTAATGTCAAACTGACATTACATTTCGTTGAACTTAGCTAATAGAGATCACATGTGTAGAAGTATGATATGAACATGGCAAGCACTAAGGATCAAGCTTCACTTCATAACTCGTTAGAATAAGCTCATGAAGGGTACAACAAAGACAAAATCTCATGAAGGGCTTACAAAAGAAATGGCTTTTAGATTAACATAAGATTGACCTTGTTGCAACCTACTACACCACCTATAGTAGCCTTAGCACACTTTCTAAGGTCAAACTAACATTTCATTGCGTTGAACTTAGCTCACAGAGATCACATCGAAGGAAGTATGATATGAAAATGGATAGCACTAAAGATCAAGCTTCACTTCATAACTCGTTAGAATAAGCTCATGAAGGGTACAACAAAAACAAAAGCTCATAAAGGGCTTACAAAAGAAATGGCTTTTAGATTAACAGAAGATTGACTTTGTTGCAACCTACTACACCACCCATAGTCGGCTTAGCACACTTTCTCATGACAAACTGACATTTCATTGCGTTGAACTTAGCTAATAGAGATCACATGTGTAGAAGTATGATATGAACATGGCAAGCACTAAGGATCAAGCTTCACTTCATAACTCGTTAGAATAAGCTCATGAAGGGTACACCAAATACATAAGCTCATATATGGCTCACAAAAGACATGGCTTTTAGATTAGCAGAAGATTGACCTGGATGCAACCTATTACACCGCCGTGGTTGGCTTAGCACACTTTCTAATGTCAAACTGACATTACATTTCGTTGAACTTAGCTAATAGAGATCACATGTGTAGAAGTATGATATGAACATGGCAAGCACTAAGGATCAAGCTTCACTTCATAACTCGTTAGAATAAGCTCATGAAGGGTACAACAAAGACAAAAGCTCATGAAGGGCTTACAAAAGAAATGGCTTTTATATTAACATAAGATTGACCTTGTTGCAACCTACTACACCACCTATAGTAGCCTTAGCACACTTTCTAAGGTCAAACTAACATTTCATTGCGTTGAACTTAGCTCACAGAGATCACATCGAAGGAAGTATGATATGAACATGGATAGCACTAAAGATCAAGCTTCACTTCATAACTCGTTAGAATAAGCTCATGAAGGGTACAACAAAAACAAAAGCTCATAAAGGGCTTACAAAAGAAATGGCTTTTAGATTAACAGAAGATTGACTTTGTTGCAACCTACTACACCACCCATAGTCGGCTTAGCACACTTTCTCATGACAAACTGACATTTCATTGCGTTGAACTTAGCTAATAGAGATCACATGTGTAGAAGTATGATATGAACATGGCAAGCACTAAGGATCAAGCTTCACTTCATAACTCGTTAGAATAAGCTCATGAAGGGTACAACAAAGACAAAAGCTCATGAAGGGCTTACAAAAGACATGGCTTTTAGATTAACAGAAGATTGACCTTGTTGCATCCTACTACACCACCCATAGTAGGCTTAGTACACTTTCTCATGTCAAACTGACATTTCATTGCGTTGAACTTAGCTAACAGATATCACATGTGTAGAAGTATGCTATGAACATGGCAAGCACTAAGGATCAAGCTTCACTTCATAACTCGTTAGAATAAGCTCATGAAGGGTAAAACAAAGACAAAAGCTATGAAGGGCTTACAAAAGAAATGGCTTTTAGATTAACAGAAGATTGAATTTGTTGCAACCTACTACACCACCCATAGTCGGCTTAGCACACTTTCTAATGTCAAACTGACATTTCATTTCGTTGAACTTAGCTAATAGAGATCACATGTGTAGAAGTATGATATAAACATGGCAAGCACTAAGGATCAAGCTTCATTTCATAACTCGTTAGAATAAGCTCATGAAGGGTACAACAAAGACAAAAGCTCATGAAGGGCTTACAAAAGAAATGGCTTTTAGATTAACATAAGATTGACCTTGTTGCAACCTACTACACCACCCATAGTAGCCTTAGCACACTTTCTCAGGTCAAACTAACATTTCATTGCGTTGAACTTAGCTCACAGAGATCACATCGAAGGAAGTATGATATGAACATGGATAGCACTAAAGATCAAGCTTCACTTCATAACTCGTTAGAATAAGCTCATGAAGGGTACACCAAATACATAAGCTCATATATGGCTCACAAAAGACATGGCTTTTAGATTAGCAGAAGATTGACCTGGATGCAACCTATTACACCGTCGTGGTTGGCTTAGCACACTTTCTAATGTCAAACTGACATTACATTTCGTTGAACTTAGCTAATAGAGATCACATGTGTAGAAGTATGATATGAACATGGCAAGCACTAAGGATCAAGCTTCACTTCATAACTCGTTAGAATAAGCTCATGAAGGGTACAACGAAGACAAAAGCTCATGAAGGGCTTACAAAAGAAATGGCTTTTAGATTAACATAAGATTGACCTTGTTGCAACCTACTACACCACCCATAGTAGCCTTAGCACACTTTCTAAGGTCAAACTAACATTTCATTGCGTTGAACTTAGCTCACAGAGATCACATCGAAGGAAGTATGATATGAACATGGATAGCACTAAAGATCAAGCTTCACTTCATAACTCGTTAGAATAAGCTCATGAAGGGTACACCAAATACATAAGCTCATATATGGCTCACAAAAGACATGGCTTTTAGATTAGCAGAAGATTGACCTGGATGCAACCTATTACACCGCCGTGGTTGGCTTAGCACACTTTCTAATGTCAAACTGACATTACATTTCGTTGAACTTAGCTTATAGAGATCACCTGTGTAGAAGTATGATATGAACATGGCAAGCACTAAGGATCAAGCTTCACTTCATAACTCGTTAGAATAAGCTCATGAAGGGTACAACAAAGACAAAAGCTCATGAAGGGCTTACAAAAGAAATGGCTTTTAGATTAACATAAGATTGACCTTGTTGCAACCTACTACACCACCCATAGTAGCCTTAGCACACTTTCTCAGGTCAAACTAACATTTCATTGCGTTGAACTTAGCTCACAGAGATCACATCGAAGGAAGTATGATATGAACATGGATAGCACTAAAGATCAAGCTTCACTTCATAACTCGTTAGAATAAGCTCATGAAGGGTAAAACAAAGACAAAAGCTCATGAAGGGCTTACTAAAGAAATGGCTTTTAGATTAACAGAAGATTGACTTTGTTGCAACCTACTACACCACCCATAGTCGGCTTAGCACACTTTCTAATGTCAAACTGACATTTCATTTCGTTGAACTTAGCTAATAGAGATCACATGTGTAGAAGTATGATATAAACATGGCAAGCACTAAGGATCAAGCTTCACTTCATAACTCGTTAGAATAAGCTCATGAAGGGTACAACAAAGACAAAAGCTCATGAAGGGCTTACAAAAGAAATGGCTTTTAGATTAACATAAGATTGACCTTGTTGCAACCTACTACACCACCCATAGTAGCCTTAGCACACTTTCTCAGGTCAAACTAACATTTCATTGCGTTGAACTTAGCTCACAGAGATCACATCGAAGGAAGTATGATATGAACATGGATAGCACTAAAGATCAAGCTTCACTTCATAACTCGTTAGAATAAGCTCATGAAGGGTACACCAAATACATAAGCTAATATATGGCTCATAAAAGACATGGCTTTTAGATTAGCAGAAGATTGACATGGATGCAACCTATTACACCGCCGTGGTTGGCTTAGCACACTTTCTCGTGTCAAACTGACATTACATTTCGTTGAACTTAGCTAATAGAGATCACATGTGTAGAAGTATGATATGAACATGGCAAGCACTAAGGATCAAGCTTCACTTCATAACTCGTTAGAATAAGCTCATGAAGGGTACAACAAAGACAAAAGCTCATGAAGGGCTTACAAAAGAAATGGCTTTTAGATTAACATAAGATTGACCTTCTTGCAACCTACTACACCACCCATAATAGCCTTAGCACACTTTCTCAGGTCAAACTAACATTTCATTGCGTTGAACTTAGCTCACAGAGATCACATCGAAGGAAGTATGATATGAACATGGATAGCACTAAAGATCAAGCTTCACTTCATAACTCGTTAGAATAAGCTCATGAAGGGTACACCAAATACATAAGCTCATATATGGCTCACAAAAGACATGGCTTTTAGATTAGCAGAAGATTGACCTGGATGCAACCTATTACACCGCCGTGGTTGGCTTAGCACACTTTCTAATGTCAAACTGACATTACATTTCGTTGAACTTAGCTAATAGAGATCACATGTGTAGAAGTATGATATGAACATGGCAAGCACTAAGGATCATGCTTCACTTCATAACTCGTTAGAATAAGCTCATGAAGGGTACAACAAAGACAAAAGCTCATGAAGGGCTTACAAAAGAAATGGCTTTTAGATTAACATAAGATTGACCTTGTTGCAACCTACTACACCACCTATAGTAGCCTTAGCACACTTTCTAAGGTCAAACTAACATTTCATTGCGTTGAACGTAGCTCACAGAGATCACATCGAAGGAAGTATGATATGAACATGGATAGCACTAAAGATCAAGCTTCACTTCATAACTCGTTAGAATAAGCTCATGAAGGGTACAACAAAAACAAAAGCTCATAAAGGGCTTACAAAAGAAATGGCTTTTAGATTAACAGAAGATGGACTTTGTTGCAACCTACTACACCACCCATAGTCGGCTTAGCACACTTTCTTGTGTCAAACTGACATTTCATTGCGTTGAACTTAGCTAATAGAGATCACATGTGTAGAAGTATGATATGAACATGGCAAGCACTAAGGATCAAGCTTCACTTCATAACTCGTTAGAATAAGCTCATGAAGGGTACAACAAAGACAAAAGCTTATGAAGGGCTTACAAAAGACATGGCTTTTAGATTAACAGAAGATTGACCTTGTTGCATCCTACTACACCACCCATAGTAGGCTTAGTACACTTTCTCATGTCAAACTGACATTTCATTGTGTTGAACTTAGCTCACAGAGATCACATGTGTAGAAGTATGCTATGAACATGGCAAGCACTAAGGATCAAGCTTCACTTCATAACTCGTTAGAATAAGCTCATGAAGGGTAAAACAAAGACAAAAGCTCATGAAGGGCTTACAAAAGAAATGGCTTTTAGATTAACAGAAGATTGACTTCGTTGCAACCTATTACACCACCCATAGTCGGCTTAGCACACTTTCTAATGTCAAACTGACATTTCATTTCGTTGAACTTAGCTAATAGAGATCACATGTGTAGAAGTATGATATAAACATGGCAAGCACTAAGGATCAAGCTTCACTTCATAACTCGTTAGAATAAGCTCATGAAGGGTACAACAAAGAAAAAAGCTCATGAAGGGCTTACAAAAGAAATGGCTTTTAGATTAACATAAGATTGACCTTGTTGCAACCTACTACACCACCCATAGTAGCCTTAGCATACTTTCTTGGGTCAAACTAACATTTCATTGCGTTGAACTTAGCTCACAGAGATCACATCGAAGGAAGTATGATATGAACATGGATAGCACTAAAGATCAAGCTTCACTTCATAACTCGTTAGAGTAAGCTCATGAAGGGTACACCAAATACATAAGCTCATATATGGCTCACAAAAGACATGGCTTTTAGATTAGCAGAAGATTGACCTGGATGCAACCTATTACACCGCCGTGGTTGCTTTAGCACACTTTCTCGTGTCAAACTGACATTACATTTCGTTGAACTTAGCTAATAGAGATCACATGTGTAGAAGTATGATATGAACATGGCAAGCACTAAGGATCAAGCTTCACTTTATAACTCGTTAGAATAAGCTCATGAAGGGTACAACAAAGTCAAAAGCTCATGAATGGCTTACAAAAGAAATGGCTTTTAGATTAACATAAGATTGACCTTGTTGCAACCTACTACACCACCCATAGTAGCCTTAGCACACTTTCTCAGGTCAAACTAACATTTCATTGCGTTGAACTTAGCTCACAGAGATCACATCGAAGGAAGTATGATATGAACATGGATAGCACTAAAGATCAAGCTTCACTTCATAACTCGTTAGAATAAGCTCATGAAGGGTACACCAAATACATAAGCTAATATATGGCTCATAAAAGACATGGCTTTTAGATTAGCAGAAGATTGACATGGATGCAACCTATTACACCGCCGTGGTTGGCTTAGCACACTTTCTCGTGTCAAACTGACATTACATTTCGTTGAACTTAGCTAATAGAGATCACATGTGTAGAAGTATGATATGAACATGGCAAGCACTAAGGATCAAGCTTCACTTCATAACTCGTTAGAATAAGCTCATGAAGGGTACAACAAAGACAAAAGCTCATGAAGGGCTTACAAAAGAAATGGCTTTTAGATTAACATAAGATTGACCTTCTTGCAACCTACTACACCACCCATAATAGCCTTAGCACACTTTCTCAGGTCAAACTAACATTTCATTGCGTTGAACTTAGCTCACAGAGATCACATCGAAGGAAGTATGATATGAACATGGATAGCACTAAAGATCAAGCTTCACTTCATAACTCGTTAGAATAAGCTCATGAAGGGTACACCAAATACATAAGCTCATATATGGCTCACAAAAGATATGGCTTTTAGATTAGCAGAAGATTGACCTGGATGCAACCTATTACACCGCCGTGGTTGGCTTAGCACACTTTCTAATGTCAAACTGACATTACATTTCGTTGAACTTAGCTAATAGAGATCACATGTGTAGAAGTATGATATGAACATGGCAAGCACTAAGGATCATGCTTCACTTCATAACTCGTTAGAATAAGCTCATGAAGGGTACAACAAAGACAAAAGCTCATGAAGGGCTTACAAAAGAAATGGCTTTTAGATTAACATAAGATTGACCTTGTTGCAACCTACTACACCACCTATAGTAGCCTTAGCACACTTTCTAAGGTCAAACTAACATTTCATTGCGTTGAACGTAGCTCACAGAGATCACATCGAAGGAAGTATGATATGAACATGGATAACACTAAAGATCAAGCTTCACTTCATAACTCGTTAGAATAAGCTCATGAAGGGTACAACAAAAACAAAAGCTCATAAAGGGCTTACAAAAGAAATGGCTTTTAGATTAACAGAAGATGGACTTTGTTGCAACCTACTACACCACCCATAGTCGGCTTAGCACACTTTCTCGTGTCAAACTGACATTTCATTGCGTTGAACTTAGCTAATAGAGATCACATGTGTAGAAGTATGATATGAACATGGCAAGCACTAAGGATCAAGCTTCACTTCATAACTCGTTAGAATAAGCTCATGAAGGGTACAACAAAGACAAAAGCTTATGAAGGGCTTACAAAAGACATGGCTTTTAGATTAACAGAAGATTGACCTTGTTGCATCCTACTACACCACCCATAGTAGGCTTAGTACACTTTCTCATGTCAAACTGACATTTCATTGTGTTGAACTTAGCTCACAGAGATCACATGTGTAGAAGTATGCTATGAACATGGCAAGCACTAAGGATCAAGCTTCACTTCATAACTCGTTAGAATAAGCTCATGAAGGGTAAAACAAAGACAAAAGCTCATGAAGGGCTTACAAAAGAAATGGCTTTTAGATTAACATAAGATTGACTTTGTTGCAACCTACTACACCACCCATAGTCGGCTTAGCACACTTTCTAATGTCAAACTGACATTTCATTTCGTTGAACTTAGCTAATAGAGATCACATGTGTAGAAGTATGATATAAACATGGCAAGCACTAAGGATCAAGCTTCACTTCATAACTCGTTAGAATAAGCTCATGAAGGGTACAACAAAGACAAAAGCTCATGAAGGGCTTACAAAAGAAATGGCTTTTAGATTAACATAAGATTGACCTTGTTGCAACCAACTACACCACCCATAGTCGGCTTAGTACACTTTCTCATGTCAAACTGACATTTCATTGCGTTGAACTTAGCTAATAGATATCACATGTGTAGAAGTATGCTATGAACATGGCAAGCTCGAAGGATCAAGCTTCACTTCATAACTCGTTAGAATAAGCTCATGAAGGGTAAAACAAAGACAAAAGCTCATGAAGGGCTTACAAAAGAAATGGCTTTTAGATTAACAGAAGATTGACTTTGTTGCAACCTACTACACCACCCATAGTAGCCTTAGCATACTTTCTTGGGTCAAACTAACATTTCATTGCGTTGAACTTAGCTCACAGAGATCACATCGAAGGAAGTATGATATGAACATGGATAGCACTAAAGATCAAGCTTCACTTCATAACTCGTTAGAGTAAGCTCATGAAGGGTACACCAAATACATAAGCTCATATATGGCTCACAAAAGACATGGCTTTTAGATTAGCAGAAGATTGACCTGGATGCAACCTATTACACCGCCGTGGTTGCTTTAGCACACTTTCTCGTGTCAAACTGACATTACATTTCGTTGAACTTAGCTAATAGAGATCACATGTGTAGAAGTATGATATAAACATGGCAAGCACTAAGGATCAAGCTTCACTTCATAACTCGTTAGAATAAGCTCATGAAGGGTACAACAAAGACAAAAGCTCATGAAGGGCTTACAAAAGAAATGGCTTTTAGATTAACATAAGATTGACCTTGTTGCAACCTACTACACCACCCATAGTAGCCTTAGCACACTTTCTCAGGTCAAACTAACATTTCATTGCGTTGAACTTAGCTCACAGAGATCACATCGAAGGAAGTATGATATGAACATGGATAGCACTAAAGATCAAGCTTCACTTCATAACTCGTTAGAATAAGCTCATGAAGGGTACACCAAATACATAAGCTCATATATGGCTCACAAAAGATATGGCTTTTAGATTAGCAGAAGATTGACCTGGATGCAACCTATTACACCGCCGTGGTTGGCTTAGCACACTTTCTAATGTCAAACTGACATTACATTTCGTTGAACTTAGCTAATAGAGATCACATGTGTAGAAGTATGATATAAACATGGCAAGCACTAAGGATCAAGCTTCACTTCATAACTCGTTAGAATAAGCTCATGAAGGGTACAACAAAGACAAAAGCTCATGAAGGGCTTACAAAAGAAATGGCTTTTAGATTAACATAAGATTGACCTTGTTGCAACCTACTACACCACCCATAGTAGCCTTAGCACACTTTCTCAGGTCAAACTAACATTTCATTGCGTTGAACTTAGCTCACAGAGATCACATCGAAGGAAGTATGATATGAACATGGATAACACTAAATATCAAGCTTCACTTCATAACTCGTTAGAATAAGCTCATGAAGGGTACACCAAATACATAAGCTCATATATGGCTCACAAAAAACATGGCTTTTAGATTAGTACAAGATTGACATGGATGCAACCTATTACACCGCCGTGGTTGGCTTAGCACACTTTCTAATGTCAAACTGACATTACATTGCGTTGAACTTAGCTAATAGAGATCACATGTGTAGAAGTATGATATGAACATGTCAAACACTAAGGATCAAGCTTCACTTCATAACTCGTTAGAATAAGCTCATGAAGGGTACAAGAAAGACAAAAGCTCATGAAGGGCTTACAAAAGAAATGGCTTTTAGATTAACATAAGATTGACCTTGTTGCAACCTACTACACCACCCATAGTAGCCTTAGCACACTTTCTCAGGTCAAACTAACATTTCATTGCGTTGAACTTAGCTCACAGAGATCACATCGAAGGAAGTATGATATGAACATGGATAGCACTAAAGATCAAGCTTCACTTCATAACTCGTTAGAGTAAGCTCATGAAGGGTACACCAAATACATAAGCTCATATATGGCTCACAAAAGACATGGCTTTTAGATTAGCAGAAGATTGACCTGGATGCAACCTACTACACCACCCATAGTCGGCTTAGCACACTTTCTAATGTCAAACTGACATTACATTTCGTTGAACTTAGCTAATAGAGATCACATGTGTAGAAGTATGATATGAACATGGCAAGCACTAAGGATCAAGCTTCACTTCATAACTCGTTAGAATAAGCTCATGAAGGGTACAACAAAGACAAAAGCTCATGAAGGGCTTACAAAAGAAATGGCTTTTAGATTAACATAAGATTGACCTTGTTGCAACCTACTACACCACCCATAGTAGCTTTAGCACACTTTCTCAGGTCAAACTAACATTTCATTGCGTTGAACTTAGCTCACAGAGATCACATCGAAGGAAGTATGATATGAACATGGATAGCACTAAAGATCAAGCTTCACTTCATAACTCGTTAGAATAAGCTCATGAAGGGTACAACAAAAACAAAAGCTCATGAAGGGCTTACAAAAGAAATGGCTTTTAGATTAACAGAAGATTGACTTTGTTGCAACCTACTACACCACCCATAGTCGGCTTAGCACACTTTCTCATGTCAAACTGACATTTCATTGCGTTGAACTTAGCTAATAGAGATCACATGTGTAGAAGTATGATATGAACATGGCAAGCACTAAGGATCAAGCTTCACTTCATAACTCGTTAGAATAAGCTCATGAAGGGTACAACAAAGACAAAAGCTCATGAAGGGCTTACAAAAGACATGGCTTTTAGATTAATAGAAGATTGACCTTGTTGCAACCTACTACACCACCCATACTAGGCTTAGTACACTTTCTCATGTCAAACTGACATTTCATTGCGTTGAACTTAGCTAGCAGATATCACATGTGTAGAAGTATGCTATGAACATGGCAAGCACTAAGGATCAAGCTTCACTTCATAACTCGTTAGAATAAGCTCATGAAGGGTAAAACAAAGACAAAAGCTCATGAAGGGCTTACAAAAGAAATGGCTTTTAGATTAACAGAAGATTGACTTTGTTGCAACCTACTACACCACCCATAGTCGGCTTAGCACACTTTCTAATGTCAAACTGACATTTCATTTCGTTGAACTTAGCTAATAGAGATCACATGTGTAGAAGTATGATATAAACATGGCAAGCACTAAGGATCAAGCTTCACTTCATAACTCGTTAGAATAAGCTCATGAAGGGTACAACAAAGACAAAAGCTCATGAAGGGCTTACAAAAGAAATGGCTTTTAGATTAACAGAAGATTGACTTTGTTGCAACCTACTACACCACACATAGTCGGCTTAGCACACTTTCTAATGTCAAACTGACATTTCATTTCGTTTAACTTAGCTAATAGAGATCACATGTGTAGAAGTATGATATAAACATGGCAAGCACTAAGGATCAAGCTTCACTTCATAACTCGTTAGAATAAGCTCATGAAGGGTACAACAAAGACAAAAGCTCATGAAGGGCTTATAAAAGAAATGGCTTTTAGATTAACATAAGATTGACCTTGTTGCAACCTACTACACCACCCATAGTAGCCTTAGCACACTTTCTCAGGTCAAACTAACATTTCATTGCGTTGAACTTAGCTCACGGAGATCACATCGAAGGAAGTATGATATGAACATGGATAGCACTAAAGATCAAGCTTCACTTCATAACTCGTTAGAATAAGCTCATGAAGGGTACACCAAATACATAAGCTCATATATGGCTCACAAAAGACATGGCTTTTAGATTAGCAGAAGATTGACATGGATGCAACCTATTACACCACCCATAGTCGGCTTAGCACACTTTCTAATGTCAAACTGACATTACATTTCGTTGAACTTAGCTAATAGAGATCACATGTGTAGAAGTATGATATGAACATGGCAAGCACTAAGGATCAAGCTTCACTTCATAACTTAGTTAGAATAAGCTCATGAAGGGTACAACAAAGACAAAAGCTCATGAAGGGCTTACAAAAGAAATGGCTTTTAGATTAACATAAGATTGACCTTGTTGCAACCTACTACACCACCTATAGTAGCCTTAGCACACTTTCTAAGGTCAAACTAACATTTCATTGCGTTGAACTTAGCTCACGGAGATCACATCGAAGGAAGTATGATATGAACATGGATAGCACTAAAGATCAAGCTTCACTTCATAACTCGTTAGAATAAGCTCATGAAGGGTACACCAAATACATAAGCTCATATATGGCGCACAAAAGACATGGCTTTTAGATTAGCAGAAGATTGACCTGGATGCAACCTATTACACCGCCGTGGTTGGCTTAGCACACTTTCTAATGTCAAACTGACATTACATTTCGTTGAACTTAGCTAATAGAGATCACATGTGTAGAAGTATGATATGAACATGGCAAGCACTAAGGATCAAGCTTCACTTCATAACTCATTAGAATAAGCTCATGAAGGGTACAACGAAGACAAAAGCTCATGAAGGGCTTACAAAAGAAATGGCTTTTAGATTGACATAAGATTGACCTTGTTGCAACCTACTACACCACCCATAGTAGCCTTAGCACACTTTCTCAGGTCAAACTAACATTTCATTGCGTTGAACTTAGCTCACAGAGATCACATCGAAGGAAGTATGATATGAACATGGATAGCACTAAAGATCAAGCTTCACTTCATAACTCGTTAGAATAAGCTCATGAAGGGTACACCAAATACATAAGCTCATATATGGCTCACAAAAGACATGGCTTTTAGATTAGCAGAAGATTGACCTGGATGCAACCTATTACACCGCCGTGGTTGGCTTAGCACACTTTCTAATGTCAAACTGACATTTCATTTCGTTGAACTTAGCTAATAGAGATCACATGTGTAGAAGTATGATATGAACATGGCAAGCACTAAGGATCAAGCTTCACTTCATAACTCGTTAGAATAAGCTCATGAAGGGTACAACAAAGACAAAAGCTCATGAAGGGCTTACAAAAGACATGGCTTTTAGATTAATAGAAGATTGACCTTGTTGCAACCTACTACACCACCCATACTAGGCTTAGTACACTTTCTCATGTCAAACTGACATTTCATTGCGTTGAACTTAGCTAGCAGATATCACATGTGTAGAAGTATGCTATGAACATGGCAAGCACTAAGGATCAAGCTTCACTTCATAACTCGTTAGAATAAGCTCATGAAGGGTAAAACAAAGACAAAAGCTCATGAAGGGCTTACAAAAGAAATGGCTTTTAGATTAACAGAAGATTGACTTTGTTGCAACCTACTACACCACCCATAGTCGGCTTAGCACACTTTCTAATGTCAAACTGACATTTCATTTCGTTGAACTTAGCTAATAGAGATCACATGTGTAGAAGTATGATATAAACATGGCAAGCACTAAGGATCAAGCTTCACTTCATAACTCGTTAGAATAAGCTCATGAAGGGTACAACAAAGACAAAAGCTCATGAAGGGCTTACAAAAGAAATGGCTTTTAGATTAACAGAAGATTGACTTTGTTGCAACCTACTACACCACACATAGTCGGCTTAGCACACTTTCTAATGTCAAACTGACATTTCATTTCGTTTAACTTAGCTAATAGAGATCACATGTGTAGAAGTATGATATAAACATGGCAAGCACTAAGGATCAAGCTTCACTTCATAACTCGTTAGAATAAGCTCATGAAGGGTACAACAAAGACAAAAGCTCATGAAGGGCTTATAAAAGAAATGGCTTTTAGATTAACATAAGATTGACCTTGTTGCAACCTACTACACCACCCATAGTAGCCTTAGCACACTTTCTCAGGTCAAACTAACATTTCATTGCGTTGAACTTAGCTCACGGAGATCACATCGAAGGAAGTATGATATGAACATGGATAGCACTAAAGATCAAGCTTCACTTCATAACTCGTTAGAATAAGCTCATGAAGGGTACACCAAATACATAAGCTCATATATGGCTCACAAAAGACATGGCTTTTAGATTAGCAGAAGATTGACATGGATGCAACCTATTACACCACCCATAGTCGGCTTAGCACACTTTCTAATGTCAAACTGACATTACATTTCGTTGAACTTAGCTAATAGAGATCACATGTGTAGAAGTATGATATGAACATGGCAAGCACTAAGGATCAAGCTTCACTTCATAACTCGTTAGAATAAGCTCATGAAGGGTACAACAAAGACAAAAGCTCATGAAGGGCTTACAAAAGAAATGGCTTTTAGATTAACATAAGATTGACCTTGTTGCAACCTACTACACCACCCATAGTAGCCTTAGCACACTTTCTCAGGTCAAACTAACATTTCATTGCGTTGAACTTAGCTCACAGAGATCACATCAAAGGAAGTATGATATGAACATGGATAACACTAAAGATCAAGCTTCACTTCATAACTCGTTAGAATAAGCTCATGAAGGGTACACCAAATACATAAGCTCATATATGGCTCACAAAAGACATGGCTTTTAGATTAGCAGAAGATTGACCTGGATGCAACCTATTACACCGCCGTGGTTGGCTTAGCACACTTTCTAATGTCAAACTGACATTACATTTCGTTGAACTTAGCTAATAGAGATCACATGTGTAGAAGTATGATATGAACATGGCAAGCACTAAGGATCAAGCTTCACTTCATAACTTAGTTAGAATAAGCTCATGAAGGGTACAACAAAGACAAAAGCTCATGAAGGGCTTACAAAAGAAATGGCTTTTAGATTAACATAAGATTGACCTTGTTGCAACCTACTACACCACCTATAGTAGCCTTAGCACACTTTCTAAGGTCAAACTAACATTTCATTGCGTTGAACTTAGCTCACAGAGATCACATCGAAGGAAGTATGATATGAACATGGATAGCACTAAAGATCAAGCTTCACTTCATAACTCGTTAGAATAAGCTCATGAAGGGTACAACAAAAACAAAAGCTCATAAAGGGCTTACAAAAGAAATGGCTTTTAGATTAACAGAAGATTGACTTTGTTGCAACCTACTACACCACCCATAGTCGGCTTAGCACACTTTCTCATGACAAACTGACATTTCATTGCGTTGAACTTAGCTAATAGAGATCACATGTGTAGAAGTATGATATGAACATGGCAAGCACTAAGGATCAAGCTTCACTTCATAACTCGTTAGAATAAGCTCATGAAGGGTACAACAAAGACAAAAGCTCATAAAGGGCTTACAAAAGACATGGCTTTTAGATTAACAGAAGATTGACCTTGTTGCATCCTACTACACCACCCATAGTAGGCTTAGTACACTTTCTCATGTCAAACTGACATTTCATTGCGTTGAACTTAGCTAACAGATATCACATGTGTAGAAGTATGCTATGACCATGGCAAGCACTAAGGATCAAGCTTCACTTCATAACTCGTTAGAATAAGCTCATGAAGGGTAAAACAAAGACAAAAGCTCATGAAGGGCTTACAAAAGAAATGGCTTTTAGATTAACAGAAGATTGAATTTGTTGCAACCTACTACACCACCCATAGTCGGCTTAGCACACTTTCTAATGTCAAACTGACATTTCATTTCGTTGAACTTAGCTAATAGAGATCACATGTGTAGAAGTATGATATAAACATGGCAAGCACTAAGGATCAAGCTTCATTTCATAACTCGTTAGATTAAGCTCATGAAGGGTACAACAAAGACAAAAGCTCATGAAGGGCTTACAAAAGAAATGGCTTTTAGATTAACATAAGATTGACCTTGTTGCAACCTACTACACCACCCATAGTAGCCTTAGCACACTTTCTCAGGTCAAACTAACATTTCATTGCGTTGAACTTAGCTCACAGAGATCACATCGAAGGAAGTATGATATGAACATGGATAGCACTAAAGATCAAGCTTCACTTCATAACTCGTTAGAATAAGCTCATGAAGGGTACACCAAATACATAAGCTCATATATGGCGCACAAAAGACATGGCTTTTAGATTAGCAGAAGATTGACCTGGATGCAACCTATTACACCGCCGTGGTTGGCTTAGCACACTTTCTAATGTCAAACTGACATTACATTTCGTTGAACTTAGCTAATAGAGATCACATGTGTAGAAGTATGATATGAACATGGCAAGCACTAAGGATCAAGCTTCACTTCATAACTCATTAGAATAAGCTCATGAAGGGTACAACGAAGACAAAAGCTCATGAAGGGCTTACAAAAGAAATGGCTTTTAGATTGACATAAGATTGACCTTGTTGCAACCTACTACACCACCCATAGTAGCCTTAGCACACTTTCTCAGGTCAAACTAACATTTCATTGCGTTGAACTTAGCTCACAGAGATCACATCGAAGGAAGTATGATATGAACATGGATAGCACTAAAGATCAAGCTTCACTTCATAACTCGTTAGAATAAGCTCATGAAGGGTACACCAAATACATAAGCTCATATATGGCTCACAAAAGACATGGCTTTTAGATTAGCAGAAGATTGACCTGGATGCAACCTATTACACCGCCGTGGTTGGCTTAGCACACTTTCTAATGTCAAACTGACATTACATTTCGTTGAACTTAGCTAATAGAGATCACATGTGTAGAAGTATGATATGAACATGGCAAGCACTAAGGATCAAGCTTCACTTCATAACTCGTTAGAATAAGCTCATGAAGGGTACAACAAAGACAAAAGCTCATGAAGGGCTTACAAAAGAAATGGCTTTTAGATTAACATAAGATTGACCTTGTTGCAACCTACTACACCACCCATAGTAGCCTTAGCACACTTTCTCAGGTCAAACTAACATTTCATTGCGTTGAACTTATCTCACAGAGATCACATCGAAGGAAGTATGATATGAACATGGATAGCACTAAAGATCAAGCTTCACTTCATAACTCGTTAGAATAAGCTCATGAAGGGTAAAACAAAGACAAAAGCTCATGAAGGGCTTACTAAAGAAATGGCTTTTAGATTAACAGAAGATTGACTTTGTTGCAACCTACTACACCACCCATAGTCGGCTTAGCACACTTTCTAATGTCAAACTGACATTTCATTTCGTTGAACTTAGCTAATAGAGATCACATGTGTAGAAGTATGATATAAACATGGCAAGCACTAAGGATCAAGCTTCACTTCATAACTCGTTAGAATAAGCTCATGAAGGGTACAACAAAGACAAAAGCTCATGAAGGGCTTACAAAAGAAATGGCTTTTAGATTAACATAAGATTGACCTTGTTGCAACCTACTACACCACCCATAGTAGCCTTAGCACACTTTCTCAGGTCAAACTAACATTTCATTGCGTTGAACTTAGCTCACAGAGATCACATCGAAGGAAGTATGATATGAACATGGATAGCACTAAAGATCAAGCTTCACTTCATAACTCGTTAGAATAAGCTCATGAAGGGTACACCAAATACATAAGCTAATATATGGCTCATAAAAGACATTGCTTTTAGATTAGCAGAAGATTGACATGGATGCAACCTATTACACCGCCGTGGTTGGCTTAGCACACTTTCTCGTGTCAAACTGACATTACATTTCGTTGAACTTAGCTAATAGAGATCACATGTGTAGAAGTATGATATGAACATGGCAAGCACTAAGGATCAAGCTTCACTTCATAACTCGTTAGAATAAGCTCATGAAGGGTACAACAAAGACAAAAGCTCATGAAGGGCTTACAAAGAAATGGCTTTTAGATTAACATAAGATTGACCTTGTTGCAACCTACTACACCACCCATAATAGCCTTAGCACACTTTCTCAGGTCAAACTAACATTTCATTGCGTTGAACTTAGCTCACAGAGATCACATCGAAGGAAGTATGATATGAACATGGATAGCACTAAAGATCAAGCTTCACTTCATAACTCGTTAGAATAAGCTCATGAAGGGTACACCAAATACATAAGCTCATATATGGCTCACAAAAGACATGGCTTTTAGATTAGCAGAAGATTGACCTGGATGCAACCTATTACACCGCCGTGGTTGGCTTAGCACACTTTCTAATGTCAAACTAACATTACATTTCGTTGAACTTAGCTAATAGAGATCACATGTGTAGAAGTATGATATGAACATGGCAAGCACTAAGGATCAAGCTTCACTTCATAACTCGTTAGAATAAGCTCATGAAGGGTACAACAAAGACAAAAGCTCATGAAGGGCTTACAAAAGAAATGGCTTTTAGATTAACATAAGATTGACCTTGTTGCAACCTACTACACCACCTATAGTAGCCTTAGCACACTTTCTAAGGTCAAACTAACATTTCATTGCGTTGAACGTAGCTCACAGAGATCACATCGAAGGAAGTATGATATGAACATGGATAGCACTAAAGATCAAGCTTCACTTCATAACTCGTTAGAATAAGCTCATGAAGGGTACAACAAAAACAAAAGCTCATAAAGGGCTTACAAAAGAAATGGCTTTTAGATTAACAGAAGATGGACTTTGTTGCAACCTACTACACCACCCATAGTCGGCTTAGCACACTTTCTCGTGTCAAACTGACATTTCATTGCGTTGAACTTAGCTAATAGAGATCACATGTGTAGAAGTATGATATGAACATGGCAAGCACTAAGGATCAAGCTTCACTTCATAACTCGTTAGAATAAGCTCATAAAGGGTACAACAAAGACAAAAGCTTATGAAGGGCTTACAAAAGACATGGCTTTTAGATTAACAGAAGATTGACCTTGTTGCATCCTACTACACCACCCATAGTAGGCTTAGTACACTTTCTCATGTCAAACTGACATTTCATTGTGTTGAACTTAGCTCACAGAGATCACATGTGTAGAAGTATGCTATGAACATGGCAAGCACTAAGGATCAAGCTTCACTTCATAACTCGTTAGAATAAGCTCATGAAGGGTAAAACAAAGACAAAAGCTCATGAAGGGCTTACAAAAGAAATGGCTTTTAGATTAACATAAGATTGACTTTGTTGCAACCTACTACACCACCCATAGTCGGCTTAGCACACTTTCTAATGTCAAACTGACATTTCATTTCGTTGAACTTAGCTAATAGAGATCACATGTGTAGAAGTATGATATAAACATGGCAAGCACTAAGGATCAAGCTTCAGTTCATAACTCGTTAGAATAAGCTCATGAAGGGTACAACAAAGACAAAAGCTCATGAAGGGCTTACAAAAGAAATGGCTTTTAGATTAACATAAGATTGACTTTGTTGCAACCTACTACACCACCCATAGTAGCCTTAGCACACTT
This sequence comes from Lepidium didymum, assembly GCA_963920545.1. Lineage (NCBI taxonomy): Eukaryota > Viridiplantae > Streptophyta > Magnoliopsida > Brassicales > Brassicaceae > Lepidium > Lepidium didymum. The sequence goes on along the minus strand of OY986981.1, from coordinate 12,194,568 downwards.
TCTCAGGTCAAACTAACATTTCATTGCGTTGAACTTAGCTCACAGAGATCACATCGAAGGAAGTAAGATATGAACATGGACAGCACTAAAGATCAAGCTTCACTTCATAACTCGTTAGAATAAGCTCATGAAGGGTAAAACAAAGACAAAAGCTCATGAAGGGCTTACAAAAGAAATGGCTTTTAGATTAACATAAGATTGACTTTGTTGCAACCTACTACACCACCCATAGTCGGCTTAGCACACTTTCTAATGTCAAACTGACATTTCATTTCGTTGAACTTAGCTAATAGAGATCACATGTGTAGAAGTATGATATAAACATGGCAAGCACTAAGGATCAAGCTTCACTTCATAACTCGTTAGAATAAGCTCATGAAGGGTACAACAAAGACAAAAGCTCATGAAGGGCTTACAAAAGAAATGGCTTTTAGATTAACATAAGATTGACCTTGTTGCAACATACTACACCACCCATAGTAGCCTTAGCACACTTTCTCAGGTCAAACTAACATTTCATTGCGTTGAACTTAGCTCACAGAGATCACATCGAAGGAAGTATGATATGAACATGGATAGCACTAAAGATCAAGCTTCACTTCATAACTCGTTAGAATAAGCTCATGAAGGGTAAAACAAAGACAAAAGCTCATGAAGGGCTTACAAAAGAAATGGCTTTTAGATTAACATAAGATTGACTTTATTGAAACCTACTACACCACCCATAGTCGGCTTAGCACACTTTCTAATGTCAAACTGACATTTCATTTCGTTGAACTTAGCTAATAGAGATCACATGTGTAGAAGTATGATATAAACATGGCAAGCACTAAGGATCAAGCTTCACTTCATAACTCGTTAGAATAAGCTCATGAAGGGTACAACAAAGACAAAAGCTCATGAAGGGCTTACAAAAGAAATGGCTTTTAGATTAACATAAGATTGACCTTGTTGCAACCTACTACACCACCCATAGTAGCCTTAGCACACTTTCTCAGGTCAAACTAACATTTCATTGCGTTGAACTTAGCTCACAGAGATCACATCGAAGGAAGTATGATATGAACATGGATAGCACTAAAGATCAAGCTTCACTTCATAACTCGTTAGAATAAGCTCATGAAGGGTACACCAAATACATAAGCTAATATATGGCTCATAAAAGACATGGCTTTTAGATTAGCAGAAGATTGACATGGATGCAACCTATTACACCGCCGTGGTTGGCTTAGCACACTTTCTCGTGTCAAACTGACATTACATTTCGTTGAACTTAGCTAATAGAGATCACATGTGTAGAAGTATGATATGAACATGGCAAGCACTAAGGATCAAGCTTCACTTCATAACTCGTTAGAATAAGGTCATGAAGGGTACAACAAAGACAAAAGCTCATGAAGGGCTTACAAAAGAAATGGCTTTTAGATTAACATAAGATTGACCTTGTTGCAACCTACTACACCACCAATAGTAGCCTTAGCACACTTTCTAAGGTCAAACTAACATTTCATTGCGTTGAACTTAGCTCACAGAGATCACATCGAAGGAAGTATGATATGAACATGGATAGCACTAAAGATCAAGCTTCACTTCATAACTCGTTAGAATAAGCTCATGAAGGGTACAACAAAAACAAAAGCTCATAAAGGGCATACAAAAGAAATGGCTTTTAGATTAACAGAAGATGGACTTTGTTGCAACCTACTACACCACCCATAGTCGGCTTAGCACACTTTCTCGTGTCAAACTGACATTTCATTGCGTTGAACTTAGCTAATAGAGATCACATGTGTAGAAGTATGATATGAACATGGCAAGCACTAAGGATCAAGCTTCACTTCATAACTCGTTAGAATAAGCTCATGAAGGGTACAACAAAGACAAAAGCTCATGAAGGGCTTACAAAAGACATGGCTTTTAGATTAACAGAAGATTGACCTTGTTGCATCCTACTACACCACCCATAGTAGGCTTAGTACACTTTCTCATGTCAAACTGACATTTCATTGTGTTGAACTTAGCTCACAGAGATCACATGTGTAGAAGTATGCTATGAACATGGCAAGCACTAAGGATCAAGCTTCACTTCATAACTCGTTAGAATAAGCTCATGAAGGGTAAAACAAAGACAAAAGCTCATGAAGGGCTTACAAAAGAAATGATTTTTAGATTAACATAAGATTGACTTTGTTGCAATCTACTACACCACCCATAGTCGGCTTAGCACACTTTCTAATGTCAAACTGACATTTCATTTCGTTGAACTTAGCTAATAGAGATCACATGTGTAGAAGTATGATATAAACATGGCAAGCACTAAGGATCAAGCTTCACTTCATAACTCGTTAGAATAAGCTCATGAAGGGTACAACAAAGACAAAAGCTCATGAAGGGCTTACAAAAGAGATGGCTTTTAGATTAACATAAGATTGACCTTGTTGCAACCTACTACACCACCCATAGTAGCCTTAGCACACTTTCTCAGGTCAAACTAACATTTCATTGCGTTGAACTTAGCTCACAGAGATCACATCGAAGGAAGTATGATATGAACATGGATAGCACTAAAGATCAAGCTTCACTTCATAACTCGTTAGAATAAGCTCATGAAGGGTACACCAAATACATAAGCTCATATATGGCTCACAAAAGACATGGCTTTTAGATTAGCAGAAGATTGACATGGAAGCAACCTATTACACCGCCGTGGTTGGCTTAGCACACTTTCTCGTGTCAAACTGACATTACATTTCGTTGAACTTAGCTAATAGAGATCACATGTGTAGAAGTATGATATGAACATGGCAAGCACTAAGGATCAAGCTTCACTTCATAACTCGTTAGAATAAGCTCATGAAGGGTACAACAAAGACAAAAGCTCATGAAGGGCTTACAAAAGAAATGGCTTTTAGATTAACATAAGATTGACCTTGTTGCAACCTACTACACCACCCATAGTAGCCTTAGCACACTTTCTCAGGTCAAACTAACATTTCATTGCGTTGAACTTAGCTCACAGAGATCACATCGACGGAAGTATGATATGAACATGGATAGCACTAAAGATCAAGCTTCACTTCATAACTCGTTAGAATAAGCTCATGAAGGGTAAAACAAAGACAAAAGCTCATGAAGGGCTTACAAAAGAAATGGCGTTTAGATTAACAGAAGATTGACTTTGTTGCAACCTACTACACCACCCATAGTCGGCTTAGCACACTTTCTAATGTCAAACTGACATTTCATTTCGTTGAACTTAGCTAATAGAGATCACATGTGTAGAAGTATGATATAAACATGGCAAGCACTAAGGATCAAGCTTCACTTCATAACTCGTTAGAATAAGCTCATGAAGGGTACAATAAAGACAAAAGCTCATGAAGGGCTTACAAAAGAAATGGCTTTTAGATTAACATAAGATGGACTTTGTTGCAACCTACTACACCACCCATAGTCGGCTTAGCACACTTTCTCGTGTCAAACTGACATTTCATTGCGTTGAACTTAGCTAATAGAGATCACATGTGTAGAAGTATGATATGAACATGGCAAGCACTAAGGATCAAGCTTCACTTCATAACTCGTTAGAATAAGCTCATGAAGGGTACAACAAAGACAAAAGCTCATGAAGGGCTTACAAAAGACATGGCTTTTAGATTAACAGAAGATTGACCTTGTTGCATCCTACTACACCACCCATAGTAGGCTTAGTACACTTTCTCATGTCAAACTGACATTTCATTGTGTTGAACTTAGCTCACAGAGATCACATGTGTAGAAGTATGCTATGAACATGGCAAGCACTAAGGATCAAGCTTCACTTCATAACTCGTTAGAATAAGCTCATGAAGGGTAAAACAAAGACAAAAGCTCATGAAGGGCTTACAAAAGAAATGACTTTTAGATTAACATAAGATTGACTTTGTTGCAACCTACTACACCACCCATAGTCGGCTTAGCACACTTTCTAATGTCAAACTGACATTTCATTTCGTTTAACTTAGCTAATAGAGATCACATGTGTAGAAGTATGATATAAACATGGCAAGCACTAAGGATCAAGCTTCACTTCATAACTCGTTAGAATAAGCTCATGAAGGGTACAACAAAGACAAAAGCTCATGAAGGGCTTACAAAAGAAATGGCTTTTAGATTAACATAAGATTGACCTTGTTGCAACCTACTACACCACCCATAGTATCCTTAGCACACTTTCTCAGGTCAAACTAACATTTCATTGCGTTGAACTTAGCTCACAGAGATCACATCGAAGGAAGTATGATATGAACATGGATAGCACTAAAGATCAAGCTTCACTTCATAACTCGTTAGAATAAGCTCATGAAGGGTACACCAAACACATAAGCTCATATATGGCTCACAAAAGACATGGCTTTTAGATTAGCAGAAGATTGACCTGGATGCAACCTATTACACCGCCGTGGTTGGCTTAGCACACTTTCTAATGTCAAACTGACATTACATTTCGTTGAACTTAGCTAATAGAGATCACATGTGTAGAAGTATGATATGAACATGGCAAGCACTAAGGATCAAGCTTCACTTCATAACTCGTTAGAATAAGCTCATGAAGGGTACAACCAAGACAAAAGCTCATGAAGGGCTTACAAAAGAAATGGCTTTTAGATTAACATAAGATTGACCTTGTTGCAACCTACTACACCACCTATAGTAGCCTTAGCACACTTTCTAAGGTCAAACTAACATTTCATTGCGTTGAACTTAGCTCACAGAGATCACATCGAAGGAAGTATGATATGAACATGGATAGCACTAAAGATCAAGCTTCACTTCATAACTCGTTAGAATAAGCTCATGAAGGGTACAACAAAAACAAAAGCTCATTAAGGGCTTACAAAAGAAATGGCTTTTAGATTAACAGAAGATGGACTTTGTTGCAACCTACTACACCACCCATAGTCGGCTTAGCACACTTTCTCGTGTCAAACTGACATTTCATTGCGTTGAACTTAGCTAATAGAGATCACATGTGTAGAAGTATGATATGAACATGGCAAGCACTAAGGATCAAGCTTCACTTCATAACTCGTTAGAATAAGCTCATGAAGGGTACAACAAAGACAAAAGCTCATGAAGGGCTTACAAAAGACATGGCTTTTAGATTAACAGAAGATTGACCTTGTTGCATCCTACTACACCACCCATAGTAGGCTTAGTACACTTTCTCATGTCAAACTGACATTTCATTGTGTTGAACTTAGCTCACAGAGATCACATGTGTAGAAGTATGCTATGAACATGGCAAGCACTAAGGATCAAGCTTCACTTCATAACTCGTTAGAATAAGCTCATGAAGGGTAAAACAAAGACAAAAGCTCATGAAGGGCTTACAAAAGAAATGGCTTTTAGATTAACATAAGATTGACTTTGTTGCAACCTACTACACCACCCATAGTCGGCTTAGCACACTTTCTAATGTCAAACTGACATTTCATTTCGTTGAACTTAGCTAATAGAGATCACATGTGTAGAAGTATGATATAAACATGGCAAGCACTAAGGATCAAGCTTCACTTCATAACTCGTTAGAATAAGCTCATGAAGGGTACAACAAAGACAAAAGCTCATGAAGGGCTTACAAAAGAAATGGCTTTTAGATTAACATAAGATTGACCTTGTTGCAATCTACTACACCACCCATAGTAGCCTTAGCACACTTTCTCAGGTCAAACTAACATTTCATTGCGTTGAACTTAGCTCACAGAGATCACATCGAAGGAAGTATGATATGAACATGGATAGCACTAAAGATCAAGCTTCACTTCATAACTCGTTAGAATAAGCTCATGAAGGGTACACCAAATACATAAGCTAATATATGGCTCATAAAAGACATGGCTTTTAGATTAGCAGAAGATTGACATGGATGCAACCTATTACACCGCCGTGGTTGGCTTAGCACACTTTCTCGTGTCAAACTGACATTAAATTTCGTTGAACTTAGCTAATAGAGATCACATGTGTAGAAGTATGATATGAACATGGCAAGCACTAAGGATCAAGCTTCACTTCATAACTCGTTAGAATAAGCTCATGAAGGGTACAACAAAGACAAAAGCTCATGAAGGGCTTACAAAAGAAATGGCTTTTAGATTAACAGAAGATTGACTTTGTTGCAACCTACTACACCACCCATAGTCGGCTTAGCACACTTTCTCATGTCAAACTGACATTTCATTGCGTTGAACTTAGCTAATAGAGATCACATGTGTAGAAGTATGATATGAACATGGCAAGCACTAAGGATCAAGCTTCACTTCATAACTCGTTAGAATAAGCTCATGAAGGGTAAAACAAAGACAAAAGCTCATGAAGGGCTTACAAAAGAAATGGCTTTTAGATTAGCAGAAGATTGACATGGATGCAACCTATTACACCGCCGTGGTTGGCTTAGCACACTTTCTCGTGTCAAAATGACATTACATTTCGTTGAACTTAGCTAATAGAGATCACATGTGTAGAAGTATGATATGAACATGACAAGCACTAAGGATCAAGCTTCACTTCATAACTCGTTAGAATAAGCTCATGAAGGGTACAACAAAGACAAAAGCTCATGAAGGGCTTACAAAAGAAATGGCTTTTAGATTAACATAAGATTGACCTTGTTGCAACCTACTACACCACCCATAGTAGCCTTAGCACACTTTCTCAGGTCAAACTAACATTTCATTGCGTTGAACTTAGCTCACAGAGATCACATCGAAGGAAGTATGATATGAACATGGATAGCACTAAAGATCAAGCTTCACTTCATAACTCGTTAGAATAAGCTCATGAAGGGTACACCAAATACATAAGCTAATATATGGCTCATAAAAGACATGGCTTTTAGATTAGCAGAAGATTGACATGGATGCAACCTATTACACCGCCGTGGTTGGCTTAGCACACTTTCTCGTGTCAAAATGACATTACATTTCGTTGAACTTAGCTAATAGAGATCACATGTGTAGAAGTATGATATGAACATGGCAAGCACTAAGGATCAAGCTTCACTTCATAACTCGTTAGAATAAGCTCATGAAGGGTACAACAAAGACAAAAGCTCATGAAGGGCTTACAAAAGAAATGGCTTTTAGATTAACATAAGATTGACCTTGTTGCAACCTACTACACCACCTATAGTAGCCTTAGCACACTTTCTAAGGTCAAACTAACATTTCATTGCGTTGAACTTAGCTCACAGAGATCACATCGAAGGAAGTATGATATGAACATGGATAGCACTAAAGATCAAGCTTCACTTCATAACTCGTTAGAATAAGCTCATGAAGGGTACAACAAAAACAAAAGCTCATAAAGGGCTTACAAAAGAAATGGCTATTAGATTAACAGAAGATGGACTTTGTTGCAACCTACTACACCACCCATAGTCGGCTTAGCACACTTTCTCGTGTCAAACTGACATTTCATTGCGTTGAACTTAGCTAATAGAGATCACATGTGTAGAAGTATGATATGAACATGGCAAGCACTAAGGATCAAGCTTCACTTCATAACTCGTTAGAATAAGCTCATGAAGGGTACAACAAAGACAAAAGCTCATGAAGGGCTTACAAAAGACATGGCTTTTAGATTAACAGAAGATTGACCTTGTTGCATCCTACTACACCACCCATAGTAGGCTTAGTACACTTTCTCATGTCAAACTGACATTTCATTGTGTTGAACTTAGCTCACAGAGATCACATGTGTAGAAGTATGCTATGAACATGGCAAGCACTAAGGATCAAGCTTCACTTCATAACTCGTTAGAATAAGCTCATGAAGGGTAAAACAAAGACAAAAGCTCATGAAGGGCTTACAAAAGAAATGGCTTTTAGATTAACAGAAGATTGACTTTGTTGCAACCTACTACACCACCCATAGTCGGCTTAGCACACTTTCTCGTGTCAAACTGACATTTCATTGCGTTGAACTTAGCTAATAGAGATCACATGTGTAGAAGTATGATATGAACATGGCAAGCACTAAGGATCAAGCTTCACTTCATAACTCGTTAGAATAAGCTCATGAAGGGTACAACAAAGACAAAAGCTCATGAAGGGCTTACAAAAGACATGGCTTTTAGATTAACAGAAGATTGACCTTGTTACATCCTACTACACCACCCATAGTAGGCTTAGTACACTTTCTCATGTCAAACTGACATTTCATTGTGTTGAACTTAGCTCACAAAGATCACATGTGTAGAAGTATGCTATGAACATGGCAAGCACTAAGGATCAAGCTTCACTTCATAACTCGTTAGAATAAGCTCATGAAGGGTAAAACAAAGACAAAAGCTCATGAAGGGCTTACAAAAGAAATGGCTTTTAGATTAACATAAGATTGACTTTGTTGCAACCTACTACACCACCCATAGTCGGCTTAGCACACTTTCTAATGTCAAACTGACATTTCATTTCGTTGAACTTAGCTAATAGAGATCACATGTGTAGAAGTATGATATAAACATGGCAAGCACTAAGGATCAAGCTTCATTTCATAACTCATGAAGGGTACAACAAAGACAAAAGCTCATGAAGGGCTTACAAAAGATATGGCTTTTAGATTAACATAAGATTGACCTTGTTGCAACCTACTACACCACCCATAGTAGCCTTAGCACACTTTCTCAGGTCAAACTAACATTTCATTGCGTTGAACTTAGCTCACAGAGATCACATCGAAGGAAGTATGATATGAACATGGATAGCACTAAAGATCAAGCTTCACTTCATAACTCGTTAGAATAAGCTCATGAAGGGTACACCAAATACATAAGCTCATATATGGCTCACAAAAGACATGGCTTTTAGATTAGCAGAAGATTGACATGGATGCAACCTATTACACCGCCGTGGTTGGCTTAGCACACTTTTTCGTGTCAAACTGACATTACATTTCGTTGAACTTAGCTAATAGAGATCACATGTGTAGAAGTATGATATAAACATGGCAAGCACTAAGGATCAAGCTTCACTTCATAACTCGTTAGAATAAGCTCATGAAGGGTACAACGAAGACAAAAGCTCATGAAGGGCTTACAAAAGAAATGGCTTTTAGATTAACATAAGATTGACCTTGTTGCAACCTACTACACCACCCATAGTAGCCTTAGCACACTTTCTCAGGTCAAACTAACATTTTATTGCGTTGAACTTAGCTCACAGAGATCACATCGAAGGAAGTATGATATGAACATGGATAGCACTAAAGATCAAGCTTCACTTCATAACTCGTTAGAATAAGCTCATGAAGGGTACACCAAATACATAAGCTCATATATGGCTCCAAAAGACATGGCTTTTAGATTAGCAGAAGATTGACATGGATGCAACCTATTACACCGCCATGGTTGGCTTAGCACACTTTCTCGTGTCAAACTGACATTACATTTCGTTGAACTTAGCTAATAGAGATCACATGTGTAGAAGTATGATATGAACATGGCAAGCACTAAGGATCAAGCTTCACTTCATAACTCGTTAGAATAAGCTCATGAAGGGTACAACAAAGACAAAAGCTCATGAAGGGCTTACAAAAGAAATGGCTTTTAGATTAACATAAGAATTACCTTGTTGCAACCTACTACACCACCCATAGTAGCCTTAGCACACTTTCTCAGGTCAAACTAACATTTCATTGCGTTGAACTTAGCTCACAGAGATCACATCGAAGGAAGTATGATATGAACATGGATAGCACTAAAGATCAAGCTTCACTTCATAACTCGTTAGAATAAGCTCATGAAGGGTACACCAAATACATAAGCTCATATATGGCTCACAAAAGACATGGCTTTTAGATTAGCAGAAGATTGACCTGGATGCAACCTATTACACCGCCGTGGTTGGCTTAGCACACTTTCTAATGTCAAACTGACATTACATTTCGTTGAACTTAGCTAATAGAGATCACATGTGTAGAAGTATGATATGAACATGGCAAGCACTAAGGATCAAGCTTTACTTCATAACTCGTTAGAATAAGCTCATGAAGGGTACAACAAAGACAAAAGCTCATGAAGGGCTTACAAAAGAAATGGCTTTTAGATTAACATAAGATTGACCTTGTTGCAACCTACTACACCACCTATAGTAGCCTTAGCACACTTTCTAAGGTCAAACTAACATTTCATTGCGTTGAACTTAGCTCACAGAGATCACATCGAAGGAAGTATGATATGAACATGGATAGCACTAAAGATCAAGCTTCACTTCATAACTCGTTAGAATAAGCTCATGAAGGGTACAACAAAAACAAAAGCTCATAAAGGGCTTACAAAAGAAATGGCTATTAGATTAACAGAAGATGGACTTTGTTGCAACCTACTACACCACCCATAGTCGGCTTAGCACACTTTCTCGTGTCAAACTGACATTTCATTGCGTTGAACTTAGCTAATAGAGATCACATGTGTAGAAGTATGATATGAACATGGCAAGCACTAAGGATCAAGCTTCACTTCATAACTCGTTAGAATAAGCTCATGAAGGGTACAACAAAGACAAAAGCTCATGAAGGGCTTACAAAAGACATGGCTTTTAGATTAACAGAAGATTGACCTTGTTGCATCCTACTACACCACCCATAGTAGGCTTAGTACACTTTCTCATGTCAAACTGACATTTCATTGTGTTGAACTTAGCTCACAGAGATCACATGTGTAGAAGTATGCTATGAACATGGCAAGCACTAAGGATCAAGCTTCACTTCATAACTCGTTAGAATAAGCTCATGAAGGGTAAAACAAAGACAAAAGCTCATGAAGGGCTTACAAAAGAAATGGCTTTTAGATTAACAGAAGATTGACTTTGTTGCAACCTACTACACCACCCATAGTCGGCTTAGCACACTTTCTCATGTCAAACTGACATTTCATTGCGTTGAACTTAGCTAATAGAGATCACATGTGTAGAAGTATGATATGAACATGGCAAGCACTAAGGATCAAGCTTCACTTCATAACTCGTTAGAATAAGCTCATGAAGGGTAAAACAAAGACAAAAGCTCATGAAGGGCTTACAAAAGAAATGGCTTTTAGATTAACAGAAGATTGACCTTGTTGCAACCTACTACACCACCCATAGTAGGCTTAGTACACTTTCTCATGTCAAACTGACATTTCATTGCGTTGAACTTAGCTAATAGAGATCACATGTGTAGAAGTATGATATGAACATGGCAAGCACTAAGGATCAAGCTTCACTTCATAACTCGTTAGAATAAGCTCATGAAGGGTACAACAAAGACAAAAGCTCATGAAGGGCTTACAAAAGAAATGGCTTTTAGATTAACATAAGAATTACCTTGTTGCAACCTACTACACCACCCATAGTAGCCTTAGCACACTTTCTCAGGTCAAACTAACATTTTATTGCGTTGAACTTAGCTCACAGAGATCACATCGAAGGAAGTATGATATGAACATGGATAGCACTAAAGATCAAGCTTCACTTCATAACTCGTTAGAATAAGCTCATGAAGGGTACACCAAATACATAAGCTCATATATGGCTCACAAAAGACATGGCTTTTAGATTAGCAAAAGATTGACCTTGATGCAACCTATTACACCGCCGTGGTTGGCTTAGCACACTTTCTAATGTTAAACTGACATTACATTTCGTTGAACTTAGCTAATAGAGATCACATGTGTAGAAGTATGATATGAACATGGCAAGCACTAAGGATCAAGCTTCACTTCATAACTCGTTAGAATAAGCTCATGAAGGGTACAACAAAGACAAAAGCTCATGAAGGGCTTACAAAAGAAATGGCTTTTAGATTAACATAAGATTGACCTTGTTGCAACCTACTACACCACCTATAGTAGCCTTAGCACACTTTCTAAGGTCAAACTAACATTTCATTGCGTTGAACTTAGCTCACAGAGATCACATCGAAGGAAGTATGATATGAACATGGATAGCACTAAAGATCAAGCTTCACTTCATAACTCGTTAGAATAAGCTCATGAAGGGTACAACAAAAACAAAAGCTCATAAAAGGCTTACAAAAGAAATGGCTATTAGATTAACAGAAGATGGACTTTGTTGCAACCTACTACACCACCCATAGTCGGCTTAGCACACTTTCTCGTGTCAAACTGACATTTCATTGCGTTAAACTTAGCTAATAGAGATCACATGTGTAGAAGTATGATATGAACATGGCAAGCACTAAGGATCAAGCTTCACTTCATAACTCGTTAGAATAAGCTCATGAAGGGTACAACAAAGACAAAAGCTCATGAAGGGCTTACAAAAGAAATGGCTTTTAGATTAACATAAGATTGACCTTGTTGCAATCTACTACACCACCTATAGTAGCCTTAGCACACTTTCTAAGGTCAAACTAACATTTCATTGCGTTGAACTTAGCTCACAGAGATCACATCGAAGGAAGTATGATATGAACATGGATAGCACTAAAGATCAAGCTTCACTTCATAACTCGTTAGAATAAGCTCATGAAGGGTACAACAAAAACAAAAGCTCATAAAGGGCTTACAAAAGAAATGGCTATTAGATTAACAGAAGATGGACTTTGTTGCAACCTACTACACCACCCATAGTCGGCTTAGCACACTTTCTCGTGTCAAACTGACATTTCATTGCGTTGAACTTAGCTAATAGAGATCACATGTGTAGAAGTATGATATGAACATGGCAAGCACTAAGGATCAAGCTTCACTTCATAACTCGTTAGAATAAGCTCATGAAGGGTACAACAAAGACAAAAGCTCATGAAGGGCTTACAAAAGACATGGCTTTTAGATTAACAGAAGATTGACCTTGTTGCATCCTACTACACCACCCATAGTAGGCTTAGTACACTTTCTCATGTCAAACTGACATTTCATTGTGTTGAACTTAGCTCACAGAGATCACATGTGTAGAAGTATGCTATGAACATGGCAAGCACTAAGGATCAAGCTTCACTTCATAACTCGTTAGAATAAGCTCATGAAGGGTAAAACAAAGACAAAAGCTCATGAAGGGCTTACAAAAGAAATGGCTTTTAGATTAACAGAAGATTGACTTTGTTGCAACCTACTACACCACCCATAGTCGGCTTAGCACACTTTCTCATGTCAAACTGACATTTCATTGCGTTGAACTTAGCTAATAGAGATCACATGTGTAGAAGTATGATATGAACATGGCAAGCACTAAGGATCAAGCTTCACTTCATAACTCGTTAGAATAAGCTCATGAAGGGTACAACAAAGACAAAAGCTCATGAAGGGCTTACAAAAGAAATGGCTTTTAGATTAACATAAGATTGACCTTGTTGCAATCTACTACACCACCTATAGTAGCCTTAGCACACTTTCTAAGGTCAAACTAACATTTCATTGCGTTGAACTTAGCTCACAGAGATCACATCGAAGGAAGTATGATATGAACATGGATAGCACTAAAGATCAAGCTTCACTTCATAACTCGTTAGAATAAGCTCATGAAGGGTACAACAAAAACAAAAGCTCATAAAGGGCTTACAAAAGAAATGGCTATTAGATTAACAGAAGATGGACTTTGTTGCAACCTACTACACCACCCATAGTCGGCTTAGCACACTTTCTCGTGTCAAACTGACATTTCATTGCGTTGAACTTAGCTAATAGAGATCACATGTGTAGAAGTATGATATGAACATGGCAAGCACTAAGGATCAAGCTTCACTTCATAACTCGTTAGAATAAGCTCATGAAGGGTACAACAAAGACAAAAGCTCATGAAGGGCTTACAAAAGACATGGCTTTTAGATTAACAGAAGATTGACCTTGTTGCATCCTACTACACCACCCATAGTAGGCTTAGTACACTTTCTCATGTCAAACTGACATTTCATTGTGTTGAACTTAGCTCACAGAGATCACATGTGTAGAAGTATGCTATGAACATGGCAAGCACTAAGGATCAAGCTTCACTTCATAACTCGTTAGAATAAGCTCATGAAGGGTAAAACAAAGACAAAAGCTCATGAAGGGCTTACAAAAGAAATGGCTTTTAGATTAACAGAAGATTGACTTTGTTGCAACCTACTACACCACCCATAGTCGGCTTAGCACACTTTCTCATGTCAAACTGACATTTCATTGCGTTGAACTTAGCTAATAGAGATCACATGTGTAGAAGTATGATATGAACATGGCAAGCACTAAGGATCAAGCTTCACTTCATAACTCGTTAGAATAAGCTCATGAAGGGTAAAACAAAGACAAAAGCTCATGAAGGGCTTACAAAAGAAATGGCTTTTAGATTAACAGAAGATTGACCTTGTTGCAACCTACTACACCACCCATAGTAGGCTTAGTACACTTTCTCATGTCAAACTGACATTTCATTGCGTTGAACTTAGCTAACAGATATCACATGTGTAGAAGTATGCTATGAACATGGCAAGCACTAAGGATCAAGCTTCACTTCATAACTCGTTAGAATAAGCTCATGAAGGGTACAACAAAGACAAAAGCTCATGAAGGGCTTACAAAAGAAATGGCTTTTAGATTAACATAAGATTGACATTGTTGCAACCTACTACACCACCCATAGTAGGCTTAGTACACTTTCTCATGTCAAACTGACATTTCATTGCGTTGAACTTAGCTAACAGATATCAAATGTGTAGAAGTATGCTATGAACATGGCAAGCACTAAGGATCAAGCTTCACTTCATAACTCGTTAGAATAAGCTCATGAAGGGTACAACAAAGACAAAAGCTCATGAAGGGCTTACAAAAGAAATGGCTTTTAGATTAACAGAAGATTGACCTTGTTGCATCCTACTACACCACCCATAGTAGGCTTAGTACACTTTCTCATGTCAAACTGACATTTCATTGCGTTGAACTTAGCTAACAGATATCACATGTGTAGAAGTATGCTATGAACATGGCAAGCACTAAGGATCAAGCTTCACTTCATAACTCGTTAGAATAAGCTCATGAAGGGTAAAACAAAGACAAAAGCTCATAAAGGGCTTACAAAAGAAATGGCTATTAGATTAACAGAAGATGGACTTTGTTGCAACCTACTACACCACCCATAGTCGGCTTAGCACACTTTCTCGTGTCAAACTGACATTTCATTGCGTTGAACTTAGCTAATAGAGATCACATGTGTAGAAGTATGATATGAACATGGCAAGCACTAAGGATCAAGCTTCACTTCATAACTCGTTAGAATAAGCTCATGAAGGGTACAACAAAGACAAAAGCTCATGAAGGGCTTACAAAAGAAATGGCTTTTAGATTAACATAAGATTGACATTGTTGCAACCTACTACACCACCCATAGTAGGCTTAGTACACTTTCTCATGTCAAACTGACATTTCATTGCGTTGAACTTAGCTAACAGATATCAAATGTGTAGAAGTATGCTATGAACATGGCAAGCACTAAGGATCAAGCTTCACTTCATAACTCGTTAGAATAAGCTCATGAAGGGTACAACAAAGACAAAAGCTCATGAAGGGCTTACAAAAGAAATGGCTTTTAGATTAACATAAGATTGACCTTGTTGCAACCTACTACACCACCCATAGTAGCCTTAGCACACTTTCTCAGGTCAAACTAACATTTCATTGCGTTGAACTTAGCTCACAGAGATCACATCGAAGGAAGTATGATATGAACATGGATAGCACTAAAGATCAAGCTTCACTTCATAACTCGTTAGAATAAGCTCATGAAGGGTACACCAAATACATAAGCTAATATATGGCTCATAAAAGACATGGCTTTTAGATTAGCAGAAGATTGACATGGATGCAACCTATTACACCGCCGTGGTTGGCTTAGCACACTTTCTCGTGTCAAAATGACATTACATTTCGTTGAACTTAGCTAATAGAGATCACATGTGTAGAAGTATGATATGAACATGACAAGCACTAAGGATCAAGCTTCACTTCATAACTCGTTAGAATAAGCTCATGAAGGGTACAACAAAGACAAAAGCTCATGAAGGGCTTACAAAAGAAATGGCTTTTAGATTAACATAAGATTGACCTTGTTGCAACCTACTACACCACCCATAGTAGCCTTAGCACACTTTCTCAGGTCAAACTAACATTTCATTGCGTTGAACTTAGCTCACAGAGATCACATCGAAGGAAGTATGATATGAACATGGATAGCACTAAAGATCAAGCTTCACTTCATAACTCGTTAGAATAAGCTCATGAAGGGTACACCAAATACATAAGCTCATATATGGCTCACAAAAGACATGGCTTTTAGATTAGCAGAAGATTGACCTGGATGCAACCTATTACACCGCCGTGGTTGGCTTAGCACACTTTCTAATGTCAAACTGACATTACATTTCGTTGAACTTAGCTAATAGAGATCACATGTGTAGAAGTATGATATGAACATGGCAAGCACTAAGGATCAAGCTTCACTTCATAACTCGTTAGAATAAGCTCATGAAGGGTACAACAAAGACAAAAGCTCATGAAGGGCTTACAAAAGAAATGGCTTTTAGATTAACATAAGATTGACCTTGTTGCAACCTACTACACCACCTATAGTAGCCTTAGCACACTTTCTAAGGTCAAACTAACATTTCATTGCGTTGAACTTAGCTCACAGAGATCACATCGAAGGAAGTATGATATGAACATGGATAGCACTAAAGATCAAGCTTCACTTCATAACTCGTTAGAATAAGCTCATGAAGGGTACAACAAAGACAAAAGCTCATGAAGGGCTTACAAAAGAAATGGCTTTTAGATTAACATAAGATTGACCTTGTTGCAACCTACTACACCACCCATAGTAGCCTTAGCACACTTTCTCAGGTCAAACTAACATTTCATTGCGTTGAACTTAGCTCACAGAGATCACATCGAAGGAAGTATGATATGAACATGGATAGCACTAAAGATCAAGCTTCACTTCATAACTCGTTAGAATAAGCTCATGAAGGGTACACCAAATACATAAGCTAATATATGGCTCATAAAAGACATGGCTTTTAGATTAGCAGAAGATTGACATGGATGCAACCTATTACACCGCCGTGGTTGGCTTAGCACACTTTCTCGTGTCAAAATGACATTACATTTCGTTGAACTTAGCTAATAGAGATCACATGTGTAGAAGTATGATATGAACATGGCAAGCACTAAGGATCAAGCTTCACTTCATAACTCGTTAGAATAAGCTCATGAAGGGTACAACAAAGACAAAAGCTCATGAAGGGCTTACAAAAGAAATGGCTTTTAGATTAACATAAGAATTACCTTGTTGCAACCTACTACACCACCCATAGTAGCCTTAGCACACTTTCTCAGGTCAAACTAACATTTCATTGCGTTGAACTTAGCTCACAGAGATCACATCGAAGGAAGTATGATATGAACATGGATAGCACTAAAGATCAAGCTTCACTTCATAACTCGTTAGAATAAGCTCATGAAGGGTACACCAAATACATAAGCTCATATATGGCTCACAAAAGACATGGCTTTTAGATTAGCATAAGATTGACCTGGATGCAACCTATTACACCGCCGTGGTTGGCTTAGCACACTTTCTAATGTCAAACTGACATTACATTTCGTTGAACTTAGCTAATAGAGATCACATGTGTAGAAGTATGATATGAACATGGCAAGCACTAAGGATCAAGCTTCACTTCATAACTCGTTAGAATAAGCTCATGAAGGGTACAACAAAGACAAAAGCTCATGAAGGGCTTACAAAAGAAATGGCTTTTAGATTAACATAAGATTGACCTTGTTGCAATCTACTACACCACCTATAGTAGCCTTAGCACACTTTCTAAGGTCAAACTAACATTTCATTGCGTTGAACTTAGCTCACAGAGATCACATCGAAGGAAGTATGATATGAACATGGATAGCACTAAAGATCAAGCTTCACTTCATAACTCGTTAGAATAAGCTCATGAAGGGTACAACAAAAACAAAAGCTCATAAAGGGCTTACAAAAGAAATGGCTATTAGATTAACAGAAGATGGACTTTGTTGCAACCTACTACACCACCCATAGTCGGCTTAGCACACTTTCTCGTGTCAAACTGACATTTCATTGCGTTGAACTTAGCTAATAGAGATCACATGTGTAGAAGTATGATATGAACATGGCAAGCACTAAGGATCAAGCTTCACTTCATAACTCGTTAGAATAAGCTCATGAAGGGTACAACAAAGACAAAAGCTCATGAAGGGCTTACAAAAGACATGGCTTTTAGATTAACAGAAGATTGACCTTGTTGCATCCTACTACACCACCCATAGTAGGCTTAGTACACTTTCTCATGTCAAACTGACATTTCATTGTGTTGAACTTAGCTCACAGAGATCACATGTGTAGAAGTATGCTATGAACATGGCAAGCACTAAGGATCAAGCTTCACTTCATAACTCGTTAGAATAAGCTCATGAAGGGTAAAACAAAGACAAAAGCTCATGAAGGGCTTACAAAAGAAATGGCTTTTAGATTAACAGAAGATTGACTTTGTTGCAACCTACTACACCACCCATAGTCGGCTTAGCACACTTTCTCATGTCAAACTGACATTTCATTGCGTTGAACTTAGCTAATAGAGATCACATGTGTAGAAGTATGATATGAACATGGCAAGCACTAAGGATCAAGCTTCACTTCATAACTCGTTAGAATAAGCTCATGAAGGGTAAAACAAAGACAAAAGCTCATGAAGGGCTTACAAAAAAATGGCTTTTAGATTAACAGAAGATTGACCTTGTTGCAACCTACTACACCACCCATAGTAGGCTTAGTACACTTTCTCATGTCAAACTGACATTTCATTGCGTTGAACTTAGCTAACAGATATCACATGTGTAGAAGTATGCTATGAACATGGCAAGCACTAAGGATCAAGCTTCACTTCATAACTCGTTAGAATAAGCTCATGAAGGGTACAACAAAGACAAAAGCTCATGAAGGGCTTACAAAAGAAATGGCTTTTAGATTAACATAAGATTGACCTTGTTGCAACCTACTACACCACCCATAGTAGGCTTAGTACACTTTCTCATGTCAAACTGACATTTCATTGCGTTGAACTTAGCTAACAGATATCAAATGTGTAGAAGTATGCTATGAACATGGCAAGCACTAAGGATCAAGCTTCACTTCATAACTCGTTAGAATAAGCTCATGAAGGGTACAACAAAGACAAAAGCTCATGAAGGGCTTACAAAAGAAATGGCTTTTAGATTAACATAAGATTGACCTTGTTGCAACCTACTACACCACCCATAGTAGCCTTAGCACACTTTCTCAGGTCAAACTAACATTTCATTGCGTTGAACTTAGCTCACAGAGATCACATCGAAGGAAGTATGATATGAACATGGATAGCACTAAAGATCAAGCTTCACTTCATAACTCGTTAGAATAAGCTCATGAAGGGTACACCAAATACATAAGCTCATATATGGCTCACAAAAGACATGGCTTTTAGATTAGCAGAAGATTGACCTGGATGCAACCTATTACACCGCCGTGGTTGGCTTAGCACACTTTCTCGTGTGAAACTGACATTAAATTTCGTTGAACTTAGCTAATAGAGATCACATGTGTAGAAGTATGATATGAACATGGCAAGCACTAAGGATCAAGCTTCACTTCATAACTCGTTAGAATAAGCTCATGAAGGGTACAACAAAGACAAAAGCTCATGAAGGGCTTACAAAAGAAATGGCTTTTAGATTAACAGAAGATTGACTTTGTTGCAACCTACTACACCACCCATAGTCGGCTTAGCACACTTTCTCATGTCAAACTGACATTTCATTGCGTTGAACTTAGCTAATAGAGATCACATGTGTAGAAGTATGATATGAACATGGCAAGCACTAAGGATCAAGCTTCACTTCATAACTCGTTAGAATAAGCTCATGAAGGGTACAACAAAGACAAAAGCTCATGAAGGGCTTACAAGAGAAATGGCTTTTAGATTAACAGAAGATTGACCTTGTTGCAACCTACTACACCACCCATAGTAGGCTTAGTACACTTTCTCATGTCAAACTGACATTTCATTGCGTTGAACTTAGCTAACAGATATCACATGTGTAGAAGTATGCTATAAACATGGCAAGCACTAAGGATCAAGCTTCACTTCATAACTCGTTAGAATAAGCTCAAGAAGGGTACAACGAAGACAAAAGCTCATGAAGGGCTTACAAAAGAAATGGCTTTTAGATTAACATAAGATTGACCTTGTTGCAACCTACTTCACCACCCATAGTAGCCTTAGCACACTTTCTCAGGTCAAACTAACATTTCATTGCGTTGAACTTAGCTAACAGATATCACATGTGTAGAAGTATGCTATGAACATGGCAAGCACTAAGGATCAAGCTTCACTTCATAACTCGTTAGAATAAG
Organism: Lepidium didymum; assembly: GCA_963920545.1. Lineage (NCBI taxonomy): Eukaryota > Viridiplantae > Streptophyta > Magnoliopsida > Brassicales > Brassicaceae > Lepidium > Lepidium didymum. Next base: position 12,174,139 of record OY986981.1, on the reverse strand, counting down.
CTCATGAAGGGTAAAACAAAGACAAAAGCTCATGAAGGGCTTACAAAAGAAATGGCTTTTAGATTAACAGAAGATTGACTTTGTTGCAACCTACTACACCACCCATAGTCGGCTTAGCACACTTTCTCATGTCAAACTGACATTTCATTGCGTTGAACTTAGCTAATAGAGATCACATGTGTAGAAGTATGATATGAACATGGCAAGCACTAAGGATCAAGCTTCACTTCATAACTCGTTAGAATAAGCTCATGAAGGGTAAAACAAAGACAAAAGCTCATGAAGGGCTTACAAAAGAAATGGCTTTTAGATTAACAGAAGATTGACCTTGTTGCAACCTACTACACCACCCATAGTAGGCTTAGTACACTTTCTCATGTCAAACTGACATTTCATTGCGTTGAACTTAGCTAACAGATATCACATGTGTAGAAGTATGCTATGAACATGGCAAGCACTAAGGATCAAGCTTCACTTCATAACTCGTTAGAATAAGCTCATGAAGGGTACAACAAAGACAAAAGCTCATGAAGGGCTTACAAAAGAAATGGCTTTTAGATTAACATAAGATTGACCTTGTTGCAACCTACTACACCACCCATAGTAGCCTTAGCACACTTTCTCAGGTCAAACTAACATTTCATTGCGTTGAACTTAGCTCACAGAGATCACATCGAAGGAAGTATGATATGAACATGGATAGCACTAAAGATCAAGCTTCACTTCATAACTCGTTAGAATAAGCTCATGAAGGGTACACCAAATACATAAGCTAATATATGGCTCATAAAAGACACGGCTTTTAGATTAGCAGAAGATTGACATGGATGCAACCTATTACACCGCCGTGGTTGGCTTAGCACACTTTCTCGTGTCAAACTGACATTAAATTTCGTTGAACTTAGCTAATAGAGATCACATGTGTAGAAGTATGATATGAACATGGCAAGCACTAAGGATCAAGCTTCACTTCATAACTCGTTAGAATAAGCTCATGAAGGGTACAACAAAGACAAAAGCTCATGAAGGGCTTACAAAAGAAATGGCTTTTAGATTAACAGAAGATTGACTTTGTTGCAACCTACTACACCACCCATAGTCGGCTTAGCACACTTTCTCATGTCAAACTGACATTTCATTGCGTTGAACTTAGCTAATAGAGATCACATGTGTAGAAGTATGATATGAACATGGCAAGCACTAAGGATCAAGCTTCACTATATAACTCGTTAGAATAAGCTCATGAAGGGTACAACAAAGACAAAAGCTCATGAAGGGCTTACAAGAGAAATGGCTTTTAGATTAACAGAAGATTGACCTTGTTGCAACCTACTACACCACCCATAGTAGGCTTAGTACACTTTCTCATGTCAAACTGACATTTCATTGCGTTGAACTTAGCTAACAGATATCACATGTGTAGAAGTATGCTATAAACATGGCAAGCACTAAGGATCAAGCTTCACTTCATAACTCGTTAGAATAAGCTCAAGAAGGGTACAACGAAGACAAAAGCTCATGAAGGGCTTACAAAAGAAATGGCTTTTAGATTAACATAAGATTGACCTTGTTGCAACCTACTTCACCACCCATAGTAGCCTTAGCACACTTTCTCAGGTCAAACTAACATTTCATTGCGTTGAACTTAGCTCACAGAGATCACATCGAAGGAAGTATGATATGAACATGGATAGCACTAAAGATCAAGCTTCACTTCATAACTCGTTAGAATAAGCTCATGAAGGGTACACCAAATACATAAGCTCATATATGGCTCACAAAAGACATGGCTTTTAGATTAGCAGAAGATTGACCTGGATGCAACCTATTACACCGCCGTGGTTGGCTTAGCACACTTTCTAATGTCAAACTGACATTACATTTCGTTGAACTTAGCTAATAGAGATCACATGTGTAGAAGTGTGATATGAACATGGCAAGCACTAAGGATCAAGCTTCACTTCATAACTCGTTAGAATAAGCTCATGAAGGGTACAACAAAGACAAAAGCTCATGAAGGGCTTACAAAAGAAATGGCTTTTAGATTAACATAAGATTGACCTTGTTGCAACCTACTACACCACCCATAGTAGCCTTAGCACACTTTCTCAGGTCAAACTAACATTTCATTGCGTTGAACTTAGCTCACAGAGATCACATCGAAGGAAGTATGATATGAACATGGATAGCACTAAAGATCAAGCTTCACTTCATAACTCGTTAGAATAAGCTCATGAAGGGTACACCAAATACATAAGCTCATATATGGCTCACAAAAGACATGGCTTTTAGATTAGCAGAAGATTGACCTGGATGCAACCTATTACACCGCCGTGGTTGGCTTAGCACACTTTCTAATGTCAAACTGACATTACATTTCGGTGAACTTAGCTAATAGAGATCACATGTGTAGAAGTGTGATATGAACATGGCAAGCACTAAGGATCAAGCTTCACTTCATAACTCGTTAGAATAAGCTCATGAAGGGTACAACAAAGACAAAAGCTCATGAAGGGCTTACAAAAGAAATGGCTTTTAGATTAACATAAGATTGACCTTGTTGCAACCTACTACACCACCCATAGTAGCCTTAGCACACTTTCTCAGGTCAAACTAACATTTCATTGCGTTGAACTTAGCTCACAGAGATCACATCGAAGGAAGTATGATATGAACATGGATAGCACTAAAGATCAAGCTTCACTTCATAACTCGTTAGAATAAGCTCATGAAGGGTACACCAAATACATAAGCTCATATATGGCTCACAAAAGACATGGCTTTTAGATTAGCAGAAGATTGACCTGGATGCAACCTATTACACCGCCGTGGTTGGCTTAGCACACTTTCTAATGTCAAACTGACATTACATTTCGTTGAACTTAGCTAATAGACATCACATGTGTAGAAGTATGATATGAACATGGCAAGCACTAAGGATCAAGCTTCACTTCATAACTCGTTAGAATAAGCTCATGAAGGGTACAACAAAGACAAAAGCTCATGAAGGGCTTACAAAAGAAATGGCTTTTAGATTAACATAAGATTGACCTTGTTGCAACCTACTACACCACCTATAGTAGCCTTAGCACACTTTCTAAGGTCAAACTAACATTTCATTGCGTTGAACTTAGCTCACAGAGATCACATCGAAGGAAGTATGATATGAACATGGATAGCACTAAAGATCAAGCTTCACTTCATAACTCGTTAGAATAAGATCATGAAGGGTACAACAAAAACAAAAGCTCATGAAGGGCTTACAAAAGAAATGGCTTTTAGATTAACAGAAGATTGACTTTGTTGCAACCTACTACACCACCCATAGTCGACTTAGCACACTTTCTCATGTCAAACTGACATTTCATTGCGTTGAACTTAGCTAATAGAGATCACATGTGTAGAAGTATGATATGAACATGGCAAGCACTAAGGATCAAGCTTCACTTCATAACTCGTTAGAATAAGCTCATGAAGGGTACAACAAAGACAAAAGCTCATGAAGGGCTTACAAAAGACATGGCTTTTAGATTAACATAAGATTGACTTTGTTGCAACCTACTACACCACCCATAGTAGGCTTAGTACACTTTCTCATGTCAAACTGACATTTCATTGCGTTGAACTTAGCTAACAGATATCACATGTGTAGAAGTATGCTATGAACATGGCAAGCACTAAGGATCAAGCTTCACTTCATAACTCGTTAGAATAAGCTCATGAAGGGTACACCAAATACATAAGCTCATATATGGCTCACAAAAGAAATGGCTTTTAGATTAACAGAAGATTGACCTTGTTGCAACCTACTACACCACCCATAGTAGGCTTAGTACACTTTCTCATGTCAAACTGACATTTCATTGCGTTGAACTTAGCTAACAGATATCACATGTGTAGAAGTATGCTATGAACATGGCAAGCACTAAGGATCAAGCTTCACTTCATAACTCGTTAGAATAAGCTCATGAAGGGTACAACAAAGACAAAAGCTCATGAAGGGCTTACAAAAGAAATGGCTTTTAGATTAACATAAGATTGACTTTGTTGCAACCTACTACACCACCCATAGTCGGCTTAGCACACTTTCTAATGTCAAACTGACATTTCATTTCGTTGAACTTAGCTAATAGAGATCACATGTGTAGAAGTATGATATAAACATGGCAAGCACTAAGGATCAAGCTTCATTTCATAACTCATGAAGGGTACAACAAAGACAAAAGCTCATGAAGGCCTTACAAAAGATATGGCTTTTAGATTAACATAAGATTGACCTTGTTGCAACCTACTACACCACCCATAGTAGCCTTAGCACACTTTCTCAGGTCAAACTAACATTTCATTGCGTTGAACTTAGCTCACAGAGATCACATCGAAGGAAGTATGATATGAACATGGATAGCACTAAAGATCAAGCTTCACTTCATAACTCGTTAGAATAAGCTCATGAAGGGTACACCAAATACATAAGCTCATATATGGCTCACAAAAGACATGGCTTTTAGATTAGCAGAAGATTGACATGGATGCAACCTATTACACCGCCGTGGTTGGCTTGGCACACTTTTTCGTGTCAAACTGACATTACATTTCGTTGAACTTAGCTAATAGAGATCACATGTGTAGAAGTATGATATGAACATGGCAAGCACTAAGGATCAAGCTTCACTTCATAACTCGTTAGAATAAGCTCATGAAGGGTACAACAAAGACAAAAGCTCATGAAGGGCTTACAAAAGAAATGGCTTTTAGATTAACATAAGATTGACCTTGTTGCAACCTACAACACCACCCATAGTAGCCTTAGCACACTTTCTCAGGTCAAACTAACATTTCATTGCGTTGAACTTAGCTCACAGAGATCACATCGAAGGAAGTATGATATGAACATGGATAGCACTAAAGATCAAGCTTCACTTCATAACTCGTTAGAATAAGATCATGAAGGGTACAACAAAAACAAAAGCTCATGAAGGGCTTACAAAAGAAATTGCTTTTAGATTAACAGAAGATTGACTTTGTTGCAACCTACTACACCACCCATAGTCGGCTTAGCACACTTTCTCATGTCAAACTGACATTTTATTGCGTTGAACTTAGCTAATAGAGATCACATGTGTAGAAGTATGATATGAACATGGCAAGCACTAAGGATCAAGCTTCACTTCATAACTCGTTAGAATAAGCTCATGAAGGGTACAACAAAGACAAAAGCTCATGAAGGGCTTACAAAAGAAATGGCTTTTAGATTAACATAAGATTGACTTTGTTGCAACCTACTACACCACCCATAGTCGGCTTAGCACACTTTCTCATGTCAAACTGACATTTCATTGCGTTGAACTTAGCTAATAGAGATCACATGTGTAGAAGTATGATATGAACATGGCAAGCACTAAGGATCAAGCTTCACTTCATAACTCGTTAGAATAAGCTCATGAAGGGTACAACAAAGACAAAAGCTCATGAAGGGCTTACAAAAGAAATGGCTTTTAGATTAACAGAAGATTGACCTTGTTGCAACCTACTACACCACCCATAGTAGGCTTAGTACACTTTCTCATGTCAAACTGACATTTCATTGCGTTGAACTTAGCTAACAGATATCACATGTGTAGAAGTATGCTATGAACATGGCAAGCACTAAGGATCAAGCTTCACTTCATAACTCGTTAGAATAAGCTCATGAAGGGTACAACAAAGACAAAAGCTCCTGAAGGGCTTACAAAAGAAATGGCTTTTAGATTAACATAAGATTGACCTTGTTGCAACCTACTACACCACCCATAGTAGCCTTAGCACACTTTCTCAGGTCAAACTAACATTTCATTGCGTTGAACTTAGCTCACAGAGATCACATCGAAGGAAGTATGATATGAACATGGATAGCACTAAAGATCAAGCTTCACTTCATAACTCGTTAGAATAAGATCATGAAGGGTACAACAAAAACAAAAGCTCATGAAGGGCTTACAAAAGAAATTGCTTTTAGATTAACAGAAGATTGACTTTGTTGCAACCTACTACACCACCCATAGTCGGCTTAGCACACTTTCTCATGTCAAACTGACATTTCATTGCGTTGAACTTAGCTAATAGAGATCACATGTGTAGAAGTATGATATGAACATGGCAAGCACTAAGGATCAAGCTTCACTTCATAACTCGTTAGAATAAGCTCATGAAGGGTACAACAAAGACAAAAGCTCATGAAGGGCTTACAAAAGAAATGGCTTTTAGATTAACATAAGATTGACTTTGTTGCAACCTACTACACCACCCATAGTCGGCTTAGCACACTTTCTCATGTCAAACTGACATTTCATTGCGTTGAACTTAGCTAATAGAGATCACATGTGTAGAAGTATGATATGAACATGGCAAGCACTAAGGATCAAGCTTCACTTCATAACTCGTTAGAATAAGCTCATGAAGGGTACAACAAAGACAAAAGCTCATGAAGGGCTTACAAAAGAAATGGCTTTTAGATTAACATAAGATTGACCTTGTTGCAACTTACTACACCACCCATAGTAGCCTTAGCACACTTTCTCAGGTCAAACTAACATTTCATTGCGTTGAACTTAGCTCACAGAGATCACATCGAAGGAAGTATGATATGAACATGGATAGCACTAAAGATCAAGCTTCACTTCATAACTCGTTAGAATAAGCTCATGAAGGGTACAACAAAAACAAAAGCTCATGAAGGGTTTACAAAAGAAATGGCTTTTAGATTAACAGAAGATTGACTTTGTTGCAACCTACTACACCACCCATAGTCGGCTTAGCACACTTTCTCATGTCAAATTGACATTTCATTGCGTTGAACTTAGCTAATAGAGATCACATGTGTAGAAGTATGATATGAACATGGCAAGCACTAAGGATCAAGCTTCACTTCATAACTCGTTAGAATAAGCTCATGAAGGGTACAACAAAGACAAAAGCTCATGAAGGGCTTACAAAAGAAATGGCTTTTAGATTAACATAAGATTGACCTTGTTGCAACCTACTACACCACCCATAGTAGCCTTAGCACACTTTCTCAGGTCAAACTAACATTTCATTGCGTTGAACTTAGCTCACAGAGATCACATCGAAGGAAGTATGATATGAACATGGATAGCACTAAAGATCAAGCTTCACTTCATAACTCGTTAGAATAAGCTCATGAAGGGTACACCAAATACATAAGCTCATATATGGCTCACAAAAGAAATGGCTTTTAGATTAACAGAAGATTGACCTTGTTGCAACCTACTACACCACCCATAGTAGGCTTAGTACACTTTCTCATGTCAAACTGACATTTCATTGCGTTGAACTTAGCTAACAGATATCACATGTGTAGAAGTATGCTATAAACATGGCAAGCACTAAGGATCAAGCTTCACTTCATAACTCGTTAGAATAAGCTCATGAAGGGTACAACGAAGACAAAAGCTCATGAAGGGCTTACAAAAGAAATGGCTTTTAGATTAACATAAGATTGACCTTGTTGCAACCTACTTCACCACCCATAGTAGCCTTAGCACACTTTCTCAGGTCAAACTAACATTTCATTGCGTTGAACTTAGCTCACAGAGATCACATCGAAGGAAGTATGATATGAACATGGATAGCACTAAAGATCAAGCTTCACTTCATAACTCGTTAGAATAAGCTCATGAAGGGTACACCAAATAAATAAGCTCATATATGGCTCACAAAAGACATGGCTTTTAGATTAGCAGAAGATTTGACCTGGATGCAACCTATTACACCGCCGTGGTTGGCTTAGCACACTTTCTAATGTCAAACTGACATTACATTTCGTTGAACTTAGCTAATAGAGATCACATGTGTAGAAGTATGATATGAACATGGCAAGCACTAAGGATCAAGCATCACTTCATAACTCGTTAGAATAAGCTCATTAAGGGTACAACAAAGACAAAAGCTCTTGAAGGGCTTACAAAAGAAATGGCTTTTAGATTAACATAAGATTGACTTTGTTGCAACCTACTACACCACCCATAGTCGGCTTAGCACACTTTCTCATGTCAAACTGACATTTCATTGCGTTGAACTTAGCTAATAGAGATCACATGTGTAGAAGTATGATATGAACATGGCAAGCACTAAGGATCAAGCTTCACTTCATAACTCGTTAGAATAAGCTCATGAAGGGTACAACAAAGACAAAAGCTCATGAAGGGCTTACAAAAGAAATGGCTTTTAGATTAACATAAGATTGACCTTGTTGCAACCTACTACACCACCCATAGTAGGCTTAGTACACTTTCTCATGTCAAACTGACATTTCATTGCGTTGAACTTAGCTAACAGATATCACATGTGTAGAAGTATGCTATGAACATGGCAAGCACTAAGGATCAAGCTTCACTTCATAACTCGTTAGAATAAGCTCATGAAGGGTACAACAAAGACAAAAGCTCATGAAGGGCTTACAAAAGAAATGGCTTTTAGATTAACATAAGATTGACCTTGTTGCAACCTACTACACCACCCATAGTAGGCTTAGTACACTTTCTCATGTCAAACTGACATTTCATTGCGTTGAACTTAGCTAACAGATATCACATGTGTAGAAGTATGCTATAAACATGGCAAGCACTAAGGATCAAGCTTCACTTCATAACTCGTTAGAATAAGCTCATGAAGGGTACAACGAAGACAAAAGCTCATGAAGGGCTTACAAAAGAAATGGCTTTTAGATTAACATAAGATTGACCTTGTTGCAACCTACTACACCACCCATAGTAGCCTTAGCACACTTTCTCAGGTCAAACTAACATTTCATTGCGTTGAACTTAGCTCACAGAGATCACATCGAAGGAAGTATGATATGAACATGGATAGCACTAAAGATCAAGCTTCACTTCATAACTCGTTAGAATAAGCTCATGAAGGGTACACCAAATACATAAGCTCATATATGGCTCACAAAAGACATGGCTTTTAGATTAGCAGAAGATTGACATGGATGCAACCTATTACACCGCCGTGGTTGGCTTGGCACACTTTTTCGTGTCAAACTGACATTACATTTCGTTGAACTTAGCTAATAGAGATCACATGTGTAGAAGTATGATATGAACATGGCAAGCACTAAGGATCAAGCTTCACTTCATAACTCGTTAGAATAAGCTCATGAAGGGTACAACAAAGACAAAAGCTCATGAAGGGCTTACAAAAGAAATGGCTTTTAGATTAACATAAGATTGACCTTGTTGCAACCTACAACACCACCCATAGTAGCCTTAGCACACTTTCTCAGGTCAAACTAACATTTCATTGCGTTGAACTTAGCTCACAGAGATCACATCGAAGGAAGTATGATATGAACATGGATAGCACTAAAGATCAAGCTTCACTTCATAACTCGTTAGAATAAGATCATGAAGGGTACAACAAAAACAAAAGCTCATGAAGGGCTTACAAAAGAAATTGCTTTTAGATTAACAGAAGATTGACTTTGTTGCAACCTACTACACCACCCATAGTCGGCTTAGCACACTTTCTCATGTCAAACTGACATTTTATTGCGTTGAACTTAGCTAATAGAGATCACATGTGTAGAAGTATGATATGAACATGGCAAGCACTAAGGATCAAGCTTCACTTCATAACTCGTTAGAATAAGCTAATGAAGGGTACAACAAAGACAAAAGCTCATGAAGGGCTTACAAAAGAAATGGCTTTTAGATTAACATAAGATTGACTTTGTTGCAACCTACTACACCACCCATAGTCGGCTTAGCACACTTTCTCATGTCAAACTGACATTTCATTGCGTTGAACTTAGCTAATAGAGATCACATGTGTAGAAGTATGATATGAACATGGCAAGCACTAAGGATCAAGCTTCACTTCATAACTCGTTAGAATAAGCTCATGAAGGGTACAACAAAGACAAAAGCTCATGAAGGGCTTACAAAAGAAATGGCTTTTAGATTAACAGAAGATTGACCTTGTTGCAACCTACTACACCACCCATAGTAGGCTTAGTACACTTTCTCATGTCAAACTGACATTTCATTGCGTTGAACTTAGCTAACAGATATCACATGTGTAGAAGTATGCTATGAACATGGCAAGCACTAAGGATCAAGCTTCACTTCATAACTCGTTAGAATAAGCTCATGAAGGGTACAACAAAGACAAAAGCTCCTGAAGGGCTTACAAAAGAAATGGCTTTTAGATTAACATAAGATTGACCTTGTTGCAACCTACTACACCACCCATAGTAGCCTTAGCACACTTTCTCAGGTCAAACTAACATTTCATTGCGTTGAACTTAGCTCACAGAGATCACATCGAAGGAAGTATGATATGAACATGGATAGCACTAAAGATCAAGCTTCACTTCATAACTCGTTAGAATAAGATCATGAAGGGTACAACAAAAACAAAAGCTCATGAAGGGCTTACAAAAGAAATTGCTTTTAGATTAACAGAAGATTGACTTTGTTGCAACCTACTACACCACCCATAGTCGGCTTAGCACACTTTCTCATGTCAAACTGACATTTCATTGCGTTGAACTTAGCTAATAGAGATCACATGTGTAGAAGTATGATATGAACATGGCAAGCACTAAGGATCAAGCTTCACTTCATAACTCGTTAGAATAAGCTCATGAAGGGTACAACAAAGACAAAAGCTCATGAAGGGCTTACAAAAGAAATGGCTTTTAGATTAACATAAGATTGACTTTGTTGCAACCTACTACACCACCCATAGTCGGCTTAGCACACTTTCTCATGTCAAACTGACATTTCATTGCGTTGAACTTAGCTAATAGAGATCACATGTGTAGAAGTATGATATGAACATGGCAAGCACTAAGGATCAAGCTTCACTTCATAACTCGTTAGAATAAGCTCATGAAGGGTACAACAAAGACAAAAGCTCATGAAGGGCTTACAAAAGAAATGGCTTTTAGATTAACATAAGATTGACCTTGTTGCAACTTACTACACCACCCATAGTAGCCTTAGCACACTTTCTCAGGTCAAACTAACATTTCATTGCGTTGAACTTAGCTCACAGAGATCACATCGAAGGAAGTATGATATGAACATGGATAGCACTAAAGATCAAGCTTCACTTCATAACTCGTTAGAATAAGCTCATGAAGGGTACAACAAAAACAAAAGCTCATGAAGGGTTTACAAAAGAAATGGCTTTTAGATTAACAGAAGATTGACTTTGTTGCAACCTACTACACCACCCATAGTCGGCTTAGCACACTTTCTCATGTCAAATTGACATTTCATTGCGTTGAACTTAGCTAATAGAGATCACATGTGTAGAAGTATGATATGAACATGGCAAGCACTAAGGATCAAGCTTCACTTCATAACTCGTTAGAATAAGCTCATGAAGGGTACAACAAAGACAAAAGCTCATGAAGGACCTTGTTGCAACCTACTTCACCACCCATAGTAGCCTTAGCACACTTTCTCAGGTCAAACTAACATTTCATTGCGTTGAACTTAGCTCACAGAGATCACATCGAAGGAAGTATGATATGAACATGGATAGCACTAAAGATCAAGCTTCACTTCATAACTCGTTAGAATAAGCTCATGAAGGGTACACCAAATAAATAAGCTCATATATGGCTCACAAAAGACATGGCTTTTAGATTAGCAGAAGATTTGACCTGGATGCAACCTATTACACCGCCGTGGTTGGCTTAGCACACTTTCTAATGTCAAACTGACATTACATTTCGTTGAACTTAGCTAATAGAGATCACATGTGTAGAAGTATGATATGAACATGGCAAGCACTAAGGATCAAGCATCACTTCATAACTCGTTAGAATAAGCTCATTAAGGGTACAACAAAGACAAAAGCTCTTGAAGGGCTTACAAAAGAAATGGCTTTTAGATTAACATAAGATTGACTTTGTTGCAACCTACTACACCACCCATAGTCGGCTTAGCACACTTTCTCATGTCAAACTGACATTTCATTGCGTTGAACTTAGCTAATAGAGATCACATGTGTAGAAGTATGATATGAACATGGCAAGCACTAAGGATCAAGCTTCACTTCATAACTCGTTAGAATAAGCTCATGAAGGGTACAACAAAGACAAAAGCTCATGAAGGGCTTACAAAAGAAATGGCTTTTAGATTAACATAAGATTGACCTTGTTGCAACCTACTACACCACCCATAGTAGGCTTAGTACACTTTCTCATGTCAAACTGACATTTCATTGCGTTGAACTTAGCTAACAGATATCACATGTGTAGAAGTATGCTATGAACATGGCAAGCACTAAGGATCAAGCTTCACTTCATAACTCGTTAGAATAAGCTCATGAAGGGTACAACAAAGACAAAAGCTCATGAAGGGCTTACAAAAGAAATGGCTTTTAGATTAACATAAGATTGACCTTGTTGCAACCTACTACACCACCCATAGTAGGCTTAGTACACTTTCTCATGTCAAACTGACATTTCATTGCGTTGAACTTAGCTAACAGATATCACATGTGTAGAAGTATGCTATGAACATGGCAAGCACTAAGGATCAAGCTTCACTTCATAACTCGTTAGAATAAGCTCATGAAGGGTACAACAAAGACAAAAGCTCATGAAGGGCTTACAAAAGAAATGGCTTTTAGATTAACATAAGATTGACCTTGTTGCAACCTACTACACCACCCATAGTAGGCTTAGTACACTTTCTCATGTCAAACTGACATTTCATTGCGTTGAACTTAGCTAACAGATATCACATGTGTAGAAGTATGCTATGAACATGGCAAGCACTAAGGATCAAGCTTCACTTCATAACTCGTTAGAATAAGCTCATGAAGGGTACAACAAAGACAAAAGCTCATGAAGGGCTTACAAAAGAAATGGCTTTTAGATTAACATAAGATTGACCTTGTTGCAACCTACTACACCACCCATAGTAGGCTTAGTACACTTTCTCATGTCAAACTGACATTTCATTGCGTTGAACTTAGCTAACAGATATCACATGTGTAGAAGTATGCTATGAACATGGCAAGCACTAAGGATCAAGCTTCACTTCATAACTCGTTAGAATAAGCTCATGAAGGGTACAACAAAGACAAAAGCTCATGAAGGGCTTACAAAAGAAATGGCTTTTAGATTAACATAAGATTGACCTTGTTGCAACTTACTACACCACCCATAGTAGCCTTAGCACACTTTCTCAGGTCAAACTAACATTTCATTGCGTTGAACTTAGCTCACAGAGATCACATCGAAGGAAGTATGATATGAACATGGATAGCACTAAAGATCAAGCTTCACTTCATAACTCGTTAGAATAAGCTCATGAAGGGTACACCAAATAAATAAGCTCATATATGGCTCACAAAAGACATGGCTTTTAGATTAGCAGAAGATTTGACCTGGATGCAACCTATTACACCGCCGTGGTTGGCTTAGCACACTTTCTAATGTCAAACTGACATTACATTTCGTTGAACTTAGCTAATAGAGATCACATGTGTAGAAGTATGATATGAACATGGCAAGCACTAAGGATCAAGCATCACTTCATAACTCGTTAGAATAAGCTCATTAAGGGTACAACAAAGACAAAAGCTCTTGAAGGGCTTACAAAAGAAATGGCTTTTAGATTAACATAAGATTGACTTTGTTGCAACCTACTACACCACCCATAGTCGGCTTAGCACACTTTCTCATGTCAAACTGACATTTCATTGCGTTGAACTTAGCTAATAGAGATCACATGTGTAGAAGTATGATATGAACATGGCAAGCACTAAGGATCAAGCTTCACTTCATAACTCGTTAGAATAAGCTCATGAAGGGTACAACAAAGACAAAAGCTCATGAAGGGCTTACAAAAGAAATGACTTTTAGATTAACATAAGATTGACCTTGTTGCAACCTACTACACCACCCATAGTAGGCTTAGTACACTTTCTCATGTCAAACTGACATTTCATTGCGTTGAACTTAGCTAACAGATATCACATGTGTAGAAGTATGCTATGAACATGGCAAGCACTAAGGATCAAGCTTCACTTCATAACTCGTTAGAATAAGCTCATGAAGGGTACAACAAAGACAAAAGCTCATGAAGGGCTTACAAAAGAAATGGCTTTTAGATTAACATAAGATTGACCTTGTTGCAACCTACTACACCACCCATAGTAGGCTTAGTACACTTTCTCATGTCAAACTGACATTTCATTGCGTTGAACTTAGCTAACAGATATCACATGTGTAGAAGTATGCTATGAACATGGCAAGCACTAAGGATCAAGCTTCACTTCATAACTCGTTAGAATAAGCTCATGAAGGGTACAACAAAGACAAAAGCTCATGAAGGGCTTACAAAAGAAATGGCTTTTAGATTAACATAAGATTGACCTTGTTGCAACTTACTACACCACCCATAGTAGCCTTAGCACACTTTCTCAGGTCAAACTAACATTTCATTGCGTTGAACTTAGCTCACAGAGATCACATCGAAGGAAGTATGATATGAACATGGATAGCACTAAAGATCAAGCTTCACTTCATAACTCGTTAGAATAAGCTCATGAAGGGTACAACAAAAACAAAAGCTCATGAAGGGCTTACAAAAGAAATGGCTTTTAGATTAACAGAAGATTGACTTTGTTGCAACCTACTACACCACCCATAGTCGGCTTAGCACACTTTCTCATGTCAAATTGACATTTCATTGCGTTGAACTTAGCTAATAGAGATCACATGTGTAGAAGTATGATATGAACATGGCAAGCACTAAGGATCAAGCTTCACTTCATAACTCGTTAGAATAAGCTCATGAAGGGTACAACAAAGACAAAAGCTCATGAAGGGCTTACAAAAGAAATGGCTTTTAGATTAACATAAGATTGACCTTGTTGCAACCTACTACACCACCCATAGTAGCCTTAGCACACTTTCTCAGGTCAAACTAACATTTCATTGCGTTGAACTTAGCTCACAGAGATCACATCGAAGGAAGTATGATATGAACATGGACAGCACTAAAGATCAAGCTTCACTTCATAACTCGTTAGAATAAGCTCATGAAGGGTACACCAAATACATAAGCTCATATATGGCTCACAAAAGAAATGGCTTTTAGATTAACAGAAGATTGACCTTGTTGCAACCTACTACACCACCCATAGTAGGCTTAGCACACTTTCTAATGTCAAACTGACATTACATTTCGTTGAACTTAGCTAATAGAGATCACATGTGTAGAAGTATGATATGAACATGGCAAGCACTAAGGATCAAGCTTCACTTCATAACTCGTTAGAATAAGCTCATGAAGGGTACAACAAAGACAAAAGCTCATGAAGGGCTTACAAAAGAAATGGCTTTTAGATTAACATAAGATTGACTTTGTTGCAACCTACTACACCACCCATAGTCGGCTTAGCACACTTTCTAATGTCAAACTGACATTTCATTTCGTTGAACTTAGCTAATAGAGATCACATGTGTAGAAGTATGATATAAACATGGCAAGCACTAAGGATCAAGCTTCATTTCATAACTCATGAAGGGTACAACAAAGACAAAAGCTCATGAAGGCCTTACAAAAGATATGGCTTTTAGATTAACATAAGATTGACCTTGTTGCAACCTACTACACCACCCATAGTAGCCTTAGGACACTTTCTCAGGTCAAACTAACATTTCATTGCGTTGAACTTAGCTCACAGAGATCACATCGAAGGAAGTATGATATGAACATGGATAGCACTAAAGATCAAGCTTCACTTCATAACTCGTTAGAATAAGCTCATGAAGGGTTCACCAAATACATAAGCTCATATATGGCTCACAAAAGAAATGGCTTTTAGATTAACAGAAGATTGACCTTGTTGCAACCTACTACACCACCCATAGTAGGCTTAGTACACTTTCTCATGTCAAACTGACATTTCATTGCGTTGAACTTAGCTAACAGATATCACATGTGTAGAAGTATGCTATGAACATGGCAAGCACTAAGGATCAAGCTTCACTTCATAACTCGTTAGAATAAGCTCATGAAGGGTACAACAAAGACAAAAGCTCATGAAGGGCTTTCAAAAGAAATGGCTTTTAGATTAACATAAGATTGACTTTGTTGCAACCTACTACACCACCCATAGTCGGCTTAGCACACTTTCTAATGTCAAACTGACATTTCATTTCGTTGAACTTAGCTAATAGAGATCACATGTGTAGAAGTATGATATAAACATGGCAAGCACTAAGGATCAAGCTTCATTTCATAACTCATGAAGGGTACAACAAAGACAAAAGCTCATGAAGGCCTTACAAAAGATATGGCTTTTAGATTAACATAAGATTGACCTTGTTGCAACCTACTACACCACCCATAGTAGCCTTAGCACACTTTCTCAGGTCAAACTAACATTTCATTGCGTTGAACTTAGCTCACAGAGATCACATCGAAGGAAGTATGATATGAACATGGATAGCACTAAAGATCAAGCTTCACTTCATAACTCGTTAGAATAAGCTCATGAAGGGTACACCAAATACATAAGCTCATATATGGCTCACAAAAGACATGGCTTTTAGATTAGCAGAAGATTTGACCTGGATGCAACCTATTACACCGCCGTGGTTGGCTTAGCACACTTTCTAATGTCAAACTGACATTACATTTCGTTGAACTTAGCTAATAGAGATCACATGTGTAGAAGTATGATATGAACATGGCAAGCACTAAGGATCAAGCTTCACTTCATAACTCGTTAGAATAAGCTCATTAAGGGTACAACAAAGACAAAAGCTCATGAAGGGCTTACAAAAGAAATGGCTTTTAGATTAACATAAGATTGACTTTGTTGCAACCTACTACACCACCCATAGTCGGCTTAGCACACTTTCTCATGTCAAACTGACATTTCATTGCGTTGAACTTAGCTAATAGAGATCACATGTGTAGAAGTATGATATGAACATGGCAAGCACTAAGGATCAAGCTTCACTTCATAACTCGTTAGAATAAGCTCATGAAGGGTACAACAAAGACAAAAGCTCATGAAGGGCTTACAAAAGAAATGACTTTTAGATTAACAGAAGATTGACCTTGTTGCAACCTACTACACCACCCATAGTAGGCTTAGTACACTTTCTCATGTCAAACTGACATTTCATTGCGTTGAACTTAGCTAACAGATATCACATGTGTAGAAGTATGCTATGAACATGGCAAGCACTAAGGATCAAGCTTCACTTCATAACTCGTTAGAATAAGCTCATGAAGGGTACAACAAAGACAAAAGCTCATGAAGGGCTTACAAAAGAAATGGCTTTTAGATTAACATAAGATTGACCTTGTTGCAACCTACTACACCACCCATAGTAGGCTTAGTACACTTTCTCATGTCAAACTGACATTTCATTGCGTTGAACTTAGCTAACAGATATCACATGTGTAGAAGTATGCTATGAACATGGCAAGCACTAAGGATCAAGCTTCACTTCATAACTCGTTAGAATAAGCTCATGAAGGGTACAACAAAGACAAAAGCTCATGAAGGGCTTACAAAAGAAATGGCTTTTAGATTAACATAAGATTGACCTTGTTGCAACCTACTACACCACCCATAGTAGCCTTAGCACACTTTCTCAGGTCAAACTAACATTTCATTGCGTTGAACTTAGCTCACAGAGATCACATCGAAGGAAGTATGATATGAACATGGATAGCACTAAAGATCAAGCTTCACTTCATAACTCGTTAGAATAAGCTCATGAAGGGTACAACAAAAACAAAAGCTCATGAAGGGCTTACAAAAGAAATGGCTTTTAGATTAACAGAAGATTGACTTTGTTGCAACCTACTACACCACCCATAGTCGGCTTAGCACACTTTCTCAGGTCAAACTAACATTTCATTGCGTTGAACTTAGCTAATAGAGATCACATCGAAGGAAGTATGATATGAACATGGCAAGCACTAAGGATCAAGCTTCACTTCATAACTCGTTAGAATAAGCTCATGAAGGGTACAACAAAGACAAAAGCTCATGAAGGGCTTACAAAAGAAATGGCTTTTAGATTAACAGAAGATTGACTTTGTTGCAACCTACTACACCACCCATAGTCGGCTTAGCACACTTTCTCATGTCAAATTGACATTTCATTGCGTTGAACTTAGCTCACAGAGATCACATCGAAGGAAGTATGATATGAACATGGCAAGCACTAAGGATCAAGCTTCACTTCATAACTCGTTAGAATAAGCTCATGAAGGGTACAACAAAGACAAAAGCTCATGAAGGGCTTACAAAAGAAATGGCTTTTAGATTAACATAAGATTGACCTTGTTGCAACCTACTACACCACCCATAGTAGCCTTAGCACACTTTCTCAGGTCAAACTAACATTTCATTGCGTTGAACTTAGCTCACAGAGATCACATCGAAGGAAGTATGATATGAACATGGACAGCACTAAAGATCAAGCTTCACTTCATAACTCGTTAGAATAAGCTCATGAAGGGTACACCAAATACATAAGCTCATATATGGCTCACAAAAGAAATGGCTTTTAGATTAACAGAAGATTGACCTTGTTGCAACCTACTACACCACCCATAGTAGGCTTAGCACACTTTCTAATGTCAAACTGACATTACATTTCGTTGAACTTAGCTAATAGAGATCACATGTGTAGAAGTATGATATGAACATGGCAAGCACTAAGGATCAAGCTTCACTTCATAACTCGTTAGAATAAGCTCATGAAGGGTACAACAAAGACAAAAGCTCATGAAGGGCTTACAAAAGAAATGGCTTTTAGATTAACATAAGATTGACTTTGTTGCAACCTACTACACCACCCATAGTCGGCTTAGCACACTTTCTAATGTCAAACTGACATTTCATTTCGTTGAACTTAGCTAATAGAGATCACATGTGTAGAAGTATGATATAAACATGGCAAGCACTAAGGATCAAGCTTCATTTCATAACTCATGAAAGGTACAACAAAGACAAAAGCTCATGAAGGCCTTACAAAAGATATGGCTTTTAGATTAACATAAGATTGACCTTGTTGCAACCTACTACACCACCCATAGTAGCCTTAGCACACTTTCTCAGGTCAAACTAACATTTCATTGCGTTGAACTTAGCTCACAGAGATCACATCGAAGGAAGTATGATATGAACATGGATAGCACTAAAGATCAAGCTTCACTTCATAACTCGTTAGAATAAGCTCATGAAGGGTTCACCAAATACATAAGCTCATATATGGCTCACAAAAGAAATGGCTTTTAGATTAACAGAAGATTGACCTTGTTGCAACCTACTACACCACCCATAGTAGGCTTAGTACACTTTCTCATGTCAAACTGACATTTCATTGCGTTGAACTTAGCTAACAGATATCACATGTGTAGAAGTATGCTATGAACATGGCAAGCACTAAGGATCAAGCTTCACTTCATAACTCGTTAGAATAAGCTCATGAAGGGTACAACAAAGACAAAAGCTCATGAAGGGCTTACAAAAGAAATGGCTTTTAGATTAACAGAAGATTGACTTTGTTGCAACCTACTACACCACCCATAGTCGGCTTAGCACACTTTCTCATGTCAAATTGACATTTCATTGCGTTGAACTTAGCTCACAGAGATCACATCGAAGGAAGTATGATATGAACATGGCAAGCACTAAGGATCAAGCTTCACTTCATAACTCGTTAGAATAAGCTCATGAAGGGTACAACAAAGACAAAAGCTCATGAAGGGCTTACAAAAGAAATGACTTTTAGATTAACAGAAGATTGACCTTGTTGCAACCTACTACACCACCCATAGTAGGCTTAGTACACTTTCTCATGTCAAACTGACATTTCATTGCGTTGAACTTAGCTAACAGATATCACATGTGTAGAAGTATGCTATGAACATGGCAAGCACTAAGGATCAAGCTTCACTTCATAACTCGTTAGAATAAGCTCATGAAGGGTACAACAAAGACAAAAGCTCATGAAGGGCTTACAAAAGAAATGGCTTTTAGATTAACATAAGATTGACCTTGTTGCAACCTACTACACCACCCATAGTAGGCTTAGTACACTTTCTCATGTCAAACTGACATTTCATTGCGTTGAACTTAGCTAACAGATATCACATGTGTAGAAGTATGCTATGAACATGGCAAGCACTAAGGATCAAGCTTCACTTCATAACTCGTTAGAATAAGCTCATGAAGGGTACAACAAAGACAAAAGCTCATGAAGGGCTTACAAAAGAAATGGCTTTTAGATTAACATAAGATTGACCTTGTTGCAACTTACTACACCACCCATAGTAGCCTTAGCACACTTTCTCAGGTCAAACTAACATTTCATTGCGTTGAACTTAGCTCACAGAGATCACATCGAAGGAAGTATGATATGAACATGGATAGCACTAAAGATCAAGCTTCACTTCATAACTCGTTAGAATAAGCTCATGAAGGGTACAACAAAAACAAAAGCTCATGAAGGGCTTACAAAAGAAATGGCTTTTAGATTAACAGAAGATTGACTTTGTTGCAACCTACTACACCACCCATAGTCGGCTTAGCACACTTTCTCATGTCAAATTGACATTTCATTGCGTTGAACTTAGCTAATAGAGATCACATGTGTAGAAGTATGATATGAACATGGCAAGCACTAAGGATCAAGCTTCACTTCATAACTCGTTAGAATAAGCTCATGAAGGGTACAACAAAGACAAAAGCTCATGAAGGGCTTACAAAAGAAATGGCTTTTAGATTAACATAAGATTGACCTTGTTGCAACCTACTACACCACCCATAGTAGCCTTAGCACACTTTCTCAGGTCAAACTAACATTTCATTGCGTTGAACTTAGCTCACAGAGATCACATCGAAGGAAGTATGATATGAACATGGATAGCACTAAAGATCAAGCTTCACTTCATAACTCGTTAGAATAAGCTCATGAAGGGTACACCAAATACATAAGCTCATATATGGCTCACAAAAGAAATGGCTTTTAGATTAACAGAAGATTGACCTTGTTGCAACCTACTACACCACCCATAGTAGGCTTAGTACACTTTCTCATGTCAAACTGACATTTCATTGCGTTGAACTTAGCTAACAGATATCACATGTGTAGAAGTATGCTATGAACATGGCAAGCACTAAGGATCAAGCTTCACTTCATAACTCGTTAGAATAAGCTCATGAAGGGTACAACAAAGACAAAAGCTCATGAAGGGCTTACAAAAGAAATGGCTTTTAGATTAACATAAGATTGACTTTGTTGCAACCTACTACACCACCCATAGTCGGCTTAGCACACTTTCTAATGTCAAACTGACATTTCATTTCGTTGAACTTAGCTAATAGAGATCACATGTGTAGAAGTATGATATAAACATGGCAAGCACTAAGGATCAAGCTTCATTTCATAACTCATGAAGGGTACAACAAAGACAAAAGCTCATGAAGGCCTTACAAAAGATATGGCTTTTAGATTAACATAAGATTGACCTTGTTGCAACCTACTACACCACCCATAGTAGCCTTAGCACACTTTCTCAGGTCAAACTAACATTTCATTGCGTTGAACTTAGCTCACAGAGATCACATCGAAGGAAGTATGATATGAACATGGATAGCACTAAAGATCAAGCTTCACTTCATAACTCGTTAGAATAAGCTCATGAATGGTAAAACAAAGACAAAAGATCATGAAGGGCTTACAAAAGAAATGGCTTTTAGATTAACAGAAGATTGACCTTGTTGCAACCTACTACACCACCCATAGTAGGCTTAGTACACTTTCTCATGTCAAACTGACATTTCATTGCGTTGAACTTAGCTAACAGATATCACATGTGTAGAAGTATGCTATGAACATGGCAAGCACTAAGGATCAAGCTTCACTTCATAACTCGTTAGAATAAGCTCATGAAGGGTACAACAAAGACAAAAGCTCATGAAGGTCTTACAAAAGAAATGGCTTTTAGATTAACATAAGATTGACTTTGTTGCAACCTACTACACCACCCATAGTTGGCTTAGCACACTTTCTAATGTCAAACTGACATTTCATTTCGTTGAACTTAGCTAATAGAGATCACATGTGTAGAAGTATGATATAAACATGGCAAGCACTAAGGATCAAGCTTCATTTCATAACTCATGAAGGGTACAACAAAGACAAAAGCTCATGAAGGCCTTACAAAAGATATGGCTTTTAGATTAACATAAGATTGACCTTGTTGCAACCTACTACACCACCCATAGTAGCCTTAGCACACTTTCTCAGGTCAAACTAACATTTCATTGCGTTGAACTTAGCTCACAGAGATCACATCGAAGGAAGTATGATATGAACATGGATAGCACTAAAGATCAAGCTTCACTTCATAACTCGTTAGAATAAGCTCATGAAGGGTACACCAAATACATAAGCTCATATATGGCTCACAAAAGACATGGCTTTTAGATTAGCAGAAGATTGACATGGATGCAACCTATTACACCGCCGTGGTTGGCTTGGCACACTTTTTCGTGTCAAACTGACATTACATTTCGTTGAACTTAGCTAATAGAGATCACATGTGTAGAAGTATGATATGAACATGGCAAGCACTAAGGATCAAGCTTCACTTCATAACTCGTTAGAATAAGCTCATGAAGGGTACAACAAAGACAAAAGCTCATGAAGGGCTTACAAAAGAAATGGCTTTTAGATTAACATAAGATTGACCTTGTTGCAACCTACTACACCACCCATAGTAGCCTTAGCACACTTTCTCAGGTCAAACTAACATTTCATTGCGTTGAACTTAGCTCACAGAGATCACATCGAAGGAAGTATGATATGAACATGGATAGCACTAAAGATCAAGCTTCACTTCATAACTAGTTAGAATAAGATCATGAAGGGTACAACAAAAACAAAAGCTCATGAAGGGCTTACAAAAGAAATTGCTTTTAGATTAACAGAAGATTGACTTTGTTGCAACCTACTACACCACCCATAGTCGGCTTAGCACACTTTCTCATGTCAAACTGACATTTCATTGCGTTGAACTTAGCTAATAGAGATCACATGTGTAGAAGTATGATATGAACATGGCAAGCACTAAGGATCAAGCTTCACTTCATAACTCGTTAGAATAAGCTCATGAAGGGTACAACAAAGACAAAAGCTCATGAAGGGCTTACAAAAGAAATGACTTTTAGATTAACATAAGATTGACTTTGTTGCAACCTACTACACCACCCATAGCCGGCTTAGCACACTTTCTCATGTCAAACTGACATTTCATTGCGTTGAACTTAGCTAATAGAGATCACATGTGTAGAAGTATGATATGAACATGGCAAGCACTAAGGATCAAGCTTCACTTCATAACTCGTTAGAATAAGCTCATGAAGGGTACAACAAAGACAAAAGCTCATGAAGGGCTTACAAAAGAAATGGCTTTTAGATTAACAGAAGATTGACCTTGTTGCAACCTACTACACCACCCATAGTAGGCTTAGTACACTTTCTCATGTCAAACTGACATTTCATTGCGTTGAACTTAGCTAACAGATATCACATGTGTAGAAGTATGCTATGAACATGGCAAGCACTAAGGATCAAGCTTCACTTCATAACTCGTTAGAATAAGCTCATGAAGGGTACAACAAAGACAAAAGCTCATGAAGGGCTTACAAAAGAAATGGCTTTTAGATTAACATAAGATTGACCTTGTTGCAACCTACTACACCACCCATAGTAGGCTTAGTACACTTTCTCATGTCAAACTGACATTTCATTGCGTTGAACTTAGCTAATAGAGATCACATGTGTAGAAGTATGCTATGAACATGGCAAGCACTAAGGATCAAGCTTCACTTCATAACTCGTTAGAATAAGCTCATGAAGGGTACAACAAAGACAAAAGCTCATGAAGGGCTTACAAAAGAAATGGCTTTTAGATTAACATAAGATTGACTTTGTTGCAACCTACTACACCACCCATAGCCGGCTTAGCACACTTTCTCATGTCAAACTGACATTTCATTGCGTTGAACTTAGCTAATAGAGATCACATGTGTAGAAGTATGATATGAACATGGCAAGCACTAAGGATCAAGCTTCACTTCATAACTCGTTAGAATAAGCTCATGAAGGGTACAACAAAGACAAAAGCTCATGAAGGGCTTACAAAAGAAATGGCTTTTAGATTAACAGAAGATTGACCTTGTTGCAACCTACTACACCACCCATAGTAGGCTTAGTACACTTTCTCATGTCAAACTGACATTTCATTGCGTTGAACTTAGCTAACAGATATCACATGTGTAGAAGTATGATATGAACATGGCAAGCACTAAGGATCAAGCTTCACTTCATAACTCGTTAGAATAAGCTCATGAAGGGTACAACAAAGACAAAAGCTCATGAAGGGCTTACAAAAGAAATGGCTTTTAGATTAACATAAGATTGACTTTGTTGCAACCTACTACACCACCCATAGTCGGCTTAGCACACTTTCTCATGTCAAACTGACATTTCATTGCGTTGAACTTAGCTAATAGAGATCACATGTGTAGAAGTATGCTATGAACATGGCAAGCACTAAGGATCAAGCTTCACTTCATAACTCGTTAGAATAAGCTCATGAAGGGTACAACAAAGACAAAAGCTCATGAAGGTCTTACAAAAGAAATGGCTTTTAGATTAACATAAGATTGACTTTGTTGCAACCTACTACACCACCCATAGTTGGCTTAGCACACTTTCTAATGTCAAACTGACATTTCATTTCGTTGAACTTAGCTAATAGAGATCACATGTGTAGAAGTATGATATAAACATGGCAAGCACTAAGGATCAAGCTTCATTTCATAACTCATGAAGGGTACAACAAAGACAAAAGCTCATGAAGGCCTTACAAAAGATATGGCTTTTAGATTAACATAAGATTGACCTTGTTGCAACCTACTACACCACCCATAGTAGCCTTAGCACACTTTCTCAGGTCAAACTAACATTTCATTGCGTTGAACTTAGCTCACAGAGATCACATCGAAGGAAGTATGATATGAACATGGATAGCACTAAAGATCAAGCTTCACTTCATAACTCGTTAGAATAAGCTCATGAAGGGTACACCAAATACATAAGCTCATATATGGCTCACAAAAGACATGGCTTTTAGATTAGCAGAAGATTGACATGGATGCAACCTATTACACCGCCGTGGTTGGCTTGGCACACTTTTTCGTGTCAAACTGACATTACATTTCGTTGAACTTAGCTAATAGAGATCACATGTGTAGAAGTATGATATGAACATGGCAAGCACTAAGGATCAAGCTTCACTTCATAACTCGTTAGAATAAGCTCATGAAGGGTACAACAAAGACAAAAGCTCATGAAGGGCTTACAAAAGAAATGGCTTTTAGATTAACATAAGATTGACCTTGTTGCAACCTACTACACCACCCATAGTAGCCTTAGCACACTTTCTCAGGTCAAACTAACATTTCATTGCGTTGAACTTAGCTCACAGAGATCACATCGAAGGAAGTATGATATGAACATGGATAGCACTAAAGATCAAGCTTCACTTCATAACTAGTTAGAATAAGATCATGAAGGGTACAACAAAAACAAAAGCTCATGAAGGGCTTACAAAAGAAATTGCTTTTAGATTAACAGAAGATTGACTTTGTTGCAACCTACTACACCACCCATAGTCGGCTTAGCACACTTTCTCATGTCAAACTGACATTTCATTGCGTTGAACTTAGCTAATAGAGATCACATGTGTAGAAGTATGATATGAACATGGCAAGCACTAAGGATCAAGCTTCACTTCATAACTCGTTAGAATAAGCTCATGAAGGGTACAACAAAGACAAAAGCTCATGAAGGGCTTACAAAAGAAATGGCTTTTAGATTAACATAAGATTGACTTTGTTGCAACCTACTACACCACCCATAGTCGGCTTAGCACACTTTCTCATGTCAAACTGACATTTCATTGCGTTGAACTTAGCTAATAGAGATCACATGTGTAGAAGTATGATATGAACATGGCAAGCACTAAGGATCAAGCTTCACTTCATAACTCGTTAGAATAAGCTCATGAAGGGTACAACAAAGACAAAAGCTCATGAAGGGCTTACAAAAGAAATGGCTTTTAGATTAACAGAAGATTGACCTTGTTGCAACCTACTACACCACCCATAGTAGGCTTAGTACACTTTCTCATGTCAAACTGACATTTCATTGCGTTGAACTTAGCTAACAGATATCACATGTGTAGAAGTATGCTATGAACATGGCAAGCACTAAGGATCAAGCTTCACTTCATAACTCGTTAGAATAAGCTCATGAAGGGTACAACAAAGACAAAAGCTCATGAAGGGCTTACAAAAGAAATGGCTTTTAGATTAACATAAGATTGACCTTGTTGCAACCTACTACACCACCCATAGTAGGCTTAGTACACTTTCTCATGTCAAACTGACATTTCATTGCGTTGAACTTAGCTAACAGATATCACATGTGTAGAAGTATGCTATGAACATGGCAAGCACTAAGGATCAAGCTTCACTTCATAACTCGTTAGAATAAGCTCATGAAGGGTACAACAAAGACAAAAGCTCATGAAGGGCTTACAAAAGAAATGGCTTTTAGATTAACATAAGATTGACCTTGTTGCAACTTACTACACCACCCATAGTAGCCTTAGCACACTTTCTCAGGTCAAACTAACATTTCATTGCGTTGAACTTAGCTCACAGAGATCACATCGAAGGAAGTTTGATATGAACATGGATAGCACTAAAGATCAAGCTTCACTTCATAACTCGTTAGAATAAGCTCATGAAGGGTACAACAAAAACAAAAGCTCATGAAGGGCTTACAAAAGAAATGGCTTTTAGATTAACAGAAGATTGACTTTGTTGCAACCTACTACACCACCCATAGTCGGCTTAGCACACTTTCTCATGTCAAATTGACATTTCATTGCGTTGAACTTAGCTAATAGAGATCACATGTGTAGAAGTATGATATGAACATGGCAAGCACTAAGGATCAAGCTTCACTTCATAACTCGTTAGAATAAGCTCATGAAGGGTACAACAAAGACAAAAGCTCATGAAGGGCTTACAAAAGAAATGGCTTTTAGATTAACATAAGATTGACCTTGTTGCAACCTACTACACCACCCATAGTAGCCTTAGCACACTTTCTCAGGTCAAACTAACATTTCATTGCGTTGAACTTAGCTCACAGAGATCACATCGAAGGAAGTATGATATGAACATGGATAGCACTAAAGATCAAGCTTCACTTCATAACTCGTTAGAATAAGCTCATGAAGGGTACACCAAATACATAAGCTCATATATGGCTCACAAAAGAAATGGCTTTTAGATTAACAGAAGATTGACCTTGTTGCAACCTACTACACCACCCATAGTAGGCTTAGTACACTTTCTCATGTCAAACTGACATTTCATTGCGTTGAACTTAGCTAACAGATATCACATGTGTAGAAGTATGCTATGAACATGGCAAGCACTAAGGATCAAGCTTCACTTCATAACTCGTTAGAATAAGCTCATGAAGGGTACAACAAAGACAAAAGCTCATGAAGGGCTTACAAAAGAAATGGCTTTTAGATTAACATAAGATTGACCTTGTTGCAACTTACTACACCACCCATAGTAGCCTTAGCACACTTTCTCAGGTCAAACTAACATTTCATTGCGTTGAACTTAGCTCACAGAGATCACATCGAAGGAAGTATGATATGAACATGGATAGCACTAAAGATCAAGCTTCACTTCATAACTCGTTAGAATAAGCTCATGAAGGGTACAACAAAAACAAAAGCTCATGAAGGGCTTACAAAAGAAATGGCTTTTAGATTAACAGAAGATTGACTTTGTTGCAACCTACTACACCACCCATAGTCGGCTTAGCACACTTTCTCATGTCAAATTGACATTTCATTGCGTTGAACTTAGCTAATAGAGATCACATGTGTAGAAGTATGATATGAACATGGCAAGCACTAAGGATCAAGCTTCACTTCATAACTCGTTAGAATAAGCTCATGAAGGGTACAACAAAGACAAAAGCTCATGAAGGGCTTACAAAAGAAATGGCTTTTAGATTAACATAAGATTGACCTTGTTGCAACCTACTACACCACCCATAGTAGCCTTAGCACACTTTCTCAGGTCAAACTAACATTTCATTGCGTTGAACTTAGCTCACAGAGATCACATCGAAGGAAGTATGATATGAACATGGATAGCACTAAAGATCAAGCTTCACTTCATAACTCGTTAGAATAAGCTCATGAAGGGTACACCAAATACATAAGCTCATATATGGCTCACAAAAGAAATGGCTTTTAGATTAACAGAAGATTGACCTTGTTGCAACCTACTACACCACCCATAGTAGGCTTAGTACACTTTCTCATGTCAAACTGACATTTCATTGCGTTGAACTTAGCTAACAGATATCACATGTGTAGAAGTATGCTATGAACATGGCAAGCACTAAGGATCAAGCTTCACTTCATAACTCGTTAGAATAAGCTCATGAAGGGTACAACAAAGACAAAAGCTCATGAAGGGCTTACAAAAGAAATGGCTTTTAGATTAACATAAGATTGACCTTGTTGCAACTTACTACACCACCCATAGTAGCCTTAGCACACTTTCTCAGGTCAAACTAACATTTCATTGCGTTGAACTTAGCTCACAGAGATCACATCGAAGGAAGTATGATATGAACATGGATAGCACTAAAGATCAAGCTTCACTTCATAACTCGTTAGAATAAGCTCATGAAGGGTACAACAAAAACAAAAGCTCATGAAGGGCTTACAAAAGAAATGGCTTTTAGATTAACATAAGATTGACCTTGTTGCAACTTACTACACCACCCATAGTAGCCTTAGCACACTTTCTCAGGTCAAACTAACATTTCATTGCGTTGAACTTAGCTCACAGAGATCACATCGAAGGAAGTATGATATGAACATGGATAGCACTAAAGATCAAGCTTCACTTCATAACTCGTTAGAATAAGCTCATGAAGGGTACAACAAAAACAAAAGCTCATGAAGGGCTTACAAAAGAAATGGCTTTTAGATTAACAGAAGATTGACTTTGTTGCAACCTACTACACCACCCATAGTCGGCTTAGCACACTTTCTCATGTCAAATTGACATTTCATTGCGTTGAACTTAGCTAATAGAGATCACATGTGTAGAAGTATGATATGAACATGGCAAGCACTAAGGATCAAGCTTCACTTCATAACTCGTTAGAATAAGCTCATGAAGGGTACAACAAAGACAAAAGCTCATGAAGGGCTTACAAAAGAAATGGCTTTTAGATTAACATAAGATTGACCTTGTTGCAACCTACTACACCACCCATAGTAGCCTTAGCACACTTTCTCAGGTCAAACTAACATTTCATTGCGTTGAACTTAGCTCACAGAGATCACATCGAAGGAAGTATGATATGAACATGGATAGCACTAAAGATCAAGCTTCACTTCATAACTCGTTAGAATAAGCTCATGAAGGGTACACCAAATACATAAGCTCATATATGGCTCACAAAAGAAATGGCTTTTAGATTAACAGAAGATTGACCTTGTTGCAACCTACTACACCACCCATCGTAGGCTTAGCACACTTTCTAATGTCAAACTGACATTACATTTCGTTGAACTTAGCTAATAGAGATCACATGTGTAGAAGTATGATATGAACATGGCAAGCACTAAGGATCAAGCTTCACTTCATAACTCGTTAGAATAAGCTCATGAAGGGTACAACAAAGACAAAAGCTCATGAAGGGCTTACAAAAGAAATGGCTTTTAGATTAACATAAGATTGACTTTGTTGCAACCTACTACACCACCCATAGTAGCCTTAGCACACTTTCTCAGGTCAAACTAACATTTCATTGCGTTGAACTTAGCTCACAGAGATCACATCGAAGGAAGTATGATATGAACATGGATAGCACTAAAGATCAAGCTTCACTTCATAACTCGTTAGAATAAGCTCATGAAGGGTTCACCAAATACATAAGCTCATATATGGCTCACAAAAGAAATGGCTTTTAGATTAACAGAAGATTGACCTTGTTGCAACCTACTACACCACCCATAGTAGGCTTAGTACACTTTCTCATGTCAAACTGACATTTCATTGCG
Organism: Lepidium didymum; assembly: GCA_963920545.1. Classification (NCBI taxonomy): domain Eukaryota; kingdom Viridiplantae; phylum Streptophyta; class Magnoliopsida; order Brassicales; family Brassicaceae; genus Lepidium; species Lepidium didymum. The sequence continues at coordinate 12,143,876 of OY986981.1, read as the reverse complement.
TTGAACTTAGCTAACAGATAGCACATGTGTAGAAGTATGCTATGAACATGGCAAGCACTAAGGATCAAGCTTCACTTCATAACTCGTTAGAATAAGCTCATGAAGGGTACAACAAAGACAAAAGCTCATGAAGGGCTTACAAAAGAAATGGCTTTTAGATTAACATAAGATTGACTTTGTTGCAACCTACTACACCACCCATAGTCGGCTTAGCACACTTTCTAATGTCAAACTGACATTTCATTTCGTTGAACTTAGCTAATAGAGATCACATGTGTAGAAGTATGATATAAACATGGCAAGCACTAAGGATCAAGCTTCATTTCATAACTCATGAAGGGTACAACAAAGACAAAAGCTCATGAAGGGCTTACAAAAGAAATGGCTTTTAGATTAACATAAGATTGACCTTGTTGCAACCTACTACACCACCCATAGTAGCCTTAGCACACTTTCTCAGGTCAAACTAACATTTCATTGCGTTGAACTTAGCTCACAGAGATCACATCGAAGGAAGTATGATATGAACATGGATAGCACTAAAGATCAAGCTTCACTTCATAACTCGTTAGAATAAGCTCATGAAGGGTACACCAAATACATAAGCTCATGAAGGGCTTACAAAAGAAATGGCTTTTAGATTAACATAAGATTGACTTTGTTGCAACCTACTACACCACCCATAGTCGGCTTAGCACACTTTCTCATGTCAAACTGACATTTCATTGCGTTGAACTTAGCTAATAGAGATCACATGTGTAGAAGTATGATATGAACATGGCAAGCACTAAGGATCAAGCTTCACTTCATAACTCGTTAGAATAAGCTCATGAAGGGTACAACAAAGACAAAAGCTCATGAAGGGCTTACAAAAGAAATGGCTTTTAGATTAACAGAAGATTGACCTTGTTGCAACCTACTACACCACCCATAGTAGGCTTAGTACACTTTCTCATGTCAAACTGACATTTCATTGCGTTGAACTTAGCTAACAGATATCACATGTGTAGAAGTATGCTATGAACATGGCAAGCACTAAGGATCAAGCTTCACTTCATAACTCGTTAGAATAAGCTCATGAAGGGTACAACAAAGACAAAAGCTCATGAAGGGCTTACAAAAGAAATGGCTTTTAGATTAACATAAGATTGACCTTGTTGCAACCTACTACACCACCCATAGTAGGCTTAGTACACTTTCTCATGTCAAACTGACATTTCATTGCGTTGAACTTAGCTAACAGATATCACATGTGTAGAAGTATGCTATGAACATGGCAAGCACTAAGGATCAAGCTTCACTTCATAACTCGTTAGAATAAGCTCATGAAGGGTACAACAAAGACAAAAGCTCATGAAGGGCTTACAAAAGAAATGGCTTTTAGATTAACATAAGATTGACCTTGTTGCAACTTACTACACCACCCATAGTAGCCTTAGCACACTTTCTCAGGTCAAACTAACATTTCATTGCGTTGAACTTAGCTCACAGAGATCACATCGAAGGAAGTATGATATGAACATGGATAGCACTAAAGATCAAGCTTCACTTCATAACTCGTTAGAATAAGCTCATGAAGGGTACAACAAAAACAAAAGCTCATGAAGGGCTTACAAAAGAAATGGCTTTTAGATTAACAGAAGATTGACTTTGTTGCAACCTACTACACCACCCATAGTCGGCTTAGCACACTTTCTCATGTCAAATTGACATTTCATTGCGTTGAACTTAGCTAATAGAGATCACATGTGTAGAAGTATGATATGAACATGGCAAGCACTAAGGATCAAGCTTCACTTCATAACTCGTTAGAATAAGCTCATGAAGGGTACAACAAAGACAAAAGCTCATGAAGGGCTTACAAAAGAAATGGCTTTTAGATTAACATAAGATTGACCTTGTTGCAACCTACTACACCACCCATAGTAGGCTTAGTACACTTTCTCATGTCAAACTGACATTTCATTGCGTTGAACTTAGCTAACAGATATCACATGTGTAGAAGTATGCTATGAACATGGCAAGCACTAAGGATCAAGCTTCACTTCATAACTCGTTAGAATAAGCTCATGAAGGGTACAACAAAGACAAAAGCTCATGAAGGGCTTACAAAAGAAATGGCTTTTAGATTAACATAAGATTGACCTTGTTGCAACTTACTACACCACCCATAGTAGCCTTAGCACACTTTCTCAGGTCAAACTAACATTTCATTGCGTTGAACTTAGCTCACAGAGATCACATCGAAGGAAGTATGATATGAACATGGATAGCACTAAAGATCAAGCTTCACTTCATAACTCGTTAGAATAAGCTCATGAAGGGTACAACAAAAACAAAAGCTCATGAAGGGCTTACAAAAGAAATGGCTTTTAGATTAACAGAAGATTGACTTTGTTGCAACCTACTACACCACCCATAGTCGGCTTAGCACACTTTCTCATGTCAAATTGACATTTCATTGCGTTGAACTTAGCTAATAGAGATCACATGTGTAGAAGTATGATATGAACATGGCAAGCACTAAGGATCAAGCTTCACTTCATAACTCGTTAGAATAAGCTCATGAAGGGTACAACAAAGACAAAAGCTCATGAAGGGCTTACAAAAGAAATGGCTTTTAGATTAACATAAGATTGACCTTGTTGCAACCTACTACACCACCCATAGTAGCCTTAGCACACTTTCTCAGGTCAAACTAACATTTCATTGCGTTGAACTTAGCTCACAGAGATCACATCGAAGGAAGTATGATATGAACATGGATAGCACTAAAGATCAAGCTTCACTTCATAACTCGTTAGAATAAGCTCATGAAGGGTACACCAAATACATAAGCTCATATATGGCTCACAAAAGAAATGGCTTTTAGATTAACAGAAGATTGACCTTGTTGCAACCTACTACACCACCCATAGTAGGCTTAGTACACTTTCTCATGTCAAACTGACATTTCATTGCGTTGAACTTAGCTAACAGATATCACATGTGTAGAAGTATGCTATGAACATGGCAAGCACTAAGGATCAAGCTTCACTTCATAACTCGTTAGAATAAGCTCATGAAGGGTACAACAAAGACAAAAGCTCATGAAGGGCTTACAAAAGAAATGGCTTTTAGATTAACATAAGATTGACTTTGTTGCAACCTACTACACCACCCATAGTCGGCTTAGCACACTTTCTAATGTCAAACTGACATTTCATTTCGTTGAACTTAGCTAATAGAGATCACATGTGTAGAAGTATGATATAAACATGGCAAGCACTAAGGATCAAGCTTCATTTCATAACTCATGAAGGGTACAACAAAGACAAAAGCTCATGAAGGCCTTACAAAAGATATGGCTTTTAGATTAACATAAGATTGACCTTGTTGCAACCTACTACACCACCCATAGTAGCCTTAGCACACTTTCTCAGGTCAAACTAACATTTCATTGCGTTGAACTTAGCTCACAGAGATCACATCGAAGGAAGTATGATATGAACATGGATAGCACTAAAGATCAAGCTTCACTTCATAACTCGTTAGAATAAGCTCATGAAGGGTACACCAAATACATAAGCTCATATATGGCTCACAAAAGACATGGCTTTTAGATTAGCAGAAGATTGACATGGATGCAACCTATTACACCGCCGTGGTTGGCTTGGCACACTTTTTCGTGTCAACCTGACATTACATTTCGTTGAACTTAGCTAATAGAGATCACATGTGTAGAAGTATGATATGAACATGGCAAGCACTAAGGATCAAGCTTCACTTCATAACTCGTTAGAATAAGCTCATGAAGGGTACAACAAAGACAAAAGCTCATGAAGGGTTTACAAAAGAAATGACTTTTAGATTAACATAAGATTGACCTTGTTGCAACCTACTACACCACCCATAGTAGCCTTAGCACACTTTCTCAGGTCAAACTAACATTTCATTGCGTTGAACTTAGCTCACAGAGATCACATCGAAGGAAGTATGATATGAACATGGATAGCACTAAAGATCAAGCTTCACTTCATAACTCGTTAGAATAAGATCATGAAGGGTACAACAAAAACAAAAGCTCATGAAGGGCTTACAAAAGAAATTGCTTTTAGATTAACAGAAGATTGACTTTGTTGCAACCTACTACACCACCCATAGTCGGCTTAGCACACTTTCTCATGTCAAACTGACATTTCATTGCGTTGAACTTAGCTAATAGAGATCACATGTGTAGAAGTATGATATGAACATGGCAAGCACTAAGGATCAAGCTTCACTTCATAACTCGTTAGAATAAGCTCATGAAGGGTACAACAAAGACAAAAGCTCATGAAGGGCTTACAAAAGAAATGGCTTTTAGATTAACATAAGATTGACTTTGTTGCAACCTACTACACCACCCATAGTCGGCTTAGCACACTTTCTCATGTCAAACTGACATTTCATTGCGTTGAACTTAGCTAATAGAGATCACATGTGTAGAAGTATGATATGAACATGGCAAGCACTAAGGATCAAGCTTCACTTCATAACTCGTTAGAATAAGCTCATGAAGGGTACAACAAAGACAAAAGCTCATGAAGGGCTTACAAAAGAAATGGCTTTTAGATTAACAGAAGATTGACCTTGTTGCAACCTACTACACCACCCATAGTAGGCTTAGTACACTTTCTCATGTCAAACTGACATTTCATTGCGTTGAACTTAGCTAACAGATATCACATGTGTAGAAGTATGCTATGAACATGGCAAGCACTAAGGATCAAGCTTCACTTCATAACTCGTTAGAATAAGCTCATGAAGGGTACAACAAAGACAAAAGCTCATGAAGGGCTTACAAAAGAAATGGCTTTTAGATTAACATAAGATTGACCTTGTTGCAACCTACTACACCACCCATAGTAGGCTTAGTACACTTTCTCATGTCAAACTGACATTTCATTGCGTTGAACTTAGCTAACAGATATCACATGTGTAGAAGTATGCTATGAACATGGCAAGCACTAAGGATCAAGCTTCACTTCATAACTCGTTAGAATAAGCTCATGAAGGGTACAACAAAGACAAAAGCTCATGAAGGGCTTATAAAAGAAATGGCTTTTAGATTAACATAAGATTGACCTTGTTGCAACTTACTACACCACCCATAGTAGCCTTAGCACACTTTCTCAGGTCAAACTAACATTTCATTGCGTTGAACTTAGCTCACAGAGATCACATCGAAGGAAGTATGATATGAACATGGATAGCACTAAAGATCAAGCTTCACTTCATAACTCGTTAGAATAAGCTCATGAAGGGTACAACAAAAACAAAAGCTCATGAAGGGCTTACAAAAGAAATGGCTTTTAGATTAACAGAAGATTGACTTTGTTGCAACCTACTACACCACCCATAGTCGGCTTAGCACACTTTCTCATGTCAAATTGACATTTCATTGCGTTGAACTTAGCTAATAGAGATCACATGTGTAGAAGTATGATATGAACATGGCAAGCACTAAGGATCAAGCTTCACTTCATAACTCGTTAGAATAAGCTCATGAAGGGTACAACAAAGACAAAAGCTCATGAAGGGCTTACAAAAGATATGGCTTTTAGATTAACATAAGATTGACCTTGTTGCAACCTACTACACCACCCATAGTAGCCTTAGCACACTTTCTCAGGTCAAACTAACATTTCATTGCGTTGAACTTAGCTCACAGAGATCACATCGAAGGAAGTATGATATGAACATGGATAGCACTAAAGATCAAGCTTCACTTCATAACTCGTTAGAATAAGCTCATGAAGGGTACACCAAATACATAAGCTCATATATGGCTCACAAAAGAAATGGCTTTTAGATTAACAGAAGATTGACCTTGTTGCAACCTACTACACCACCCATAGTAGGCTTAGTACACTTTCTCATGTCAAACTGACATTTCATTGCGTTGAACTTAGCTAACAGATATCACATGTGTAGAAGTATGCTATAAACATGGCAAGCACTAAGGATCAAGCTTCACTTCATAACTCGTTAGAATAAGCTCATGAAGGGTACAACGAAGACAAAAGCTCATGAAGGGCTTACAAAAGAAATGGCTTTTAGATTAACATAAGATTGACCTTGTTGCAACCTACTTCACCACCCATAGTAGCCTTAGCACACTTTCTCAGGTCAAACTAACATTTCATTGCGTTGAACTTAGCTCACAGAGATCACATCGAAGGAAATATGATATGAACATGGATAGCACTAAAGATCAAGCTTCACTTCATAACTCATTAGAATAAGCTCATGAAGGGTACACCAAATAAATAAGCTCATATATGGCTCACAAAAGACATGGCTTTTAGATTAGCAGAAGATTTGACCTGGATGCAACCTATTACACCGCCGTGGTTGGCTTAGCACACTTTCTAATGTCAAACTGACATTACATTTCGTTGAACTTAGCTAATAGAGATCACATGTGTAGAAGTATGATATGAACATGGCAAGCACTAAGGATCAAGCTTCACTTCATAACTCGTTAGAATAAGCTCATTAAGGGTACAACAAAGACAAAAGCTCATGAAGGGCTTACAAAAGAAATGGCTTTTAGATTAACATAAGATTGACTTTGTTGCAACCTACTACACCACCCATAGTCGGCTTAGCACACTTTCTCATGTCAAACTGACATTTCATTGCGTTGAACTTAGCTAATAGAGATCACATGTGTAGAAGTATGATATGAACATGGCAAGCACTAAGGATCAAGCTTCACTTCATACCTCGGTAGAATAAGCTCATGAAGGGTACAACAAAGACAAAAGCTCATGAAGGGCTTACAAAAGAAATGGCTTTTAGATTAACAGAAGATTGACCTTGTTGCAATCTACTACACCACCCATAGTAGCCTTAGTACACTTTCTCATGTATAACTGACATTTCATTGCGTTGAACTTAGCTAACAGATATCACATGTGTAGAAGTATGCTATGAACATGGCAAGCACTAAGGATCAAGCTTCACTTCATAACTCGTTAGAATAAGCTCATGAAGGGTACATCAAAGACAAAAGCTCATGAAGGGCTTACAAAAGAAATGGCTTTTAGATTAACATAAGATTGACCTTGTTGCAACCTACTACACCACCCATAGTAGGCTTAGTACACTTTCTCATGTCAAACTGACATTTCATTGCGTTGAACTTAGCTAACAGATATCACATGTGTAGAAGTATGCTATGAACATGGCAAGCACTAAGGATCAAGCTTCAATTCATAACTCGTTAGAATAAGCTCATGAAGGGTACAACAAAGAGAAAAGCTCATGAAGGGCTTACAAAAGAAATGGCTTTTAGATTAACATAAGATTGACCTTGTTGCAACTTACTACACCACCCATAGTAGCCTTAGCACACTTTCTCAGGTCAAACTAACATTTCATTGCGTTGAACTTAGCTCACAGAGATCACATCGAAGGAAGTATGATATGAACATGGATAGCACTAAAGATCAAGCTTCACTTCATAACTCGTTAGAATAAGCTCATGAAGGGTACAACAAAAACAAAAGCTCATGAAGGGTTTACAAAAGAAATGGCTTTTAGATTAACAGAAGATTGACTTTGTTGCAACCTACTACACCACCCATAGTCGGCTTAGCACACTTTCTCATGTCAAACTGACATTTCATTGCGTTGAACTTAGCTAATAGAGATCACATGTGTAGAAGTATGATATGAACATGGCAAGCACTAAGGATCAAGCTTCACTTCATAACTCGTTAGAATAAGCTCATGAAGGGTACAACAAAGACAAAAGCTCATGAAGGGCTTACAAAAGAAATGGCTTTTAGATTAACATAAGATTGACCTTGTTGCAACCTACTACACCACCCATAGTAGCCTTAGCACACTTTCTCAGGTCAAACTAACATTTCATTGCGTTGAACTTAGCTCACAGAGATCACATCGAAGGAAGTATGATATGAACATGGATAGCACTAAAGATCAAGCTTCACTTCATAACTCGTTAGAATAAGCTCATGAAGGGTACACCAAATACATAAGCTCATATATGGCTCACAAAAGAAATGGCTTTTAGATTAACAGAAGATTGACCTTGTTGCAACCTACTACACCACCCATAGTAGGCTTAGTACACTTTCTCATGTCAAACTGACATTTCATTGCGTTGAACTTAGCTAACAGATATCACATGTGTAGAAGTATGCTATAAACATGGCAAGCACTAAGGATCAAGCTTCACTTCATAACTCGTTAGAATAAGCTCATGAAGGGTACAACGAAGACAAAAGCTCATGAAGGGCTTACAAAAGAAATGGCTTTTAGATTAACATAAGATTGACCTTGTTGCAACCTACTTCACCACCCATAGTAGCCTTAGCACACTTTCTCAGGTCAAACTAACATTTCATTGCGTTGAACTTAGCTCACAGAGATCACATCGAAGGAAGTATGATATGAACATGGATAGCACTAAAGATCAAGCTTCACTTCATAACTCGTTAGAATAAGCTCATGAAGGGTACACCAAATAAATAAGCTCATATATGGCTCACAAAAGACATGGCTTTTAGATTAGCAGAAGATTTGACCTGGATGCAACCTATTACACCGCCGTGGTTGGCTTTGCACACTTTCTCATGTCAAACCGACATTACATTTCGTTGAACTTAGCTAATAGAGATCACATGTGTAGAAGTATGATATGAACATGGCAAGCACTAAGGATCAAGCTTCACTTCATAACTCGTTAGAATAAGCTCATGAAGGGTACAACAAAGACAAAAGCTCATGAAGGGCTTACAAAAGAAATGGCTTTTAGATTAACATAAGATTGACCTTGTTGCAACCTACTACACCACCCATAGTAGCCTTAGCACACTTTCTCAGGTCAAACTAACATTTCATTGCGTTGAACTTAGCTCACAGAGATCACATCGAAGGAAGTATGATATGAACATGGATAGCACTAAAGATCAAGCTTCACTTCATAACTCGTTAGAATAAGCTCATGAAGGGTACAACAAAAACAAAAGCTCATGAAGGGCTTACAAAAGAAATGGCTTTTAGATTAACAGAAGATTGACTTTGTTGCAACCTACTACACCACCCATAGTCGGCTTAGCACACTTTCTCATGTCAAACTGACATTTCATTGCGTTGAACTTAGCTAATAGAGATCACATGTGTAGAAGTATGATATGAACATGGCAAGCACTAAGGATCAAGTTTCACTTCATAACTCGTTAGAATAAGCTCATGAAGGGTACAACAAAGACAAAAGCTCATGAAGGGCTTACAAAAGAAATGGCTTTTAGATTAACATAAGATTGACTTTGTTGCAACCTACTACACCACCCATAGTCGGCTTAGCACACTTTCTCATGTCAAACTGACATTTCATTGCGTTGAACTTAGCTAATAGAGATATCATGTGTAGAAGTATGATATGAACATGGCAAGCACTAAGGATCAAGCTTCACTTCATAACTCGTTAGAATAAGCTCATGAAGGGTACAACAAAGACAAAAGCTCATGAAGGGCTTACAAAAGAAATGGCTTTTAGATTAACAGAAGATTGACCTTGTTGCAACCTACTACACCACCCATAGTAGGCTTAGTACACTTTCTCATGTCAAACTGACATTTCATTGCGTTGAACTTAGCTAACAGATATCACATGTGTAGAAGTATGCTATAAACATGGCAAGCACTAAGGATCAAGCTTCACTTCATAACTCGTTAGAATAAGCTCATGAAGGGTACAACGAAGACAAAAGCTCATGAAGGGCTTACAAAAGAAATGGCTTTTAGATTAACATAAGATTGACCTTGTTGCAACCTACTTCACCACCCATAGTAGCCTTAGCACACTTTCTCAGGTCAAACTAACATTTCATTGCGTTAAACTTAGCTCACAGAGATCACATCGAAGGAAGTATGATATGAACATGGATAGCACTAAAGATCAAGCTTCACTTCATAACTCGTTAGAATAAGCTCATGAAGGGTACACCAAATAAATAAGCTCATATATGGCTCACAAAAGACATGGCTTTTAGATTAGCAGAAGATTGACCTGGATGCAACCTATTACACCGCCGTGGTTGGCTTAGCACACTTTCTAATGTCAAACTGACATTACATTTCGTTGAACTTAGCTAATAGAGATCACATGTGTAGAAGTATGATATGAACATGGCAAGCACTAAGGATCAAGCTTCACTTCATAACTCGTTAGAATAAGCTCATGAAGGGTACAACAAAGACAAAAGCTCATGAAGGGCTTACAAAAGAAATGGCTTTTAGATTAACATAAGATTGACCTTGTTGCAACCTACTACACCACCCATAGTAGCCTTAGCACACTTTCTCAGGTCAAACTAACATTTCATTGCGTTGAACTTAGGTCACAGAGATCACATCGAAGGAAGTATGATATGAACATGGATAGCACTAAAGATCAAGCTTCACTTCATAACTCGTTAGAATAAGCTCATGAAGGGTACAACAAAAACAAAAGCTCATGAAGGGCTTACAAAAGAAATGGCTTTTAGATTAACAGAAGATTGACTTTGTTGCAACCTACTACACCACCCATAGTCGGCTTAGCACACTTTCTCATGTCAAACTGACATTTCATTGCGTTGAACTTAGCTAATAGAGATCACATGTGTAGAAGTATGATATGAACATGGCAAGCACTAAGGATCAAGCTTCACTTCATAACTCGTTAGAATAAGCTCATGAAGGGTACAACAAAGACAAAAGCTCATGCAGGGCTTACAAAAGAAATGGCTTTTAGATTAACATAAGATTGACTTTGTTGCAACCTACTACACCACCCATAGTCGGCTTAGCACACTTTCTCATGTCAAACTGACATTTCATTGCGTTGAACTTAGCTAATAGAGACCACATGTGTAGAAGTATGATATGAACATGGCAAGCACTAAGGATCAAGCTTCACTTCATAACTCGTTAGAATAAGCTCATGAAGGGTACAACAAAGACAAAAGCTCATGAAGGGCTTACAAAAGAAATGGCTTTTAGATTAACATAAGATTGACTTTGTTGCAACCTACTACACCACCCATAGTCGGCTTAGCACACTTTCTCATGTCAAACTGACATTTCATTGCGTTGAACTTAGCTAATAGAGATCACATGTGTAGAAGTATGATATGAACATGGCAAGCACTAAGGATCAAACTTCACTTCATAACTCGTTAGAATAAGCTCATGAAGGGTACAACAAAGACAAAAGCTCATGAAGGGCTTACAAAAGAAATGGCTTTTAGATTAACAGAAGATTGACCTTGTTGCAACCTACTACACCACCCATAGTAGGCTTAGTACACTTTCTCATGTCAAACTGACATTTCATTGCGTTGAACTTAGCTAACAGATATCACATGTGTAGAAGTATGCTATAAACATGGCAAGCACTAAGGATCAAGCTTCACTTCATAACTCGTTAGAATAAGCTCATGAAGGGTACAACGAAGACAAAAGCTCATGAAGGGCTTACAAAAGAAATGGCTTTTAGATTAACATAAGATTGACCTTGTTGCAACCTACTTCACCACCCATAGTAGCCTTAGCACACTTTCTCAGGTCAAACTAACATTTCATTGCGTTGAACTTAGCTCACAGAGATCACATCGAAGGAAGTATGATATGAACATGGATAGCACTAAATGTCAAGCTTCACTTCATAACTCGTTAGAATAAGCTCATGAAGGGTACACCAAATACATAAGCTCATATATGGCTCACAAAAGACATGGCTTTTAGATTAGCAGAAGATTGACCTGGATGCAACCTATTACACCGCCGTGGTTGGCTTAGCACACTTTCTAATGTCAAACTGACATTACATTTCGTTGAACTTAGCTAATAGAGATCACATGTGTAGAAGTATGATATGAACATGGCAAGCACTAAGGATCAAGCTTCACTTCATAACTCGTTAGAATAAGCTCATGAAGGGTACAACGAAGACAAAAGCTTATGAAGGGCTTACAAAAGAAATGGCTTTTAGATTAACATAAGATTGACCTTGTTGCAACCTACTACACCACCCATAGTAGCCTTAGCACACTTTCTCAGGTCAAACTAACATTTCATTGCGTTGAACTTAGCTCACAGAGATCACATCGAAGGAAGTATGATATGAACATGGATAGCACTAAAGATCAAGCTTCACTTCATAACTCGTTAGAATAAGCTCATGAAGGGTACACCAAATACATAAGCTCATATATGGCTCACAAAAGACATGGCTTTTAGATTAGCAGAAGATTGACATGGAAGCAACCTATTACACCGCCGAGGTTGGCTTAGCACACTTTCTCGTGTCAAACTGACATTACATTTCGTTGAACTTAGCTAATAGAGATCACATGTGTAGAAGTATGATATGAACATGGCAAGCACTAAGGATCAAGCTTCACTTCATAACTCGTTAGAATAAGCTCATGAAGGGTACAACGAAGACAAAAGCTCATGAAGGGCTTACAAAAGAAATGGCTTTTAGATTAACATAAGATTGACCTTGTTGCAACCTACTACACCACCCATAGTAGCCTTAGCACACTTTCTCAGGTCAAACTAACATTTCATTGCGTTGAACTTAGCTCACAGAGATCACATCGAAGGAAGTATGATATGAACATAGGTAGCACTAAAGATCAAACTTCACTTCATAACTCGTTAGAATAAGCTCATGAAGGGTTCACCAAATACATAAGCTCATATATGGCTCCAAAAGAAATGGCTTTTAGATTAACAGAAGATTGACCTTGTTGCAACCTATTACACCGCCGTGGTTGGCTTAGCACACTTTCTAATGTCAAACTGACATTACATTTCGTTGAACTTAGCTAATAGAGATCACATGTGTAGAAGTATGATATGAACATGGCAAGCACTAAGGATCAAGCTTCACTTCATAACTCGTTAGAATAAGCTCATGAAGGGTACAACAAAGACAAAAGCTCATGAAGGGCTTACAAAAGAAATGGCTTTTAGATTAACATAAGATTGACCTTGTTGCAACCTACTACACCACCCATAGTAGCCTTAGCACACTTTCTCAGGTCAAACTAACATTTCATTGCGTTGAACTTAGCTCACAGAGATCACATCGAAGGAAGTATGATATGAACATGGATAGCACTAAAGATCAAGCTTCACTTCATAACTCGTTAGAATAAGCTCATGAAGGGTACAACAAAAACAAAAGCTCATGAAGGGCTTACAAAAGAAATGGCTTTTAGATTAACAGAAGATTGACCTTGTTGCAACCTACTACACCACCCATAGTAGCCTTAGCACACTTTCTCAGGTCAAACTAACGTTTCATTGCGTTGAACTTAGCTCACAGAGATCACATCGAAGGAAGTATGATATGAACATGGATAGCACTAAAGATCAAGCTTCACTTCATAACTCGTTAGAATAAGCTCATGAAGGGTACACCAAATAAATAAGCTCATATATGGCTCACAAAAGACATGGCTTTTAGATTAGCAGAAGATTGACATGGAAGCAACCTATTACACCGCCGTGGTTGGCTTAGCACACTTTCTCGTGTCAAACTGACATTACATTTCGTTGAACGTAGCTAATAGAGATCACATGTGTAGAAGTATGATATGAACATGGCAAGCACTAAGGATCAAGCTTCACTTCATAACTCGTTAGAATAAGCTCATGAAGCGTACAACGAAGACAAAAACTCATGAAGGGCTTACAAAAGAAATGGCTTTTAGATTAACATAAGATTGACCTTGTTGCAACCTACTACACCACCCATAGTAGCCTTAGCACACTTTCTCAGGTCAAACTAACATTTCATTGCGTTGAACTTAGCTCACAGAGATCACATCGAAGGAAGTATGATATGAACATGGATAGCACTAAAGATCAAACTTCACTTCATAACTCGTTAGAATAAGCTCATGAAGGGTACACCAAATAAATAAGCTCATATATGGCTCACAAAAGACATGGCTTTTAGATTAGCAGAAGATTGACCTGGATGCAACCTATTACACCGCCGTGGTTGGCTTAGCACACTTTCTAATGTCAAACTGACATTACATTTCGTTGAACTTAGCTAATAGAGATCACATGTGTAGAAGTATGATATGAACATGGCAAGCACTAAGGATCAAGCTTCACTTCATAACTCGTTAGAATAAGCTCATGAAGGGTACAACAAAGACAAAAGCTCATGAAGGGCTTACAAAAGAAATGGCTTTTAGATTAACATAAGATTGACCTTGTTGCAACCTACTACACCACCCATAGTAGCCTTAGCACACTTTCTCAGGTCAAACTAACATTTCATTGCGTTGAACTTAGCTCACAGAGATCACATCGAAGGAAGTATGATATGAACATGGATAGCACTAAAGATCAAGCTTCACTTCATAACTCGTTAGAATAAGCTCATGAAGGGTACAACAAAAACAAAAGCTCATGAAGGGCTTACAAAAGAAATGGCTTTTAGATTAACAGAAGATTGACTTTGTTGCAACCTACTACACCACCCATAGTCGGCTTAGCACACTTTCTCATGTCAAACTGACATTTCATTGCGTTGAACTTAGCTAATAGAGATCACATGTGTAGAAGTATGATATGAACATGGCAAGCACTAAGGATCAAGCTTCACTTCATAACTCGTTAGAATAAGCTCATGAAGGGTACAACAAAGACAAAAGCTCATGAAGGGCTTACAAAAGACATGGCTTTTAGATTAACATAAGATTGACTTTGTTGCAACCTACTACACCACCCATAGTCGGCTTAGCACACTTTCTCATGTCAAACTAACATTTCATTGCGTTGAACTTAGCTCACAGAGATCACATCGAAGGAAGTATGATATGAACATGGATAGCACTAAAGATCAAGCTTCACTTCATAACTCGTTAGAATAAGCTCATGAAGGGTACACCAAATACATAAGCTCATATATGGCTCACAAAAGACATGGCTTTTAGATTAGCAGAAGATTGACATGGAAGCAACCTATTACACCGCCGTGGTTGGCTTAGCACACTTTCTCGTGTCAAACTGACATTACATTTCGTTGAACTTAGCTAATAGAGATCACATGTGTAGAAGTATGATATGAACATGGCAAGCACTAAGGATCAAGCTTCACTTCATAACTCGTTAGAATAAGCTCATGAAGGGTACAACGAAGACAAAAGCTCATGAAGGGCTTACAAAAGAAATGGCTTTTAGATTAACATAAGATTGACCTTGTTGCAACCTACTACACCACCCATAGTAGCCTTAGCACACTTTCTCAGGTCAAACTAACATTTCATTGCGTTGAACTTAGCTCACAGAGATCACATCGAAGGAAGTATGATATGAACATGGATAGCACTAAAGATCAAACTTCACTTCATAACTCGTTAGAATAAGCTCATGAAGGGTACACCAAATAAATAAGCTCATATATGGCTCACAAAAGACATGGCTTTTAGATTAGCAGAAGATTGACCTGGATGCAACCTATTACACCGCCGTGGTTGGCTTAGCACACTTTCTAATGTCAAACTGACATTACATTTCGTTGAACTTAGCTAATAGAGATCACATGTGTAGAAGTATGATATGAACATGGCAAGCACTAAGGATCAAGCTTCACTTCATAACTCGTTAGAATAAGCTCATGAAGGGTACAACAAAGACAAAAGCTCATGAAGGGCTTACAAAAGAAATGGCTTTTAGATTAACATAAGATTGACCTTGTTGCAACCTACTACACCACCCATAGTAGCCTTAGCACACTTTCTCAGGTCAAACTAACATTTCATTGCGTTGAACTTAGCTCACAGAGATCGCATCGAAGGAAGTATGATATGAACAGGGATAGCACTAAAGATCAAGCTTCACTTCATAACTCGTTAGAATAAGCTCATGAAGGGTACAACAAAAACAAAAGCTCATGAAGGGCTTACAAAAGAAATGGCTTTTAGATTAACAGAAGATTGACCTTGTTGCAACCTACTACACCACCCATAGTAGCCTTAGCACACTTTCTCAGGTCAAACTAACATTTCATTGCGTTGAACTTAGCTCACAGAGATCACATCGAAGGAAGTATGATATGAACATGGATAGCACTAAAGATCAAGCTTCACTTCATAACTCGTTAGAATAAGCTCATGAAGGGTACACCAAATACATAAGCTCATATATGGCTCACAAAAGACATGGCTTTTAGATTAGCAGAAGATTGACATGGAAGCAACCTATTACACTGCCGTGGTTGGCTTAGCACACTTTCTCGTGTCAAACTGACATTACATTTCGTTGAACTTAACTAATAGAGATCACATGTGTAGAAGTATGATATGAACATGGCAAGCACTAAGGATCAAGCTTCACTTCATAACTCGTTAGAATAAGCTCATGAAGGGTACAACGAAGACAAAAGCTCATGAAGGGCTTACAAAAGAAATGGCTTTTAGATTAACATAAGATTGACCTTGTTGCAACCTACTACACCACCCATAGTAGCCTTAGCACACTTTCTCAGGTCAAACTAACATTTCATTGCGTTGAGTTTAGCTCACAGAGATCACATCGAAGGAAGTATAATATGAACATGGATAGCACTAAAGATCAAACTTCACTTCATAACTCGTTAGAATAAGCTCATGAAGGGTACACCAAATAAATAAGCTCATATATGGCTCACAAAAGACATGGCTTTTAGATTAGCAGAAGATTGACCTGGATGCAACCTATTACACCGCCGTGGTTGGCTTAGCATACTTTCTAATGTCAAACTGACATTACATTTCGTTGAACTTAGCTAATAGAGATCACATGTATAGAAGTATGATATGAACATGGCAAGCACTAAGGATCAAGCTTCACTTCATAACTCGTTAGAATAAGCTCATGAAGGGTACAACAAAGACAAAAGCTCATGAAGGGCTTACAAAAGAAATGGCTTTTAGATTAACATAAGATTGACCTTGTTGCAACCTACTACACCACCCATAGTAGCCTTAGCACACTTTCTCAGGTCAAACTAACATTTCATTGCGTTGAACTTAGCTCACAGAGATCGCATCGAAGGAAGTATGATATGAACAGGGATAGCACTAAAGATCAAGCTTCACTTCATAACTCGTTAGAATAAGCTCATGAAGGGTACAACAAAAACAAAAGCTCATGAAGGGCTTACAAAAGAAATGGCTTTTAGATTAACAGAAGATTGACCTTGTTGCAACCTACTACACCACCCATAGTAGCCTTAGCACACTTTCTCAGGTCAAACTAACATTTCATTGCGTTGAACTTAGCTCACAGAGATCACATCGAAGGAAGTATGATATGAACATGGATAGCACTAAAGATCAAGCTTCACTTCATAACTCGTTAGAATAAGCTCATGAAGGGTACACCAAATACATAAGCTCATATATGGCTCACAAAAGACATGGCTTTTAGATTAGCAGAAGATTGACATGGAAGCAACCTATTACACCGCCGTGGTTGGCTTAGCACACTTTCTCGTGTCAAACTGACATTACATTTCGTTGAACTTAGCTAATAGAGATCACATGTGTAGAAGTATGATATGAACATGGCAAGCACTAAGGATCAAGCTTCACTTCATAACTCGTTAGAATAAGCTCATGAAGGGTACAACGAAGACAAAAGCTCATGAAGGGCTTACAAAAGAAATGGCTTTTAGATTAACATAAGATTGACCTTGTTGCAACCTACTACACCACCCATAGTAGCCTTAGCACACTTTCTCAGGTCAAACTAACATTTCATTGCGTTGAGTTTAGCTCACAGAGATCACATCGAAGGAAGTATGATATGAACATGGATAGCACTAAAGATCAAACTTCACTTCATAACTCGTTAGAATAAGCTCATGAAGGGTACACCAAATAAATAAGCTCATATATGGCTCACAAAAGACATGGCTTTTAGATTAGCAGAAGATTGACCTGGATGCAACCTATTACACCGCCGTGGTTGGCTTAGCACACTTTCTAATGTCAAACTGACATTACATTTCGTTGAACTTAGCTAATAGAGATCACATGTGTAGAAGTATGATATGAACATGGCAAGCACTAAGGATCAAGCTTCACTTCATAACTCGTTAGAATAAGCTCATGAAGGGTACAACAAAGACAAAAGCTCATGAAGGGCTTACAAAAGAAATGGCTTTTAGATTAACATAAGATTGACCTTGTTGCAACCTACTACACCACCCATAGTAGCCTTAGCACACTTTCTCAGGTCAAACTAACATTTCATTGCGTTGAACTTAGCTCACAGAGATCACATCGAAGGAAGTATGATATGAACATGGATAGCACTAAAGATCAAGCTTCACTTCATAACTCGTTAGAATAAGCTCATGAAGGGTACAACAAAAACAAAAGCTCATGAAGGGCTTACAAAAGAAATGGCTTTTAGATTAACAGAAGATTGACTTTGTTGCAACCTACTACACCACCCATAGTCGGCTTAGCACACTTTCTCATGTCAAACTGACATTTCATTGCGTTGAACTTAGCTAATAGAGATCACATGTGTAGAAGTATGATATGAACATGGCAAGCACTAAGGATCAAGCTTCACTTCATAACTCGTTAGAATAAGCTCATGAAGGGTACAACAAAGACAAAAGCTCATGAAGGGCTTACAAAAGACATGGCTTTTAGATTAACATAAGATTGACTTTGTTGCAACCTACTACACCACCCATAGTCGGCTTAGCACACTTTCTCATGTCAAACTAACATTTCATTGCGTTGAACTTAGCTAACAGATATCACATGTGTAGAAGTATGCTATGAACATGCCAAGCACTAAGGATCAAGCTTCACTTCATAACTCGTTAGAATAAGCTCATAAAGGGTAAAACAAAGACAAAAGCTCATGAAGGGCTTACAAAAGAAATGGCTTTTAGATTAACAGAAGATTGACTTTGTTGCAACCTACTACACCACCCATAGTAGGCTTAGTACACTTTCTCATGTCAAACTGACATTTCATTGCGTTGAACTTAGCTAACAGATATCACATGTGTAGAAGTATGCTATAAACATGGCAAGCACTAAAGATCAAGCTTCACTTCATAACTCGTTAGAATAAGCTCATGAAGGGTACAACGAAGACAAAAGCTCATGAAGGGCTTACAAAAGAAATGGCTTTTAGATTAACATAAGATTGACCTTGTTGCAACCTACTTCACCACCCATAGTAGCCTTAGCACACTTTCTCAGGTCAAACTAACATTTCATTGCGTTGAACTTAGCTCACAGAGATCACATCGAAGGAAGTATGATATGAACATGGATAGCACTAAAGATCAAGCTTCACTTCATAACTCGTTAGAATAAGCTCATGAACGGTACACCAAATACATAAGCTCATATATGGCTCACAAAAGACATGGCTTTTAGATTAGCAGAAGATTGACCTGGATGCAACCTATTACACCGCCGTGGTTGGCTTAGCACACTTTCTAATGTCAAACTGACATTACATTTCGTTGAACTTAGCTAATAGAGATCACATGTGTAGAAGTATGATATGAACATGGCAAGCACTAAGGATCAAGCTTCACTTCATAACTCGTTAGAATAACCTCATGAAGGGTACAACGAAGACAAAAGCTCATGAAGGGCTTACAAAAGAAATGGCTTTTAGATTAACATAAGATTGACCTTGTTGCAACCTACTACACCACCCATAGTAGCCTTAGCACACTTTCTCAGGTCAAACTAACATTTCATTGCGTTGAACTTAGCTCACAGAGATCACATCGAAGGAAGTATGATATGAACATGGATAGCACTAAAGATCAAGCTTCACTTCATAACTCGTTAGAATAAGCTCATGAACGGTACACCAAATACATAAGCTCATATATGGCTCACAAAAGACATGGCTTTTAGATTAGCAGAAGATTGACATGGAAGCAACCTATTACACCGCCGTGGTTGGCTTAGCACACTTTCTAATGTCAAACTGACATTACATTTCGTTGAACTTAGCTAATAGAGATCACATGTGTAGAAGTATTATATGAACATGGCAAGCACTAAGGATCAAGCTTCACTTCATAACTCGTTAGAATAAGCTCATGAAGGGTACAACGAAGACAAAAGCTCATGAAGGGCTTACAAAAGAAATGGCTTTTAGATTAACATAAGATTGACCATGTTGCAACCTACTACACCACCCATAGTCGGCTTAGCACACTTTCTCATGTCAAATTGACATTTCATTGCGTTGAACTTAGCTAATAGAGATCACATGTGTAGAAGTATGATATGAACATGGCAAGCACTAAGGATCAAGCTTCACTTCATAACTCGTTAGAATAAGCTCATGAAGGGTACAACAAAGACAAAAGCTCATGAAGGGCTTACAAAAGAAATGACTTTTAGATTAACAGAAGATTGACCTTGTTGCAACCTACTACACCACCCATAGTAGGCTTAGTACACTTTCTCATGTCAAACTGACATTTCATTGCGTTGAACTTAGCTAACAGATATCACATGTGTAGAAGTATGCTATGAACATGGCAAGCACTAAGGATCAAGCTTCACTTCATAACTCGTTAGAATAAGCTCATGAAGGGTAAAACAAAGACAAAAGCTCATGAAGGGCTTACAAAAGAAATGGCTTTTAGATTAACAGAAGATTGACTTTGTTGCAACCTACTGCACCACCCATAGTCGGCTTAGCACACTTTCTCATGTCAAACTGACATTTCATTGCGTTGAACTTAGCTAATAGAGATCACATGTGTAGAAGTATGATATGTCACTAAGGATCAAGCTTCACTTCATAACTCGTTAGAATAAGCTCATGAAGGGTACAACAAAGACAAAAGCTCATGAAGGGCTTACAAAAGAAATGGCTTTTAGATTAACATAAGATTGACCTTGTTGCAACCTACTACACCACCCATAGTAGCCTTAGCACACTTTCTCAGGTCAAACTAACATTTCATTGCGTTGAACTTAGCTCACAAAGATCACATCGAAGGAAGTATGCTATGAACATGGATAGCACTAAAGATCAAGCTTCACTTCATAACTCGTTAGAATAAGCTCATGAAGGGTACAACAAAAACAAAAGCTCATGAAGGGCTTACAAAAGACATGGCTTTTAGATTAACAGAAGATTGACTTTGTTGCAACCTACTACACCATCCAAAGTCGGCTTAGCACACTTTCTCATGTCAAACTGACATTTCATTGCGTTGAACTTAGCTAATAGAGATCACATGTGTAGAAGTATGATATGAACATGGCAAGCACTAAGGATCAAGCTTCACTTCATAACTCGTTAGAATAAGCTCATGAAGGGTACAACAAAGACAAAAGCTCATGAAGGGCTTACAAAAGAAATGGCTTTTAGATTAACATAAGATTGACCTTGTTGCAACCTACTACACCACCCATAGTAGCCTTAGCACACTTTCTCAGGTCAAACTAACATTTCATTGCGTTGAACTTAGCTCACAGAGATCACATCGAAGGAAGTATGATATGAACATGGATAGCACTAAAGATCAAGCTTCACTTCATAACTCGTTAGAATAAGCTCATGAAGGGTACAACAAAAACAAAAGCTCATGAAGGGCTTACAAAAGAAATGGCTTTTAGATTAACAGAAGATTGACTTTTTTGCAACCTACTACACCACCCATAGTCGGCTTAGCACACTTTCTCATGTCAAACTGACATTTCATTGCGTTGAACTTAGCTAATAGAGATCACATGTGTAGAAGTATGATATGAACATGGCAAGCACTAAGGATCAAGCTTCACTTCATAACTCGTTAGAATAAGCTCATGAAGGGTACAACAAAGACAAAAGCTCATGAAGGGCTTACAAAAGACATGGCTTTTAGATTAACATAAGATTGACTTTGTTGCAACCTACTACACCACCCATAGTCGGCTTAGCACACTTTCTCATGTCAAACTGACATTTCATTGCGTTGAACTTAGCTAACAGATATCACATGTGTAGAAGTATGCTATGAACATGGCAAGCACTAAGGATCAAGCTTCACTTCATAACTCGTTAGAATAAGCTCATAAAGGGTAAAACAAAGACAAAAGCTCATGAAGGGCTTACAAAAGAAATGGCTTTTAGATTAACAGAAGATTGACTTTGTTGCAACCTACTACACCACCCATAGTAGGCTTAGTACACTTTCTCATGTCAAACTGACATTTCATTGCGTTGAACTTAGCTAACAGATATCACATGTGTAGAAGTATGCTATAAACATGGCAAGCACTAAGGATCAAGCTTCACTTCATAACTCGTTAGAATAAGCTCATGAAGGGTACAACGAAGACAAAAGCTCATGAAGGGCTTACAAACGAAATGGCTTTTAGATTAACATAAGATTGACCTTGTTGCAACCTACTTCACCACCCATAGTAGCCTTAGCACACTTTCTCAGGTCAAACTAACATTTCATTGCGTTGAACTTAGCTCACAGAGATCACATCGAAGGAAGTATGATATGAACATGGATAGCACTAAAGATCAAGCTTCACTTCATAACTCGTTAGAATAAGCTCATGAAGGGTACAACAAAAACAAAAGCTCATGAAGGGCTTACAAAAGACATGGCTTTTAGATTAACAGAAGATTGACTTTGTTGCAACCTACTACACCATCCAAAGTCGGCTTAGCACACTTTCTCATGTCAAACTGACATTTCATTGCGTTGAACTTAGCTAATAGAGATCACATGTGTAGAAGTATGATATGAACATGGCAAGCACTAAGGATCAAGCTTCACTTCATAACTCGTTAGAATAAGCTCATGAAGGGTACAACAAAGACAAAAGCTCATGAAGGGCTTACAAAAGAAATGGCTTTTAGATTAACATAAGATTGACCTTGTTGCAACCTACTACACCACCCATAGTAGCCTTAGCACACTTTCTCAGGTCAAACTAACATTTCATTGCGTTGAACTTAGCTCACAGAGATCACATCGAAGGAAGTATGATATGAACATGGATAGCACTAAAGATCAAGCTTCACTTCATAACTCGTTAGAATAAGCTCATGAAGGGTACAACAAAAACAAAAGCTCATGAAGGGCTTACAAAAGAAATGGCTTTTAGATTAACAGAAGATTGACTTTTTTGCAACCTACTACACCACCCATAGTCGGCTTAGCACACTTTCTCATGTCAAACTGACATTTCATTGCGTTGAACTTAGCTAATAGAGATCACATGTGTAGAAGTATGATATGAACATGGCAAGCACTAAGGATCAAGCTTCACTTCATAACTCGTTAGAATAAGCTCATGAAGGGTACAACAAAGACAAAAGCTCATGAAGGGCTTACAAAAGACATGGCTTTTAGATTAACATAAGATTGACTTTGTTGCAACCTACTACACCACCCATAGTCGGCTTAGCACACTTTCTCATGTCAAACTGACATTTCATTGCGTTGAACTTAGCTAACAGATATCACATGTGTAGAAGTATGCTATGAACATGGCAAGCACTAAGGATCAAGCTTCACTTCATAACTCGTTAGAATAAGCTCATAAAGGGTAAAACAAAGACAAAAGCTCATGAAGGGCTTACAAAAGAAATGGCTTTTAGATTAACAGAAGATTGACTTTGTTGCAACCTACTACACCACCCATAGTAGGCTTAGTACACTTTCTCATGTCAAACTGACATTTCATTGCGTTGAACTTAGCTAACAGATATCACATGTGTAGAAGTATGCTATAAACATGGCAAGCACTAAGGATCAAGCTTCACTTCATAACTCGTTAGAATAAGCTCATGAAGGGTACAACGAAGACAAAAGCTCATGAAGGGCTTACAAAAGAAATGGCTTTTAGATTAACATAAGATTGACCTTGTTGCAACCTACTTCACCACCCATAGTAGCCTTAGCACACTTTCTCAGGTCAAACTAACATTTCATTGCGTTGAACTTAGCTCACAGAGATCACATCGAAGGAAGTATGATATGAACATGGATAGCACTAAAGATCAAGCTTCACTTCATAACTCGTTAGAATAAGCTCATGAAGGGTACAACAAAAACAAAAGCTCATGAAGGGCTTACAAAAGAAATGGCTTTTAGATTAACAGAAGATTGACTTTTTTGCAACCTACTACACCACCCATAGTCGGCTTAGCACACTTTCTCATGTCAAACTGACATTTCATTGCGTTGAACTTAGCTAATAGAGATCACATGTGTAGAAGTATGATATGAACATGGCAAGCACTAAGGATCAAGCTTCACTTCATAACTCGTTAGAATAAGCTCATGAAGGGTACAACAAAGACAAAAGCTCATGAAGGGCTTACAAAAGAAATGGCTTTTAGATTAACATAAGATTGACCTTGTTGCAACCTACTACACCACCCATAGTAGCCTTAGCACACTTTCTCAGGTCAAACTAACATTTCATTGCGTTGAACTTAGCTCACAGAGATCACATCGAAGGAAGTATGATATGAACATGGATAGCACTAAAGATCAAGCTTCACTTCATAACTCGTTAGAATAAGCTCATGAAGGGTACAACAAAAACAAAAGCTCATGAAGGGCTTACAAAAGAAATGGCTTTTAGATTAACAGAAGATTGACTTTTTTGCAACCTACTACACCACCCATAGTCGGCTTAGCACACTTTCTCATGTCAAACTGACATTTCATTGCGTTGAACTTAGCTAATAGAGATCACATGTGTAGAAGTATGATATGAACATGGCAAGCACTAAGGATCAAGCTTCACTTCATAACTCGTTAGAATAAGCTCATGAAGGGTACAACAAAGACAAAAGCTCATGAAGGGCTTACAAAAGACATGGCTTTTAGATTAACATAAGATTGACTTTGTTGCAACCTACTACACCACCCATAGTCGGCTTAGCACACTTTCTCATGTCAAACTGACATTTCATTGCGTTGAACTTAGCTAACAGATATCACATGTGTAGAAGTATGCTATGAACATGGCAAGCACTAAGGATCAAGCTTCACTTCATAACTCGTTAGAATAAGCTCATAAAGGGTAAAACAAAGACAAAAGCTCATGAAGGGCTTACAAAAGAAATGGCTTTTAGATTAACAGAAGATTGACTTTGTTGCAACCTACTACACCACCCATAGTAGGCTTAGTACACTTTCTCATGTCAAACTGACATTTCATTGCGTTGAACTTAGCTAACAGATATCACATGTGTAGAAGTATGCTATAAACATGGCAAGCACTAAGGATCAAGCTTCACTTCATAACTCGTTAGAATAAGCTCATGAAGGGTACAACGAAGACAAAAGCTCATGAAGGGCTTACAAAAGAAATGGCTTTTAGATTAACATAAGATTGACCTTGTTGCAACCTACTTCACCACCCATAGTAGCCTTAGCACACTTTCTCAGGTCAAACTAACATTTCATTGCGTTGAACTTAGCTCACAGAGATCACATCGAAGGAAGTATGATATGAACATGGATAGCACTAAAGATCAAGCTTCACTTCATAACTCGTTAGAATAAGCTCATGAACGGTACACCAAATACATAAGCTCATATATGGCTCACAAAAGACATGGCTTTTAGATTAGCAGAAGATTGACCTGGATGCAACCTATTACACCGCCGTGGTTGGCTTAGCACACTTTCTAATGTCAAACTGACATTACATTTCGTTGAACTTAGCTAATAGAGATCACATGTGTAGAAGTATGATATGAACATGGCAAGCACTAAGGATCAAGCTTCACTTCATAACTCGTTAGAATAAGCTCATGAAGGGTACAACGAAGACAAAAGCTCATGAAGGGCTTACAAAAGAAATGGCTTTTAGATTAACATAAGATTGACCTTGTTGCAACCTACTACACCACCTATAGTAGCCTTAGCACACTTTCTCAGGTCAAACTAACATTTCATTGCGTTGAACTTAGCTCACAGAGATCACATCGAAGGAAGTATGATATGAACATGGATAGCACTAAAGATCAAGCTTCACTTCATAACTCGTTAGAATAAGCTCATGAAGGGTACACCAAATACATAAGCTCATATATGGCTCACAAAAGACATGGCTTTTAGATTAGCAGAAGATTGACATGGAAGCAACCTATTACACCGCCGTGGTTGGCTTAGCACACTTTCTAATGTCAAACTGACATTACATTTCGTTGAACTTAGCTAATAGAGATCACATGTGTAGAAGTATTATATGAACATGGCAAGCACTAAGGATCAAGCTTCACTTCATAACTCGTTAGAATAAGCTCATGAAGGGTACAACGAAGACAAAAGCTCATGAAGGGCTTACAAAAGAAATGACTTTTAGATTAACATAAGATTGACCATGTTGCAACCTACTACACCACCCATAGTCGGCTTAGCACACTTTCTCATGTCAAATTGACATTTCATTGCGTTGAACTTAGCTAATAGAGATCACATGTGTAGAAGTATGATATGAACATGGCAAGCACTAAGGATCAAGCTTCACTTCATAACTCGTTAGAATAAGCTCATGAAGGGTACAACAAAGACAAAAGCTCATGAAGGGCTTACAAAAGAAATGACTTTTAGATTAACAGAAGATTGACCTTGTTGCAACCTACTACACCACCCATAGTAGGCTTAGTACACTTTCTCATGTCAAACTGACATTTCATTGCGTTGAACTTAGCTAACAGATATCACATGTGTAGAAGTATGCTATGAACATGGCAAGCACTAAGGATCAAGCTTCACTTCATAACTCGTTAGAATAAGCTCATGAAGGGTACAACAAAAACAAAAGCTCATGAAGGGCTTACAAAAGACATGGCTTTTAGATTAACAGAAGATTGACTTTGTTGCAACCTACTACACCATCCAAAGTCGGCTTAGCACACTTTCTCATGTCAAACTGACATTTCATTGCGTTGAACTTAGCTAATAGAGATCACATGTGTAGAAGTATGATATGAACATGGCAAGCACTAAGGATCAAGCTTCACTTCATAACTCGTTAGAATAAGCTCATGAAGGGTACAACAAAGACAAAAGCTCATGAAGGGCTTACAAAAGAAATGGCTTTTAGATTAACATAAGATTGACCTTGTTGCAACCTACTACACCACCCATAGTAGCCTTAGCACACTTTCTCAGGTCAAACTAACATTTCATTGCGTTGAACTTAGCTCACAGAGATCACATCGAAGGAAGTATGATATGAACATGGATAGCACTAAAGATCAAGCTTCACTTCATAACTCGTTAGAATAAGCTCATGAAGGGTACAACAAAAACAAAAGCTCATGAAGGGCTTACAAAAGAAATGGCTTTTAGATTAACAGAAGATTGACTTTTTTGCAACCTACTACACCACCCATAGTCGGCTTAGCACACTTTCTCATGTCAAACTGACATTTCATTGCGTTGAACTTAGCTAATAGAGATCACATGTGTAGAAGTATGATATGAACATGGCAAGCACTAAGGATCAAGCTTCACTTCATAACTCGTTAGAATAAGCTCATGAAGGGTACAACAAAGACAAAAGCTCATGAAGGGCTTACAAAAGACATGGCTTTTAGATTAACATAAGATTGACTTTGTTGCAACCTACTACACCACCCATAGTCGGCTTAGCACACTTTCTCATGTCAAACTGACATTTCATTGCGTTGAACTTAGCTAACAGATATCACATGTGTAGAAGTATGCTATGAACATGGCAAGCACTAAGGATCAAGCTTCACTTCATAACTCGTTAGAATAAGCTCATAAAGGGTAAAACAAAGACAAAAGCTCATGAAGGGCTTACAAAAGAAATGGCTTTTAGATTAACAGAAGATTGACTTTGTTGCAACCTACTACACCACCCATAGTAGGCTTAGTACACTTTCTCATGTCAAACTGACATTTCATTGCGTTGAACTTAGCTAACAGATATCACATGTGTAGAAGTATGCTATAAACATGGCAAGCACTAAGGATCAAGCTTCACTTCATAACTCGTTAGAATAAGCTCATGAAGGGTACAACGAAGACAAAAGCTCATGAAGGGCTTACAAAAGAAATGGCTTTTAGATTAACATAAGATTGACCTTGTTGCAACCTACTTCACCACCCATAGTAGCCTTAGCACACTTTCTCAGGTCAAACTAACATTTCATTGCGTTGAACTTAGCTCACAGAGATCACATCGAAGGAAGTATGATATGAACATGGATAGCACTAAAGATCAAGCTTCACTTCATAACTCGTTAGAATAAGCTCATGAACGGTACACCAAATACATAAGCTCATATATGGCTCACAAAAGACATGGCTTTTAGATTAGCAGAAGATTGACCTGGATGCAACCTATTACACCGCCGTGGTTGGCTTAGCACACTTTCTAATGTCAAACTGACATTACATTTCGTTGAACTTAGCTAATAGAGATCACATGTGTAGAAGTATGATATGAACATGGCAAGCACTAAGGATCAAGCTTCACTTCATAACTCGTTAGAATAAGCTCATGAAGGGTACAACGAAGACAAAAGCTCATGAAGGGCTTACAAAAGAAATGGCTTTTAGATTAACATAAGATTGACCTTGTTGCAACCTACTACACCACCCATAGTAGCCTTAGCACACTTTCTCAGGTCAAACTAACATTTCATTGCGTTGAACTTAGCTCACAGAGATCACATCGAAGGAAGTATGATATGAACATGGATAGCACTAAAGATCAAGCTTCACTTCATAACTCGTTAGAATAAGCTCATGAAGGGTACACCAAATACATAAGCTCATATATGGCTCACAAAAGACATGGCTTTTAGATTAGCAGAAGATTGACATGGAAGCAACCTATTACACCGCCGTGGTTGGCTTAGCACACTTTCTAATGTCAAACTGACATTACATTTCGTTGAACTTAGCTAATAGAGATCACATGTGTAGAAGTATTATATGAACATGGCAAGCACTAAGGATCAAGCTTCACTTCATAACTCGTTAGAATAAGCTCATGAAGGGTACAACGAAGACAAAAGCTCATGAAGGGCTTACAAAAGAAATGGCTTTTAGATTAACATAAGATTGACCATGTTGCAACCTACTACACCACCCATAGTCGGCTTAGCACACTTTCTCATGTCAAATTGACATTTCATTGCGTTGAACTTAGCTAATAGAGATCACATGTGTAGAAGTATGATATGAACATGGCAAGCACTAAGGATCAAGCTTCACTTCATAACTCGTTAGAATAAGCTCATGAAGGGTACAACAAAGACAAAAGCTCATGAAGGGCTTACAAAAGAAATAACTTTTAGATTAACAGAAGATTGACCTTGTTGCAACCTACTACACCACCCATAGTAGGCTTAGTACACTTTCTCATGTCAAACTGACATTTCATTGCGTTGAACTTAGCTAACAGAGATCACATGTGTAGAAGTATGATATGAACATGGCAAGCACTAAGGATCAAGCTTCACTTCATAACTCGTTAGAATAAGCTCATGAAGGGTACAACAAAGACAAAAGCTCATGAAGGGCTTACAAAAGACATGGCTTTTAGATTAACAGAAGATTGACCTTGTTGCAACCTACTACACCACCCATAGTAGGCTTAGTACACTTTCTCATGTCAAACTGACATTTCATTGCGTTGAACTTAGCTAACAGATATCACATGTGTAGAAGTATGATATGAACATGGCAAGCACAAAGGATCAAGCTTCACTTCATAACTCGTTAGAATAAGCTCATGAAGGGTACAACAAAGACAAAAGCTCATGAAGGGCTTACAAAAGACATGGCTTTTAGATTAACAGAAGATTGACCTTGTTGCAACCTACTACACCACCCATAGTAGCCTTAGCACACTTTCTCAGGTCAAACTAACATTTCATTGCGTTGAACTTAGCTCACAGAGATCACAACAACGGAAGTATGATATGAACATGGATAGCACTAAAGATCAAGCTTCACTTCATAACTCGTTAGAATAAGCTCATGAAGGGTACACCAAATACATAAGCTCATATATGGCTCACAAAAGACATGGCTTTTAGATTAGCAGAAGATTGACATGGATGCAACCTATTACACCGCCGTGGTTGGCTTAGCACACTTTCTCGTGTCAAACTGACATTACATTTCATTGAACTTAGCTAATAGAGATCACATGTGTAGAAGTATGATATAAACATGGCAAGCACTAAGGATCAAGCTTCACTTCATAACTCGTTAGAATAAGCTCATGAAGGGTACAACAAAGACAAAAGCTCATGAAGGGCTTACAAAAGAAATGGCTTTTAGATTAACATAAGATTGACCTTGTTGCAACCTACTACACCACCCATAGTAGCCTTAGCACACTTTCTCAGGTCAAACTAACATTTCATTGCGTTGAACTTAGCTCACAGAGATCACATCGAAGGAAGTATGATATGAACATGGATAGCACTAAAGATCAAGCTTCACTTCATAACTCGTTAGAATAAGCTCATGAAGGGTACAACAAAAACAAAAGCTCATCAAGGGCTCACAAAAGACATGGCTTTTAGATTAACAGAAGATTGACTTTGTTGCAACCTACTACACCACCCATAGTAGCCTTAGCACACTTTCTCAGGTCAAACTAACATTTCATTGCGTTGAACTTAGCTCACAGAGATCACAACAACGGAAGTATGATATGAACATGGATAGCACTAAAGATCAAGCTTCACTTCATAACTCGTTAGAATAAGCTCATGAAGGGTACACCAAATACATAAGCTCATATATGGCTCACAAAAGACATGGCTTTTAGATTAGCAGAAGATTGACATGGATGCAACCTATTACACCGCCGTGGTTGGCTTAGCACACTTTCTCGTGTCAAACTGACATTACATTTCGTTGAACTTAGCTAATAGAGATCACATGTGTAGAAGTATGATATAAACATGGCAAGCACTAAGGATCAAGCTTCACTTCATAACTCGTTAGAATAAGCTCATGAAGGGTACAACAAAGACAAAAGCTCATGAAGGGCTTACAAAAGAAATGGCTTTTAGATTAACATAAGATTGACCTTGTTGCAACCTACTACACCACCCATAGTAGCCTTAGCACACTTTCTCAGGTCAAACTAACATTTCATTGCGTTGAACTTAGCTCACAGAGATCACATCGAAGGAAGTATGATATGAACATGGATAGCACTAAAGATCAAGCTTCACTTCATAACTCGTTAGAATAAGCTCATGAAGGGTACAACAAAGACAAAAGCTCATGAAGGGCTTACAAAAGAAATAACTTTTAGATTAACAGAAGATTGACCTTGTTGCAACCTACTACACCACCCATAGTAGGCTTAGTACACTTTCTCATGTCAAACTGACATTTCATTGCGTTGAACTTAGCTAACAGAGATCACATGTGTAGAAGTATGATATGAACATGGCAAGCACTAAGGATCAAGCTTCACTTCATAACTCGTTAGAATAAGCTCATGAAGGGTACAACAAAGACAAAAGCTCATGAAGGGCTTACAAAAGACATGGCTTTTAGATTAACAGAAGATTGACCTTGTTGCAACCTACTACACCACCCATAGTAGGCTTAGTACACTTTCTCATGTCAAACTGACATTTCATTGCGTTGAACTTAGCTAACAGATATCACATGTGTAGAAGTATGATATGAACATGGCAAGCACAAAGGATCAAGCTTCACTTCATAACTCGTTAGAATAAGCTCATGAAGGGTACAACAAAGACAAAAGCTCATGAAGGGCTTACAAAAGACATGGCTTTTAGATTAACAGAAGATTGACCTTGTTGCAACCTACTACACCACCCATAGTAGCCTTAGCACACTTTCTCAGGTCAAACTAACATTTCATTGCGTTGAACTTAGCTCACAGAGATCACAACAACGGAAGTATGATATGAACATGGATAGCACTAAAGATCAAGCTTCACTTCATAACTCGTTAGAATAAGCTCATGAAGGGTACACCAAATACATAAGCTTATATATGGCTCACAAAAGACATGGCTTTTAGATTAGCAGAAGATTGACATGGATGCAACCTATTACACCGCCGTGGTTGGCTTAGCACACTTTCTCGTGTCAAACTGACATTACATTTCGTTGAACTTAGCTAATAGAGATCACATGTGTAGAAGTATGATATAAACATGGCAAGCACTAAGGATCAAGCTTCACTTCATAACTCGTTAGAATAAGCTCATGAAGGGTACAACAAAGACAAAAGCTCATGAAGGGCTTACAAAAGAAATGGCTTTTAGATTAACATAAGATTGACCTTGTTGCAACCTACTACACCACCCATAGTAGCCTTAGCACACTTTCTCAGGTCAAACTAACATTTCATTGCGTTGAACTTAGCTCACAGAGATCACATCGAAGGAAGTATGATATGAACATGGATAGCACTAAAGATCAAGTTTCACTTCATAACTCGTTAGAATAAGCTCATGAAGGGTACAACAAAAACAAAAGCTCATCAAGGGCTTACAAAAGACATGGCTTTTAGATTAACAGAAGATTGACTTTGTTGCAACCTACTACACCACCCAAAGTCGGCTTACAACACTTTCTCATGTCAAACTGACATTTCATTGCGTTGAACTTAGCTAATAGAGATCACATGTGTAGAAGTATGATATGAACATGGCAAGCACTAAGGATCAAGCTTCACTTCATAACTCGTTAGAATAAGCTCATGAAGGGTACAACAAAGACAAAAGCTCATGAAGGGCTTACAAAAGACATGGCTTTTAGATTAACAGAAGATTGACCTTGTTGCAACCTACTACACCACCCATAGTAGCCTTAGCACACTTTCTCAGGTCAAACTAACATTTCATTGCGTTGAACTTAGCTCACAGAGATCACATCGAAGGAAGTATGCTATAAACATGGATAGCACTAAAGATCAAGCTTCACTTCATAACTCGTTAGAATAAGCTCATGAAGGGTACAACAAAAACAAAAGCTCATGAAGGGCTTACAAAAGACATGGCTTTTAGATTAACAGAAGATTGACTTTGTTGCAACCTACTACACCATCCAAAGTCGGCTTAGCACACTTTCTCATGTCAAACTGACATTTCATTGCGTTGAACTTAGCTAATAGAGATCACATGTGTAGAAGTATGATATGAACATGGCAAGCACTAAGGATCAAGCTTCACTTCATAACTCGTTAGAATAAGCTCATGAAGGGTACAACAAAGACAAAAGCTCATGAAGGGCTTACAAAAGAAATGGCTTTTAGATTAATAGAAGATTGACTTTGTTGCAACCTACTACACAACCCATAGTCGGCTTAGCACACTTTCTAATGTCTAACTGACATTTCATTTCGTTGAACTTAGCTAATAGAGATCAATGTGTAGAAGTATGATATGAACATGGCAAGCACTAAGGATCAAGCTTCACTTCATAACTCGTTAGAATAAGCTCATGAAGGGTAAAACAAAGACAAAAGCTCATGAAGGGCTTACAAAAGAAATGGCTTTTAGATTAACAGAAGATTGACTTTGTTGCAACCTACTACACCACCCATAGTAGGCTTAGCACACTTTCTCATGTCAAACTGACATTTCATTGCGTTGAACTTAGCTAAAAGAGATCACGTGGGAGGAAGTATGCTATAAACATGGATAGCACTAAAGATCAAGCTTCACTTCATAACTCGTTAGAATAAGCTCATGAAGGGTACACCAAAGACATAAGCTCATATAGGTCTCACAAAAGACATGGCTTTTAGATTAACATAAGATTGACCATGTTGCAACCTACTACACCACCCATAGTCGGCTTAGCACACTTTCTCGTGTCAAACTGACATTACATTTCGTTGAACTTAGCTAATAGAGATCACATGTGTAGAAGTATGATATGAACATGGCAAGCACTAAGGATCAAGCTTCACTTCATAACTCGTTAGAATAAGCTCATGAAGGGTACAACAAAGACAAAAGCTCATGAAGGGCTTACAAAAGAAATAACTTTTAGATTAACAGAAGATTGACCTTGTTGCAACCTACTACACCACCCATAGTAGGCTTAGTACACTTTCTCATGTCAAACTGACATTTCATTGCGTTGAACTTAGCTAACAGAGATCACATGTGTAGAAGTATGATATGAACATGGCAAGCACTAAGGATCAAGCTTCACTTCATAACTCGTTAGAATAAGCTCATGAAGGGTACAACAAAGACAAAAGCTCATGAAGGGCTTACAAAAGACATGGCTTTTAGATTAACAGAAGATTGACCTTGTTGCAACCTACTACACCACCCATAGTAGGCTTAGTACACTTTCTCATGTCAAACTGACATTTCATTGCGTTGAACTTAGCTAACAGATATCACATGTGTAGAAGTATGATATGAACATGGCAAGCACAAAGGATCAAGCTTCACTTCATAACTCGTTAGAATAAGCTCATGAAGGGTACAACAAAGACAAAAGCTCATGAAGGGCTTACAAAAGACATGGCTTTTAGATTAACAGAAGATTGACCTTGTTGCAACCTACTACACCACCCATAGTAGCCTTAGCACACTTTCTCAGGTCAAACTAACATTTCATTGCGTTGAACTTAGCTCACAGAGATCACAACAACGGAAGTATGATATGAACATGGATAGCACTAAAGATCAAGCTTCACTTCATAACTCGTTAGAATAAGCTCATGAAGGGTACACCAAATACATAAGCTCATATATGGCTCACAAAAGACATGGCTTTTAGATTAGCAGAAGATTGACATGGATGCAACCTATTACACCGCCGTGGTTGGCTTAGCACACTTTCTCGTGTCAAACTGACATTACATTTCATTGAACTTAGCTAATAGAGATCACATGTGTAGAAGTATGATATAAACATGGCAAGCACTAAGGATCAAGCTTCACTTCATAACTCGTTAGAATAAGCTCATGAAGGGTACAACAAAGACAAAAGCTCATGAAGGGCTTACAAAAGAAATGGCTTTTAGATTAACATAAGATTGACCTTGTTGCAACCTACTACACCACCCATAGTAGCCTTAGCACACTTTCTCAGGTCAAACTAACATTTCATTGCGTTGAACTTAGCTCACAGAGATCACATCGAAGGAAGTATGATATGAACATGGATAGCACTAAAGATCAAGCTTCACTTCATAACTCGTTAGAATAAGCTCATGAAGGGTACAACAAAAACAAAAGCTCATCAAGGGCTCACAAAAGACATGGCTTTTAGATTAACAGAAGATTGACTTTGTTGCAACCTACTACACCACCCATAGTAGCCTTAGCACACTTTCTCAGGTCAAACTAACATTTCATTGCGTTGAACTTAGCTCACAGAGATCACAACAACGGAAGTATGATATGAACATGGATAGCACTAAAGATCAAGCTTCACTTCATAACTCGTTAGAATAAGCTCATGAAGGGTACACCAAATACATAAGCTCATATATGGCTCACAAAAGACATGGCTTTTAGATTAGCAGAAGATTGACATGGATGCAACCTATTACACCGCCGTGGTTGGCTTAGCACACTTTCTCGTGTCAAACTGACATTACATTTCGTTGAACTTAGCTAATAGAGATCACATGTGTAGAAGTATGATATAAACATGGCAAGCACTAAGGATCAAGCTTCACTTCATAACTCGTTAGAATAAGCTCATGAAGGGTACAACAAAGACAAAAGCTCATGAAGGGCTTACAAAAGAAATGGCTTTTAGATTAACATAAGATTGACCTTGTTGCAACCTACTACACCACCCATAGTAGCCTTAGCACACTTTCTCAGGTCAAACTAACATTTCATTGCGTTGAACTTAGCTCACAGAGATCACATCGAAGGAAGTATGATATGAACATGGATAGCACTAAAGATCAAGCTTCACTTCATAACTCGTTAGAATAAGCTCATGAAGGGTACAACAAAGACAAAAGCTCATGAAGGGCTTACAAAAGAAATAACTTTTAGATTAACAGAAGATTGACCTTGTTGCAACCTACTACACCACCCATAGTAGGCTTAGTACACTTTCTCATGTCAAACTGACATTTCATTGCGTTGAACTTAGCTAACAGAGATCACATGTGTAGAAGTATGATATGAACATGGCAAGCACTAAGGATCAAGCTTCACTTCATAACTCGTTAGAATAAGCTCATGAAGGGTACAACAAAGACAAAAGCTCATGAAGGGCTTACAAAAGACATGGCTTTTAGATTAACAGAAGATTGACCTTGTTGCAACCTACTACACCACCCATAGTAGGCTTAGTACACTTTCTCATGTCAAACTGACATTTCATTGCGTTGAACTTAGCTAACAGATATCACATGTGTAGAAGTATGATATGAACATGGCAAGCACAAAGGATCAAGCTTCACTTCATAACTCGTTAGAATAAGCTCATGAAGGGTACAACAAAGACAAAAGCTCATGAAGGGCTTACAAAAGACATGGCTTTTAGATTAACAGAAGATTGACCTTGTTGCAACCTACTACACCACCCATAGTAGCCTTAGCACACTTTCTCAGGTCAAACTAACATTTCATTGCGTTGAACTTAGCTCACAGAGATCACAACAACGGAAGTATGATATGAACATGGATAGCACTAAAGATCAAGCTTCACTTCATAACTCGTTAGAATAAGCTCATGAAGGGTACACCAAATACATAAGCTCATATATGGCTCACAAAAGACATGGCTTTTAGATTAGCAGAAGATTGACATGGATGCAACCTATTACACCGCCGTGGTTGGCTTAGCACACTTTCTCGTGTCAAACTGACATTACATTTCGTTGAACTTAGCTAATAGAGATCACATGTGTAGAAGTATGATATAAACATGGCAAGCACTAAGGATCAAGCTTCACTTCATAACTCGTTAGAATAAGCTCATGAAGGGTACAACAAAGACAAAAGCTCATGAAGGGCTTACAAAAGAAATGGCTTTTAGATTAACATAAGATTGACCTTGTTGCAACCTACTACACCACCCATAGTAGCCTTAGCACACTTTCTCAGGTCAAACTAACATTTCATTGCGTTGAACTTAGCTCACAGAGATCACATCGAAGGAAGTATGATATGAACATGGATAGCACTAAAGATCAAGTTTCACTTCATAACTCGTTAGAATAAGCTCATGAAGGGTACAACAAAAACAAAAGCTCATCAAGGGCTTACAAAAGACATGGCTTTTAGATTAACAGAAGATTGACTTTGTTGCAACCTACTACACCACCCAAAGTCGGCTTACAACACTTTCTCATGTCAAACTGACATTTCATTGCGTTGAACTTAGCTAATAGAGATCACATGTGTAGAAGTATGATATGAACATGGCAAGCACTAAGGATCAAGCTTCACTTCATAACTCGTTAGAATAAGCTCATGAAGGGTACAACAAAGACAAAAGCTCATGAAGGGCTTACAAAAGACATGGCTTTTAGATTAACAGAAGATTGACCTTGTTGCAACCTACTACACCACCCATAGTAGCCTTAGCACACTTTCTCAGGTCAAACTAACATTTCATTGCGTTGAACTTAGCTCACAGAGATCACATCGAAGGAAGTATGCTATAAACATGGATAGCACTAAAGATCAAGCTTCACTTCATAACTCGTTAGAATAAGCTCATGAAGGGTACAACAAAAACAAAAGCTCATGAAGGGCTTACAAAAGACATGGCTTTTAGATTAACAGAAGATTGACTTTGTTGCAACCTACTACACCATCCAAAGTCGGCTTAGCACACTTTCTCATGTCAAACTGACATTTCATTGCGTTGAACTTAGCTAATAGAGATCACATGTGTAGAAGTATGATATGAACATGGCAAGCACTAAGGATCAAGCTTCACTTCATAACTCGTTAGAATAAGCTCATGAAGGGTACAACAAAGACAAAAGCTCATGAAGGGCTTACAAAAGAAATGGCTTTTAGATTAATAGAAGATTGACTTTGTTGCAACCTACTACACAACCCATAGTCGGCTTAGCACACTTTCTAATGTCTAACTGACATTTCATTTCGTTGAACTTAGCTAATAGAGATCAATGTGTAGAAGTATGATATGAACATGGCAAGCACTAAGGATCAAGCTTCACTTCATAACTCGTTAGAATAAGCTCATGAAGGGTAAAACAAAGACAAAAGCTCATGAAGGGCTTACAAAAGAAATGGCTTTTAGATTAACAGAAGATTGACTTTGTTGCAACCTACTACACCACCCATAGTAGGCTTAGCACACTTTCTCATGTCAAACTGACATTTCATTGCGTTGAACTTAGCTAAAAGAGATCACGTGGGAGGAAGTATGCTATAAACATGGATAGCACTAAAGATCAAGCTTCACTTCATAACTCGTTAGAATAAGCTCATGAAGGGTACACCAAAGACATAAGCTCATATAGGTCTCACAAAAGACATGGCTTTTAGATTAACATAAGATTGACCATGTTGCAACCTACTACACCACCCATAGTCGGCTTAGCACACTTTCTCGTGTCAAACTGACATTACATTTCGTTGAACTTAGCTAATAGAGATCACATGTGTAGAAGTATGATATGAACATGGCAAGCACTAAGGATCAAGCTTCACTTCATAACTCGTTAGAATAAGCTCATGAAGGGTACAACAAAGACAAAAGCTCATGAAGGGCTTACAAAAGACATGGCTTTTAGATTAACAGAAGATTGACTTTGTTGCAACCTACTACACCACCCAAAGTCGGCTTAGCACACTTTCTCATGTCAAACTGACATTTCATTGCGTTGAACTTAGCTAATAGAGATCACATGTGTAGAAGTATGATATGAACATGGCAAGCACTAAGGATCAAGCTTCACTTTATAACTCGTTAGAATAAGCTCATGAAGGGTACAACAAAGACAAAAGCTCATGAAGGGCTTACAAAAGACATGGCTTTTAGATTAACAGAAGATTGACCTTGTTGCAACCTACTACACCACCCATAGTAGGCTTAGTACACTTTCTCATGTCAAACTGACATTTCATTGCGTTGAACTTAGCTAACAGATATCACATGTGTAGAAGTATGCTATGAACATGGCAAGCACTAAGGATCAAGCTTCACTTCATAACTCGTTAGAATAAGCTCATGAAGGGTAAAACAAAGACAAAAGCTCATGAAGGGCTTACAAAAGAAATGGCTTTTAGATTAACAGAAGATTGACTTTGTTGCAACCTACTACACCACCCATAGTAGGCTTAGCACACTTTCTCATGTCAAACTGACATTTCATTGCGTTGAACTTAGCTAAAAGAGATCACGTGGGAGGAAGTATGATATGAACATGGATAGCACTAAAGATCAAGCTTCACTTCATAACTCGTTAGAATAAGCTCATGAAGGGTACACCAAAGACATAAGCTCATATAGGTCTCACAAAAGACATGGCTTTTAGATTAGCAGAAGATTGACCTGGATGCAACCTATTACACCGCTGTGGTTGGCTTAGCACACTTTCTAATGTCAAACTGACATTTCATTTCGTTGAACTTAGCTAACAGAGATCACATGTGTAGAAGTATGATATGAACATGGCAAGCACTAAGGATCAAGCTTCACTTCATAACTCGTTAGAATAAGCTCATGAAGGGTACAACAAAGACAAAAGCTCATGAAGGGCTTACAAAAGACATGACTTTTAGATTAACAGAAGATTGACCTTGTTGCAACCTACTACACCACCCATAGTAGGCTTAGTACACTTTCTCATGTCAAACTGACATTTCATTGCGTTGAACTTAGCTAACAGATATCACATGTGTAGAAGTATGATATGAACATGGCAAGCACTAAGGATCAAGCTTCACTTCATAACTCGTTAGAATAAGCTCATGAAGGGTACAACAAAGACAAAAGCTCATGAAGGGCTTACAAAAGACATGGCTTTTAGATTAACAGAAGATTGACCTTGTTGCAACCTACTACACCACCCATAGTAGCCTTAGCACACTTTCTCAGGTCAAACTAACATTTCATTGCGTTGAACTTAGCTCACAGAGATCACAACAACGGAAGTATGATATGAACATGGATAGCACTAAAGATCAAGCTTCACTTCATAACTCGTTAGAATAAGCTCATGAAGGGTACACCAAATACATAAGCTCATATATGGCTCACAAAAGACATGGCTTTTAGATTAGCAGAAGATTGACATGGATGCAACCTATTACACCGCCGTGGTTGGCTTAGCACACTTTCTCGTGTCAAACTGACATTACATTTCGTTGAACTTAGCTAATAGAGATCACATGTGTAGAAGTATGATATAAACATGGCAAGCACTAAGGATCAAGCTTCACTTCATAACTCGTTAGAATAAGCTCATGAAGGGTACAACAAAGACAAAAGCTCATGAAGGGCTTACAAAAGAAATGGCTTTTAGATTAACATAAGATTGACCTTGTTGCAACCTACTACACCACCCATAGTAGCCTTAGCACACTTTCTCAGGTCAAACTAACATTTCATTGCGTTGAACTTAGCTCACAGAGATCACATCGAAGGAAGTATGATATGAACATGGATAGCACTAAAGATCAAGCTTCACTTCATAACTCGTTAGAATAAGCTCATGAAGGGTACAACAAAAACAAAAGCTCATCAAGGGCTTACAAAAGACATGGCTTTTAGATTAACAGAAGATTGACTTTGTTGCAACCTACTACACCATCCAAAGTCGGCTTAGCACACTTTCTCATGTCAAACTGACATTTCATTGCGTTGAACTTAGCTAATAGAGATCACATGTGTAGAAGTATGATATGAACATGGCAAGCACTAAGGATCAAGCTTCACTTCATAACTCGTTAGAATAAGCTCATGAAGGGTACAACAAAGACAAAAGCTCATGAAGGGCTT
Source organism: Lepidium didymum (assembly GCA_963920545.1). NCBI lineage: Eukaryota > Viridiplantae > Streptophyta > Magnoliopsida > Brassicales > Brassicaceae > Lepidium > Lepidium didymum. Next base: position 12,102,886 of record OY986981.1, on the reverse strand, counting down.
ACAAAAGAAATGGCTTTTAGATTAACATAAGATTGACCTTGTTGCAACCTACTACACCACCCATAGTAGCCTTAGCACACTTTCTCAGGTCAAACTAACATTTCATTGCGTTGAACTTAGCTCACAGAGATCACATCGAAGGAAGTATGATATGAACATGGATAGCACTAAAGATCAAGTTTCACTTCATAACTCGTTAGAATAAGCTCATGAAGGGTACAACAAAAACAAAAGCTCATCAAGGGCTTACAAAAGACATGGCTTTTAGATTAACAGAAGATTGACTTTGTTGCAACCTACTACACCACCCAAAGTCGGCTTAGCACACTTTCTCATGTCAAACTGACATTTCATTGCGTTGAACTTAGCTAATAGAGATCACATGTGTAGAAGTATGATATGAACATGGCAAGCACTAAGGATCAAGCTTCACTTCATAACTCGTTAGAATAAGCTCATGAAGGGTACAACAAAGACAAAAGCTCATGAAGGGCTTACAAAAGACATGGCTTTTAGATTAACAGAAGATTGACCTTGTTGCAACCTACTACACCACCCATAGTAGGCTTAGTACACTTTCTCATGTCAAACTGACATTTCATTGCGTTGAACTTAGCTAACAGATATCACATGTGTAGAAGTATGCTATGAACATGGCAAGCACTAAGGATCAAGCTTCACTTCATAACTCGTTAGAATAAGCTCATGAAGGGTAAAACAAAGACAAAAGCTCATGAAGGGCTTACAAAAGAAATGGCTTTTAGATTAACAGAAGATTGACTTTGTTGCAACCTACTACACCACCCATAGTAGCCTTAGCACACTTTCTCATGTCAAACTGACATTTCATTGCGTTGAACTTAGCTAAAAGAGATCACGTGGGAGGAAGTATGATATGAACATGGATAGCACTAAAGATCAAGCTTCACTTCATAACTCGTTAGAATAAGCTCATGAAGGGTACACCAAATACATAAGCTCATATATGGCTCACAAAAGACATGGCTTTTAGATTAGCAGAAGATTGACATGGATGCAACCTATTACACCGTCGTGGTTGGCTTAGCACACTTTCTCGTGTCAAACTGACATTACATTTCGTTGAACTTAGCTAATAGAGATCACATGTGTAGAAGTATGATATAAACATGGCAAGCACTAAGGATCAAGCTTCACTTCATAACTCGTTAGAATAAGCTCATGAAGGGTACAACAAAGACAAAAGCTCATGAAGGGCTTACAAAAGAAATGGCTTTTAGATTAACATAGGATTGACCTTGTTGCAACCTACTACACCACCCATAGTAGCCTTAGCACACTTTCTCAGGTCAAACTAACATTTCATTGCGTTGAACTTAGCTCACAGAGATCACATCGAAGGAAGTATGATATGAACATGGATAGCACTAAAGATCAAGCTTCACTTCATAACTCGTTAGAATAAGCTCATGAAGGGTACAACAAAAACAAAAGCTCATCAAGGGCTTACAAAAGACATGGCTTTTAGATTAACAGAAGATTGACTTTGTTGCAACCTACTACACCACCCAAAGTCGGCTTAGCACACTTTCTCATGTCAAACTGACATTTCATTGCGTTGAACTTAGCTAATAGAGATCACATGTGTAGAAGTATGATATGAACATGGCAAGCACTAAGGATCAAGCTTCACTTCATAACTCGTTAGAATAAGCTCATGAAGGGTACAACAAAGACAAAAGCTCATGAAGGGCTTACAAAAGAAATGGCTTTTAGATTAACAGAAGATTGACCTTGTTGCAACCTACTACACCATCCATAGTAGGCTTAGTACACTTTCTCATGTCAAACTGACATTTCATTGCGTTGAACTTAGCTAACAGATATCACATGTGTAGAAGTATGATATGAACATGGCAAGCACTAAGGATCAAGCTTCACTTCATAACTCGTTAGAATAAGCTCATGAAGGGTACAACAAAGACAAAAGCTCATGAAGGGCTTACAAAAGAAATGGCTTTTAGATTAACATAAGATTGACCTTGTTGCAACCTACTACACCACCCATAGTAGCCTTAGCACACTTTCTCAGGTCAAACTAACATTTCATTGCGTTGAACTTAGCTCACAGAGATCACATCGAAGGAAGTATGATATGAACATGGATAGCACTAAAGATCAAGCTTCACTTCATAACTCGTTAGAATAAGCTCATGAAGGGTACACCAAATACATAAGCTCATATATGGCTCACAAAAGACATGGCTTTTAGATTAGCAGAAGATTGACATGGATGCAACCTATTACACCGCCGTGGTTGGCTTAGCACACTTTCTCGTGTCAAACTGACATTACATTTCGTTGAACTTAGCTAATAGAGATCACATGTGTAGAAGTATGATATGAACATGGCAAGCACTAAGGATCAAGCTTCCCTTCATAACTCGTTAGAATAAGCTCATGAAGGGTACAACAAAGACAAAAGCTCATGAAGGGCTTACAAAAGAAATGGCTTTTAGATTAACATAAGATTGACCTTGTTGCAACCTACTACACCACCCATAGTAGCCTTAGCACACCTTCTCAGGTCAAACTAACATTTCATTGCGTTGAACTTAGCTCACAGAGATCACATCGAAGGAAGAATGATATGAACATGGATAGCACTAAAGATCAAGCTTCACTTCATAACTCGTTAGAATAAGCTCATGAAGGGTACACCAAATACATAAGCTCATATATGGCTCACAAAAGACATGGCTTTTAGATTAGCAGAAGATTGACATGGATGCAACCTATTACACCGCCGTGGTTGGCTTAGCACACTTTCTCGTGTCAAACTGACATTACATTTCGTTGAACTTAGCTAATAGAGATCACATGTGTAGAAGTATGATATGAACATGGCAAGCACTAAGGATCAAGCTTCACTTCATAACTCGTTAGAATAAGCTCATGAAGGGTACAACAAAGACAAAAGCTCATGAAGGGCTTACAAAAGACATGGCTTTTAGATTAACAGAAGATTGACCTTGTTGCAACATACTACACCACCCATAGTAGCCTTAGCACACTTTCTCATGTCAAACTGACATTTCATTGCGTTGAACTTAGCTAAAAGAGATCACATGGGAGGAAGTATGACATGAACATGGATAGCACTAAAGATCAAGCTTCACTTCATAACTCGTTAGAATAAGCTCATGAAGGGTACACCAAAGACATAAGCTCATATAGGTCTCACAAAAGACATGGCTTTTAGATTAACAGAAGATTGACTTTGTTGCAACCTACTACACCACCCATAGTCGGCTTAGCACACTTTCTAATGTCAAACTGACATTTCATTTCGTTGAACTAAGCTAATAGAGATCACATGTGTAGAAGTATGATATAAACATGGCAAGCACTAAGGATCAAGCTTCACTTCATAACTCGTTAGAATAAGCTCATGAAGGGTACAACAAAGACAAAAGCTCATGAAGGGCTTACAAAAGAAATGGCTTTTAGATTAACATAAGATTGACCTTGTTGCAACCTACTACACCACCCATAGTAGCCTTAGCACACTTTCTCAGGTCAAACTAACATTTCATTGCGTTGAACTTAGCTCACAGAGATCACATCGAAGGAAGTATGATATGAACATGGACAGCACTAAAGATCAAGCTTCACTTCATAACTCGTTAGAATAAGCTCATGAAGGGTACAACAAAAACAAAAGCTCATCAAGGGCTTACAAAAGACATGGCTTTTAGATTAACAGAAGATTGACTTTGTTGCAACCTACTACACCACCCAAAGTCGGCTTACAACACTTTCTCATGTCAAACTAACATTTCATTGCGTTGAACTTAGCTAATAGAGATCACATGTGTAGAAGTATGATATGAACATGGCAAGCACTAAGGATCAAGCTTCACTTCATAACTCGTTAGAATAAGCTCATGAAGGGTACAACAAAGACAAAAGCTCATGAAGGGCTTACAAAAGACAGGGCTTTTAGATTAACAGAAGATTGACCTTGTTGCAACCTACTAATCCACCCATAGTAGGCTTAGTACACTTTCTCATGTCAAACTGACATTTCATTGCGTTGAACTTAGCTAACAGATATCACATGTGTAGAAGTATGATATGAACATGGCAAGCACTAAGGATCAAGCTTCACTTCATAACTCGTTAGAATAAGCTCATGAAGGGTACAACAAAGACAAAAGCTCATGAAGGGCTTACAAAAGAAATGGCTTTTAGATTAACATAAGATTGACCTTGTTGCAACCTACTACACCACCCATAGTAGCCTTAGCACACTTTCTCAGGTCAAACTAACATTTCATTGCGTTGAACTTAGCTCACAGAGATCACATCGAAGGAAGTATGATATGAACATGGATAGCACTAAAGATCAAGCTTCACTTCATAACTCGTTAGAATAAGCTCATGAAGGGTACACCAAATACATAAGCTCATATATGGCTCACAAAAGACATGGCTTTTAGATTAGCAGAAGATTGACATGGATGCAACCTATTACACCGCCGTGGTTGGCTTAGCACACTTTCTCGTGTCAAACTGACATTACATTTCGTTGAACTTAGCTAATAGAGATCACATGTGTAGAAGTATGATATGAACATGGCAAGCACTAAGGATCAAGCTTCCCTTCATAACTCGTTAGAATAAGCTCATGAAGGGTACAACAAAGACAAAAGCTCATGAAGGGCTTACAAAAGAAATGGCTTTTAGATTAACATAAGATTGACCTTGTTGCAACCTACTACACCACCCATAGTAGCCTTAGCACACCTTCTCAGGTCAAACTAACATTTCATTGCGTTGAACTTAGCTCACAGAGATCACATCGAAGGAAGAATGATATGAACATGGATAGCACTAAAGATCAAGCTTCACTTCATAACTCGTTAGAATAAGCTCATGAAGGGTACACCAAATACATAAGCTCATATATGGCTCACAAAAGACATGGCTTTTAGATTAGCAGAAGATTGACATGGATGCAACCTATTACACCGCCGTGGTTGGCTTAGCACACTTTCTCGTGTCAAACTGACATTACATTTCGTTGAACTTAGCTAATAGAGATCACATGTGTAGAAGTATGATATGAACATGGCAAGCACTAAGGATCAAGCTTCACTTCATAACTCGTTAGAATAAGCTCATGAAGGGTACAACAAAGACAAAAGCTCATGAAGGGCTTACAAAAGACATGGCTTTTAGATTAACAGAAGATTGACCTTGTTGCAACATACTACACCACCCATAGTAGCCTTAGCACACTTTCTCATGTCAAACTGACATTTCATTGCGTTGAACTTAGCTAAAAGAGATCACATGGGAGGAAGTATGATATGAACATGGATAGCACTAAAGATCAAGCTTCACTTCATAACTCGTTAGAATAAGCTCATGAAGGGTACACCAAAGACATAAGCTCATATAGGTCTCACAAAAGACATGGCCTTTAGATTAACAGAAGATTGACTTTGTTGCAACCTACTACACCACCCATAGTCGGCTTAGCACACTTTCTAATGTCAAACTGACATTTCATTTCGTTGAACTAAGCTAATAGAGATCACATGTGTAGAAGTATGATATGAACATGGCAAGCACTAAGGATCAAGCTTCACTTCATAACTCGTTAGAATAAGCTCATGAAGGGTACAACAAAGACAAAAGCTCATGAAGGGCTTACAAAAGAAATGGCTTTTAGATTAACATAAGATTGACCTTGTTGCAACCTACTACACCACCCATAGTAGCCTTAGCACACTTTCTCAGGTCAAACTAACATTTCATTGCGTTGAACTTAGCTCACAGAGATCACATCGAAGGAAGTATGATATGAACATGGATAGCACTAAAGATCAAGCTTCACTTCATAACTCGTTAGAATAAGCTCATGAAGGGTACAACAAAAACAAAAGCTCATCAAGGGCTTACAAAAGACATGGCTTTTAGATTAACAGAAGATTGACTTTGTTGCAACCTACTACACCACCCAAAGTCGGCTTACAACACTTTCTCATGTCAAACTGACATTTCATTGCGTTGAACTTAGTTAATAGAGATCACATGTGTAGAAGTATGATATGAACATGGCAAGCACTAAGGATCAAGCTTCACTTCATAACTCGTTAGAATAAGCTCATGAAGGGTACAACAAAGACAAAAGCTCATGAAGGGCTTACAAAAGACATGGCTTTTAGATTAACAGAAGATTGACCTTGTTGCAACCTACTACACCACCCATAGTAGCCTTAGTACACTTTCTCATGTCAAACTGACATTTCATTGCGTTGAACTTAGCTAACAGATATCACATGTGTAGAAGTATGCTATGAACATGGCAAGCACTAAGGATCAAGCTTCACTTCATAACTCGTTAGAATAAGCTCATGAAGGGTAAAACAAAGATAAAAGCTCATGAAGGGCTTACAAAAGAAATGGCTTTTAGATTAACAGAAGATTGACTTTGTTGCAACCTACTACACCACCCATAGTAGGCTTAGCACACTTTCTCATGTCAAACTGACATTTCATTGCGTTGAACTTAGCTAAAAGAGATCACGTGGGAGGAAGTATGATATGAACATGGATAGCACTAAAGATCAAGCTTCACTTCATAACTCGTTAGAATAAGCTCATGAAGGGTACACCAAAGACATAAGCTCATATAGGTCTCACAAAAGACATGGCTTTTAGATTAGCAGAAGATTGACCTGGATGCAACCTATTACACCGCCGTGGTTGGCTTAGCACACTTTTTAATGTCAAACTGACATTTCATTTCGTTGAACTTAGCTAACAGAGATCACATGTGTAGAAGTATGATATGAACATGGCAAGCACTAAGGATCAAGCTTCACTTCATAACTCGTTAGAATAAGCTCATGAAGGGTACAACAAAGACAAAAGCTCATGAACGGCTTACAAAAGAAATTGCTTTTAGATTAGCAGAAGATTGACCTTGTTGCAACCTACTACACCACCCATAGTAGGCTTAGTACACTTTCTCATGTCAAACTGACATTTCATTGCGTTGAACTTAGCTAACAGATATCACATGTGTAGAAGTATGATATGAACATGGCAAGCACTAAGGATCAAGCTTCACTTCATAACTCGTTAGAATAAGCTCATGAAGGGTACAACAAAGACAAAAGCTCATGAAGGGCTTACAAAAGACATGGCTTTTAGATTAACAGAAGATTGACCTTGTTGCAACCTACTACACCACCCATAGTAGCCTTAGCACACTTTCTTAGGTTAAACTAACATTTCATTGCGTTGAACTTAGCTCACAGAGATCACATCAAAGGAAGTATGATATGAACATGGATAGCACTAAAGATCAAGCTTCACTTCATAACTCGTTAGAATAAGCTCATGAAGGGTACACCAAATACATAAGCTCATATATGGCTCACAAAAGACATGGCTTTTAGATTAGCAGAAGATTGACATGGATGCAACCTATTACACCGTCGTGGTTGGCTTAGCACACTTTCTCGTGTCAAACTGACATTACATTTCGTTGAACTTAGCTAATAGAGATCACATGTGTAGAAGTATGATATAAACATGGCAAGCACTAAGGATCAAGCTTCACTTCATAACTCGTTAGAATAAGCTCATGAAGGGTACAACAAAGACAAAAGCTCATGAAGGGCTTACAAAAGAAATGGCTTTTAGATTAACATAAGATTGACCTTGTTGCAACCTACTACACCACCCATAGTAGCCTTAGCACACTTTCTCAGGTCAAACTAACATTTCATTGCGTTGAACTTAGCTCACAGAGATCACATCGAAGGAAGTATGATATGAACATGGATAGCACTAAAGATCAAGCTTCACTTCATAACTCGTTAGAATAAGCTCATGAAGGGTACAACAAAAACAAAAGCTCATCAAGGGCTTACAAAAGACATGGCTTTTAGATTAACAGAAGATTGACTTTGTTGCAACCTACTACACCACCCAAAGTCGGCTTACAACACTTTCTCATGTCAAACTGACATTTCATTGCGTTGAACTTAGCTAATAGAGATCACATGTGTAGAAGTATGATATGAACATGGCAAGCACTAAGGATCAAGCTTCACTTCATAACTCGTTAGAATAAGCTCATGAAGGGTACAACAAAGACAAAAGCTCATGAAGGGCTTACAAAAGAAATGGCTTTTAGATTAACAGAAGATTGACCTTGTTGCAACCTACTACACCACCCATAGTAGGCTTAGTACACTTTCTCATGTCAAACTGACATTTCATTGCGTTGAACTTAGCTAACAGATATCACATGTGTAGAAGTATGCTATGAACATGGCAAGCACTAAGGATCAAGCTTCACTTCATAACTCGTTAGAATAAGCTCATGAAGGGTAAAACAAAGATAAAAGCTCATGAAGGGCTTACAAAAGAAATGGCTTTTAGATTAACAGAAGATTGACTTTGTTGCAACCTACTACACCACCCATAGTAGGCTTAGCACACTTTCTCATGTCAAACTGACATTTCATTGCGTTGAACTTAGCTAAAAGAGATCACGTGGGAGGAAGTATGATATGAACATGGATAGCACTAAAGATCAAGCTTCACTTCATAACTCGTTAGAATAAGCTCATGAAGGGTACACCAAAGACATAAGCTCATATAGGTCTCACAAAAGACATGGCTTTTAGATTAGCAGAAGATTGACCTGGATGCAACCTATTACACCGCCGTGGTTGGCTTAGCACACTTTTTAATGTCAAACTGACATTTCATTTCGTTGAACTTAGCTAACAGAGATCACATGTGTAGAAGTATGATATGAACATGGCAAGCACTAAGGATCAAGCTTCACTTCATAACTCGTTAGAATAAGCTCATGAAGGGTACAACAAAGACAAAAGCTCATGAACGGCTTACAAAAGAAATTGCTTTTAGATTAGCAGAAGATTGACCTTGTTGCAACCTACTACACCACCCATAGTAGGCTTAGTACACTTTCTCATGTCAAACTGACATTTCATTGCGTTGAACTTAGCTAATAGATATCACATGTGTAGAAGTATGATATGAACATGGCAAGCACTAAGGATCAAGCTTCACTTCATAACTCGTTAGAATAAGCTCATGAAGGGTACAACAAAGACAAAAGCTCATGAAGGGCTTACAAAAGACATGGCTTTTAGATTAACAGAAGATTGACCTTGTTGCAACCTACTACACCACCCATAGTAGCCTTAGCACACTTTCTTAGGTCAAACTAACATTTCATTGCGTTGAACTTAGCTCACAGAGATCACATCAAAGGAAGTATGATATGAACATGGATAGCACTAAAGATCAAGCTTCACTTCATAACTCGTTAGAATAAGCTCATGAAGGGTACACCAAATACATAAGCTCATATATGGCTCACAAAAGACATGGCTTTTAGATTAGCAGAAGATTGACATGGATGCAACCTATTACACCGTCGTGGTTGGCTTAGCACACTTTCTCGTGTCAAACTGACATTACATTTCGTTGAACTTAGCTAATAGAGATCACATGTGTAGAAGTATGATATAAACATGGCAAGCACTAAGGATCAAGCTTCACTTCATAACTCGTTAGAATAAGCTCATGAAGGGTACAACAAAGACAAAAGCTCATGAAAGGCTTACAAAAGAAATGGCTTTTAGATTAACATAAGATTGACCTTGTTGCAACCTACTACACCACCCATAGTAGCCTTAGCACACTTTCTCAGGTCAAACTAACATTTCATTGCGTTGAACTTAGCTCACAGAGATCACATCGAAGGAAGTATGATATGAACATGGATAGCACTAAAGATCAAGCTTCACTTCATAACTCGTTAGAATAAGCTCATGAAGGGTACAACAAAAACAAAAGCTCATCAAGGGCATACAAAAGACATGGCTTTTAGATTAACAGAAGATTGACTTTGTTGCAACCTACTACACCACCCAAAGTCGGCTTAGCACACTTTCTCATGTCAAACTGACATTTCATTGCGTTGAACTTAGCTAATAGAGATCACATGTGTAGAAGTATGATATGAACATGGCAAGCACTAAGGATCAAGCTTCACTTCATAACTCGTTAGAATAAGCTCATGAAGGGTACAACAAAGACAAAAGCTCATGAAGGGCTTACAAAAGAAATGGCTTTTAGATTAACAGAAGATTGACCTTGTTGCAACCTACTACACCATCCATAGTAGGCTTAGTACACTTTCTCATGTCAAACTGACATTTCATTGCGTTGAACTTAGCTAACAGATATCACATGTGTAGAAGTATGATATGAACATGGCAAGCACTAAGGATCAAGCTTCACTTCATAACTCGTTAGAATAAGCTCATGAAGGGTACAACAAAGACAAAAGCTCATGAAGGGCTTACAAAAGAAATGGCTTTTAGATTAACATAAGATTGACCTTGTTGCAACCTACTACACCACCCATAGTAGCCTTAGCACACTTTCTCAGGTCAAACTAACATTTCATTGCGTTGAACTTAGCTCACAGAGATCACATCGAAGGAAGTATGATATGAGCATGGATAGCACTAAAGATCAAGCTTCACTTCATAACTCGTTAGATTAAGCTCATGAAGGGTACACCAAATACATAAGCTCATATATGGCTCACAAAAGACATGGCTTTTAGATTAGCAGAAGATTGACATGGATGCAACCTATTACACCGCCGTGGTTGGCTTAGCACACTTTCTCGTGTCAAACTGACATTACATTTCGTTGAACTTAGCTAATAGAGATCACATGTGTAGAAGTATGATATGAACATGGCAAGCACTAAGGATCAAGCTTCCCTTCATAACTCGTTAGAATAAGCTCATGAAGGGTACAACAAAGACAAAAGCTCATGAAGGGCTTACAAAAGAAATGACTTTTAGATTAACATAAGATTGACCTTGTTGCAACCTACTACACCACCCATAGTAGCCTTAGCACACTTTCTCAGGTCAAACTAACATTTCATTGCGTTGAACTTAGCTCACAGAGATCACATCGAAGGAAGTATGATATGAACATGGATAGCACTAAAGATCAAGCTTCACTTCATAACTCGTTAGATTAAGCTCATGAAGGGTACACCAAATACATAAGCTCATATATGGCTCACAAAAGACATGGCTTTTAGATTAGCAGAAGATTGACATGGATGCAACCTATTACACCGCCGTGGTTGGCTTAGCACACTTTCTCGTGTCAAACTGACATTACATTTCGTTGAACTTAGCTAATAGAGATCACATGTGTAGAAGTATGATATGAACATGGCAAGCACTAAGGATCAAGCTTCCCTTCATAACTCGTTAGAATAAGCTCATGAAGGGTACAACAAAGACAAAAGCTCATGAAGGGCTTACAAAAGAAATGGCTTTTAGATTAACATAAGATTGACCTTGTTGCAACCTACTACACCACCCATAGTAGCCTTAGCACACCTTCTCAGGTCAAACTAACATTTCATTGCGTTGAACTTAGCTCACAGAGATCACATCGAAGGAAGTATGATATGAACATGGATAGCACTAAAGATCAAGCTTCACTTCATAACTCGTTAGAATAAGCTCATGAAGGGTACACCATATACATAAGCTCATATATGGCTCACAAAAGACATGGCTTTTAGATTAGCAGAAGATTGACATGGATGCAACCTATTACACCGCCGTGGTTGGCTTAGCACACTTTCTCGTGTCAAACTGACATTACATTTCGTTGAACTTAGCTAATAGAGATCACATGTGTAGAAGTATGATATGAACATGGCAAGCACTAAGGATCAAGCTTCACTTCATAACTCGTTAGAATAAGCTCATGAAGGGTACAACAAAGACAAAAGCTCATGGAGGGCTTACAAAAGAAATGGCTTTTAGATTAACATAAGATTGACCTTGTTGCAACCTACTACACCACCCATAGTAGCCTTAGCACACTTTCTCAGGTCAAACTAACATTTCATTGCGTTGAACTTAGCTCACAGAGATCACATCGAAGGAAGTATGAGATGAACATGGATAGCATTAAAGATCAAGCTTCACTTCATAACTCGTTAGAATAAGCTCATGAAGGGTACACCAAATACATAAGCTCATATATGGCTCACAAAAGACATGGCTTTTAGATTAGCAGAAGATTGACTTTGTTGCAACCTACTACACCACCCATAGTCGGCTTAGCACACTTTCTAATGTCAAACTGACATTTCATTTCGTTGAACTAAGCTAATAGAGATCACATGTGTAGAAGTATGATAATAAACATGGCAAGCACTAAGGATCAAGCTTCACTTCATAACTCGTTAGAATAAGCTCATGAAGGGTACAACAAAGACAAAAGCTCATGAAGGGCTTACAAAAGAAATGGCTTTTAGATTAACATAAGATTGACCTTGTTGCAACCTACTACACCACCCATAGTAGCCTTAGCACACTTTCTCAGGTCAAACTAACATTTCATTGCGTTGAACTTAGCTCACAGAGATCACATCGAAGGAAGTATGATATGAACATGGATAGCACTAAAGATCAAGCTTCACTTCATAACTCGTTAGAATAAGCTCATGAAGGGTACAACAAAAACAAAAGCTCATCAAGGGCTTACAAAAGACATGGCTTTTAGATTAACAGAAGATTGACTTTGTTGCAACCTACTACACCACCCAAAGTCGGCTTACAACACTTTCTCATGTCAAACTGACATTTCATTGCGTTGAACTTAGCTAATAGAGATCACATGTGTAGAAGTATGATATGAACATGGCAAGCACTAAGGATCAAGCTTCACTTCATAACTCGTTAGAATAAGCTCATGAAGGGTACAACAAAGACAAAAGCTCATGAAGGGCTTACAAAAGACATGGCTTTTAGATTAACAGAAGATTGACCTTGTTGCAACCTACTACACCACCCATAGTAGGCTTAGTACACTTTCTCATGTCAAACTGACATTTCATTGCGTTGAACTTAGCTAACAGATATCACATGTGTAGAAGTATGCTATGAACATGGCAAGCACTAAGGATCAAGCTTCACTTCATAACTCGTTAGAATAAGCTCATGAAGGGTAAAACAAAGATAAAAGCTCATGAAGGGCTTACAAAAGAAATGGCTTTTAGATTAACAGAAGATTGACTTTGTTGCAACCTACTACACCACCCATAGTAGGCTTAGCACACTTTCTCATGTCAAACTGACATTTCATTGCGTTGAACTTAGCTAAAAGAGATCACGTGGGAGGAAGTATGATATGAACATGGATAGCACTAAAGATCAAGCTTCACTTCATAACTCGTTAGAATAAGCTCATGAAGGGTACACCAAAGACATAAGCTCATATAGGTCTCACAAAAGACATGGCTTTTAGATTAGCAGAAGATTGACCTGGATGCAACCTATTACACCGCCGTGGTTGGCTTAGCACACTTTCTAATGTCAAACTGACATTTCATTTCGTTGAACTTAGCTAACAGAGATCACATGTGTAGAAGTATGATATGAACATGGCAAGCACTAAGGATCAAGCTTCACTTCATAACTCGTTAGAATAAGCTCATGAAGGGTACAACAAAGACAAAAGCTCATGAACGGCTTACAAAAGAAATTGCTTTTAGATTAGCAGAAGATTGACCTTGTTGCAACCTACTACACCACCCATAGTAGGCTTAGTACACTTTCTCATGTCAAACTGACATTTCATTGCGTTGAACTTAGCTAACAGATATCACATGTGTAGAAGTATGATATGAACATGGCAAGCACTAAGGATCAAGCTTCACTTCATAACTCGTTAGAATAAGCTCATGAAGGGTACAACAAAGACAAAAGCTCATGAAGGGCTTACAAAAGACATGGCTTTTAGATTAACAGAAGATTGACCTTGTTGCAACCTACTACACCACCCATAGTAGCCTTAGCACACTTTCTTAGGTCAAACTAACATTTCATTGCGTTGAACTTAGCTCACAGAGATCACATCAAAGGAAGTATGATATGAACATGGATAGCACTAAAGATCAAGCTTCACTTCATAACTCGTTAGAATAAGCTCATGAAGGGTACACCAAATACATAAGCTCATATATGGCTCACAAAAGACATGGCTTTTAGATTAGCAGAAGATTGACATGGATGCAACCTATTACACCGTCGTGGTTGGCTTAGCACACTTTCTCGTGTCAAACTGACATTACATTTCGTTGAACTTAGCTAATAGAGATCACATGTGTAGAAGTATGATAGATACATGGCAAGCACTAAGGATCAAGCTTCACTTCATAACTCGTTAGAATAAGCTCATGAAGGGTACAACAAAGACAAAAGCTCATGAAGGGCTTACAAAAGAAATGTCTTTTAGATTAACATAAGATTGACCTTGTTGCAACCTACTACACCACCCATAGTAGCCTTAGCACACTTTCTCAGGTCAAACTAACATTTCATTGCGTTGAACTTAGCTCACAGAGATCACATCGAAGGAAGTATGATATGAACATGGATAGCACTAAAGATCAAGCTTCACTTCATAACTCGTTAGAATAAGCTCATGAAGGGTACAACAAAAACAAAAGCTCATCAAGGGCTTACAAAAGACATGGCTTTTAGATTAACAGAAGATTGACTTTGTTGCAACCTACTACACCACCCAAAGTCGGCTTAGCACACTTTCTCATGTCAAACTGACATTTCATTGCGTTGAACTTAGCTAATAGAGATCACATGTGTAGAAGTATGATATGAACATGGCAAGCACTAAGGATCAAGCTTCACTTCATAACTCGTTAGAATAAGCTCATGAAGGGTACAACAAAGACAAAAGCTCATGAAGGGCTTACAAAAGAAATGGCTTTTAGATTAACAGAAGATTGACCTTGTTGCAACCTACTACACCATCCATAGTAGGCTTAGTACACTTTCTCATGTCAAACTGACATTTCATTGCGTTGAACTTAGCTAACAGATATCACATGTGTAGAAGTATGATATGAACATGGCAAGCACTAAGGATCAAGCTTCACTTCATAACTCGTTAGAATAAGCTCATGAAGGGTACAACAAAGACAAAAGCTCATGAAGGGCTTACAAAAGAAATGGCTTTTAGATTAACATAAGATTGACCTTGTTGCAACCTACTACACCACCCATAGTAGCCTTAGCACACTTTCTCAGGTCAAACTAACATTTCATTGCGTTGAACTTAGCTCACAGAGATCACATCGAAGGAAGTATGATATGAACATGGATAGCACTAAAGATCAAGCTTCACTTCATAACTCGTTAGAATAAGCTCATGAAGGGTACACCAAATACATAAGCTCATATATGGCTCACAAAAGACATGGCTTTTAGATTAGCAGAAGATTGACATGGATGCAACCTATTACACCGCCGTGGTTGGCTTAGCACACTTTCTCGTGTCAAACTGACATTACATTTCGTTGAACTTAGCTAATAGAGATCACATGTGTAGAAGTATGATATGAACATGGCAAGCACTAAGGATCAAGCTTCACATCATAACTCGTTAGAATAAGCTCATGAAGGGTACAACAAAGACAAAAGCTCAAGAAGGGGTTACAAAAGACATGGCTTGTAGATTAACAGAAGATTGACCTTGTTGCAACCTACTACACCACCCATAGTAGCCTTAGCACACTTTCTCAGGTCAAACTAACATTTCATTGCGTTGAACTTAGCTCACAGAGATCACATCAAAGGAAGTATGATATGAACATGGATAGCACTAAAGATCAAGCTTCACTTCATAACTCGTTAGAATAAGCTCATGAAGGGTACACCAAATACATAAGCTCATATATGGCTCACAAAAGACATGGCTTTTAGATTAGCAGAAGATTGACATGGATGCAACCTATTACACCGCCGTGGGTTGCTTAGCACACTTTCTCGTGTCAAACTGACATTACATTTCGTTGAACTTAGCTAATAGAGATCACATGTGTAGAAGTATGATATAAACATGGCAAGCACTAAGGATCAAGCTTCACTTCATAACTCGTTAGAATAAGCTCATGAAGGGTACAACAAAGACAAAAGCTCATGAAGGGCTTACAAAAGAAATGGCTTTTAGATTAACATAAGATTGACCTTGTTGCAACCTACTACACCACCCATAGTAGCCTTAGCACACTTTCTCAGGTCAAACTAACATTTCATTGCGTTGAACTTAGCTCACAGAGATCACATCGAAGGAAGTATGATATGAACATGGATAACACTAAAGATCAAGCTTCACTTCATAACTCGTTAGAATAAGCTCATGAAGGGTACAACAAAAACAAAAGCTCATCAAGGGCTTACAAAAGACATGGCTTTTAGATTAACAGAAGATTGACTTTGTTGCAACCTACTACACCACCCAAAGTCGGCTTAGCACACTTTCTCATGTCAAACTGACATTTCATTGCGTTGAACTTAGCTAATAGAGATCACATGTGTAGAAGTATGATATGAACATGGCAAGCACTAAGGATCAAGCTTCACTTCATAACTCGTTAGAATAAGCTCATGAAGGGTACAACAAAGACAAAAGCTCATGAAGGGCTTACAAAAGAAATGGCTTTTAGATTAACAGAAGATTGACCTTGTTGCAACCTACTACACCATCCATAGTAGGCTTAGTACACTTTCTCATGTCAAATTGACATTTCATTGCGTTGAACTTAGCTAACAGATATCACATGTGTAGAAGTATGATATGAACATGGCAAGCACTAAGGATCAAGCTTCACTTCATAACTCGTTAGAATAAGCTCATGAAGGGTACAACAAAGACAAAAGCTCATGAAGGGCTTACAAAAGAAATGGCTTTTAGATTAACATAAGATTGACCTTGTTGCAACCTACTACACCACCCATAGTAGCCTTAGCACACTTTCTCAGGTCAAACTAACATTTCATTGCGTTGAACTTAGCTCACAGAGATCACATCGAAGGAAGTATGATATGAACATGGATAGCACTAAAGATCAAGCTTCACTTCATAACTCGTTAGAATAAGCTCATGAAGGGTACACCAAATACATAAGCTCATATATGGCTCACAAAAGACATGGCTTTTAGATTAGCAGAAGATTGACATGGATGCAACCTATTACACCGCCGTGGTTGGCTTAGCACACTTTCTCGTGTCAAACTGACATTACATTTCGTTGAACTTAGCTAATAGAGATCACATGTGTAGAAGTATGATATGAACATGGCAAGCACTAAGGATCAAGCTTCCCTTCATAACTCGTTAGAATAAGCTCATGAAGGGTACAACAAAGACAAAAGCTCATGAAGGGCTTACAAAAGAAATGGCTTTTAGATTAACATAAGATTGACCTTGTTGCAACCTACTACACCACCCATAGTAGCCTTAGCACACCTTCTCAGGTCAAACTAACATTTCATTGCGTTGAACTTAGCTCACAGAGATCACATCGAAGGAAGAATGATATGAACATGGATAGCACTAAAGATCAAGCTTCACTTCATAACTCGTTAGAATAAGCTCATGAAGGGTACACCAAATACATAAGCTCATATAGGTCTCATAAAGACATGGCTTTTAGATTAGCAGAAGTTTGACCTGGATGCAACCTATTACACCGCCGTGGTTGGCTTAGCACACTTTCTAATGTCACATTGACATTTCATTTCGTTGAACTTAGCTAATAGAGATCACATGTGTAGAAGTATGATATAAACATGGCAAGCACTAAGGATCAAGCTTCACTTCATAACTCGTTAGAATAAGCTCATGAAGGGTACAACAAAGACAAAAGCTCATGAAGGGCTTACAAAAGACATGGCTTTTAGATTAACAGAAGATTGACCTTGTTGCAACATACTACACCACCCATAGTAGCCTTAGCACACTTTCTCATGTCAAACTGACATTTCATTGCGTTGAACTTAGCTAAAAGAGATCACATGGGAGGAAGTATGATATGAACATGGATAGCACTAAAGATCAAGCTTCACTTCATAACTCGTTAGAATAAGCTCATGAAGGGTACACCAAAGACATAAGCTCATATAGGTCTCACAAAAGACATGGCTTTTAGATTAACAGAAGATTGACTTTGTTGCAACCTACTACACCACCCATAGTCGGCTTAGCACACTTTCTAATGTCAAACTGACATTTCATTTCGTTGAACTAAGCTAATAGAGATCACATGTGTAGAAGTATGATATAAACATGGCAAGCACTAAGGATCAAGCTTCACTTCATAACTCGTTAGAATAAGCTCATGAAGGGTACAACAAAGACAAAAGCTCATGAAGGGCTTACAAAAGACATGGCTTTTAGATTAACAGAAGATTGACCTTGTTGCAACATACTACACCACCCATAGTAGCCTTAGCACACTTTCTCATGTCAAACTGACATTTCATTGCGTTGAACTTAGCTAAAAGAGATCACATGGGAGGAAGTATGATATGAACATGGATAGCACTAAAGATCAAGCTTCACTTCATAACTCGTTAGAATAAGCTCATGAAGGGTACACCAAAGACATAAGCTCATATAGGTCTCACAAAAGACATGGCTTTTAGATTAACAGAAGATTGACTTTGTTGCAACCTACTACACCACCTATAGTCGGCTTAGCACACTTTCTAATGTCAAACTGACATTTCATTTCGTTGAACTAAGCTAATAGAGATCACATGTGTAGAAGTATGATATAAACATGGCAAGCACTAAGGATCAAGCTTCACTTCATAACTCGTTAGAATAAGCTCATGAAGGGTACAACAAAGACAAAAGCTCATGAAGGGCTTACAAAAGACATGGCTTTTAGATTAACAGAAGATTGACCTTGTTGCAACATACTACACCACCCATAGTAGCCTTAGCACACTTTCTCAGGTCAAACTAACATTTCATTGCGTTGAACTTAGCTCACAGAGATCACATCGAAGGAAGTATGATATGAACATGGATAGCACTAAAGATCAAGCTTCACTTCATAACTCGTTAGAATAAGCTCACGAAGGGTACAACAAAAACAAAAGCTCATGAAGGGCTTACAAAAGAAATGGCTTTTAGATTAACAGAAGATTGACTTTGTTGCAACCTACTACACCACCCATAGTCGGCTTAGCACACTTTCTCATGTCAAACTGACATTTCATTGCGTTGAACTTAGCTAATAGAGATCACATGTGTAGAAGTATGATATGAACATGGCAAGCACTAAGGTTCAAGCTTCACTTCATAACTCGTTAGAATAAGCTCATGAAGGGTACAACAAAGACAAAAGCTCATGAAGGGCTTACAAAAGACATGGCTTTTAGATTAACAGAAGATTGACCTTGTTGCAACATACTACACCACCCATAGTAGCCTTAGCACACTTTCTCATGTCAAACTGACATTTCATTGCGTTGAACTTAGCTAAAAGAGATCACATGGGAGGAAGTATGATATGAACATGGATAGCACTAAAGATCAAGCTTCACTTCATAACTCGTTAGAATAAGCTCATGAAGGGTACACCAAAGACATAAGCTCATATAGGTCTCACAAAAGACATGGCTTTTAGATTAACAGAAGATTGACTTTGTTGCAACCTACTACACCACCTATAGTCGGCTTAGCACACTTTCTAATGTCAAACTGACATTTCATTTCGTTGAACTAAGCTAATAGAGATCACATGTGTAGAAGTATGATATAAACATGGCAAGCACTAAGGATCAAGCTTCACTTCACAACTCGTTAGAATAAGCTCATGAGGGGTACAACAAAGACAAAAGCTCATGAAGGGCTTACAAAAGAAATGACTTTTAGATTAACATAAGATTGACCTTGTTGCAACCTACTACACCACCCATAGTAGCCTTAGCACACTTTCTCAGGTCAAACTAACATTTCATTGCGTTGAACTTAGCTCACAGAGATCACATCGAAGGAAGTATGATATGAACATGGATAGAACTAAAGATCAAGCTTCACTTCATAACTCGTTAGAATAAGCTCATGAAGTGTACACCAAATACATAAGCTCATATATGGCTCACAAAAGACATGGCTTTTAGATTAACAGAAGATTGACCTTGTTGCAACCTACTACACCACCCATAGTAGGCTTAGTACACTTTCTCATGTCAAACTGACATTTCATTGCGTTGAACTTAGCTAACAGATATCACATGTGTAGAAGTATGATATGAACATGGCAAGCACTAAGGATCAAGCTTCACTTCATAACTCGTTAGAATAAGCTCATGAAGGGTACAACAAAGACAAAAGCTCATGAAGGGCTTACAAAAGAAATGGCTTTTAGATTAACAGAAGATTGACCTTGTTGCAACATACTACACCACCCATAGTAGCCTTAGCACACTTTCTCATGTCAAACTGACATTTCATTGCGTTGAACTTAGCTAAAAGAGATCACATGGGAGGAAGTATGATATGAACATGGATAGCACTAAAGATCAAGCTTCACTTCATAACTCGTTAGAATAAGCTCATGAAGGGTACACCAAAGACATAAGCTCATATAGGTCTCACAAAAGACATGGCTTTTAGATTAACAGAAGATTGACTTTGTTGCAACCTACTACACCACCTATAGTCGGCTTAGCACACTTTCTAATGTCAAACTGACATTTCATTTCGTTGAACTAAGCTAATAGAGATCACATGTGTAGAAGTATGATATAAACATGGCAAGCACTAAGGATCAAGCTTCACTTCACAACTCGTTAGAATAAGCTCATGAGGGGTACAACAAAGACAAAAGCTCATGAAGGGCTTACAAAAGAAATGACTTTTAGATTAACATAAGATTGACCTTGTTGCAACCTACTACACCACCCATAGTAGCCTTAGCACACTTTCTCAGGTCAAACTAACATTTCATTGCGTTGAACTTAGCTCACAGAGATCACATCGAAGGAAGTATGATATGAACATGGATAGAACTAAAGATCAAGCTTCACTTCATAACTCGTTAGAATAAGCTCATGAAGTGTACACCAAATACATAAGCTCATATATGGCTCACAAAAGACATGGCTTTTAGATTAACAGAAGATTGACCTTGTTGCAACCTACTACACCACCCATAGTAGGCTTAGTACACTTTCTCATGTCAAACTGACATTTCATTGCGTTGAACTTAGCTAACAGATATCACATGTGTAGAAGTATGATATGAACATGGCAAGCACTAAGGATCAAGCTTCACTTCATAACTCGTTAGAATAAGCTCATGAAGGGTACAACAAAGACAAAAGCTCATGAAGGGCTTACAAAAGAAATGGCTTTTAGATTAACAGAAGATTGACCTTGTTGCAACATACTACACCACCCATAGTAGCCTTAGCACACTTTCTCATGTCAAACTGACATTTCATTGCGTTGAACTTAGCTAAAAGAGATCACATGGGAGGAAGTATGATATGAACATGGATAGCACTAAAGATCAAGCTTCACTTCATAACTCGTTAGAATAAGCTCATGAAGGGTACACCAAAGACATAAGCTCATATAGGTCTCACAAAAGACATGGCTTTTAGATTAACAGAAGATTGACTTTGTTGCAACCTACTACACCACCTATAGTCGGCTTAGCACACTTTCTAATGTCAAACTGACATTTCATTTCGTTGAACTAAGCTAATAGAGATCACATGTGTAGAAGTATGATATAAACATGGCAAGCACTAAGGATCAAGCTTCACTTCACAACTCGTTAGAATAAGCTCATGAGGGGTACAACAAAGACAAAAGCTCATGAAGGGCTTACAAAAGAAATGACTTTTAGATTAACATAAGATTGACCTTGTTGCAACCTACTACACCACCCATAGTAGCCTTAGCACACTTTCTCAGGTCAAACTAACATTTCATTGCGTTGAACTTAGCTCACAGAGATCACATCGAAGGAAGTATGATATGAACATGGATAGAACTAAAGATCAAGCTTCACTTCATAACTCGTTAGAATAAGCTCATGAAGTGTACACCAAATACATAAGCTCATATATGGCTCACAAAAGACATGGCTTTTAGATTAACAGAAGATTGACCTTGTTGCAACCTACTACACCACCCATAGTAGGCTTAGTACACTTTCTCATGTCAAACTGACATTTCATTGCGTTGAACTTAGCTAACAGATATCATATGTGTAGAAGTATGATATGAACATGGCAAGCACTAAGGATCAAGCTTCACTTCATAACTCGTTAGAATAAGCTCATGAAGGGTACAACAAAGACAAAAGCTCATGAAGGGCTTACAAAAGAAATGGCTTTTAGATTAACATAAGATTGACCTTGTTGCAACCTACTACACCACCCATAGTAGCCTTAGCACATTTTCTCAGGTCCAACTAACATTTCATTGCGTTGAACTTAGCTCACAAAGATCAAATCGAAGGAAGTATGATATGAACATGGATAGCACTAAAGATCAAGTTTCACTTCATAACTCGTTAGAATAAGCTCATGAAGGGTACACCAAATACATAAGCTCATATATGGCTCACAAAAAACATGGCTTTTAGATTAGCAGAAGATTGACATGGATGCAACCTATTACACCGCCGTGGTTGGCTTAGCACACTTTCTCGTGTCAAACTGACATTACATTTCGTTGAACTTAGCTAATAGAGATCACATGTGTAGAAGTATGATATGAACATGGCAAGCACTAAGGATCAAGCTTCACTTCATAACTCGTTAGAATAAGCTCATGAAGGGTACAACAAAGACAAAAGCTCATGAAGGGCTTACAAAAGAAATGGCTTTTAGATTAACATAAGATTGACCTTGTTGCAACCTACTACACCACCCATAGTAGCCTTAGCACACATTCTCAGATCAAACTAACATTTCATTGCGTTGAACTTAGCTCACAGAGATCACATCGAAGGAAGTATTATATGAACATGGATAGCACTAAAGATCAAGTTTCACTTCATAACTCGTTAGAATAAGCTCATGAAAGGTACACCAAATACATAACCTCATATATGGCTCACAAAAAACATGGCTTTTAGATTAGCAGAAGATTGACATGGATGCAACCTATTACACCGTCGTGGTTGGCTTAGCACGCTTTCTAATGTCAAACTGACATTACATTTCGTTGAACTTAGCTAATAGAGATCACATGTGTAGAAGTATGATATGAACATGGCAAGCACTAAGGATCAAGCTTCACTTCATAACCCGTTAGAATAAGCTCATGAAGGGTACACCAAATACATAAGCTCATATATGGCTCACAAAAGACATGGCTTTTAGATTAGCAGAAGATTGACCTTGTTGCAACCTACTACACCACCCATAGTAGCCTTAGCACACTATCTCAGGTCAAACTAACATTTCATTGCGTTGAACTTAGCTCACAGAGATCACATCGAAGGAAGTATGATAAAAACATGGATAGCACTAAAGATCAAGCTTCACTTCATAACTCGTTAGAATAAGCTCATGAAGGGTACAACAAAAACAAAAGCTCATGAAGGGCTTACAAAAGAAATGGCTTTTAGATTAACAGAAGATTGACTTTGTTGCAACCTACTACACCACCCATAGTCGGCTTAGCACACTTTCTAATGTCAAACTGACATTACATTTCGTTGAACTTAGCTAATAGAGATCACATGTGTAGAAGTATGATATGAACATGGCAAGCACTAAGGATCAAGCTTCACTTAACTCGTTAGAATAAGCTCATGAAGGGTACAACAATGACAAAAGCTCATGAACAGCTTGCAAAAGAAATGGCTTTTAGATTAACATAAGATTGACCTTGTTGCAACCTACTACACCACCCATAGTAGGCTTAGTACACTTTCTCATGTCAAACTGACATTTCATTGCGTTGAACTTAGCTAACAGATATCACATGTGTAGAAGTATGCTATGAACATGGCAAGCACTAAGGATCAAGCTTCACTTCATAACTCGTTAGAATAAGCTCATGAAGGGTAAAACAAAGACAAAAGCTCATGAAGGGCTTACAAAAGAAATGGCTTTTAGATTAACAGAAGATTGACTTTGTTGCAACCTACTAATCCACCCATAGTCGGCTTAGCACACTTTCTAATGTCAAACTGACATTTCATTTCGTTGAACTTAGCTAATGGAGATCACATGTGTAGAAGTATGATATGAACATGGCAAGCACTAAGGATCAAGCTTCACTTCATAACTCGTTAGAATAAGCTCATGAAGGGTACACCAAAGACAAAAGCTCATGAAGGGCTTACAAAAGACATGGCTTTTAGATTAACAGAAGATTGACCTTGTTGCAACCTACTACACCACCCATAGTAGCCTTAGCACACTTTCTCAGGTCAAACTAACATTTCATTGCGTTGAACTTAGCTCACAGAGACCACATCGAAGGAAGTATGATATGAACATGGATAGCACTAAAGATCAAGCTTCACTTCATAACTCGTTAGAATAAGCTCATGAAATGTACACCAAATACATAAGCTCATATATGGCTCACAAAAGACATGGCTTTTAGATTAGCAGAAGATTGACGTGGATGCAACCTATTACACCGCCGTGGTTGGCTTAGCACACTTTCTCGTGTCAAACTGACATTACATTTCGTTGAACTTAGCTAATAGAGATCACATGTGTAGAAGTATGATATGAACATGGCAAGCACTAGGGATCAAGCTTCACTTCATAACTCGTTAGAATAAGCTCATGAAGGGTACAACAAAGACAAAAGCTCATGAAGGGCTTACAAAAGAAATGGCTTTTAGATTAACATAAGATTGACCTTGTTGCAACCTACTACACCACCCATAGTAGCCTTAGCACACTTTCTCAGGTCAAACTAACATTTCATTGCGTTGAACTTAGCTCACAGAGATCACATCGAAGGAAGTATGATATGAACATGGATAGAACTAAAGATCAAGCTTCACTTCATAACTCGTTAGAATAAGCTCATGAAGTGTACACCAAATACATAAGCTCATATATGGCTCACAAAAGACATGGCTTTTAGATTAACAGAAGATTGACCTTGTTGCAACCTACTACACCACCCATAGTAGGCTTAGTACACTTTCTCATGTCAAACTGATATTTCATTGCGTTGAACTTAGCTAACAGATATCACATGTGTAGAAGTATGATATGAACATGGCAAGCACTAAGGATCAAGCTTCACTTCATAACTCGTTAGAATAAGCTCATGAAGGGTACAACAAAGACAAAAGCTCATGAAGGGCTTACAAAAGAAATGGCTTTTAGATTAACATAAGATTGACCTTGTTGCAACCTACTACACCACCCATAGTAGCCTTAGCACACTTTCTCAGGTCAAACTAACATTTCATTGCGTTGAACTTAGCTCACAGAGATCACATCGAAGGAAGTATGATATGAACATGGATAGAACTAAAGATCAAGCTTCACTTCATAACTCGTTAGAATAAGCTCATGAAGTGTACACCAAATACATAAGCTCATATATGGCTCACAAAAGACATGGCTTTTAGATTAACAGAAGATTGACTTTGTTGCAACCTACTACACCACCCATAGTCGGCTTAGCACACTTTCTAATGTCAAACTGACATTACATTTCGTTGAACTTAGCTAATAGAGATCACATGTGTAGAAGTATGATATGAACATGGCAAGCACTAAGGATCAAGCTTCACTTAACTCGTTAGAATAAGCTCATGAAGGGTACAACAATGACAAAAGCTCATGAACAGCTTGCAAATGAAATGGCTTTTAGATTAACATAAGATTGACCTTGTTGCAACCTACTACACCACCCATAGTAGGCTTAGTACACTTTCTCATGTCAAACTAACATTTCATTGCGTTGAACTTAGCTAACAGATATCACATGTGTAGAAGTATGCTATGAACATGGCAAGCACTAAGGATCAAGCTTCACTTCATAACTCGTTAGAATAAGCTCATGAGGGGTAAAACAAAGACAAAAGCTCATGAAGGGCTTACAAAAGAAATGGCTTTTAGATTAACAGAAGATTGACTTTGTTGCAACCTACTAATCCACCCATAGTCGGCTTAGCACACTTTCTAATGTCAAACTGACATTTCATTTCGTTGAACTTAGCTAATAGAGATCACATGTGTAGAAGTATGATATGAACATGGCAAGCACTAAGGATCAAGCTTCACTTCATAACTCGTTAGAATAAGCTCATGAAGGGTACACCAAAGACAAAAGCTCATGAAGGGCTTACAAAAGACATGGCTTTTAGATTAACAGAAGATTGACCTTGTTGCAACCTACTACACCACCCATAGTAGCCTTAGCACACTTTCTCAGGTCAAACTAACATTTCATTGCGTTGAACTTAGCTCACAGAGACCACATCGAAGGAAGTATGATATGAACATGGATAGCACTAAAGATCAAGCTTCACTTCATAACTCGTTAGAATAAGCTCATGAAATGTACACCAAATACATAAGCTCATATATGGCTCACAAAAGACATGGCTTTTAGATTAGCAGAAGATTGACGTGGATGCAACCTATTACACCGCCGTGGTTGGCTTAGCACACTTTCTCGTGTCAAACTGATATTACATTTCGTTGAACTTAGCTAATAGAGATCACATGTGTAGAAGTATGATATGAACATGGCAAGCACTAGGGATCAAGCTTCACTTCATAACTCGTTAGAATAAGCTCATGAAGGGTACAACAAAGACAAAAGCTCATGAAGGGCTTACAAAAGAAATGGCTTTTAGATTAACATAAGATTGACCTTGTTGCAACCTACTACACCACCCATAGTAGCCTTAGCACACTTTCTCAGGTCAAACTAACATTTCATTGCGTTGAACTTAGCTCACAGAGATCACATCGAAGGAAGTATGATATGAACATGGATAGCACTAAAGATCAAGTTTCAC
Source organism: Lepidium didymum (assembly GCA_963920545.1). NCBI lineage: Eukaryota > Viridiplantae > Streptophyta > Magnoliopsida > Brassicales > Brassicaceae > Lepidium > Lepidium didymum. The sequence continues at coordinate 12,075,945 of OY986981.1, read as the reverse complement.
TTCATAACTCGTTAGAATAAGCTCATGAAGGGTACACCAAATACATAAGCTCATATATGGCTCACAAAAAACATGGCTTTTAGATTAGCAGAAGATTGACATGGATGCAACCTATTACACCGCCGTGGTTGGCTTAGCACACTTTCTAATGTCAAACTGACATTACATTTCGTTGAACTTAGCTAATAGAGATCACATGTGTAGAAGTATGATATGAACATGGCAAGCACTAAGGATCAAGCTTCACTTCATAACTCGTTAGAATAAGCTCATGAAGGGTACAACAAAGACAAAAGCTCATGAAGGGCTTACAAAAGACATGGCTTTTAGATTAACAGAAGATTGACCTTGTTGCAACCTACTACACCACCCATAGTAGGCTTAGTACACTTTCTCATGTCAAACTGAAATTTCATTGCGTTGAACTTAGCTAACAGATATCACATGTGTAGAAGTATGCTATGAACATGGCAAGCACTAAGGATCACCCTTCACTTCATAACTCGTTAGAATAAGCTCATGAAGGGTAAAACAAAGACAAAAGCTCATGAAGGGCTTACAAAAGAAATGGCTTTTAGATTAACAGAAGATTGACTTTGTTGCAACCTACTACACCACCCATAGTCGGCTTAGCACACTTTCTAATGTCAAACTGACATTACATTTCGTTGAACTTAGCTAATAGAGATCACATGTGTAGAAGTATGATATGAACATGGCAAGCACTAGGGATCAAGCTTCACTTCATAACTCGTTAGAATAAGCTCATGAAGGGTACAACAAAGACAAAAGCTCATGAAGGGCTTACAAAAGAAATGGCTTTTAGATTAACATAAGATTGACCTTGTTGCAACCTACTACACCACCCATAGTAGCCTTAGCACAGTTTCTCAGGTCAAACTAACATGTCATTGCGTTGAACTTAGCTCACAGAGATCACATCGAAGGAAGTATGATATGAACATGGATAGCACTAAAGATCAAGTTTCACTTCATAACTCGTTAGAATAAGCTCATGAAGGGTAAAACAAAGACAAAAGCTCATGAAGGGCTTACAAAAGAAATGGCTTTTAGATTAACAGAAGATTGACTTTGTTGCAACCTACTACACCACCCATAGTCGGCTTAGCACACTTTCTCGTGGCAAACTGACATTACATTTCGTTGAACTTAGCTAATAGAGATCACATGTGTAGAAGTATGATATGAACATGGCAAGCACTAAGGATCAAGCTTCACTTCATAACTCGTTAGAATAAGCTCATGAAGGGTACAACAAAGACAAAAGCTCATGAAGGGCTTACAAAAGAAATGGCTTTTAGATTAACATAAGATTGACCTTGTTGCAACCTACTACACCACCCATAGTCGGCTTAGCACAGTTTCTCAGGTCAAACTAACATTTCATTGCGTTGAACTTAGCTCACAGAGATCACATCGAAGGAAGTATGATATGAACATGGATAGCACTAAAGATCAAGCTTCACTTCATAACTCGTTAGAATAAGCTCATGAAGGGTACACCAAATATATAAGCTCATATATTGCTCACAAAAGACATGGCTTTTAGATTAGCAGAAGATTGACATGGATGCAACCTATTACACCGCCGTGGTTGGCTTAGCACACTTTCTAATGTCAAACTGACATTACATTTCGTTGAACTTAGCTAATAGAGATCACATGTGTAGAAGTATGATATGAACATGGCAAGCACTAGGGATCAAGCTTCACTTCATAACTCGTTAGAATAAGCTCATGAAGGGTACAACAAAGACAAAAGCTCATGAAGGGCTTACAAAAGAAATGGCTTTTAGATTAACATAAGATTGACCTTGTTGCAACCTACTACACCACCCATAGTAGCCTTAGCACACTTTCTCAGGTCAAACTAACATTTCATTGCGTTGAACTTAGCTCACAGAGATCACATCGAAGGAAGTATGATATGAACATGGATAGCACTAAAGATCAAGTTTCACTTCATAACTCGTTAGAATAAGCTCATGAAGGGTACACCAAATACATAAGCTCATATATGGCTCACAAAAAACATGGCTTTTAGATTAGCAGAAGATTGACATGGATGCAACCTATTACACCGCCGTGGTTGGCTTAGCACACTTTCTAATGTCAAACTGACATTACATTTCGTTGAACTTAGCTAATAGAGATCACATGTGTAGAAGTATGATATGAACATGGCAAGCACTAAGGATCAAGCTTCACTTCATAACTCGTTAGAATAAGCTCATGAAGGGTACAACAATGACAAAAGCTCATGAAGGGCTTACAAAAGAAATGGCTTTTAGATTAACATAAGATTGACCTTGTTGCAACCTACTACACCACCCATAGTAGCCTTAGCACACTTTCTCAGGTCAAACTAACATTTCATTGCGTTGAACTTAGCTCACAGAGATCACATCGAAGGAAGTATGATATGAACATGGATAGCACTAAAGATCAAGTTTCACTTCATAACTCGTTAGAATAAGCTCATGAAGGGTACACCAAATACATAAGCTCATATATGGCTCACAAAAAACATGGCTTTTAGATTAGCAGAAGATTGACATGGATGCAACTTATTACACCGCCGTGGTTGGCTTAGCACACTTTCTAATGTCAAACTGACATTACATTTCGTTGAACTTAGCTAATAGAGATCACATGTGTAGAAGTATGATATGAACATGGCAAGCACTAAGGATCAAGCTTCACTTCATAACTCGTTAGAATAAGCTCATGAAGGGTACAACAATGACAAAAGCTCATGAAGAGCTTGCAAAAGAAATGGCTTTTAGATTAACATAAGATTGACCTTGTTGCAACCTACTACACCACCCATAGTAGCCTTAGCACACTTTCTCAGGTCAAACTAACATTTCATTGCGTTGAACTTAGCTCACAGAGATCACATCGAAGGAAGTATGATATGAACATGGATAGCACTAAAGATCAAGCTTCACTTCATAACTCGTTAGAATAAGCTCACGAAGGGTACAACAAAAACAAAAGCTCATGAAGGGCTTACAAAAGAAATGGCTTTTAGATTAACAGAAGATTGACTTTGTTGCAACCTACTACACCACCCATAGTCGGCTTAGCACACTTTCTCATGTCAAACTGACATTTCATTGCGTTGAACTTAGCTAATAGAGATCACATGTGTAGAAGTATGATATGAACATGGCAAGCACTAAGGATCAAGCTTCACTTCATAACTCTTTAGAATAAGCTCATGAAGGGTACAACAAAGACAAAAGCTCATGAAGGGCTTACAAAAGACATGGCTTTTAGATTAACAGAAGATTGACCTTGTCGCAACCTACTACACCACCCATAGTAGGCTTAGTACACTTTCTCATGTCAAACTGACATTTCATTGCGTTGAACTTAGCTAACAGATATCACATGTGTAGAAGTATGCTATGAACATGGCAAGCACTAAGGATCAAGCTTCACTTCATAACTCGTTAGAATAAGCTCATGAAGGGTAAAACAAAGACAAAAGCTCATGAAGGGCTTACAAAAGAAATGGGTTTTAGATTAACAGAAGATTGACTTTGTTGCAACCTACTACACTACCCATAGTCGGCTTAGCACACTTTCTAATGTCAAACTAACATTTCATTTCGTTGAACTTAGCTAATAGAGATCACATGTGTAGAAGTATGATATAAACATGGCAAGCACTAAGGATCAAGCTTCACTTCATAACTCGTTAGAATAAGCTCATGAAGGGTACAACAAAGACAAAAGCTCATGAAGGGCTTACAAAAGAAATGGCTTTTAGATTAACATAAGATTGACCTTGTTGCAACCTACTACACCACCCATAGTAGCCTTAGCACACTTTCTCAGGTCAAACTAACATTTCATTGCGTTGAACTTAGCTCACAGAGATCACATCGAAAGAAGTATGATATGAACATGGATAGCGCTAAAGATCAAGCTTCACTTCATAACACGTTAGAATAAGCTCATGAAGGGTACAACAAAGACAAAAGGTCATGAAGGACTTACAAAAGAAATGGCTTTTAGATTAACAGAAGATTGACTTTGTTGCAACCTACTACACCACCCATAGTCGGCTTAGCACACTTTCTCATGTCAAACTGACATTTCATTTCGTTGAACTTAGCTAATAGAGATCACATGTGTAGAAGTATGATATGAACATGGCAAGCACTAAGGATCAAGCTTCACTTCATAACTCGTTAGAATAAGCTCATGAAGGGTACAACAAAGACAAAAGCTCATGAAGGGCTTACAAAAGAAATGGCTTTTAGATTAACATAAGATTGACCTTGTTGCAACCTACTACCCCACCCATAGTAGCCTTAGCACACTTTCTCAGGTCAAACTAACATTTCATTGCGTTGAATTTAGCTCACAGAGATCACATCGAAGGAAGTATGATATGAACATGGATAGCACTAAAGATCAAGCTTCACTTCATAACTCGTTAGAATAAGCTCATGAAGGGTACACCAAATACATATGCTCATATATGGCTCACAAAAGACATGGCTTTTAGATTAGCAGAAGATTGACTTTGTTGCTGTTAGATTTAAGAGATTAGAAGAGATTGTGAGAGAATGAGAAATCGAAAATGTGATGGTATTGTGAGAGTAGAAGAAGAAGAAGAAGAAGAGTAAAATCTCTTACTTGGTTTGTTTACAAGAGTTACAGCATATATATAGAGAAAGCACAACAAACCTAGTCTAATACACATCTATACAAGACAAGCTACTAAAGTCCAAATATTACTCAAAATGGTAAAGACAGAAACTGATCCATGAAAACAAGTTGTCTTCTTTTCCACATATAGTCCAACGGTCACATGTGCTTAAGGAAGACATGTGACTATTTCAAGTTGCATTCCAAGTGGATAATTACTTCCTAACTGAATGTAATTATTGATTACTTTGTTGTTCCATTCAGTTCCTTCATTCGCACTCAATCATCTCTTCGACCTTAGTACGTTGAGTTTAACAGTTGCAACCTACTACACCACCCATAGTCGGCTTAGCACACTTTCTCATGTAAAACTGACATTTCATTGCGTTGAACTTAGCTAATAGAGATCACATGTGTAGAAGTATGATATGAACATGGCTAGCACTAAGGATCAAGCTTCACTTCATAACTCGTTAGAATAAGCTCATGAAGGGTACAACAAAGACAAAAGCTCATGAAGGGCTTACAAAAGACATGGCTTTTAGATTAACAGAAGATTGACCTTGTTGCAACCTATTACACCACCCATAGTAGGCTTAGTACACTTTCTCATGTCAAACTGACATTTCATTGCGTTGAACTTAGCTAACAGATATCACATGTGTAGAAGTATGATATGAACATGGCAAGCACTAAGGATCAAGCTTCACTTTATAACTCGTTAGAATAAGCTCATGAAGGGTACAACAAAGACAAAAGCTCATGAAGGGCTTACAAAAGAAATGGCTTTTAGATTAACAGAAGATTGACTTTGTTGCAACCTACTACACCTCCCATAGTCGGCTTAGCACACTTTCTAATGTCTAACTAACATTTCATTGCGTTGAACTTAGCTAACAGATATCACATGTGTAGAAGTATGATATGAACATGGCAAGCACTAAGGATCAAGCTTCACTTTATAACTCGTTAGAATAAGCTCATGAAGGGTACAACAAAGACAAAAGCTCATGAAGGGCTTACAAAAGACATGGCTTTTAGATTAACAGAAGATTGACCTTGTTGCAACCTACTACACCACCCATAGTAGGCTTAGTACACTTTCTCATGTCAAACTGACATTTCATTGCGTTGAACTTAGCTAATAGATATCACATGTGTAGAAGTATGATATGAACATGGCAAGCACTAAGGATCAAGCTTCACTTTATAACTCGTTAGAATAAGCTCATGAAGGGTACAACAAAGACAAAAGCTCATGAAGGGCTTACAAAAGAAATGGCTTTTAGATTAACAGAAGATTGACTTTGTTGCAACCTACTACACCACCCATAGTCGGCTTAGCACACTTTCTAATGTCTAACTGACATTTCATTTCGTTGAACTTAGCTTATAGAGATCACATGTGTAGAAGTATGATATGAACATGGCAAGCACTAAGGATCAAGCTTCACTTCATAACTCGTTAGAATAAGCTCATGAAGGGTACAACAAAGACAAAAGCTCATGAAGGGCTTACAAATGAAATGGCTTTTAGATTAACATAAGATTGACCTTGTTGCAACCTACTACACCACCCATAGTAGGCTTAACATACTTTCTCATGTCAAACTGACATTTCATTGCGTTGAACTTAGCTAAAAGAGATCACATGGGAGGAAGTATGATATGAACATGGATAGCACTAAAGATCAAGCTTCACTTCATAACTCGTTAGAATAAGCTCATGAAGGGTACAACAAAGACAAAAGCTCATGAAGGGCTTACAAAAGAAATGGCTTTTAGATTAACAGAAGATTGACTTTGTTGCAACCTACTACACCACCCATAGTCGGCTTAGCACACTTTCTCGTGTCAAACTAACATTACATTTCGTTGAACTTAGCTAATAGAGATCACATGTGTAGAAGTATGATATGAACATGGCAAGCACTAAGGATCAACCTTCACTTCATAACTCGTTAGAATAAGCTCATGAAGGGTACAACAAAGACAAAAGCTCATGAAGGGCTTACAAAAGAAATGGCTTTTAGATTAACATAAGATTGACCTTGTTGCAACCTACTACACCACCCATAGTAGGCTTAGCACACTTTCTCATGTCAAACTGACATTTCATTGCGTTGAACTTAGCTAAAAGAGATCACATGGGAGGAAGTATGATATGAACATGGATAGCACTAAAGATCAAGCTTCACTTCATAACTCGTTAGAATAAGCTCATGAAGGGTACAACAAAGACAAAAGCTCATGAAGGGCTTACAAAAGAAATGGCTTTTAGATTAACAGAAGATTGACTTTGTTGCAACCTACTACACCACCCATAGTCGGCTTAGCACACTTTCTCGTGTCAAACTAACATTACATTTCGTTGAACTTAGCTAATAGAGATCACATGTGTAGAAGTATGATATGAACATGGCAAGCACTAAGGATCAACCTTCACTTCATAACTCGTTAGAATAAGCTCATGAAGGGTACAACAAAGACAAAAGCTCATGAAGGGCTTACAAAAGAAATGGCTTTTAGATTAACATAAGATTGACCTTGTTGCAACCTACTACACCACCCATAGTAGGCTTAGCACACTTTCTCATGTCAAACTGACATTTCATTGCGTTGAACTTAGCTAAAAGAGATCACATGGGAGGAAGTATGATATGAACATGGATAGCACTAAAGATCAAGCTTCACTTCATAACTCGTTAGAATAAGCTCATGAAGGGTACAACAAAGACAAAAGCTCATGAAGGGCTTACAAAAGAAATGGCTTTTAGATTAACAGAAGATTGACTTTGATGCAACCTACTACACCACCCATAGTCGGCTTAGCACACTTTCTCATGTCAAACTAACATTTCATTGCGTAGAACTTAGCTAATAGAGATCACATGTGTAGAAGTATGATATGAACATGGCAAGCACTAAGAATCAAGCTTCACTTCATAACTCGTTAGAATAAGCTCATGAAGGGTACAACAAAGACAAAAGCTCATGAAGGGCTTGCAAAAGACATGGCTTTCAGATTAACAGAAGATTGACCTTGTTGCAACCTACTACACCACCCATAGTAGGCTTAGTACACTTTCTCATGTCAAACAGACATTTCATTGCGTTGAACTTAGCTAATAGATATCACATGTGTAGAAGTATGATATGAACATGGCAAGCACTAAAGATCAAGCTTCACTTTATAACTCGTTAGAATAAGCTCATGAAGGGTACAACAAAGACAAAAGCTCATGAAGGGCTTACAAAAGAAATGGCTTTTAGATTAACAGAAGATTGACTTTGTTGCAACCTACTACACCACCCATAGTCGGCTTAGCACACTTTCTAATGTCTAACTGACATTTCATTTCGTTGAACTTAGCTTATAGAGATCACATGTGTAGAAGTATGATATGAACATGGCAAGCACTAAGGATCAAGCTTCACTTCATAACTCGTTAGAATAAGCTCATGAAGGGTACAACAAAGACAAAAGCTCATGAAGGGCTTACAAAAGAAATGGCTTTTAGATTAACAGAAGATTGACTTTGTTGCAACCTACTACACCACCCATAGTCGGCTTAGCACACTTTCTCATATCAAACTGACATTTCATTTCGTTGAACTTAGCTAATAGAGATCACATGTGTAGAAGTATGATATGAACATGGCAAGCACTAAGGATCAAGCTTCAATTCATAACTCGTTAGAATAAGCTCATGAAGGGTACAACAAAGACAAAAGCTTATAAAGGGCTTGCAAAAGACATGGCTTTTAGATTAAGAGAAGATTGACCTTGTTGCAACCTACTACACCACCCATAGTAGGCTTAGTACACTTTCTCATGTCAAACTGACATTTCATTGCGTTGAACTTAGCTAACAGATATCACATGTGTAGAAGTATGATATGAACATGGCAAGCACTAAGGATAAAGCTTCACTTTATAACTCGTTAGAATAAGCTCATGAAGGGTACAACAAAGACAAAAGCTCATGAAGGGCTTACAAAAGAAATGGCTTTTAGATTAACAGAAGATTGACTTTGTTGCAACCTACTACACCACCCATAGTCGGCTTAGCACACTTTCTCGTGTCAAACTAACATTACATTTCGTTGAACTTAGCTAATAGAGATCACATGTGTAGAAGTATGATATGAACATGGCAAGCACTAAGGATCAACCTTCACTTCATAACTCGTTAGAATAAGCTCATGAAGGGTACAACAAAGACAAAAGCTCATGAAGGGCTTACAAAAGAAATGGCTTTTAGATTAACATAAGATTGACCTTGTTGCAACCTACTACACCACCCATAGTAGGCTTAGCACACTTTCTCATGTCAAACTGACATTTCATTGCGTTGAACTTAGCTAAAAGAGATCACATGGGAGGAAGTATGATATGAACATGGATAGCACTAAAGATGAAGCTTCACTTCATAACTCGTTAAAATAAGCTCATGAAGGGTACAACAAAGACAAAAGCTCATGAAGGGCTTACAAAAGAAATGGCTTTTAGATTAACAGAAGATTGACTTTGTTGCAACCTACTACACCACCCATAGTAGGCTTAGCACACTTTCTCATGTCAAACTGACATTTCATTGCGTTGAACTTAGCTAAAAGAGATCACATGGGAGGAAGTATGATATGAACATGGATAGCACTAAAGATCAAGCTTCACTTCATAACTCGTTAGAATAAGCTCATGAAGGGTACACCAAAGACATAAGCTCATATAGGTCTCACAAAAGAAATGGCTTTTAGATTAACATAAGATTGACCTTGTTGCAACCTACTACACCACCCATAGTAGGCTTAGCACACTTTCTCATGTCAAACTGACATTTCATTGCGTTGAGCTTAGCTAAAAGAGATCACATGGGAGGAAGTATGATATGAACATGGATAGCACTAAAGATCAAGCTTCACTTCATAACTCGTTAGAATAAGCTCATGAAGGGTACACCAAAGACATAAGCTCATATAGGTCTCACAAAAGACATGGCTTTTAGATTAGCAGAAGATTGACCTGGATGCAACCTATTACACCGCCGTCGTTGGCTTAGCACACTTTCTAATGTCAAACTGACATTTCATTTCGTTGAACTTAGCTAATAGAGATCACATGTGTAGAAGTATGATATGAACATGGCAAGCACTAAGGATCAAGCTTCAATTCATAACTCGTTAGAATAAGCTCATGAAGGGTACAACAAAGACAAAAGCTTATAAAGGGCTTGCAAAAGACATGGCTTTTAGATTAAGAGAAGATTGACCTTGTTGCAACCTACTACACCATCCATAGTAGGCTTAGTACACTTTCTCATGTCAAACTGACATTTCATTGCGTTGAACTTAGCTAACAGATATCACATGTGTAGAAGTATGATATGAACATGGCAAGCACTAAGGATAAAGCTTCACTTTATAACTCGTTAGAATAAGCTCATGAAGGGTACAACAAAGACAAAAGCTCATGAAGGGCTTACAAAAGAAATGGCTTTTAGATTAACAGAAGATTGACTTTGTTGCAACCTACTACACCACCCATAGTCGGCTTAGCACACTTTCTCGTGTCAAACTAACTTTACATTTCGTTGAACTTAGCTAATAGAGATCACATGTGTAGAAGTATGATATGAACATGGCAAGCACTAAGGATCAAGCTTCACTTCATAACTCGTTAGAATAAGCTCATGAAGGGTACAACAAAGACAAAAGCTCATGAAGGGCTTGCAAAAGACATGGCTTTCAGATTAACAGAAGATTGACCTTGTTGCAACCTACTACACCACCCATAGTAGGCTTAGTACACTTTCTCATGTCAAACAGACATTTCATTGCGTTGAACTTAGCTAATAGATATCACATGTGTAGAAGTATGATATGAACATGGCAAGCACTAAGGATCAAGCTTCACTTTATAACTCGTTAGAATAAGCTCATGAAGGGTACAACAAAGACAAAAGCTCATGAAGGGCTTACAAAAGAAATGGCTTTTAGATTAACAGAAGATTGACTTTGTTGCAACCTACTACACCACCCATAGTCGGCTTAGCACACTTTCTAATGTCTAACTGACATTTCATTTCGTTGAACTTAGCTTATAGAGATCACATGTGTAGAAGTATGATATGAACATGGTAAGCACTAAGGATCAAGCTTCACTTCATAACTCGTTAGAATAAGCTCATGAAGGGTACAACAAAGACAAAAGCTCATGAAGGGCTTACAAAAGAAATGGCTTTTAGATTAACAGAAGATTGACTTTGTTGCAACCTACTACACCACCCATAGTCGGCTTAGCACACTTTCTCATGTCAAACTGACTTTACATTTCGTTGAACTTAGCTAATAGAGATCACATGTGTAGAAGTATGATATGAACATGGCAAGCACTAAGGATCAAGCTTCACTTCATAACTCGTTAGAATAAGCTCATGAAGGGTACAACAAAGACAAAAGCTCATGAAGGGCTTACAAAAGAAATGGCTTTTAGATTAACAGAAGATTGACTTTGTTGCAACCTACTACACCACCCATAGTCGGCTTAGCACACTTTCTCGTGTCAAACTAACATTACATTTCGTTGAACTTAGCTAACAGATATCACATGTGTAGAAGTATGATATGAACATGGCAAGCACTAAGGATCAAGCTTCACTTCATAACTCGTTAGAATAAGCTCATGAAGGGTACAACAAAGACAAAAGCTCATGAAGGGCTTACAAAAGAAATGGCTTTTAGATTAACATAAGATTGACCTTGTTGCAACCTACTACACCACCCATAGTAGGCTTAGCACACTTTCTCATGTCAAACTGACATTTCATTGCGTTGAGCTTAGCTAAAAGAGATCACATGGGAGGAAGTATGATATGAACATGGATAGCACTAAAGATCAAGCTTCACTTCATAACTCGTTAGAATAAGCTCATGAAGGGTACACCAAAGATATAAGCTCATATAGGTCTCACAAAAGACATGGCTTTTAGATTAGCAGAAGATTGACCTGGATGCAACCTACTTTACGACCCATAGTAGGCTTAGCACACTTTCTCATGTCAAACTGACATTTCATTGCGTTGAACTTAGCTAAAAGAGATCACATGGGAGGAAGTATGATATGAACATGGATAGCACTAAAGATCAAGCTTCACTTCATAACTCGTTAGAATAAGCTCATGAAGGGTACAACAAAGACAAAAGCTCATGAAGGGCTTACAAAAGAAATGGCTTTTAGATTAACAGAAGATTGACTTTGTTGCAACCTACTACACCACCCATAGTCGGCTTAGCACACTTTCTCATGTCAAACTGACATTTCATTGCGTTGAACTTAGCTAATAGAGATCACATGTGTAGAAGTATGATATGAACATGGCTAGCACTAAGGATCAAGCTTCACTTCATAACTCGTTAGAATAAGCTCATGAAGGGTACAACAAAGACAAAAGCTCATGAAGGGCTTACAAAAGACATGGCTTTTAGATTAACAGAAGATTGACCTTGTTGCAACCTATTACACCACCCATAGTAGGCTTAGTACACTTTCTCATGTCAAACTGACATTTCATTGCGTTGAACTTAGCTAACAGATATCACATGTGTAGAAGTATGATATGAACATGGCAAGCACTAAGGATCAAGCTTCACTTTATAACTCGTTAGAATAAGCTCATGAAGGGTACAACAAAGACAAAAGCTCATGAAGGGCTTACAAAAGAAATGGCTTTTAGATTAACAGAAGATTGTCTTTGTTGCAACCTACTACACCACCCATAGTCGGCTTAGCACACTTTCTAATGTCTAACTGACATTTCATTTCGTTGAACTTAGCTTATAGAGATCACATGTGTAGAAGTATGATATGAACATGGCAAGCACTAAGGATCAAGCTTCACTTCATAACTCGTTAGAATAAGCTCATGAAGGGTACAACAAAGACAAAAGCTCATGAAGGGCTTACAAAAGACATGGCTTTTAGATTAACAGAAGATTGACCTTGTTGCAACCTACTACACCACCCATAGTAGGCTTAGTACACTTTCTCATGTCAAACTGACATTTCATTGCGTTGAACTTAGCTAATAGATATCACATGTGTAGAAGTATGATATGAACATGGCAAGCACTAAGGATCAAGCTTCACTTTATAACTCGTTAGAATAAGCTCATGAAGGGTACAACAAAGACAAAAGCTCATGAAGGGCTTACAAAAGAAATGGCTTTTAGATTAACAGAAGATTGACTTTGTTGCAACCTACTACACCTCCCATAGTCGGCTTAGCACACTTTCTAATGTCTAACTAACATTTCATTTCGTTGAACTTAGCTAATAGAGATCACATGTGTAGAAGTATGATATGAACATGGCAAGCACTAAGGATCAAGCATCACTTCATAACTCGTTAGAATAAGCTCATGAAGGGTACAACAAAGACAAAAGCTCATGAAGGGCTTACAAAAGACATGGCTTTTAGATTAACAGAAGATTGATGTTGTTGCAACCTACTACACCACCCATAGTAGGCTTAGTACACTTTCTCATGTCAAACTGACATTTCATTGCGTTGAACTTAGCTAACAGATATCACATGTGAAGAAGTATGATATGAACATGGCAAGCACTAAGGATCAAGCTTCACTTTATAACTCGTTAGAATAAGCTCATGAAGGGTACAACAAAGACAAAAGCTCATGAAGGGCTTACAAAAGAAATGGCTTTTAGATTAACAGAAGATTGACTTTGTTGCAACCTACTACACCACCCATAGTTGGCTTAGCACATTTTCTAATGTCTAACTGACATTTCATTTCGTTGAACTTAGCTAATAGAGATCACATGTGTAGAAGTATGATATGAACATGGCAAGCACTAAGGATCAAGCTTCACTTCATAACTCGTTAGAATAAGCTCATGAAGGGTACAACAAAGACAAAAGCTCATGAAGGGCTTACAAAAGACATGGCTTTTAGATTAACAGAAGATTGACCTTGTTGCAACCTACTACACCACCCATAGTAGGCTTAGTACACTTTCTCATGTCAAACTGACATTTCATTGCGTTGAACTTAGCTAACAGATATCACATGTGTAGAAGTATGATATGAACATGGCAAGCACTAAGGATCAAGCTTCACTTTATAACTCGTTAGAATAAGCTCATGAAGGGTACAACAAAGACAAAAGCTCATGAAGGGCTTACAAAAGAAATGGCTTTTAGATTAACAGAAGATTGACTTTGTTGCAACCTACTACACCACCCATAGTCGGTTAGCACACTTTCTCATGTCAAACTGACATTTCATTGCGTTGAACTTAGCTAATAGAGATCACATGTGTAGAAGTATGATATGAACATGGCTAGCACTAAGGATCAAGCTTCACTTCATAACTCGTTAGAATAAGCTCATGAAGGGTACAACAAAGACAAAAGCTCATGAAGGGCTTACAAAAGACATGGCTTTTAGATTAACAGAAGATTGACCTTGTTGCAACCTATTACACCACCCATAGTAGGCTTAGTACACTTTCTCATGTCAAACTGACATTTCATTGCGTTGAACTTAGCTAACAGATATCACATGTGTAGAAGTATGATATGAACATGGCAAGCACTAAGGATCAAGCTTCACTTTATAACTCGTTAGAATAAGCTCATGAAGGGTACAACAAAGACAAAAGCTCATGAAGGGCTTACAAAAGAAATGGCTTTTAGATTAACAGAAGATTGACTTTGTTGCAACCTACTACACCACCCATAGTCGGCTTAGCACACTTTCTAATGTCTAACTGACATTTCATTTCGTTGAACTTAGCTTATAGAGATCACATGTGTAGAAGTATGATATGAACATGGCAAGCACTAAGGATCAACCTTCATTTCATAACTCGTTAGAATAAGCTCATGAAGGGTACAACAAAGACAAAAGCTCATGAAGGGCTTACAAAAGAAATGGCTTTTAGATTAACATAAGATTGACCTTGTTGCAACCTACTACACCACCCATAGTAGGCTTAGCACACTTTCTCATGTCAAACTGACATTTCATTGCGTTGAACTTAGCTAAAAGAGATCACATGGGAGGAAGTATGATATGAACATGGATAGCACTAAAGATGAAGCTTCACTTCATAACTCGTTAAAATAAGCTCATGAAGGGTACAACAAAGACAAAAGCTCATGAAGGGCTTACAAAAGAAATGGCTTTTAGATTAACAGAAGATTGACTTTGTTGCAACCTACTACACCACCCATAGTAGGCTTAGCACACTTTCTCATGTCAAACTGACATTTCATTGCGTTGAACTTAGCTAAAAGAGATCACATGGGAGGAAGTATGATATGAACATGGATAGCACTAAAGATCAAGCTTCACTTCATAACTCGTTAGAATAAGCTCATGAAGGGTACACCAAAGACATAAGCTCATATAGGTCTCACAAAAGAAATGGCTTTTAGATTAACATAAGATTGACCTTGTTGCAACCTACTACACCACCCATAGTAGGCTTAGCACACTTTCTCATGTCAAACTGACATTTCATTGCGTTGAACTTAGCTAAAAGAGATCACATGGGAGGAAGTATGATATGAACATGGATAGCACTAAAGATGAAGCTTCACTTCATAACTCGTTAAAATAAGCTCATGAAGGGTACAACAAAGACAAAAGCTCATGAAGGGCTTACAAAAGAAATGGCTTTTAGATTAACAGAAGATTGACTTTGTTGCAACCTACTACACCACCCATAGTAGGCTTAGCACACTTTCTCATGTCAAACTGACATTTCATTGCGTTGAACTTAGCTAAAAGAGATCACATGGGAGGAAGTATGATATGAACATGGATAGCACTAAAGATCAAGCTTCACTTCATAACTCGTTAGAATAAGCTCATGAAGGGTACACCAAAGACATAAGCTCATATAGGTCTCACAAAAGAAATGGCTTTTAGATTAACATAAGATTGACCTTGTTGCAACCTACTACACCACCCATAGTAGGCTTAGCACACTTTCTCATGTCAAACTGACATTTCATTGCGTTGAGCTTAGCTAAAAGAGATCACATGGGAGGAAGTATGATATGAACATGGATAGCACTAAAGATCAAGCTTCACTTCATAACTCGTTAGAATAAGCTCATGAAGGGTACACCAAAGACATAAGCTCATATAGGTCTCACAAAAGACATGGCTTTTAGATTAGCAGAAGATTGACCTGGATGCAACCTATTACACCGCCGTCGTTGGCTTAGCACACTTTCTAATGTCAAACTGACATTTCATTTCGTTGAACTTAGCTAATAGAGATCACATGTGTAGAAGTATGATATGAACATGGCAAGCACTAAGGATCAAGATTCAATTCATAACTCGTTAGAATAAGCTCATGAAGGGTACAACAAAGACAAAAGCTTATAAAGGGCTTGCAAAAGACATGGCTTTTAGATTAAGAGAAGATTGACCTTGTTGCAACCTACTACACCACCCATAGTAGGCTTAGTACACTTTCTCATGTCAAACTGACATTTCATTGCGTTGAACTTAGCTAACAGATATCACATGTGTAGAAGTATGATATGAACATGGCAAGCACTAAGGATAAAGCTTCACTTTATAACTCGTTAGAATAAGCTCATGAAGGGTACAACAAAGACAAAAGCTCATGAAGGGCTTACAAAAGAAATGGCTTTTAGATTAACAGAAGATTGACTTTGTTGCAACCTACTACACCACCCATAGTCGGCTTAGCACACTTTCTAATGTCTAACTGACATTTCATTTCGTTGAACTTAGCTTATAGAGATCACATGTGTAGAAGTATGATATGAACATGGCAAGCACTAAGGATTGAGGTTCACTTCATAACTCGTTAGAATAAGCTCATGAAGGGTACAAGAAAGACAAAAGCTCATGAAGGGCTTACAAAAGACATGGATTTTAGATTAACAGAAGATTGACCTTGTTGCAACCTATTACACCACCCATAGTAGGCTTAGTACACTTTCTCATGTCAAACTGATATTTCATTGCGTTGAACTTAGCTAACAGATATCACATGTGTAGAAGTATGATATGAACATGGCAAGCACTAAGGATCAAGCTTCACTTTATAACTCGTTAAAATAAGCTCATGAAGGGTACAACAAAGACAAAAGCTCATGAAGGGCTTACAAAACAAATGGCTTTTAGATTAACAGAAGATTGACTTTGTTGCAACCTACTACACCACCCATAGTCGGCTTAGCACACTTTCTAATGTCTAACTGACATTTCATTTCGTTGAACTTAGCTTATAGAGATCACATGTGTAGAAGTATGATATGAACATGGCAAGCACTAAGGATCAAGCTTCACTTCATAACTCGTTAGAATAAGCTCATGAAGGGTACAACAAAGACAAAAGCTCATGAAGGGCTTACAAAAGAAATGGCTTTTAGATTAACATAAGATTGACCTTGTTGCAACCTACTACACCACCCATAGTAGGCTTAGCACACTTTCTCATGTCAAACTGACATTTCATTGCGTTGAACTTAGCTAAAAGAGATCACATGGGAGGAAGTATGATATGAACATGGATAGCACTAAAGATGAAGCTTCACTTCATAACTCGTTAGAATAAGCTCATGAAGGGTACAACAAAGACAAAAGCTCATGAAGGGCTTACAAAAGAAATGGCTTTTAGATTAACAGAAGATTGACTTTGTTGCAACCTACTACACCACCCATAATCGGCTTAGCACACTTTCTCGTGTCAACCTAACTTTACATTTCGTTGAACTTAGCTAATAGAGATCACATGTGTAGAAGTATGATATGAACATGGCAAGCACTAAGGATCAAGCTTCACTTCATAACTCGTTAGAATAAGCTCATGAAGGGTACAACAAAGACAAAAGCTCATGAAGGGCTTACAAAAGAAATGGCTTTTAGATTAACATAAGATTGACCTTGTTGCAACCTACTACACCACCCATAGTAGGCTTAGCACACTTTCTCATGTCAAACTGACATTTCATTGCGTTGAGCTTAGCTAAAAGAGATCACATGGGAGGAAGTATGATATGAACATGGATAGCACTAAAGATCAAGCTTCACTTCATAACTCGTTAGAATAAGCTCATGAAGGGTACACCAAAGACATAAGCTCATATAGGTCTCACAAAAGACATGGCTTTTAGATTAGCAGAAGATTGACCTGGATGCAACCTATTACACCGCTGTGGTTGGCTTAGCACACTTTCTAATGTCAAACTGACATTTCATTTCGTTGAACTTAGCTAATAGAGATCACATGTGTAGAAGTATGATATGAACATGGCAAGCACTAAGGATCAAGCTTCAATTCATAACTCATTAGAATAAGCTCATGAAGGGTACAACAAAGACAAAAGCTTATAAAGGGCTTGCAAAAGACATGGCTTTTAGATTAAGAGAAGATTGACCTTGTTGCAACCTACTACACCACCCATAGTAGGCTTAGTACACTTTCTCATAACAAACTGACATTTCATTGCGTTGAACTTAGCTAACAGATATCACATGTGTAGAAGTATGATATGAACATGGCAAGCACTAAGGATCAAGCTTCACTTCATAACTCGTTAGAATAAGCTCATGAAGGGTACAACAAAGACAAAAGCTCATGAAGGGCTTGCAAAAGACATGGCTTTTAGATTAACAGAAGATTAACCTTGTTGCAACCTACTACACCACCCATAGTAGGCTTAGTACACTTTCTCATGTCAAACTGACATTTCATTGCGTTGAACTTAGCTAACAGATATCACATGTGTAGAAGTATGATATGAACATGGCAAGCACTAAGGATCAAGCTTCACTTCATAACTCGTTAGAATAAGCTCATGAAGGGTACAACAAAGACAAAAGCTCATGAAGGGCTTACAAAAGAAATGGCTTTTAGATTAATAGAAGATTGACTTTGTTGCAACCTACTACACCACCCATAGTCGGCTTAGCACACTTTCTAATGTCTAACTGACATTTCATTTCGTTGAACTTAGCTAATAGAGATCAATGTGTAGAAGTATGATATGAACATGGCAAGCACTAAGGATCAAGCTTCACTTCATAACTCGTTAGAATAAGCTCATGAAGGGTACAACAAAGACAAAAGCTCATGAAGGGCTTACAAAAAAAATGGCTTTTAGATTAACAGAAGATTGACCTTGTTGCAACCTACTACACCACCCATAGTAGGCTTAGCACACTTTCTCATGTCAAACTGACATTTCATTGCGTTGAACTTAGCTAAAAGAGATCACATGGGAGGAAGTATGATATGAACATGGATAGCACTAAAGATGAAGCTTCACTTCATAACTCGTTAGAATAAGCTCATGAAGGGTACAACAAAGACAAAAGCTCATGAAGGGCTTACAAAAGAAATGGCTTTTAGATTAACAGAAGATTGACTTTGTTGCAACCTACTACACCACCCATAATCGGCTTAGCACACTTTCTCGTGTCAACCTAACTTTACATTTCGTTGAACTTAGCTAATAGAGATCACATGTGTAGAAGTATGATATGAACATGGCAAGCACTAAGGATCAAGCTTCACTTCATAACTCGTTAGAATAAGCTCATGAAGGGTACAACAAAGACAAAAGCTCATGAAGGGCTTACAAAAGAAATGGCTTTTAGATTAACATAAGATTGACCTTGTTGCAACCTACTACACCACCCATAGTAGGCTTAGCACACTTTCTCATGTCAAACTGACATTTCATTGCGTTGAGCTTAGCTAAAAGAGATCACATGGGAGGAAGTATGATATGAACATGGATAGCACTAAAGATCAAGCTTCACTTCATAACTCGTTAGAATAAGCTCATGAAGGGTACACCAAAGACATAAGCTCATATAGGTCTCACAAAAGACATGGCTTTTAGATTAGCAGAAGATTGACCTGGATGCAACCTATTACACCGCTGTGGTTGGCTTAGCACACTTTCTAATGTCAAACTGACATTTCATTTCGTTGAACTTAGCTAATAGAGATCACATGTGTAGAAGTATGATATGAACATGGCAAGCACTAAGGATCAAGCTTCAATTCATAACTCGTTAGAATAAGCTCATGAAGGGTACAACAAAGACAAAAGCTTATAAAGGGCTTGCAAAAGACATGGCTTTTAGATTAAGAGAAGATTGACCTTGTTGCAACCTACTACACCACCCATAGTAGGCTTAGTACACTTTCTCATAACAAACTGACATTTCATTGCGTTGAACTTAGCTAACAGATATCACATGTGTAGAAGTATGATATGAACATGGCAAGCACTAAGGATCAAGCTTCACTTCATAACTCGTTAGAATAAGCTCATGAAGGGTACAACAAAGACAAAAGCTCATGAAGGGCTTGCAAAAGACATGGCTTTTAGATTAATAGAAGATTGACTTTGTTGCAACCTACTACACCACCCATAGTCGGCTTAGCACACTTTCTAATGTCTAACTGACATTTCATTTCGTTGAACTTAGCTAATAGAGATCACATGTGTAGAAGTATGATATGAACATGGCAAGCACTAAGGATCAAGCTTCACTTCATAACTCGTTAGAATAAGCTCATGAAGGGTACAACAAAGACAAAAGCTCATGAAGGGCTTACAAAAAAAATGGCTTTTAGATTAACAGAAGATTGACCTTGTTGCAACCTACTACACCACCCATAGTAGGCTTAGCACACTTTCTCATGTCAAACTGACATTTCATTGCGTTGAACTTAGCTAAAAGAGATCACATGGGACGAAGTATGATATGAACATGGATAGTACTAAAGATCAAGCTTCACTTCATAACTCGTTAGAATAAGCTCATGAAGGGTACACCAAAGACATAAGCTCATATAGGTCTCACAAAAGACATGGCTTTTAGATTAGCAGAAGATTAACCTGGATGCAACCTATTACACCGACGTGGTTGGCTTAGCACACTTTCTAATGTCAAACTGACATTTCATTTCGTTGAACTTAGCTAATAGAGATCACATGTGTAGAAGTATGATATGAACATGGCAAGCACTAAGGATCAAGCTTCACTTCATAACTCGTTAGAATAAGCTCATGAAGGGTACAACAAAGACAAAAGCTCATGAAGGGCTTACAAAAGAAATGGCTTTTAGATTAACATAAGATTGACCTTGTTGCAACGTACTACACCACCCATAGTCGGCTTAGCACACTTTCTCATGTCAAACTGACATTTCATTGCGTTGAACTTAGCTAAAAGAGATCACATGGGAGGAAGTATGATATGAACATGGATAGCACTAAAGATCAAGCTTCATTTCATAACTCGTTAGAATAAGCTCATGAAGGGTACACCAAAGACATAAGCTCATATAGGTCTCACAAAAGACATGGCTTTTAGATTAGCAGAATATTGACCTGGATGCAACCTATTACACCGCCGTGGTTGGCTTAGCATACTTTCTAATGTCAAACTGACATTTCATTTCGTTGAACTTAGCTAATAGAGATCACATGTGTAGAAGTATGATATGAACATGGCAAGCACTAAGGATCAAGCTTCACTTCATAACTCGTTAGAATAAGCTCATGAAGGGTACAACAAAGATAAAAGCTCATGAAGGGCTTACAAAAGAAATGGCTTTTAGATTAACAGAAGATTGACCTTGTTGCAACCTACTACACCACCCATAGTAGGCTTAGCACACTTTCTCATGTCAAACTGACATTTCATTGCGTTGAACTTAGCTAACAGATATCACATGTGTAGAAGTATGATATGAACATGGCAAGCACTAAGGATCAAGCTTCACTTCATAACTCGTTAGAATAAGCTCATGAAGGGTACAACAAAGACAAAAGCTCATGAAGGGCTTGCAAAAGACATGGCTTTTAGATTAACAGAAGATTAACCTTGTTGCAACCTACTACACCACCCATAGTAGGCTTAGTACACTTTCTCATGTCAAACTGACATTTCATTGCGTTGAACTTAGCTAACAGATATCACATGTGTAGAAGTATGATATGAACATGGCAAGCACTAAGGATCAAGCTTCACTTCATAACTCGTTAGAATAAGCTCATGAAGGGTACAACAAAGACAAAAGCTCATGAAGGGCTTACAAAAGAAATGGCTTTTAGATTAATAGAAGATTGACTTTGTTGCAACCTACTACACCACCCATAGTCGGCTTAGCACACTTTCTAATGTCTAACTGACATTTCATTTCGTTGAACTTAGCTAATAGAGATCAATGTGTAGAAGTATGATATGAACATGGCAAGCACTAAGGATCAAGCTTCACTTCATAACTCGTTAGAATAAGCTCATGAAGGGTACAACAAAGACAAAAGCTCATGAAGGGCTTACAAAAAAAATGGCTTTTAGATTAGCAGAAGATTGACCTTGTTGCAACCTACTACACCACCCATAGTAGGCTTAGCACACTTTCTCATGTCAAACTGACATTTCATTGCGTTGAACTTAGCTAAAAGAGATCACATGGGACGAAGTATGATATGAACATGGATAGTACTAAAGATCAAGCTTCACTTCATAACTCGTTAGAATAAGCTCATGAAGGGCTCACAAAAGACATGGCTTTTAGATTAGCAGAATATTGACCTGGATGCAACCTATTACACCGCCGTGGTTGGCTTAGCACACTTTCTAATGTCAAACTGACATTTCATTTCGTTGAACTTAGCTAATAGAGATCACATGTGTAGAAGTATGATATGAACATGGCAAGCACTAAGGATCAAGCTTCACTTCATAACTCGTTAGAATAAGCTCATGAAGGGTACAACAAAGATAAAAGCTCATGAAGGGCTTACAAAAGAAATGGCTTTTAGATTAACAGAAGATTGACCTTGTTGCAACCTACTACACCACCTATAGTAGGCTTAGCACACTTTCTCATGTCAAACTGACATTTCATTGCGTTGAACTTAGCTAAAAGAGATCACATGGGAGGAAGTATGATATGAACATGGATAGCACTAAAGATGAAGCTTCACTTCATAACTCGTTAGAATAAGCTCATGAAGGGTACAACAAAGACAAAAGCTCATGAAGGGCTTACAAAAGAAATGGCTTTTAGATTAACAGAAGATGGACTTTGTTGCAACCTACTACACCACCCATAGTCGGCTTAGCACACTTTCTCGTGTCAAACTAACATTACATTTCGTTGAACTTAGCTAATAGAGATCACATGTGTAGAAGTATGATATGAACATGGCAAGCACTAAGGATCAAGCTTCACTTCATAACTCGTTAGAATAAGCTCATGAAGGGTACAACAAAGACAAAAGCTCATGAAGGGCTTACAAAAGAAATGGCTTTTAGATTAACATAAGATTGACCTTGTTGCAACCTACTACACCACCCATAGTAGGCTTAGCACACTTTCTCATGTCAAACTGACATTTCATTGCGTTGAGCTTAGCTAAAAGAGATCACATGGGAGGAAGTATGATATGAACATGGATAGCACTAAAGATAAAGCTTCACTTCATAACTCGTTAGAATAAGCTCATGAAGGGTACACCAAAGACATAAGCTCATATAGGTCTCACAAAAGACATGGCTTTTAGATTAGCAGAAGATTGACCTGGATGCAACCTATTACATCGCCGTGGTTGGCTTAGCACACTTTCTAATGTCAAACTGACATTTCATTTCGTTGAACTTAGCTAATAGAGATCACATGTGTAGAAGTATGATATGAACATGGCAAGCACTAAGGATCAAGCTTCAATTCATAACTCGTTAGAATAAGCTCATGAAGGGTACAACAAAGACAAAAGCTTATAAAGGGCTTGCAAAAGACATGGCTTTTAGATTAAGAGAAGATTGACCTTGTTGCAACCTACTACACCACCCATAGTAGGCTTAGTACACTTTCTCATGTCAAACTGACATTTCATTGCGTTGAACTTAGCTAACATATATCACATGTGTAGAAGTATGATATGAACATGGCAAGCACTAAGGATCAAGCTTCACTTCATAACTCGTTAGAATAAGCTCATGAAGAGTACAACAAAGACAAAAGCTCATGAAGGGCTTGCAAAAGACATGGCTTTTAGATTAACAGAAGATTGACCTTGTTGCAACCTACTACACCACCCATAGTAGGCTTAGTACACTTTCTCATGTCAAACTGACATTTCATTGCGTTGAACTTAGCTAACAGATATCACATGTGTAGAAGTATGATATGAACATGGCAAGCACTAAGGATCAAGCTTCACTTCATAACTCGTTAGAATAAGCTCATGAAGGGTACAACAAAGACAAAAGCTCATGAAGGGCTTACAAAAGAAATGGCTTTTAGATTAATAGAAGATTGACTTTGTTGCAACCTACTACACAACCCATAGTCGGCTTAGCACACTTTCTAATGTCTAACTGACATTTCATTTCGTTGAACTTAGCTAATAGAGATCAATGTGTAGAAGTATGATATGAACATGGCAAGCACTAAGGATCAAGCTTCACTTCATAACTCGTTAGAATAAGCTCATGAAGGGTACAACAAAGACAAAAGCTCATGAAGGGCTTACAAAAAAAATGGCTTTTAGATTAACAGAAGATTGACCTTGTTGCAACCTACTACACCACCCATAGTAGGCTTAGCACACTTTCTCATGTCAAACTGACATTTCATTGCGTTGAACTTAGCTAAAAGAGATCACATGGGAGGAAGTATGATATGAACATGGATAGTACTAAAGATCAAGCTTCACTTCATAACTCGTTAGAATAAGCTCCTGAAGGGTACACCAAAGACATAAGCTCATATAGGTCTCACAAAAGACATGGCTTTTAGATTAGCAGAAGATTAACCTGGATGCAACCTATTACACCGACGTGGTTGGCTTAGCACACTTTCTAATGTCAAACTGACATTTCATTTCGTTGAACTTAGCTAATAGAGATCACATGTGTAGAAGTATGATATGAACATGGCAAGCACTAAGGATCAAGCTTCACTTCATAACTCGTTAGAATAAGCTCATGAAGGGTACAACAAAGACAAAAGCTCATGAAGGGCTTACAAAAGAAATGGCTTTTAGATTAACATAAGATTGACCTTGTTGCAACCTACTACACCACCCATAGTAGGCTTAGCACACTTTCTCATGTCAAACTGACATTTCATTGCGTTGAACTTAGCTAAAAGAGATCACATGGGAGGAAGTATGATATGAACATGGATAGCACTAAAGATCAAGCTTCATTTCATAACTCGTTAGAATAAGCTCCTGAAGGGTACACCAAAGACATAAGCTCATATAGGTCTCACAAAAGACATGGCTTTTAGATTAGCAGAATATTGACCTGGATGCAACCTATTACACCGCCGTGGTTGGCTTAGCACACTTTCTAATGTCAAACTGACATTTCATTTCGTTGAACTTAGCTAATAGAGATCACATGTGTAGAAGTATGATATGAACATGGCAAGCACTAAGGATCAAGCTTCACTTCATAACTCGTTAGAATAAGCTCATGAAGGGTACAACAAAGATAAAAGCTCATGAAGGGCTTACAAAAGAAATGGCTTTTAGATTAACATAAGATTGACCTTGTTGCAACCTACTACACCACCCATAGTAGGCTTAGCACACTTTCTCATGTCAAACTGACATTTCATTGCGTTGAGCTTAGCTAAAAGAGATCACATGGGAGGAAGTATGATATGAACATGGATAGCACTAAAGATCAAGCTTCATTTCATAACTCGTTAGAATAAGCTCATGAAGGGTACACCAAAGACATAAGCTCATATAGGTCTCACAAAAGACATGGCTTTTAGATTAGCAGAATATTGACCTGGATGCAACCTATTACACCGCCGTGGTTGGCTTAGCACACTTTCTAATGTCAAACTGACATTTCATTTCGTTGAACTTAGCTAATAGAGATCACATGTGTAGAAGTATGATATGAACATGGCAAGCACTAAGGATCAAGCTTCACTTCATAACTCGTTAGAATAAGCTCATGAAGGGTACAACAAAGATAAAAGCTCATGAAGGGCTTACAAAAGAAATGGCTTTTAGATTAACATAAGATTGACCTTGTTGCAACCTACTACACCACCCATAGTAGGCTTAGCACACTTTCTCATGTCAAACTGACATTTCATTGCGTTGAGCTTAGCTAAAAGAGATCACATGGGAGGAAGTATGATATGAACATGGATAGCACTAAAGATCAAGCTTCATTTCATAACTCGTTAGAATAAGCTCATGAAGGGTACACCAAAGACATAAGCTCATATAGGTCTCACAAAAGACATGGCTTTTAGATTAGCAGAATATTGACCTGGATGCAACCTATTACACCGACGTGGTTGGCTTAGCACACTTTCTAATGTCAAACTGACATTTCATTTCGTTGAACTTAGCTAATAGAGATCACATGTGTAGAAGTATGATATGAACATGGCAAGCACTAAGGATCAAGCTTCACTTCATAACTCGTTAGAATAAGCTCATGAAGGGTACAACAAAGACAAAAGCTCATGAAGGGCTTACAAAAGAAATGGCTTTTAGATTAATAGAAGATTGACTTTGTTGCAACCTACTACACAACCCATAGTCGGCTTAGCACACTTTCTAATGTCTAACTGACATTTCATTTCGTTGAACTTAGCTAATAGAGATCAATGTGTAGAAGTATGATATGAACATGGCAAGCACTAAGGATCAAGCTTCACTTCATAACTCGTTAGAATAAGCTCATGAAGGGTACAACAAAGACAAAAGCTCATGAAGGGCTTACAAAAAAAATGGCTTTTAGATTAACAGAAGATTGACCTTGTTGCAACCTACTACACCACCCATAGTAGGCTTAGCACACTTTCTCATGTCAAACTGACATTTCATTGCGTTGAACTTAGCTAAAAGAGATCACATGGGAGGAAGTATGATATGAACATGGATAGTACTAAAGATCAAGCTTCACTTCATAACTCGTTAGAATAAGCTCCTGAAGGGTACACCAAAGACAAAAGCTCATGAAGGGCTTACAAAAGAAATGGCTTTTAGATTAACAGAAGATTGACTTTGTTGCAACCTACTACACCACCCATAGTAGGCTTAGCACACTTTCTCATGTCAAACTGACATTTCATTGCGTTGAACTTAGCTAAAAGAGATCACATGGGAGGAAGTATGATATGAACATGGATAGCACTAAAGATCAAGCTTCATTTCATAACTCGTTAGAATAAGCTCATGAAGGGTACACCAAAGACATAAGCTCATATAGGTCTCACAAAAGACATGGCTTTTAGATTAGCAGAATATTGACCTGGATGCAACCTATTACACCGCCGTGGTTGGCTTAGCACACTTTCTAATGTCAAACTGACATTTCATTTCGTTGAACTTAGCTAATAGAGATCACATGTGTAGAAGTATGATATGAACATGGCAAGCACTAAGGATCAAGCTTCACTTCATAACTCGTTAGAATAAGCTCATGAAGGGTACAACAAAGATAAAAGCTCATGAAGGGCTTACAAAAGAAATGGCTTTTAGATTAACATAAGATTGACCTTGTTGCAACCTACTACACCACCCATAGTAGCCTTAGCACACTTTCTCAGGTCAAACTAACATTTCATTGCGTTGAACTTAGCTCACAGAGATCACATCGAAGGAAGTATGATATGAACATGGATAGCACTAAAGATCAAGCTTCACTTCATAACTCGTTAGAATAAGCTCATGAAGGGTACACAAAAGACAAAAGGTCATGAATGGCTCACAAAAGACATGGCTTTTAGATTAGCAGAAGATTGACCTGGATGCAACCTATTACACCGCCGTGGTTGGCTTAGCACACTTTCTAATGTCAAACTGACATTTCATTTCGTTGAACTTAGCTAATAGAGATCACATGTGTAGAAGTATGATATGAACATGGCAAGCACTAAGGATCAAGCTTCACTTCATAACTCGTTAGAATAAGCTCATGAAGGGTACAACAAAGACAAAAGCTCATGAAGGGCTTACAAAAGAAATGGCGTTTAGATTAACATAAGATTGACCTAGTTGCAACCTACTACACCACCCATAGTAGCCTTAGCACACTTTCTCAGGTCAAACTAACATTTCATTGCGTTGAACTTAGCTCACAGAGATCACATCGAAGGAAGTATGATATGAACATGTATAGCACTAAAAATCAAGCTTCACTTCATAACTCGTTAGAATAAGCTCATGAAGGGTACAACAAAGACAAAAGCTCATGAAGGGCTTACAAAAGAAATGGCTTTTAGATTAACATAAGATTGACCTTGTTGCAACCTACTACACCACCCATAGTAGGCTTAGCACACTTTCTCATGTCAAACTGACATTTCATTGCGTTGAGCTTAGCTAAAAGAGATCACATGGGAGGAAGTATGATATGAACATGGATAGCACTAAAGATCAAGCTTCACTTCATAACTCGTTAGAATAAGCTCATGAAGGGTACACCAAAGACATAAGCTCATATAGGTCTCACAAAAGACATGGCTTTTAGATTAGCAGAAGATTGACCTGGATGCAACCTATTACACCGCCGTGGTTGGCTTAGCACACTTTCTAATGTCAAACTGACATTTCATTTCGTTGAACTTAGCTAATAGAGGTCACATGTGTAGAAGTATGATATGAACATGGCAAGCACTAAGGATCAAGCTTCAATTCATAACTCGTTAGAATAAGCTCATGAAGGGTACAACAAAGACAAAAGCTTATAAAGGGCTTGCAAAAGACATGGCTTTTAGATTAGGAGAAGATTGACCTTGTTGCAACCTACTACACCACCCATAGTAGGCTTAGTACACTTTCTCATGTCAAACTGACATTTCATTGCGTTGAACTTAGCTAACAGATATCACATGTGTAGAAGTATGATATGAACATGGCAAGCACTAAGGATCAAGCTTCATTTCATAACTCGTTAGAATAAGCTCATGAAGGGTACAACAAAGACAAAAGCTCATGAAGGGCTTGCAAAAGACATGGCTTTTAGATTAACAGAAGATTGACCTTGTTGCAACCTACTACACCACCCATAGTAGGCTTAGTACACTTTCTCATGTCAAACTGACATTTCATTGCGTTGAACTTAGCTAACAGATATCACATGTGTAGAAGTATGATATGAACATGGCAAGCACTAAGGATCAAGCTTCACTTCATAACTCGTTAGAATAAGCTCATGAAGGGTACAACAAAGACAAAAGCTCATGAAGGGCTTACAAAAGAAATGGCTTTTAGATTAATAGAAGATTGACTTTGTTGCAACCTACTACACAACCCATAGTCGGCTAAGCACACTTTCTAATGTCTACCTGACATTTCATTTCGTTGAACTTAGCTAATAGAGATCAATGTGTAGAAGTATGATATGAACATGGCAAGCACTAAGGATCAAGCTTCACTTCATAACTCGTTAGAATAAGCTCATGAAGGGTACAACAAAGACAAAAGCTCATGAAGGGCTTACAAAAAAAATGGCTTTTAGATTAACAGAAGATTGACCTTGTTGCAACCTACTACACCACCCATAGTAGGCTTAGCCCACTTTCTCATGTCAAACTGACATTTCATTGCGTTGAACTTAGCTAAAAGAGATCACATGGGAGGAAGTATGATATGAACATGGATAGTACTAAAGATCAAGCCTCACTTCATAACTCGTTAGAATAAGGTCATGAAGGGTACACCAAAGACATAAGCTCATATAGGTCTCACAAAAGACATGGCTTTTAGATTAGCAGAAGATTAACCTGGATGCAACCTATTACACCGACGTGGTTGGCTTAGCACACTTTCTAATGTCAAACTGACATTTCATTTCGTTGAACTTAGCTAATAGAGATCACATGTGTAGAAGTATGATATGAACATGGCAAGCACTAAGGATCAAGCTTCACTTCATAACTCGTTAGAATAAGCTCATGAAGGGCTTACAAAAGAAATGGCTTTTAGATTAACAGAAGATTGACCTTGTTGCAACCTACTACACCACCCATAGTAGGCTTAGCACACTTTCTCATGTCAAACTGACATTTCATTGCGTTGAACTTAGCTAAAAGAGATCACATGGGAGGAAGTATGATATGAACATGGATAGCACTAAAGATCAAGCTTTACTTCATAACTCGTTAGAATTAGCTCATGAAGGGTACACCAAAGACATAAGCTCATATAGGTCTCACAAAAGACATGGATTTTAGATTTGCAGAAGATTGATCTGGATGCAACCTATTACACCGACGTGGTTGGCTTAGCACACTTTCTAATGTCAAACTGACATTTCATTTCGTTGAACTTAGCTAATAGAGATCACATGTGTAGAAGTATGATATGAACATGGCAAGCACTAAGGATCAAGCTTCACTTCATAACTCGTTAGAATAAGCTCATGAAGGGTACAACAAAGACAAAAGCTCATGAAGGGCTTACAAAAGAAATGGCTTTTAGATTAACAGAAGATTGACCTTGTTGCAACCTACTACACCACCCATAGTAGGCTTAGCACACTTTCTCATGTCAAACTGACATTTCATTGCGTTGAACTTAGCTAAAAGAGATCACATGGGAGGAAGTATGATATGAACATGGATAGCACTAAAGATCAAGCTTCATTTCATAACTCGTTAGAATAAGCTCATGAATGGTACACCAAAGACAGAAGCTCATATAGGTCTCACAAAAGACATGGCTTTTAGATTAGCAGAATATTGACCTGGATGCAACCTATTACACCGCCGTGGTTGGCTTAGCACACTTTCTAATGTCAAACTGACATTTCATTTCGTTGAACTTAGCTAATAGAGATCACATGTGTAGAAGTATGATATGAACATGGCAAGCACTAAGGATCAAGCTTCACTTCATAACTCGTTAGAATAAGCTCATGAAGGGTACAACAAAGATAAAAGCTCATGAAGGGCTTACAAAAGAAATGGCTTTTAGATTAACATAAGATTGACCTTGTTGCAACCTACTACACCACCCATAGTAGCCTTAGCACACTTTCTCAGGTCAAACTAACATTTCATTGCGTTGAACTTAGCTCACAGAGATCACATCGAAGGAAGTATGATATGAACATGGATAGCACTAAAGATCAAGCTTCACTTCATAACTCGTTAGAATAAGCTCATGAAGGGTACACAAAAGACAAAAGGTCATGAAGGGCTCACAAAAGACATGGCTTTTAGATTAGCAGAAGATTGACCTGGATGCAACCTATTACACCGCCGTGGTTGGCTTAGCACACTTTCTAATGTCAAACTGACATTTCATTTCGTTGAACTTAGCTAATAGAGATCACATGTGTAGAAGTATGATATGAACATGGCAAGCACTAAGGATCAAGCTTCACTTCATAACTCGTTAGAATAACCTCATGAAGGGTACAACAAAGACAAAAGCTCATGAAGGGCTTACAAAAGAAATGGCGTTTAGATTAACATAAGATTGACCTTGTTGCAACCTACTACACCACCCATAGTAGCCTTAGCACACTTTCTCAGGTCAAACTAACATTTCATTGCGTTGAACTTAGCTCACAGAGATCACATCGAAGGAAGTATGATATGAACATGTATAGCACTAAAGATCAAGCTTCACTTCATAACTCGTTAGAATAAGCTCATGAAGGGTACAACAAAGACAAAAGCTCATGAAGGGCTTACAAAAGAAATGGCTTTTAGATTAACAGAAGATTGACTTTGTTGCAACCTACTACACCACCCATAGTAGGCTTAGCACACTTTCTCATGTCAAACTGACATTTCATTGCGTTGAGCTTAGCTAAAACAGATCACATGGGAGGAAGTATGATATGAACATGGATAGCACTAAAGATCAAGCTTCACTTCATAACTCGTTAGAATAAGCTCATGAAGGGTACACAAAAGACAAAAGGTCATGAAGGGCTCACAAAAGACATGGCTTTTAGATTAGCAGAAGATTGACCTGGATGCAACCTATTACACCGCCGTGGTTGGCTTAGCACACTTTCTAATGTCAAACTGACATTTCATTTCGTTGAACTTAGCTAATAGAGATCACATGTGTAGAAGTATGATATGAACATGGCAAGCACTAAGGATCAAGCTTCACTTCATAACTCGTTAGAATAAGCTCATGAAGGGTACAACAAAGACAAAAGCTCATGAAGGGCTTACAAAAGAAATGGCGTTTAGATTAACATAAGATTGACCTTGTTGCAACCTACTACACCACCCATAGTAGCCTTAGCACACTTTCTCAGGTCAAACTAACATTTCATTGCGTTGAACTTAGCTCACAGAGATCACATCGAAGGAAGTATGATATGAACATGTATAGCACTAAAGATCAAGCTTCACTTCATAACTCGTTAGAATAACCTCATGAAGGGTACACCAAAGACATAAGCTCATATAGGTCTCACAAAAGACATGGCTTTTAGATTAGCAGAAGATTGACCTGGATGCAACCTATTACACCGCCGTGGTTGGCTTAGCACACTTTCTAATGTCAAACTGACATTTCATTTCGTTGAACTTAGCTAATAGAGATCACATGTGTAGAAGTATGATATGAACATGGCAAGCACTAAGGATCAAGCTTCAATTCATAACTCGTTAGAATAAGCTCATGAAGGGTACAACAAAGACAAAAGCTTATAAAGGGCTTGCAAAAGACATGGCTTTTAGATTAAGAGAAGATTGACCTTGTTGCAACCTACTACACCACCCATAGTAGGCTTAGTACACTTTCTCATGTCAAACTGACATTTCTTTGCGTTGAACTTAGCTAACAGATATCACATGTGTAGAAGTATGATATGAACATGGCAAGCACTAAGGATCAAGCTTCACTTCATAACTCGTTAGAATAAGCTCATGAAGGGTACAACAAAGACAAAAGCTCATGAAGGGCTTGCAAAAGACATGGCTTTTAGATTAACAGAAGATTGACCTTGTTGCAACCTACTACACCACCCATAGTAGGCTTAGTACACTTTCTCATGTCAAACTGACATTTCATTGCGTTGAACTTAGCTAACAGATATCACATGTGTAGAAGTATGATATGAACATGGCAAGCACTAAGGATCAAGCTTCACTTCATAACTCGTTAGAATAAGCTCATGAAGGGTACAACAAAGACAAAAGCTCATGAAGGGCTTACAAAAGAAATGGCTTTTAGATTAATAGAAGATTGACTTTGTTGCAACCTACTACACAACCCATAGTCGGCTTAGCACACTTTCTAATGTCTAACTGACATTTCATTTCGTTGAACTTAGCTAATAGAGATCAATGTGTAGTATTATATGAACATGGCAAGCACTAAGGATCAAGCTTCACTTCATAACTCGTTAGAATAAGCTCATGAAGGGTACAACAAAGACAAAAGCTCATGAAGGGCTTACAAAAAAAATGGCTTTTAGATTAACAGAAGATTGACCTTGTTGCAACCTACTACACCACCCATAGTAGGCTTAGCACACTTTCTCATGTCAAACTGACATTTCATTGCGTTGAACTTAGCTAAAAGAGATCACATGGGAGGAAGTATGATATGAACATGGATAGTACTAAAGATCAAGCTTCACTTCATAACTCGTTAGAATAAGCTCATGAAGGGTACACCAAAGACATAAGCTCATATAGGTCTCACAAAAGACATGGCTATTAGATTAGCAGAAGATTAACCTGGATGCAACCTATTACACCGACGTGGTTGGCTTAGCACACTTTCTAATGTCAAACTGACATTTCATTTCGTTGAACTTAGCTAATAGAGATCACATGTGTAGAAGTATGATATGAACATGGCAAGCACTAAGGATCAAGCTTCACTTCATAACTCGTTAGAATAAGCTCATGAAGGGTACAACAAAGATAAAAGCTCATGAAGGGATTACAAAAGAAATGGCTTTTAGATTAACAGAAGATTGACCTTGTTGCAACCTACTACACCACCTATAGTAGGCTTAGCACACTTTCTCATGTCAAACTGACATTTCATTGCGTTGAACTTAGCTAAAAGAGATCACATGGGAGGAAGTATGATATGAACATGGATAGTACTAAAGATCAAGCTTCACTTCATAACTCGTTAGAATAAGCTCATGAAGGGTACACCAAAGACATAAGCTCATATAGGTCTCACAAAAGACATGGCTATTAGATTAGCAGAAGATTAACCTGGATGCAACCTATTACACCGACGTGGTTGGCTTAGCACACTTTCTAATGTCAAACTGACATTTCATTTCGTTGAACTTAGCTAATAGAGATCACATGTGTAGAAGTATGATATGAACATGGCAAGCACTAAGGATCAAGCTTCACTTCATAACTCGTTAGAATAAGCTCATGAAGGGTACAACAAAGACAAAAGCTCATGAAGGGCTTACAAAAGAAATGGCTTTTAGATTAACAGAAGATTGACCTTGTTGCAACCTACTACACCACCCATAGTAGGCTTAGCACACTTTCTCATGTCAAACTGACATTTCATTGCGTTGAACTTAGCTAAAAGAGATCACATGGGAGGAAGTATGATATGAACATGGATAGCACTAAAGATCAAGCTTCATTTCATAACTCGTTAGAATAAGCTCATGAATGGTACACCAAAGACAGAAGCTCATATAGGTCTCACAAAAGACATGGCTTTTAGATTAGCAGAATATTAACCTGGATGCAACCTATTACACTGCCGTGGTTGGCTTAGCACACTTTCTAATGTCAAACTGACATTTCATTTCGTTGAACTTAGCTAATAGAGATCACATGTGTAGAAGTATGATATGAACATGGCAAGCACTAAGGATCAAGCTTCACTTCATAACTCGTTAGAATAAGCTCATGAAGGGTACAACAAAGATAAAAGCTCATGAAGGGCTTACAAAAGAAATGGCTTTTAGATTAACATAAGATTGACCTTGTTGCAACCTACTACACCACCCATAGTAGCCTTAGCACACTTTCTCAGGTCAAACTAACATTTCATTGCGTTGAACTTAGCTCACAGAGATCACATCGAAGGAAGTATGATATGAACATGGATAGCACTAAAGATCAAGCTTCACTTCATAAATCGTTAGAATAAGCTCATGAAGGGTACACAAAAGACAAAAGGTCATGAAGGGCTCAAAAAAGACATGGCTTTTAGATTAGCAGAAGATTGACCTGGATGCAACCTATTACACCGCCGTGGTTGGCTTAGCACACTTTCTAATGTCAAACTGACATTTTATTTCGTTGAACTTAGCTAATAGAGATCACATGTGTAGAAGTATGATATGAACATGGCAAGCACTAAGGATCAAGCTTCACTTCATAACTCGTTAGAATAAGCTCATGAAGGGTACAACAAAGACAAAAGCTCATGAAGGGCTTACAAAAGAAATGGCGTTTAGATTAACATAAGATTGACCTTGTTGCAACCTACTACACCACCCATAGTAGCCTTAGCACACTTTCTCAGGTCAAACTAACATTTCATTGCGTTGAACTTAGCTCACAGAGATCACATCGAAGGAAGTATGATATGAACTTGTATAGCACTAAAGATCAAGCTTCACTTCATAACTCGTTAGAATAAGCTCATGAAGGGTACACCAAAGACATAAGCTCATATAGGTCTCACAAAAGACATGGCTTTTAGATTAACAGAAGATTGACCTGGATGCAACCTATTACACCGCCGTGGTTGGCTTAGCACACTTTCTAATGTCAAACTGACATTTCATTTCGTTGAACTTAGCTAATAGAGATCACATGTGTAGAAGTATGATATGAACATGGCAAGCACTAAGGATCAAGCTTCAATTCATAACTCGTTAGAATAAGCTCATGAAGGGTACAACAAAGACAAAAGCTTATAAAGGGCTTGCAAAAGACATGGCTTTTAGATTAAGAGAAGATTGACCTTGTTGCAACCTACTACACCACCCATAGTAGGCTTAGTACACTTTCTCATGTCAAACTGACATTTCTTTGCGTTGAACTTAGCTAACAGATATCACATGTGTAGAAGTATGATATGAACATGGCAAGCACTAAGGATCAAGCTTCACTTCATAACTCGTTAGAATAAGCTCATGAAGGGTACAACAAAGACAAAAGCTCATGAAGGGCTTGCAAAAGACATGGCTTTTAGATTAACAGAAGATTGACCTTGTTGCAACCTACTACACCACCCATAGTAGGCTTAGTACACTTTCTCATGTCAAACTGACATTTCATTGCGTTGAACTTAGCTAACAGATATCACATGTGTAGAAGTATGATATGAACATGGCAAGCACTAAGGATCAAACTTCACTTCATAACTCGTTAGAATAAGCTCATGAAGGGTACAACAAAGACAAAAGCTCATGAAGGGCTTACAAAAGAAATGGCTTTTAGATTAATAGAAGATTGACTTTGTTGCAACCTACTACACAACCCATAGTCGGCTTAGCACACTTTCTAATGTCTAACTGACATTTCATTTCGTTGAACTTAGCTAATAGAGATCAATGTGTAGAAGTATTATATGAACATGGCAAGCACTAAGGATCAAGCTTCACTTCATAACTCGTTAGAATAAGCTCATGAAGGGTACAACAAAGACAAAAGCTCATGAAGGGCTTACAAAAAAAATGGCTTTTAGATTAACAGAAGATTGACCTTGTTGCAACCTACTACACCACCCATAGTAGGCTTAGCACACTTTCTCATGTCAAACTGACATTTCATTGCGTTGAACTTAGCTAAAAGAGATCACATGGGAGGAAGTATGATATGAACATGGATAGTACTAAAGATCAAGCTTCACTTCATAACTCGTTAGAATAAGCTCATGAAGGGTACACCAAAGACATAAGCTCATATAGGTCTCACAAAAGACATGGCTTTTAGATTAGCAGAAGATTAACCTGGATGCAACCTATTACACCGACGTGGTTGGCTTAGCACACTTTCTAATGTCAAACTGACATTTCATTTCGTTGAACTTAGCTAATAGAGATCACATGTGTAGAAGTATGATATGAACATGGCAAGCACTAAGGATCAAGCTTCACTTCATAACTCGTTAGAATAAGCTCATGAAGGGTACAACAAAGACAAAAGCTCATGAAGGGCTTACAAAAGAAATGGCTTTTAGATTAACAGAAGATTGACCTTGTTGCAACCTACTACACCACCCATAGTAGGCTTAGCACACTTTCTCATGTCAAACTGACATTTCATTGCGTTGAACTTAGCTAAAAGAGATCACATGGGAGGAAGTATGATATGAACATGGATAGCACTAAAGATCAAGCTTTACTTCATAACTCGTTAGAATTAGCTCATGAAGGGTACACCAAAGACATAAGCTCATATAGGTCTCACAAAAGACATGGATTTTAGATTTGCAGAAGATTGACCTGGATGCAACCTATTACACCGACGTGGTTGGCTTAGCACACTTTCTAATGTCAAACTGACATTTCATTTCGTTGAACTTAGCTAATAGAGATCACATGTGTAGAAGTATGATATGAACATGGCAAGCACTAAGGATCAAGCTTCACTTCATAACTCGTTAGAATAAGCTCATGAAGGGTACAACAAAGACAAAAGCTCATGAAGGGCTTACAAAAGAAATGGCTTTTAGATTAACAGAAGATTGACCTTGTTGCAACCTACTACACCACCCATAGTAGGCTTAGCACACTTTCTCATGTCAAACTGACATTTCATTGCGTTGAACTTAGCTAAAAGAGATCACATGGGAGGAAGTATGATATGAACATGGATAGCACTAAAGATCAAGCTTCATTTCATAACTCGTTGGAATAAGCTCATGAAGGGTACACCAAAGACATAAGCTCATATAGGTCTCACAAAAGACATGGCTTTTAGATTAGCAGAATATTGACCTGGATGCAACCTATTACACCGCCGTGGTTGGCTTAGCACACTTTCTAATGTCAAACTGACATTTCATTTCGTTGAACTTAGCTAATAGAGATCACATGTGTAGAAGTATGATATGAACATGGCAAGCACTAAGGATCAAGCTTCACTTCATAACTCGTTAGAATAAGCTCATGAAGGGTACAACAAAGATAAAAGCTCATGAAGGGCTTACAAAAGAAATGGCTTTTAGATTAACATAAGATTGACCTTGTTGCAACCTACTACACCACCCATAGTAGCCTTAGCACACTTTCTCAGGTCAAACTAACATTTCATTGCGTTGAACTTAGCTCACAGAGATCACATCGAAGGAAGTATGATATGAACATGGATAGCACTAAAGATCAAGCTTCACTTCATAACTCGTTAGAATAAGCTCATGAAGGGTACACAAAAGACAAAAGGTCATGAAGGGCTCACAAAAGACATGGCTTTTAGATTAGCAGAAGATTGACCTGGATGCAACCTATTACACCGCCGTGGTTGGCTTAGCACACTTTCTAATGTCAAACTGACATTTCATTTCGTTGAACTTAGCTAATAGAGATCACATGTGTAGAAGTATGATATGAACATGGCAAGCACTAAGGATCAAGCTTCACTTCATAACTCGTTAGAATAACCTCATGAAGGGTACAACAAAGACAAAAGCTCATGAAGGGCTTACAAAAGAAATGGCGTTTAGATTAACATAAGATTGACCTTGTTGCAACCTACTACACCACCCATAGTAGCCTTAGCACACTTTCTCAGGTCAAACTAACATTTCATTGCGTTGAACTTAGCTCACAGAGATCACATCGAAGGAAGTATGATATGAACATGTATAGCACTAAAGATCAAGCTTCACTTCATAACTCGTTAGAATAAGCTCATGAAGGGTACAACAAAGACAAAAGCTCATGAAGGGCTTACAAAAGAAATGGCTTTTCGATTAACAGAAGATTGACTTTGTTGCAACCTACTACACCACCCATAGTAGGCTTAGCACACTTTCTCATGTCAAACTGACATTTCATTGCGTTGAGCTTAGCTAAAAGAGATCACATGGGAGGAAGTATGATATGAACATGGATAGCACTAAAGATCAAGCTTCACTTCATAACTCGTTAGAATAAGCTCATGAAGGGTACACCAAAGACATAAGCTCATATAGGTCTCACAAAAGACATGGCTTTTAGATTAGCAGAAGATTAACCTGGATGCAACCTATTACACCGCCGTGGTTGGCTTAGCACACTTTCTAATGTCAAACTGACATTTCATTTCGTTGAACTTAGCTAATAGAGATCACATGTGTAGAAGTATGATATGAACATGGCAAGCACTAAGGATCAAGCTTCAATTCATAACTCGTTAGAATAAGCTCATGAAGGGTACAACAAAGACAAAAGCTTATAAAGGGCTTGCAAAAGACATGGCTTTTAGATTAAGAGAAGATTGACCTTGTTGCAACCTACTACACCACCCATAGTAGGCTTAGTACACTTTCTCATGTCAAACTGACATTTCATTGCGTTGAACTTAGCTAACAGATATCACATGTGTAGAAGTATGATATGAACATGGCAAGCACTAAGGATCAAGCTTCACTTCATAACTCGTTAGAATAAGCTCATGAAGGGTACAACAAAGACAAAAGCTCATGAAGGGCTTGCAAAAGACATGGCTTTTAGATTAACAGAAGATTGACCTTGTTGCAACCTACTACACCACCCATAGTAGGCTTAGTACACTTTCTCATGTCAAACTGACATTTCATTGCGTTGAACTTAGCTAACAGATATCACATGTGTAGAAGTATGATATGAACATGGCAAGCACTAAGGATCAAGCTTCACCTCATAACTCGTTAGAATAAGCTCATGAAGGGTACAACAAAGACAAAAGCTCATGAAGGGCTTACAAAAGAAATGGCTTTTAGATTAATAGAAGATTGACTTTGTTGCAACCTACTACACAACCCATAGTCGGCTTAGCACACTTTCTAATGTCCAACTGACATTTCATTTCGTTGAACTTAGCTAATAGAGATCAATGTGTAGAAGTATGATATGAACATGGCAAGCACTAAGGATCAAGCTTCACTTCATAACTCGTTAGAATAAGCTCATGAAGGGTACAACAAAGACAAAAGCTCATGAAGGGCTTACAAAAAAAATGGCTTTTGGATTAACAGAAGATTGACCTTGTTGCAACCTACTACACCACCCATAGTAGGCTTAGCACACTTTCTCATGTCAAACTGACATTTCATTGCGTTGAACTTAGCTAAAAGAGATCACATGGGAGGAAGTATGATATGAACATGGATAGTACTAAAGATCAAGCTTCACTTCATAACTCGTTAGAATAAGCTCATGAAGGGTACACCAAAGACATAAGCTCATATAGGTCTCACAAAAGACATGGCTTTTAGATTAGCAGAAGATTAACCTGGATGCAACCTATTACACCGACGTGGTTGGCTTAGCACACTTTCTAATGTCAAACTGACATTTCATTTCGTTGAACTTA
This sequence comes from Lepidium didymum, assembly GCA_963920545.1. Classification (NCBI taxonomy): domain Eukaryota; kingdom Viridiplantae; phylum Streptophyta; class Magnoliopsida; order Brassicales; family Brassicaceae; genus Lepidium; species Lepidium didymum. The sequence continues at coordinate 12,035,747 of OY986981.1, read as the reverse complement.
GCTAATAGAGATCACATGTGTAGAAGTATGATATGAACATGGCAAGCACTAAGGATCAAGCTTCACTTCATAACTCGTTAGAATAAGCTCATGAAGGGTACAACAAAGACAAAAGCTCATGAAGGGCTTACAAAAGAAATGGCTTTTAGATTAACATAAGATTGACCTTGTTGCAACCTACTACACCACCCATAGTAGGCTTAGCACACTTTCTCATGTCAAACTGACATTTCATTGCGTTGAACTTAGCTAACAGATATCACATGTGTAGAAGTATGATATGAACATGGCAAGCACTAAGGATCAAGCTTCACTTCATAACTCGTTAGAATAAGCTCATGAAGGGTACAACAAAGACAAAAGCTCATGAAGGGCTTACAAAAGAAATGGCTTTTAGATTAATAGAAGATTGACTTTGTTGCAACCTACTACACAACCCATAGTCGGCTTAGCACACTTTCTAATGTCTAACTGACATTTCATTTCGTTGAACTTAGCTAATAGAGATCAATGTGTAGAAGTATGATATGAACATGGCAAGCACTAAGGATCAAGCTTCACTTCATAACTCGTTAGAATAAGCTCATGAAGGGTACAACAAAGACAAAAGCTCATGAAGGGCTTACAAAAAAAATGGCTTTTGGATTAACAGAAGATTGACCTTGTTGCAACCTACTACACCACCCATAGTAGGCTTAGCACACTTTCTCATGTCAAACTGACATTTCATTGCGTTGAACTTAGCTAAAAGAGATCACATGGGAGGAAGTATGATATGAACATGGATAGTACTAAAGATCAAGCTTCACTTCATAACTCGTTAGAATAAGCTCATGAAGGGTACACCAAAGACATAAGCTCATATAGGTCTCACAAAAGACATGGCTTTTAGATTAGCAGAAGATTAACCTGGATGCAACCTATTACACCGACGTGGTTGGCTTAGCACACTTTCTAATGTCAAACTGACATTTCATTTCGTTGAACTTAGCTAATAGAGATCACATGTGTAGAAGTATGATATGAACATGGCAAGCACTAAGGATCAAGCTTCACTTCATAACTCGTTAGAATAAGCTCATGAAGGGTACAACAAAGACAAAAGCTCATGAAGGGCTTACAAAAGAAATGGCTTTTAGATTAACATAAGATTGACCTTGTTGCAACCTACTACACCACCCATAGTAGGCTTAGCACACTTTCTCATGTCAAACTGACATTTCATTGCGTTGAACTTAGCTAAAAGAGATCACATGGGAGGAAGTATGATATGAACATGGATAGCACTAAAGATCAAGCTTCATTTCATAACTCGTTAGAATAAGCTCATGAAGGGTACACCAAAGACATAAGCTCATATAGGTCTCACAAAAGACATGGCTTTTAGATTAGCAGAATATTGACCTGGATGCAACCTATTACACCGCCGTGGTTGGCTTAGCACACTTTCTAATGTCAAACTGACATTTCATTTCGTTGAACTTAGCTAATAGAGATCACATGTGTAGAAGTATGATATGAACATGGCAAGCACTAAGGATCAAGCTTCACTTCATAACTCGTTAGAATAAGCTCATGAAGGGTACAACAAAGATAAAAGCTCATGAAGGGCTTACAAAAGAAATGGCTTTTAGATTAACATAAGATTGACCTTGTTGCAACCTACTACACCACCCATAGTAGCCTTAGCACACTTTCTCAGGTCAAACTAACATTTCATTGCGTTGAACTTAGCTCACAGAGATCACATCGAAGGAAGTATGATATGAACATGGATAGCACTAAAGATCAAGCTTCACTTCATAACTCGTTAGAATGAAGGGTACACAAAAGACAAAAGGTCATGAAGGGCTCACAAAAGACATGGCTTTTAGATTAGCAGAAGATTGACCTGGATGCAACCTATTACACCGCCGTGGTTGGCTTAGCACACTTTCTAATGTCAAACTGACATTTCATTTCGTTGAACTTAGCTAATAGAGATCACATGTGTAGAAGTATGATATGAACATGGCAAGCACTAAGGATCAAGCTTCACTTCATAACTCGTTAGAATAAGCTCATGAAGGGTACAACAAAGACAAAAGCTCATGAAGGGCTTACAAAAGAAATGGCGTTTAGATTAACATAAGATTGACCTTGTTGCAACCTACTACACCACCCATAGTAGCCTTAGCACACTTTCTCAGGTCAAACTAACATTTCATTGCGTTGAACTTAGCTCACAGAGATCACATCGAAGGAAGTATGATATGAACATGTATAGCACTAAAGATCAAGCTTCACTTCATAACTCGTTAGAATAAGCTCATGAAGGGTACAACAAAGACAAAAGCTCATGAAGGGCTTACAAAAGAAATGGCTTTTAGATTAACAGAAGATTGACTTTGTTGCAACCTACTACACCACCCATAGTAGGCTTAGCACACTTTCTCATGTCAAACTGACATTTCATTGCGTTGAGCTTAGCTAAAAGAGATCACATGGGAGGAAGTATGATATGAACATGGATAGCACTAAAGATCAAGCTTCACTTCATAACTCGTTAGAATAAGCTCATGAAGGGTACACCAAAGACATAAGCTCATATAGGTCTCACAAAAGACATGGCTTTTAGATTAGCAGAATATTGACCTGGATGCAACCTATTACACCGCCGTGGTTGGCTTAGCACACTTTCTAATGTCAAACTGACATTTCATTTCGTTGAACTTAGCTAATAGAGATCACATGTGTAGAAGTATGATATGAACATGACAAGCACTAAGGATCAAGCTTCACTTCATAACTCGTTAGAATAAGCTCATGAAGGGTACAACAAAGATAAAAGCTCATGAAGGGCTTACAAAAGAAATGGCTTTTAGATTAACATAAGATTGACCTTGTTGCACCCTACTACACCACCCATAGTAGCCTTAGCACACTTTCTCAGGTCAAACTAACATTTCATTGCGTTGAACTTAGCTCACAGAGATCACATCGAAGGAAGTATGATATGAACATGGATAGCACTAAAGATCAAGCTTCACTTCATAACTCGTTAGAATAAGCTCATGAAGGGTACACAAAAGACAAAAGGTCATGAAGGGCTCACAAAAGACATGGCTTTTAGATTAGCAGAAGATTGACCTAGATGCAACCTATTACACCGCCGTGGTTGGCTTAGCACACTTTCTAATGTCAAACTGACATTTCATTTCGTTGAACTTAGCTAATAGAGATCACATGTGTAGAAGTATGATATGAACATGGCAAGCACTAAGGATCAAGCTTCACTTCATAACTCGTTAGAATAAGCTCATGAAGGGTACAACAAAGACAAAAGCTCATGAAGGGCTTACAAAAGAAATGGCGTTTAGATTAACATAAGATTGACCTTGTTGCAACCTACTACACCACCCATAGTAGCCTTAGCACACTTTCTCAGGTCAAACTAACATTTCATTGCGTTGAACTTAGCTCACAGAGATCACATCGAAGGAAGTATGATATGAACATGTATAGCACTAAAGATCAAGCTTCACTTCATAACTCGTTAGAATAAGCTCATGAAGGGTACAACAAAGACAAAAGCTCATGAAGGGCTTACAAAAGAAATGGCTTTTAGATTAACAGAAGATTGACTTTGTTGCAACCTACTACACCACCCATAGTAGGCTTAGCACACTTTCTCATGTCAAACTGACATTTCATTGCGTTGAGCTTAGCTAAAAGAGATCACATGGGAGGAAGTATGATATGAACATGGATAGCACTAAAGATCAAGCTTCACTTCATAACTCGTTAGAATAAGCTCATGAAGGGTACACCAAAGACATAAGCTCATATAGGTCTCACAAAAGACATGGCTTTTAGATTAGCAGAATATTGACCTGGATGCAACCTATTACACCGCCGTGGTTGGCTTAGCACACTTTCTAATGTCAAACTGACATTTCATTTCGTTGAACTTAGCTAATAGAGATCACATGTGTAGAAGTATGATATGAACATGGCAAGCACTAAGGATCAAGCTTCACTTCATAACTCGTTAGAATAAGCTCATGAAGGGTACAACAAAGATAAAAGCTCATGAAGGGCTTACAAAAGAAATGGCTTTTAGATTAACATAAGATTGACCTTGTTGCAACCTACTACACCACCCATAGTAGCCTTAGCACACTTTCTCAGGTCAAACTAACATTTCATTGCGTTGAACTTAGCTCACAGAGATCACATCGAAGGAAGTATGATATGAACATGGATAGCACTAAAGATCAAGCTTCACTTCATAACTCGTTAGAATAAGCTCATGAAGGGTACACAAAAGACAAAAGGTCATGAAGGGCTCACAAAAGACATGGCTTTTAGATTAGCCGAAGATTGACCTGGATGCAACCTATTACACCGCCGTGGTTGGCTTAGCACACTTTCTAATGTCAAACTGACATTTCATTTCGTTGAACTTAGCTAATAGAGATCACATGTGTAGAAGTATGATATGAACATGGCAAGCACTAAGGATCAAGCTTCACTTCATAACTCGTTAGAATAAGCTCATGAAGGGTACAACAAAGACAAAAGCTCATGAAGGGCTTACAAAAGAAATGGCGTTTAGATTAACATAAGATTGACCTTGTTGAAACCTACTACACCACCCATAGTAGCCTTAGCACACTTTCTCAGGTCAAACTAACATTTCATTGCGTTGAACTTAGCTCACAGAGATCACATCGAAGGAAGTATGATATGAACATGTATAGCACTAAAGATCAAGCTTCACTTCATAACTCGTTAGAATAAGCTCATGAAGGGTACAACAAAGACAAAAGCTCATGAAGGGCTTACAAAAGAAATGGCTTTTAGATTAACAGAAGATTGACTTTGTTGCAACCTACTACACCACCCATAGTAGGCTTAGCACACTTTCTCATGTCAAACTGACATTTCATTGCGTTGAGCTTAGCTAAAAGAGATCACATGGGAGGAAGTATGATATGAACATGGATAGCACTAAAGATCAAGCTTCACTTCATAACTCGTTAGAATAAGCTCATGAAGGGTACACCAAAGACATAAGCTCATATAGGTCTCACAAAAGACATGGCTTTTAGATTAGCAGAAGATTGACCTGGATACAACCTATTACACCGCCGTGGTTGGCTTAGCACACTTTCTAATGTCAAACTGACATTTCATTTCGTTGAACTTAGCTGATAGAGATCACATGTGTAGAAGTATGATATGAACATGGCAAGCACTAAGGATCAAGCTTCAATTCATAACTCGTTAGAATAAGCTCATGAAGGGTACAACAAAGACAAAAGCTTATAAAGGGCTTGCAAAAGACATGGCGTTTAGATTAAGAGAAGATTGACCTTGTTGCAACCTACTACACCACCCATAGTAGGCTTAGTACACTTTCTCATGTCAAACTGACATTTCATTGCGTTGAACTTAGCTAACAGATATCACATGTGTAGAAGTATGATACGAACATGGCAAGAACTAAGGATCAAGCTTCACTTCATAACTCGTTAGAATAAGCTCATGAAGGGTACAACAAAGACAAAAGCTCATGAAGGGCTTGCAAAAGACATGGCTTTTAGATTAACAGAAGATTGACCTTGTTGCAACCTACTACACCACCCATAGTAGGCTTAGTACACTTTCTCATGTCAAACTGACATTTCATTGCGTTGAACTTAGCTAACAGATATCACATGTGTAGAAGTATGATATGAACATGGCAAGCACTAAGGATCAAGCTTCACTTCATAACTCGTTAGAATAAGCTCATGAAGGGTACAACAAAGACAAAAGCTCATGAAGGGCTTACAAAAAAAATGGCTTTTAGATTAACAGAAGATTGACCTTGTTGCAACCTACTACACCACCCATAGTAGGCTTAGCACACTTTCTCATGTCAAACTGACATTTCATTGCGTTGAACTTAGCTAAAAGAGATCACATGGGAGGAAGTATGATATGAACATGGATAGTACTAAAGATCAAGCTTCACTTCATAACTCGTTAGAATAAGCTCATGAAGGGTATACCAAAGACATAAGCTCATATAGGTCTCACAAAAGACATGGCTTTTAGATTAGCAGAAGATTAACCTGGATGCAACCTATTACACCGACGTGGTTGGCTTAGCACACTTTCTAATGTCAAACTGACATTTCATTTCGTTGAACTTAGCTAATAGAGATCACATGTGTAGAAGTATGATATGAACATGGCAAGCACTAAGGATCAAGCTTCACTTCATAACTCGTTAGAATAAGCTCATGAAGGGTACAACAAAGACAAAAGCTCATGAAGGGCTTACAAAAGAAATGGCTTTTAGATTAACATAAGATTGACCTTGTTGCAACCTACTACACCACCCATAGTAGGCTTAGCACACTTTCTCATGTCAAACTGACATTTCATTGCGTTGAACTTAGCTAAAAGAGATCACATGGGAGGAAGTATGATATGAACATGGATAGCACTAAAGATCAAGCTTCATTTCATAACTCGTTAGAATAAGCTCATGAAAGGTACACCAAAGACATAAGCTCATATAGGTCTCACAAAAGACATGGCTTTTAGATTAGCAGAATATTGACCTGGATGCAACCTATTACACCGTCGTGGTTGGCTTAGCACACTTTCTAATGTCAAACTGACATTTCATTTCGTTGAACTTAGCTAATAGAGATCACATGTGTAGAAGTATGATATGAACATGGCAAGCACTAAGGATCAAGCTTCACTTCATAACTCGTTAGAATAAGCTCATGAAGGGTACAACAAAGATAAAAGCTCATGAAGGGCTTACAAAAGAAATGGCTTTTAGATTAACATAAGATTGACCTTGTTGCAACCTACTACACCACCCATAGTAGCCTTAGCACACTTTCTCAGGTCAAACTAACATTTCATTGCGTTGAACTTAGCTCACAGAGATCACATCGAAGGAAGTATGATATGAACATGGATAGCACTAAAGATCAAGCTTCACTTCATAACTCGTTAGAATAAGCTCATGAAGGGTACACAAAAGACAAAAGGTCATGAAGGGCTCACAAAAGACATGGCTTTTAGATTAGCAGAAGATTGACCTGGATGCAACCTATTACACCGCCGTGGTTGGCTTAGCACACTTTCTAATGTCAAACTGACATTTCATTTCGTTGAACTTAGCTAATAGAGATCACATGTGTAGAAGTATGATATGAACATGGCAAGCACTAAGGATCAAGCTTCACTTCATAACTCGTTAGAATAAGCTCATGAAGGGTACAACAAAGAGAAAAGCTCATGAAGGGCTTACAAAAGAAATGGCGTTTAGATTAACATAAGATTGACCTTGTTGCAACCTACTACACCACCCATAGTAGCCTTAGCACACTTTCTCAGGTCAAACTAACATTTCATTGCGTTGAACTTAGCTCACAGAGATCACATCGAAGGAAGTATGATATGAACATGTATAGCACTAAAGATCAAGCTTCACTTCATAACTCGTTAGAATAAGCTCATGAAGGGTACAACAAAGACAAAAGCTCATGAAGGGCTTACAAAAGAAATGGCTTTTAGATTAACAGAAGATTGACTTTGTTGCAACCTACTACACCACCCATAGTCGGCTTAGCACACTTTCTCATGTCAAACTGACATTTCATTGCGTTGAACTTAGCTAATAGAGATCACATGCGTAGAAGTATGATATGAACATGGCAAGCACTAAGAATCAAGCTTCACTTCATAACTCGTTAGAATAAGCTCATGAAGGGTACAACAAAGACAAAAGCTCATGAAGGGCTTACAAAAGACATGGCTTTTAGATTAACAGAAGATTGACCTTGTTGCAACCTACTACACCACCCATAGTAGGCTTAGTACACTTTCTCATGTCAAACTGACATTTCATTGCGTTGAACTTAGCTAAAAGAGATCACATGGGAGGAAGTATGATATGAACATGGATAGCACTAAAGATCAAGCTTCACTTCATAACTCGTTAGAATAAGCTCATGAAGGGTAAAACAAAGACAAAAGCTCATGAAGGGCTTACAAAAGAAATGGCTTTTAGATTAACAGAAGTTTGACTTTGTTGCAACCTACTACACCACCCATAGTCGGCTTAGCACACTTTCTAATGTCAAACTGACATTTCATTTCGTTGAACTTAGCATAAAGAGATCACATGTGTAGAAGTATGATATGAACATGGCAAGCACTAAGGATCAAGCTTCACTTCATAACTCGTTAGAATAAGCTCATGAAGGGTACAACAAAGACAAAAGCTCATGAAGGGCTTACAAAAGAAATGGCTTTTAGATTAATAGAAGATTGACTTTGTTGCAACCTACTACACAACCCATAGTCGGCTTAGCACACTTTCTAATGTCTAACTGACATTTCATTTCGTTGAACTTAGCTAATAGAGATCAATGTGTAGAAGTATGATATGAACATGGCAAGCACTAAGGATCAAGCTTCACTTCATAACTCGTTAGAATAAGCTCATGAAGGGTACAACAAAGACAAAAGCTCATGAAGGGCTTACAAAAAAAATGGCTTTTAGATTAACAGAAGATTGACCTTGTTGCAACCTACTACACCACCCATAGTAGGCTTAGCACACTTTCTCATGTCAAACTGACATTTCATTGCGTTGAACTTAGCTAAAAGAGATCACATGGGAGGAAGTATGATATGAACATGGATAGTACTAAAGATCAAGCTTCACTTCATAACTCGTTAGAATAAGCTCATGAAGGGTACACCAAAGACATAAGCTCATATAGGTCTCACAAAAGACATGGCTTTTAGATTAGCAGAAGATTAACCTGGATGCAACCTAGTACACCGACGTGGTTGGCTTAGCACACTTTCTAATGTCAAACTGACATTTCATTTCGTTGAACTTAGCTAATAGAGATCACATGTGTAGAAGTATGATATGAACATGGCAAGCACTAAGGATCAAGCTTCACTTCATAACTCGTTAGAATAAGCTCATGAAGGGTACAACAAAGACAAAAGCTCATGAAGGGCTTACAAAAGAAATGGCTTTTAGATTAACATAAGATTGACCTTGTTGCAACCTACTACACCACCCATAGTAGGCTTAGCACACTTTCTCATGTCAAACTGACATTTCATTGCGTTGAACTTAGCTAAAAGAGATCACATGGGAGGAAGTATGATATGAACATGGATAGCACTAAAGATCAAGCTTCATTTCATAACTCGTTAGAATAAGCTCATGAAAGGTACACCAAAGACATAAGCTCATATAGGTCTCACAAAAGACATGGCTTTTAGATTAGCAGAATATTGACCTGGATGCAACCTATTACACCGTCGTGGTTGGCTTAGCACACTTTCTAATGTCAAACTGACATTTCATTTCGTTGAACTTAGCTAATAGAGATCACATGTGTAGAAGTATGATATGAACATGGCAAGCACTAAGGATCAAGCTTCACTTCATAACTCGTTAGAATAAGCTCATGAAGGGTACAACAAAGATAAAAGCTCATGAAGGGCTTACAAAAGAAATGGCTTTTAGATTAACATAAGATTGACCTTGTTGCAACCTACTACACCACCCATAGTAGCCTTAGCACACTTTCTCAGGTCAAACTAACATTTCATTGCGTTGAACTTAGCTCACAGAGATCACATCGAAGGAAGTATGATATGAACATGGATAGCACTAAAGATCAAGCTTCACTTCATAACTCGTTAGAATAAGCTCATGAAGGGTACACAAAAGACAAAAGGTCATGAAGGGCTCACAAAAGACATGGCTTTTAGATTAGCAGAAGATTGACCTGGATGCAACCTATTACACCGCCGTGGTTGGCTTAGCACACTTTCTAATGTCAAACTGAGATTTCATTTCGTTGAACTTAGCTAATAGAGATCACATGTGTAGAAGTATGATATGAACATGGCAAGCACTAAGGATCAAGCTTCACTTCATAACTCGTTAGAATAAGCTCATGAAGGATACAACAAAGACAAAAGCTCATGAAGGGCTTACAAAAGAAATGGCGTTTAGATTAACATAAGATTGACCTTGTTGCAACCTACTACACCACCCATAGTAGCCTTAGCACACTTTCTCAGGTCAAACTAACATTTCATTGCGTTGAACTTAGCTCACAGAGATCACATCGAAGGAAGTATGATATGAACATGTATAGCACTAAAGATCAAGCTTCACTTCATAAGTCGTTAGAATAAGCTCATGAAGGGTACAACAAAGACAAAAGCTCATGAAGGGCTTACAAAAGAAATGGCTTTTAGATTAACAGAAGATTGACTTTGTTGCAACCTACTACACCACCCATAGTCGGCTTAGCACACTTTCTCATGTCAAACTGACATTTCATTGCGTTGAACTTAGCTAATAGAGATCACATGTGTAGAAGTATGATATGAACATGGCAAGCACTAAGAATCAAGCTTCACTTCATAACTCGTTAGAATAAGCTCATGAAGGGTACAACAAAGACAAAAGCTCATGAAGGGCTTACAAAAGACATGGCTTTTAGATTAACAGAAGATTGACCTTGTTGCAACCTACTACACCACCCATAGTAGGCTTAGTACACTTTCTCATGTCAAACTGACATTTCATTGCGTTGAACTTAGCTAAAAGAGATCACATGGGAGGAAGTATGATATGAACATGGATAGCACTAAAGATCAAGCTTCACTTCATAACTCGTTAGAATAAGCTCATGAAGGGTAAAACAAAGACAAAAGCTCATGAAGGGCTTACAAAAGAAATGGCTTTAAGATTAACAGAAGTTTGACTTTGTTGCAACCTACTACACCACCCATAGTCGGCTTAGCACACTTTCTAATGTCAAACTGACATTTCATTTCGTTGAACTTAGCTAATAGAGATCACATGTGTAGAAGTATGATATGAACATGGCAAGCACTAAGGATCAAGCTTCACTTCATAACTCGTTAGAATAAGCTCATGAAGGGTACAACAAAGATAAAAGCTCATGAAGGGCTTACAAAAGAAATGGCTTTTAGATTAACATAAGATTGACCTTGTTGCAACCTACTACACCACCCATAGTAGCCTTAGCACACTTTCTCAGGTCAAACTAACATTTCATTGCGTTGAACTTAGCTCACAGAGATCACATCGAAGTAAGTATGATATGAACATGGATAGCACTAAAGATCAAGCTTCACTTCATAACTCGTTAGAATAAGCTCATGAAGGGTACAACAAAGACAAAAGCTCATGAAGGGCTTACAAAAGACATGGCTTTTAGATTAACAGAAGATTGACCTTGTTGCAACCTACTACACCACCCATAGTAGGCTTAGTACACTTTCTCATGTCAAACTGACATTTCATTGCGTTGAACTTAGCTAAAAGAGATCACATGGGAGGAAGTATGATATGAACATGGATAGTACTAAAGATCAAGCTTCACTTCATAACTCGTTAGAATAAGCTCATGAAGGGTACACCAAAGACATAAGCTCATATAGGTCTCACAAAAGACATGGCTTTTAGATTAGCAGAAGATTAACCTGGATGCAACCTATTACACCGACGTGGTTGGCTTAGCACACTTTCTAATGTCAAACTGACATTTCATTTCGTTGAACTTAGCTAATAGAGATCACATGTGTAGAAGTATGATATGAACATGGCAAGCACTAAGGATCAAGCTTCACTTCATAACTCGTTAGAATAAGCTCATGAAGGGTACAACAAAGACAAAAGCTCATGAAGGGCTTACAAAAGAAATGGCTTTTAGATTAACATAAGATTGACCTTGTTGCAACCTACTACACCACCCATAGTAGGCTTAGCACACTTTCTCATGTCAAACTGACATTTCATTGCGTTGACCTTAGCTCACAGAGATCACATCGAAGGAAGTATGATATGAACATGTATAGCACTAAAGATCAAGCTTCACTTCATAACTCGTTAGAATAAGCTCATGAAGGGTACAACAAAGACAAAAGCTCATGAAGGGCTTACAAAAGAAATGGCTTTTAGATTAACAGAAGATTGACTTTGTTGCAACCTACTACACCACCCATAGTCGGCTTAGCACACTTTCTCATGTCAAACTGACATTTCATTGCGTTGAACTTAGCTAATAGAGATCACATGTGTAGAAGTATGATATGAACATGGCAAGCACTAAGAATCAAGCTTCACTTCATAACTCGTTAGAATAAGCTCATGAAGGGTACAACAAAGACAAAAGCTCATGAAGGGCTTACAAAAGACATGGCTTTTAGATTAACAGAAGATTGACCTTGTTGCAACCTACTACACCACCCATAGTAGGCTTAGTACACTTTCTCATGTCAAACTGACATTTCATTGCGTTGAACTTAGCTAAAAGAGATCACATGGGAGGAAGTATGATATGAACATGGATAGCACTAAAGATCAAGCTTCACTTCATAACTCGTTAGAATAAGCTCATGAAGGGTAAAACAAAGACAAAAGCTCATGAAGGGCTTACAAAAGAAATGGCTTTTAGATTAACAGAAGTTTGACTTTGTTGCAACCTACTACACCACCCATAGTCGGCTTAGCACACTTTCTAATGTCAAACTGACATTTCATTTCGTTGAACTTAGCTAATAGAGATCACATGTGTAGAAGTATGATATGAACATGGCAAGCACTAAGGATCAAGCTTCACTTCATAACTCGTTAGAATAAGCTCATGAAGGGTACAACAAAGATAAAAGCTCATGAAGGGCTTACAAAAGAAATGGCTTTTAGATTAACATAAGATTGACCTTGTTGCAACCTACTACACCACCCATAGTAGCCTTAGCACACTTTCTCAGGTCAAACTAACATTTCATTGCGTTGAACTTAGCTCATAGAGATCACATCGAAGTAAGTATGATATGAACATGGATAGCACTAAAGATCAAGCTTCACTTCATAACTCGTTAGAATAAGCTCATGAAGGGTACAACAAAGACAAAAGCTCATGAAGGGCTTACAAAAGACATGGCTTTTAGATTAACAGAAGATTGACCTTGTTGCAACCTACTACACCACCCATAGTAGGCTTAGTACACTTTCTCATGTCAAACTGACATTTCATTGCGTTGAACTTAGCTAAAAGAGATCACATGGGAGGAAGTATGATATGAACATGGATAGTACTAAAGATCAAGCTTCACTTCATAACTCGTTAGAATAAGCTCATGAAGGGTACACCAAAGACATAAGCTCATATAGGTCTCACAAAAGACATGGCTTTTAGATTAGCAGAAGATTAACCTGGATGCAACCTATTACACCGACGTGGTTGGCTTAGCACACTTTCTAATGTCAAACTGACATTTCATTTCGTTGAACTTAGCTAATAGAGATCACATGTGTAGAAGTATGATATGAACATGGCAAGCACTAAGGATCAAGCTTCACTTCATAACTCGTTAGAATAAGCTCATGAAGGGTACAACAAAGACAAAAGCTCATGAAGGGCTTACAAAAGAAATGGCTTTTAGATTAACATAAGATTGACCTTGTTGCAACCTACTACACCACCCATAGTAGGCTTAGCACACTTTCTCATGTCAAACTGACATTTCATTGCGTTGAACTTAGCTAAAAGAGATCACATGGGAGGAAGTATGATATGAACATGGATAGCACTAAAGATCAAGCTTCATTTCATAACTCGTTAGAATAAGCTCATGAAAGGTACACCAAAGACATAAGCTCATATAGGTCTCACAAAAGACATGGCTTTTAGATTAGCAGAATATTGACCTGGATGCAACCTATTACACCGTCATGGTTGGCTTAGCACACTTTCTAATGTCAAACTGACATTTCATTTCGTTGAACTTAGCTAATAGAGATCACATGTGTAGAAGTATGATATGAACATGGCAAGCACTAAGGATCAAGCTTCACTTCATAACTCGTTAGAATAAGCTCATGAAGGGTACAACAAAGATAAAAGCTCATGAAGGGCTTACAAAAGAAATGGCTTTTAGATTAACATAAGATTGACCTTGTTGCAACCTACTACACCACCCATAGTAACCTTAGCACACTTTCTCAGGTCAAACTAACATTTCATTGCGTTGAACTTAGCTCACAGAGATCACATCGAAGGAAGTATGATATGAACATGGATAGCACTAAAGATCACGCTTCACTTCATAACTCGTTAGAATAAGCTCATGAAGGGTACACAAAAGACAAAAGGTCATGAAGGGCTCACAAAAGACATGGCTTTTAGATTAGCAGAAGATTGACCTGGATGCAACCTATTACACCGCCGTGGTTGGCTTAGCACACTTTCTAATGTCAAACTGACATTTCATTTCGTTGAACTTAGCTAATAGAGATCACATGTGTAGAAGTATGATATGAACATGGCAAGCACTAAGGATCAAGCTTCACTTCATAACTCGTTAGAATAAGCTCATGAAGGGTACAACAAAGACAAAAGCTCATGAAGGGCTTACAAAAGAAATGGCGTTTAGATTAACATAAGATTGACCTTGTTGCAACCTACTACACCACCCATAGTAGCCTTAGCACACTTTCTCAGGTCAAACTAACATTTCATTGCGTTGAACTTAGCTCACAGAGATCACATCGAAGGAAGTATGATATGAACATGTATAGCACTAAAGATCAAGCTTCACTTCATAACTCGTTAGAATAAGCTCATGAAGGGTACAACAAAGACAAAAGCTCATGAAGGGCTTACAAAAGAAATGGCTTTTAGATTAACAGAAGATTGACTTTGTTGCAACCTACTACACCACCCATAGTCTGCTTAGCACACTTTCTCATGTCAAACTGACATTTCATTGCATTGAACTTAGCTAATAGAGATCACATGTGTAGAAGTATGATATGAACATGACAAGCACTAAGAATCAAGCTTCACTTCATAACTCGTTAGAATAAGCTCATGAAGGGTACAACAAAGACAAAAGCTCATGAAGGGCTTACAAAAGACATGGCTTTTAGATTAACAGAAGATTGACCTTGTTGCAACCTACTACACCACCCATAGTAGGCTTAGTTCACTTTCTCATGTCAAACTGACATTTCATTGCGTTGAACTTAGCTAAAAGAGATCACATGGGAGGAAGTATGATATGAACATGGATAGCACTAAAGATCAAGCTTCACTTCATAACTCGTTAGAATAAGCTCATGAAGGGTAAAACAAAGACAAAAGCTCATGAAGGGCTTACAAAAGAAATGGCTTTTAGATTAACAGAAGTTTGACTTTGTTGCAACCTACTACACCACCCATAGTCGGCTTAGCACACTTTCTAATGTCAAACTGACATTTCATTTCGTTGAACTTAGCTAATAGAGATCACATGTGTAAAAGTATGATATGAACATGGCAAGCACTAAGGATCAAGCTTCACTTCATAACTCGTTAGAATAAGCTCATGAAGGGTACAACAAAGATAAAAGCTCATAAAGGGCTTACAAAAGAAATGGCTTTTAGATTAACATAAGATTGACCTTGTTGCAACCTACTACACCACCCATAGTAGCCTTAGCACACTTTCTCAGGTCAAACTAACATTTCATTGCGTTGAACTTAGCTCACAGAGATCACATCGAAGGAAGTATGATATGAACATGGATAGCACTAAAGATCAAGCTTCACTTCATAACTCGTTAGAATAAGCTCATGAAGGGTACACAAAAGACAAATGGTCATGAAGGGCTCACAAAAGACATGGCTTTTAGATTAGCAGAAGATTGACCTGGATGCAACCTATTACACCGCCGTGGTTGGCTTAGCACACTTTCTAATGTCAAACTGACATTTCATTTCGTTGAACTTAGCTAATAGAGATCACATGTGTAGAAGTATGATATGAACATGGCAAGCACTAAGGATCAAGCTTCACTTCATAACTCGTTAGAATAAGCTCATGAAGGGTACAACAAAGACAAAAGCTCATGAAGGGCTTACAAAAGAAATGGCGTTTAGATTAACATAAGATTGACCTTGTTGCAACCTACTACACCACCCATAGTAGCCTTAGCACACTTTCTCAGGTCAAACTAACATTTCATTGCGTTGAACTTAGCTCACAGAGATCACATCGAAGGAAGTATGATATGAACATGTATAGCACTAAAGATCAAGCTTCACTTCATAACTCGTTAGAATAAGCTCATGAAGGGTACAACAAAGACAAAAGCTCATGAAGGGCTTACAAAAGAAATGGCTTTTAGATTAACAGAAGATTGACTTTGTTGCAACCTACTACACCACCCATAGTCGGCTTAGCACACTTTCTCATGTCAAACTGACATTTCATTGCGTTGAACTTAGCTAATAGAGATCACATGTGTAGAAGTATGATATGAACATGGCAAGCACTATGAATCAAGCTTCACTTCATAACTCGTTAGAATAAGCTCATGAAGGGTACAACAAAGACAAAAGCTCATGAAGGGCTTACAAAAGACATGGCTTTTAGATTAACAGAAGATTGACCTTGTTGCAACCTACTACACCACCCATAGTAGGCTTAGTACACTTTCTCATGTCAAACTGACATTTCATTGCGTTGAACTTAGCTAAAAGAGATCACATGGGAGGAAGTATGATATGAACATGGATAGCACTAAAGATCAAGCTTCACTTCATAACTCGTTAGAATAAGCTCATGAAGGGTAAAACAAAGACAAAAGCTCATGAAGGGCTTACAAAAGAAATGGCTTTTAGATTAACAGAAGTTTGACTTTGTTGCAACCTACTACACCACCCATAGTCGGTTTAGCACACTTTCTAATGTCAAACTGACATTTCATTTCGTTGAACTTAGCTAATAGAGATCACATGTGTAAAAGTATGATATGAACATGGCAAGCACTAAGGATCAAGCTTCACTTCATAACTCGTTAGAATAAGCTCATGAAGGGTACAACAAAGATAAAAGCTCATGAAGGGCTTACAAAAGAAATGGCTTTTAGATTAACATAAGATTGACCTTGTTGCAACCTACTACACCACCCATAGTAGCCTTAGCACACTTTCTCAGGTCAAACTAACATTTCATTGCGTTGAACTTAACTCACAGAGATCACATCGAAGGAAGTATGATATGAACATGGATAGCACTAAAGATCAAGCTTCACTTCATAACTCGTTAGAATAAGCTCATGAAGGGTACACAAAAGACAAAAGGTCATGAAGGGCTCACAAAAGACATGGCTTTTAGATTAGCAGAAGATTGACCTGGATGCAACCTATTACACCGCCGTGGTTGGCTTAGCACACTTTCTAATGTCAAACTGACATTTCATTTCGTTGAACTTAGCTAATAGAGATCACATGTGTAGAAGTATGATATGAACATGGCAAGCACTAAGGATCAAGCTTCACTTCATAACTCGTTAGAATAAGCTCATGAAGGGTACAACAAAGACAAAAGCTCATGAAGGGCTTACAAAAGAAATGGCGTTTAGATTAACATAAGATTGACCTTGTTGCAACCTACTACACCACCCATAGTAGCCTTAGCACACTTTCTCAGGTCAAACTAACATTTCATTGCGTTGAACTTAGCTCACAGAGATCACATCGAAGGAAGTATGATATGAACATGTATAGCACTAAAGATCAAGCTTCACTTCATAACTCGTTAGAATAAGCTCATGAAGGGTACAACAAAGACAAAAGCTCATGAAGGGCTTACAAAAGAAATGGCTTTTAGATTAACAGAAGATTGACTTTGTTGCAACCTACTACACCACCCATAGTCGGCTTAGCACACTTTCTCATGTCAAACTGACATTTCATTGCGTTGAACTTAGCTAATAGAGATCACATGTGTAGAAGTATGATATGAACATGGCAAGCACTAAGAATCAAGCTTCACTTCATAACTCGTTAGAATAAGCTCATGAAGGGTACAACAAAGACAAAAGCTCATGAAGGGCTTACAAAAGACATGGCTTTTAGATTAACATAAGATTGACCTTGTTGCAACCTACTACACCACCCATAGTAGGCTTAGTACACTTTCTCATGTCAAACTGACATTTCATTGCGTTGAACTTAGCTAAAAGAGATCACATGGGAGGAAGTATGATATGAACATGGATAGCACTAAAGATCAAGCTTCACTTCATAACTCGTTAGAATAAGCTCATGAAGGGTAAAACAAAGACAAAAGCTCATGAAGGGCTTACAAAAGAAATGGCTTTTAGATTAACAGAAGTTTGACTTTGTTGCAACCTACTACACCACCCATAGTCGGCTTAGCACACTTTCTTATGTCAAACTGACATTTCATTGCGTTGAACTTAGCTAATAGAGATCACATGTGTAGAAGTATGATATGAACATGGCAAGCACTAAGGATCAAGCTTCACTTCATAACTCGTTAGAATAAGCTCATTGGAGGGTACAACAAAGACAAAAGCTCATGAAGGGCTTACAAAAGACATGGCTTTTAGATGAACAGAAGATTGACCTTGTTGCAACCTACTACACCACCCATAGTAGGCTTAGTACAGTTTCTCATGTCTAACTGACATTTCATTGCGTTGAACTTAGCTAACAGATATCACATGTGTAGAAGTATGATATGAACATGGCAAGCACTAAGGATCAAGCTTCACTTCATAACTCGTTAGAATAAGCTCATGAAGGGTACAACAAAGACAAAAGCTCATGAAGGGCTTACAAAAGAAATGGCTTTTAGATTAACTGAAGATTGACTTTGTTGCAACCTACTACACCACCCATAGTAGGCTTAGTACACTTTCTCATGTCAAACTGACATTTCATTGAGTTGAACTTAGCTAAAAGAGATCACATGGGAGGAAGTATGATATGAACATGGATAGCACTAAAGATCAAGCTTCACTTCATAACTCGTTAGAATAAGCTCATGAAGGGTACAACAAAGATAAAAGCTCATGAAGGGCTTACAAAAGAAATGGCTTTTAGATTAACATAAGATTGACCTTGTTGCAACCTACTACACCACCCATAGTAGCCTTAGCACACTTTCTCAGGTCAAACTAACATTTCATTGCGTTGAACTTAGCTCACAGAGATCACATCGAAGGAAGTATGATATGAACATGGATAGCACTAAAGATCAAGCTTCACTTCATAACTCGTTAGAATAAGCTCATGAAGGGTACACAAAAGACAAAAGGTCATGAAGGGCTCACAAAAGACATGGCTTTTAGATTAGCAGAAGATTGACCTGGATGCAACCTATTACACCGCCGTGGTTGGCTTAGCACACTTTCTAATGTCAAACTGACATTTCATTTCGTTGAACTTAGCTAATAGAGATCACATGTGTAGAAGTATGATATGAACATGGCAAGCACTAAGGATCAAGCTTCACTTCATAACTCGTTAGAATAAGCTCATGAAGGGTACAACAAAGACAAAAGCTCATGAAGGGCTTACAAAAGAAATGGCGTTTAGATTAACATAAGATTGACCTTGTTGCAACCTACTACACCACCCATAGTAGCCTTAGCACACTTTCTCAGGTCAAACTAACATTTCATTGCGTTGAACTTAGCTCACAGAGATCACATCGAAGGAAGTATGATATGAACATGTATAGCACTAAAGATCAAGCTTCACTTCATAACTCGTTAGAATAAGCTCATGAAGGGTACAACAAAGACAAAAGCTCATGAAGGGCTTACAAAAGAAATGGCTTTTAGATTAACAGAAGATTGACTTTGTTGCAACCTACTACACCACCCATAGTAGGCTTAGCACACTTTCTCATGTCAAACTGACATTTCATTGCGTTGAGCTTAGCTAAAAGAGATCACATGGGAGGAAGTATGATATGAACATGGATAGCACTAAAGATCAAGCTTCACTTCATAACTCGTTAGAATAAGCTCATGAAAGGTACACAAAAGACAAAAGGTCATGAAGGGCTCACAAAAGACATGGCTATTAGATTAGCAGAAGATTGACCTGGATGCAACCTATTACACCGCCGTGGTTGGCTTAGCACACTTTCTAATGTCAAACTGACATTTCATTTCGTTGAACTTAGCTAATAGAGATCACATGTGTAGAAGTATGATATGAACATGGCAAGCACTAAGGATCAAGCTTCACTTCATAACTCGTTAGAATAAGCTCATGAAGGGTACAACAAAGACAAAAGCTCATGAAGGGCTTACAAAAGAAATGGCGTTTAGATTAACATAAGATTGACCTTGTTGCAACCTACTACACCACCCATAGTAGCCTTAGCACACTTTCTCAGGTCAAACTAACATTTCATTGCGTTGAACTTAGCTCACAGAGATCACATCGAAGGAAGTATGATATGAACATGTATAGCACTAAAGATCAAGCTTCACTTCATAACTCGTTAGAATAAGCTCATGAAGGGTACAACAAAGACAAAAGCTCATGAAGGGCTTACAAAAGAAATGGCTTTTAGATTAACAGAAGATTGACTTTGTTGCAACCTACTACACCACCCATAGTCGGCTTAGCACACTTTCTCATGTCAAACTGACATTTCATTGCGTTGAACTTAGCTAATAGAGATCACATGTGTAGAAGTATGATATGAACATGGCAAGCACTAAGAATCAAGCTTCACTTCATAACTCGTTAGAATAAGCTCATGAAGGGTACAACAAAGACAAAAGCTCATGAAGGGCTTACAAAAGACATGGCTTTTAGATTAACATAAGATTGACCTTGTTGCAACCTACTACACCACCCATAGTAGGCTTAGTACACTTTCTCATGTCAAACTGACATTTCATTGCGTTGAACTTAGCTAAAAGAGATCACATGGGAGGAAGTATGATATGAACATGGATAGCACTAAAGATCAAGCTTCACTTCATAACTCGTTAGAATAAGCTCATGAAGGGTAAAACAAAGACAAAAGCTCATGAAGGGCTTACAAAAGAAATGGCTTTTAGATTAACAGAAGTTTGACTTTGTTGCAACCTACTACACCACCCATAGTCGGCTTAGCACACTTTCTTATGTCAAACTGACATTTCATTGCGTTGAACTTAGCTAATAGAGATCACATGTGTAGAAGTATGATATGAACATGGCAAGCACTAAGGATCAAGCTTCACTTCATAACTCGTTAGAATAAGCTCATTGGAGGGTACAACAAAGACAAAAGCTCATGAAGGGCTTACAAAAGACATGGCTTTTAGATGAACAGAAGATTGACCTTGTTGCAACCTACTACACCACCCATAGTAGGCTTAGTACAGTTTCTCATGTCTAACTGACATTTCATTGCGTTGAACTTAGCTAACAGATATCACATGTGTAGAAGTATGATATGAACATGGCAAGCACTAAGGATCAAGCTTCACTTCATAACTCGTTAGAATAAGCTCATGAAGGGTACAACAAAGACAAAAGCTCATGAAGGGCTTACAAAAGACATGGCTTTTAGGTTAACAGAAGATTGACCTTGTTGCAACCTACTACACCACCCATAGTAGGCTTAGTACACTTTCTCATGTCAAACTGACATTTCATTGCGTTGAACTTAGCTAAAAGAGATCACATGGGAGGAAGTATGATATGAACATGGATAGCACTAAAGATCAAGCTTCACTTCATAACTCGTTAGAATAAGCTCATGAAGGGTACAACAAAGATAAAAGCTCATGAAGGGCTTACAAAAGAAATGGCTTTGAGATTAACATAAGATTGACCTTGTTGCAACCTACTACACCACCCATAGTAGCCTTAGCACACTTTCTCAGGTCAAACTAACATTTCATTGCGTTGAACTTAGCTCACGGAGATCACATCGAAGGAAGTATGATATGAACATGGATAGCACTAAAGATCAATCTTCACTTCATAACTCGTTAGAATAAGCTCATGAAGGGTACACAAAAGACAAAAGGTCATGAAGGGCTCACAAAAGACATGGCTTTTAGATTAGCAGAAGATTGACCTGGATGCAACCTATTACACCGCCGTGGTTGGCTTAGCACACTTTCTAATGTCAAACTGACATTTCATTTCGTTGAACTTAGCTAATAGAGATCACATGTGTACAAGTATGATATGAACATGGCAAGCACTAAGGATCAAGCTTCACTTCATAACTCGTTAGAATAAGCTCATGAAGGGTACAACAAAGACAAAAGCTCATGAAGGGCTTACAAAAGAAATGGCGTTTAGATTAACATAAGATTGACCTTGTTGCAACCTACTACACCACCCATAGTAGCCTTAGCACACTTTCTCAGGTCAAACTAACATTTCATTGCGTTGAACTTAGCTCACAGAGATCACATCGAAGGAAGTATGATATGAACATGTATAGCACTAAAGATCAAGCTTCACTTCATAACTCGTTAGAATAAGCTCATGAAGGGTACAACAAAGACAAAAGCTCATGAAGGGCTTACAAAAGAAATGGCTTTTAGATTAACAGAAGTTTGACTTTGTTGCAACCTACTACACCACCCATAGTCGGCTTAGCACACTTTCTTATGTCAAACTGACATTTCATTTCGTTGAACTTAGCTAATAGAGATCACATGTGTAGAAGTATGATATGAACATGACAAGCACTAAGGATCAAGCTTCACTTCATAACTCGTTAGAATAAGCTCATTGGAGGGTACAACAAAGACAAAAGCTCATGAAGGGCTTACAAAAGACATGGCTTTTAGATGAACAGAAGATTGACCTTGTTGCAACCTACTACACCACCCATAGTAGGCTTAGTACAGTTTCTCATGTCTAACTGACATTTCATTGCGTTGAACTTAGCTAACAGATATCACATGTGTAGAAGTATGATATGAACATGGCAAGCACTAAGGATCAAGCTTCACTTCATAACTCGTTAGAATAAGCTCATGAAGGGTACAACAAAGACAAAAGCTCATGAAGGGCTTACAAAAGACATGGCTTTTAGATTAACAGAAGATTGACTTTGTTGCAACCTACTACACCACCCATAGTCGGCTTAGCACACTTTCTAATGTCAAACTGACATTTCATTGCGTTGAACTTAGCTAATAGAGATCACATGTGTAAAAGTATGATATGAACGTGGCAAGCACTAAGGATCAAGCTTCACTTCATAACTCGTTAGAATAAGCTCATGAAGGGTACAACAAAGACAAAAGCTCATGAAGGGCTTACAAAAGACATGGCTTTTAGATTAACAGAAGATTGACTTTGTTGCAACCTACTACACCACCCATAGTAGCCTTAGCACACTTTCTCAGGTCAAACTTGTTAACTTGAGTGACAAACAAGTTATTTCACTAAGCAAACATTAAACCTGGAGTGAGGGGCAAGGAACTGAACGAAATTGAGTAACCAAAGTCTAAAAGGTGTTTAGGAACCAAGTATATGGTTGGGAATCAACTCAGCAAGAGTCACATGCTCATTTGGAGACTTTATGACCGTTGGGACACTTTGGGAAAAGGTTCAAACCTTCTTTGGTCAGCACAGAATCTGTTCTACCATTTTGGGTAACTTTTGTCCATATGTGTTTTGTATGTTATGAGTGTATATAATCGAGTGTATGTGTGTGTATAGGCTAGGTTTACCTTATTATTGTCTATATATACTTTGTAGCCAACAATTGTAAACTTAAGAGAAAGAGAATACACTTTCTTCTTCCCATTCTCTGCAACCAACAATCTCTCTCTCTCAGATTTCTCTCTTCCATTCTTATTCTCAACTGATTCTTACTTCATTTCTTCTACAAACTTACATGGTATCAGAGCATAAGGTCCCTTATGCTTGTTTAATCCGCTGAATCTCTATTTACAATCTTCTTTCTCTCTGTTCTAGCTCTCAAATCGCCATTACTCTCAGTTTGAAGCTTTGTGCGAGTTTTTGATGGATAACTTCAAATCTCTTGCTGTTCATGTTACACTCAAAGGAGTGAACTATCTTCTATGGTCTAGGACTGTGAAGACTGTACTTAGTGGCCGTGGACTTTGGGCTCACATTGAAGGTGAAGCTCCAAAGAGGGTGGTCCGATCTGTTGGAAAGGAAAATGAAGGTGAAGCTAGTGTGGTGGTGGCTGCGGATGAGGAGAATGAAAAATGGTATCAAGACGACCAAGTGGCTCTTGTTATCATTCAAAGCTCATTAGATCCGGCCATTCATGAGGCTTACTCCTATTGTGAGAGTGCTAAACACTTGTGGGATACTCTCAAGAAGGTTTATGGTAACCTCTCTAACCTCAGCCGTGTATATGAGGTGAAGAAAGCCATTAACGACCTCAGCCAAGAAGATATGGAATTTACTCAATGGTTTGGGAAGTATAGATCCCTTTGGGCTGAACTTGAGATGCTAAGACCCCCAACTGTGGATCCAGTTGTTTTGGGAGAAAGACTTGAGGAAGACAAGGTGTTTGGGCTCATGTTGAACCTGAATCCATCCTATGGTGATCTTATTCGACATCTCTTGAGACAAGACAAGCTTCCAAGCTTGGAGGAAGTGTGTGGATCCATCCAAAGAGAACAAGGATCACGAAATCTACTTGGTGGTAAGGGGGAGCTTGCTATGGCAAACAAGGCTTCATACCATAATGATGAGAAGAAGGTGTTCATTTGTGAACATTGCAAACGTAAGGGCCATACCAAGGATCGTTGTTGGACTCTCCATCCCCATCTCAAGCAAAACCGATAGGATAGGGCTAAGGCAAATGTGGCAAGCGAGGAAGTGGTAGCTAAAGCAAGTTCTGGCTCAACCTCTCTAGGCCCTAATGGGACAGCTATGGCAGCTGCTCAGGGTGATTATGTGAGGAAGGCTGACCTTGAGGAGCTCATCAAATCAATCAATGCCTTAAAGGATTCTGGTAACTCATTTTATGTTTCAAAAATTAATAAACCGTTGGTAGTTGATTCTGGTGCTTCTCATCACATGATTAGCGATGGAAATTTACTTGAGAACATAAAACCTGCCTTAGGAAATGTGGTTATAGCTGATGGAAAACAGGTGCCTATCAAAGGAATTGGTAATCTGCGTTTGTTTGATAAGGAATCCAAAGCATTCTATATGCCTACCTTTAAGTCTAACTTGCTAAGTGTGTATAAGGCTGTGAGTGATTTGAATTGTAAAGCTGTATTCGATCCTAACAAGGTTTGCTTTCAGGATATTAAGAGTGGCCAAGTCCTTGGAGAAGGAGTAACCAAGGATGGGTTGTACTTGTTGGAGGACATCAAGAGCAATTCGAATCTATCTTTAAATTCATGTTTATCTAGTTTCTCTAATGATGTTAGTTCTGGTAGTTTCTTGGATGATAATGTGTTGTGGCATGCTCGTTTAGGCCACCCCCATTCTAGAGCTTTGAACTTGTTATTACCTAATGTTTCATTTCAAAATGATGGTTGTGAGGCCTGTATTCTTGGCAAACATTGCAAAACCGTATTTCCTAAGTCTTCAACTATATATGAGCATTGTTTTGATCTAATTCATTTAGATGTGTGGTCTGCACCTTGTGAATCTAGAGATAATCATAAATATTTTGTTACTTTTATTGATGAAAAATCGAAATTTACTTGGCTTACCTTATTACCAAGTAAAGATTGTGTGCTTGAGGCCTTTACTAACTTTCAAAGTTATGTTTCTAATCAATATAGTGCCAAGATTAAGACCCTAAGAACGGATAATGGAGGAGAGTACACAAGCAATGCATTTAGACAACTTCTTGCAAAACATGGCATCATTCATCAAACAACTTGTCCCTACACTCCCCAACAAAATGGAGTGGCTGAGAGGAAGAATAGACATCTTATGGAGGTTGCTAGGTCTATGATGTTCCACACTAATGTACCAAAGCGATTTTGGAGTGATGCGGTGGTTTTAGCATGTTACCTCATCAATAGGATTCCCACACGAGTTCTTCATGATATATCTCCATTTGAGGTATTGAACAAAACTAAACCTCCTATTAATCACTTACGAGTGTTTGGTTGTGTGTGTTTTGTCCTTACACCAGGAGAACAAATAACAAAATTGGATGCTAAGAGTGTGAAAGGCATGTTCATTGGGTACTCAATCACTCAAAAGGGGTATAAGTGTTACATACCTGAGTCTCGGAAGGTCATGGTGTCTAGAGAAGTGAGGTTTCTAGAAGGGAAAGGCTATTATGATGATAAAGATTGGAACAATCTTCAGGATCTATCTCATAACAAGTCAGATCGTGCAGCTGGTCTAAGGAAGCTGTTGGAAAGGCTTGGTATTGATGACTTCACTAGGCCAAGTACTATACAAGAAGATGGTCAAGTGGATCTAAGACCAAGTGATATAGAGAGTGAGGGAAGTGTTGACTCGATCACCTCATGTCCGGGTACGAGATCGAGTATAGATAATCAGCAAGAACCGGGTCTGGTAAATAATGACCACACAGAGCAAACAGAGCAAGTGGATCAAGCGCCAACTGAATCAAGTGTAGAGGTTGAAGAGGAACGAAGCACATATCTGATTCAAGCTGTTGATACATCAAATTCTCCCATTCCTTTAAGAAGGAGCCAGAGAATTCGGAAGGACCCCTCTAATTGGATCAACACTCGAGTATACTACAACAATAATGCGGTGGCTCATCCGACCCAAGTTGTATGCAATCTAGTTGAGGTTCCAGCTGAACATCAAGCCTTCATTACTAAACTAGACCAACATCATGTGCCAAAGACCTATGAGGAAGCCAAAGAGCACAAGGTTTGGCGTGATGCTGTTGGTGACGAACATGGGGCAATGGATCGCAATCATACTTGGGATGAAGCTATTCTCCCTCTTGGCAAGAAGGCTGTGACTTCTCGATGGATCTTTACCATCAAATACAAGAGTGATGGTCAGATCGAGAGGCATAAGGCTAGACTTGTGGCAAGAGGATTCACTCAAACATATGGAGAGGATTATCAAGACACATTTGCACCAGTTGCCAAACTACATACGGTACGTGTTGTGTTATCCTTAGCCACTAATCTTGATTGGGATATGTGGCAGATGGATGTCAAGAATGCATTCCTACAAGGTGAACTTGAAGATGAGGTGTACATGCATCCTCCACCGGGCTTGAAACACATTGTGGCACTCGGAAATGTGTTGAGGCTTCGGAAAGCCATCTATGGACTCAAACAATCTCCAAGAGCTTGGTATCACAAGTTGAGCCATACCTTAAGAGATCATGGGTTTAAGAAGTCTGAGGCTGATCACACTCTCTTTACACTCCTTGGTAAGAATGGTATCGTTGTTGTTCTTGTGTATGTGGATGATATTATCATCACCGGCGATGACAAGGAAGGTATCAAAGGTATCAAAGAACACCTTAAATCTGTTTTTGATATTAAAGACTTGGGTGAGATGAAGTACTTTCTTGGCATTGAAGTGTGCCGATCAAAAGACGGCCTCTTCTTGTCTCAAAGAAAGTATACTCTTGATCTTTTGCATGAGGCAATTGATATAGGTACACGGACAGCCAAGACTCCACTTGAAGATGCCTACAAAGCAACGTGCAAGGGGGAGAAAGATGATGAACTGTTTGAAGATGTACACCAATACCGGAGAATGGTCGGTAAGTTGATATATCTTACAATAACAAGACCAGATTTGTGTTTTGCAGTAAACCAAGTGAGCCAACATATGCAAGCTCCTAAGGTGTGCCATTGGGGAATGGTGGATCGAATCCTTAGATACCTTAAAGGGACTCCGGAACAAGGCATATGGATGGGAAGGAATGAGAACACAACTCTTGTGGGTTATTGTGATGCGGATTGGGCTGGAGATAGACAAGACCGCAAGTCAACTACTTGGTATTGCACGTTCCTTGGTGGCAATCTAGTTACTTGGAAGAGCAAGAAGCAAAAGGTGGTTTCATGTTCAAGCGCTGAGGCTGAGTATAGAGCTATGAGGAAGCTCACGGATGAACTAATATGGTTGAAGGCATTGCTCAAGGATATGGGAGTTGAAAGCGATGAACCAATCACAATGCACTGTGATAACCAAGCAACCATTCACATTGCATCTAACTCAGTATTTCATGAGAGAACAAAGCATATTGAGGTTGATTGTCACAAGGTTCGAGAGAAGGTGGAGCAAGGAGTAATCTTACCATGCTACACAAGAAGCTCGGACCAGCTGGCTGACATTTTCACCAAGGCTGCAAGCTCAAAGGTGTGTGACTTTGTGTATTCGAAACTTGGTCTGATTGACATGTCCAAGATGTGACAATGATCCATACTCTTTTTCCCTTAGTTGGTTTTGTCCCAAATGGGTTTTCCACTAAGGTTTTTAATGAGGTGGGGAGTTACAACTTTCAAGCTTGATCTTAATGATCCACATTGCGGATTCAAGCTTGAGGGGGAGTGTTAACTTGAGTGACAAACAAGTTATTTCACAAAGCAAACATTAAACCTGGAGTGAGGGGCAAGGAACTGAACGAAATTGAGTAACCAAAGTCTAAAAGGTGTTTAGGAACCAAGTATATGGTTGGGAATCAACTCAGCAAGAGTCACATGCTCATTTGGAGACTTTATGACCGTTGGGACACTTTGGGAAAAGGTTCAAACCTTCTTTGGTCAGCACAGAATCTGTTCTACCATTTTGGGTAACTTTTGTCCATATGTGTTTTGTAAGTTATGAGTGTATATAATCGAGTGTATGTGTGTGTATAGGCTAGGTTTACCTTATTATTGTCTATATATACTTTGTAGCCAACAATTGTAAACTTAAGAGAAAGAGAATACACTTTCTTCTTCCCATTCTCTGCAACCAACAATCTCTCTCTCTCAGATTTCTCTCTTCCATTCTTATTCTCAACTGATTCTTACTTCATTTCTTCTACAAACTTACAAAACTAACATTTCATTGCGTTGAACTTAGCTCACAGAGATCACATCGAAGGAAGTATGATATGAACATGGATAGCACTAAAGATCAAGCTACACTTCATAACTCGTTAGAATAAGCTCATGAAGGGTACAACAAAGACAAAAGCTCATATAGGTCTCACAAAAGACATGGCTTTTAGATTAGCAGAAGATTGACCTGGATGCAACCTATTACACCGCCGTGGTTGGCTTAGAACACTTTCTAATGTCAAACTGACATTTTATTTCGTTGAACTTAGCTAATAGAGATCACATGTGTAGAAGTATGATATGAACATGGCAAGCACTAAGGATCAAACTTCACTTCATAACTCGTTAGAATAAGCTCATGAAGGGTACAACAAAGACAAAAGCTCATGAAGGGCTTACAAAAGAAATGGCTTTTAGATTAACATAAGATTGACCTTGTTGCAACCTACTACACCACCCATAGTAGCCTTAGCACACTTTCTCAGGTCAAACTAACATTTCATTGCGTTGAACTTAGCTCACAGAGATCACATCGAAGGAAGTATGATATGAACATGGATAGCACTAAAGATCAAGCTTCACTTCATAACTCGTTAGAATAAGCTCATGAAGGGTACAACAAAGACAAAAGCTCATGAAGGGCTTACAAAAGAAATGGCTTTTAGATTAACAGAAGATTGACTTTGTTGCAACCTACTACACCACCCATAGTCGGCTTAGCACACTTTCTCATGTCAAACTGACATTTCATTGCGTTGAACTTAGCTAATAGAGATCACATGTGTAGAAGTATGATATGAACATGGCAAGCACTAAGGATCAAGCTTCACTTCATAACTCGTTAGAATAAGCTCATGGAGGGTACAACAAAGACAAAAGCTCATGAAGGGCTTACAAAAGACATGGCTTTTAGATTAACAGAAGATTGACCTTGTTGCAACCTACTACACCACCCATAGTCGGCTTAGCACACTTTCTAATGTCAAACTGACATTTCATTGCGTTGAACTTAGCTAATAGAGATCACATGTGTAAAAGTATGCTATGAACGTGGCAAGGACTAAGGATCAAACTTCACTTCATAACTCGTTAGAATAAGCTCATGAAGGGTACAACAAAGACAAAAGCTCATGAAGGGCTTACAAAAGAAATGGCTTTTAGATTAACAGAAGATTGACTTTGTTGCAACCTACTACACCACCCATAGTCGGCTTAGCACACTTTCTCATGTCAAACTGACATTTCATTGCGTTGAACTTAGCTAATAGAGATCACATGTGTAAAAGTATGATATGAACGTGGCAAGCACTAAGGATCAAACTTCACTTCATAACTCGTTAGAATAAGCTCATGAAGGGTACAACAAAGACAAAAGCTCATGAAGGGCTTACAAAAGAAATGGCTTTTAGATTAACTGAAGATTGACTTTGTTGCAACCTACTACACCACCCATAGTCGGCTTAGCACACTTTCTTATGTCAAACTGACATTTCATTGCGTTGAACTTAGCTAATAGAGATCACATGTGTTTTTATGATATGAACGTGGCAAGCACTAAGGATCAAGCTTCACTTCATAACTCGTTAGAATAAGCTCATGAAGGGTACAACAAAGACAAAAGGTCATGAAGGGCTTACAAAAGAAATGGCTTTTAGATTAACATAAGATTGACCTTGTTGCAACCTACTACACCACCCATAGTAGGCTTAGCACACTTTCTCATATCAAACTGACATTTCATTGCGTTGAACTTAGCTAAAAGAGATCACATGGGAGGAAGTATGATATGAACATGGATAGCACTAAAGATCAAACTTCACTTCATAACTCGTTAGAATAAGCTCATGAAGGGTACAACAAAGACAAAAGCTCATGAAGGGCTTACAAAAGAAATGGCTTTTAGATTAACAGAAGATTGACTTTGTTGCAACCTACTACACCACCCATAGTCGGCTTAGCATACTTTCTCATGTCAAACTGACATATCATTGCGTTGAACTTAGCTAATAGAGATCACATGTGTAGAAGTATAATATGAACATGGCAAGCACTAAGGATCAAGCTTCACTTCATAACTCGTTAGAATAAGCTCATGAAGGGTACAACAAAGACAAAAGCTCATGAAGGGCTTACAAAAGAAATGGCTTTTAGATTAACATAAGATTGACCTTGTTGCAACCTACTACACCACCCATAGTAGCCTTAGCACACTTTCTCAGGTCAAACTAACATTTCATTGCGTTGAACTTAGCTCACAGAGATCACATCGAAGGAAGTATGATATGAACATGGATAGCACTAAAGATCAAGCTTCACTTCATAACTCGTTAGAATAAGCTCATGAAGGGTACAACAAAGACAAAAGCTCATGAAGGGCTTACAAAAGAAATGGCTTTTAGATTAACAGAAGATTGACTTTGTTGCAACCTACTACACCACCCATAGTCGGCTTAGCACACTTTCTCATGTCAAACTGACATTTCATTGCGTTGAACTTAGCTAATAGAGATCACATGTGTAGAAGTATGATATGAACATGGCAAGCACTAAGGATCAAGCTTCACTTCATAACTCGTTAGAATAAGCTCATGAAGGGTACAACAAAGACAGAAGCTCATGAAGGGCTTACAAAAGAAATGGCTTTTAGATTAACAGAAGATTGACTTTGTTGCAACCTACTACACCACCCATAGTCGGCTTAGCATACTTTCTCATGTCAAACTGACATATCATTGCGTTGAACTTAGCTAATAGAGATTACATGTGTAGAAGTATGATATGAACATGGCAAGCACTAAGGATCAAGCTTCACTTCATAACTCGTTAGAATAAGCTCATGAAGGGTACAACAAAGACAAAAGCTCATGAAGGGCTTACAAAAGAAATGGCTTTTAGATTAACAGAAGATTGACTTTGTTGCAACCTACTACACCACCCATAGTAGGCTTAGCACACTTTCTCATGTCAAACTGACATTTCATTGCGTTGAACTTAGCTAAAAGAGATCATATGGGAGGAAGTATGATATGAACATGGATAGCACTAAAGATCAAGCTTCACTTCATAACTCGTTAGAATAAGCTCATGAAGGGTACAACAAAGACAAAAGCTCATGAAGGGCTTACAAAAGAAATGGCTTTTAGATTAACAGAAGATTGACTTTGTTGCAACCTACTACACCACCCATAGTCGGCTTAGCACACTTTCTCATGTCAAACTGACATTTCATTGCGTTGAACTTAGCTAATAGAGATCACATGTGTAGAAGTATGATATGAACATGGCAAGCACTAAGGATCAAGCTTCACTTCATAATTCGTTAGAATAAGCTCATGAAGGGTACAACAAAGACAAAAGCTCATGAAGGGCTTACAAAAGAAATGGCTTTTAGATTAACAGAAGATTGACCTTGTTGCAACCTACTATACCACCCATAGTAGGCTTAGCACACTTTCTCATGTCAAACTGACATTTCATTGCGTTGAACTTAGCTAAAAGAGATCACATGGGAGGAAGTATGATATGAACATGGCAAGCACTAAAGATCAAGCTTCACTTCATAACTCGTTAGAATAAGCTCATGAAGGGTACAACAAAGACAAAAGCTCATGAAGGGCTTACAAAAGAAATGGCTTTTAGATTAACAGAAGATTGACCTTGTTGCAACCTACTACACCGCCCATAGTACGCTTAGTACACTTTCTCATGTCAAACTGACATTTCATTGCGTTGAACTTAGCTAAAAGAGATCACATGGGAGGAAGTATGATATGAACATGGATATCACTAAAGATGAAGTTTCACTTCATAACTCGTTAGAATAAGCTGATGAAGGGTACAACAAAGACAAAAGCTCATGAAGGGCTTACAAAAGAAATGGCTTTTAGATTAACAGAAGATTGACTTTGTTGCAACCTACTACACCACCCATAGTAGGCTTAGCACACTTTCTCATGTCAAACTGACATTTCATTGCGTTGAACTTAGCTAAAAGAGATCATATGGGAGGAAGTATGATATGAACATGGATAGCACTAAAGATCAAACTTCATTTCATAACTCGTTAGAATAAGCTCATGAAGGGTACAACAAAGACAAAAGCTCATGAAGGGCTTACAAAAGAAATGGCTTTTAGATTAACAGAAGATTGACTTTGTTGCAACCTACTACACCACCCATAGTCGGCTTAGCACACTTTCTCATGTCAAACTGACATTTCATTGCGTTGAACTTAGCTAATAGAGATCACATGTGTAGAAGTATGATATGAACATGGCAAGCACTAAGGATCAAGCTTCACTTCATAACTCGTTAGAATAAGCTCATGAAGGGTACAACAAAGACAAAAGCTCATGAAGGGCTTACAAAAGAAATGGCTTTTAGATTAACAGAAGATTGACTTTGTTGCAATCTACTACACCACCCATAGTAGGCTTAGCACACTTTCTCATGTCAAACTGACATTTCATTGCGTTGAACTTAGCTAAAAGAGATCATATGGGAGGAAGTATGATATGAACATGGATAGCACTAAAGATCAAGCTTCACTTCATAACTCGTTAGAATAAGCTCATGAAGGGTACAACAAAGACAAAAGCTCATGAAGGGCTTACAAAAGAAATGGCTTTTAGATTAACAGAAGATTGACTTTGTTGCAACCTACTACACCACCCATAGTCGGCTTAGCACACTTTCTCATGTCAAACTGACATTTCATTGCGTTGAACTTAGCTAATAGAGATCACATGTGTAGAAGTATGATATGAACATGGCAAGCACTAAAGATCAAGCTTCACTTCATAACTCGTTAGAATAAGCTCATGAAGGGTACAACAAAGACAAAAGCTCATGAAGGGCTTACAAAAGAAATGGCTTTTAGATTAACAGAAGATTGACCTTGTTGCAACCTACTACACCGCCCATAGTACGCTTAGTACACTTTCTCATGTCAAACTGACATTTCATTGCGTTGAACTTAGCTAAAAGAGATCACATGGGAGGAAGTATGATATGAACATGGATATCACTAAAGATGAAGCTTCACTTCATAACTCGTTAGAATAAGCTGATGAAGGGTACAACAAAGACAAAAGCTCATGAAGGGCTTACAAAAGAAATGGCTTTTAGATTAACAGAAGATTGACTTTGTTGCAACCTACTACACCACCCATAGTAGGCTTAGCACACTTTCTCATGTCAAACTGACAATTCATTGCGTTGAACTTAGCTAAAAGAGATCATATGGGAGGAAGTATGATATGAACATGGATAGCACTAAAGATCAAGCTTCACTTCATAACTCGTTAGAATAAGCTCATGAAGGGTACAACAAAGACAAAAGCTCATGAAGGGCTTACAAAAGAAATGGCTTTTAGATTAACAGAAGATTGACTTTGTTGCAACCTACTACACCACCCATAGTCGGCTTACCACACTTTCTCATGTCAAACTGACATTTTATTGCGTTGAACTTAGCTAATAGAGATCACATGTGTAGAAGTATGATATGAACATGGCAAGCACTAAGGATCAAGCTTCACTTCATAACTCGTTAGAATAAGCTCATGAAGGGTACAACAAAGACAAAAGCTCATGAAGGGCTTACAAAAGAAATGGCTTTTAGATTAACAGAAGATTGACCTTGTTGCAACCTACTACACCACCCATAGTAGGCTTAGCACACTTTCTCATGTCAAACTGACATTTCATTGCGTTGAACTTAGCTAAAAGAGATCACATGGGAGGAAGTATGATATGAACATGGCAAGCACTAAAGATCAAGCTTCACTTCATAACTCGTTAGAATAAGCTCATGAAGGGTACAACAAAGACAAAAGCTCATGAAGGGCTTACAAAAGAAATGGCTTTTAGATTAACAGAAGATTGACCTTGTTGCAACCTACAACACCGCCCATAGTACGCTTAGTACACTTTCTCATGTCAAACTGACATTTCATTGCGTTGAACTTAGCTAAAAGAGATCACATGGGAGGAAGTATGATATGAACATGGATAGCACTAAAGATGAAGCTTCACTTCATAACTCGTTAGAATAAGCTGATGAAGGGTATAACAAAGACAAAAGCTCATGAAGGGCTTACAAAAGAAATGGCTTTTAGATTAACAGAAGATTGACTTTGTTGCAACCTACTACACCACCCATAGTCGGCTTAGCACACTTTCTCATGTCAAGCTGACATTTCATTGCGTTGAACTTAGCTATTAGAGTTACATGTATAGAAGTATGATATGAACATGGCAAGCACTAAGGATCAAGCTTCACTTCATAACTCATTAGAATAAGCTCATGAAGGGTACAACAAAGAGAAAAGCTCATGAAGGGCTTACAAAGAAATGGCTTTTAGATTAACAGAAGATTGACTATGTTGCAACCTACTACACCACCCATAATAGGCTTAACACACTTTCTAATGTCAAACTGACATTTCATTTCGTTGAACTTAGCTAATAGAGATCACATGTGTAGAAGTATGATATGAACATGGCAAGCACTAAGGATCAAGCTTCACTTCATAACTCGTTAGAATAAGCTCATGAAGGGTACAACAAAGACAAAAGCTCATGAAGGGCTTACAAAAGAAATGGCTTTTAGATTAACAGAAGATTGACTTTGTTGCAACCTACTACACCACCCATAGTCGGCTTAGCACACTTTCTCATGTCAAGCTGACATTTCATTGCGTTGAACTTAGCTAATAGAGATCATATGGGAGGAAGTATGATATGAACATGGATAGCACTAAAGATCAAACTTCATTTCATAACTCGTTAGAATAAGCTCATGGAGGGTACAACAAAGACAAAAGCTCATGAAGGGCTTACAAAAGACATGGCTTTTAGATTAACAGAAGATTGACCTTGTTGCAACCTACTACACCACCCATAGTCGGCTTAGCACACTTTCTAATGTCAAACTGACATTTCATTGCGTTGAACTTAGCTAATAGAGATCACATGTGTAAAAGTATGCTATGAACGTGGCAAGGACTAAGGATCAAACTTCACTTCATAACTCGTTAGAATAAGCTCATGAAGGGTACAACAAAGACAAAAGCTCATGAAGGGCTTACAAAAGAAATGGCTTTTAGATTAACAGAAGATTGACTTTGTTGCAACCTACTACACCACCCATAGTCGGCTTAGCACACTTTCTCATGTCAAACTGACATTTCATTGCGTTGAACTTAGCTAATAGAGATCACATGTGTAAAAGTATGATATGAACGTGGCAAGCACTAAGGATCAAACTTCACTTCATAACTCGTTAGAATAAGCTCATGAAGGGTACAACAAAGACAAAAGCTCATGAAGGGCTTACAAAAGAAATGGCTTTTAGATTAACTGAAGATTGACTTTGTTGCAACCTACTACACCACCCATAGTCGGCTTAGCACACTTTCTTATGTCAAACTGACATTTCATTGCGTTGAACTTAGCTAATAGAGATCACATGTGTTTTTATGATATGAACGTGGCAAGCACTAAGGATCAAGCTTCACTTCATAACTCGTTAGAATAAGCTCATGAAGGGTACAACAAAGACAAAAGGTCATGAAGGGCTTACAAAAGAAATGGCTTTTAGATTAACATAAGATTGACCTTGTTGCAACCTACTACACCACCCATAGTAGGCTTAGCACACTTTCTCATATCAAACTGACATTTCATTGCGTTGAACTTAGCTAAAAGAGATCACATGGGAGGAAGTATGATATGAACATGGATAGCACTAAAGATCAAACTTCACTTCATAACTCGTTAGAATAAGCTCATGAAGGGTACAACAAAGACAAAAGCTCATGAAGGGCTTACAAAAGAAATGGCTTTTAGATTAACAGAAGATTGACTTTGTTGCAACCTACTACACCACCCATAGTAGGCTTAGCACACTTTCTCATGTCAAACTGACATATCATTGCGTTGAACTTAGCTAATAGAGATCACATGTGTAGAAGTATAATATGAACATGGCAAGCACTAAGGATCAAGCTTCACTTCATAACTCGTTAGAATAAGCTCATGAAGGGTACAACAAAGACAAAAGCTCATGAAGGGCTTACAAAAGAAATGGCTTTTAGATTAACATAAGATTGACCTTGTTGCAACCTACTACACCACCCATAGTAGCCTTAGCACACTTTCTCAGGTCAAACTAACATTTCATTGCGTTGAACTTAGCTCACAGAGATCACATCGAAGGAAGTATGATATGAACATGGATAGCACTAAAGATCAAGCTTCACTTCATAACTCGTTAGAATAAGCTCATGAAGGGTACAACAAAGACAAAAGCTCATGAAGGGCTTACAAAAGAAATGGCTTTTAGATTAACAGAAGATTGACTTTGTTGCAACCTACTACACCACCCATAGTCGGCTTAGCACACTTTCTCATGTCAAACTGACATTTCATTGCGTTGAACTTAGCTAATAGAGATCACATGTGTAGAAGTATGATATGAACATGGCAAGCACTAAGGATCAAGCTTCACTTCATAACTCGTTAGAATAAGCTCATGAAGGGTACAACAAAGACAGAAGCTCATGAAGGGCTTACAAAAGAAATGGCTTTTAGATTAACAGAAGATTGACTTTGTTGCAACCTACTACACCACCCATAGTCGGCTTAGCATACTTTCTCATGTCAAACTGACATATCATTGCGTTGAACTTAGCTAATAGAGATTACATGTGTAGAAGTATGATATGAACATGGCAAGCACTAAGGATCAAGCTTCACTTCATAACTCGTTAGAATAAGCTCATGAAGGGTACAACAAAGACAAAAGCTCATGAAGGGCTTACAAAAGAAATGGCTTTTAGATTAACAGAAGATTGACTTTGTTGCAACCTACTACACCACCCATAGTAGGCTTAGCACACTTTCTCATGTCAAACTGACATTTCATTGCGTTGAACTTAGCTAAAAGAGATCATATGGGAGGAAGTATGATATGAACATGGATAGCACTAAAGATCAAGCTTCACTTCATAACTCGTTAGAATAAGCTCATGAAGGGTACAACAAAGACAAAAGCTCATGAAGGGCTTACAAAAGAAATGGCTTTTAGATTAACAGAAGATTGACTTTGTTGCAACCTACTACACCACCCATAGTCGGCTTAGCACACTTTCTCATGTCAAACTGACATTTCATTGCGTTGAACTTAGCTAATAGAGATCACATGTGTAGAAGTATGATATGAACATGGCAAGCACTAAGGATCAAGCTTCACTTCATAATTCGTTAGAATAAGCTCATGAAGGGTACAACAAAGACAAAAGCTCATGAAGGGCTTACAAAAGAAATGGCTTTTAGATTAACAGAAGATTGACCTTGTTGCAACCTACTATACCACCCATAGTAGGCTTAGCACACTTTCTCATGTCAAACTGACATTTCATTGCGTTGAACTTAGCTAAAAGAGATCACATGGGAGGAAGTATGATATGAACATGGCAAGCACTAAAGATCAAGCTTCACTTCATAACTCGTTAGAATAAGCTCATGAAGGGTACAACAAAGACAAAAGCTCATGAAGGGCTTACAAAAGAAATGGCTTTTAGATTAACAGAAGATTGACCTTGTTGCAACCTACTACACCGCCCATAGTACGCTTAGTACACTTTCTCATGTCAAACTGACATTTCATTGCGTTGAACTTAGCTAAAAGAGATCACATGGGAGGAAGTATGATATGAACATGGATATCACTAAAGATGAAGCTTCACTTCATAACTCGTTAGAATAAGCTGATGAAGGGTACAACAAAGACAAAAGCTCATGAAGGGCTTACAAAAGAAATGGCTTTTAGATTAACAGAAGATTGACTTTGTTGCAACCTACTACACCACCCATAGTAGGCTTAGCACACTTTCTCATGTCAAACTGACATTTCATTGCGTTGAACTTAGCTAAAAGAGATCATATGGGAGGAAGTATGATATGAACATGGATAGCACTAAAGATCAAACTTCATTTCATAACTCGTTAGAATAAGCTCATGAAGGGTACAACAAAGACAAAAGCTCATGAAGGGCTTACAAAAGAAATGGCTTTTAGATTAACAGAAGATTGACTTTGTTGCAACCTACTACACCACCCATAGTCGGCTTAGCACACTTTCTCATGTCAAACTGACATTTCATTGCGTTGAACTTAGCTAATAGAGATCACATGTGTAGAAGTATGATATGAACATGGCAAGCACTAAGGATCAAGCTTCACTTCATAACTCGTTAGAATAAGCTCATGAAGGGTACAACAAAGACAAAAGCTCATGAAGGGCTTACAAAAGAAATGGCTTTTAGATTAACAGAAGATTGACTTTGTTGCAATCTACTACACCACCCATAGTAGGCTTAGCACACTTTCTCATGTCAAACTGACATTTCATTGCGTTGAACTTAGCTAAAAGAGATCATATGGGAGGAAGTATGATATGAACATGGATAGCACTAAAGATCAAGCTTCACTTCATAACTCGTTAGAATAAGCTCATGAAGGGTACAACAAAGACAAAAGCTCATGAAGGGCTTACAAAAGAAATGGCTTTTAGATTAACAGAAGATTGACTTTGTTGCAACCTACTACACCACCTATAGTCGGCTTAGCACACTTTCTCATGTCAAACTGACATTTCATTGCGTTGAACTTAGCTAATAGAGATCACATGTGTAGAAGTATGATATGAACATGGCAAGCACTAAAGATCAAGCTTCACTTCATAACTCGTTAGAATAAGCTCATGAAGGGTACAACAAAGACAAAAGCTCATGAAGGGCTTACAAAAGAAATGGCTTTTAGATTAACAGAAGATTGACTTTGTTGCAACCTACTACACCACCTATAGTCGGCTTAGCACACTTTCTCATGTCAAACTGACATTTCATTGCGTTGAACTTAGCTAATAGAGATCACATGTGTAGAAGTATGATATGAACATGGCAAGCACTAAAGATCAAGCTTCACTTCATAACTCGTTAGAATAAGCTCATGAAGGGTACAACAAAGACAAAAGCTCATGAAGGGCTTACAAAAGAAATGGCTTTTAGATTAACAGAAGATTGACTTTGTTGCAACCTACTACACCACCCATAGTCGGCTTACCACACTTTCTCATGTCAAACTGACATTTCATTGCGTTGAACTTAGCTAATAGAGATCACATGTGTAGAAGTATGATATGAACATGGCAAGCACTAAGGATCAAGCTTCACTTCATAACTCGTTAGAATAAGCTCATGAAGGGTACAACAAAGACAAAAGCTCATGAAGGGCTTACAAAAGAAATGGCTTTTAGATTAACAGAAGATTGACCTTGTTGCAACCTACTACACCACCCATAGTAGGCTTAGCACACTTTCTCATGTCAAACTGACATTTCATTGCGTTGAACTTAGCTAAAAGAGATCACATGGGAGGAAGTATGATATGAACATGGCAAGCACTAAAAATCAAGCTTCACTTCATAACTCGTTAGAATAAGCTCATGAAGGGTACAACAAAGACAAAAGCTCATGAAGGGCTTACAAAAGAAATGGCTTTTAGATTAACAGAAGATTGACCTTGTTGCAACCTACAACACCGCCCATAGTACGCTTAGTACACTTTCTCATGTCAAACTGACATTTCATTGCGTTGAACTTAGCTAAAAGAGATCACATGGGAGGAAGTATGATATGAACATGGATAGCACTAAAGATGAAGCTTCACTTCATAACTCGTTAGAATAAGCTGATGAAGGGTACAACAAAGACAAAAGCTCATGAAGGGCTTACAAAAGAAATGGCTTTTAGATTAACAGAAGATTGACTTTGTTGCAACCTACTACACCACCCATAGTCGGCTTAGCACACTTTCTCATGTCAAGCTGACATTTCATTGCGTTGAACTTAGCTATTAGAGTTACATGTATAGAAGTATGATATGAACATGGCAAGCACTAAGGATCAAGCTTCACTTCATAACTCATTAGAATAAGCTCATGAAGGGTACAACAAAGAGAAAAGCTCATGAAGGGCTTACAAAGAAATGGCTTTTAGATTAACAGAAGATTGACTATGTTGCAACCTACTACACCACCCATAATAGGCTTAGTACACTTTCTCATGTCAAACTGACATTTCATTGCGTTGAACTTAGCTAACAGATATACCATGTGTAGAAGTATGATATGAACATGGCAAGCACTAAGGATCAAGCTTCACTTCATAACTAGTTAGAATAAGCTCATGAAGGGTACAACAAAGACAAAAGCTCATGAAGGGCTTACAAAAGAAATGGCTTTTAGATTAACAGAAGATTGACTTTGTTGCAACCTACTACACCACCCATAGTAGGCTTAGCACTCTTTCTCATGTCAAACTGACATTTCATTACGTTGAACTTAGCTAAAAGAGATCACATGGGAGGAAGTATGATATGAACATGGATAGCACTAAAGATCAAGCTTCACTTCATAACTCGTTAGAATTAGCTCATGAAGGGTACACCAAAGACATAAGCTCATATAGGTCTCACAAAAGACATGGATTTTAGATTAGCAGAAGATTGACCTGGATGCAA
Organism: Lepidium didymum; assembly: GCA_963920545.1. Classification (NCBI taxonomy): domain Eukaryota; kingdom Viridiplantae; phylum Streptophyta; class Magnoliopsida; order Brassicales; family Brassicaceae; genus Lepidium; species Lepidium didymum. The sequence goes on along the minus strand of OY986981.1, from coordinate 11,994,316 downwards.
CCTATTACACCGTCGTGGTTGGCTTAACACACTTTCTAATGTCAAACTGACATTTCATTTCGTTGAACTTAGCTAATAGAGATCACATGTGTAGAAGTATGATATGAACATGGCAAGCACTAAGGATCAAGCTTCACTTCATAACTCGTTAGAATAAGCTCATGAAGGGTACAACAAAGACAAAAGCTCATGAAGGGCTTACAAAAGAAATGGCTTTTAGATTAACAGAAGATTGACTTTGTTGCAACCTACTACACCACCCATAGTCGGCTTAGCACACTTTCTCATGTCAAGCTGACATTTCATTGCGTTGAACTTAGCTAATAGAGATCACATGTGTAGAAGTATGATATGAACATGGCAAGCACTAAGGATCAAGCTTCACTTCATAACTCGTTAGAATAAGCTCATGAAGGGTACAACAAAGACAAAAGCTCATGAAGGGCTTACAAAAGATATGGCTTTTAGATTAACAGAAGATTGACTATGTTGCAACCTACTACACCACCCATAGTAGGCTTAGTACACTTTCTCATGTCAAACTGACATTTCATTGCGTTGAACTTAGCTAACAGATATACCATGTGTAGAAGTATGATATGAACATGGCAAGCACTAAGGATCAAGCTTCACTTCATAACTCGTTAGAATAAGCTCAAGAAGGGTACAACAAAGACAAAAGCTCATGAAGGGCTTACAAAAGAAATGGCTTTTAGATTAACAGAAGATTGACCTTGTTGCAACCTACTACACCACCCATAGTAGGCTTAGCACACTTTCTCATGTCAAACTAACATTTCATTGCGTTGAACTTAGCTAAAAGAGATCACATGGGAGGAAGTATGATATGAACATGTATAGCACTAAAGATCAAGCTTCACTTCATAACTCGTTATAATAAGCTCATGAAGGGTACACCAAAGACATAAGCTCATATAGGTCTCACAAAAGACATAGCTTTTAGATTAGCAGAAGATTGACCTGGATGCAACCTATTACACCGCCGTGGTTGGCTTAGCACACTTTCTAATGTCAAACTGACATTTCATTTCGTTGAACTTAGCTAATAGAGATCACATGTGTAGAAGTATAATATGAACATGGCAAGCACTAAGGATCAAGCTTCACTTCATAACTCGTTAGAATAAGCTCATGAAGGGTACAACAAAGACAAAAGCTCATGAAGGGCTTACAAAAGAAATGGCTTTTAGATTAACATAAGATTGACCTTGTTACAACCTACTACACCACCCATAGTAGCCTTAGCACACTTTCTCAGGTCAAACTAACATTTCATTGCGTTGAACTTAGCTCACAGAGATCACATCGAAGGAAGTATGATATGAACATGGATAGCACTAAAGATCAAGCTTCACTTCATAACTCGTTAGAATAAGATAATGCAGGGTACACCAAAGGAATAAGCTCATATAGGTCTCACAAAAGACATGGCTTTTAGATTAGCAAAAGATTGACCTGGATGCAACCTATTACACCGCCGTGGTTGGCTTAGCACACTTTCTAATGTCAAACTGACATTTCATTTCGTTGAACTTAGCTAATAGAGATCACATGTGTAGAAGTATGATATGAACATGGCAAGCACTAAGGATCAAGCTTCACTTCATAACTCGTTAGAATAAGCTCATGAAGGGTACAACAAAGACAGAAGCTCATGAAGGGCTTACAAAAGAAATGGCTTTTAGATTAACAGAAGATTGACTTTGTTGCAACCTACTACACCACCCATAGTCGGCTTAGCATACTTTCTCATGTCAAACTGACATATCATTGCGTTGAACTTAGCTAATAGAGATCACATGTGTAGAAGTATGATATGAACATGGCAAGCACTAAGGATCAAGCTTCACTTCATAACTCGTTAGAATAAGCTCATGAAGGGTACAACAAAGACAAAAGCTCATGAAGGGCTTACAAAAGAAATGGCTTTTAGATTAACAGAAGATTGACTTTGTTGCAACCTACTACACCACCCATAGTAGGCTTAGCACACTTTCTCATGTCAAACTGACATTTCATTGCGTTGAACTTAGCTAAAAGAGATCACATGGGAGGAAGTATGATATGAACATGGATAACACTAAAGATCAAGCTTCACTTCATAACTCGTTAGAATAAGCTCATGAAGGGTACAACAAAGACAAAAGCTCATGAAGGGCTTACAAAAGAAATGGCTTTTAGATTAACAGAAGATTGACTTTGTTGCAACCTACTACACCACCCATAGTCGGCTTAGCACACTTTCTCATGTCAAACTGACATTTCATTGCGTTGAACTTAGCTAATAGAGATCACATGTGTAGAAGTATGATATGAACATGGCAAGCACTAAGGATCAAGCTTCACTTCATAACTCGTTAGAATAAGCTCATGAAGGGTACAACAAAGACAAAAGCTCATGAAGGGCTTACAAAAGAAATGGCTTTTAGATTAACAGAAGATTGACCTTGTTGCAACCTACTACACCACCCATAGTAGGCTTAGCACACTTTCTCATGTCAAACTGACATTTCATTGCGTTGAACTTAGCTAAAAAAGATCACATGGGAGGAAGTATGATATGAACATGTATAGCACTAAAGATCAAGCTTCACTTCATAACTCGTTAGAATAAGCTCATGAAGGGTACAACAAAGACAAAAGCTCATGAAGGGCTTACAAAAGAAATGGCTTTTAGATTAACAGAAGATTGACCTTGTTGCAACCTACTACACCACCCATAGTACGCTTAGTACACTTTCTAATGTCAAACTGACATTTCATTGCGTTGAACTTAGCTAAAAGAGATCACATGGGAGGAAGTATGATATGAACATGGATAGCACTAAAGATGAAGCTTCACTTCATAACTCGTTAGAATAAGCTGATGAAGGGTACAACAAAGACAAAAGCTCATGAAGGGCTTACAAAAGAAATGGCTTTTAGATTAACAGAAGATTGACTTTGTTGCAACCTACTACACCACCCATAGTCGGCTTAGCACACTTTCTCATGTCAAGCTGACATTTCATTGCGTTGAACTTAGCTAATAGAGATCACATGTGTAGAAGTATGATATGAACAAGGCAAGCACTAAGGATCAAGCTTCACTTCATAACTCATTAGAATAAGCTCATGAAGGGTACAACAAAGACAAAAGCTCATGAAGGGCTTACAAAAGAAATGGCTTTTAGATTAACAGAAGATTGACTATGTTGCAACCTACTACACCACCCATAGTAGGCTTAGTACACTTTCTCATGTCAAACTGACATTTCATTGCGTTGAACTTAGCTAACAGATATACATGTGTAGAAGTATGATATGAACATGGCAAGCACTAAGGATCAAGCTTCACTTCATAACTCGTTAGAATAAGCTCATGAAGGGTACAACAAAGACAAAAGCTCATGAAGGGCTTACAAAAGAAATGGCTTTTAGATTAACAGAAGATTGACTTTGTTGCAACCTACTACACCACCCATAGTAGGCTTAGCACACTTTCTCATGTCAAACTGACATTTCATTGCGTTGAACTTCGCTAAAAGAGATCACATGGGAGGAAGTATGATATGAACATGGATAGCACTAAAGATCAAGCTTCACTTCATAACTCGTTAGAATTAGCTCATGAAGGGTACACCAAAGACATAAGCTCATATAGGTCTCACAAAAGACATGGATTTTAGATTAGCAGAAGATTGACCTGGATGCAACCTATTACACCGTCGTGGTTGGCTTAGCACACTTTCTAATGTCAAACTGACATTTCATTTCGTTGAACTTAGCTAATAGAGATCACATGTGTAGAAGTATGATATGAACATGGCAAGCACTAAGGATCAAGCTTCACTTCATAACTCGTTAGAATAAGCTCATGAAGGGTACAACAAAGACAAAAGCTCATGAAGGGCTTACAAAAGAAATGGCTTTTAGATTAACAGAAGATTGACTTTGTTGCAACCTACTACACCACCCATAGTAGGCTTAGCACACTTTCTCATGTCAAACTGACATTTCATTGCGTTGAACTTAGCTAAAAGAGATCACATGGGAGGAAGTATGATATGAACATGGATAGCACTAAAGATCAAGCTTCACTTCATAACTCATTAGAATTAGCTCATGAAGGGTACACCAAAGACATAAGCTCATATAGGTCTCACAAAAGACATGGATTTTAGATTAGCAGAAGATTGACCTGGATGCAACCTATTACACCGTCGTGGTTGGCTTAACACACTTTCTAATGTCAAACTGACATTTCATTTCGTTGAACTTAGCTAATAGAGATCACATGTGTAGAAGTATGATATGAACATGGCAAGCACTAAGGATCAAGCTTCACTTCATAACTCGTTAGAATAAGCTCATGAAGGGTACAACAAAGACAAAATCTCATGAAGGGTTTACAAAAGAAATGGCTTTTAGATTAACAGAAGATTGACTTTGTTGCAACCTACTACACCACCCATAGTAGGCTTAGCACACTTTCTCATGTTAAACTGACATTTCATTGCGTTGAACTTAGCTAAAAGAGATCACAAGGGAGGAAGTATGATATGAACATGGATAGCACTAAAGATCAAGCTTCACTTCATAACTCGTTAGAATAAGCTCATGAAGGGTACACCAAATACATAAGCTCATATATGGCTCACAAAAGACATGGATTTTAGATTAACATAAGATTGACCTTGTTGCAACCTACTACACCACCCATAGTCGGCTTAGCACACTTTCTAATGTCAAACTGACATTTCATTGCGTTGAACTTTGCTAACAGATATCACATGTGTAGAAGTATGATATGAACATGGCAAGCACTAAGGATCAAGCTTCACTTCATAACTCGTTAGAATAAGCTGATGAAGGGTACAACAAAGACAAAAGCTCATGAAGGGCTTACAAAAGAAATGGCTTTTAGATTAACAGACGATTGACTTTGTTGCAACCTACTACACCACCCATAGTAGGCTTAGCACACTTTCTCATGTCAAACTGACATTTCATTGCGTTGAACTTAGCTAACAGATATACCATGTGTAGATGTATGATATGAACATGGCAAGCACTAAGGATCAAGCTTCACTTCATAACTCGTTAGAATAAGCTCATGAAGGGTACAACAAAGACAAAAGCTCATGAAGGGCTTACAAAAGAAATGGCTTTTAGATTAACAGAAAATTGACTTTGTTGCAACCTACTACACCACCCATAGTAGGCTTAGCACACTTTCTCATGTCAAACTGACATTTCATTGCGTTGAACTTAGCTAAAAGAGATCACATGGGAGGAAGTATGATATGAACATGGATAGCACTAAAGATCAAGCTTCACTTCATAACTCGTTAGAATTAGCTCATGAAGGGTACACCAAAGACATAAGCTCATATAGGTCTCACAAAAGACATGGATTTTAGATTAGCAGAAGATTGACCTGGATGCAACCTATTACACCGTCGTGGTTGGCTTAGCACACTTTCTAATGTCAAACTGACATTTCATTTCGTTGAACTTAGCTAATAGAGATCACATGTGTAGAAGTATGATATGAACATGGCAAGCACTAAGGATCAAGCTTCACTTCATAACTCGTTAGAATAAGCTCATGAAGGGTACAACAAAGACAAAAGCTCATGAAGGGCTTACAAAAGAAATGGCTTTTAGATTAACAGAAGATTGACTTTGTTGCAACCTACTACACCACCCATAGTAGGCTTAGCACACTTTCTCATGTCAAACTGACATTTCATTGCGTTGAACTTAGCTAAAAGAGATCACATGGGAGGAAGTATGATATGAACATGGATAGCACTAAAGATCAAGCGTCACTTCATAACTCGTTAGAATTAGCTCATGAAGGGTACACCAAAGACATAAGCTCATATAGGTCTCACAAAAGACATGGATTTTAGATTAGCAGAAGATTGACCTGGATGCAACCTATTACACCGTCGTGGTTGGCTTAACACACTTTCTAATGTCAAACTGACATTTCATTTCGTTGAACTTAGCTAATAGAGATCACACGTGTAGAAGTATGATATGAACATGGCAAGCACTAAGGATCAAGCTTCACTTCATAACTCGTTAGAATAAGCTCATGAAGGGTACAACAAAGACAAAATCTCATGAAGGGTTTACAAAAGAAATGGCTTTTAGATTAACAGAAGATTGACTTTGTTGCAACCTACTACACCACCCATAGTAGGCTTAGCACACTTTCTCATGTCAAACTGACATTTCATTGCGTTGAACTTAGCTAAAAGAGATCACAAGGGAGGAAGTATGATATGAACATGGATAGCACTAAAGATCAAGCTTCACTTCATAACTCGTTAGAATAAGCTCATGAAGGGTACACCAAATACATAAGCTCATATATGGCTCACAAAAGACATGGATTTTAGATTAACATAAGATTGACCTTGTTGCAACCTACTACACCACCCATAGTCGGCTTAGCACACTTTCTAATGTCAAACTGACATTTCATTGCGTTGAACTTTGCTAACAGATATCACATGTGTAGAAGTATGATATGAACATGGCAAGCACTAAGGATCAAGCTTCACTTCATAACTCGTTAGAATAAGCTCATGAAGGGTACAACAAAGACAAAAGCTCATGAAGGGCTTACAAAAGAAATGGCTTTTAGATTAACAGAAGATTGACTTTGTTGCAACCTACTACACCACCCATAGTAGGCTTAGCACACTTTCTCATGTCAAACTGACATTTCATTGCGTTGAACTTAGCTAAAAGAGATCACATGGGAGGAAGTATGATATGAACATGGATAGCACTAAAGATCAAGCTTCACTTCATAACTCGTTAGAATTAGCTCATGAAGGGTACACCAAAGACATAAGCTCATATAGGTCTCACAAAAGACATGGATTTTAGATTAGCAGAAGATTGACCTGGATGCAACCTATTACACCGTCGTGGTTGGCTTAACACACTTTCTAATGTCAAACTGACATTTCATTTCGTTGAACTTAGCTAATAGAGATCACACGTGTAGAAGTATGATATGAACATGGCAAGCACTAAGGATCAAGCTTCACTTCATAACTCGTTAGAATAAGCTCATGAAGGGTACAACAAAGACAAAATCTCATGAAGGGTTTACAAAAGAAATGGCTTTTAGATTAACAGAAGATTGACTTTGTTGCAACCTACTACACCACCCATAGTAGGCTTAGCACACTTTCTCATGTCAAACTGACATTTCATTGCGTTGAACTTAGCTAAAAGAGATCACAAGGGAGGAAGTATGATATGAACATGGATAGCACTAAAGATCAAGCTTCACTTCATAACTCGTTAGAATAAGCTCATGAAGGGTACACCAAATACATAAGCTCATATATGGCTCACAAAAGACATGGATTTTAGATTAACATAAGATTGACCTTGTTGCAACCTACTACACCACCCATAGTCGGCTTAGCACACTTTCTAATGTCAAACTGACATTTCATTGCGTTGAACTTTGCTAACAGATATCACATGTGTAGAAGTATGATATGAACATGGCAAGCACTAAGGATCAAGCTTCACTTCATAACTCGTTAGAATAAGCTCATGAAGGGTACAACAAAGACAAAAGCTCATGAAGGGCTTACAAAAGAAATGGCTTTTAGATTAACAGAAGATTGACTTTGTTGCAACCTACTACACCACCCATAGTAGGCTTAGCACACTTTCTCATGTCAAACTGACATTTCATTGCGTTGAACTTAGCTAACAGATATACCATGTGTAGATGTATGATATGAACATGGCAAGCACTAAGGATCAAGCTTCACTTCATAACTCGTTAGAATAAGCTCATGAAGGGTACAACAAAGACAAAAGCTCATGAAGGGCTTACAAAAGAAATGGCTTTTAGATTAACAGAAAATTGACTTTGTTGCAACCTACTACACCACCCATAGTAGGCTTAGCACACTTTCTCATGTCAAACTGACATTTCATTGCGTTGAACTTAGCTAAAAGAGATCACATGGGAGGAAGTATGATATGAACATGGATAGCACTAAAGATCAAGCTTCACTTCATAACTCGTTAGAATTAGCTCATGAAGGGTACACCAAAGACATAAGCTCATATAGGTCTCACAAAAGACATGGATTTTAGATTAGCAGAAGATTGACCTGGATGCAACCTATTACACCGTCGTGGTTGGCTTAGCACACTTTCTAATGTCAAACTGACATTTCATTTCGTTGAACTTAGCTAATAGAGATCACATGTGTAGAAGTATGATATGAACATGGCAAGCACTAAGGATCAAGCTTCACTTCATAACTCGTTAGAATAAGCTCATGAAGGGTACAACAAAGTAAAAACCCATGAAGGGCTTACAAAAGAAATGGCTTTTAGATTAACAGACGATTGACTTTGTTGCAACCTACTACACCACCCATAGTAGGCTTAGCACACTTTCTCATGTCAAACTGACATTTCATTGCGTTGAACTTAGCTAACAGATATACCATGTGTAGATGTATGATATGAACATGGCAAGCACTAAGGATCAAGCTTCACTTCATAACTCGTTAGAATAAGCTCATGAAGGGTACAACAAAGACAAAATCTCATGAAGGGTTTACAAAAGAAATGGCTTTTAGATTAACAGAAGATTGACTTTGTTGCAACCTACTACACCACCCATAGTAGGCTTAGCACACTTTCTCATGTCAAACTGACATTTCATTGCGTTGAACTTAGCTAAAAGAGATCACAAGGGAGGAAGTATGATATGAACATGGATAGCACTAAAGATCAAGCTTCACTTCATAACTCGTTAGAATAAGCTCATGAAGGGTACACCAAATACATAAGCTCATATATGGCTCACAAAAGACATGGATTTTAGATTAACATAAGATTGACCTTGTTGCAACCTACTACACCACCCATAGTCGGCTTAGCACACTTTCTAATGTCAAACTGACATTTCATTGCGTTGAACTTTGCTAACAGATATCACATGTGTAGAAGTATGATATGAACATGGCAAGCACTAAGGATCAAGCTTCACTTCATAACTCGTTAGAATAAGCTCATGAAGGGTACAACAAAGACAAAAGCTCATGAAGGGCTTACAAAAGAAATGGCTTTTAGATTAACAGAAGATTGACTTTGTTGCAACCTACTACACCACCCATAGTAGGCTTAGCACACTTTCTCATGTCAAACTGACATTTCATTGCGTTGAACTTAGCTAACAGATATACCATGTGTAGATGTATGATATGAACATGGCAAGCACTAAGGATCAAGCTTCACTTCATAACTCGTTAGAATAAGCTCATGAAGGGTACAACAAAGACAAAAGCTCATGAAGGGCTTACAAAAGAAATGGCTTTTAGATTAACAGAAAATTGACTTTGTTGCAACCTACTACACCACCCATAGTAGGCTTAGCACACTTTCTCATGTCAAACTGACATTTCATTGCGTTGAACTTAGCTAAAAGAGATCACATGGGAGGAAGTATGATATGAACATGGATAGCACTAAAGATCAAGCTTCACTTCATAACTCGTTAGAATTAGCTCATGAAGGGTACACCAAAGACATAAGCTCATATAGGTCTCACAAAAGACATGGATTTTAGATTAGCAGAAGATTGACCTGGATGCAACCTATTACACCGTCGTGGTTGGCTTAGCACACTTTCTAATGTCAAACTGACATTTCATTTCGTTGAACTTAGCTAATAGAGATCACATGTGTAGAAGTATGATATGAACATGGCAAGCACTAAGGATCAAGCTTCACTTCATAACTCGTTAGAATAAGCTCATGAAGGGTACAACAAAGACAAAATCTCATGAAGGGCTTACAAAAGAAATGGCTTTTAGATTAACAGAAGATTGACTTTGTTGCAACCTACTACACCACCCATAGTAGGCTTAGCACACTTTCTCATGTCAAACTGACATTTCATTGCGTTGAACTTAGCTAAAAGAGATCACATGGGAGGAAGTATGATATGAACATGGATAGCACTAAAGATCAAGCTTCACTTCATAACTCGTTAGAATAAGATCATGCAGGGTACACCAAAGACATAAGCTCATATAGGTCTCACAAAAGACATGGCTTTTAGATTAGCAAAAGATTGACCTGGATGCAACCTATTACACCGCCGTGGTTGGCTTAGCACACTTTCTAATGTCAAACTGACATTTCATTTCGTTGAACTTAGCTAATAGAGATCACATGTGTAGAAGTATAATATGAACATGGCAAGCACTAAGGATCAAGCTTCACTTCATAACTCGTTAGAATAAGCTCATGAAGGGTACAACAAAGATAGAAGCTCATGAAGGGCTTACAAAAGAAATGGCTTTTAGATTAACAGAAGATTGACTTTGTTGCAACCTACTACACCACCCATAGTCGGCTTAGCATACTTTCTCATGTCAAACTGACATATCATTGCGTTGAACTTAGCTAATAGAGATCACATGTGTAGAAGTATGATATGAACATGGCAAGCACTAAGGATCAAGCTTCACTTCATAACTCGATAGAATAAGCTCATGAAGGGTACAACAAAGACAAAAGCTCATGAAGGGCTTACAAAAGAAATGGCTTTTAGATTAACAGAAGATTGACTTTGTTGCAACCTACTACACCACCCATAGTAGGCTTAGCACACTTTCTCATGTCAAACTGACATTTCATTGCGTTGAACTTAGCTAAAAGAGATCACATGGGAGGAAGTATAATATGAACATGGATAGCACTAAAGATCAAGCTTCACTTCATAACTCGTTAGAATAAGCTCAAGAAGGGTACAACAAAGACAAAAGCTCATGAAGGGCTTACAAAAGAAATGGCTTTTAGATTAACAGAAGATTGACTTTGTTGCAACCTACTACACCACCCATAGTCGGCTTAGCACACTTTCTCATGTCAAGCTGACATTTCATTGCGTTGAACTTAGCTAATAGAGATCACATGTGTAGAAGTATGATATGAACAAGGCAAGCACTAAGGATCAAGCTTCACTTCATAATTTATTAGAATAAGCTCATGAAGGGTACAACAAAGACAAAAGCTCATGAAGGGCTTACAAAAGAAATGGCTTTTAGATTAACAGAAGATTGACTATGTTGCAACCTACTACACCACCCATAGTAGGCTTAGCACACTTTCTCATGTCAAACTGACATTTCATTGCGTTGAACTTAGCTAAAAAAGATCACATGGGAGGAAGTATGATATGAACATGTATAGCACTAAAGATCAAGCTTCACTTCATAACTCGTTAGAATAAGCTCATGAAGGGTACAACAAAGACAAAAGCTCATGAAGGGCTTACAAAAGAAATGGCTTTTAGATTAACAGAAGATTGACCTTGTTGCAACCTACTACACCACCCATAGTACGCTTAGTACACTTTCTAATGTCAAACTGACATTTCATTGCGTTGAACTTAGCTAAAAGAGATCACATGGGAGGAAGTATGATATGAACATGGATAGCACTAAAGATGAAGCTTCACTTCATAACTCGTTAGAATAAGCTGATGAAGGGTACAACAAAGACAAAGCTCATGAAGGGCTTACAAAAGAAATGGCTTTTAGATTAACAGAAGATTGACTTTGTTGCAACCTACTACACCACCCATAGTCGGCTTAGCACACTTTCTCATGTCAAGCTGACATTTCATTGCGTTGAACTTAGCTAATAGAGATCACATGTGTAGAAGTATGATATGAACAAGGCAAGCACTAAGGATCAAGCTTCACTTCATAATTTATTAGAATAAGCTCATGAAGGGTACAACAAAGACAAAAGCTCATGAAGGGCTTACAAAAGAAATGGCTTTTAGATTAACAGAAGATTGACTTTGTTGCAACCTACTACACCACCCATAGTAGGCTTAGCACACTTTCTCATGTCAAACTGACATTTCATTGCGTTGAACTTAGCTAAAAGAGATCACATGGGAGGAAGTATGATATGAACATGGATAGCACTAAAGATCAAGCTTCACTTCATAACTCGTTAGAATAAGATCATGCAGGGTACACCAAAGACATAAGCTCATATAGGTCTCACAAAAGACATAGCTTTTAGATTAGCAGAAGATTGACCTGGATGCAACCTATTACACCGCCGTGGTTGGCTTAGCACACTTTCTAATGTCAAACTGACATTTAATTTCGTTGAACTTAGCTAATAGAGATCACATGTGTAGAAGTATGATATGAACATGGCAAGCACTAAGGATCAAGCTTCACTTCATAACTCGTTAGAATAAGCTCATGAAGGGTACAACAATGACAAAAGCCCATGAAGGGCTTACAAAAGAAATGGCTTTTAGATTAACAGAAGATTGACCTTGTTGCAACCTACTACACCACCCATAGTAGGCTTAGCACACTTTCTCATGTCAAACTGACATTTCATTGCGTTGAACTTAGCTAATAGAGATCACATGTGTAGAAGTATGATATGAACAAGGCAAGCACTAAGGATCAAGCTTCACTTCATAATTTATTAGAATAAGCTCATGAAGGGTACAACAAAGACAAAGCTCATGAAGGGCTTACAAAAGAAATGGCTTTTAGATTAACAGAAGATTGACTTTGTTGCAACCTACTACACCACCCATAGTAGGCTTAGCACACTTTCTCATGTCAAACTGACATTTCATTGCGTTGAACTTAGCTAAAAGAGATCACATGGGAGGAAGTATGATATGAACATGGATAGCACTAAAGATCAAGCTTCACTTCATAACTCGTTAGAATAAGATCATGCAGGGTACACCAAAGACATAAGCTCATATAGGTCTCACAAAAGACATAGCTTTTAGATTAGCAGAAGATTGACCTGGATGCAACCTATTACACCGCCGTGGTTGGCTTAGCACACTTTCTAATGTCAAACTGACATTTAATTTCGTTGAACTTAGCTAATAGAGATCACATGTGTAGAAGTATGATATGAACATGGCAAGCACTAAGGATCAAGCTTCACTTCATAACTCGTTAGAATAAGCTCATGAAGGGTACAACAATGACAAAAGCCCATGAAGGGCTTACAAAAGAAATGGCTTTTAGATTAACATAAGATTGACCTTGTTGCAACCTACTACACCACCCATAGTCGGCTTAGCACACTTTCTCAGGTCAAACTAACATTTTATTGCGTTGAACTTAGCTCACAGAGATCACATCGAAGGAAGTATGATATGAACATGGATAGCACTAAAGATCAAGCTTCACTTCATAACTCGTTAGAATAAAATCATGCAGGGTACACCAAAGACATAAGCTCATATAGGTCTCACAAAAGACATGGCTTTTAGATTAGCAGAAGATTGACCTGGATGCAACCTATTACACCGCCGTGGTTGGCTTAGCACACTTTCTAATGTCAAACTGACATTTCATTTCGTTGAACTTAGCTAATAGAGCTCACATGTGTAGAAGTATGATATGAACATGGCAAGCACTAAGGATCAAGCTTCACTTCATAACTCGTTAGAATAAGCTCATGAAGGGTACAACAAAGATAGAAGCTCATGAAGGGCTTACCAAAGAAATGGCTTTTAGATTAACAGAAGATTGACTTTGTTGCAACCTACTACACCACCCATAGTCGGCTTAGCATACTTTCTCATGTCAAACTGACATATCATTGCGTTGAACTTAGCTAATAGAGATCACATGTGTAGAAGTATGATATGAACATGGCAAGCACTAAGGATCAAGCTTCACTTCATAACTCGATAGAATAAGCTCATGAAGGGTACAACAAAGACAAAAGCTCATGAAGGGCTTACAAAAGAAATGGCTTTTAGATTAACAGAAGATTGACTTTGTTGCAACCTACTACACCACCCATAGTAGGCTTAGCACACTTTCTCATGTCAAACTAACATTTCATTGCGTTGAACTTAGCTAAAAGAGATCACATGGGAGGAAGTATAATATGAACATGGATAGCACTAAAGATCAAGCTTCACTTCATAACTCGTTAGAATAAGCTCAAGAAGGGTACAACAAAGACAAAAGCTCATGAAGGGCTTACAAAAGAAATGGCTTTTAGATTAACAGAAGATTGACTTTGTTGCAACCTACTACACCACCCATAGTCGGCTTAGCACACTTTCTCATGTCAAACTGACATTTCATTACGTTGAACTTAGCTAATAGAGATCACATGTGTAGAAGTATGATATGAACATGGCAAGCACTAAGGATCAAGCTTCACTTCATAACTCGTTAGAATAAGCTCATGAAGGGTACAACAAAGACAAAAGCTCATGAAGGGCTTACAAAAGAAATGGCTTTTAGATTAACAGAAGATTGACCTTGTTGCAACCTACTACACCACCCATAGTAGGCTTAGCACACTTTCTCATGTCAAACTGACATTTCATTACGTTGAACTTAGCTAAAAGAGATCGTATGGGAGGAAGTATGATATGAACATGGATAGCACTAAAGATGAAGCTTCACTTCATAACTCGTTAGAATAAGCTGATGAAGGGTACAACAAAGACAAAAGCTCATGAAGGGCTTACAAAAGAAATGGCTTTTAGATTAACAGAAGATTGACTTTGTTGCAACCTACTACACCACCCATAGTCGGCTTAGCACACTTTCTCATGTCAAGCTGACATTTCATTGCGTTGAACTTAGCAAATAGAGATCACATGTGTAGAAGTATGATATGAACAAGGCAAGCACTAAGGATCAAGCTTCACTTCATAATTTATTAGAATAAGCTCATGAAGGGTACAACAAAGACAAAAGCTCATGAAGGGCTTACAAAAGAAATGGCTTTTAGATTAACAGAAGATTGCATATGTTGCAACCTACTACACCACCCATAGTAGGCTTAGCACACTTTCTCATGTCAAACTGACATTTCATTGCGTTGAACTTAGCTAATAGATATACCATGTGTAGAAGTATGATATGAACATGGCAAGCACTAAGGATCAAGCTTCACTTCATAACTCGTTAGAATAAGCTCATGAAGGGTACAACAAAGACAAAAGCTCATGAAGGGCTTACAAAAGAAATGGCTTTTAGATTAACAGAAGATTGACTTTGTTGCAACCTACTACACCACCCATAGTAGGCTTAGCACACTTTCTCATATCAAACTGACATTTCATGGCGTTGAACTTCGCTAAAAGAGATCACATGGGAGGAAGTATGATATGAACATGGATAGCACTAAAGATAAAGCTTCACTTCATAACTCGTTAGAATTAGCTCATGAAGGGTACACCAAAGACATAAGCTCATATAGGTCTCACAAAAGACATGGATTTTAGATTAGCAGAAGATTGACCTGGATGCAACCTATTACACCGCCGTGGTTGGCTTAGCACACTTTCTAATGTCAAACTGACATTTCATTTCGTTGAACTTAGCTAATAGAGATCACATGTGTAGAAGTATGATATGAACATGGCAAGCACTAAGGATCAAGCTTCACTTTATAACTCGTTAGAATAAGCTCATGAAGGGTACAACAATGACAAAAGCCCATGAAGGGCTTACAAAAGAAATGGCTTTTAGATTAACATAAGATTGACCTTGTTGCAACCTACTACACCACCCATAGTCGGCTTAGCACACTTTCTCAGGTCAAACTAACATTTT
This sequence comes from Lepidium didymum, assembly GCA_963920545.1. Taxonomy (NCBI): domain Eukaryota; kingdom Viridiplantae; phylum Streptophyta; class Magnoliopsida; order Brassicales; family Brassicaceae; genus Lepidium; species Lepidium didymum. The sequence goes on along the minus strand of OY986981.1, from coordinate 11,978,654 downwards.
ATTGCGTTGAACTTAGCTCACAGAGATCACATCGAAGGAAGTATGATATGAACATGGATAGCACTAAAGATCAAGCTTCACTTCATAACTCGTTAGAATAAGATCATGTAGGGTACACCAAAGACATAAGCTCATATAGGTCTCACAAAAGACATGGCTTTTAGATTAGCAGAAGATTGACCTGGATGCAACCTATTACACCGCCGTGGTTGGCTAGGCACACTTTCGAATGTCAAACTGACATTTCATTTCGTTGAACTTAGCTAATAGAGATCACATGTGTAGAAGTATGATATGAACATGGCAAGCACTAAGGATCAAGCTTCACTTCATAACTCGTTAGAATAAGCTCACGAAGGGTACAACAAAGACAGAAGCTCATGAAGGGCTTAAAAAAGAAATGGCTTTTAGATTAACAGAAGATTGACTTTGTTGCAACCTACTACACCACCCATAGTAGGCTTAGCATACTTTCTCATGTCAAACTGACATATCATTGCGTTGAACTTAGCTAAAAGAGATCACATGGGAGGAAGTATGATATGAACATAGATAGCACTAAAGATCAAGTTTCACTTCATAACTCGTTAGAATTAGCTCATGAAGGGTACACCAAAGACATAAGCTCATATAGGTCTCACAAAAGACATGGCTTTTAGATTAGCAGAAGATTGACCTGGATGCAACCTATTACACCGTCGTGGTTGGCTTAGCACACTTTCTAATGTCAAACTGACATTTCATTTCGTTGAACTTAGCTAATAGAGATCACATGTGTAGAAGTATGATATGAACATGGCAAGCACTAAGGATCAAGCTTCACTTCATAACTCGTTAGAATAAGCTCATGAAGGGTACAACAAAGACAAAAGCTCATGAAGGGCTTACAAAAGAAATGGCTTTTAGATTAACAGAAGATTGACTTTGTTGCAACCTACTACACCACCCATAGTAGGCTTAGCACACTTTCTCATGTCAAACTGACATTTCATTGCGTTGAACTTAGCTAAAAGAGATCACATGGGAGGAAGTATGATATGAACATGGATAGCACTAAAGATCAAGCTTCACTTCATAACTCGTTAGAATTAGCTCATGAAGGGTACACCAAAGACATAAGCTCATATAGGTTTCACAAAAGACATGGATTTTAGATTAGCAGAAGATTGACCTGGATGCAACCTATTACACCGTCGTGGTTGGCTTAGCACACTTTCTAATGTCAAACTGACATTTCATTTCGTTGAACTTAGCTAATAGAGATCACATGTGTAGAAGTATGATATGAACATGGCAAGCACTAAGGATCAAGCTTCACTTCATAACTCGTTAGAATAAGCTCATGAAGGGTACAACAAAGACAAAATCTCATGAAGGGTTTACAAAAGAAATGGCTTTTAGATTAACAGAAGATTGACTTTGTTGCAACCTACTACACCACCCATAGTAGGCTTAGCACACTTTCTCATGTCAAACTGACATTTCATTGCGTTGAACTTAGCTAAAAGAGATCACATGGGAGGAAGTATGATATGAACATGGATAGCACTAAAGATCAAGCTTCACTTCATAACTCGTTAGAATAAGATCATGCAGGGTACACCAAAGACATAAGCTCATATATATCTCACAAAAGACATAGCTTTTAGATTAGCAGAAGATTGACCTGGATGCAACCTATTACACCGCCGTGGTTGGCTTAGCACACTTTCTAATGTCAAACTGACATTTAATTTCGTTGAACTTAGCTAATAGAGATCACATGTGTAGAAGTATGATATGAACATGGCAAGCACTAAGGATCAAGCTTCACTTCATAACTCGTTAGAATAAGCTCATGAAGGGTACAACAATGACAAAAGCCCATGAAGGGCTTACAAAAGAAATGGCTTTTAGATTAACATAAGATTGACCTTGTTGCAACATACTACACCACCCATAGTCGGCTTAGCACACTTTCTCAGGTCAAACTAACATTTTATTGCGTTGAACTTAGCTCACAGAGATCACATCGAAGGAAGTATGATATGAACATGGATAGCACTAAAGATCAAGCTTCACTTCATAACTCGTTAGAATAAGATCATGCAGGGTACACCAAAGACATAAGCTCATATAGGTCTCACAAAAGACATGGCTTTTAGATTAGCAGAAGATTGACCTGGATGCAACCTATTACACCGCCGTGGTTGGCTTAGCACACTTTCTAATGTCAAACTGACATTTCATTTCGTTGAACTTAGCTAATAGAGATCACATGTGTAGAAGTATGATATGAACATGGCAAGCACTAAGGATCAAGCTTCACTTCATAACTCGTTAGAATAAGCTCATGAAGGGTACAACAAAGATAGAAGCTCATGAAGGGCTTACAAAAGAAATGGCTTTTAGATTAACAGAAGATTGACTTTGTTGCAACCTACTACACCACCCATAGTCGGCTTAGCATACTTTCTCATGTCAAACTGACATATCATTGCGTTGAACTTAGCTAATAGAGATCACATGTGTAGAAGTATGATATGAACATGGCAAGCATTAAGGATCAAGCTTCACTTCATAACTCGATAGAATAAGCTCATGAAGGGTACAACAAAGACAAAAGCTCATGAAGGGCTTACAAAAGAAATGGCTTTTAGATTAACAGAAGATTGACTTTGTTGCAACCTACTACACCACCCATAGTAGGCTTAGCACACTTTCTCATGTCAAACTGACATTTCATTGCGTTGAACTTAGCTAAAAGAGATCACATGGGAGGAAGTATAATATGAACATGGATAGCACTAAAGATCAAGCTTCACTTCATAACTCGTTAGAATAAGCTCAAGAAGGGTACAACAAAGACAAAAGCTCATGAAGGGCTTACAAAAGAAATGGCTTTTAGATTAACAGAAGATTGACTTTGTTGCAACCTACTACACCACCCATAGTCGGCTTAGCACACTTTCTCATGTCAAACTGACATTTCATTACGTTGAACTTAGCTAATAGAGATCACATGTGTAGAAGTATGATATGAACATGGCAAGCACTAAGGATCAAGCTTCACTTCATAACTCGTTAGAATAAGCTCATGAAGGGTACAACAAAGACAAAAGCTCATGAAGGGCTTACAAAAGAAATGGCTTTTAGATTAACAGAAGATTGACCTTGTTGCAACCTACTACACCACCCATAGTAGGCTTAGCACACTTTCTCATGTCAAACTGACATTTCATTACGTTGAACTTAGCTAAAAGAGATCGTATGGGAGGAAGTATGATATGAACATGGATAGCACTAAAGATCAAGCTTCACTTCATAACTCGTTAGAATAAGCTCATGAAGGGTACAACAAAGACAAAAGCTCATGAAGGGCTTACAAAAGAAATGGCTTTTAGATTAACAGAAGATTGACCTTGTTGCAACCTACTACACCACCCATAGTACGCTTAGTACACTTTCTCATGTCAAACTGACATTTCATTGCGTTGAACTTAGCTAAAAGAGATCACATGGGAGGAAGTATGTTATGAACATGGATAGCACTAAAGATGAAGCTTCACTTCATAACTCGTTAGAATAAGCTCATGAAGGGTACAACAAAGACAAAAGCTCATGAAGGGCTTACAAAAGAAATGGCTTTTAGATTAGCAGAAGATTGACATTGATGCAACCTATCACACCGCCGTGGTTGGCTTAGCACACTTTCTCGTGTCAAACTGACATTACCTTTCGTTGAACTTAGCTAATAGAGATCACATGTGTAGAAGTATGATATGAACATGGCAAGCACTAAGGATCAAGCTTCACTTCATAACTCATTAGAATAAGCTCATGAAGGGTACAACAAAGACAAAAGCTCATGAAGGGCTTACAAAAGAAATGGCTTTTAGATTAACATAAGATTGACCTTGTTGCAACCTACTACACCACCCATAGTCGGCTTAGCACACTTTCTAATGTCAAACTGACATTTCATTGCGTTGAACTTAGCTAACAGATATCACATGTGTAGAAGTATGATATGAACATGGCAAGGACTAAGGATCAAGCTTCACTTCATAACTCGTTAGAATAAGCTCATGAAGGGTACAACAAAGACAAAAGCTCATGAAGGGCTTACAAAAGAAATGGCTTTTAGATTAACAGACGATTGACTTTGTTGCAACCTACTACACCACCCATACTAGGCTTAGCACACTTTCTCATGTCAAACTGAGATTTCATTGCGTTGAACTTAGCTAAAAGAGATCACATGGGAGGAAGTATGATATGAACATGGATAGCACTAAAGATCAAGCTTCACTTCATAACTCGTTAGAATAAGCTCATGAAGGGTACACCAAAGACATAAGCTCATATAGGTCTCACAAAAGAAATGGCTTTTAGATTAACATAAGATTGACCTTGTTGCAACCTACTACACCACCCATAGTAGGCTTAGCACACTTTCTCATGTCAAACTGACATTTTATTGCGTTGAACTTAGCTAAAAGAGATCACATGGGAGGAAGTATGATATGAACATGGATAGCACTAAAGATCAAGGTTCACTTCCTAACTCGTTAGAATAAGCTCATGAAGGGTACACCAAAGACATAAGCTCATATAGGTCTCACAAAAGACATGGCTTTTAGATTAGCAGAAGATTGACCTAGATGCAACCTATTACACCGCCGTGGTTGGCTTAGCACACTTTCTCATTACAAACTGACATTTCATTTCGTTGAACTTAGCTAATAGAGATCACGGGTGTACAAGTATGATATAAACATGGCAAGCACTAAGGATCAAGCTTCACTTCATAACTCGTTAGAATAAGCTCATGAAGGGTACAACAAAGACAAAAGCTCATGAAGGGCTTACAAAAGACATGGCTTTTAGATTAACATAAGATTGACTTTGTTGCAAACTACTACACCACCCATAGTAGGCTTAGCACACTTTCTCATGTCAAACTGACATTTCATTGCGTTGAACTTAGCTAAAAGAGATCACATGAGAGGAAGTATGATATGAACATGGCAAGCACTAAGGATCAAGCTTCACTTCATAACTCGTTAGAATAAGCTCATGAAGGGTACAACAAAGACAAAAGCTCATGAAGGGCTTACAAAAGAAATGGCTTTTAGATTAACATAAGATTGACCTTGTTGCAACCTACTACACCACCCATAGTAGGCTTAGCACACTTTCTCATGTCAAACTGACATTTCATTGCGTTGAACTTAGCTAATAGAGATCACATGTGAGGAAGTATGATATGAACATGGATAGCACTAAAGATCAAGCTTCACTTCATAACTCGTTAGAATAAGCTCATGAAGGGTACACCAAAGACATAAGCTCATATAGGTCTCACAAAAGACATGGCTTTTAGATTAGCAGAAGATTGACCTGGATGCAACCTATTACACCGCCGTGGTTGGCTTAGCACACTTTCTAATGTCAAACTGATATTACATTGCGTTGAACTTAGCTAAAAGAGATCACATGGGAGGAAGTATGATATGAACATGGATAGCACTAAAGATGAAGCTTCACTTCATAACTCGTTAGAATAAGCTCATGAAGGGTACAACAAAGACAAAAGCTCATGAAGGGCTTACAAAAGAAATGGCTTTTAGATTAACAGAAGATTGACTTTGTTGCAACCTACTACACCACCCATAGTCGGCTTAGCACACTTTCTCATGTCAAACTGACATTTCATTGCATTGAACTTAGCTAAAAGAGATCACATGGGAGGAAGTATGATATGAACATGGATAGCACTAAAGATCAACCTTCACTTCATAACTCGTTAGAATAAGCTCATGAAGGGTACACCAAAGACATAAGCTCATATAGGTCTCACAAAAGAAATGGCTTTTAGATTAACATAAGATTGACCTTGTTGCAACCTACTACACCACCCATAGTAGGCTTAGCACACTTTCTCATGTCAAACTGACATTTCATTGCGTTGAACTTAGCTAAAAGAGATCACATGGGAGGAAGTATGATATGAACATGGCAAGCACTAAAGATCAAGCTTCACTTCATAACTCGTTAGAATAAGCTCATGAAGGGTACAACAAAGACAAAAGCTCATGAAGGGCTTACAAAAGAAATGGCTTTTAGATTAACAGAAGATTGACTTTGTTGCAACCTACTGCACCACCCATAGTAGGCTTAGCACACTTTCTCATGTCAAACTGACATTTCATTGCGTTGAACTTAGCTAAAAGAGATCACATGGGAGGAAGTATGATATGAACATGGATAACACTAAAGATCAAGCTTCACTTCATAACTCGTTAGAATAAGCTCATGAAGGGTACACCAAAGACATAAGCTCATATAGGTCTCACAAAAGACATGGCTTTTAGATTAACATAAGATTGACCTTGTTGCAACCTACTACACCACCCATAGTAGCCTTAGCACACTTTCTCAGGTCAAACTAACATTTCATTGCGTTGAACTTAGCTCATAGAGATCACATCGAAGGAAGTATGATATGAACATGGATAGCACTAAAGATCAAGCTTCACTTCATAACTCGTTAGAATAAGCTCATGAAGGGTACACCAAAGACATAAGCTCATATAGGTCTCACAAAAGACATGACTTTTAGATTAACAGAAGATTGACTTTGTTGCAACCTACTACACCACCCATAGTAGGCTTAGCACACTTTCTCATGTCAAACTGACATTTCATTGCGTTGAACTTAGCTAAAAGAGATCACATGGGAGGAAGTATGATATGAACATGGATAGCACTAAAGATCAAGCTTCACTTCATAACTCGTTAGAATAAGCTCATGAAGGGTACACCAAAGACATAAGCTCATATAGGTCTCACAAAAGAAATGGCTTTTAGATTAACATAAGATTGACCTTGTTGCAACCTACTACACCACCCATAGTAGGCTTAGCACACTTTCTCATGTCAAACTGACATTTCATTGCGTTGAACTTAGCTAATAGAGATCACATGTGAGGAAGTATGATATGAACATGGATAGCACTAAAGATCAAGCTTCACTTCATAACTCGTTAGAATAAGCTCATGAAGGGTACACCAAAGACATAAGCTCATATAGGTCTCACAAAAGACATGGCTTTTAGATTAGCAGAAGATTGACCTAGATGCAACCTATTACACCGCCGTGGTTGGCTTAGCACACTTTCTCATTACAAACTGACATTTCATTTCGTTGAACTTAGCTAATAGAGATCACGGGTGTACAAGTATGATATGAACATGGCAAGCACTAAGGATCAAGCTTCACTTCATAACTCGTTAGAATAAGCTCATGAAGGGTACAACAAAGACAAAAGCTCATGAAGGGCTTACAAAAGATATGGCTTTTAGATTAACATAAGATTGACCTTGTTGCAACCTACTACACCACCCATAGTAGGCTTAGCACACTTTCTCATGTCAAACTGACATTTCATTGCGTTGAACTTAGCTAAAAGAGATCACATGAGAGGAAGTATGATATGAACATGGCAAGCACTAAGGATCAAGCTTCACTTCATAACTCGTTAGAATAAGCTCATGAAGGGTACAACAAAGACAAAAGCTCATGAAGGGCTTACAAAAGAAATGGCTTTTAGATTAACATAAGATTAACTTTGTTGCAAACTACTACACCACCCATAGTAGGCTTAGCACACTTTCTCATGTCAAACTGACATTTCATTGCGTTGAACTTAGCTAAAAGATATCACATGTGTAGAAGTATGATATGAACATGGCAAGCACTAAGGATCAAGCTTCACTTCATAACTCGTTAGAATAAGCTCATGAAGGGTACAACAAAGACAAAAGCTCATGAAGGGCTTACAAAAGAAATGGCTTTTAGATTAACAGAAGATTGACTTTGTTGCAACCTACTACACCACCCATAGTAGGCTTAGCACACTTTCTCATGTCAAACTGACATTTCATTGCGTTGAACTTAGCTAAAAGATATCACATGTGTAGAAGTATGATATGAACATGGCAAGCACTAAGGATCAAGCTTCACTTCATAACTCGTTAGAATAAGCTCATGAAGGGTACAACAAAGACAAAAGCTCATGAAGGGCTTACAAAAGAAATGGCTTTTAGATTAACAGAAGATTGACTTTGTTGCAACCTACTGCACCACCCATAGTAGGCTTAGCACACTTTCTCATGTCAAACTGACATTTCATTGCGTTGAACTTAGCTAAAAGAGATCACATGGGAGGAAGTATGATATGAACATGGATAACACTAAAGATCAAGCTTCACTTCATAACTCGTTAGAATAAGCTCATGAAGGGTACACCAAAGACATAAGCTCATATAGGTCTCACAAAAGACATGGCTTTTAGATTAACATAAGATTGACCTTGTTGCAACCTACTACACCACCCATAGTAGGCTTAGAACACTTTCTCATGTCAAACTGACATTTCATTGCGTTGAACTTAGCTAAAAGAGATCACATGGGAGGAAGTATGATATGAACATGGATAGAACTAAAGATCAAGCTTCACTTCATAACTCGTTAGAATAAGCTCATGAAGGGTACACCAAAGACATAAGCTCATATAGGTCTCACAAAAGACATGGCTTTTAGATTAGTAGAAGATTGACCTAGATGCAACCTATTACACCACCCATAGTAGGCTTAGCACACTTTCTCATGTCAAACTGACATTTCATTGCGTTGAACTTTGCTAAAAGAGATCACATGAGAGGAAGTATGATATGAACATGGCAAGCACTAAGGATCAAGCTTCACTTCATAACTCGTTAGAATAAGCTCATGAAGGGTACAACAAAGACAAAAGCTCATGAAGGGCTTACAAAAGAAATGGCTTTTAGATTAACATAAGATTAACTTTGTTGCAAACTACTACACCACCCATAGTAGGCTTAGCACACTTTCTCATGTCAAACTGACATTTCATTGCGTTGAACTTAGCTAAAAGATATCACATGTGTAGAAGTATGATATGAACATGGCAAGCACTAAGGATCAAGCTTCACTTCATAACTCGTTAGAATAAGCTCATGAAGGGTACAACAAAGACAAAAGCTCATGAAGGGCTTACAAAAGAAATGGCTTTTAGATTAACAGAAGATTGACTTTGTTGCAACCTACTACACCACCCATAGTAGGCTTAGCACACTTTCTCATGTCAAATTGACATTTCATTGCGTTGAACTTAGCTAAAAGAGATCACATGGGAGGAAGTATGATATGAACATGGATAACACTAAAGATCAAGCTTCACTTCATAACTCGTTAGAATAAGCTCATGAAGGGTACACCAAAGACATAAGCTCATATAGGTCTCACAAAAGACATGGCTTTTAGATTAACATAAGATTGACCTTGTTGCAACCTACTACACCACCCATAGTAGCCTTAGCACACTTTCTCAGGTCAAACTAACATTTCATTGCGTTGAACTTAGCTCATAGAGATCACATCGAAGGAAGTATGATATGAACATGGATAGCACTAAAGATCAAGCTTCACTTCATAACTCGTTAGAATAAGCTCATGAAGGGTACACCAAAGACATAAGCTCATATAGGTCTCACAAAAGACATGGCTTTTAGATTAGCAGAAGATTGACCTAGATGCAACCTATTACACCGCCGTGGTTGGCTTAGCACACTTTCTCATTACAAACTGACATTTCATTTCGTTGAACTTAGCTAATAGAGATCACAGGTGTACAAGTATGATATAAACATGGCAAGCACTAAGGATCAATCTTCACTTCATAACTCGTTAGAATAAGCTCATGAAGGGTACAACAAAGACAAAAGCTCATGAAGGGCTTACAAAAGACATGGCTTTTAGATTAACATAAGATTGACTTTGTTGCAAACTACTACACCACCCATAGTAGGCTTAGCACACTTTCTCATGTCAAACTGACATTTCATTGCGTTGAACTTAGCTAAAAGAGATCACATGAGAGGAAGTATGATATGAACATGGCAAGCACTAAGGATCAAGCTTCACTTCATAACTAATTAGAATAAGCTCATGAAGGGTACAACAAAGACAAAAGCTCATGAAGGGCTTACAAAAGAAATGACTTTTAGATTAACATAAGATTGACCTTGTTGCAACCTACTACACCACCCATAGTAGGCTTAGCACACTTTCTCATGTCAAACAGACATTTTATTGCGTTGAACTTAGCTAATAGAGATCACATGTGAGGAAGTATGATATGAACATGGATAGCACTAAAGATCACGCTTCACTTCATAACTCGTTAGAATAAGCTCATGAAGGGTACAACAAAGACAAAAGCTCATGAAGGGCTTACAAAAGAAATGGCTTTTAGATTAACAGAAGATTGACTTTGTTGCAACCTACTACACCACCCATAGTAGGCTTAGCACACTTTCTCATGTCAAACTGACATTTCATTGCGTTGAACTTAGCTAAAAGAGATCACTTGGGAGGAAGTATGATATGAACATGGATAACACTAAAGATCAAGCTTCACTTCATAACTCGTTAGAATAAGCTCATGAAGGGTACACCAAAGACATAAGCTCATATAGGTCTCACAAAAGACGTGGCTTTTAGATTAACATAAGATTGACCTTGTTGCAACCTACTACACCACCCATAGTAGCCTTAGCACACTTTCTCAGGTCAAACTAACATTTCATTGCGTTGAACTTAGCTCATAGAGATCACATCGAAGGAAGTATGATATGAACATGGATAGCACTAAAGATCAAGCTTCACTTCATAACTCGTTAGAATAAGCTCATGAAGGGTACACCAAAGACATAAGCTCATATAGGTCTCACAAAAGACATGGCTTTTAGATTAACAGAAGATTGACTTTGTTGCAACCTACTACACCACCCATAGTAGGCTTAGCACACTTTCTCATGTCAAACTGACATTTCATTGCGTTGAACTTAGCTAAAAGAGATCACATGGGAGGAAGTATGATATGAACATGGATAGCACTAAAGATCAAGCTTCACTTCATAACTCGTTAGAATAAGCTCATGAAGGGTACAACAAAGACAAAAGCTCATATAGGACTCACAAAAGAAATGGCTTTTAGATTAACAGAAGATTGACCTTGTTGCAACCTACTACACCACCCATAGTAGCCTTAGCACACTTTCTCATGTCAAACTGACATTTCATTGCGTTGAACTTAGCTAAAAGAGATCACATGGGAGGAAGTATGATATGAACATGGATAGCACTAAAGATCAAGCTTCACTTCATAACTCGTTAGAATAAGCTCATGAAGGGTACACCGAATACATAAGCTCATATATGGCTCACAAAAGACATGGCTTTTAGATTAGCAGAAGATTGACATGGATGCAACCTATTACACCGCCGTGGTTGGCTTAGCACACTTTCTCATGTCAAACTGACATTATATTTCGTTGAACTTAGCTAATAGAGATCACCTGTGTAGAAGTATGATATGACCATGGCAAGCACTAAGGATCAAGCTTCACTTCATAACTCGTTAGAATAAGCTCATGAAGGGTACAACAAAGACAAAAGCTCATGAAGGGCTTACAAACGAAATGGCTTTTAGATTAACAGAAGATTGACTTTGTTGCAACCTACTACACCACCCATAGTCGGCTTAGCACACTTTCTAATGTCAAACTGACATTTCATTGCGTTGAACTTAGCTAAAAGAGATCACATGGGAGGAAGTATGATATGAACATGGATAGCACTAAAGATCAAGCTTCACTACATAACTCCTTAGAATAAGCTCATGAAGGGTACAACAATGACAAAAGCTCATGAAGGGCTTACAAAAGAAATGGCTTTTAGATTAACATAAAATTGACCTTGTTGCAACCTACTAACACCACCCATAGTAGGCTTAGCACACTTTCTCAGGTCAAACTAACATTTCATTGCGTTGAACTTAGCTAAAAGAGATCACATCGAAGGAAGTATGATATGAACATGGATAGCACTAAAGATGAAGCTTCACTTCATAACTCGTTAGAATAAGCTCATGAAGGGTACAACAAATACAAAAGCTCATGAAGGGCTTACAAAAGAAATGGCTTTTAGATTAACATAAGATTGACCTTGTTGCAACCTACTACACCACCCATAGTAGGCTTAGCACACTTTCTCAGGTCAAACTAACATTTCATTGCGTTGAACTTAGCTAAAAGAGATCACATCGAAGGAAGTATGATATGAACATGGATAGCACTAAAGATCAAGCTTCACTTCATAACTCGTTAGAATAAGCTCATGAAGGGTACACCAAAGACTTAAGCTCATATAGGTCTCACAAAAGACATGGCTTTTAGATTAGCAGAAGATTAACCTAGATGCAACCTACTACACCACCCATAGTCGGCTTAGCACACTTTCTCATGTCAAACTGACATTTCATTGCGTTGAACTTAGCTAATAGAGATCACATGTGTAGAAGTATGATATGAACATGGAAAGCACTAAGGATCAAGCTTCACTTCATAACTCGTTAGAATAAGCTCATGAAGGGTACAACAAAGACAAAAGCTCATGAAGGGCTTACAAAAGAAATGGCTTTTAGATTAACATAAGATTGACCTTGTTGCAACCTACTACACCACCCATAGTAGCCTTAGCACACTTTCTCAGGTCAAATTAACATTTCATTGCGTTGAACTTAGCTAAAAGAGATCACATCGAAGGAAGTATGATATGAACATGGATAGCACTAAAGATGAAGCTTCACTTCATAACTCGTTAGAATAAGCTCATGAAGGGTACAACAAATACAAAAGCTCATGAAGGGCTTACAAAAGAAATGGCTTTTAGATTAACATAAGATTGACCTTGTTGCAACCTACTACACCACCCATAGTAGGCTTAGCACACTTTCTCAGGTCAAACTAACATTTCATTGCGTTGAACTTAGCTAAAAGAGATCACATCGAAGGAAGTATGATATGAACATGGATAGCACTAAAGATGAAGCTTCACTTCATAACTCGTTAGAATAAGCGCATGAAGGGTACAACAAATGCAAAAGCTCATGAAGGGCTTACAAAAGAAATGGCTTTTAGATTAACATAAGATTGACCTTGTTGCAACCTACTACACCACCCATAGTAGGCTTAGCACACTTTCTCAGGTCAAACTAACATTTCATTGCGTTGAACTTAGCTAAAAGAGATCACATCGAAGGAAGTATGATATGAACATGGATAGCACTAAAGATCAAGCTTCACTTCATAACTCGTTAGAATAAGCTCATGAAGGGTACACCAAAGACATAAGCTCATATAGGTCTCACAAAAGACATGGCTTTTAGATTAGCAGAAGATTGACCTAGATGCAACCTATTACACCACCCATAGTCGGCTTAGCACACTTTCTCAGGTCAAACTAACATTTCATTGCGTTGAACTTAGCTAAAAGAGATCACATCGAAGGAAGTATGATATGAACATGGATAGCACTAAAGATCAAGCTTCACTTCATAACTCGTTAGAATAAGCTCATGAAGGGTACACCAAAGACATAAGCTCATATAGGTCTCACAAAAGACATGGCTTTTAGATTAGCAGAAGATTGACCTGGATGCAACCTATTACACCGCCGTGGTTGGCTTAGCACACTTTCTAATGTCAAACTGACATTTCATTTCGTTGAACTTAGCTAATAGAGGTCACATGTGTAGAAGTATGATATGAACATGGCAAGCACTAAGGATCAAGCTTCAATTCATAACTCGTTAGAATAAGCTCATGAAGGGTACAACAAAGACAAAAGCTTATAAAGGGCTTGCAAAAGACATGGCTTTTAGATTAGGAGAAGATTGACCTAGATGCAACCTACTAAACCTACTACACCACCCATAGTCGGCTTAGCACACTTTCTCATGTCAAACTGACATTTCATTGCGTTGAACTTAGCTAATAGAGATCACATGTGTAGAAGTATGATATGAACATGGCAAGCACTAAGGATCAAGCTTCACTTCATAACTCGTTAGAATAAGCTCATGAAGGGTACAACAAAGACAAAAGCTCATGAAGGGCTTACAAAAGAAATGGCTTTTAGATTAACATAAGATTGACCTTGTTGCAACCTACTACACCACCCATAGTAGCCTTAGCACACTTTCTCAGGTCAAATTAACATTTCATTGCGTTGAACTTAGCTAAAAGAGATCACATCGAAGGAAGTATGATATGAACATGGATAGCACTAAAGATGAAGCTTCACTTCATAACTCGTTAGAATAAGCTCATGAAGGGTACAACAAATACAAAAGCTCATGAAGGGCTTACAAAAGAAATGGCTTTTAGATTAACATAAGATTGACCTTGTTGCAACCTACTACACCACCCATAGTAGGCTTAGCACACTTTCTCAGGTCAAACTAACATTTCATTGCGTTGAACTTAGCTAAAAGAGATCACATCGAAGGAAGTATGATATGAACATGGATAGCACTAAAGATGAAGCTTCACTTCATAACTCGTTAGAATAAGCGCATGAAGGGTACAACAAATGCAAAAGCTCATGAAGGGCTTACAAAAGAAATGGCTTTTAGATTAACATAAGATTGACCTTGTTGCAACCTACTACACCACCCATAGTAGGCTTAGCACACTTTCTCAGGTCAAACTAACATTTCATTGCGTTGAACTTAGCTAAAAGAGATCACATCGAAGGAAGTATGATATGAACATGGATAGCACTAAAGATCAAGCTTCACTTCATAACTCGTTAGAATAAGCTCATGAAGGGTACACCAAAGACATAAGCTCATATAGGTCTCACAAAAGACATGGCTTTTAGATTAGCAGAAGATTGACCTAGATGCAACCTATTACACCACCCATAGTCGGCTTAGCACACTTTCTCAGGTCAAACTAACATTTCATTGCGTTGAACTTAGCTAAAAGAGATCACATCGAAGGAAGTATGATATGAACATGGATAGCACTAAAGATCAAGCTTCACTTCATAACTCGTTAGAATAAGCTCATGAAGGGTACACCAAAGACATAAGCTCATATAGGTCTCACAAAAGACATGGCTTTTAGATTAGCAGAAGATTGACCTGGATGCAACCTATTACACCGCCGTGGTTGGCTTAGCACACTTTCTAATGTCAAACTGACATTTCATTTCGTTGAACTTAGCTAATAGAGGTCACATGTGTAGAAGTATGATATGAACATGGCAAGCACTAAGGATCAAGCTTCAATTCATAACTCGTTAGAATAAGCTCATGAAGGGTACAACAAAGACAAAAGCTTATAAAGGGCTTGCAAAAGACATGGCTTTTAGATTAGGAGAAGATTGACCTAGATGCAACCTACTAAACCTACTACACCACCCATAGTCGGCTTAGCACACTTTCTCATGTCAAACTGACATTTCATTGCGTTGAACTTAGCTAATAGAGATCACATGTGTAGAAGTATGATATGAACATGGCAAGCACTAAGGATCAAACTTCACTTCATAACTCGTTAGAATAAGCTCATGAAGGGTACAACAAAGACAAAAGCTCATGAAGGGCTTACAAAAGAAATGGCTTTTAGATTAACATAAGATTGACCTTGTTGCAACCTACTACACCACCCATAGTAGCCTTAGCACACTTTCTCAGGTCAAACTAACATTTCATTGCGTTGAACTTAGCTAAAAGAGATCACATGGGAGGAAGTATGATATGAACATGGATAGCACTAAAGATCAAGCTTCACTTCATAACTCGTTAGAATAAGCTCATGAAGGGTACACCGAATACATAAGCTCATATATGGCTCACAAAAGACATGGCTTTTAGATTAGCAGAAGATTGACATGGATGCAACCTATTACACCGCCGTGGTTGGCTTAGCACACTTTCTCATGTCAAACTGACATTATATTTCGTTGAACTTAGCTAATAGAGATCACCTGTGTAGAAGTATGATATGACCATGGCAAGCACTAAGGATCAAGCTTCACTTCATAACTCGTTAGAATAAGCTCATGAAGGGTACAACAAAGACAAAAGCTCATGAAGGGCTTACAAACGAAATGGCTTTTAGATTAACAGAAGATTGACTTTGTTGCAACCTACTACACCACCCATAGTCGGCTTAGCACACTTTCTAATGTCAAACTGACATTTCATTGCGTTGAACTTAGCTAAAAGAGATCACATGGGAGGAAGTATGATATGAACATGGATAGCACTAAAGATCAAGCTTCACTACATAACTCCTTAGAATAAGCTCATGAAGGGTACAACAATGACAAAAGCTCATGAAGGGCTTACAAAAGAAATGGCTTTTAGATTAACATAAAATTGACCTTGTTGCAACCTACTACACCACCCATAGTAGGCTTAGCACACTTTCTCAGGTCAAACTAACATTTCATTGCGTTGAACTTAGCTAAAAGAGATCACATCGAAGGAAGTATGATATGAACATGGATAGCACTAAAGATGAAGCTTCACTTCATAACTCGTTAGAATAAGCTCATGAAGGGTACAACAAATACAAAAGCTCATGAAGGGCTTACAAAAGAAATGGCTTTTAGATTAACATAAGATTGACCTTGTTGCAACCTACTACACCACCCATAGTAGGCTTAGCACACTTTCTCAGGTCAAACTAACATTTCATTGCGTTGAACTTAGCTAAAAGAGATCACATCGAAGGAAGTATGATATGAACATGGATAACACTAAAGATCAAGCTTCACTTCATAACTCGTTAGAATAAGCTCATGAAGGGTACACCAAAGACATAAGCTCATATAGGTCTCACAAAAGACATGGCTTTTAGATTAGCAGAAGATTGACCTAGATGCAACCTATTACACCACCCATAGTCGGCTTAGCACACTTTCTCAGGTCAAACTAACATTTCATTGCGTTGAACTTAGCTAAAAGAGATCACATCGAAGGAAGTATGATATGAACATGGATAGCACTAAAGATCAAGCTTCACTTCATAACTCGTTAGAATAAGCTCATGAAGGGTACACCAAAGACATAAGCTCATATAGGTCTCACAAAAGACATGGCTTTTAGATTAGCAGAAGATTGACCTAGATGCAACCTACTACACCACCCATAGTCGGCTTAGCACACTTTCTCATGTCAAACTGACATTTCTTTGCGTTGAACTTAGCTAATAGAGATCACATGTGTAGAAGTATGATATGAACATGGCAAGCACTAAGGATCAAGCTTCACTTCATAACTCGTTAGAATAAGCTCATGAAGGGTACAACAAAGACAAAAGCTCATGAAGGGCTTACAAAAGAAATGGCTTTTAGATTAACATAAGATTGACCTTGTTGCAACCTACTACACCACCCATAGTAGCCTTAGCACACTTTCTCAGGTCAAACTAACATTTTATTGCGTTGAACTTAGCTAAAAGAGATCACATGGGAGGAAGTATGATATGAACATGGATAGCACTAAAGATCAAGCTTCACTTCATAACTCGTTAGAATAAGCTCATGAAGGGTACACCGAATACATAAGCTCATATATGGCTCACAAAAGACATGGGTTTTAGATTAGCAGAAGATTGACATGGATGCAACCTATTACACCGCCGTGGTTGGCTTAGCACACTTTCTCATGTCAAACTGACATTATATTTCGTTGAACTTAGCTAATAGAGATCACCTGTGTAGAAGTATGATATGACCATGGCAAGCACTAAGGATCAAGCTTCACTTCATAACTCGTTAGAATAAGCTCATGAAGGGTACAACAAAGACAAAAGCTCATGAAGGGCTTACAAACGAAATGGCTTTTAGATTAACAGAAGATTGACTTTGTTGCAACCTACTACACCACCCATAGTCGGCTTAGCACACTTTCTAATGTCAAACTGACATTTCATTGCGTTGAACTTAGCTAAAAGAGATCACATGGGAGGAAGTATGATATGAACATGGATAGCACTAAAGATCAAGCTTCACTACATAACTCCTTAGAATAAGCTCATGAAGGGTACAACAATGACAAAAGCTCATGAAGGGCTTACAAAAGAAATGGCTTTTAGATTAACATAAAATTGACCTTGTTGCAACCTACTACACCACCCATAGTAGACTTAGCACACTTTCTCAGGTCAAACTAACATTTCATTGCGTTGAACTTAGCTAAAAGAGATCACATCGAAGGAAGTATGATATGAACATGGATAGCACTAAAGATGAAGCTTCACTTCATAACTCGTTAGAATAAGCTCATGAAGGGTACAACAAATACAAAAGCTCATGAAGGGCTTACAAAAGAAATGGCTTTTAGATTAACATAAGATTGACCTTGTTGCAACCTACTACACCACCCATAGTCGGCTTAGCACACTTTCTAATGTCAAACTGACATTTCATTGCGTTGAACTTAGCTAAAAGAGATCACATGGGAGGAAGTATGATATGAACATGGATAGCACTAAAGATCAAGCTTCACTACATAACTCCTTAGAATAAGCTCATGAAGGGTACAACAATGACAAAAGCTCATGAAGGGCTTACAAAAGAAATGGCTTTTAGATTAACATAAAATTGACCTTGTTGCAACCTACTACACCACCCATAGTAGGCTTAGCACACTTTCTCAGGTCAAACTAACATTTCATTGCGTTGAACTTAGCTAAAAGAGATCACATCGAAGGAAGTATGATATGAACATGGATAGCACTAAAGATGAAGCTTCACTTCATAACTCGTTAGAATAAGCGCATGAAGGGTACAACAAATGCAAAAGCTCATGAAGGGCTTACAAAAGAAATGGCTTTTAGATTAACATAAGATTGACCTTGTTGCAACCTACTACACCACCCATAGTAGGCTTAGCACACTTTCTCAGGTCAAACTAACATTTCATTGCGTTGAACTTAGCTAAAAGAGATCACATCGAAGGAAGTATGATATGAACATGGATAGCACTAAAGATCAAGCTTCACTTCATAACTCGTTAGAATAAGCTCATGAAGGGTACACCAAAGACATAAGCTCATATAGGTCTCACAAAAGACATGGCTTTTAGATTAGCAGAAGATTGACCTAGATGCAACCTATTACACCACCCATAGTCGGCTTAGCACACTTTCTCAGGTCAAACTAACATTTCATTGCGTTGAACTTAGCTAAAAGAGATCACATCGAAGGAAGTATGATATGAACATGGATAGCACTAAAGATCAAGCTTCACTTCATAACTCGTTAGAATAAGCTCATGAAGGGTACACCAAAGACATAAGCTCATATAGGTCTCACAAAAGACATGGCTTTTAGATTAGCAGAAGATTGACCTGGATGCAACCTATTACACCGCCGTGGTTGGCTTAGCACACTTTCTAATGTCAAACTGACATTTCATTTCGTTGAACTTAGCTAATAGAGGTCACATGTGTAGAAGTATGATATGAACATGGCAAGCACTAAGGATCAAGCTTCAATTCATAACTCGTTAGAATAAGCTCATGAAGGGTACAACAAAGACAAAAGCTTATAAAGGGCTTGCAAAAGACATGGCTTTTAGATTAGGAGAAGATTGACCTAGATGCAACCTACTAAACCTACTACACCACCCATAGTCGGCTTAGCACACTTTCTCATGTCAAACTGACATTTCATTGCGTTGAACTTAGCTAATAGAGATCACATGTGTAGAAGTATGATATGAACATGGCAAGCACTAAGGATCAAGCTTCACTTCATAACTCGTTAGAATAAGCTCATGAAGGGTACAACAAAGACAAAAGCTCATGAAGGGCTTACAAAAGAAATGGCTTTTAGATTAACATAAGATTGACCTTGTTGCAACCTACTACACCACCCATAGTAGCCTTAGCACACTTTCTCAGGTCAAACTAACATTTCATTGCGTTGAACTTAGCTAAAAGAGATCACATGGGAGGAAGTATGATATGAACATGGATAGCACTAAAGATCAAGCTTCACTTCATAACTCGTTAGAATAAGCTCATGAAGGGTACACCGAATACATAAGCTCATATATGGCTCACAAAAGACATGGCTTTTAGATTAGCAGAAGATTGACATGGATGCAACCTATTACACCGCCGTGGTTGGCTTAGCACACTTTCTCATGTCAAACTGACATTATATTTCGTTGAACTTAGCTAATAGAGATCACCTGTGTAGAAGTATGATATGACCATGGCAAGCACTAAGGATCAAGCTTCACTTCATAACTCGTTAGAATAAGCTCATGAAGGGTACAACAAAGACAAAAGCTCATGAAGGGCTTACAAACGAAATGGCTTTTAGATTAACAGAAGATTGACTTTGTTGCAACCTACTACACCACCCATAGTCGGCTTAGCACACTTTCTAATGTCAAACTGACATTTCATTGCGTTGAACTTAGCTAAAAGAGATCACATGGGAGGAAGTATGATATGAACATGGATAGCACTAAAGATCAAGCTTCACTACATAACTCCTTAGAATAAGCTCATGAAGGGTACAACAATGACAAAAGCTCATGAAGGGCTTACAAAAGAAATGGCTTTTAGATTAACATAAAATTGACCTTGTTGCAACCTACTACACCACCCATAGTAGGCTTAGCACACTTTCTCAGGTCAAACTAACATTTCATTGCGTTGAACTTAGCTAAAAGAGATCACATCGAAGGAAGTATGATATGAACATGGATAGCACTAAAGATGAAGCTTCACTTCATAACTCGTTAGAATAAGCTCATGAAGGGTACAACAAATACAAAAGCTCATGAAGGGCTTACAAAAGAAATGGCTTTTAGATTAACATAAGATTGACCTTGTTGCAACCTACTACACCACCCATAGTAGGCTTAGCACACTTTCTCAGGTCAAACTAACATTTCATTGCGTTGAACTTAGCTAAAAGAGATCACATCGAAGGAAGTATGATATGAACATGGATAACACTTAAGATCAAGCTTCACTTCATAACTCGTTAGAATAAGCTCATGAAGGGTACACCAAAGACATAAGCTCATATAGGTCTCACAAAAGACATGGCTTTTAGATTAGCAGAAGATTGACCTAGATGCAACCTATTACACCACCCATAGTCGGCTTAGCACACTTTCTCAGGTCAAACTAACATTTCATTGCGTTGAACTTAGCTAAAAGAGATCACATCGAAGGAAGTATGATATGAACATGGATAGCACTAAAGATCAAGCTTCACTTCATAACTCGTTAGAATAAGCTCATGAAGGGTACACCAAAGACATAAGCTCATATAGGTCTCACAAAAGACATGGCTTTTAGATTAGCAGAAGATTGACCTAGATGCAACCTACTACACCACCCATAGTCGGCTTAGCACACTTTCTCATGTCAAACTGACATTTCTTTGCGTTGAACTTAGCTAATAGAGATCACATGTGTAGAAGTATGATATGAACATGGCAAGCACTAAGGATCAAGCTTCACTTCATAACTCGTTAGAATAAGCTCATGAAGGGTACAACAAAGACAAAAGCTCATGAAGGGCTTACAAAAGAAATGGCTTTTAGATTAACATAAGATTGACCTTGTTGCAACCTACTACACCACCCATAGTAGCCTTAGCACACTTTCTCAGGTCAAACTAACATTTTATTGCGTTGAACTTAGCTAAAAGAGATCACATGGGAGGAAGTATGATATGAACATGGATAGCACTAAAGATCAAGCTTCACTTCATAACTCGTTAGAATAAGCTCATGAAGGGTACACCGAATACATAAGCTCATATATGGCTCACAAAAGACATGGGTTTTAGATTAGCAGAAGATTGACATGGATGCAACCTATTACACCGCCGTGGTTGGCTTAGCACACTTTCTCATGTCAAACTGACATTATATTTCGTTGAACTTAGCTAATAGAGATCACCTGTGTAGAAGTATGATATGACCATGGCAAGCACTAAGGATCAAGCTTCACTTCATAACTCGTTAGAATAAGCTCATGAAGGGTACAACAAAGACAAAAGCTCATGAAGGGCTTACAAACGAAATGGCTTTTAGATTAACAGAAGATTGACTTTGTTGCAACCTACTACACCACCCATAGTCGGCTTAGCACACTTTCTAATGTCAAACTGACATTTCATTGCGTTGAACTTAGCTAAAAGAGATCACATGGGAGGAAGTATGATATGAACATGGATAGCACTAAAGATCAAGCTTCACTACATAACTCCTTAGAATAAGCTCATGAAGGGTACAACAATGACAAAAGCTCATGAAGGGCTTACAAAAGAAATGGCTTATAGATTAACATAAAATTGACCTTGTTGCAACCTACTACACCACCCATAGTAGGCTTAGCACACTTTCTCAGGTCAAACTAACATTTCATTGCGTTGAACTTAGCTAAAAGAGATCACATCGAAGGAAGTATGATATGAACATGGATAGCACTAAAGATGAAGCTTCACTTCATAACTCGTTAGAATAAGCTCATGAAGGGTACAACAAATACAAAAGCTCATGAAGGGCTTACAAAAGAAATGGCTTTTAGATTAACATAAGATTGACCTTGTTGCAACCTACTACACCACCCATAGTCGGCTTAGCACACTTTCTAATGTCAAACTGACATTTCATTGCGTTGAACTTAGCTAAAAGAGATCACATGGGAGGAAGTATGATATGAACATGGATAGCACTAAAGATCAAGCTTCACTACATAACTCCTTAGAATAAGCTCATGAAGGGTACAACAATGACAAAAGCTCATGAAGGGCTTACAAAAGAAATGGCTTTTAGATTAACATAAAATTGACCTTGTTGCAACCTACTACACCACCCATAGTAGGCTTAGCACACTTTCTCAGGTCAAACTAACATTTCATTGCGTTGAACTTAGCTAAAAGAGATCACATCGAAGGAAGTATGATATGAACATGGATAGCACTAAAGATGAAGCTTCACTTCATAACTCGTTAGAATAAGCTCATGAAGGGTACAACAAATACAAAAGCTCATGAAGGGCTTACAAAAGAAATGGCTTTTAGATTAACATAAGATTGACCTTGTTGCAACCTACTACACCACCCATAGTAGGCTTAGCACACTTTCTCAGGTCAAACTAACATTTCATTGCGTTGAACTTAGCTAAAAGAGATCACATCGAAGGAAGTATGATATGAACATGGATAGCACTAAAGATCAAGCTTCACTTCATAACTCGTTAGAATAAGCTCATGAAGGGTACACCAAAGACATAAGCTCATATAGGTCTCACAAAAGACATGGCTTTTAGATTAGCAGAAGATTGACCTAGATGCAACCTATTACACCGCCGTGGTTGGCTTAGCACACTTTCTCATTACAAACTGACATTTCATTTCGTTGAACTTAGCTAATAGAGATCACGGGTGTACAAGTATGATATGAACATGGCAAGCACTAAGGATCAAGCTTCACTTCATAACTCGTTAGAATAAGCTCATGAAGGGTACAACAAAGACAAAAGCTCATGAAGGGCTTACAAAAGAAATGGCTTTTAGATTAACATAAGATTGACCTTGTTGCAACCTACTACACCACCCATAGTAGCCTTAGCACACTTTCTCAGGTCAAACTAACATTTCATTGCGTTGAACTTAGCTAAAAGAGATCACATGGGAGGAAGTATGATATGAACATGGATAGCACTAAAGATCAAGCTTCACTTCATAACTCGTTAGAATAAGCTCATGAAGGGTACACCGAATACATAAGCTCATATATAGCTCACAAAAGACATGGCTTTTAGATTAGCAGAAGATTGACATGGATGCAACCTATTACACCGCCGTGGTTGGCTTAGCACACTTTCTCATGTCAAACTGACATTATATTTCGTTGAACTTAGCTAATAGAGATCACCTGTGTAGAAGTATGATATGACCATGGCAAGCACTAAGGATCAAGCTTCACTTCATAACTCGTTAGAATAAGCTCATGAAGGGTACAACAAAGACAAAAGCTCATGAAGGGCTTACAAACGAAATGGCTTTTAGATTAACAGAAGATTGACTTTGTTGCAACCTACTACACCACCCATAGTCGGCTTAGCACACTTTCTAATGTCAAACTGACATTTCATTGCGTTGAACTTAGCTAAAAGAGATCACATGGGAGGAAGTATGATATGAACATGGATAGCACTAAAGATCAAGCTTCACTACATAACTCCTTAGAATAAGCTCATGAAGGATACAACAATGACAAAAGCTCATGAAGGGCTTACAAAAGAAATGGCTTTTAGATTAACATAAAATTGACCTTGTTGCAACCTACTACACCACCCATAGTAGGCTTAGCACACTTTCTCAGGTCAAACTAACATTTCATTGCGTTGAACTTAGCTAAAAGAGATCACATCGAAGGAAGTATGATATGAACATGGATAGCACTAAAGATGAAGCTTCACTTCATAACTCGTTAGAATAAGCTCATGAAGGGTACAACAAATACAAAAGCTCATGAAGGGCTTACAAAAGGAATGGCTTTTAGATTAACATAAGATTGACCTTGTTGCAACCTACTACACCACCCATAGTAGGCTTAGCACACTTTCTCAGGTCAAACTAACATTTCATTGCGTTGAACTTAGCTAAAAGAGATCACATCGAAGGAAGTATGATATGAACATGGATAGCACTAAAGATCAAGCTTCACTTCATAACTCGTTAGAATAACCTCATGAAGGGTACACCAAAGACATAAGCTCATATAGGTCTCACAAAAGACATGGCTTTTAGATTAGCAGAAGATTGACCTAGATGCAACCTATTACACCGCCGTGGTTGGCTTAGCACACTTTCTCATTACAAACTGACATTTCATTTCGTTGAACTTAGCTAATAGAGATCACGGGTGTACAAGTATGATATGAACATGGCAAGCACTAAGGATCAAGCTTCACTTCATAACTCGTTAGAATAAGCTCATGAAGGGTAAAACAAAGACAAAAGCTCATGAAGGGCTTACAAAAGAAATGGCTTTTAGATTAACATAAAATTGACCTTGTTGCAACCTACTACACCACCCATAGTAGGCTTAGCACACTTTCTCAGGTCAAACTAACATTTCATTGCGTTGAACTTAGCTAAAAGAGATCACATGGGAGGAAGTATGATATGAACATGGATAGCACTAAAGATCAAGCTTCACTACATAACTCCTTAGAATAAGCTCATGAAGGATACAACAATGACAAAAGCTCATGAAGGGCTTACAAAAGAAATGGCTTTTAGATTAACATAAAATTGACCTTGTTGCAACCTACTACACCACCCATAGTAGGCTTAGCACACTTTCTCAGGTCAAACTAACATTTCATTGCGTTGAACTTAGCTAAAAGAGATCACATCGAAGGAAGTATGATATGAACATGGATAGCACTAAAGATGAAGCTTCACTTCATAACTCGTTAGAATAAGCTCATGAAGGGTACAACAAATACAAAAGCTCATGAAGGGCTTACAAAAGGAATGGCTTTTAGATTAACATAAGATTGACCTTGTTGCAACCTACTACACCACCCATAGTAGGCTTAGCACACTTTCTCAGGTCAAACTAACATTTCATTGCGTTGAACTTAGCTAAAAGAGATCACATCGAAGGAAGTATGATATGAACATGGATAACACTAAAGATCAAGCTTCACTTCATAACTCGTTAGAATAAGCTCATGAAGGGTACACCAAAGACATAAGCTCATATAGGTCTCACAAAAGACATGGCTTTTAGATTAGCAGAAGATTGACCTAGATGCAACCTACTACACCACCCATAGTCGGCTTAGCACACTTTCTCATGTCAAACTGACATTTCATTGCGTTGAACTTAGCTAAAAGAGATCACATGGGAGGAAGTATGATATGAACATGGATAGCACTAAAGATCAAGCTTCACTACATAACTCCTTAGAATAAGCTCATGAAGGGTACAACAATGACAAAAGCTCATGAAGGGCTTACAAAAGAAATGGCTTTTAGATTAACATAAAATTGACCTTGTTGCAACCTACTACACCACCCATAGTAGGCTTAGCACACTTTCTCAGGTCAAACTAACATTTCATTGCGTTGAACTTAGCTAAAAGAGATCACATCGAAGGAAGTATGATATGAACATGGATAGCACTAAAGATGAAGCTTCACTTCATAACTCGTTAGAATAAGCTCATGAAGGGTACAACAAATACAAAAGCTCATGAAGGGCTTACAAAAGAAATGGCTTTTAGATTAACATAAGATTGACCTTGTTGCAACCTACTACACCACCCATAGTAGGCTTAGCACACTTTCTCAGGTCAAACTAACATTTCATTGCGTTGAACTTAGCTAAAAGAGATCACATCGAAGGAAGTATGATATGAACATGGATAGCACTAAAGATCAAGCTTCACTTCATAACTCGTTAGAATAACCTCATGAAGGGTACACCAAAGACATAAGCTCATATAGGTCTCACAAAAGACATGGCTTTTAGATTAGCAGAAGATTGACCTAGATGCAACCTATTACACCGCCGTGGTTGGCTTAGCACACTTTCTCATTACAAACTGACATTTCATTTCGTTGAACTTAGCTAATAGAGATCACGGGTGTACAAGTATGATATGAACATGGCAAGCACTAAGGATCAAGCTTCACTTCATAACTCGTTAGAATAAGCTCATGAAGGGTAAAACAAAGACAAAAGCTCATGAAGGGCTTACAAAAGAAATGGCTTTTAGATTAACATAAGATTGACCTTGTTGCAACCTACTACACCACCCATAGTAGGCTTAGCACACTTTCTCAGGTCAAACTAACATTTCATTGCGTTGAACTTAGCTAAAAGAGATCACATCGAAGGAAGTATGATATGAACATGGATAGCACTAAAGATGAAGCTTCACTTCATAACTCGTTAGAATAAGCGCATGAAGGGTACAACAAATACAAAAGCTCATGAAGGGCTTACAAAAGAAATGGCTTTTAGATTAACATAAGATTGACCTTGTTGCAACCTACTACACCACCCATAGTAGGCTTAGCACACTTTCTCAGGTCAAACTAACATTTCATTGCGTTGAACTTAGCTAAAAGAGATCACATCGAAGGAAGTATGATATGAACATGGATAGCACTAAAGATCAAGCTTCACTTCATAACTCGTTAGAATAAGCTCATGAAGGGTACACCAAAGACATAAGCTCATATAGGTCTCACAAAAGACATGGCTTTTAGATTAGCAGAAGATTGACCTAGATGCAACCTATAACACCACCCATAGTAGCCTTAGCACACTTTCTCAGGTCAAACTAACATTTCATTGCGTTGAACTTAGCTAAAAGAGATCACATGGGAGGAAGTATGATATGAACATGGATAGCACTAAAGATCAAGCTTCACTTCATAACTCGTTAGAATAAGCTCATGAAGGGTACACCAAAGACATAAGCTCATATAGGTCTCACAAAAGACATGGCTTTTAGATTAGCAGAAGATTGACCTAGATGCAACCTACTACACCACCCATAGTCGGCTTAGCACACTTTCTCATGTCAAACTGACATTTCATTGCGTTGAACTTAGCTAATAGAGATTACATGTGTAGAAGTATGATATGAACATGGCAAGCACTAAGGATCAAGCTTCACTTCATAACTCGTTAGAATAAGCTCATGAAGGGTACAACAAAGACAAAAGCTCATGAAGGGCTTACAAAAGAAATGGCTTTTAGATTAACATAAGATTGACCTTGTTGCAACCTACTACACCACCCATAGTAGCCTTAGCACACTTTCTCAGGTCAAACTAACATTTCATTGCGTTGAACTTAGCTAAAAGAGATCACATGGGAGGAAGTATGATATGAACATGGATAGCACTAAAGATCAAGCTTCACTTCATAACTCGTTAGAATAAGCTCATGAAGGGTACACCGAATACATAAGCTCATATATGGCTCACAAAAGACATGGCTTTTAGATTAGCAGAAGATTGACATGGATGCAACCTATTACACCGCCGTGGTTGGCTTAGCACACTTTCTCATGTCAAACTGACATTACATTTCGTTGAACTTAGCTAATAGAGATCACATGTGTAGAAGTATGATATGACCATGGCAAGCACTAAGGATCAAGCTTCACTTCATAACTCGTTAGAATAAGCTCATGAAGGGTACAACAAAGACAAAAGCTCATGAAGGGCTTACAAAAGAAATGGCTTTTAGATTAACAGAAGATTGACGTTGTTGCAACCTACTACACCACCCATAGTCGGCTTAGCACACTTTCTAATGTCAAACTGACATTTCATTGCGTTGAACTTAGCTAAAAGAGATCACATGGGAGGAAGTATGATATGAACATGGATAGCACTAAAGATCAAGCTTCACTACATAACTCCTTAGAATAAGCTCATGAAGGGTACAACAATGACAAAAGCTCATGAAGGGCTTACAAAAGAAATGGCTTTTAGATTAACATAAAATTGACCTTGTTGCAACCTACTACACCACCCATAGTAGGCTTAGCACACTTTCTCAGGTCAAACTAACATTTCATTGCGTTGAACTTAGCTAAAAGAGATCACATCGAAGGAAGTATGATATGAACATGGATAGCACTAAAGATGAAGCTTCACTTCATAACTCGTTAGAATAAGCTCATGAAGGGTACAACAAATACAAAAGCTCATGAAGAGCTTACAAAAGAAATGGCTTTTAGATTAACATAAGATTGACCTTGTTGCAACCTACTACACCACCCATAGTAGGCTTAGCACACTTTCTCATGTCAAACTACCATGTCATTACTTTGAAATTAGCTAATAGAGTTCACATGTGAGGAAGTATGATATGAACATGGATAGCACTAAAGATCAAGCTTCACTTCATAACTCGTTAGAATAAGCGCATGAAGTGTACACAAAAGACATAAGCTCATATAGGTCTCACAAAAGACATGGCTTTTAGATTAGCAGAAGATTGACCTACATACACCCTATTACACCGCCGTGGTTGGCTTAGTACACTTTCTCATGTCAATCTGACATTACATTTCGTTGAACTTAGCTAATAGAGATCACATGTGTAGAAGTATGATATGAACATGGCAAGCACTAAGGATCAAGCTTCACTTCATAACTCGTTAGAATAAGCTCATGAAGGGTACAACAAAGACAAAAGCTCATGAAGGGCTTACAAAAGAAATGGCTTTTAGATTAACATAAGATTGACCTTATTGCAACCTACTACACCACCCATAGTAGGCTTAGCACACTTTCTCATGTCAAACTGACATTTCATTGCGTTGAACTTAGCTAAAAGAGATCACATGGGAGGAAGTATGATATGAACATGGATAGCACTAAAGATCAAGCTTCACTTCATAACTCGTTAGAATAAGCTCATGAAGGGTACACCAAAGACATAAGCTCATATAGGTCTCACAAAAGAAATGGCTTTTAGATTAACATAAGATTGACCTTGTTGCAACCTACTACACCACCCATAGTAGGCTTAGCACACTTTCTCAGGTCAAACTAACATTTCATTGCGTTGAACTTAGCTAAAAGAGATCACATCGAAGGAAGTATGATATGAACATGGATAGCACTAAAGATGAAGCTTCACTTCATAACTCGTTAGAATAAGCTCATGAAGGGTACAACAAATACAAAAGCTCATGAAGGGCTTACAAAAGAAATGGCTTTTAGATTAACATAAGATTGACCTTGTTGCAACCTACTACACCACCCATAGTAGGCTTAGCACACTTTCTCAGGTCAAACTAACATTTCATTGCGTTGAACTTAGCTAAAAGAGATCACATCGAAGGAAGTATGATATGAACATGGATAGCACTAAAGATCAAGCTTCACTTCATAACTCGTTAGAATAACCTCATGAAGGGTACACCAAAGACATAAGCTCATATAGGTCTCACAAAAGACATGGCTTTTAGATTAGCAGAAGATTGACCTAGATGCAACCTATTACACCGCCGTGGTTGGCTTAGCACACTTTCTCATTACAAACTGACATTTCATTTCGTTGAACTTAGCTAATAGAGATCACGGGTGTACAAGTATGATATGAACATGGCAAGCACTAAGGATCAAGCTTCACTTCATAACTCGTTAGAATAAGCTCATGAAGGGTAAAACAAAGACAAAAGCTCATGAAGGGCTTACAAAAGAAATGGCTTTTAGATTAACATAAGATTGACCTTGTTGCAACCTACTACACCACCCATAGTAGGCTTAGCACACTTTCTCAGGTCAAACTAACATTTCATTGCGTTGAACTTAGCTAAAAGAGATCACATCGAAGGAAGTATGATATGAACATGGATAGCACTAAAGATGAAGCTTCACTTCATAACTCGTTAGAATAAGCGCATGAAGGGTACAACAAATACAAAAGCTCATGAAGGGCTTACAAAAGAAATGGCTTTTAGATTAACATAAGATTGACCTTGTTGCAACCTACTACACCACCCATAGTAGGCTTAGCACACTTTCTCAGGTCAAACTAACATTTCATTGCGTTGAACTTAGCTAAAAGAGATCACATCGAAGGAAGTATGATATG
Source organism: Lepidium didymum (assembly GCA_963920545.1). NCBI lineage: Eukaryota > Viridiplantae > Streptophyta > Magnoliopsida > Brassicales > Brassicaceae > Lepidium > Lepidium didymum. The sequence goes on along the minus strand of OY986981.1, from coordinate 11,948,097 downwards.
AACATGGATAGCACTAAAGATCAAGCTTCACTTCATAACTCGTTAGAATAAGCTCATGAAGGGTACACCAAAGACATAAGCTCATATAGGTCTCACAAAAGACATGGCTTTTAGATTAGCAGAAGATTGACCTAGATGCAACCTATTACACCACCCATAGTAGCCTTAGCACACTTTCTCAGGTCAAACTAACATTTCATTGCGTTGAACTTAGCTAAAAGAGATCACATGGGAGGAAGTATGATATGAACATGGATAGCACTAAAGATCAAGCTTCACTTCATAACTCGTTAGAATAAGCTCATGAAGGGTACACCAAAGACATAAGCTCATATAGGTCTCACAAAAGACATGGCTTTTAGATTAGCAGAAGATTGACCTAGATGCAACCTACTACACCACCCATAGTCGGCTTAGCACACTTTCTCATGTCAAACTGACATTTCATTGCGTTGAACTTAGCTAATAGAGATCACATGTGTAGAAGTATGATATGAACATGGCAAGCACTAAGGATCAAGCTTCACTTCATAACTCGTTAGAATAAGCTCATGAAGGGTACAACAAAGACAAAAGCTCATGAAGGGCTTACAAAAGAAATGGCTTTTAGATTAACATAAGATTGACCTTGTTGCAACCTACTACACCACCCATAGTAGCCTTAGCACACTTTCTCAGGTCAAACTAACATTTCATTGCGTTGAACTTAGCTAAAAGAGATCACATGGGAGGAAGTATGATATGAACATGGATAGCACTAAAGATCAAGCTTCACTTCATAACTCGTTAGAATAAGCTCATGAAGGGTACACCGAATACATAAGCTCATATATGGCTCACAAAAGACATGGCTTTTAGATTAGCAGAAGATTGACATGGATGCAACCTATTACACCGCCGTGGTTGGCTTAGCACACTTTCTCATGTCAAACTGACATTACATTTCGTTGAACTTAGCTAATAGAGATCACATGTGTAGAAGTATGATATGACCATGGCAAGCACTAAGGATCAAGCTTCACTTCATAACTCGTTAGAATAAGCTCATGAAGGGTACAACAAAGACAAAAGCTCATGAAGGGCTTACAAAAGAAATGGCTTTTAGATTAACAGAAGATTGACTTTGTTGCAACCTACTACACCACCCATAGTCGGCTTAGCACACTTTCTAATGTCAAACTGACATTTCATTGCGTTGAACTTAGCTAAAAGAGATCACATGGGAGGAAGTATGATATGAACATGGATAGCACTAAAGATCAAGCTTCACTACATAACTCCTTAGAATAAGCTCATGAAGGGTACAACAATGACAAAAGCTCATGAAGGGCTTACAAAAGAAATGGCTTTTAGATTAACATAAAATTGACCTTGTTGCAACCTACTACACCACCCATAGTAGGCTTAGCACACTTTCTCAGGTCAAACTAACATTTCATTGCGTTGAACTTAGCTAAAAGAGATCACATCGAAGGAAGTATGATATGAACATGGATAGCACTAAAGATGAAGCTTCACTTCATAACTCGTTAGAATAAGCTCATGAAGGGTACAACAAATACAAAAGCTCATGAAGAGCTTACAAAAGAAATGGCTTTTAGATTAACATAAGATTGACCTTGTTGCAACCTACTACACCACCCATAGTAGGCTTAGCACACTTTCTCATGTCAAACTACCATGTCATTACTTTGAAATTAGCTAATAGAGTTCACATGTGAGGAAGTATGATATGAACATGGATAGCACTAAAGATCAAGCTTCACTTCATAACTCGTTAGAATAAGCGCATGAAGTGTACACAAAAGACATAAGCTCATATAGGTCTCACAAAAGACATGGCTTTTAGATTAGCAGAAGATTGACCTACATACACCCTATTACACCGCCGTGGTTGGCTTAGTACACTTTCTCATGTCAATCTGACATTACATTTCGTTGAACTTAGCTAATAGAGATCACATGTGTAGAAGTATGATATGAACATGGCAAGCACTAAGGATCAAGCTTCACTTCATAACTCGTTAGAATAAGCTCATGAAGGGTACAACAAAGACAAAAGCTCATGAAGGGCTTACAAAAGAAATGGCTTTTAGATTAACATAAGATTGACCTTATTGCAACCTACTACACCACCCATAGTAGGCTTAGCACACTTTCTCATGTCAAACTGACATTTCATTGCGTTGAACTTAGCTAAAAGAGATCACATGGGAGGAAGTATGATATGAACATGGATAGCACTAAAGATCAAGCTTCACTTCATAACTCGTTAGAATAAGCTCATGAAGGGTACACCAAAGACATAAGCTCATATAGGTCTCACAAAAGAAATGGCTTTTAGATTAACATAAGATTGACCTTGTTGCAACCTACTACACCACCCATAGTAGGCTTAGCACACTTTCTCAGGTCAAACTAACATTTCATTGCGTTGAACTTAGCTAAAAGAGATCACATCGAAGGAAGTATGATATGAACATGGATAGCACTAAAGATGAAGCTTCACTTCATAACTCGTTAGAATAAGCGCATGAAGGGTACAACAAATACAAAAGCTCATGAAGGGCTTACAAAAGAAATGGCTTTTAGATTAACATAAGATTGACCTTGTTGCAACCTACTACACCACCCATAGTAGGCTTAGCACACTTTCTCAGGTCAAACTAACATTTCATTGCGTTGAACTTAGCTAAAAGAGATCACATCGAAGGAAGTATGATATGAACATGGATAGCACTAAAGATCAAGCTTCACTTCATAACTCGTTAGAATAAGCTCATGAAGGGTACACCAAAGACATAAGCTCATATAGGTCTCACAAAAGACATGGCTTTTAGATTAGCAGAAGATTGACCTAGATGCAACCTATTACACCACCCATAGTAGCCTTAGCACACTTTCTCAGGTCAAACTAACATTTCATTGCGTTGAACTTAGCTAAAAGAGATCACATGGGAGGAAGTATGATATGAACATGGATAGCACTAAAGATCAAGCTTCACTTCATAACTCGTTAGAATAAGCTCATGAAGGGTACACCAAAGACATAAGCTCATATAGGTCTCACAAAAGACATGGCTTTTAGATTAGCAGAAGATTGACCTAGATGCAACCTACTACACCACCCATAGTCGGCTTAGCACACTTTCTCATGTCAAACTGACATTTCATTGCGTTGAACTTAGCTAATAGAGATCACATGTGTAGAAGTATGATATGAACATGGCAAGCACTAAGGATCAAGCTTCACTTCATAACTCGTTAGAATAAGCTCATGAAGGGTACAACAAAGACAAAAGCTCATGAAGGGCTTACAAAAGAAATGGCTTTTAGATTAACATAAGATTGACCTTGTTGCAACCTACTACACCACCCATAGTAGCCTTAGCACACTTTCTCAGGTCAAACTAACATTTCATTGCGTTGAACTTAGCTAAAAGAGATCACATGGGAGGAAGTATGATATGAACATGGATAGCACTAAAGATCAAGCTTCACTTCATAACTCGTTAGAATAAGCTCATGAAGGGTACACCGAATACATAAGCTCATATATGGCTCACAAAAGACATGGCTTTTAGATTAGCAGAAGATTGACATGGATGCAACCTATTACACCGCCGTGGTTGGCTTAGCACACTTTCTCATGTCAAACTGACATTACATTTCGTTGAACTTAGCTAATAGAGATCACATGTGTAGAAGTATGATATGACCATGGCAAGCACTAAGGATCAAGCTTCACTTCATAACTCGTTAGAATAAGCTCATGAAGGGTACAACAAAGACAAAAGCTCATGAAGGGCTTACAAAAGAAATGGCTTTTAGATTAACAGAAGATTGACTTTGTTGCAACCTACTACACCACCCATAGTCGGCTTAGCACACTTTCTAATGTCAAACTGACATTTCATTGCGTTGAACTTAGCTAAAAGAGATCACATGGGAGGAAGTATGATATGAACATGGATAGCACTAAAGATCAAGCTTCACTACATAACTCCTTAGAATAAGCTCATGAAGGGTACAACAATGACAAAAGCTCATGAAGGGCTTACAAAAGAAATGGCTTTTAGATTAACATAAAATTGACCTTGTTGCAACCTACTACACCACCCATAGTAGGCTTAGCACACTTTCTCAGGTCAAACTAACATTTCATTGCGTTGAACTTAGCTAAAAGAGATCACATCGAAGGAAGTATGATATGAACATGGATAGCACTAAAGATGAAGCTTCACTTCATAACTCGTTAGAATAAGCTCATGAAGGGTACAACAAATACAAAAGCTCATGAAGAGCTTACAAAAGAAATGGCTTTTAGATTAACATAAGATTGACCTTGTTGCAACCTACTACACCACCCATAGTAGGCTTAGCACACTTTCTCATGTCAAACTACCATGTCATTACTTTGAAATTAGCTAATAGAGTTCACATGTGAGGAAGTATGATATGAACATGGATAGCACTAAAGATCAAGCTTCACTTCATAACTCGTTAGAATAAGCGCATGAAGTGTACACAAAAGACATAAGCTCATATAGGTCTCACAAAAGACATGGCTTTTAGATTAGCAGAAGATTGACCTACATACACCCTATTACACCGCCGTGGTTGGCTTAGTACACTTTCTCATGTCAATCTGACATTACATTTCGTTGAACTTAGCTAATAGAGATCACATGTGTAGAAGTATGATATGAACATGGCAAGCACTAAGGATCAAGCTTCACTTCATAACTCGTTAGAATAAGCTCATGAAGGGTACAACAAAGACAAAAGCTCATGAAGGGCTTACAAAAGAAATGGCTTTTAGATTAACATAAGATTGACCTTATTGCAACCTACTACAGCACCCATAGTAGGCTTAGCACACTTTCTCATGTCAAACTGACATTTCATTGCGTTGAACTTAGCTAAAAGAGATCACATGGGAGGAAGTATGATATGAACATGGATAGCACTAAAGATCAAGCTTCACTTCATAACTCGTTAGAATAAGCTCATGAAGGGTACACCAAAGACATAAGCTCATATAGGTCTCACAAAAGAAATGGCTTTTAGATTAACATAAGATTGACCTTGTTGCAACCTACTACACCACCCATAGTAGGCTTAGCACACTTTCTCAGGTCAAACTAACATTTCATTGCGTTGAACTTAGCTCACAGAGATCACATCGAAGGAAGTATGATATGAACATGGATAGCACTAAAGATGAAGCTTCACTTCATAACTCGTTAGAATAAGCTCATGAAGGGTACAACAAATACAAAAGCTCATGAAGGGCTTACAAAAGAAATGGCTTTTAGATTAACAGAAGTTTGACTTTGTTGCAACCTACTACACCACCCATAGTCGGCTTAGCACACTTTCTCATGTCAAACTGACATTTCATTGCGTTGAACTTAGCTAATAGAGATCACATGTGTAGAAGTATGATATGAACATGGCAAGCACTAAGGATCAAGCTTCACTTCATAACTCGTTAGAATAAGCTCATTAAGGGTACAACAAAGACAAAAGCTCATGAAGGGCTTACAAAAGAAATGGCTTTTAGATTAACATAAGATTGACCTTGTTGCAACCTACTACACCACCCATAGTAGCCTTAGCACACTTTCTCAGGTCAAACTAACATTTCATTGCGTTGAACTTAGCTAAAAGAGATCACATGGGAGGAAGTATGATATGAACATGGATAGCACTAAAGATCAAGCTTCACTTCATAACTCGTTAGAATAAGCTCATGAAGGGTACACCAAAGACATAAGCTCATATAGGTCTCACAAAAGACATGGCTTTTAGATTAGCAGAAGATTGACCTAGATGCAACCTACTACACCACCCATAGTCGGCTTAGCACACTTTCTCATGTCAAACTGACATTTAATTGCGTTGAACTTAGCTAATAGAGATCACATGTGTAGAAGTATGATATGAACATGGCAAGCACTAAGGATCAAGCTTCACTTCATAACTCGTTAGAATAAGCTCATTAAGGGTACAACAAAGACAAAAGCTCATGAAGGGCTTACAAAAGAAATGGCTTTTAGATTAACAGAAGATTGACTTTGTTGCAACCTACTACACCACCCATAGTCGGCTTAGCACACTTTCTAATGTCAAACTGACATTTCATTGCGTTGAACTTAGCTAAAAGAGATCACATGGTAGGAAGTATGATATGAACATGGATAGCACTAAAGATGAAGCTTCACTTCATAACTCGTTAGAATAAGCTCATGAAGGGTACAACAAATACAAAAGCTCATGAAGGGCTTACAAAAGAAATGGCTTTTAGATTAACAGAAGTTTGACTTTGTTGCAACCTACTACACCACCCATAGTCGGCTTAGCACACTTTCTCATGTCAAACTGACATTTCATTGCGTTGAACTTAGCTAATAGAGATCACATGTGTAGAAGTATGATATGAACATGGCAAGCACTAAGGATCAAGCTTCACTTCATAACTCGTTAGAATAAGCTCATGAAGGGTACAACAAAGACAAAAGCTCATGAAGGGCTTACAAAAGAAATGGCTTTTAGATTAACATAAGATTGACCTTGTTGCAACCTACTACACCACCCATAGTAGCCTTAGCACACTTTCTCAGGTCAAACTAACATTTCATTGCGTTGAACTTAGCTAAAAGAGATCACATGGGAGGAAGTATGATATGAACATGGATAGCACTAAAGATCAAGCTTCACTTCATAACTCGTTAGAATAAGCTCATGAAGGGTACACCAAAGACATAAGCTCATATAGGTCTCACAAAAGACATGGCTTTTAGATTAGCAGAAGATTGACCTAGATGCAACCTACTACACCACCCATAGTCGGCTTAGCACACTTTCTCATGTCAAACTGACATTTCATTGCGTTGAACTTAGCTAATAGAGATCACATGTGTAGAAGTATGATATGAACATGGCAAGCACTAAGGATCAAGCTTCACTTCATAACTCGTTAGAATAAGCTCATGAAGGGTACAACAAAGACAAAAGCTCATGAAGGGCTTACAAAAGAAATGGCTTTTAGATTAACATAAGATTGACCTTGTTGCAACCTACTACACCACCCATAGTAGCCTTAGCACACTTTCTCAGGTCAAACTAACATTTCATTGCGTTGAACTTAGCTTAAAGAGATCACATGGGAGGAAGTATGATATGAACATGGATAGCACTAAAGATCAAGCTTCACTTCATAACTCGTTAGAATAAGCTCATGAAGGGTACACCGAATACATAAGCTCATATATGGCTCACAAAAGACATGACTTTTAGATTAGCAGAAGATTGACATGGATGAACCTATTACACCGCCGTGGTTGGCTTAGCACACTTTCTCATATCAATCTAACATTACATTTCGTTGAACTTAGCTAATAGAGATCACATGTGTAGAAGTATGATTTGAACATGGCAAGCACTAAGGATCAAGCTTCACTTCATAACTCGTTAGAATAAGCTCATGAAGGGTACAACAAAGACAAAAGCTCATGAAGGGCTTACAAAAGAAATGGCTTTTAGATTAACAGAAGATTGGCTTTGTTGCAACCTACTACACCACCCATAGTCGGCTTAGCACACTTTCTAATGTCAAACTGACATTTCATTGCGTTGAACTTAGCTAAAAGAGATCACATGGGAGGAAGTATGATATGAACATGGATAGAACTAAAGATCAAGCTTCACTTCATAACTCGTTAGAATAAGCGCATGAAGTGTACACAAAAGACATAAGCTCATATAGGTCTCACAAAAGACATGGCTTTTAGATTAGCAGAAGATTGACCTACATACACCCTATTACACCGCCGTGGTTTGCTTAGCACACTTTCTCATGTAAATCTGACATTACATTTCGTTGAACTTAGCTAATAGAGATCACATGTGTAGAAGTATGATATGAACATGGCAAGCACTAAGGATCAAGCTTCACTTCATAACTCGTTAGAATAAGCTCATGAAGGGTACAACAAAGACAAAAGCTCATGAAGGGCTTACAAAAGAAATGGCTTTTAGATTAACATAAGATTGACCTTATTGCAACCTACTACACCACCCATAGTAGGCTTAGCACACTTTCTCATGTCAAACTGACATTTCATTGCGTTGAACTTAGCTAAAAGAGATCACATGTGAGGAAGTATGATATGAACATGGATCGCACTAAAGATCAAGCTTCACTTTATAACTCGTTAGAATAAGCTCATGAAGGGTACACCAAATACATAAGCTCATATATGGCTCACCAAAGACATGGCTTTTAGATTAGCAGAAGATTGACATGGATGCAACCTATTACACCGCCGTGGTTGGCTTAGCACACTTTCTCGTGTCAAACTGACATTACATTTCGTTGAACTTAGCTAATAGAGATCACATGTATAGAAGTATGATATGAACATGGCAAGCACTAAGGATCAAGCTTCACTTCATAACTCGTTAGAATAAGCTCATGAAGGGTAAAACAAAGACAAAAGCTCATGAAGGGCTTACAAAAGAAATGGCTTTTAGATTAACAGAAGATTGACCTTGTTGCAACCTACTACACCACCCATAGTAGGCTTAGCACACTTTCTCATGTCAAACTACCATGTCATTACGTTGAACTTAGCTAATAGAGATCACATGTGAGGAAGTATGATATGAACATGGATAGCACTAAAGATCAAGCTTCACTTCATAACTCGTTAGAATAAGCGCATGAAGTGTACACAAAAGACATAAGCTCATATAGGTCTCACAAAAGACATGGCTTTTAGATTAGCAGAAGATTGACCTACATACACCCTATTACACCGCCGTGGTTGGCTTAGCACACTTTCTCATGTCAATCTGACATTACATTTCGTTGAACTGAGCTAATAGAGATCACATGTGTAGAAGTATGATATGAACATGGCAAGCACTAAGGATCAAGCTTCACTTCATAACTCGTTAGAATAAGCTCATGAAGGGTACAACAAAGACAAAAGCTCATGAAGGGCTTACAAAAGAAATGGCTTTTAGATTAACATAAGATTGACCTTATTGCAACCTACTACACCACCCATAGTAGGCTTAGCACACTTTCTCATGTCAAACTGACATTTCATTGCGTTGAACTTAGCTAAAAGAGATCACATGGGAGGAAGTATGATATAAACAAGGCAAACCACTAAGAATCAAACTTCACTTCATAACTCGTTAGAATAAGCTCATGAAGGGTACAACAAAGACAAAAGCTCATGAAGGGCTTACAAAAGACATGGCTTTTAGATTAACAGAAGATTGACCTGGATATATACTACTACACCACCCATAGTAGGCTTAGTACACTTTCTCATGTCAAACTGACATTTCATTGCGTTGAACTTAGCTAACAGATATCACATGTGTAGAAGTATGATATAACATGGATAACACTAAAGATCAAGCATCACTTCATAACTCCTTAGAATAAGCTCATGAAGGGTACACCAAAGACATAAGCTCATATAGGTCTCACAAAAGAAATAGCTTTTAGATTAACATAAGATTAACCTTGTTGCAACCTACTACACCACCCATAGTAGCCTTAGCACACTTTCTCATGTCAAACTGACATTTCATTGCGTTGAACTTAGCTAAAAGAGATCACATGTGAGGAAGTATGATATGAACATGGATCGCACTAAAGATCAAGCTTCACTTTATAACTCGTTAGAATAAGCTCATGAAGGGTACACCAAATACATAAGCTCATATATGGCTCACCAAAGACATGGCTTTTAGATTAGCAGAAGATTGACATGGGTGCAACCTATTACACCGCCGTGGTTGGCTTAGCACACTTTCTCGTGTCAAACTGACATTACATTTCGTTGAACTTAGCTAATAGAGATCACATGTATAGAAGTATGATATGAACATGGCAAGCACTAAGGATCAAGCTTCACTTCATAACTCGTTAGAATAAGCTCATGAAGGGTAAAACAAAGACAAAAGCTCATGAAGGGCTTACAAAAGAAATGGCTTTTAGATTAACAGAAGATTGACCTTGTTGCAACCTACTACACCACCCATAGTAGGCTTAGCACACTTTCTCATGTCAAACTACCATGTCATTACGTTGAACTTAGCTAATAGAGATCACATGTGAGGAAGTATGATATGAACATGGATAGCACTAAAGATCAAGCTTCACTTCATAACTCGTTAGAATAAGCGCATGAAGTGTACACAAAAGACATAAGCTCATATAGGTCTCACAAAAGACATGGCTTTTAGATTAGCAGAAGATTGACCTACATACACCCTATTACACCGCCGTGGTTGGCTTAGCACACTTTCTCATGTCAATCTGACATTACATTTCGTTGAACTGAGCTAATAGAGATCACATGTGTAGAAGTATGATATGAACATGGCAAGCACTAAGGATCAAGCTTCACTTCATAACTCGTTAGAAAAAGCTCATGAAGGGTACAACAAAGACAAAAGCTCATGAAGGGCTTACAAAAGAAATGGCTTTTAGATTAACATAAGATTGACCTTATTGCAACCTACTACACCACCCATAGTAGGCTTAGCACACTTTCTCATGTCAAACTGACATTTCATTGCGTTGAACTTAGCTAAAAGAGATCACATGGGAGGAAGTATGATATAAACAAGGCAAACCACTAAGAATCAAACTTCACTTCATAACTCGTTAGAATAAGCTCATGAAGGGTACAACAAAGACAAAAGCTCATAAAGGGCTTACAAAAGACATGGCTTTTAGATTAACAGAAGATTGACCTGGATATATACTACTACACCACCCATAGTAGGCTTAGTACACTTTCTCATGTCAAACTGACATTTCATTGCGTTGAACTTAGCTAACAGATATCACATGTGTAGAAGTATGATATAACATGGATAACACTAAAGATCAAGCATCACTTCATAACTCCTTAGAATAAGCTCATGAAGGGTACACCAAAGACATAAGCTCATATAGGTCTCACAAAAGAAATAGCTTTTAGATTAACATAAGATTAACCTTGTTGCAACCTACTACACCACCCATAGTAGCCTTAGCACACTTTCTCAGGTCAAACTAACATTTCATTGCGTTGAACTTAGCTCACAGAGATCACATCGAAGGAAGTATGATATGAACATGGACAGCACTAAAGATCAAGCTTTACTTCATAACTCGTTAGAATAAGCGCATGAAGGGTACACAAAAGACATAAGCTCATATAGGGCTCACAAAAGACATGGCTTTTAGATTAGCAGAAGATTGACCTGGATGCAACCTATTACACCGTCGTGGTTGGCTTAGCACACTTTCTCATGTCAATCTGACATTACATTTCGTTGAACTTAGCTAATAGAGATCACATGTGTAGAAGTATGATATGAACATGGCAAGCACTAAGGATCAAGCTTCACTTCATAACTCGTTAGAATAAGCTCATGAAGGGTACAACAAAGACATAAGCTCATGAAGGGCTTACAAAAGAAATGGCTTTTAGATTAACATAAGATTGACCTTGTTGCAACCTACTACACCACCCATAGTAGCCTTAGCACACTTTCTTAGGTCAAACTAACATTTCATTGCGTTGAACTTAGCTAAAAGAGATCACATGGGAGGAAGTATGATATGAACATGGATAGCACTAAATATCAATCTTCACTTCATAACTCGTTAGAATAAGCTCATGAAGGGTACACCAAAGACATAAGCTCATATAGGTCTCACAAAAGACATGGCTTTTAGATTAGCAGAAGATTGACCTAGATGCAACCTATTACACCGCCGTGGTTGGCTTAGCACACTTTCTCATTACAAACTGACATTTCATTTCGTTGAACTTAGCTAATAGAGATCACAGGTGTACAAGTATGATATGAACATGGCAAGCACTAAGGATCAAGCTTCACTTTATAACTCGTTAGAATAAGCTCATGAAGGGTAAAACAAAGACAAAAGCTCATGAAGGGCTTACAAAAGATATAGCTTTTAGATTAACATAAGATTGACCTTGTTGCAAACTACTACACCACCCATAGTAGGCTTAGCACACTTTCTCATGTCAAACTGACATTTCATTGCGTTGAACTTAGCTAATAGAGATCACATGTGAGGAAGTATGATATGAACATGGATAGCACTAAAGATCAAGCTTCACTTCATAACTCGTTAGAATAAGCTCATGAAGGGTACACCAAATACATAAGCTCATATATGGCTCACCAAAGACATGGCTTTTAGATTAGCAGAAGATTGACATGGATGCAACCTATTACACCGCCGTGGTTGGCTTAGCACACTTTCTCGTGTCAAACTGACATTACATTTCGTTGAACTTAGCTAATAGAGATCACATGTATAGAAGTATGATATGAACATGGCAAGCACTAAGGATCAAGCTTCACTTCATAACTCGTTAGAATAAGCTCATGAAGGGTAAAACAAAGACAAAAGCTCATGAAGGGCTTACAAAAGAAATGGCTTTTAGATTAACAGAAGATTGACCTTGTTGCAACCTACTACACCACCCATAGTAGGCTTAGCACACTTTCTCATGTCAAACTACCATGTCATTACGTTGAACTTAGCTAAAAGAGATCACATGGGAGGAAGTATGATATGAACATGGATAGCACTAAAGATCAAGCTTCACTTCATAACTCGTTAGAATAAGCGCATGAAGTGTACACAAAAGACATAAGCTCATATAGGTCTCACAAAAGACATGGCTTTTAGATTAGCAGAAGATTGACCTACATACACCCTATTACACCGCCGTGGTTGGCTTAGCACACTTTCTCATGTCAATCTGACATTACATTTCGTTGAACTTAGCTAATAGAGATCACATGTGTAGAAGTATGATATGAACATGGCAAGCACTAAGGATCAAGCTTCACTTCATAACTCGTTAGAATAAGCTCATGAAGGGTACAACAAAGACAAAAGCTCATGAAGGGCTTACAAAAGAAATGGCTTTTAGATTAACATAAGATTGACCTTATTGCAACCTACTACACCACCCATAGTAGGCTTAGCACACTTTCTCATGTCAAACTGACATTTCATTGCGTTGAACTTAGCTAAAAGAGATCACATGGGAGGAAGTATGATATGAACATGGATAGCACAAAAGATCAAGCTTCACTTCATAACTCGTTAGAATAAGCTCATGAAGGGTACACCAAAGACATAAGCTCATATAGGTCTCACAAAAGAAATGGCTTTTAGATTAACATAAGATTGACCTTGTTGCAACCTACTACACCACCCATAGTAGGCTTAGCACACTTTCTCAGGTCAAACTAACATTTCATTGCGTTGAACTTAGCTCACAGAGATCACATCGAAGGAAGTATGATATGAACATGGATAGCACTAAAGATGAAGCTTCACTTCATAACTCGTTAGAATAAGCTCATGAAGGGTACAACAAATACAAAAGCTCATGGAGGGCTTACAAAAGAAATGGCTTTTAGATTAACAGAAGTTTGACTTTGTTGCAACCTACTACACCACCCATAGTCGGCTTAGCACACTTTCTCATGTCAAACTGACATTTCATTGCGTTGAACTTAGCTAATAGAGATCACATGTATAGAAGTATGATATGAACATGGCAAGCACTAAGGATCAAGCTTCACTTCATAACTCGTTAGAATAAGCTCATGAAGGGTACAACAAAGACAAAAGCTCATGAAGGGCTTACAAAAGAAATGGCTTTTAGATTAACATAAGATTGACCTTGTTGCAACCTACTACACCACCCATAGTCGGCTTAGCACACTTTCTCATGTCAAACTGACATTTCATTGCGTTGAACTTAGCTAATAGAGATCACATGTGTAGAAGTATGATATGAACATGGCAAGCACTAAGGATCAAGCTTCACTTCATAACTCGTTAGAATAAGCTCATGAAGGGTACAACAAAGACAAAAGCTCATGAAGGAGCTTACAAAAGAAATGGCTTTTAGATTAACGTAAGATTGACCTTGTTGCAACCTACTACACCACCCATAGTAGCCTTAGCACACTTTCTCAGGTCAAACTAACATTTCATTGCGTTGAACTTAGCTAAAAGAGATCACATGGGAGGAAGTATGATATGAACATGGATAGCAATAAAGATCAAGCTTCACTTCATAACTCGTTAGAATAAGCTCATGAAGGGTACACCAAAGACATAAGCTCATATAGGTCTCACAAAAGACATGGCTTTTAGATTAGCAGAAGATTGACCTAGATGCAACCTATTACACCGCCGTGGTTGGCTTAGCACACTTTCTCATTACAAACTGACATTTCATTTCGTTGAACTTAGCTAATAGAGATCACGGGTGTACAAGTATGATATGAACATGGATAGCACTAAAGATCAAGCTTCACTTCATAACTCGTTAGAATAAGCGCATGAAGTGTACACAAAAGACATAAGCTCATATAGGTCTCACAAAAGACATGGCTTTTAGATTAGCAGAAAATTGACCTACATACACCCTATTACACCGCCGTGGTTGGCTTAGCACACTTTCTCATGTCAATCTGACATTACATTTCGTTGAACTTAGCTAATAGAGATCACATGTGTAGAAGTATGATATGAACATGGCAAGCACTAAGGATCAAGCTTCACTTCATAACTCGTTAGAATAAGCTCATGAAGGGTACAACAAAGACAAAAGCTCATGAAGGGCTTACAAAAGAAATGGTTTTTAGATAAACATAAGATTGACCTTATTGCAACCTACTACACCACCCATAGTAGGCTTAGCACACTTTCTCATGTCAAACTAACATTTCATTGCGTTGAACTTAACTAAAAGAGATCACATGGGAGGAAGTATGATATGAACATGGATAGCACTAAAGATCAAGCTTCACTTCATAACTCGTTAGAATAAGCTCATGAAGGGTACACCAAAGACATAAGCTCATATAGGTCTCACAAAAGAAATGGCTTTTAGATTAACATAAGATTGACCTTGTTGCAACCTACTACACCACCCATAGTAGGCTTAGCACACTTTCTCAGGTCAAACTAACATTTCATTGCGTTGAACTTAGCTCACAGAGATCACATCGAAGGAAGTATGATATGAACATGGATAGCACTAAAGATGAAGCTTCACTTCATAACTCGTTAGAATAAGCTCATGAAGGGTACAACAAATACAAAAGCTCATGGAGGGCTTACAAAAGAAATGGCTTTTAGATTAACAGAAGTTTGACTTTGTTGCAACCTACTACACCACCCATAGTCGGCTTAGCACACTTTCTCATGTCAAACTGACATTTCATTGCGTTGAACTTAGCTAATAGAGATCACATGTGTAGAAGTATGATATGAACATGGCAAGCACTAAGGATCAAGCTTCACTTCATAACTCGTTAGAATAAGCTCATGAAGGGTACAACAAAGACAAAAGCTCATGAAGGAGCTTACAAAAGAAATGGCTTTTAGATTAACGTAAGATTGACCTTGTTGCAACCTACTACACCACCCATAGTAGCCTTAGCACACTTTCTCAGGTCAAACTAACATTTCATTGCGTTGAACTTAGCTAAAAGAGATCACATGGGAGGAAGTATGATATGAACATGGATAGCAATAAAGATCAAGCTTCACTTCATAACTCGTTAGAATAAGCTCATGAAGGGTACACCAAAGACATAAGCTCATATAGGTCTCACAAAAGACATGGCTTTTAGATTAGCAGAAGATTGACCTAGATGCAACCTATTACACCGCCGTGGTTGGCTTAGCACACTTTCTCATTACAAACTGACATTTCATTTCGTTGAACTTAGCTAATAGAGATCACGGGTGTACAAGTATGATATGAACATGGCAAGCACTAAGGATCAAGCTTCACTTCATAACTCGTTAGAATAAGCTCATGAAGGGTAAAACAAAGACAAAAGCTCATGAAGGGCTTACAAAAGATATAGCTTTTAGATTAACATAAGATTGACCTTGTTGCAACCTACTACACCACCCATAGTAGGCTTAGCACACTTTCTCATGTCAATCTGACATTACATTTCGTTGAACTTAGCTAATAGAGATCACATGTGTAGAAGTATGATATGAACATGGCAAGCACTAAGGATCAAGCTTCACTTCATAACTCGTTAGAATAAGCTCATGAAGGGTACAACAAAGACAAAAGCTCATGAAGGGCTTACAAAAGAAATGGTTTTTAGATAAACATAAGATTGACCTTATTGCAACCTACTACACCACCCATAGTAGGCTTAGCACACTTTCTCATGTCAAACTAACATTTCATTGCGTTGAACTTAACTAAAAGAGATCACATGGGAGGAAGTATGATATGAACATGGATAGCACTAAAGATCAAGCTTCACTTCATAACTCGTTAGAATAAGCTCATGAAGGGTACACCAAAGACATAAGCTCATATAGGTCTCACAAAAGAAATGGCTTTTAGATTAACATAAGATTGACCTTGTTGCAACCTACTACACCACCCATAGTAGGCTTAGCACACTTTCTCAGGTCAAACTAACATTTCATTGCGTTGAACTTAGCTCACAGAGATCACATCGAAGGAAGTATGATATGAACATGGATAGCACTAAAGATGAAGCTTCACTTCATAACTCGTTATAATAAGCTCATGAAGGGTACAACAAATACAAAAGCTCATGGAGGGCTTACAAAAGAAATGGCTTTTAGATTAACAGAAGTTTGACTTTGTTGCAACCTACTACACCACCCATAGTCGGCTTAGCACACTTTCTCATGTCAAACTGACATTTCATTGCGTTGAACTTAGCTAATAGAGATCACATGTGTAGAAGTATGATATGAACATGGCAAGCACTAAGGATCAAGCTTCACTTCATAACTCGTTAGAATAAGCTCATGAAGGGTACAACAAAGACAAAAGCTCATGAAGGAGCTTACAAAAGAAATGGCTTTTAGATTAACGTAAGATTGACCTTGTTGCAACCTACTACACCACCCATAGTAGCCTTAGCACACTTTCTCAGGTCAAACTAACATTTCATTGCGTTGAACTTAGCTAAAAGAGATCACATGGGAGGAAGTATGATATGAACATGGATAGCAATAAAGATCAAGCTTCACTTCATAACTCGTTAGAATAAGCTCATGAAGGGTACACCAAAGACATAAGCTCATATAGGTCTCACAAAAGACATGGCTTTTAGATTAGCAGAAGATTGACCTAGATGCAACCTATTACACCGCCGTGGTTGGCTTAGCACACTTTCTCATTACAAACTGACATTTCATTTCGTTGAACTTAGCTAATAGAGATCACGGGTGTACAAGTATGATATGAACATGGCAAGCACTAAGGATCAAGCTTCACTTCATAACTCGTTAGAATAAGCTCATGAAGGGTAAAACAAAGACAAAAGCTCATGAAGGGCTTACAAAAGATATAGCTTTTAGATTAACATAAGATTGACCTTGTTGCAACCTACTACACCACCCATAGTAGGCTTAGCACACTTTCTCATGTCAAACTGACATTTCATTGCGTTGAACTTAGCTAATAGAGATCACATGTGAGGAAGTATGATATGAACATGGATAGCACTAAAGATCAAGCTTCACTTCATAACTCGTTAGAATAAGCTCATGAAGGGTACACCAAATACATAAGCTCATATATGGCTCACCAAAGACATGGCTTTTAGATTAGCAGAAGATTGACATGGATGCAACCTATTACACCGCCGTGGTTGGCTTAGCACACTTTCTCGTGTCAAACTGACATTACATTTCATTGAACTTAGCTAATAAAGATCACATGTATAGAAGTATGATATGAACATGGCAAGCACTAAGGATCAAGCTTCACTTCATAACTCGTTAGAATAAGCTCATGAAAGGTAAAACAAAGACAAAAGCTCATGAAGGGCTTACAAAAGAAATGGCTTTTAGATTAACAGAAGATTGACCTTGTTGCAACCTACTACACCACCCATAGTAGGCTTAGCACACTTTCTCATGTCAAACTACCATGTCATTACGTTGAACTTAGCTAATAGAGATCACATGTGAGGAAGTATGATATGAACATGGATAGCACTAAAGATCAAGCTTCACTTCATAACTCGTTAGAATAAGCGCATGAAGTGTACACAAAAGACATAAGCTCATATAGGTCTCACAAAAGACATGGCTTTTAGATTAGCAGAAAATTGACCTACATACACCCTATTACACCGCCGTGGTTGGCTTAGCACACTTTCTCATGTCAATCTGACATTACATTTCGTTGAACTTAGCTAATAGAGATCACATGTGTAGAAGTATGATATGAACATGGCAAGCACTAAGGATCAAGCTTCACTTCATAACTCGTTAGAATAAGCTCATGAAGGGTACAACAAAGACAAAAGCTCATGAAGGGCTTACAAAAGAAATGGCTTTTAGATTAACATAAGATTGACCTTATTGCAACCTACTACACCACCCATAGTAGGGTTAGCACACTTTCTCATGTCAAACTGACATTTCATTGCGTTGAACTTAACTAAAAGAGATCACATGGGAGGAAGTATGATATGAACATGGATAGCACTAAAGATCAAGCTTCACTTCATAACTCGTTAGAATAAGCTCATGAAGGGTACACCAAAGACATAAGCTCATATAGGTCTCACAAAAGACATGGCTTTTAGATTAGCAGAAGATTGACCTAGATGCAACCTATTACACCGCCGTGGTTGGCTTAGCACACTTTCTCATTACAAACTGACATTTCATTTCGTTGAACTTAGCTAATAGAGATCACGGGTGTACAAGTATGATATGAACATGGCAAGCACTAAGGATCAAGCTTCACTTCATAACTCGTTAGAATAAGCTCATGAAGGGTAAAACAAAGACAAAAGCTCATGAAGGGCTTACAAAAGATATAGCTTTTAGATTAACATAAGATTGACCTTGTTGCAACCTACTACACCACCCATAGTAGGCTTAGCACACTTTCTCATGTCAAACTGACATTTCATTGCGTTGAACTTAGCTAATAGAGATCACATGTGAGGAAGTATGATATGAACATGGATAGCACTAAAGATCAAGCTTCACTTCATAACTCGTTAGAATAAGCTCATGAAGGGTACACCAAATACATAAGCTCATATATGGCTCACCAAAGACATGGCTTTTAGATTAGCAGAAGATTGACATGGATGCAACCTATTACACCGCCGTGGTTGGCTTAGCACACTTTCTCGTGTCAAACTGACATTACATTTCATTGAACTTAGCTAATAGAGATCACATGTATAGAAGTATGATATGAACATGGCAAGCACTAAGGATCAAGCTTCACTTCATAACTCGTTAGAATAAGCTCATGAAAGGTAAAACAAAGACAAAAGCTCATGAAGGGCTTACAAAAGAAATGGCTTTTAGATTAACAGAAGATTGACCTTGTTGCAACCTACTACACCACCCATAGTAGGCTTAGCACACTTTCTCATGTCAAACTACCATGTCATTACGTTGAACTTAGCTAATAGAGATCACATGTGAGGAAGTATGATATGAACATGGATAGCACTAAAGATCAAGCTTCACTTCATAACTCGTTAGAATAAGCGCATGAAGTGTACACAAAAGACATAAGCTCATATAGGTCTCACAAAAGACATGGCTTTTAGATTAGCAGAAAATTGACCTACATACACCCTATTACACCGCCGTGGTTGGCTTAGCACACTTTCTCATGTCAATCTGACATTACATTTCGTTGAACTTAGCTAATAGAGATCACATGTGTAGAAGTATGATATGAACATGGCAAGCACTAAGGATCAAGCTTCACTTCATAACTCGTTAGAATAAGCTCATGAAGGGTACAACAAAGACAAAAGCTCATGAAGGGCTTACAAAAGAAATGGCTTTTAGATTAACATAAGATTGACCTTATTGCAACCTACTACACCACCCATAGTAGGGTTAGCACACTTTCTCATGTCAAACTGACATTTCATTGCGTTGAACTTAACTAAAAGAGATCACATGGGAGGAAGTATGATATGAACATGGATAGCACTAAAGATCAAGCTTCACTTCATAACTCGTTAGAATAAGCTCATGAAGGGTACACCAAAGACATAAGCTCATATAGGTCTCACAAAAGAAATGGCTTTTAGATTAACATAAGATTGACCTTGTTGCAACCTACTACACCACCCATAGTAGGCTTAGCACACTTTCTCAGGTCAAACTAACATTTCATTGCGTTGAACTTAGCTCACAGAGATCACATCGAAGGAAGTATGATATGAACATGGATAGCACTAAAGATGAAGCTTCACTTCATAACTCGTTAGAATAAGCTCATGAAGGGTACAACAAATACAAAAGCTCATGAAGGGCTTACAAAAGAAATGGCTTTTAGATTAACAGAAGTTTGACTTTGTTGCAACCTACTACACCACCCATAGTCGGCTTAGCACACTTTCTCATGTCAATCTGACATTACATTTCGTTGAACTTAGCTGATAGAGATCACATGTGTAGAAGTATGATATGAACATGGCAAGCACTAAGGATCAAGCTTCACTTCATAACTCGTTAGAATAAGCTCATGAAGGGTACAACAAAGACAAAAGCTCATGAAGGGCTTACAAAAGAAATGGCTTTTAGATTAACATAAGATTGACCTTATTGCAACCTACTACACCACCCATAGTAGGCTTAGCACACTTTCTCATGTCAAACTGACATTTCATTGCGTTGAACTTAGCTAAAAGAGATCACATGGGAGGAAGTATGATATGAACATGGATAGCACTAAAGATCAAGCTTCACTTCATAACTCGTTAGAATAAGCTCATGAAGGGTACACCAAAGACATAAGCTCATATAGGTCTCACAAAAGACATGGCTTTTAGATTAGCAGAAGATTGACCTAGATGCAACCTATTACACCGCCGTGGTTGGCTTAGCACACTTTCTCATTACAAACTGACATTTCATTTCGTTGAACTTAGCTAATAGAGATCACGGGTGTACAAGTATGATATGAACATGGCAAGCACTAAGGATCAAGCTTCACTTCATAACTCGTTAGAATAAGCTCATGAAGGGTAAAACAAAGACAAAAGCTCATGAAGGGCTTACAAAAGATATAGCTTTTAGATTAACATAAGATTGACCTTGTTGCAACCTACTACACCACCCATAGTAGGCTTAGCACACTTTCTCATGTCAAACTGACATTTCATTGCGTTGAACTTAGCTAATAGAGATCACATGTGAGGAAGTATGATATGAACATGGATAGCACTAAAGATCAAGCTTCACTTCATAACTCGTTAGAATAAGCTCATGAAGGGTACACCAAATACATAAGCTCATATATGGCTCACCAAAGACATGGCTTTTAGATTAGCAGAAGATTGACATGGATGCAACCTATTACACCGCCGTGGTTGGCTTAGCACACTTTCTCGTGTCAAACTGACATTACATTTCGTTGAACTTAGCTAATAGAGATCACATGTATAGAAGTATGATATGAACATGGCAAGCACTAAGGATGAAGCTTCACATCATAACTCGTTAGAATAAGCTCATGAAGGGTAAAACAAAGACAAAAGCTCATGAAGGGCTTACAAAAGAAATGGCTTTTAGATTAACAGAAGATTGACCTTGTTGCAACCTACTACACCACCCATAGTAGGCTTAGCACACTTTCTCATGTCAAACTACCATGTCATTACGTTGAACTTAGCTAATAGAGATCACATGTGAGGAAGTATGATATGAACATGGATAGCACTAAAGATCAAGCTTCACTTCATAACTCGTTAGAATAAGCGCATGAAGTGTACACAAAAGACATAAGCTCATATAGGTCTCACAAAAGACATGGCTTTTAGATTAGCAGAAAATTGACCTACATACACCCTATTACACCGCCGTGGTTGGCTTAGCACACTTTCTCATGTCAATCTGACATTACATTTCGTTGAACTTAGCTAATAGAGATCACATGTGTAGAAGTATGATATGAACATGGCAAGCACTAAGGATCAAGCTTCACTTCATAACTCGTTAGAATAAGCTCATGAAGGGTACAACAAAGACAAAAGCTCATGAAGGGCTTACAAAAGAAATGGCTTTTAGATTAACATAAGATTGACCTTATTGCAACCTACTACACCACCCATAGTAGGCTTAGCACACTTTCTCATGTCAAACTGACATTTCATTGCGTTGAACTTAGCTAAAAGAGATCACATGGGAGGAAGTATGATATGAACATGGATAGCACTAAAGATCAAGCTTCACTTCATAACTCGTTAGAATAAGCTCATGAAGGGTACACCAAATACATAAGCTCATATATGGCTCACCAAAGACATGGCTTTTAGATTAGCAGAAGATTGACCTTGTTGCAACCTACTACACCACCCATAGTAGGCTTAGCACACTTTCTCATGTCAAACTACCATGTCATTACGTTGAACTTAGCTAATAGAGATCACATGTGAGGAAGTATGATATGAACATGGATAGCACTAAAGATCAAGCTTCACTTCATAACTCGTTAGAATAAGCGCATGAAGTGTACACAAAAGACATAAGCTCATATAGGTCTCACAAAAGACATGGCTTTTAGATTAGCAGAAAATTGACCTACATACACCCTATTACACCGCCGTGGTTGGCTTAGCACACTTTCTCATGTCAATCTGACATTACATTTCGTTGAACTTAGCTAATAGAGATCACATGTGTACAAGTATGATATGAACATGGCAAGCACTAAGGATCAAGCTTCACTTCATAACTCGTTAGAATAAGCTCATGAAGGGTAAAACAAAGACAAAAGCTCATGAAGGGCTTACAAAAGATATAGCTTTTAGATTAACATAAGATTGACCTTGTTGCAACCTACTACACCACCCATAGTAGGCTTAGCACACTTTCTCATGTCAAACTGACATTTCATTGCGTTGAACTTAGCTAATAGAGATCACATGTGAGGAAGTATGATATGAACATGGATAGCACTAAAGATCAAGCTTCACTTCATAACTCGTTAGAATAAGCTCATGAAGGGTACACCAAATACATAAGCTCATATATGGCTCACCAAAGACATGGCTTTTAGATTAGCAGAAGATTGACATGGATGCAACCTATTACACCGCCGTGGTTGGCTTAGCACACTTTCTCGTGTCAAACTGACATTACATTTCGTTGAACTTAGCTAATAGAGATCACATGTATAGAAGTATGATATGAACATGGCAAGCACTAAGGATGAAGCTTCACATCATAACTCGTTAGAATAAGCTCATGAAGGGTAAAACAAAGACAAAAGCTCATGAAGGGCTTACAAAAGAAATGGCTTTTAGATTAACAGAAGATTGACCTTGTTGCAACCTACTACACCACCCATAGTAGGCTTAGCACACTTTCTCATGTCAAACTACCATGTCATTACGTTGAACTTAGCTAATAGAGATCACATGTGAGGAAGTATGATATGAACATGGATAGCACTAAAGATCAAGCTTCACTTCATAACTCGTTAGAATAAGCGCATGAAGTGTACACAAAAGACATAAGCTCATATAGGTCTCACAAAAGACATGGCTTTTAGATTAGCAGAAAATTGACCTACATACACCCTATTACACCGCCGTGGTTGGCTTAGCACACTTTCTCATGTCAATCTGACATTACATTTCGTTGAACTTAGCTAATAGAGATCACATGTGTAGAAGTATGATATGAACATGGCAAGCACTAAGGATCAAGCTTCACTTCATAACTCGTTAGAATAAGCTCATGAAGGGTACAACAAAGACAAAAGCTCATGAAGGGCTTACAAAAGAAATGGCTTTTAGATTAACATAAGATTGACCTTATTGCAACCTACTACACCACCCATAGTAGGCTTAGCACACTTTCTCATGTCAAACTGACATTTCATTGCGTTGAACTTAGCTAAAAGAGATCACATGGGAGGAAGTATGATATGAACATGGATAGCACTAAAGATCAAGCTTCACTTCATAACTCGTTAGAATAAGCTCATGAAGGGTACACCAAAGACATAAGCTCATATAGGTCTCACAAAAGAAATGGCTTTTAGATTAACATAAGATTGACCTTGTTGCAACCTACTACACCACCCATAGTAGGCTTAGCACACTTTCTCAGGTCAAACTAACATTTCATTGCGTTGAACTTAGCTCACAGAGATCACATCGAAGGAAGTATGATATGAACATGGATAGCACTAAAGATGAAGCTTCACTTCATAACTCGTTAGAATAAGCTCATGAAGGGTACAACAAATACAAAAGCTCCTGAAGGGCTTACAAAAGAAATGGCTTTTAGATTAACAGAAGTTTGACTTTGTTGCAACCTACTACACCACCCATAGTCGGCTTAGCACACTTTCTCATGTCCAACTGACATTTCATTGCATTGAACTTAGCTAATAGAGATCACATGTGTAGAAGTATGATATGAACATGGCAAGCACTAAGGATCAAGCTTCACTTCATAACTCGTTAGAATAAGCTCATGAAGGGTACACCAAAGACATAAGCTCATATAGGTCTCACAAAAGACATGGCTTTTAGATTAGCAGAAGATTGACCGGGATGCAACCTATTACACCGCCGTGGTTGGCTTAGCACACTTTCTCATGTCAAACTGACATTACATTTCGTTGAACTTAGCTAATAGAGATCACATGTGTAGAAGTATGATATGAACATGGCAAGCACTAAGGATCAAGCTTCACTTCATAACTCGTTAGAATAAGCTCATGAAGGATAAAACAAAGACAAAAGCTCATGAAGGGCTTACAAAAGATATAGCTTTTAGATTAACATAAGATTGACCTTGTTGCAACCTACTACACCACCCATAGTAGGCTTACTACACTTTCTCAGATCAAACTAACATTTCATTGCGTTGAACTTAGCTCACAGAGATCACATCGAAGGAAGTATGATATGAACATGGATAGCACTAAAGATCAAGCTTCACTTCATAACTCGTTAGAATAAGCTCATGAAGGGTACACCAAAGACAAAAGCTCATATATGGCTCACAAAAGACCTGGACGCAACCTATTACACTGCCGAGGTTGGCTTAGCACACTTTCTCATGTAACACTGACATTACATTTCGTTGAACTTAGCTAATAGAGATCACATGTGTAGAAGTATGATATGAACATGGCAAGCACTAAGGATCAAGCTTCACTTCATAACTCGTTAGAATAAGCTCATGAAGGGTACAACAAAGACAAAAGCTCATGAAGGGCTTACAAAAGAAATGGCTTTTAGATTAACAGAAGATTGACTTTGGTGCAACGTACTTCACCACCCATAGTAGGCTTAGCACACTTTGTCATGTCAAACTAACATTTCATTGCGTTGAACTTAGCTAATAGAGATCACATGTGTAGAAGTATGATATGAACAAGGCAAAGCACTAAGAATCAAACTTCACTTCATAACTCGTTAGAATAAGCTCATGAAGGGTACAACAAAGACAAAAGCTCATGAAGGGCTTACAAAAGACATGGCTTTTAGATTAACAGAAGATTGACCTGGATATATCCTACTACACCACCCATAGTAGGCTTAGTACACTTTCTCATGTCAAACTGACATTTCATTGCGTTGAACTTAGCTAACAGATATCACATGTGTAGAAGTATGATATAACATGGATAACACTAAAGATCAAGCATCACTTCATAACTCATTAGAATAAGCTCATGAAGGGTACACCAAAGACATAAGCTCATATAGGTCTCACAAAAGAAATAGCTTTTAGATTAACATAAGATTAACCTTGTTGCAACCTACTACACCACCCATAGTAGCCTTAGCACACTTTCTCAGGTCAAACTAACATTTCATTGCGTTGAACTTAGCTCACAGAGATCACATCGAAGGAAGTATGATATGAACATGGACAGCACTAAAGATCAAGCTTTACTTCATAACTCGCTAGGATAAGCGCATGAAGGGTACACAAAAGACATAAGCTCATATAGGGCTCACAAAAGACATGGCTTTTAGATTAGCAGAAGATTGACCTGGATGCAACCTATTACACCGCCGTGGTTGGCTTAGCACACTTTCTCATGTTAAACTGACATTAGATTCCGTTGAACTTAGCTAATAGAGATCACATGTGTAGAAGTATGATATGAACATGGCAAGCACTAAGGATCAAGCTTCACTTCATAACTCGTTAGAATAAGCTCATGAAGGGTACAACAAAGACAAAAGCTCATGAAGGGCTTACAAAAGAAATGGCTTTTAGATTAACAGAAGATTGACCTTGTTGCAACCTACTACACCACCCATAGTAGGCTTAGCACACTTTCTCAGGTCAAACTAACATTTCATTGCGTTGAACTTAGCTCACAGAGATCACATCGAAGGAAGTATGATATGAACATGGATAGCACTAAAGATGAAGCTTCACTTCATAACTCGTTAGAATAAGCTCATGAAGGGTACAACAAATACAAAAGCTCCTGAAGGGCTTACAAAAGAAATGGCTTTTAGATTAACAGAAGTTTGACTTTGTTGCAACCTACTACACCACCCATAGTCGGCTTAGCACACTTTCTCATGTCCAACTGACATTTCATTGCATTGAACTTAGCTAATAGAGATCACATGTGTAGAAGTATGATATGAACATGGCAAGCACTAAGGATCAAGCTTCACTTCATAACTCGTTAGAATAAGCTCATGAAGGGTACACCAAAGACATAAGCTCATATAGGTCTCACAAAAGACATGGCTTTTAGATTAGCAGAAGATTGACCGGGATGCAACCTATTACACCGCCGTGGTTGGCTTAGCACACTTTCTCATGTCAAACTGACATTACATTTCGTTGAACTTAGCTAATAGAGATCACATGTGTAGAAGTATGATATGAACATGGCAAGCACTAAGGATCAAGCTTCACTTCATAACTCGTTAGAATAAGCTCATGAAGGGTACACCAAAGACATAAGCTCATATAGGTCTCACAAAAGACATGGCTTTTAGATTAGCAGAAGATTGACCGGGATGCAACCTATTACACCGCCGTGGTTGGCTTAGCACACTTTCTCATGTCAAACTGACATTACATTTCGTTGAACTTAGCTAATAGAGATCACATGTGTAGAAGTATGATATGAACATGGCAAGCACTAAGGATCAAGCTTCACTTCATAACTCGTTAGAATAAGCTCATGAAGGATAAAACAAAGACAAAAGCTCATGAAGGGCTTACAAAAGATATAGCTTTTAGATTAACATAAGATTGACCTTGTTGCAACCTACTACACCACCCATAGTAGGCTTACTACACTTTCTCAGATCAAACTAACATTTCATTGCGTTGAACTTAGCTCACAGAGATCACATCGAAGGAAGTATGATATGAACATGGATAGCACTAAAGATCAAGCTTCACTTCATAACTCGTTAGAATAAGCTCATGAAGGGTACACCAAAGACAAAAGCTCATATATGGCTCACAAAAGACCTGGACGCAACCTATTACACTGCCGAGGTTGGCTTAGCACACTTTCTCATGTAACACTGACATTACATTTCGTTGAACTTAGCTAATAGAGATCACATGAGTAGAAGTATGATATGAACATGGCAAGCACTAAGGATCAAGCTTCACTTCATAACTCGTTAGAATAAGCTCATGAAGGGTACAACAAAGACAAAAGCTCATGAAGGGCTTACAAAAGAAATGGCTTTTAGATTAACAGAAGATTGACTTTGGTGCAACGTACTTCACCACCCATAGTAGGCTTAGCACACTTTGTCATGTCAAACTAACATTTCATTGCGTTGAACTTAGCTAATAGAGATCACATGTGTAGAAGTATGATATGAACAAGGCAAAGCACTAAGAATCAAACTTCACTTCATAACTCGTTAGAATAAGCTCATGAAGGGTACAACAAAGACAAAAGCTCATGAAGGGCTTACAAAAGACATGGCTTTTAGATTAACAGAAGATTGACCTGGATATATCCTACTACACCACCCATAGTAGGCTTAGTACACTTTCTCATGTCAAACTGACATTTCATTGCGTTGAACTTAGCTAACAGATATCACATGTGTAGAAGTATGATATAACATGGATAACACTAAAGATCAAGCATCACTTCATAACTCATTAGAATAAGCTCATGAAGGGTACACCAAAGACATAAGCTCATATAGGTCTCACAAAAGAAATGGCTTTTAGACTAACATAAGATTGACCTTGTTGCAACCTACTACACCACCCATAGTAGCCTTAGCACACTTTCTCAGGTCAAACTAACATTTCATTGCGTTGAACTTAGCTCACAGAGATCACATCGAAGGAAGTATGATATGAACATGGACAGCACTAAAGATCAAGCTTTACTTCATAACTCGTTAGAATAAGCGCATGAAGGGTACACAAAAGACATAAGTTCATATAGGGCTCACAAAAGACATGGCTTTTAGATTAGCAGAAGATTGACCTGGATGCAACCTATTACACCGCCGTGGTTGGCTTAGCACACTTTCTCATGTTAAACTGACATTAGATTCCGTTGAACTTAGCTAATAGAGATCACATGTGTAGAAGTATGATATGAACATGGCAAGCACTAAGGATCAAGCTTCACTTCATAACTCGTTAGAATAAGCTCATGAAGGGTACAACAAAGACAAAAGCTCATGAAGGGCTTACAAAAGAAATGGCTTTTAGATTAACAGAAGATTGACCTTGTTGCAACCAACTACACCACCCATAGTAAGCTTAGTACACTTTCTCATGTCAAACTGACATTTCATTGCGTTGAACTTAGCTAACAAAGATCACATGTGTTGAAGTATGATATAACATGGATAACACTAAAGATCAAGCATCACTTCATAACTCCTTAGAATAAGCTCATGAAGGGTACACCAAAGACATAAGCTCATATAGGTCTCACAAAAGACATGGCTTTTAGATTAGCAGAAGATTAACCGGGATGCAACCTATTACACCGCCGTGGTTGGCTTAGCATACTTTCTCATGTAAAACTGACATTACATTTCGTTGAACTTAGCTAATAGAGATCACATGTGTAGAAGTATGATATGAACATGGCAAGCACTAAGGATCAAGCTTCACTTCATAACTCGTTAGAATAAGCTCATGAAGGGTACACCAAAGACATATGCTCATATAGGTCTCACAAAAGAAATGGCTTTTAGACTAACATAAGATTGACCTTGTTGCAACCTACTACACCACCCATAGTAGCCTTAGCACACTTTCTCAGGTCAAACTAACATTTCATTGCGTTGAACTTAGCTCACAGAGATCACATCGAAGGAAGTATGATATGAACATGGACAGCACTAAAGATCAAGCTTTACTTCATAACTCGTTAGAATAAGCGCATGAAGGGTACACAAAAGACATAAGTTCATATAGGGCTCACAAAAGACATGGCTTTTAGATTAGCAGAAGATTGACCTGGATGCAACCTATTACACCGCCGTGGTTGGCTTAGCACACTTTCTCATGTTAAACTGACATTAGATTCCGTTGAACTTAGCTAATAGAGATCACATGTGTAGAAGTATAATATGAACATGGCAAGCACAAAGGATCAAGCTTCACTTCATAACTCGTTAGAATAAGCTCATGAAGGGTACAACAAAGACAAAAGCTCATGAAGGGCTTACAAAAGAAATGGCTTTTAGATTAACATAAGATTGACCTTGTTGCAACCTACTACACCACCCATAGTAGGCTTAGCACACTTTCTCAGGTCAAACTAACATTTCATTGCGTTGAACTTAGCTCACAGAGATCACATCGAAGGAAGTATAATATAAACATGGATAGCACTAAAGATCAAGCTTCACTTCATAACTCGTTAGAATAAGCTCATTAAGGGTACACCAAATACATAAGCTCATATATGGCTCACCAAAGACATGGCTTTTAGATTAGCAGAAGATTGACATGGATGCAACCTATTACACCGCCGTGGTTGGCTTAGCACACTTTCTCGTGTCAAACTGACATTACATTTCGTTGAACTTAGCTAATAGAGATCAGATGTATAGAAGTATGATATGAACATGGCAAGCACTAAGGATCAAGCTTCACTTCATAACTCGTTAGAATAAGCTCATGAAGGGTAAAACAAAGACAAAAGCTCATGAAGCGCTTACAAAAGAAATGGCTTTTAGATTAACAGAAGATTGACCTTGTTGCAACCTACTACACCACCCATAGTAGGCTTAGCATACTTTCTCATGTCAAACTAACATGTCATTAGGTTGAACTTAGCTAATAGAGATCACATGTGAGGAAGTATGATATGAACATGGATAGCACTAAAGATCAAGCTTCACTTCATAACTCGTTAGAATAAGCGCATGAAGTGTACACAAAAGACATAAGCTCATATAGGTCTCACAAAAGACATGGCTTTTCGATTAACAGAAGATTGACCTTGTTGTAACCTACTACACCACCCATAGTAGGATTAGTACACTTTCTCATGTCAAACTGACATTTCATTGCGTTGAACTTAGCTAACAGAGATCACATGTGTAGAAGTATGATATGAACATGGATAGCACTAAAGATCAAGCATCACTTCATAACTCCTTCGAATAAGCTCATGAAGGGTACACCAAAGACATAAGCTCATATAGGGCTCACAAAAGACATGGCTTTTAGATTAGCAGAAGATTGACTTTGTTGCAACCTACTACACCACCCATAGTCGGCTTAGCACACTTTCTCATGTCAAACTGACATTTCATTGCGTTAAACTTAGCTAATAGAGATCACATGTGTAGAAGTATGATATGAACATGGCAAGCACTAAGGATCAAGCTTCACTTCATAACTCGTTAGAATAAGCTCATGAAGGGTACAACAAAGACAAAAGCTCATGAAGGGCTTACAAAAGAAATGGCTTTTAGATTAACAGAAGATTGACCTTGTTGCAACCTACAACACCACCCATAGTAGGCTTAGCACACTTTCTCATGTCAAACTGACAATTTATTGCGTTGAACTTAGCTAATAGAGATCACATGTGAGGAAGTATAATATGAACATGGAACTAAAGATCAAGCTTCACTTCATAACACGTTAGAATAAGCTCATGAAGGGTACACCAAAGACAAAAGCTCATATAGGTCTCACAAAAGACATGGCTTTTAGATTAACAGAAGATTGACCTTGTTGTAACCTACTACACCACCCATAGTAGGCTTAGTACACTTTCTCATGTCAAACTAACATTTCATTGCGTTGAACTTAGCTAACAGAGATCACATGTGTAGAAGTATGATACGAACATGGATAGCACTAAAGATCAAGCATCACTTCATAACTCCTTCGAGTAAGCTCATGAAGGGTACACCAAAGACATAACCTCATATAGGGCTCACAAAAGACATGTCTTTTAGATTAGCAGAAGATTGACTTTGTTGCAACCTACTACACCACCCATAGTCGGCTTAGCACACTTTCTCATGTCAAACTGACATTTCATTGCGTTAAACTTAGCTAATAGAGATCACATGTGTAGAAGTATGATATGAACATGGCAAGCACTAAGGATCAAGCTTCACTTCATAACTCGTTAGAATAAGCTCATGAAGGGTACAACAAAGACAAAAGCTCATGAAGGGCTTACAAAAGAAATGGCTTTTAGATTAACAGAAGATTGACCTTGTTGCAACCTACAACACCACCCATAGTAGGCTTAGCACACTTTCTCATGTCAAACTGACATTTTATTGCGTTGAACTTAGCTAATAGAGATCACATGTGAGGAAGTATAATATGAACATGGAACTAAAGATCAAGCTTCACTTCATAACACGTTAGAATAAGCTCATGAAGGGTACACCAAAGACAAAAGCTCATATAGGTCTCACAAAAGACATGGCTTTTAGATTAACAGAAGATTGACCTTGTTGTAACCTACTACACCACCCATAGTAGGCTTAGTACACTTTCTCATGTCAAACTAACATTTCATTGCGTTGAACTTAGCTAACAGAGATCACATTTGTAGAAGTATGATACGAACATGGATAGCACTAAAGATCAAGCATCACTTCATAACTCCTTCGAGTAAGCTCATGAAGGGTACACCAAAGACATAACCTCATATAGGGCTCACAAAAGACATGTCTTTTAGATTAGCAGAAGATTGACTTTGTTGCAACCTACTACACCACCCATAGTCGGCTTAGCACACTTTCTCATGTCAAACTGACATTTCATTGCGTTAAACTTAGCTAATAGAGATCACATGTGTAGAAGTATGATATGAACATGGCAAGCACTAAGGATCAAGCTTCACTTCATAACTCGTTAGAATAAGCTCATGAAGGGTACAACAAAGACAAAAGCTCATGAAGGGCTTACAAAAGAAATGGCTTTTAGATTAACAGAAGATTGACTTTGTTGCAACCTACTACACCACCCATAGTCGGCTTAGCACACTTTCTCATGTCAAACTGACATTTCATTGCGTTAAACTTAGCTAATAGAGATCACATGTGTAGAAGTATGATATGAACATGGCAAGCACTAAGGATCAAGCTTCACTTCATAACTCGTTAGAATAAGCTCATGAAGGGTACAACAAAGACAAAAGCTCATGAAGGGCTTACAAAAGAAATGGCTTTTAGATTAACATAAGATTGACCTTATTGCAACCTACTACACCACCCATAGTAGGCTTAGCACACTTTCTCATGTCAAACTGACATTTTATTGCGTTGAACTTAGCTAATAGAGATCACATGTGAGGAAGTATAATATGAACATGGAACTAAAGATCAAGCTTCACTTCATAACTCGTTAGAATAAGCGCATGAAGTGTACACAAAAGACATAAGCTCATATAGGTCTCACAAAAGACATGGCTTTTAGATTAGCAGAAGATTGACCTGGATGCAACCTATTACACCGCCGTGGTTGGCTTAGCACACTTTCTCATGTCAATCTGACATTACATTTCGTTGAACTTAGCTAATAGAGATCACATGTGTAGAAGTATGATATGAACATGGCAAGCACTAAGGATCAAGCTTCACTTCATAACTCGTTAGAATAAGCTCATGAAGGGTACAACAAAGACATAAGCTCATATAGGGCTCACAAAAGACATGGCTTTTAGATTAGCAGAAGATTGACTTTGTTGCAACCTACTACACCACCCATAGTCGGCTTAGCACACTTTCTCATGTCAAACTGACATTTCATTGCGTTAAACTTAGCTAATAGAGATCACATGTGTAGAAGTATGATATGAACATGGCAAGCACTAAGGATCAAGCTTCACTTCATAACTCGTTAGAATAAGCTCATGAAGGGTACAACAAAGACAAAAGCTCATGAAGGGCTTACAAAAGAAATGGCTTTTAGATTAACAGAAGATTGACCTTGTTGCAACCTACAACACCACCCATAGTAGGCTTAGCACACTTTCTCATGTCAAACTGACATTTTATTGCGTTGAACTTAGCTAATAGAGATCACATGTGAGGAAGTATAATATGAACATGGAACTAAAGATCAAGCTTCACTTCATAACACGTTAGAATAAGCTCATGAAGGGTACACCAAAGACAAAAGCTCATATAGGTCTCACAAAAGACATGGCTTTTAGATTAACAGAAGATTGACCTTGTTGTAACCTACTACACCACCCATAGTAGGCTTAGTACACTTTCTCATGTCAAACTAACATTTCATTGCGTTGAACTTAGCTAACAGAGATCACATGTGTAGAAGTATGATACGAACATGGATAGCACTAAAGATCAAGCATCACTTCATAACTCCTTCGAGTAAGCTCATGAAGGGTACACCAAAGACATAACCTCATATAGGGCTCACAAAAGACATGTCTTTTAGATTAGCAGAAGATTGACTTTGTTGCAACCTACTACACCACCCATAGTCGGCTTAGCACACTTTCTCATGTCAAACTGACATTTCATTGCGTTAAACTTAGCTAATAGAGATCACATGTGTAGAAGTATGATATGAACATGGCAAGCACTAAGGATCAAGCTTCACTTCATAACTCGTTAGAATAAGCTCATGAAGGGTACAACAAAGACAAAAGCTCATGAAGGGCTTACAAAAGAAATGGCTTTTAGATTAACAGAAGATTGACTTTGTTGCAACCTACTACACCACCCATAGTCGGCTTAGCACACTTTCTCATGTCAAACTGACATTTCATTGCGTTAAACTTAGCTAATAGAGATCACATGTGTAGAAGTATGATATGAACATGGCAAGCACTAAGGATCAAGCTTCACTTCATAACTCGTTAGAATAAGCTCATGAAGGGTACAACAAAGACAAAAGCTCATGAAGGGCTTACAAAAGAAATGGCTTTTAGATTAACATAAGATTGACCTTATTGCAACCTACTACACCACCCATAGTAGGCTTAGCACACTTTCTCATGTCAAACTGACATTTTATTGCGTTGAACTTAGCTAATAGAGATCACATGTGAGGAAGTATAATATGAACATGGAACTAAAGATCAAGCTTCACTTCATAACTCGTTAGAATAAGCGCATGAAGTGTACACAAAAGACATAAGCTCATATAGGTCTCACAAAAGACATGGCTTTTAGATTAGCAGAAGATTGACCTGGATGCAACCTATTACACCGCCGTGGTTGGCTTAGCACACTTTCTCATGTCAATCTGACATTACATTTCGTTGAACTTAGCTAATAGAGATCACATGTGTAGAAGTATGATATGAACATGGCAAGCACTAAGGATCAAGCTTCACTTCATAACTCGTTAGAATAAGCTCATGAAGGGTACAACAAAGACATAAGCTCATATAGGGCTCACAAAAGACATGGC
This sequence comes from Lepidium didymum, assembly GCA_963920545.1. NCBI lineage: Eukaryota > Viridiplantae > Streptophyta > Magnoliopsida > Brassicales > Brassicaceae > Lepidium > Lepidium didymum. Next base: position 11,913,137 of record OY986981.1, on the reverse strand, counting down.
TTTTAGATTAGCAGAAGATTGACTTTGTTGCAACCTACTACACCACCCATAGTCGGCTTAGCACACTTTCTCATGTCAAACTGACATTTCATTGCGTTAAACTTAGCTAATAGAGATCACATGTGTAGAAGTATGATATGAACATGGCAAGCACTAAGGATCAAGCTTCACTTCATAACTCGTTAGAATAAGCTCATGAAGGGTACAACAAAGACAAAAGCTCATGAAGGGCTTACAAAAGAAATGGCTTTTAGATTAACAGAAGATTGACCTTGTTGCAACCTACTACACCACCCATAGTAGGCTTAGCACACTTTCTCATATCAAACTAACATTTCATTGCGTTGAACTTAGCTAATAGAGATCACATGTGAGGAAGTATAATATGAACATGGAACTAAAGATCAAGCTTCACTTCATAACACGTTAGAATAAGCTCATGAAGGGTACACCAAAGACAAAAGCTCATATAGGTTTCACAAAAGACATGGCTTTTAGATTAACAGAAGATTGACCTTGTTGTAACCTACTACACCACCCATAGTAGGCTTAGTACACTTTCTCATGTCAAACTGACATTTCATTGCGTTGAACTTAGCTAACAGAGATCACATGTGTAGAAGTATGATATGAACATGGATAGCACTAAAGATCAATCATCACTTCATAACTCCTTCGAATAAGCTCATGAAGGGTACACCAAAGACATAAGCTCATATAGGGCTCATAAAAGACATGGCTTTTAGATTAGCAGAAGATTGACTTTGTTGCAACCTACTACACCACCCATAGTCGGCTTAGCACACTTTCTCATGTCAAACTGACATTTCATTGCGTTAAACTTAGCTAATAGAGATCACATGTGTAGAAGTATGATATGAACATGGCAAGCACTAAGGATCAAGCTTCACTTCATAACTCGTTAGAATAAGCTCATGAAGGGTACAACAAAGACAAAAGCTCATGAAGGGCTTACAAAAGAAATGGCTTTTAGATTAACAGAAGATTGACCTTGTTGCAACCTACAACACCACCCATAGTAGGCTTAGCACACTTTCTCATGTCAAACTGACATTTTATTGCGTTGAACTTAGCTAATAGAGATCACATGTGAGGAAGTATATTATGAGCATGGAACTAAAGATCAAGCTTCACTTCATAACTCGTTAGAATAAGCGCATGAAGTGTACACAAAAGACATAAGCTCATATAGGTCTCACAAAAGACATGGCTTTTAGATTAACAGAAGATTGACCTGGATGCAACCTATTACACCGCCGTGGTTGGCTTAGCACACTTTCTCAGGTCAATCTGACATCACATTTCGTTGAACTTAGCTAATAGAGATCACATGTGTAGAAGTATGATATGAACATGGCAAGCACTAAGGATCAAGCTTCACTTCATAACTCGTTAGAATAAGCTCATGAAGGGTACAACAAAGACAAAAGCTCATGAAGGGCTTACAAAAGAAATGGCTTTTGGATTAACAGAAGATTGACTTTGGTGCAACCTACTACACCACCCATAGTAGGCTTAGCACACTTTCTCATGTCAAACTAACATTTCATTGCGTTGAACTTAGCTAATAGAGATCACATGTGTAGAAGTATGATATGAACAAGGCAAAGCACTAAGAATCAAACTTCACTTCATAACTCGTTAGAATAAGCTCATGAAGGGTACAACAAAGACAAAAGCTCATGAAGGGCTTACAAAAGACATGGCTTTTAGATTAACAGATAATTGACCTGGATATATCCTACTACACCACCCATAGTAGGCTTAGTACACTTTCTCATGTCAAACTGACATTTCATTGCGTTGAACTTAGCTAACAGATATCACATGTGTAGAAGTATGATATAACATGGATAACACTAAAGATCAAGCATCACTTCATAACTCTTTAGAATAAGCTCATGAAGGGTACACCAAAGACATAAGCTCATATAGGTCTCACAAAAGAAATAGCTTTTAGATTAACATAAGATTAACCTTGTTGCAACCTACTACACCACCCATAGTAGCCTTAGCACACTTTCTCAGGTCAAACTAACATTTCATTGCGTTGAACTTAGCTCACAGAGATCACATCGAAGGAAGTATGATATGAACATGGACAACACTAAAGATCAAGCTTTACTTCATAACTCGTTAGAATAAGCGCATGAAGGGTACACAAAAGACATAAGTTCATATAGGGCTCACAAAAGACATGGCTTTTAGATTAGCAGAAGATTGACCTGGATGCAACCTATTACACCGCCGTGGTTGGCTTAGCACACTTTCTCATGTTAAACTGACATTAGATTCCGTTGAACTTAGCTAATAGAGATCACATGTGTAGAAGTATGATATGAACATGGCAAGCACTAAGGATCAAGCTTCACTTCATAACTCGTTAGAATAAGCTCATGAAGGGTACAACAAAGACAAAAGCTCATGAAGGGCTTACAAAAGAAATGGCTTTTAGATTAACAGAAGATTGACCTTGTTGCAACCTACTACACCACCCATAGTAGGCTTAGCACACTTTCTCAGGTCAAACTAACATTTCATTGCGTTGAACTTAGCTCACAGAGATCACATCGAAGGAAGTATAATATAAACATGGATAGCACTAAAGATCAAGCTTCACTTCATAACTCGTTAGAATAAGCTCATTAAGGGTACACCAAATACATAAGCTCATATATGGCTCACCAAAGACATGGCTTTTAGATTAGCAGAAGATTGACATGGATGCAACCTATTACACCGCCGTGGTTGGCTTAGCACACTTTCTCGTGTCAAACTGACATTACATTTCGTTGAACTTAGCTAATAGAGATCAGATGTATAGAAGTATGATATGAACATGGCAAGCACTAAGGATCAAGCTTCACTTCATAACTCGTTAGAATAAGCTCATGAAGGGTAAAACAAGGACAAAAGCTCATGAAGGGCTTACAAAAGAAATGGCTTTTAGATTAACAGAAGATTGACCTTGTTGCAACCTACTACACCACCCATAGTAGGCTTAGCATACTTTCTCATGTCAAACAAACATGTCATTACGTTGAACTTAGCTAATAGAGATCACATGTGAGGAAGTATGATATGAACATGGATAGCACTAAAGATCAAGCTTCACTTCATAACTCGTTAGAATAAGCGCATGAAGTGTACACAAAAGACATAAGCTCATATAGGTCTCACAAAAGACATGGCTTTTAGATTAACAGAAGATTGACCTTGTTGTAACCTACTACACCACCCATAGTAGGATTAGTACACTTTCTCATGTCAAACTGACATTTCATTGCGTTGAACTTAGCTAACAGAGATCACATGTGTAGAAGTATGATATGAACATGGATAGCACTAAAGATCAAGCATCACTTCATAACTCCTTCGAATAAGCTCATGAAGGGTACACCAAAGACATAAGCTCATATAGGGCTCACAAAAGACATGGCTTTTAGATTAGCAGAAGATTGACTTTGTTGCAACCTACTACACCACCCATAGTCGGCTTAGCACACTTTCTCATGTCAAACTGACATTTCATTGCGTTAAACTTAGCTAATAGAGATCACATGTGTAGAAGTATGTTTTGAACATGGCAAGCACTAAGGATCAAGCTTCACTTCATAACTCGTTAGAATAAGCTCATGAAGGTTACAACAAAGACAAAAGCCTATGAAGGGCTTACAAAAGAAATGGCTTTTAGATTAACAGAAGATTGACCTTGTTGCAACCTACAACACCACCCATAGTAGGCTTAGCACACTTTCTCATGTCAAACTGACATTTTATTGCGTTGAACTTAGCTAATAGAGATCACATGTGACGAAGTATAATATGAACATGGAACTAAAGATCAAGCTTCACTTCATAACACGTTAGAATAAGCTCATGAAGGGTACACCAAAGACATAACCTCATATAGGGCTCACAAAAGACATGTCTTTTAGATTAGCAGAAGATTGACTTTGTTGCAACCTACTACACCACCCATAGTCGGCTTAGCACACTTTCTCATGTCAAACTGACATTTCATTGCGTTAAACTTAGCTAATAGAGATCACATGTGTAGAAGTATGATATGAACATGGCAAGCACTAAGGATCAAGCTTCACTTCATAACTCGTTAGAATAAGCTCATGAAGGGTACAACAAAGACAAAAGCTCATGAAGGGCTTACAAAAGAAATGGCTTTTAGATTAACAGAAGATTGACTTTGTTGCAACCTACTACACCACCCATAGTCGGCTTAGCACACTTTCTCATGTCAAACTGACATTTCATTGCGTTAAACTTAGCTAATAGAGATCACATGTGTAGAAGTATGATATGAACATGGCAAGCACTGAGGATCAAGCTTCACTTCATAACTCGTTAGAATAAGCTCATGAAGGGTACAACAAAGACAAAAGCTCATGAAGGGCTTACAAAAGAAATGGCTTTTAGATTAACATAAGATTGACCTTATTGCAACCTACTACACCACCCATAGTAGGCTTAGCACACTTTCTCATGTCAAACTGACATTTTATTGCGTTGAACTTAGCTAATAGAGATCACATGTGAGGAAGTATAATATGAACATGGAACTAAAGATCAAGCTTCACTTCATAACTCGTTAGAATAAGCGCATGAAGTGTACACAAAAGACATAAGCTCATATAGGTCTCACAAAAGACATGGCTTTTAGATTAGCAGAAGATTGACCTGGATGCAACCTATTACACCGCCGTGGTTGGCTTAGCACACTTTCTCATGTCAATCTGACATTACATTTCGTTGAACTTAGCTAATAGAGATCACATGTGTAGAAGTATGATATGAACATGGCAAGCACTAAGGATCAAGCTTCACTTCATAACTCGTTAGAATAAGCTCATGAAGGGTACAACAAAGACATAAGCTCATATAGGGCTCACAAAAGACATGGCTTTTAGATTAGCAGAAGATTGACTTTGTTGCAACCTACTACACCACCCATAGTCGGCTTAGCACACTTTCTCATGTCAAACTGACATTTCATTGCGTTAAACTTAGCTAATAGAGATCACATGTGTAGAAGTATGATATAAACATGGCAAGCACTAAGGATCAAGCTTCACTTCATAACTCGTTAGAATAAGCTCATGAAGGGTACAACAAAGACAAAAGCTCATGAAGGGCTTACAAAAGAAATGGCTTTTAGATTAACAGAAGATTGACCTTGTTGCAACCTACTACACCACCCATAGTAGGCTTAGCACACTTTCTCATATCAAACTAACATTTCATTGCGTTGAACTGAGCTAATAGAGATCACATGTGAGGAAGTATAATATGAACATGGAACTAAAGATCAAGCTTCACTTCATAACACGTTAGAATAAGCTCATGAAGGGTACACCAAAGACAAAAGCTCATATAGGTCTCACAAAAGACATGGCTTTTAGATTAACAGAAGATTGACCTTGTTGTAACCTACTACACCACCCATAGTAGGCTTAGTACACTTTCTCATGTCAAACTGACATTTCATTGCGTTGAACTTATCTAACAGAGATCACATGTGTAGAAGTATGATATGAACATGGATAGCACTAAAGATCAAGCATCACTTCATAACTCCTTCGAATAAGCTCATGAAGGGTACACCAAAGACATAAGCTCATATAGGGCTCACAAAAGACATGGCTTTTAGATTAGCAGAAGATTGACTTTGTTGCAACCTACTACACCACCCATAGTCGGCTTAGCACACTTTCTCATGTCAAACTGACATTTCATTGCGTTAAACTTAGCTAATAGAGATCACATGTGTAGAAGTATGATATGAACATGGCAAGCACTAAGGATCAAGCTTCACTTCATAACTCGTTAGAATAAGCTCATGAAGGGTACAACAAAGACAAAAGCTCATGAAGGGCTTACAAAAGAAATGGCTTTTAGATTAACAGAAGATTGACCTTGTTGCAACCTAGAACACCACCCATAGTAGGCTTAGCACACTTTCTCATGTCAAACTGACATTTTATTGCGTTGAACTTAGCTAATAGAGATCACATGTGAGGAAGTATAATATGAGCATGGAACTAAAGATCAAGCTTCACTTCATAACTCGTTAGAATAAGCGCATGAAGTGTACACAAAAGACATAAGCTCATATAGGTCTCACAAAAGACATGGCTTTTAGATTAGCAGAAGATTGACATGGATGCAACCTATTACACCGCCGTGGTTGGCTTAGCACACTTTCTCATGTCAATCTGACATTACATTTCGTTGAACTTAGCTAATAGAGATCACATGTGTAGAAGTATGATATGAACATGGCAAGCACTAAGGATCAAGCTTCACTTCATAACTCGTTAGAATAAGCTCATGAAGGGTACAACAAAGACAAAAGCTCATGAAGGGCTTACAAAAGAAATGGCTTTTAGATTAACAGAAGATTGACTTTGGTGCAACCTACTACACCACCCATAGTAGGCTTAGCACACTTTCTCATGTCAAACTAACATTTCATTGCGTTGAACTTAGCTAATAGAGATCACATGTGTAGAAGTATGATATGAACAAGGCAAAGCACTAAGAATCAAACTTCACTTCATAACTCGTTAGAATAAGCTCATGAAGGGTACAACAAAGACAAAAGCTCATGAAGGGCTTACAAAAGACATGGCTTTTAGATTAACAGAAGATTGACCTTGTTGCAACCTACTACACCACCCATAGTAGGTTTAGTACACTTTCTCATGTCAAACTGACATTTCATTGCGTTGAACTTAGCTAATAGAGATCACATCGAAGGAAGTATGATATGAACATGGACAGCACTAAAGATCAAGCTTCACTTCATAACTCGTTAGAATAAGCGCATGAAGGGTACACAAAAGACATAAGCTCATATAGGGCTCACAAAAGACATGGCTTCTAGATTAGCAGAAGATTGACCTGGATGCAACCTATTACACCGCCGTGGTTGGCTTAACACACTTTCTCATGTCAAACTGACATTACATTTCGTTGAACTTAGCTAATAGAGATCACATGTGTAGAAGCATGATATGAACATGGCAAGCACTAAGGATCAAGCTTCACTTCATAACTCGTTAGAATAAGCTCATGAAGGGTACAACAAAGACAAAAGCTCATGAAGGGCTTACAAAAGAAATGGCTTTTAGATTAACAGAAGATTGACCTTGTTGCAACCTACAACACCACCCATAGTAGGCTTAGCACACTTTCTCATGTCAAACTGACATTTTATTGCGTTGAACTTAGCTAATAGAGATCACATGTGAGGAAGTATAATATGAGCATGGAACTAAAGATCAAGCTTCACTTCATAACTCGTTAGAATAAGCGCATGAAGTGTACACAAAAGACATAAGCTCATATAGGTCTCACAAAAGACATGGCTTTTAGATTAGCAGAAGATTGACCTGGATGCAACCTATTACACCGCCGTGGTTGGCTTAGCACACTTTCTCAGGTCAATCTGACATCACATTTCGTTGAACTTAGCTAATAGAGATCACATGTGTAGAAGTATGATATGAACATGGCAAGCACTAAGGATCAAGCTTCACTTCATAACTCGTTAGAATAAGCTCATGAAGGGTACAACAAAGACAAAAGCTCATGAAGGGCTTACAAAAGAAATGGCTTTTGGATTAACAGAAGATTGACTTTGGTGCAACCTACTACACCACCCATAGTAGGCTTAGCACACTTTCTCATGTCAAACTAACATTTCATTGCGTTGAACTTAGCTAATAGAGATCACATGTGTAGAAGTATGATATGAACAAGGCAAAGCACTAAGAATCAAACTTCACTTCATAACTCGTTAGAATAAGCTCATGAAGGGTACAACAAAGACAAAAGCTCATGAAGGGCTTACAAAAGACATGGCTTTTAGATTAACAGAAGATTGACCTTGTTGCAACCTACTACACCACCCATAGTAGGCTTAGTACACTTTCTCATGTCAAACTGACATTTCATTGCGTTGAACTTAGCTAATAGAGATCACATCGAAGGAAGTATGATATGAACATGGACAGCACTAAAGATCAAGCTTCACTTCATAACTCGTTAGAATAAGCGCATGAAGGGTACACAAAAGACATAAGCTCATATAGGGCTCACAAAAGACATGGCTTTTAGATTAGCAGAAGATTGACCTGGATGCAACCTATTACGCCGCCGTGGTTGGCTTAGCACACTGTCTCATGTCAAACTGACATTACATTTCGTTGAACTTAGCTAATAGAGATCACATGTGTAGAAGTATGATATGAACATGGCAAGCACTAAGGATCAAGCTTCACTTCATAACTCGTTAGAATAAGCTCATGAAGGGTACAACAAAGACAAAAGCTCATGAAGGGCTTACAAAAGAAATGGCTTTTAGATTAACAGAAGATTGACTTTGGTGCAACCTACTACACCACCCATAGTAGGCTTAGCACACTTTCTCATGTCAAACTAACATTTCATTGCGTTGAACTTAGCTAATAGAGATCACATCGAAGGAAGTATGATATGAACATGGACAGCACTAAAGATCAAGCTTCATTTCATAACTCGTTAGAATAAGCGCATGAAGGGTACACAAAAGACATAAGCTCATATAGGTCTCACAAAAGACATGGCTTTTAGATTAGCAGAAGATTGACCTGGATGCAACCTAGTACACCGCCGTGGTTGGCTTAGCACACTTTCTCATGTCAATCTGACATTACATTTCGTTGAACTTAGCTAATAGAGATCACATGTGTAGAAGTATGATATGAACATGGCAAGCACTAAGGATCAAGCTTCACTTCATAACTCGTTAGAATAAGCTCATGAAGGGTACAACAAAGACAAAAGCTCATGAAGGGCTTACAAAAGAAATGGCTTTTAGATTAACAGAAGATTGACTTTGGTGCAACCTACTACACCACCCATAGTAGGCTTAGCACACTTTCTCATGTCAAACTAACATTTCATTGCGTTGAACTTAGCTAATAGAGATCACATGTGTAGAAGTATGATATGAACAAGGCAAAGCACTAAGAATCAAACTTCACTTCATAACTCGTTAGAATAAGCTCATGAAGGGTACAACAAAGACAAAAGCTCATGAAGGGCTTACAAAAGACATGGCTTTTAGATTAACAGAAGATTGACCTTGTTGCAACCTACTACACCACCCATAGTAGGCTTAGTACACTTTCTCATGTCAAACTGACATTTCATTGCGTTGAACTTAGCTAATAGAGATCACATCGAAGGAAGTATGATATGAACATGGACAGCACTAAAGATCAAGCTTCACTTCATAACTCGTTAGAATAAGCGCATGAAGGGTACACAAAAGACATAAGCTCATATAGGGCTCACAAAAGACATGGCTTTTAGATTAGCAGAAAATTGACCTGGATGCAACCTATTACACCGCCGTGGTTGGCTTAACACACTTTCTCATGTCAAACTGACATTACATTTCGTTGAACTTAGCTAATAGAGATCACATGTGTAGAAGCATGATATGAACATGGCAAGCACTAAGGATCAAGCTTCACTTCATAACTCGTTAGAATAAGCTCATGAAGGGTACAACAAAGACAAAAGCTCATGAAGGGCTTACAAAAGAAATGGCTTTTAGATTAACAGAAGATTGACCTTGTTGCAACCTACAACACCACCCATAGTAGGCTTAGCACACTTTCTCATGTCAAACTGACATTTTATTGAGTTGAACTTAGCTAATAGAGATCACATGTGAGGAAGTATAATATGAGCATGGAACTAAAGATCAAGCTTCACTTCATAACACGTTAGAATAAGCTCATGAAGGGTACACCAAAGACAAAAGCTCATATAGGTCTCACAAAAGACATGGCTTTTAGATTAACAGAAGATTGACCTTGTTGTAACCTACTACACTACCCATAGTAGGCTTAGTACACTTTCTCATGTCAAACTGACATTTCATTGCGTTGAACTTAGCTAACAGAGATCACATGTGTAGAAGTATGATATGAACATGGATAGCACTAAAGATCAAGCATCACTTCATAACTCCTTCGAATAAGCTCATGAAGGGTACACCAAAGACATAAGCTCATATAGGGCTCACAAAAGACATGGCTTTTAGATTAGCAGAAGATTGACTTTGTTGCAACCTACTACACCACCCATAGTCGGCTTAGCACACTTTCTCATGTCAAACTGACATTTCATTGCGTTAAACTTAGCTAATAGAGATCACATGTGTAGAAGTATGATATGAACATGGCAAGCACTAAGGATCAAGCTTCACTTCATAACTCGTTAGAATAAGCTCATGAAGGGTACAACAAAGACAAAAGCTCATGAAGGGCTTACAAAAGAAATGGCTTTTAGATTAACAGAAGATTGACCTTGTTGCAACCTACAACACCACCCATAGTAGGCTTAGCACACTTTCTCATGTCAAACTGACATTTTATTGCGTTGAACTTAGCTAATAGAGATCACATGTGAGGAAGTATAATATGAGCATGGAACTAAAGATCAAGCTTCACTTCATAACTCGTTAGAATAAGCGCATGAAGTGTACACAAAAGACATAAGCTCATATAGGTCTCACAAAAGACATGGCTTTTAGATTAGCAGAAGATTGACCTGGATGCAACCTATTACACCGCCGTGGTTGGCTTAGCACACTTTCTCAGGTCAATCTGACATCACATTTCGTTGAACTTAGCTAATAGAGATCACATGTGTAGAAGTATGATATGAACATGGCAAGCACTAAGGATCAAGCTTCACTTCATAACTCGTTAGAATAAGCTCATGAAGGGTACAACAAAGACAAAAGCTCATGAAGGGCTTACAAAAGAAATGGCTTTTAGATTAACAGAAGATTGACTTTGGTGCAACCTACTACACCACCCATAGTAGGCTTAGCACACTTTCTCATGTCAAACTAACATTTCATTGCGTTGAACTTAGCTAATAGAGATCACATGTGTAGAAGTATGATATGAACAAGGCAAAGCACTAAGAATCAAACTTCACTTCATAACTCGTTAGAATAAGCTCATGAAGGGTACAACAAAGACAAAAGCTCATGAAGGGCTTACAAAAGACATGGCTTTTAGATTAACAGAAGATTGACCTTGTTGCAACCTACTACACCACCCATAGTAGGCTTAGTACACTTTCTCATGTCAAACTGACATTTCATTGCGTTAAACTTAGCTAATAGAGATCACATCGAAGGAAGTATGATATAAACATGGACAGCACTAAAGATCAAGCTTCACTTCATAACTCGTTAGAATAAGCGCATGAAGGGTACACAAAAGACATAAGCTCATATAGGGCTCACAAAAGACATGGCTTTTAGATTAGCAGAAAATTGACCTGGATGCAACCTATTACGCCGCCGTGGTTGGCTTAGCACACTGTCTCATGTCAAACTGACATTACATTTCGTTGAACTTAGCTAATAGAGATCACATGTGTAGAAGTATGATATGAACATGGCAAGCACTAAGGATCAAGCTTCACTTCATAACTCGTTAGAATAAGCTCATGAAGGGTACAACAAAGACATAAGCTCATGAAGGGCTTACAAAAGAAATGGCTTTTAGATTAACATAAGATTGACATTGTTGCAACCTACTACACCACCCATAGTCGGCTTAGCACACTTTCTCATGTCAAACTGACATTTCATTGCGTTAAACTTAACTAATAGAGATCACATGTGTAGAAGTATGATATGAACATGGCAAGCACTAAGGATCAAGCTTCACTTCATAACTCGTTAGAATAAGCTCATGAAGGGTACAACAAAGACAAAAGCTCATGAAGGGCTTACAAAAGAAATGGCTTTTAGATTAACAGAAGATTGACCTTGTTGCAACCTACTACACCACCCATAGTAGGCTTAGCACACTATCTCATGTCAAACTGACATTTCATTGCGTTGAACTTAGCTAATAGAGGTCACATGTGAGGAAGTATGATATGAACATGGAACTAAAGATCAAGCTTCACTTCATAACTCGTTAGAATAAGCGCATGAAGTGTACACAAAAGACATAAGCTCATATAGGTCTCACAAAAGACATGGCTTTTAGATTAGCAGAAGATTGACCTGGATGCAACCTATTACACCGCCGTGGTTGGCTTAGCACACTTTCTCATGTCAATCTGACATTACATTTCGTTGAACTTAGCTAATAAAGATCACATGTGTAGAAGTATGATATGAACATGGCAAGCACTAAGGATCAAGCTTCACTTCATAACTCGTTAGAATAAGCTCATGAAGGGTACAACAAAGACAAAAGCTCATGAAGGGCTTACAAAAGAAATGGCTTTTAGATTAACAGAAGATTGACTTTGGTGCAACCTACTACACCACCCATAGTAGGCTTAGCACACTTTCTCATGTCAAACTAACATTTCATTGCGTTGAACTTAGCTAATAGAGATCACATGTGTAGAAGTATGATATGAACAAGGCAAAGCACTAAGAATCAAACTTCACTTCATAACTCGTTAGAATAAGCTAGTGAAGGGTACAACAAAGACAAAAGCTCATGAAGGGCTTACAAAAGACATGGCTTTTAGATTAACAGAAGATTGACCTTGTTGCAACCTACTACACCACCCATAGTAGGCTTAGTACACTTTCTCATGTCAAACTGACATTTCATTGCGTTGAACTTAGCTAATAGAGATCACATCGAAGGAAGTATGATATGAACATGGACAGCACTAAAGATCAAGCTTCACTTCATAACTCGTTAGAATAAGCGCATGAAGGGTACACAAAAGACATAAGCTCATATAGGGCTCACAAAAGACATGGCTTTTAGATTAGCAGAAGATTGACCTGGATGCAACCTATTACACCGCCGTGGTTGGCTTAACACACTTTCTCATATCAAACTGACATTACATTTCGTTGAACTTAGCTAATAGAGATCACATGTGTAGAAGTATGATATGAACATGGCAAGCACTAAGGATCAAGCTTCACTTCATAACTCGTTACAATAAGCTCATGAAGGGTACAACAAAGACAAAAGCTCATGAAGGGCTTACAAAAGAAATGGCTTTTAGATTAACAGAAGATTGACTTTGGTGCAACCTACTACACCACCCATAGTAGGCTTAGCACACTTTCTCATGTCAAACTAACATTTCATTGCGTTGAACTTAGCTAATAGAGATCACATGTGTAGAAGTATGATATGAACAAGGCAAAGCACTAAGAATCAAACTTCACTTCATAACTCGTTAGAATAAGCTCATGAAGGGTACAACAAAGACAAAAGCTCATGAAGGGCTTACAAAAGACATGGCTTTTAGATTAACAGAAGATTGACCTTGTTGCAACCTACTACACCACCCATAGTAGGCTTAGTACACTTTCTCATGTCAAACTGACATTTCATTGCGTTGAACTTAGCTAATAGAGATCACATCGAAGGAAGTATGATATGAACATGGACAGCACTAAAGATCAAGCTTCACTTCATAACTCGTTAGAATAAGCGCATGAAGGGGACACAAAAGACATAAGCTCATATAGGGCTCACAAAAGACATGGCTTTTAGATTAACAGAAGATTGACCTTGTTGCAACCTACTACACCACCCATAGTAGGCTTAGTACACTTTCTCATGTCAAACTGACATTACATTTCGTTGAACTTAGCTAATAGAGATCACATCGAAGGAAGTATGATATGAACATGGACAGCACTAAAGATCAAGCTTCACTTCATAACTAGTTAGAATAAGCGCATGAAGGGTACACAAAAGACATAAGCTCATATAGGGCTCACAAAAGACATGGCTTTTAGATTAGCAGAAGATTGACCTGGATGCAACCTATTACACCGCCGTGGTTGGCTTAACACACTTTCTCATGTCAAACTGACATTACATTTCGTTGAACTTAGCTAATAGAGATCACATGTGTAGAAGCATGATATGAACATGGCAAGCACTAAGGATCAAGCTTCACTTCATAACTCGTTAGAATAAGCTCATGAAGGGTACAACAAAGACAAAAGCTCATGAAGGGCTTACAAAAGAAATGGCTTTTAGATTAACAGAAGATTGACCTTGTTGCAACCTACAACACCACCCATAGTAGGCTTAGCACACTTTCTCATGTCAAACTGACATTTTATTGCGTTGAACTTAGCTAATAGAGATCACATGTGAGGAAGTATAATATGAGCATGGAACTAAAGATCAAGCTTCACTTCATAACTCGTTAGAATAAGCGCATGAAGTGTACACAAAAGACATAAGCTCATATAGGTCTCAAAAAAGGCATGGCTTTTAGATTAGCAGAAGATTGACCTGGATGCAACCTATTACACCGCCGTGGTTGGCTTAGCACACTTTCTCAGGTCAATCTGATATCACATTTCGTTGAACTTAGCTAATAGAGATCACATGTGTAGAAGTATGATATGAACATGGCAAGCACTAAGGATCAAGCTTCACTTCATAACTCGTTAGAATAAGCTCATGAAGGGTACAACAAAGACAAAAGCTCATGAAGGGCTTACAAAACAAATGGCTTTTAGATTAACAGAAGATTGACTTTGGTGCAACCTACTACACCACCCATAGTAGGCTTAGCACACTTTCTCATGTCAAACTAACATTTCATTGCGTTGAACTTAGCTAATAGAGATCACATGTGTAGAAGTATGATATGAACAAGGCAAAGCACTAAGAATCAAACTTCACTTCATAACTCGTTAGAATAAGCTAATGAAGGGTACAACAAAGACAAAAGCTCATGAAGGGCTTACAAAAGACATGGCTTTTAGATTAACAGAAGATTGACCTTGTTGCAACCTACTACACCACCCATAGTAGGTTTAGTACACTTTCTCATGTCAAACTGACATTTCATTGCGTTGAACTTAGCTAATAGAGATCACATCGAAGGAAGTATGATATGAACAAGGACAGCACTAAAGATCAAGCTTCACTTCATAACTCGTTAGAATAAGCGCATGAAGGGTACACAAAAGACATAAGCTCATATAGGGCTCACAAAAGACATGGCTTTTAGATTAGCAGAAGATTGACCTGGATGCAACCTATTACACCGCCGTGGTTGGCTTAACACACTTTCTCATGTCAAACTGACATTACATTTCGTTGAACTTAGCTAATAGAGATCACATGTGTAGAAGTATGATATGAACATGGCAAGCACTAAGGATCAAGCTTCACTTCATAACTCGTTAGAATAAGCTCATGAAGGGTACAACAAAGACATAAGCTCATGAAGGGCTTACAAAAGAAATGGCTTTTAGATTAACATAAGATTGACATTGTTGCAACCTACTACACCACCCATAGTCGGCTTAGCACACTTTCTCATGTCAAACTGACATTTCATTGCGTTAAACTTAGCTAATAGAGATCACATGTGTAGAAGTATGATATGAACATGGCAAGCACTAAGGATCAAGCTTAACTTCATAACTCGTTAGAATAAGCTCATGAAGGGTACAACAAAGACAAAAGCTCATGAAGGGCTTACAAAAGAAATGGCTTTTAGATTAACAGAAGATTGACCTTGTTGCAACCTACTACACCACCCATAGTAGGCTTAGCACACTATCTCATGTCAAACTGACATTTCATTGCGTTGAACTTAGCTAATAGAGATCACATGTGAGGAAGTATGATATGAACATGGAACTAAAGATCAAGCTTCACTTCATAACTCGTTAGAATAAGCGCATGAAGTGTACACAAAAGACATAAGCTCATATAGGTCTCACAAAAGACATGGCTTTACGATTAGCAGAAGATTGACCTGGATGCAACCTATTACACCGCCGTGGTTGGCTTAGCACACTTTCTCATGTCAATCTGACATTACATTTCGTTAAACTTAGCTAATAGAGATCACATGTGTAGAAGTATGATATGAACATGGCAAGCACTAAGGATCAAGCTTCACTTCATAACTCGTTAGAATAAGCTCATGAAGGGTACAACAAAGACAAAAGCTCATGAAGGGCTTACAAAAGAAATGGCTTTTAGATTAACAGAAGATTGACTTTGGTGCAACCTACTACACCACCCATAGTAGGCTTAGCACACTTTCTCATGTCAAACTAACATTTCATTGCGTTGAACTTAGCTAATAGAGATCACATGTGTAGAAGTATGATATGAACAAGGCAAAGCACTAAGAATCAAACTTCACTTCATAACTCGTTAGAATAAGCTCATGAAGGGTACAACAAAGACAAAAGCTCATGAAGGGCTTACAAAAGACATGGCTTTTAGATTAACAGAAGATTGACCTTGTTGCAACCTACTACACCACCCATAGTAGGCTTAGTACACTTTCTCATGTCAAACTGACATTTCATTGCGTTGAACTTAGCTAATAGAGATCACATCGAAGGAAGTATGATATGAACATGGACAGCACTAAAGATCAAGCTTCACTTCATAACTCGTTAGAATAAGTGCATGAAGGGTACACAAAAGACATAAGCTCATATAGGGCTCACAAAAGACATGGCTTTTAGATTAACAGAAGATTGACCTTGTTGCAACCTACTACACCACCCATAGTAGGCTTAGTACACTTTCTCATGTCAAACTGACATTACATTTCGTTGAACTTAGCTAATAGAGATCACATCGAAGGAAGTATGATATGAACATGGACAGCACTAAAGATCAAGCTTCACTTCATAACTCGTTAGAATAAGCGCATGAAGGGTACACAAAAGACATAAGCTCATATAGGGCTCACAAAAGACATGGCTTTTAGATTAGCAGAAGATTGACCTGGATGCAACCTATTACACCGCCGTGGTTGGCTTAACACACTTTCTCATGTCAAACTGACATTACATTTCGTTGAACTTAGCTAATAGAGATCACATGTGTAGAAGCATGATATGAACATGGCAAGCACTAAGGATCAAGCTTCACTTCATAACTCGTTAGAATAAGCTCATGAAGGGTACAACAAAGACAAAAGCTCATGAAGGGCTTACAAAAGAAATGGCTTTTAGATTAACAGAAGATTTACCTTGTTGCAACCTACAACACCACCCATAGTAGGCTTAGCACACTTTCTCATGTCAAACTAACATTTTATTGCGTTGAACTTAGCTAATAGAGATCACATGTGAGGAAGTATAATATGAGCATGGAACTAAAGATCAAGCTTCACTTCATAACTCGTTAGAATAAGCGCATGAAGTGTACACAAAAGACATAAGCTCATATAGGTCTCACAAAAGACATGGCTTTTAGATTAGCAGAAGATTGACCTGGATGCAACCTATTACACCGCCGTGGTTGGCTTAGCACACTTTCTCATGTCTATCTGACATTACATTTCGTTGAACTTAGCTAATAGAGATCACATGTGTAGAAGTATGATATGAACATGGCAAGCACTAAGGATCAAGCTTCACTTCATAACTCGTTAGAATAAGCTCATGAAGTGTACAACAAAGACAAAAGCTCATGAAGGGCTTACAAAAGAAATGGCTTTTAGATTAACAGAAGATTGACTTTGGTGCAACCTACTACACCACCCATAGTAGGCTTAGCACACTTTCTCATGTCAAACTAACATTTCATTGCGTTGAACTTAGCTAATAGAGATCACATGTGTAGAAGTATGATATAAACAAGGCAAAGCACTAAGAATCAAACTTCACTTCATAACTCGTTAGAATAAGCTCATGAAGGGTACAACAAAGACAAAAGCTCATGAAGGGCTTACAAAAGACATGGCTTTTAGATTAACAGAATATTGACCTTGTTGCAACCAACTACACCACCCATAGTAGGCTTAGTACACTTTCTAATGTCAAACTGACATTTCATTGCGTTGAACTTAGATAATAGATATCACATCGAAGGAAGTATGATATGAATATGGACAGCACTAAAGATCAAGCTTTACTTCATAACTCGTTAGAATAAGCGCATGAAGGGTACACAAAAGACATAAGCTCATATAGGTCTCACAAAAGACATGGCTTTTAGATTAGCAGAAGATTAACCGGGATGCAACCTATTACACCGCCGTGGTTGGCTTAGCATACTTTCTCATGTCAAACTTACATTACATTTCGTTGAACTTAGCTAATAGAGATCACATGTGTAGAAGTATGATATGAACATGGCAAGCACTAAGGATCAAGCTTCACTTCATAACTCGTTAGAATAAGCTCTTGAAGGGTACAACAAAGACAAAAGCTCATGAAGGGCTTACAAAAGAAATGGCTTTTAGATTAACAGAAGATTAACCTTGTTGCAACCTACTACACAACCCATAGTAGGCTTAGCACACTTTCTCATGTCAAACTGACATTTCATTGCGTTGAACTTAGCTAATAGAGATCACATCGAAGGAAGTATGATATGAACATGGACAACACTAAAGATCAAGCTTCACTTCATAACTCGTTAGAATAAGAGCATGAAGGGTACACAAAAGACATAAGCTCATATAGGGCTCACAAAAGACATGGCTTTTAGATTAGCAGAAGATTAACCGGGATGCAACCTATTACACCGCCGTGGTTGGCTTAGCACACATTCTCATGTTAAACTGACATTAGATTCCGTTGAAATTAGCTAATAGAGATCACATGTGTAGAAGTATGATATGAACATGGCAAGCACTAAGGATCAAGCTTCACTTCATAACTCGTTAGAATAAGCTCATGAAGGGTACAACAAAGACAAAAGCTCATGAAGGGCTTACAAAAGAAATGGCTTTTAGATTGACATAAGATTGACCTTGTTGCAACCTACTACACCACCCATAGTAGCCTTAGCACACTTTCTCAGGTCAAACTAACATTTCGTTGCGTTGAACTTAGCTCACAGAGATAACATCGAAGGAAGTATGATATGAACATGGATAGCACTAAAGATAAAGCTTCACTTCATAACTCGTTAGAATAAGCTCATGAAGGGTACACCAAAGAGAAAAGCTCATATATGGCTCACAAAAGACATGGCTTTTAGATTAGCAGAAGATTGACCTGGATGCAACCTATTACACCGCCGTGGTTGGCTTAGCACACTTTCTCATGTCAATCTGACATTACATTTCGTTGAACTTAGCTAATAGAGATCACATGTGTAGAAGTATGATATGAACATGGCCAGCACTAAGGATCAAGCTTCACTTCATAACTCGTTAGAATAAGCTCATGAAGGGTACAACAAAGACATAAGCTCATGAAGGGCTTACAAAAGAAATGGCTTTTAGATTAACATAAGATTGACCTTGTTGCAACCTACTACACCACCCATAGTAGCCTTAGCACACTTTCTCAGGTCAAACTAACATTTCATTGCGTTGAACTTAGCTCACAGAGATCACATCGAAGGAAGTATGATATGAACATGGATAGCACTAAAGATAAAGATTCACTTCATAAGTCGTTAGAATAAGCTCATGAAGGGTACACCAAAGAGAAAAGCTCATATATGGCTCACAAAAGACATGGCTTTTAGATTAGCAGAAGATTAACCTGGATGCAACCTATTACACCGCCGTGGTTGGCTTAGCACACTTTCTCATGTCAAACTGACATTACATTTCGTTGAACTTAGCTAATAGAGATCACATGTGTAGAAGTATAATATGAACAAGGCAAAGCACTAAGAATCAAACTCCACTTCATAACTCGTTAGAATAAGCTCATGAAGGGTACAACAAAGACAAAAGCTCATGAAGGGCTTGCAAAAGACATGGCTTTTAGATTAACAGAAGATTGACCTAGATATATCCTACTACACCACCCATAGTAGGCTTAGTACACTTTCTCATGTCAAACTGACATTTCATTGCATTGAACTTAGCTAACAGATATCACATGTGTAGAAGTATGATATAACATGGATAACACTAAAGATCAAGCATCACTTCATAACTCCTTAGAATAAGCTGATGAAGGGTACACCAAAGACATAAGCTCATATAGGTCTCACAAAAGAAATGGCTTTTAGATTAACATAAGATTGACATTGTTGCAACCTACTACACCACCCATAGTAGCCTTAGCACACATTCTCAGGTCAAACTAACATTTCATTGCGTTGAACTTAGCTCACAGAGATCACATCGAAGGAAGTATTATATGAACATGGACAGCACTAAAGATCAAGCTTTACTTCATAACTCGTTAGAATAAGCGCATGAAGGGTACACAAAAGACATAAGCTCATATAGGGCTCACAAAAGACATGGCTTTTAGATTAGCAGAAGATTAACCGGGATGCAACCTATTACACCGCCGTGGTTGGCTTAGCATACTTTCTCATGTCAAACTGACATTACATTTCGTTGAACTTAGCTAATAGAGATCACATGTGTAGAAGTATGATATGAACATGGCAAGCACTAAGGATCAAGCTTCACTTCATAACTCGTTAGAATAAGCTCATGAAGGGTACAAGAAAGACAAAAGCTCATAAAGGGCTTACAAAAGAAATGGCTTTTAGATTAACAGAAGATTGACCTTGTTGCAACCTACTACACCACCCAAAGTAGGCTTAGCACACTTTTTCATGTCAAACTGACATTTCATTGCGTTGAACTTAGCTAAAAGAGATCACATGTGAGGAAGTATGATATGAACATGGAACTAAAGATCAAGCTTCACTTCATAACTCGTTAGAATAAGCGCGTGAAGTGTACACAAAAGACATAAGCTCATATAGGTCTCACAAAAGACATGGCTTTTAGATTAGCAGAAGATTGACCTGGATGCAACCTATTACACCGCCGTGGTTGGCTTAGCACACTTTCTCATGTCAATCTGACATTACATTTCGTTGAACTTAGCTAATAGAGATCTCATGTGTAGAAGTATGATATGAACATGGCAAGCACTAAGGATCAAGCTTCACTTCATAACTCGTTAGAATAAGCTCATGAAGGGTACAACAAAGACAAAAGCTCATGAAGGGCTTACAAAAGAAATGGCTTTTAGATTAACAGAAGATTGACTTTGGTGCAACCTACTACACCACCCATAGTAGGCTTAGCACACTTTCTCATGTCAAACTAACATTTCATTGCGTTGAACTTAGCTAATAGAGATCACATGTGTAGAAGTATGATATAAACAAGGCAAAGCACTAAGAATCAAACTTCACTTCATAACTCGTTAGAATAAGCTCATGAAGGGTACAACAAAGACAAAAGCTCATGAAGGGCTTACAAAAGACATGGCTTTTAGATTAACAGAATATTGACCTTGTTGCAACCAACTACACCACCCATAGTAGGCTTAGTACACTTTCTCATGTCAAACTGACATTTCATTGCGTTGAACTTAGCTAACAAAGATCACATGTGTTGAAGTATGATATAACATGGATAACACTAAAGATCAAGCATCACTTCATAACTCCTTAGAATAAGCTCATGAAGGGTACACCAAAGACATAAGCTCATATAGGTCTCACAAAAGACATGGCTTTTAGATTAGCAGAAGATTAACCGGGATGCAACCTATTACACCGCCGTGGTTGGCTTAGCATACTTTCTCATGTCAAACTGACATTACATTTCGTTGAACTTAGCTAATAGAGATCACATGTGTAGAAGTATGATATGAACATGGCAAGCACTAAGGATCAAGCTTCACTTCATAACTCGTTAGAATAAGCTCTTGAAGGGTACAACAAAGACAAAAGCTCATGAAGGGCTTACAAAAGAAATGGCTTTTAGATTAACAGAAGATTAACCTTGTTGCAACCTACTACACAACCCATAGTAGGCTTAGCACACTTTCTCATGTCAAACTGACATTTCATTGCGTTGAACTTAGCTAATAGAGATCACATCGAAGGAAGTATGATATGAACATGGACAGCACTAAAGATCAAGCTTCACTTCATAACTCGTTAGAATAAGCTCATGAAGGGTACACCAAAGAGAAAAGCTCATATATGGCTCACAAAAGACATGGCTTTTAGATTAGCAGAAGATTGACCTGGATGCAACCTATTACACCGCCGTGGTTGGCTTAGCACACTTTCTCATGTCAATCTGACATTACATTTCGTTGAACTTAGCTAATAGAGATCACATGTGTAGAAGTATGATATGAACATGGCCAGCACTAAGGATCAAGCTTCACTTCATAACTCGTTAGAATAAGCTCATGAAGGGTACAACAAAGACATAAGCTCATGAAGGGCTTACAAAAGAAATGGCTTTTAGATTAACATAAGATTGACCTTGTTGCAACCTACTACACCACCCATAGTAGCCTTAGCACACTTTCTCAGGTCAAACTAACATTTCATTGCGTTGAACTTAGCTCACAGAGATCACATCGAAGGAAGTATGATATGAACATGGATAGCACTAAAGATAAAGATTCACTTCATAAGTCGTTAGAATAAGCTCATGAAGGGTACACCAAAGAGAAAAGCTCATATATGGCTCACAAAAGACATGGCTTTTAGATTAGCAGAAGATTGACCTGGATGCAACCTATTACACTGCCGTGGTTGGCTTAGCACACTTTCTCATGTCAAACTAACATTACATTTCGTTGAACTTAGCTAATAGAGATCACATGTGTAGAAGTATGATATGAACAAGGCAAAGCACTAAGAATCAAACTCCACTTCATAACTCGTTAGAATAAGCTCATGAAGGGTACAACAAAGACAAAAGCTCATGAAGGGCTTACAAAAGACATGGCTTTTAGATTAACAGAAGATTGACCTGGATATATCCTACTACACCACCCATAGTAGGCTTAGTACACTTTCTCATGTCAAACTGACATTTCATTGCGTTGAACTTAGCTAACAGATATCACATGTGTAGAAGTATGATATAACATGGATAACACTAAAGATCAAGCATCACTTCATAACTCCTTAGAATAAGCTGATGAAGGGTACACCAAAGACATAAGCTCATATAGGTCTCACAAAAGAAATGGCTTTTAGATTAACATAAGATTGACATTGTTGCAACCTACTACACCACCCATAGTAGCCTTAGCACACTTTCTTAGGTCAAACTAACATTTCATTGCGTTGAACTTAGCTCACAGAGATCACATCGAAGGAAGTATGATATGAACATGGACAGCACTAAAGATCAAGCTTTACTTCATAACTCGTTAGAATAAGCGCATGAAGGGTACACAAAAGACATAAGCTCATATAGGGCTCACAAAAGACATGGCTTTTAGATTAGCAGAAGATTGACCTGGATGCAACCTATTACACCGCCGTGGTTGGCTTAGCACACTTTCTCATGTCAATCTGACATTACATTTCGTTGAACTTAGCTAATAGAGATCACATGTGTAGAAGTATGATATGAACATGGCAAGCACTAAGGATCAAGCTTCACTTCATAACTCGTTAGAATAAGCTCATGAAGGGTACACCAAAGAGAAAAGCTCATATATGGCTCACAAAAGACATGGCTTTTAGATTAGCAGAAGATTGACCTGGATGCAACCTATTGCACCGCCGTGGTTGGCTTAACACACTTTCTCATATCAAACTGACATTACATTTCGTTGAACTTAGCTAATAGAGATCACATGTGTAGAAGTATGATATGAACATGGCAAGCACTAAGGATCAAGCTTCACTTCATAACTCGTTAGAATAAGCTCATGAAGGGTACAACAAAGACAAAAGGTCATGAAGAGCTTACAAAAGAAATGGCTTTTAGATTAACATAAGATTGACCTTGTTGCAACCTACTACACCACCCATAGTAGGCTTAGTACACTTTCTCATGTCAAACTGACATTTCATTGCGTTGAACTTAGCTAACAGAGATCACATGTGTAGAAGTATGATATAACATGGATAACACTAAAGATCAAGCATCACTTCATAACTCCTTAGAATAAGCTCATGAAGGGTACACCAAAGACATAAGCTCATATAGGTCTCACGAAAGACATGGCTTTTAGATTAGCAGAAGATTGACCGGGATGCAACCTATTACACCGCCGTGGTTGGCTTAGCACACTTTCTCATGTCAAACTGACATTACATTTCGTTGAACTTAGCTAATAGAGATCACATGTGTAGAAGTATGATATGAACATGGCAAGCACTAAGGATCAAGCTTCACTTCATAACTCGTTAGAATAAGCTCATGAAGGGTACAACAAAGACAAAAGGTCATGAAGAGCTTACAAAAGAAATGGCTTTTAGATTAACATAAGATTGACCTTGTTGCAACCTACTACACCACCCATAGTAGGCTTAGCACACTTTCTCATGTCAAACTAACATTTCATTGCGTTGAACTTAGCTAATAGAGATCACATGTGTAGAAGTATGATATGAACAAGGCAAAGCACTAAGAATCAAACTTTATTTCATAACTCGTTAGAATAAGCTCATGAAGGGTACAACAAAGACAAAAGCTCATGAAGGGCTTACAAAAGACATCGCTTTTAGATTAACAGAAGATTGACCTGGATATATCCTACTACACCACCAATAGTAGGCTTAGTACACTTTCTCATGTCAAACTGACATTTCATTGCGTTGAACTTAGCTAACAGATATCACATGTGTAGAAGTATGATATAACATGGATAACACTAAACATCAAGCATCACTTCATAACTCCTTAGAATAAGCTCATGAAGGGTATTGATCAAGGTGAATAAAGGATTAAAGGATTAAAGGATTGATAAGGAAAGAGGAAGGGAAACATGTTGGAAAAAGTCAACGGTCATGGGAAAAGTCAACGGACGGTGAGGCACGACCGTGGGAAGCAACCGGGCCGAGAAATGATGCACCGCGGGTATGGTCAACGGTCGCTAGAAAAGTCAACGGTCGGACCATGTACCGCGGGAAGGGAACAAGTCGAGGCTAAGGTACCAGAGTCCGAGGCACGGGTGTACCGCAGGAAGCAATCGGGTCGAGGTCGTGGGTCGTGACAGGCAGGTACTGTGTGAAGGAGATGGTCCGAGGTCCTGGTACTATGAGTCGGAACATTCATGACCGCAGGCAGTGGATGGGTCGGAGACTGGCAGTCGAGGTGCTCATGTACCGCGGGAAGACAAGTGTCCGAGGTACACGTACCATGGGTCGAGCTTAACATATACCGCGGGTAGTAACGCAGGACAGACCAAGGGTCGACCAGAGCACGTACCGCGGGAAGGATTTCACGTATCCCAGTCCGAGAAATCATGTACCGCCGGTAGTGAATCCGCGGACCACGGACAGGTCAACGGTCGGTCCCAAAAAGTCAACGCCTTGAATTTGTGGGATTTTCTCAATAATTCCACACAGCCCATGAAGCCCACTTCCTTGGTTGACCATGAGGACCTTCTAGAAGCGTAAAGACCGACCGTTGAAGACTTGAAGACCGTTGGAGCTAATTCAAACATGTGACTTGCTTTTCTCTCGGATCAAGACAATGAGAGGTCACTCTCAAGCCTTGCGGATCCCGAGAGAGGTCACTCTCAAGCCTTGAGGATCCCGAAAAGATCTTGTCTCCTCCCCTTGTGTATTGCGGCTAGGTTTAGCATTAAGACAATGTTATATCTAGCCTATTTAAAGGCCATTCCACACTTGTATACATTAAGCCGAAAATTTATAAAAAATTATTGGCCATACTCTTCATTATACTTCCGCAAAACTAACATGGTATCAGAGCAATTTGGTTCGAAATCTCTTCTCTAATCTCAAATCTTTCTATTCTTGTTCCAAATCTTCGATTCAAACTCTCAAAATTCTCAAAACCTTAATCTATGGAGAACGCTAAAGCTCTCTACATCTCGGTGGTCCTAAAAGGACCAAACTATCTGCTGTGGGCAAGAACCACAAAATCCGTCTTACGCAGCCATGGTCTTTGGAGCCATATTGAAGGTCCAAATTCAAAACCACCCCAAGCCGTGTTAAGAGGAAAAGACAAGGAAGGATCCTCGGGAACGGCGGTTGAAGATGATGAAAAATGGTCTCAAGATGACCAAACTGTGTTGGTTCTCATCCACAACTCACTTGACCCGGCGATCCATGAAGCATATTCCTATTGTGAGACGGCAAAGGAATTATGGGAAACTCTCACCAAAGTTTATGGGAAAATTTCAAACGTAACTAGAGTGTTTGAAATTCAAAAGGCTCTCAACAACCTCTCTCAAGAAGGCCTTGAGTTTACCAAACACTTTGGTAAGTGGAGAAGCTTGTGGGCCGAATTAGAAATGTTGAGGCCCACTACCCTTGATCCCACAATCCTCCGTGAAAGAAGAGAGCAAGACAAGGTCTTCAACTTACTCCTTACACTTGATTCAACGTACTCCGACCTCATCAAACACATGCTAAGGGCGGACAAGCTTCCAACTCTGGATGAAGTGTGCAGCCACATTCACAACGAGCAAGGGTCACTTGGCCTATTTGGGGGAAAAAGTGATCTTCTTATGGCAAGCAAGGTGAGCTATAAGCAAGAGGATAAGAAAACTCTCATTTGCGATCATTGCAAGAAAAGGGGACATATCAAGGACAAGTGCTGGCTCCTTCACCCCCATCTCAAGCCTGCCAAGTTCAAAGACACACCAAGAGCAAATGTCTCTCAAAAGGCGGCCGAAG
This sequence comes from Lepidium didymum, assembly GCA_963920545.1. Classification (NCBI taxonomy): domain Eukaryota; kingdom Viridiplantae; phylum Streptophyta; class Magnoliopsida; order Brassicales; family Brassicaceae; genus Lepidium; species Lepidium didymum. The sequence continues at coordinate 11,886,519 of OY986981.1, read as the reverse complement.
ATCAAGATGCACCAAGCACATCCGGACAAGAAATAGGGGCTGCGGCTACAGCAAGCAAACAAGAGGGGGTTCTCAAACAATCCGACATTGAGGCTCTCCTTAAACTCCTTAGGGACTCCGGTATCACCTTCCTATCTCACAAACCCGTAAACTCATTTATCATAGACTCCGGGGCCTCTCACCACATGATTTGCAATTCGAACTTGATAAATAATGTCAAACCGGCTTTAGGAAATGTGGTAATAGCTAATGGATCGAAAATACCGGTTAAAGGAGTTGGAACCTTGGAATTGTTTGATAAAAATACCAAAGCCTTTCTTATTCCGGATTTTGCCTCTAACCTTTTATCCGTAAAGAGGATAGCATGTGATCTTGATTGCTATGTTATGTTTGGTCCTAATGATGTTAAATTTCAGGATATTAAGACCGGGAAAGTCATTGGTGAAGGAACTATCAAGGGCGGACTCTATGTTCTTGAAGACACCAAGTTTATCTCTAATATTTCGCATGCTTTAACTTCCTTTTATAGTTTGAGTAGTATAGATTGGCATAGTAGATTGGGTCATCCTCACTCTAGAGCTCTTAAACTTATGTTGCCAAGTTTTTCATTTAATGATCATAATTGTGAGGCTTGCATCCTTGGAAAACATTGTAGAACCGTGTTTCCCAAGTCATCAACTATTTATGAAAAATGTTTTGATCTCATTCACTCGGATGTGTGGACATCTCCATGTCTCTCTAGGGAAAAGTCTAAATATTTTGTCACATTCATAGATGAGAAATCGAAATATACTTGGATAACCCTTCTCCATTCCAAAGACCAAGTGTTTAATGCATTTAAAAACTTTGAGTTCTATGTCACTAATCACTACAATGTTAAAATAAAGGTACTAAGGACGGATAATGGAGGGGAATATATGGGTCATTCCTTTCAAGAACATCTTACGAAACAAGGCATACTCCACCAAACTAGTTGTCTTTACACACCACAACAAAATGGTGTGGCTGAACGAAAAAATAGGCATTTGATGGAAGTGGCCCGTTCAATGATGTTCCATAGGAGCGTCCCAAAGAGCTATTGGGGAGATGTCGTAACAACGGCATGCTACCTCATAAATCGCATTCCAACCAAAATACTTCAAGACAAGTCTCCATTTGAGGTATTAAACAACTCTAAACCATCCATTAATCACTTACGGGTCTTTGGGTGTGTGTGTTATGTCTTAGTACCAGGAGAATTACGCAACAAGTTGGAGGCTAAGAGTAAAAGGTGTGCGTTTCTTGGCTATTCAACTACACAAAAGGGATATAAATGTTACAATCCCGAAGAAAGGAAGATATATGTCTCCCGGGATGTCAAGTTTATGGAAGAAAAGGGGTACTTTGATGCTAAGGATTGGGATAAGTTACGTGACCTCTCAACCTCATCAACGGACCAAGCCACAAATCTTAGGATCTTGTTTGATCATCTCGGGATCAGCCGACCAAATGATCAAGAACCAAGATCAAATGAGGCACCAAGCCCGAGTGAAAACTCGGAGAATCAACTAGAAGAACCAAATCACTTGGGCCATATGGACCTAGGCGATGAAGAGATGAGTTCTCATCAAGAAGATAGTCCTATGGCCCATGAGGAGAACATCGAGGAGGTTCCCGCTGAGGTACAAGAGCCAAGGCCACTCCGGAGAAGTACAAGGACTCGGAAAGACCCATCAAACTGGATCAATACAAGGGTATACTTCAACAACCAAGCCGTGGCACATCCAATCCAAGGAGTGTGTTCTCTCGACCTTTTGCCACCAGAACACGCCGCATTTCTTGGAAAGATTGAGTCCGACTTCATTCCCCAAACGTATGAAGAAGCTAAGGGCATCAAAGAATGGAATAATGCGGTAAAAGATGAAGCCGGAGCAATGGAACGCAACCGAACCTGGTATGAAACCGACTTACCTCCGGGAAAGAAGGCCGTAAGTTCAAGATGGATATTCACCATCAAATATAAAAGTGATGGAACCATTGAAAGACACAAGGCTCGCCTAGTTGCAAGAGGCTTCACCCAAAGCTATGGCGAGGACTACACGGACACTTTTGCACCCGTAGCCAAACTACACACGGTAAGAGTTGTCCTCTCCCTTGCAACTAACCTCTCTTGGGATCTATGGCAGATGGACGTCAAAAATGCTTTCCTTCAAGGAGAACTTGAAGAAGAAGTGTATATGACTCCACCACCCGGCCTTGAAGAGTCCATCAAACCCGGCAAGGTCCTAAGGCTCCGGAAGGCAATATATGGCCTCAAGCAGTCACCAAGGGCGTGGTACCACAAACTAAGTACCACACTCAAGTCCCGGGGCTTCAAGAAATCGGAAGCCGACCACACACTGTTCACAATCCATGGCCCGAAAGGCATTGTGGTAGTCCTTGTATATGTGGACGACCTCATCATCACGGGAGATGACAAGGACGGTATTCAACTCACTAAATCCTTTCTTAAATCCGTGTTTGATATAAAAGACTTGGGTGAACTCAAGTACTTCCTTGGGATAGAAGTTTGCCGATCATCGGAAGGCTTGTTTCTATCTCAACGGAAGTACACACTTGACCTTTTAAATGAGACAGGAAAGCTAAGCTCAAAACCAGCCAAAACACCTCTAGAAGATGGCTACAAGGTCGCTCGAAAGGGGGAGAAAGACGATACACCATATGAGGATGCACCACAATATCGAAGACTTGTAGGTAAGTTGATTTATTTGACTATCACACGACCTGATATATGTTTTGCCGTGAACCAGGTGTCTCAACATATGAAAGAACCCACCGTATACCATTGGAGCCTAATAGAAAGGATCCTAAGATATCTCAAAGGGAGCCCTGGATGTGGCATTTGGATGGGCAATAATGAAAGTACCGAGATCGTGGGATATAGTGATGCGGATTGGGCCGGGGATAGGAATGACCGGCGATCTACAACTGGGTATTGTACCTTCATTGGCGGAAACTTGGTTACATGGAAGACCAAGAAACAGAAGGTGGTCTCATGCTCAAGTGCGGAAGCGGAGTACCGGGCAATGCGGAAGCTCACAAATGAATTGACATGGTTGAAAGCCCTTCTCAAGGACTTCGGGATTGAACAAGACCATCCTATCACCATGCATTGTGACAATCAAGCCGCAATCCATATAGCCTCCAACTTCGTCTTCCATGAAAGAACCAAACACATTGAGATGGATAGTCATAAGGTTCGGGAGAAGATTGAGGAAGGGGTAATACTCCCGTGTTACACTAGAAGTGAAGATCAACTAGCGGACATTTTCACAAAGGCCGCAAGTCTCAAAGTTTGTGATCATATTCATGGCAAGCTTGGACTTGTGGACCTTACTCGGCCTTGATCAAAGGTCCTCTTTCCCGAGAAGTACACACTCTTTTTCCCTTGGATGAGTTTTGTCCCATGTGGTTTTCTCTCCAAGGTTTTTAATGAGGTGTAACTCTCGGGTCTTCCAAGCTTAACCAAAATGTCCATATGTGGTTAAGCTTGAGGGGGAGTATTGATCAAGGTGAATAAAGGATTAAAGGATTGATAAGGAAAGAGGAAGGGAAACATGTTGGAAAAAGTCAACGATCATGGGAAAAGTCAACGGACGGTGAGGCACGACCGTGGGAAGCAACCGGGCCGAGAAATGATGCACCGCGGGTATGGTCAACAGTCGCTAGAAAAGTCAACGGTCGGACCATGTACCGCGGGAAGGGAACAAGTCGAGGCTAAGGTACCAGAGTCCGAGGCACGGGTGTACCGCAGGAAGCAATCGGGTCGAGGTCGTGGGTCGTGACAGGCAGGTACTGTGTGAAGGAGATGGTCCGAGGTCCAGGTACTGTGAGTCGGAACATTCATGACCGCAGGCAGTGGACGGGTCGGAGACTGGCAGTCGAGGTGCTCATGTACCGCGGGAAGACAAGTGTCCGAGGTACACGTGCCATGGGTCGAGCTTAACATATACCGCGGGTAGTAACGCAGGACAGACCAAGGGTCGACCAGAGCACGTACCGCGGGAAGGATTTCACGTATCCCAGTCCGAGAAATCACGTACCGCGGGTAGTGAATCCGCGGACCACGGACAGGTCAACGGTCGGTCCCAAAAAGTCAACGCCTTGAATTTGTGGGATTTTCTCAATAATTCCACACAGCCCATGAAGCCCACTTCCTTGGTTGACCATGAGGACCTTCTAGAAGCGTAAAGACCGACCGTTGAAGACTTGAAGACCGTTGGAGCTAATTCAAACATGTGACTTGCTTTTCTCTCGGATCAAGACAATGAGAGGTCACTCTCAAGCCTTGCGGATCCCGAGAGAGGTCACTCTCAAGCGTTGAGGATCCCGAAAAGATCTTGTCTCCTCCCCTTGTGTATTGCGGCTAGGTTTAGCATTAAGACAATGTTATATCTAGCCTATTTAAAGGCCATTCCACACTTGTATACATTAAGCCGAAAATTTATAAAAAATTATTGGCCATACTCTTCATTATACTTCCGCAAAACTAACAAAGGGTACACCAAAGACATAAACTCATATAGGTCTCACAAAAGAAATGGCTTTTAGATTAACATAAGATTGACCTTGTTGCAACCTACTACACCACCCATAGTAGCCTTAGCACACTTTCTCAGGTCAAACTAACATTTCATTGCGTTGAACTTAGCTCACAGAGATCACATCGAAGGAAGTATGATATGAACATGGACAGCACTAAAGATCAAGCTTTACTTCATAACTCGTTAGAATAAGCGCATGAAGGGTACACAAAAGACATAAGCTCATATAGGGCTCACAAAAGACATGGCTTTTAGATTAGCAGAAGATTGACCTGGATGCAACCTATTACACCGCCGTGGTTGGCTTAGCACACTTTCTCATGTTAAACTGACATTAGATTCCGTTGAACTTAGCTAATAGAGATCACATGTGTAGAAGTATGATATGAACATGGCAAGCACTAAGGATCAAGCTTCACTTCATAACTCGTTAGAATAAGCTCATGAAGGGTACAACAAAGACAAAAGCTCATGAAGGGCTTACAAAAGAAATGGCTTTTAGATTAACATAAGATTGACCTTGTTGCAACCTACTACACCACCCATAGTAGGCTTAGCACACTTTCTCATGTCAAACTAACATTTCATTGCGTTGAACTTAGCTAATAGAGATCACATGTGTAGAAGTATGATATGAACAAGGCAAAGCACTAAGAATCAAACTTCACTTCATAACTCGTTAGAATAAGCTCATGAAGGGTACAACAAAGACAAAAGCTCATGAAGGGCTTACAAAAGACATGGCTTTAAGATTAACAGAAGATTGACCTTGTTGCAACATACTACACCACCATAGTAGGCTTAGTACACTTTCTCATGTCAAACTGACATTTCATTGCGTTGAACTTAGCTAACAAATATCACATGTGTAGAAGTATGATATAACATGGAGAACACTAAAGATCAAGCATCACTTCATAACTCCTTAGAATAAGCTCATGAAGGGTACACCAAAGACATAAGCTCATATAGGGCTTACAAAAGAAATGGCTTTTAGATTAACATAAGATTGACCTTGTTGCAACCTACTACACCACCCATAGTAGGCTTACTACACTTTCTCATGTCAAACTAACATTTCATTGCGTTGAACTTAGCTCACAGAGATCACATCGAAGGAAGTATGATATGAACATGGATAGCACTAAAGATCAAGCTTCACTTCATAACTCGTTAGAATAAGCTCATGAAGGGTACAACAAAGACAAAAGCTCATGAAGGGCTTACAAAAGAAATGGCTTTTAGATTAGCATAAGATTGACCTTGTTGCAACCTACTACACCACCCATCGTAGCCTTAGCACACTTTCTCAGGTCAAACTAACATTTCATTGCGTTGAACTTAGCTCACAGAGATCACATCGAAGGAAGTATGATATGAACATGGATAGCACTAAAGATAAAGATTCACTTCATAACACGTTAGAATAAGCTCATGAAGGGTACACCAAAGAGAAAAGCTCATATATGGCTCACAAAAGACATGGCTTTTAGATTAGCAGAAGATTGACCTGGATGCAACCTATTACACCGCCGTGGTTGGCTTAGCACACTTTCTCATGTCAAACTGACATTACATTTCGTTGAACTTAGCTAATAGAGATCACATGTGTAGAAGTATGATATGAACATGGCAAGCACTAAGGATCAAGCTTCACTTCATAACTCGTTAGAATAAGCTCATGAAGGGTACAACAAAGACAAAAGGTCATGAAGAGCTTACAAAAGAAATGGCTTTTAGATTAACATAAGATTGACCTTGTTGCAACCTACTACACCACCCATAGTAGGCTTAGCACACTTTCTCATGTCAAACTAACATTTCATTGCGTTGAACTTAGCTAATAGAGATCACATGTGTAGAAGTATGATATGAACAAGGCAAAGCACTAAGAATCAAACTTCACTTCATAACTCGTTAGAATAAGCTCATGAAGGGTACAACAAAGACAAAAGCTCATGAAGGGCTTACAAAAGACATGGCTTTTAGAATAACAGAAGATTGACCTGGATATATCCTACTACACCACCCATAGTAGGCTTAGTACACTTTCTCATGTCAAACTGACATTTCATTGCGTTGAACTTAGCTAACAGATATCACATGTGTAGAAGTATGATATAACATGGATAACACTAAAGATCAAGCATCACTTCATAACTCCTTAGAATAAGCTCATGAAGGGTACACCAAAGACATAAGCTCATATAGGTCTCACAAAAGAAATGGCTTTTAGATTAACATAAGATTGACCTTGTTGCAACCTACTACACCACCCATAGTAGCCTTAGCACACTTTCTCAGGTCAAACTAACATTTCATTGCGTTGAACTTAGCTCACAGAGATCACATCGAAGGAAGTATGATATGAACATGGACAGCACTAAAGATCAAGCTATACTTCATAACTCGTTAGAATAAGCGCATGAAGGGTACACAAAAGACATAAGCTCATATAGGGCTCACAAAAGACATGGCTTTTAGATTAGCAGAAGATTGACCTGGATGCAACCTATTACACCGCCGTGGTTGGCTTAGCACACTTTCTCATGTTAAGCTGACATTAGATTCCGTTGAACTTAGCTAATAGAGATCACATGTGTAGAAGTATGATATGAACATGGCAAGCACTAAGGATCAAGCTTCACTTCATAACTCGTTAGAATAAGCTCATGAAGGGTACAACAAAGACAAAAGCTCATGAAGGGCTTAACAAAGAAATATCTTTTAGATTAACAGAAGATTAACCTTGTTGCAACCTACTACACCACCCATAGTAGGCTTAGCACACTTTCTCATGTCAAACTGACATTTCATTGCGTTGAACTTAGCTAATAGATATCACATCGAAGGAAGTATGATATGAATATGGACAGCACTAAAGATCAAGCTTTACTTCATAACTCGTTAGAATAAGCGCATGAAGGGTACACAAAAGACATAAGCTCATATAGGGCTCACAAAAGACATGGCTTTTAGATTAGCAGAAGATTGACCTGGATGCAACCTATTACACCGCCGTGGTTGGCTTAGCACACTTTCTCATGTTAAACTGACATTAGATTCCGTTGAACTTAGCAAATAGAGATCACATGTGTAGAAGTATGATATGAACATGGCAAGCACTAAGGATCAAGCTTCACTTCATAACTCGTTAGAATAAGCTCATGAAGGGTACAACAAAGACAAAAGCTCATGAAGGGCTTACAAAAGAAATGGCTTTTAGATTAACATAAGATTGACCTTGTTGCAACCTACTACACCACCCATAGTAGGCTTAGCACACTTTCTCATGTCAAACTAACATTTCATTGCGTTGAACTTAGCTAATAGAGATCACATGTGTAGAAGTATGATATGAACAAGGCAAAGCACTAAGAATCAAACTTCACTTCATAACTCGTTAGAATAAGCTCATGAAGGGTACAACAAAGACAAAAGCTCATGAAGGGCTTACAAAAGACATGGCTTTTAGATTAACAGAAGATTGACCTTGTTGCAACATACTACACCACCATAGTAGGCTTAGTACACTTTCTCATGTCAAACTGACATTTCATTGCGTTGAACTTAGCTAACAAATATCACATGTGTAGAAGTATGATATAACATGGAGAACACTAAAGATCAAGCATCACTTCATAACTCCTTAGAATAAGCTCATGAAGGGTACACCAAAGACATAAGCTCATATAGGGCTTACAAAAGAAATGGCTTTTAGATTAACATAAGATTGACCTTGTTGCAACCTACTACACCACCCATAGTAGGCTTACTACACTTTCTCATGTCAAACTAACATTTCATTGCGTTGAACTTAGCTCACAGAGATCACATCGAAGGAAGTATGATATGAACATGGATAGCACTAAAGATCAAGCTTCACTTCATAACTCGTTAGAATAAGCTCATGAAGGGTACAACAAAGACAAAAGCTCATGAAGGGCTTACAAAAGAAATGGCTTTTATATTAGCATAAGATTGACCTTGTTGCAACCTACTACACCACCCATCGGAGCCTTAGCACACTTTCTCAGGGCAAACTAACATTTCATTGCGTTGAACTTAGCTCACAGAGATCACATCGAAGGAAGTATGATATGAACATGGATAGCACTAAAGATAAAGATTCACTTCATAACTCGTTAGAATAAGCTCATGAAGGGTACACCAAAGAGAAAAGCTCATATATGGCTCACAAAAGACATGGCTTTTAGATTAGCAGAAGATTGACCTGGATGCAACCTATTACACCGCCGTGGTTGGCTTAGCACACTTTCTCATGTCAAACTGACATTACATTTCGTTGAACTTAGCTAATAGAGATCACATGTGTAGAAGTATGATATGAACATGGCAAGCACTAAGGATCAAGCTTCACTTCATAACTCGTTAGAATAAGCTCATGAAGGGTACAACAAAGACAAAAGGTCATGAAGAGCTTACAAAAGAAATGGCTTTTAGATTAACATAAGATTGACCTTGTTGCAACCTACTACACCACCCATAGTAGGCTTAGCACACTTTCTCATGTCAAACTAACATTTCATTGCGTTGAACTTAGCTAATAGAGATCACATGTGTAGAAGTATCATATGAACAAGGCAAAGCACTAAGAATCAAACTTCACTTCATAACTCGTTAGAATAAGCTCATGAAGGGTACAACAAAGACAAAAGCTCATGAAGGGCTTACAAAAGACATGGCTTTTAGATTAACAGAAGATTGACCTTGTTGCAACCTACTACACCACCCATAGTAGCCTTAGCACACTTTCTCAGGTCAAACTAACATTTCATTGCGTTGAACTTAGCTCACAGAGATCACATGTGTAGAAGTATGATATGAACATGGCAAGCACTAAGGATCAAGCTTCACTTTATAACTCGTTAGAATAAGCTCATGAAGGGTACAACAAAGACAAAAGCTCATGAAGGGCTTACAAAAGAAATGGCTTTTAGATTAAAAGAAGATTAACCTTGTTGCAACCTACTACACCACCCATAGTAGGCTTAGCACACTTTCTCAGGTCAAACTAACATTTCATTGCGTTGAACTTAGCTCACAGAGATCACATCGAAGGAAGTATGATATGAACATGGACAGCACTAAAGATCAAGCTATACTTCATAACTCGTTAGAATAAGCGCATGAAGGGTACACAAAAGACATAAGCTCATATAGGGCTCACAAAAGACATGGCTTTTAGATTAACAGAAGATTGACCTGGATGCAACCTATTACACCGCCGTGGTTGGCTTAGCACACTTTCTCATGTTAAGCTGACATTAGATTCCGTTGAACTTAGCTAATAGAGATCACATGTGTAGAAGTATGATATGAACATGGCAAGCACTAAGGATCAAGCTTCACTTCATAACTCGTTAGAATAAGCTCATGAAGGGTACAACAAAGACAAAAGCTCATGAAGGGCTTAACAAAGAAATAGCTTTTAGATTAACATAAGATTGACCTTGTTGCAACCTACTACACCACCCATAGTAGGCTTAGCACACTTTCTCATGTCAAACTAACATTTCATTGCGTTGAACTTAGCTAATAGAGATCACATGTGTAGAAGTATGATATGAACAAGGCAAAGCACTAAGAATCAAACTTCACTTCATAACTCGTTAGAATAAGCTCATGAAGGGTACAACAAAGACAAAAGCTCATGAAGGGCTTACAAAAGAAATGGCTTTTAGATTAACAGAAGATTGACTTTGGTGCAACCTACTACACCACCCATAGTAGGCTTAGCACACTTTCTCATGTCAAACTAACATTTCATTGCGTTGAACTTAGCTAATAGAGATCACATGTGTAGAAGTATGATATGAACATGGCAAGCACTAAGGATCAAGCTTCACTTTATAACTCGTTAGAATAAGCTCATGAAGGGTACAACAAAGACAAAAGCTCATGAAGGGCTTACAAAAGAAATGGCTTTTAGATTAAAAGAAGATTAACCTTGTTGCAACCTACTACACCACCCATAGTAGGCTTAGCACACTTTCTCATGTCAAACTGACATTTCATTGCGTTGAACTTAGCTAATAGATATCACATCGAAGGAAGTATGATATGAACATGGACAGCACTAAAGATAAGGCTTTACTTCATAACTCGTTAGAATAAGCGCATGAAGGGTACACAAAAGACATAAGCTCATATAGGGCTCACAAAAGACATGGCTTTTAGATTAGCAGAAGATTGACCTGGATGCAACCTATTACACCGCCGTGGTTGGCTTAGCACACTTTCTCATGTTAAACTGACATTAGATTCCGTTGAACATAGCTAATAGAGATCACATGTGTAGAAGTATGAGATGAACATGGCAAGCACTAAGGATAAGGCTTCACTTCATAACTCGTTAGAATAAGCTCATGAAGGGTACAACAAAGACAAAAGCTCATGAAGGGCTTACAAAAGAAATGGCTTTTAGATTAACATAAGATTGACCTTGTTGCAACCTACTACACCACCCATAGTAGGCTTAGCACACTTTCTCCTGTCAAACTGACATTTCATTGCGTTGAACTTAGCTAATAGATATCACATCGAAGGAAGTATGATATGAATATGGACAGCACTAAAGATCAAGCTTTACTTCATAACTCGTTAGAATAAGCGCATGAAGGGTACACAAAAGACATAAGCTCATATAGGGCTCACAAAAGACATGGCTTTTAGATTAGCAGAAGATTGACCTGGATGCAACCTATTACACCGCCCTGGTTGGCTTAGCACACTTTCTCGTGTCAAACTGACATTACATTTCGTTGAACTTAGCTAATAGAGATCACATGTGTAGAAGTATGATATGAACATGGCAAGCACTAAGGATCAAGCTTCACTTCATAACTAATTAGAATAAGCTAATGAAGGGTACAACAAAGACAAAAGGTCATGAAGAGCTTACAAAAGAAATGGCTTTTAGATTAACAGAAGATTGACTTTGGTGCAACCTACTACACCACCCATAGTAGGCTTAGTACACTTTCTCATGTCAAACTGACATTTCATTGCGTTGAACTTAGCTAACAGATATGACATGTGTAGAAGTATGATATAACATGGATAACACTAAAGATCAAGCATCACTTCATAACTCCTTAGAATAAGCTCATGAAGGGTACACCAAAGACATAAGCTCATATAGGTCTCACAAAAGAAATGGCTTTTAGATTAACATAAGATTGACCTTGTTGCAACCTACTACACCACCCATAGTAGCCTTAGGACACTTTCTCAGGTCAAACTAACATTTCATTGCGTTGAACTTAGCTCACAGAGATCACATCGAAGGAAGTATGATATGAACATGGACAGCACTAAAGATCAAGCTTTACTTCATAACTCGTTAGAATAAGCGCATGAAGGGTACACAAAAGACATAAGCTCATATAGGGCTCACAAAAGACATGGCTTTTAGATTAGCAGAAGATTGACCTGGATGCAACCTATTACACCGCCGTGGTTGGCTTAGCACACTTTCTCATGTTAAACTGACATTAGATTCCGTTGAACATAGCTAATAGAGATCACATGTGTAGAAGTATGAGATGAACATGGCAAGCACTAAGGATAAGGCTTCACTTCATAACTCGTTAGAATAAGCTCATGAAGGGTACAACAAAGACAAAAGCTCATGAAGGGCTTACAAAAGAAATGGCTTTTAGATTAACATAAGATTGACCTTGTTGCAACCTACTACACCACCCATAGTAGGCTTAGCACACTTTCTCCTGTCAAACTGACATTTCATTGCGTTGAACTTAGCTAATAGATATCACATCGAAGGAAGTATGATATGAATATGGACAGCACTAAAGATCAAGCTTTACTTCATAACTCGTTAGAATAAGCGCATGAAGGGTACACAAAAGACATAAGCTCATATAGGGCTCACAAAAGACATGGCTTTTAGATTAGCAGAAGATTGACCTGGATGCAACCTATTACACCGCCCTGGTTGGCTTAGCACACTTTCTCGTGTCAAACTGACATTACATTTCGTTGAACTTAGCTAATAGAGATCACATGTGTAGAAGTATGATATGAACATGGCAAGCACTAAGGATCAAGCTTCACTTCATAACTAATTAGAATAAGCTAATGAAGGGTACAACAAAGACAAAAGGTCATGAAGAGCTTACAAAAGAAATGGCTTTTAGATTAACAGAAGATTGACTTTGGTGCAACCTACTACACCACCCATAGTAGGCTTAGTACACTTTCTCATGTCAAACTGACATTTCATTGCGTTGAACTTAGCTAACAGATATGACATGTGTAGAAGTATGATATAACATGGATAACACTAAAGATCAAGCATCACTTCATAACTCCTTAGAATAAGCTCATGAAGGGTACACCAAAGACATAAGCTCATATAGGTCTCACAAAAGAAATGGCTTTTAGATTAACATAAGATTGACCTTGTTGCAACCTACTACACCACCCATAGTAGCCTTAGGACACTTTCTCAGGTCAAACTAACATTTCATTGCGTTGAACTTAGCTCACAGAGATCACATCGAAGGAAGTATGATATGAACATGGACAGCACTAAAGATCAAGCTTTACTTCATAACTCGTTAGAATAAGCGCATGAAGGGTACACAAAAGACATAAGCTCATATAGGGCTCACAAAAGACATGGCTTTTAGATTAGCAGAAGATTGACCTGGATGCAACCTATTACACCGCCGTGGTTGGCTTAGCACACTTTCTCATGTTAAACTGACATTAGATTCCGTTGAACTTAGCTAATAGAGATCACATGTGTAGAAGTATGATATGAACATGGCAAGCACTAAGGATCAAACTTCACTTCATAACTCGTTAGAATAAGCTCATGAAGGGTACAACAAAGACAAAAGCTCATGAAGGGCTTACAAAAGAAATGGCTTTTAGATTAACATAAGATTGACCTTGTTGCAACCTACTACACCACCCATAGTAGGCTTAGTACACTTTCTCATGTCAAACTAACATTTCATTGCGTTGAACTTAGCTCACAGAGATCACATCGAAGGAAGTATGATATGAACATGGATAGCACTAAATATCAAGCTTCACTTCATAACTCGTTAGAATAAGCTCATGAAGGGTACAACAAAGACAAAAGCTCATGAAGGGCTTACAAAAGAAATGGCTTTTAGATTAACAGAAGATTGACTTTGGTGCAACCTACTACACCACCCATAGTAGGCTTAGCACACTTTCTCATGTCAAACTAACATTTCATTGCGTTGAACTTAGCTAATAGAGATCACATGTGTAGAAGTATGATATGAACAAGGCAAAGCATTAAGAATCAAACTTCACTTCATAACTCGTTAGAATAAGCTCATGAAGGGTACAACAAAGACAAAAGCTCATGAAGGGCTTACAAAAGAAATGGCTTTTAGATTAACAGAAGATTAACCTTGTTGCAACCTACTACACCACCCATAGTAGGCTTAGCACACTTTCTCATGTCAAACTGACATTTCATTGCGTTGAACTTAGCTAATAGATATCACATCGAAGGAAGTATGATATGAATATGGACAGCACTAAAGATCAAGCTTTACTTCATAACTCGTTAGAATAAGCGCATGAAGGGTACACAAAAGACATAAGCTCATATAGGGCTCACAAAAGACATGGCTTTTAGATTAGCAGAAGATTGACCTGGATGCAACCTATTACACCGCCGTGGTTGGCTTAGCACACTTTCTCATGTGAAACTGACATTAGATTCCGTTGAACTTAGCTAATAGAGATCACATGTGTAGAAGTATGATATGAACATGGCAAGCACTAAGGATCAAGCTTCACTTCATAACTCGTTAGAATAAGCTCATGAAGGGTACAACAAAGACAAAAGCTCATGAAGGGCTTACAAAAGAAATGGCTTTTAGATTAACAGAAGATTAACCTTGTTGCAACCTACTACACCACCCATAGTAGGCTTAGCACACTTTCTCATGTCAAACTAACATTTCATTGCGTTGAACTTAGCTCACAGAGATCACATCGAAAGAAGTATGATATGAACATGGATAGCACTAAAGATCAAGCTTCACTTCATAACTCGTTAGAATAAGCGCATGAAGGGTACACAAAAGACATAAGCTCATATAGGGCTCACAAAAGACATGGCTTTTAGATTAGCAGAAGATTGACCTGGATGCAACCTATTACACCGCCGTGGTTGGCTTAGCACACTTTCTCATGTTAAACTGACATTAGATTCCGTTGAACTTAGCTAAAAGAGATCACATGTGTAGAAGTATGATATGAACATGGCAAGCACTAAGGATCAAGCTTCACTTCATAACTCGTTAGAATAAGCTCATGAAGGGTACAACAAAGACAAAAGCTCATGAAGGGCTTACAAAAGAAATTGCTTTTAGATTAACAGAAGATTAACCTTGTTGCAACCTACTACACCACCCATAGTAGGCTTAGCACACTTTCTCATGTCAAACTGACATTTCATTGCGTTGAACTTAGCTAATAGATATCACATCGAAAGAAGTATGATATGAATATGGACAGCACTAAAGATCAAGCTTTACTTCATAACTCGTTAGAATAAGCGCATGAAGGGTACACAAAAGACATAAGCTCATATAGGGCTCACAAAAGACATGGCTTTTAGATTAGCAGAAGATTGACCTGGATGCAACCTATTACACCGCCGTGGTTGGCTTAGCACACTTTCTCATGTTAAACTGACATTAGATTCCGTTGAACTTAGCTAATAGAGATCACATGTGTAGAAGTATGATATGAACATGGCAAGCACTAAGGATCAAGCTTCACTTCATAACTCGTTAGAATAAGCTCATGAAGGGTACAACAAAGACAAAAGCTCATGAAGGGCTTACAAAAGAAATGGCTTTTAGATTAACATAAGATTGACCTTGTTGTAACCTACTACACCACCCATAGTAGGCTTAGCACACTTTCTCATGTCAAACTAACATTTCATTGCGTTAAACTTAGCTAATAGAGATCACATGTGTAGAAGTATGATATGAACAAGGCAAAGCACTAAGAATCAAACTTCACTTCATAACTCGTTAGAATAAGCTCATGAAGGGTACTACAAAGACAAAAGCTCATGAAGGGCTTACAAAAGAAATGGCTTTTAGTTTAACAGAAGATTGACTTTGGTGCAACCTACTACACCACCCATAGTAGGCTTAGCACACTTTCTCATATCAAACTAACATTTCATTGCGTTGAACTTAGCTAATAGAGATCACATGTGTAGAAGTATGATATGAACATGGCAAGTACTAAGGATCAAGCTTCACTTTATAACTCGTTAGAATAAGCTCATGAAGGGTACAACAAAGACAAAAGCTCATGAAGGGCTTACAAAAGAAATGGCTTTTAGATTAACAGAAGATTAACCTTGTTGCAACCTACTACACTACCCATAGTAGGCTTAGCACACTTTCTCATGTCAAACTGACATTTCATTGCGTTGAACTTAGCTAATAGAGATCACATCGAAGGAAGTATGATATGAACATGGACAGCACTAAAGATCAAGCTTTACTTCATAACTCGTTAGAATAAGCGCATGAAGGGTACACAAAAGACATAAGCTCATATAGGGCTCACAAAAGACATGGCTTTTAGATTAGCAGAAGATTGACCTGGATGCAACCTATTACACCGCCGTGGTTGGCTTAGCACACTTTCTCATGTTAAACTGACATTAGATTCCGTTGAACTTAGCTAATAGAGATCACATGTGTAGAAGTATGATATGAACATGGCAAGCACTAAGGATCAAGCTTCACTTCATAACTCGTTAGAATAAGCTCATGAAGGGTACAACAAAGACAAAAGCTCATGAAGGGCTTACAAATGAAATGGCTTTTAGATTAACAGAAGATTAACCTTGTTGCAACCTACTACACCACCCATAGTAGGCTTAGCACACTTTCTCATGTCAAACTGACATTTCATTGCGTTGAACTTAGCTAATAGATATCACATCGAAAGAAGTATGATATGAATATGGACAGCACTAAAGATCAAGCTTTACTTCATAACTCGTTAGAATAAGCGCATGAAGGGTACACAAAAGACATAAGCTCATATAGGGCTCACAAAAGACATGGCTTTTAGATTAGCAGAAGATTGACCTGGATGCAACCTATTACACCGCCGTGGTTGGCTTAGCACACTTTCTCATGTTAAACTGACATTAGATTCCGTTAAACTTAGCTAATAGAGATCACATGTGTAGAAGTATGATATGAACATGGCAAGCACTAAGGATCAAGCTTCACTTCATAACTCGTTAGAATAAGCTCATGAAGGGTACAACAAAGACAAAAGCTCATGAAGGGCTTACAAAAGAAATGGCTTTTAGATTAACATAAGATTGACCTTGTTGCAACCTACTACACCACCCATAGTAGGCTTAGCACACTTTCTCATGTCAAACTAACATTTCATTGCGTTGAACTTAGCTAATAGAGATCACATGTGTAGAAGTATGATATGAACAAGGCAAAGCACTAAGAATCAAACTTCACTTCATAACTCGTTAGAATAAGCTCATGAAGGGTACTACAAAGACAAAAGCTCATGAAGGGCTTACAAAAGAAATGGGTTTTAGATTAACAGAAGATTGACTTTGGTGCAACCTACTACACCACCCATAGTAGGCTTAGCACACTTTCTCATATCAAACTAACATTTCATTGCGTTGAACTTAGCTAATAGAGATCACATGTGTAGAAGTATGATATGAACATGGCAAGTACTACGGATCAAGCTTCACTTTATAACTCGTTAGAATAAGCTCATGAAGGGTACAACAAAGACAAAAGCTCATGAAGGGCTTACAAAAGAAATGGCTTTTAGATTAACAGAAGATTAACCTTGTTGCAACCTACTACACCACCCATAGTAGGCTTAGCACACTTTCTCATGTCAAACTGACATTTCATTGCGTTGAACTTAGCTAATAGAGATCACATCGAAGGAAATATGATATGAACATGGACAGCACTAAAGATCAAGCTTTACTTCATAACTCGTTAGAATAAGCGCATGAAGGGTACACAAAAGACATAAGCTCATATAGGGCTCACAAAAGACATGGCTTTTAGATTAGCAGAAGATTGACCTGGATGCAACCTATTACACCGCCGTGGTTGGCTTAGCACACTTTCTCATGTTAAACTGACATTAGATTCCGTTGAACTTAGCTAATAGAGATCACATGTGTAGAAGTATGATATGAACATGGCAAGCACTAAGGATCAAGCTTCACTTCATAACTCGTTAGAATAAGCTCATGAAGGGTACAACAAAGACAAAAGCTCATGAAGGGCTTACAAAAGAAATGGCTTTTAGATTAACATAAGATTGACCTTGTTGCAACCTACTACACCACCCATAGTAGGCTTAGTACACTTTCTCATGTCAAACTAACATTTCATTGCGTTGAACTTAGCTCACAGAGATCACATCGAAGGAAGTATGATATGAACATGGATAGCACTAAAGATCAAGCTTCACTTCATAACTCGTTAGAATAAGCGCATGAAGGGTACACAAAAGACATAAGCTCATATAGGGCTCACAAAAGACATGGCTTTTAGATTAGCAGAAGATTGACCTGGATGCAACCTATTACACCGCCGTGGTTGGCTTAGCACACTTTCTCATGTTAAACTGACATTAGATTCCGTTGAACTTAGCTAATAGAGATCACATGTGTAGAAGTATGATATGAACATAGCAAGCACTAAGGATCAAGCTTCACTTCATAACTCGTTAGAATAAGCTCATGAAGGGTACAACAAAGACAAAAGCTCATGAAGGGCTTACAAAAGAAATGGCTTTTAGATTAACAGAAGATTAACCTTGTTGCAACCTACTACACCACCCATAGTAGGCTTAGCACACTTTCTCATGTCAAACTGACATTTCATTGCGTTGAACTTAGCTAATAGATATCACATCGAAGGAAGTATGATATGAATATGGACAGCACTAAAGATCAAGCTTTACTTCATAACTCGTTAGAATAAGCGCATGAAGGGTACACAAAAGACATAAGCTCATATAGGGCTCACAAAAGACATGGCTTTTAGATTAGCAGAAGATTGACCTGGATGCAACCTATTACACCGCCGTGGTTGGCTTAGCACACTTTCTCATGTTAAACTGACATTAGATTCCGTTGAACTTAGCTAATAGAGATCACATGTGTAGAAGTATGATATGAACATGGCAAGCACTAAGGATCAAGCTTCACTTCATAACTCGTTAGAATAAGCTCATGAAGGGTACAACAAAGACAAAAGCTCATGAAGGGCTTACAAAAGAAATGGCTTTTAGATTAACATAAGATTGACCTTGTTGCAACCTACTACACCACCCATAGTAGGCTTAGCACACTTTCTCATGTCAAACTAACATTTCATTGCGTTGAACTTAGCTCACAGAGATCACATCGAAGGAAGTATGATATGAACATGGATAGCACTAAAGATCAAGCTTTACTTCATAACTCGTTAGAATAAGCGCATGAAGGGTACACAAAAGACATAAGCTCATATAGGGCTCACAAAAGACATGGCTTTTAGATTAGCAGAAGATTGACCTGGATGCAACCTATTACACCGCCGTGGTTGGCTTAGCACACTTTCTCATGTTAAACTGACATTAGATTCCGTTGAACTTAGCTAATAGAGATCACATGTGTAGAAGTATGATATGAACATGGCAAGCACTAAGGATCAAGCTTCACTTCATAACTCGTTAGAATAAGCTCATGAAGGGTACAACAAAGACAAAAGCTCATGAAGGGCTTACAAAAGAAATGGCTTTTAGATTAACAGAAGATTAACCTTGTTGCAACCTACTACACCACCCATAGTAGGCTTAGCACACTTTCTCATGTCAAACTAACATTTCATTGCGTTGAACTTAGCTCACAGAGATCACATCGAAGGAAGTATGATATGAATATGGATAGCACTAAAGATCAAGCTTTACTTCATAACTCGTTAGAATAAGCGCATGAAGGGTACACAAAAGACATAAGCTCATATAGGGCTCACAAAAGACATGGCTTTTAGATTAGCAGAAGATTGACCTGGATGCAACCTATTACACCGCCGTGGTTGGCTTAGCACACTTTCTCATGTTAAACTGACATTAGATTCCGTTGAACTTAGCTAATAGAGATCACATGTGTAGAAGTATGATATGAACATGGCAAGCACTAAGGATCAAGCTTCACTTCATAACTCGTTAGAATAAGCTCATGAAGGGTACAACAAAGACAAAAGCTCATGAAGGGCTTACAAAAGAAATGGCTTTTAGATTAACATAAGATTGACCTTGTTGCAACCTACTACACCACCCATAGTAGGCTTAGTACACTTTCTCATGTCAAACTAACATTTCATTGCGTTGAACTTAGCTCACAGAGATCACATCGAAGGAAGTATGATATGAACATGGATAGCACTAAAGATCAAGCTTCACTTCATAACTCGTTAGAATAAGCGCATGAAGGGTACACAAAAGACATAAGCTCATATAGGGCTCACAAAAGACATGGCTTTTAGATTAGCAGAAGATTGACCTGGATGCAACCTATTACACCGCCGTGGTTGGCTTAGCATACTTTCTCATGTTAAACTGACATTAGATTCCGTTGAACTTAGCTAATAGAGATCACATGTGTAGAAGTATGATATGAACATGGCAAGCACTAAGGATCAAGCTTCACTTCATAACTCGTTAGAATAAGCTCATGAAGGGTACAACAAAGACAAAAGCTCATGAAGGGCTTACAAAAGAAATGGCTTTTAGATTAACAGAAGATTAACCTTGTTGCAACCTACTACACCACCCATAGTAGGCTTAGCACACTTTCTCATGTCAAACTAACATTTCATTGCGTTGAACTTAGCTCACAGAGATCACATCGAAGGAAGTATGATATGAACATGGATAGCACTAAAGATCAAGCTTTACTTCATAACTCGTTAGAATAAGCGCATGAAGGGTACACAAAAGACATAAGCTCATATAGGGCTCACAAAAGACATGGCTTTTAGATTAGCAGAAGATTGACCTGGATGCAACCTATTACACCGCCGTGGTTGGCTTAGCACACTTTCTCATGTTAAACTGACATTAGATTCCGTTGAACTTAGCTAATAGAGATCACATGTGTAGAAGTATGATATGAACATGGCAAGCACTAAGGATCAAGCTTCACTTCATAACTCGTTAGAATAAGCTCATGAAGGGTACAACAAAGACAAAAGCTCATGAAGGGCTTACAAAAGAAATGGCTTTTAGATTAACAGAAGATTAACCTTGTTGCAACCTACTACACCACCCATAGTAGGCTTAACACACTTTCTCATATCAAACTAACATTTCATTGCGTTGAACTTAGCTCACAGAGATCACATCGAAGGAAGTATGATATGAACATGGATAGCACTAAAGATCAAGCTTTACTTCATAACTCGTTAGAATAAGCGCATGAAGGGTACACAAAAGACATAAGCTCATATAGGGCTCACAAAAGACATGGCTTTTAGATTAGCAGAAGATTGACCTGGATGCAACCTATTACACCGCCGTGGTTGGCTTAGCACACTTTCTCATGTTAAACTGACATTAGATTCCGTTGAACTTAGCTAATAGAGATCACATGTGTAGAAGTATGATATGAACATGGCAAGCACTAAGGATCAAGCTTCACTTCATAACTCGTTAGAATAAGCTCATGAAGGGTACAACAAAGACAAAAGCTCATGAAGGGCTTACAAAAGAAATGGCTTTTAGATTAACATAAGATTGACCTTGTTGCAACCTACTACACCACCCATAGTAGGCTTAGTACACTTTCTCAGGTCAAACTAACATTTCATTGCGTTGAACTTAGCTCACAGAGATCACATCGAAGGAAGTATGATATGAACATGGATAGCACTAAAGATCAAGCTTTACTTCATAACTCGTTAGAATAAGCGCATGAAGGGTACACAAAAGACATAAGCTCATATAGGGCTCACAAAAGACATGGCTTTTAGATTAGCAAAAGATTGACCTGGATGCAACCTATTACACCGCCGTGGTTGGCTTAGCACACTTTCTCGTGTCAAACTGACATTACATTTCGTTAAACTTAGCTAATAGAGATCACATGTGTAGAAGTATGATATGAACATGGCAAGCACTAAGGATCAAGCTTCACTTCATAACTAATTAGAATAAGCTCATGAAGGGTACAACAAAGACAAAAGGTCATGAAGAGCTTACAAAAGAAATGGCTTTTAGATTAACAGAAGATTGACTTTGGTGCAACCTACTACACCACCCATAGTAGGCTTAGCACACTTTCTCATGTCAAACTAACATTTCATTGCGTTGAACTTAGCTAATAGAGATCACATGTGTAGAAGTATGATATGAACAAGGCAAAGCACTAAGAATCAAACTTCACTTCATAACTCGTTAGAATAAGCTCATGAAGGGTACAACAAAGCCAAAAGCTCATGAAGGGCTTACAAAAGAAATGGCTTTTAGATTAACATAAGATTGACCTTGTTGCAACCTACTACACCACCCATAGTAGGCTTAGTACACTTTCTCATGTCAAACTGACATTTCATTGCGTTGAACTTAGCTAACAGATATTACATGTGTAGAAGTATGATATGAACAAGGCAAAACACTAAGAATCAAATTTCACTTCATAACTCGTTAGAATAAGCTCATGAAGGGTACAATAAAGACAAAAGCTCATGAAGGGCTTACAAAAGAAATGGCTTTTAGATTAACAGAAGATTGACTTTGGTGCAACCTACTACACCACCCATAGTAGGCTTAGCACACTTTCTCATGTTAAACTGACATTAGATTCCGTTGAACTTAGCTAATAGAGATCACATGTGTAGAAGTATGATATGAACATGGCAAGCACTAAGGATCAAGCTTCACTTCATAACTCGTTAGAATAAGCTCATGAAGGGTACAACAAAGACAAAAGCTCATGAAGGGCTTACAAAAGAAATGGCTTTTAGATTAACAGAAGATTAACCTTGTTGCAACCTACTACACCACCCATAGTAGGCTTAGCACACTTTCTCATGTCAAACTGACATTTCATTGCGTTGAACTTAGCTAATAGAGATCACATCGAAGGAAGTATGATATGAACATGGACAGCACTAAAGATCAAGCTTTACTTCATAACTCGTTAGAATAAGCGCATGAAGGGTACACAAAAGACATAAGCTCATATAGGGCTCACAAAAGACATGGCTATTAGATTAGCAGAAGATTGACCTGGATGCAACCTATTACACCGCCGTGGTTGGCTTAGCACACTTTCTCATGTTAAACTGACATTAGATTCCGTTGAACTTAGCTAATAGAGATCACATGTGTAGAAGTATGATATGAACATGGCAAGCACTAAGGATCAAGCTTCACTTCATAACTCGTTAGAATAAGTTCATGAAGGGTACAACAAAGACAAAAGCTCATGAAGGGCTTACAAAAGAAATGGCTTTTTGATTAACATAAGATTGACCTTGTTGCAACCTACTACACCACCCATAGTAGGCTTAGTACACTTTCTCATGTCAAACTAACATTTCATTGCATTGAACTTAGCTCACAGAGATCACATCGAAGGAAGTATGATATGAACATGGATAGCACTAAAGATCAAGCTTCACTTCATAACTCGTTAGAATAAGCGCATGAAGGGTACACAAAAGACATAAGCTCATATAGGGCTCACAAAAGACATGGCTTTTAGATTAGCAGAAGATTGACCTGGATGCAACCTATTACACCGCCGTGGTTGGCTTAGCACACTTTCTCATGTTAAACTGACATTAGATTCCGTTGAACTTAGCTAATAGAGATCACATGTGTAGAAGTATGATATGAACATGGCAAGCACTAAGGATCAAGCTTCACTTCATAACTCGTTAGAATAAGCTCATGAAGGGTACAACAAAGACAAAAGCTCATGAAGGGCTTACAAAAGAAATGGCTTTTAGATTAACATAAGATTGACCTTGTTGCAACCTACTACACCACCCATAGCAGGCTTAGTACACTTTCTCATGTCAAACTAACATTTCATTGCGTTGAACTTAGCTCACAGAGATCACATCGAAGGAAGTATGATATGAACATGGATAGCACTAAAGATCAAGCTTTACTTCATAACTCGTTAGAATAAGCGCATGAAGGGTACACAAAAGACATAAGCTCATATAGGGCTCACAAAAGACATGGCTTTTAGATTAGCAAAAGATTGACCTGGATGCAACCTATTACACCGCCGTGGTTGGCTTAGCACACTTTCTCGTGTCAAACTGACATTACATTTCGTTAAACTTAGCTAATAGAGATCACATGTGTAGAAGTATGATATGAACATGGCAAGCACTAAGGATCAAGCTTCACTTCATAACTAATTAGAATAAGCTCATGAAGGGTACAACAAAGACAAAAGGTCATGAAGAGCTTACAAAAGAAATGGCTTTTAGATTAACAGAAGATTGACTTTGGTGCAACCTACTACACCACCCATAGTAGGCTTAGCACACTTTCTCATGTCAAACTAACATTTCATTGCGTTGAACTTAGCTAATAGAGATCACATGTGTAGAAGTATGATATGAACAAGGCAAAGCACTAAGAATCAAACTTCACTTCATAACTCGTTAGAATAAGCTCATGAAGGGTACAACAAAGACAAAAGCTCATGAAGGGCTTACAAAAGAAATGGCTTTTAGATTAACATAAGATTGACCTTGTTGCAACCTACTACACCACCCATAGTAGGCTTAGTACACTTTCTCATGTCAAACTGACATTTCATTGCGTTGAACTTAGCTAACAGATATCACATGTGTAGAAGTATAATATGAACAAGGCAAAACACTAAGAATCAAATTTCACTTCATAACTCGTTAGAATAAGCTCATGAAGGGTACAACAAAGACAAAAGCTCATGAAGGGCTTACAAAAGAAATGGCTTTTAGATTAACAGAAGATTGACTTTGGTGCAACCTACTACACCACCCATAGTAGGCTTAGCACACTTTCTCATGTTAAACTGACATTAGATTCCGTTGAACTTAGCTAATAGAGATCACATGTGTAGAAGTATGATATGAACATGGCAAGCACTAAGGATCAAGCTTCACTTCATAACTCGTTAGAATAAGCTCATGAAGGGTACAACAAAGACAAAAGCTCATGAAGGGCTTACAAAAGAAATGGCTTTTAGATTAACAGAAGATTAACCTTGTTGCAACCTACTACACCACCCATAGTAGGCTTAGCACACTTTCTCATGTCAAACTGACATTTCATTGCGTTGAACTTAGCTAATAGAGATCACATCGAAGGAAGTATGATATGAACATGGACAGCACTAAAGATCAAGCTTTACTTCATAACTCGTTAGAATAAGCGCATGAAGGGTACACAAAAGACATAAGCTCATATAGGGCTCACAAAAGACATGGCTTTTAGATTAGCAGAAGATTGACCTGGATGCAACCTATTACACCGCCGTGGTTGGCTTAGCACACTTTCTCATGTTAAACTGACATTAGATTCCGTTGAACTTAGCTAATAGAGATCACATGTGTAGAAGTATGATATGAACATGGCAAGCACTAAGGATCAAGCTTCACTTCATAACTCGTTAGAATAAGTTCATGAAGGGTACAACAAAGACAAAAGCTCATGAAGGGCTTACAAAAGAAATGGCTTTTAGATTAACATAAGATTGACCTTGTTGCAACCTACTACACCACCCATAGTAGGCTTAGTACACTTTCTCATGTCAAACTAACATTTCATTGCATTGAACTTAGCTCACAGAGATCACATCGAAGGAAGTATGATATGAACATGGATAGCACTAAAGATCAAGCTTCACTTCATAACTCGTTAGAATAAGCGCATGAAGGGTACACAAAAGACATAAGCTCATATAGGGCTCACAAAAGACATGGCTTTTAGATTAGCAGAAGATTGACCTGGATGCAACCTATTACACCGCCGTGGTTGGCTTAGCACACTTTCTCATGTTAAACTGACATTAGATTCCGTTGAACTTAGCTAATAGAGATCACATGTGTAGAAGTATGATATGAACATAGCAAGCACTAAGGATCAAGCTTCACTTCATAACTCGTTAGAATAAGCTCATGAAGGGTACAACAAAGACAAAAGCTCATGAAGGGCTTACAAAAGAAATGGCTTTTAGATTAACAGAAGATTAACCTTGTTGCAACCTACTACACCACCCATAGTAGGCTTAGCACACTTTCTCATGTCAAACTGACATTTCATTGCGTTGAACTTAGCTAATAGATATCACATCGAAGGAAGTATGATATGAATATGGACAGCACTAAAGATCAAGCTTTACTTCATAACTCGTTAGAATAAGCGCATGAAGGGTACACAAAAGACATAAGCTCATATAGGGCTCACAAAAGACATGGCTTTTAGATTAGCAGAAGATTGACCTGGATGCAACCTATTACACCGCCGTGGTTGGCTTAGCACACTTTCTCATGTTAAACTGACATTAGATTCCGTTGAACTTAGCTAATAGAGATCACATGTGTAGAAGTATGATATGAACATGGCAAGCACTAAGGATCAAGCTTCACTTCATAACTCGTTAGAATAAGCTCATGAAGGGTACAACAAAGACAAAAGCTCATGAAGGGCTTACAAAAGAAATGGCTTTTAGATTAACATAAGATTGACCTTGTTGCAACCTACTACACCACCCATAGTAGGCTTAGTACACTTTCTCATGTCAAACTAACATTTCATTGCGTTGAACTTAGCTCACAGAGATCACATCGAAGGAAGTATGATATGAACATGGATAGCACTAAAGATCAAGCTTTACTTCATAACTCGTTAGAATAAGCGCATGAAGGGTACACAAAAGACATAAGCTCATATAGGGCTCACAAAAGACATGGCTTTTAGATTAGCAAAAGATTGACCTGGATGCAACCTATTACACCGCCGTGGTTGGCTTAGCACACTTTCTCGTGTCAAACTGACATTACATTTCGTTGAACTTAGCTAATAGAGATCACATGTGTAGAAGTATGATATGAACATGGCAAGCACTAAGGATCAAGCTTCACTTCATAACTAATTAGAATAAGCTCATGAAGGGTACAACAAAGACAAAAGGTCATGAAGAGCTTACAAAAGAAATGGCTTTTAGATTAACAGAAGATTGACTTTGGTGCAACCTACTACACCACCCATAGTAGGCTTAGCACACTTTCTCATGTCAAACTAACATTTCATTGCGTTGAACTTAGCTAATAGAGATCACATGTGTAGAAGTATGATATGAACAAGGCAAAGCACTAAGAATCAAACTTCACTTCATAACTCGTTAGAATAAGCTCATGAAGGGTACAACAAAGACAAAAGCTCATGAAGGGCTTACAAAAGAAATGGCTTTTAGATTAACATAAGATTGACCTTGTTGCAACCTACTACACCACCCATAGTAGGCTTTGTTAGAATTTAGAAGAAAGATTGGAGAATAATCAAGATAGAAATCAGATTGGAAGAATGAGACATGAAGAATATGGAGCCGAGAGAGAAAGAGTTTGAGAAGAGAAATTTGTTTCTCATATTGATTTGCTGAGTGTTACAATCAATATATATAGACGAGACAATTTAAACCTAGCTATACATGTGCTTATACATCAATATATAAATATTACTCTAAAAAGGCAACAACTCCAACGGCCACAA
Source organism: Lepidium didymum (assembly GCA_963920545.1). Lineage (NCBI taxonomy): Eukaryota > Viridiplantae > Streptophyta > Magnoliopsida > Brassicales > Brassicaceae > Lepidium > Lepidium didymum. The sequence continues at coordinate 11,859,091 of OY986981.1, read as the reverse complement.
GAAAGGAGAATGCTGACTTTCCCTCTTTTGCATTATGTGGTCCACACTTAGAGTCACATGTGTGTTTAAGCATTAAATGCACAGCACACTTCCTTAGACCATGTGACTTTTCTCTTTGGCTATTTTAGTTAGCACACAACTAACCTCCTCACCTCATTACATTAAAACGTGGGAGTCTACTTGCTGTGCACTCTCTGCGTTTCATAATGCCTTGACAAACACTCAAAGTCACTCAGCCTCTTGGATTTATGTAGGTGTGGCTGAGTGAGGATATCATGATCAATACTCCCCCTCAAGCTTAGCTCTATGGAGTAGTGCTAAGCTTGGAATCCGCAAGTCCTCACCTCATTAAAAACCTTACACCCAAAACCACATGGGAAAAATAGTGTCAAGGGAAAAAGAGTGTGAGTCCTTACGGATTAGGCGACATGAGATCAAGGACGAGTCAAGTCCATAAGTCCCAACTTGTTGTTGATGTGATCACACACCTTGAGACTTGTAGCTTTGGTGAAGATGTCCGCCAACTGATCTTCACTCTTAGTATAACACGGAAGGGTCACTCCTTCTTCAATCTTCTCTCGCACTTTGTGACAATCCATCTCAATATGCTTAGTCCTCTCATGGAAAACTGAATTGGATGCAATATGTATGGCAGCTTGGTTGTCACAATGTATGATGATTGGCTTGGAAGATTCAATGCCAAGGTCCTTAAGCAGCGCTTTCAACCATGTCAACTCGTTGGTTAGCTTCCTCATGGCTCTATATTCCGCTTCAGCACTTCAACACGATACAACCTTTTGCTTCTTTGTCTTCCATGTGACTAGATTCCCTCCAATAAAAGTGCAATAACCCGTTGTGGATTTCCGATCATTCCTATCTCCAGCCCAATCCGCATCACAATATCCCACAATCTCGGTGTTCTCATTCTTTCCCATCCAAATGCCACGACCCGGGCTGCCTTTGAGATATCGAAGAATTCGTTCTACCATGCTCCAATGATACACCGTAGGGGTTTGCATATGCTGACTGACCTGGTTCACGGCGAAGCACAAGTCAGGGCGTGTAATAGTCAAATAAATTAGCTTACCAACCAAGCGACGGTATTGAGCCGGATCCTCATATGGTGTATCATCTCTCTCCCCCTTTCGAGCAACCTTGTAGCCATCTTCGAGGGGAGTCTTGGCTGGCTTAGCTCCCAGCATTCCTGTTTCATTCAAAAGATCAAGAATATACTTCCGTTGTGATAGAAATAAGCCTTCCGAAGAACGGCAAACTTCTATACCAAGGAAGTATTTAAGTTCTCCAAGGTCCTTAATATCAAAAACACTCTTAAGGAAGGCTTTAGTTTCAGCAATACCAGAGGTGTCACTTCCCGAAATGATCAAGTCATCAACATAAATGAGCACAACGATAATACCTTGAGAGCTGTTAGATATAAAGAGTGTATGATCTGCCTCGGATCTGCGAAATCCTCTTGATTTGAGCGTGGAGCTAAGCTTATGGTACCAAGCTCGTGGTGATTGCTTAAGACCATATATCGCCTTTCTTAACTTAAGAACTTTGCCGGGTGCAATAGAGCTTTCCAAGCCAGGTGGAGGATACATGTATACCTCTTCCTCTAATTCGCCTTGGAGGAATGCATTCTTCACATCCATCTGCCACAACTCCCAAGACAGGTTAGTTGCTAAAGATAACACAACTCTTACCGTATGGAGCTTTGCAACCGGAGCAAATGTGTCCGTATAGTCCTCTCCATATGTTTGTGTGAATCCTCTACAACCAACCTAGCCTTATATCTCTCTATGTCTCCATTGCTATGATACTTGATGGTGAAAACCCACTTGGAGCTAACGGCTTTCTTCCCATTAGGCAGATCCGCTTCTTCCCATGTGTGGTTCTTTTCCATTGCACTAACTTCAGCACCAATGGCTTCACACCATTCGTTAATCTCTTTAGCCTCCTCATAGGTCTTTGGAATTGTGTGCATCTCTATTTTGCCAAGAAACGCTTGGTGATCTGATGGCATAAGGGTGATCGAACAAACGGCTTGAATGGGATGAGCTACAGCCTGATTGTTGTAGTAGACTCTAGTGTTGATCCAATTGGAAGGATCTTTACGGAGTCTAGTACTTCTTCTCAAGGGTGGAGCTGCAGCAATCTCCCCCTCACTTTCAGCCCGGTGTGGAGTTGCTTCAATGACCGGAACTATCTCTTGATTACTTGGCACATTCGGATCACTCTCATCAGCATTTGGCAGGTCCGGATCACTTGTTTCATTATTTGGCAAGACCGGTTCAACTTCTGCCTCCTCTTGTGATCCATCATGTGATCCCGGCCTTGGAGTGTTGTTGAAGGTACCCGAGGAAACATTTGGATCACTGGATGTCTCCTTCTCCCTTCTAAGTCCAAGTTGTTCTAATAGATGTTTCAAGCTGGCCGATCTATCCGATGTTGAGTGAGCTAAGTCTTCCAAGTCTTCCCACCTTATTTTATCAAAGTACCCTTGTTTTTCAAGAAACTTTACATCACGTGACACATAAGTCTTCCCGGTAGTCGGATCAATGCACTTGAATCCCTTTTGTGATGTAGAGTATCCAATAAACATACACCGATTGCTCTTTGGGTCCAACTTGTTCCTTAGCTCGCCTGGTACCAACACAAAACACACACAACCAAACACCTTTAGATGATCAAGTGATGGTTTCAGGCCGTTTAATACCTCAAATGGAGACCGGTCTTTAAGGATTCTTGTTGGAGTCCGATTGATCAAATAGCATGCCGTCATGACCGCATCACCCCAAAACCTTCTCGGAACCTTTGCATGAAACATCATGGATCGTGCAACCTCCATAAGATGTCGGTTTTTCCTTTCCGCCACTCCATTTTGTTGTGGTGTGTAAGGACAGCTTGTTTGATGAATTATCCCATGCTTTGCTAAGTGCTCTTTGAACTTATTGTTTGTGTACTCTCCACCATTGTCTGATCTTAGTACCTTAATTTTTGCATTAAATTGATTAGTCACATAATTTTGAAAGTTTAAGAATGCATCAAACACACGATCTTTAGATGGGAGCAATGTTATCCAAGTGTATTTCGATTTTTCATCTATGAAAGTCACAAAATACTTAAGATTATCCCTAGAAGCGCATGGAGATGTCCAAACATCAGAGTGAATCAACTCAAAGCAATGATCATAAATAGTAGAAGAACTTGAAAACACACTCTTACAGTGTTTACCCAGAATACAAGCTTCACAAACAGCATGATCAAACTTGATATTAGGTAACATTAGTTCAATAGCACGAGCATGAGGGTGACCTAATCTAGCATGCCAAACGGAATTTAAAGCAACAACAATATTAGAAGTAAAAGAGGGCAATTCTAAGGAACTTGGTATAGCATCTCCTAACACATAGAGTCCGTCCTTGGTTCCACCTTCTCCAAGGATTTTTCCACTCTTAGTATCCTGAAAATGAACACTATTAGATCCAAATATAGCCCAACAATCAAGATCAGTTGTTGCTTTCTTAACTGAGAGTAAATTTGAAGTAAATTTAGGCATATAGAAAGCCTTGGATGTTTTATCAAATAGCTTCAAATCCCCTACTCCTTTAATTGGAACTTTAGTACCATTTGCAACCACTACATTCCCTATGGCCGGTTCTATGTTCTCTATCAACCTAGGATTGCTAATCATATGGTGAGAAGCACCCGAGTCAACAATAAGAGATTCAACCGGTTTTTGAGAAAAATAGGTGATACCGAAATCTTTTAAGGAAGCAATGGATTTGAGAAGCTTCTCCACATCCGACTTCCTCATAATATCATCCTCAGGTATAGCCTTCATAGCCACTGTTTCACTTGATTTTGAGGTCCCAGCTTGGTCACCCTCATTTGCGGATTTAGAAAGGTTTGCCTTTTGCTCCTTGAACTTGTTTGGTTTAAGGTGAGGATGAAGGATCCAGCACCTATCCTTGCTATGTCCTTTCCTCTTGCAATGCTCACAAACCAGCCGCTTTCTTTCTTCATAGGTAAGAGACGCCTTGTGTGATGCCCCATTGACGACCTAATTGGCAAGACATTAGGAAAATGTTCTTGGGCCAAACCGCGGTTTTGGATAAGTATCGGAAATGAAATAACTAAGAATGCGGACAGGTTAAGCTGGTCATGAGAGAGGCGAGTAAGCTTGGAATGAGCGGAGGAAACTTTTAAAACCAAAATGTTAGAATTGAGGTGCTCGGGTTTGACGTGCTCGGATTAAGGTGGCCTAATGTGGGTTAGTATGAATTTTGTGGGAATCAAGACTAATCCAAAAGCTTAATACAAAACCTTAGGAGGAAGAAAGGTTTAAGCAAAACCTTTCCCTAAAGAAAGCTTAAGTGAGTCACAGTGCCATTTGTCATGAATTTAGGGGAACCTACATTCTAGCTAGGATGATTAAGGTGGGTGGTTGGCTAGTAAATTGTAGGCTTCTCCTCTTCTATAAATAGAGTAGGAAACCAAAGGAAGAGGAGAGACATAAATGTTCAAGAGAAAACACTTAACATTTTGCTTAAGAAAGCTTGGAAGGGTAGAGGAATCAATCCGCTAAGTTGAATAAGGAAGCAATTGAGGTGAGTTGTGATATTTCGTGTGTGCAAGGAGATTGTGAATACGTATATGATTGCTGGTGGTTGTGTGATATTGATTGCGTGAGTGAAAATTATTGTTCTATGGGTGTATTAAGTGATTTCCGTGAAGTGGTATGTTAAGATAAGTGGTTTGTTAAGTGATTATTGTTAAAATGAAAGAAAGTGGCAACCATAACTGAATCGTAGAGATATGATAGTGTGTAAATCATGGTTGAGTGATGATTGTTATAAGGACTTAACAATTGTAGTAACGTGTATTAATTAAGACCAAAGGATGGTCATAAGTGTGTAAATAGTTATTGAATGAAGGTGGTTTATATGTGTGTCGAGAGTTGTGGAAGTGGTGGTAACGTGTGGAGGACGGTTGTGAGAACCGTGTGGAAATGATGTGAGGAATTGTGAGAAGGTTCGGCCGAGGGCCGTGGGCGCGGTGAGACCGTGCGGAGAATGTTTGAGGATTGTGGCCGAGGGCCATGGGCGCGGTGGGACCGCGCGGAGTGGTTGGATAGTGGTTTACGATTCGGCAATGTAGAAGGTTTACATTGTGGTCCGAATCGTAGAGGGTCTTGTATGTTAACCTTATACGATGAGATTTGTTGTTGTTACCGTGACTTTCACGAACTTGCTGAGCTGTTATGCTCACGTCTCACTCTCCTCCTTGCAGGGAAAACCATAGTAAGACCATTAGGGAGCGGAAGGAAAGCAAGCAATAAGCCGGTGTAGTTTTATACCTTTTGCAAATGTAAGAACGATTTTGTAAAACGAACAAGTCTATTTCATATATATATCAAGGTTTTGAATCGGCCGAAAAGTATATTGTAAGTTCAAAACATTTTACAAACGCATAGGTATTATGTTGGTTAGAAAGGAAAAGGTATTGTGTGTGCTTGGCCTTAGTCCGGGGCATGATGAACGGTTTGATGTGCTTGGGCCGCAAGGCTTAAGTGCCTCAAAACGGGGTGTGCTTTCTAGTTCCAATTAAGGCCCAATAGTGGGATTGGAACCTTAGTGTGGAGCTCGGACGCGCACTAGTGACGCTCCCGTTCCTAGGGTGGTTCGGGGGTGTTACAAAGTGGTATCAGAGCATGGTTATGCTTAAGCACATATGATACAAGTTTTTATTTAAAAAAAAAAAAAAAAAAGGAGAGTCCAAAAAGGTTTTTGCAAAAGGATAGGAAACCGGTTGCTTTCCTTAATAGAATATTAAGTACTAACATCGTGTTATATTTAGATGCCCCCTACTCGGAGAGGACGCCCACATAGCTCGGAAAGACCAGATCGACCATACTCGTCGCATTGTGAAATTGAGGTATCAGATGGGTTTAGTGGAGAGTCTTCGGCGGATAATTTCTGGTTAGAAGGTGCACGAACTTCGGCAACGCATGGGTATGGTTCTGATGAAACGATGTATGGGATGGAAGAGGTGGAAATGCCATGGACTGATTCTAGTATGACCAGCCAGTTGGTCAGAAGAAGAATGCGGTCTAGGTTTAGTAAACCAAGGGAAGACCACATGGGAGGAATACATGAACATACATCACCCGACTTTTTGACAATAATCACAGCTATGCGGAATTTAGGGACTATCCGATTTTCTGGTAGTACGGACCCAATCGCGGCGGATGCATGGTTACGGAACATGGAGAGAAACCTCCGTGTCACCAGGTGCCCAGAGAGTTACAAGAAGGATGTAGCCGTTTATCACTTAGATAGGGATGCCGAGTATTGGTGGAGAAATGTTGAACGTCGATATGGAGATATCTTCACCACATGGAAAGGATTCCATCAAGAGTTCGAAAGGAAATACTTTCCGGTTGAGGCTCGGGATAGATTAGAATTACAATTTCTCCAATTACAACAAGGAAACCGAAGTGTTAGAGATTATGAGGCAGAATTTGTAAGACTAAGTAGATTCATGAGGAATAGAAGAATGGACGAACCCGCAATGATTAGAAAATTCATTCGGGGACTGCGACCAGTTATCTGGAGTAGGTTACAGGTAGTGCAGTTCTTCGATATGTACGAGGCCGTGGAAAGGGCGGTCAATGTCGAAGAAGGACTTGCGGCCGAGCAAGCCGCAGTGGCTAGGGCTGCAATGCCACAATCTGGGGGACGATCGAGTTACCAACGTAACCAGCAAGGTAATGACGGCGGTAGAGGATCAGGAAGTGGTCGAGGTCAAGGGTCTAGAGTGGCTAAGATCTCTGTGCGCGACCCGGGACAGTTGCCTTTGTGTCAAATTTGTAATGGCCGAGGACATTACGCGAGAGCATGTCCTAACCTGCGGAAAGAACGTTCGGAAATTCCTAAGGATGTCACGTGTTTCACTTGCGGAGAACGAGGGCATTATGCAACGTCTTGCCCACAAACGCACCCATCTCATTCCGGAATGGCACAAGGACGCCAGACTAATGCGGGACGTGTTTATGCCATAGGCACTAACAAAACTAACACTTCCCAACCCAATAAAGGACCTATTACCGGTAAGAAGTAACTAGGTTGTGTGAACGTGTGGTTGTGTTTTGTATGAATTTAAGTGTTTAATTATGTGGAATATATGAATATGTGTGATAGGAACAATATGTGTTGGCAAAGTACCCACCCATGTTTTGTTTGACTCGGGAGCAACACATAGTTTTGTGTCACCCGAAGTCGCGGAAAGGTTCGAGGGAACTTTTGTTATTACGGAAGAAAGGGTACCCATTAGGACACCCGGAACCCAAACCCTTTATGCCAAATTATGCATATGGAACGTACCGGTAGAAATAGAAGCCATGAAATTCCCGGCTAATCTCCTAGTTGTACCACTAGAACATCATGAAGTCATCTTAGGAATGGATTGGTTAACGAAATTCCGAGCAAACATAGATTGTTTCAAGGGTCGAATTAAGTTGGGAAATGAAGAAGGACGTATGTGTATGTATAGAGGAATCTGTCCAAGTGTAGGGATGGCCTTAGTTACAGCATTAAGGATGAAATCCGAGTTAAAAGAAGGAGAAGTATACTTGGTATCAATTGAGGTAACAGAAGCAAGGTTTGGAGAAGAAGTGGATCTGGAAAACATACCGGTAGTCAAAGAATACTTGGAAGTATTCGCTCCATTGGTAGGACTTCCACCCCCTCGGAGTAACAAGTTCACAATGACACTTGAACCAGGAACAATTCCAATTGTCAAAACTCCTTATAGAATGGCTCCGGCTGAACTAGCTGAGTTAAAAAGACAATTAGAAGATTTGATGGGAAAAGGATTTATACGCCCTAGTTCATCACCATGGGGAGCACCAGTGTTATTTGTCAAGAAGAAAGATGGAAGCATGAGATTATGCATTGACTATCGGGGGATTAATAAGGTCACCATCAAAGATAAATACCCTTTACCCAGGATCGATGAATTGTTGGATCAACTACAAGGAGCGTCATGGTTTTCCAAGATTGACTTAGCATCTGGTTATCACCAAATCCCGATAGACGATAGGGACATTCATAAGACCGCCTTTAGGACGAGATATGGACAATATGAATTCAGAGTCATGCCCTTTGGGTTAACCAACGCCCCAGCCGTATTCATGCGACTTATGAATGAGGTCTTTCGGGAATACTTGGATGATTTTGTGATTATATTCATTGATGATATCCTCATCTATTCTCGGACAATAGAGGATCATGCTGTACACTTGGGGAAGGTACTACAAAGGTTAAAAGAACACAAGTTACATGCAAAGTTTAGTAAATGCAGTTTTTGGAGAAGAGAAGTGGGGTTTTTAGGACACAAAGTCTCCGAACATGGAGTCTCGGTGGACTCAGAGAAAATTAAGGTAATACAAGAGTGGCCGCAACCCGTGAACGCAACCGAAGTGAGAAGTTTTCTAGGACTCGCGGGTTACTACCGAAAGTTCGTGAAGGATTTCTCGAAAATAGCCAAATCACTCACTTGCCTTACCGGAAAAGGAATAAGTTTTGAGTGGACTGAAGCAGCTGAGGAGGCTTTTGCAAGGCTTAAACAAGATCTGACCTCTGCCCCTATATTGTCACTACCGGAACCCGGTAAACCTTACACGGTTTACACGGACGCATCCAAGGTGGGAATAGGATGCGTGCTGATGCAAGGCGAAAGGGTCATTGCCTATGCGTCTCGGCAGTTAAGGAAGCATGAGGAAAGCTACCCGACCCATGATTTAGAAATGGCTGCAGTAGTATTCGCTCTTAAGATTTGGAGATCGTATTTATATGGTGAAAAGGTAGAAATCAGAACGGATCATAAGAGCCTTAAATATTTGTTTACCCAGCCCGATTTAAACTTGCGACAAAGAAGGTGGATGGAGTTTATAACGGACTATGACCTTGAGATCAAATACCATCCAGGAAAAGCAAATGTGGTGGCAGATGCCCTAAGCCGACGAAGAACGGAGGTGAACCGGACCATAGATATAAATGCATTGACGACTGAACTTAAAGGGGTAAGATTAACCACATTGGAAGGAGAAGGAAGTGGACCATTAGGATTACAAATGGTAAACCAGGCCAACCTGGTAGTACCAAAATGTACCGGGATATACGACGGTACTACCATTGGTCAGGTCTTAAGAAAGCAATTGCCACTTGGGTAGCGCAATGTCAGGTGTGTCAACAAGTAAAGGTAGAACATCAAATGCCCGGGGGATTACTTCAGAATTTGCCAATTCCCGAATGGAAATGGGAGGCAATTGCTATGGACTTTGTTACAGGACTACCGGGTGCCGTGGGAAGGAAGAATGATGCAATATGGGTAATTGTGGATAGATTGACCAAGTCGGCCCACTTCTTACCCATACGGATCATGGATAGAGTTCCGACCCTAGCCGGATTATACTTGAAAGAGATAGTACGATTACATGGGGTACCGGCTAGCATTGTGTCTGACAGAGACCCTAGGTTCACAGCACAATTTTGGAAAGAGTTCCAAAGATTGTTAGGTACTGAGATAAAAATGAGCACTGCCTTTCATCCGGAAACAGATGGCCAAACGGAACGGACCATTTGTACTTTGGAAGACATGCTACGCTTATGCATACTGGATTGGGGAGGTACATGGGAACAACACCTACCCCTAGTGGAATTTTCGTACAATAATAGTTATCACACGAGTATAGGCATGTCCCCGTTCGAGGCTTTATATGGACGGCCATGTAGAACGCCTATATGTTGGACGGAAGTAGGTGAAAGGAAATTGTTTGGACCTAGCATAGTAGAGGAAACTACGGAGAAGATTAAAAAGGTAAGGAAGAATATGAAAAGGGCCCAAGATCGACAAAAGAGATATGCTGATCAACATCGGAGGGAAGTTACCTTCCAAGTAGGAGATTGGGTATACTTGAAGGTAGCAGCCCAAAGAGGAAAGGGCAAGGTGGGAAGGGTTGGAAAGCTCGCGACCCGGTATATCGGACCATACCGCATACAAGAGAGGATCGGGGAGCTAGCATATCGGCTGGAACTTCCTCGGGACATGGCCTTGCACCCCGTGTTCCATGTGTCGATGCTACGGAGGCATGTATACAACCCAAATGCAGTAGAACCGCAAAGGATAGAGAACCTCCGTGACGACCTAACCTATGAAGAAGAACCAATCCGCGTGGGAGAACGTCGAATCAAGAGACTTAAAACTCGAACAATTCCACAAGTTCAAATATTTTGGGGAAGACCAGATCGAGTAACGGTAACTTGGGAAGATGAAGAAGAGTTTCGTAGGAATTACCCTCATATGCTAGATTTGTAACCAAGATGGAATTCGGGACGAATTCCTTTTTAAGGGGGGAAGGGTGTGATGCCCCATTGACGACCTAATTGGCAAGACATTAGGAAAATGTTCTTGGGCCAAACCGCGGTTTTGGATAAGTATCGGAAATGAAATAACTAAGAATGCGGACAGGTTAAGCTGGTCATGAGAGAGGCGAGTAAGCTTGGAATGAGCGGAGGAAACTTTTAAAACCAAAATGTTAGAATTGAGGTGCTCGGGTTTGACGTGCTCGGATTAAGGTGGCCTAATGTGGGTTAGTATGAATTTTGTGGGAATCAAGACTAATCCAAAAGCTTAATACAAAACCTTAGGAGGAAGAAAGGTTTAAGCAAAACCTTTCCCTAAAGAAAGCTTAAGTGAGTCAAAGTGCCATTTGTCATGAATTTAGGGGAACCTACATTCTAGCTAGGATGATTAAGGTGGGTGGTTGGCTAGTAAATTGTAGGCTTCTCCTCTTCTATAAATAGAGTAGGAAACCAAAGGAAGAGGAGAGACATAAATGTTCAAGAGAAAACACTTAACATTTTGCTTAAGAAAGCTTGGAAGGGTAGAGGAATCAATCCGCTAAGTTGAATAAGGAAGCAATTGAGGTGAGTTGTGATATTTCGTGTGTGCAAGGAGATTGTGAATACGTATATGATTGCTGGTGGTTGTGTGATATTGATTGCGTGAGTGAAAATTATTGTTCTATGGGTGTATTAAGTGATTTCCGTGAAGTGGTATGTTAAGATAAGTGGTTTGTTAAGTGATTATTGTTAAAATGAAAGAAAGTGGCAACCATAACTGAATCGTAGAGATATGATAGTGTGTAAATCATGGTTGAGTGATGATTGTTATAAGGACTTAACAATTGTAGTAACGTGTATTAATTAAGACCAAAGGATGGTCATAAGTGTGTAAATAGTTATTGAATGAAGGTGGTTTATATGTGTGTCGAGAGTTGTGGAAGTGGTGGTAACGTGTGGAGGACGGTTGTGAGAACCGTGTGGAAATGATGTGAGGAATTGTGAGAAGGTTCGGCCGAGGGCCGTGGGCGCGGTGAGACCGTGCGGAGAATGTTTGAGGATTGTGGCCGAGGGCCATGGGCGCGGTGGGACCGCGCGGAGTGGTTGGATAGTGGTTTACGATTCGGCAATGTAGAAGGTTTACATTGTGGTCCGAATCGTAGAGGGTCTTGTATGTTAACCTTATACGATGAGATTTGTTGTTGTTACCGTGACTTTCACGAACTTGCTGAGCTGTTATGCTCACGTCTCACTCTCCTCCTTGCAGGGAAAACCATAGTAAGACCATTAGGGAGCGGAAGGAAAGCAAGCAATAAGCCGGTGTAGTTTTATACCTTTTGCAAATGTAAGAACGATTTTGTAAAACGAACAAGTCTATTTCATATATATATCAAGGTTTTGAATCGGCCGAAAAGTATATTGTAAGTTCAAAACATTTTACAAACGCATAGGTATTATGTTGGTTAGAAAGGAAAAGGTATTGTGTGTGCTTGGCCTTAGTCCGGGGCATGATGAACGGTTTGATGTGCTTGGGCCGCAAGGCTTAAGTGCCTCAAAACGGGGTGTGCTTTCTAGTTCCAATTAAGGCCCAATAGTGGGATTGGAACCTTAGTGTGGAGCTCGGACGCGCACTAGTGACGCTCCCGTTCCTAGGGTGGTTCGGGGGTGTTACACCTTGTGTGCTGAAGCTTGCTCCACTTGGTTTGCCGTGACTAGTTCACCTTTGCTAACCAAGTCGTGTGAACCTTGCTCTTTAAGGATTTGGGAGCATACTTCATCAACACTAGGAACCCTTCCTTGCCTTAGAATGTGCTTGGTGAGGTCATTGAAATTTGCATTTAAACCGCCCAATAGCTTGAATACCTTGTCTTGTTCTTGCCTTTCCTTTATCACCAAAGGATCATTAGTTCCTGGCCTTAACATGTCTAGCTCAGCCCACAACGAACTCAGCTTTCCAAAATAGGCTGAAAACTCCATTTCCTCTTGATTTAAGGTATTGATGGCCTTCTTGACCTCATATACCCGAGTGAGGTTGGAAATATTTCCAAAAACCTTTTTAAGAGTGTCCCACAACTCCTTGGCTGTGTCACAAAAGGAATAAGACTCAATGAGATGAGCATCAAGGGAGCTTGTGAGGATGGCCAGAACTGTTTGGTCTTCTTGAAACCATTTCTTGTCTTCCGCCAACACCACTCCTCCTTTATCTTCACTGCTGTCTTCTTCCAATGGCTGGGATGAAATGATGTGTCTCCACATTCCTTTGCTACACAGAATCATTCTTGCTGTTCTTGCCCACAACATATAATTCGGCCCCTTCAATACCACAGGTATTATCATACCCTTTGTGTTCTCCATGGTTTAGAATTTATAAAGAACCCAGAATTTTGAAGAAAGGAACCTAGAATATGGTAGAATAAACTGAGAAAATAGATGGAAAGATTTCGAGAATAGAATTAGGACCAAGACTGCTCTGATACCATGTTAGAATTTAGAAGAAAGATTGGAGAATAATCAAGATAGAAATCAGATTGGAAGAATGAGACATGAAGAATATGGAGCCGAGAGAGAAAGAGTTTGAGAAGAGAAATTTGTTTCTCATATTGATTTGCTGAGTGTTACAATCAATATATATAGACGAGACAATTTAAACCTAGCTATACATGTGCTTATACATCAATATATAAATATTACTCTAAAAAGGCAACAACTCCAACGGCCACAAGAAAGGAGAATGCTGACTTTCCCTCTTTTGCATTATGTGGTCCACACTTAGAGTCACATGTGTGTTTAAGCATTAAATGCACAGCACACTTCCTTAGACCATGTGACTTTTCTCTTTGGCTATTTTAGTTAGCACACAACTAACCTCCTCACCTCATTACATTAAAACGTGGGAGTCTACTTGCTGTGCACTCTCTGCGTTTCATAATGCCTTGACAAACACTCAAAGTCACTCAGCCTCTTGGATTTATGTAGGTGTGGCTGAGTGAGGATATCATGATCAATAGGCTTAGTACACTTTCTCATGTCAAACTGACATTTCATTGCGTTGAACTTAGCTAACAGATATCACATGTGTAGAAGTATGATATAACATGGATAACACTAAAGATCAAGCATCACTTCATAACTCCTTAGAATAAGCTCATGAAGGGTACACCAAAGACATAAGCTCATATAGGTCTCACAAAAGAAATGGCTTTTAGATTAACATAAGATTGACCTTGTTGCAACCTACTACACCACCCATAGTAGCCTTAGCACACTTTCTCAGGTCAAACTAACATTTCATTGCGTTGAACTTAGCTCACAGAGATCACATCGAAGGAAGTATGATATGAACATGGATAGCACTAAAAATCAAGCTTCACTTCATAACTCGTTAGAATAAGCTCATGAAGGGTACACAAAAGACAAAAGCTCATATATGGCTCACAAAAGACATGGTTTTTAGATTAGCAGAAGATTGACCTGGATGCAACCTATTACACCGCCGTGGTTGGCTTAGCACACTTTCTCATGTCAAACTGACATTACATTTCGTTGAACTTAGCTATTGATCAAGCTATTATCAAGCTTGAAGTTACTTTGGGCCAGAAACTGAATAAGGAAGCCAAATGGATCAGATGTGTGTTAACACTTTGGAGGAAGTTGGGCTGAGGTTATAAAGGCCCATGAATGTCTTCTAGAAGGAAAGAAGACTCCAAATGGTTCAATATAACCGTTGGAGGCTGAAAGAAGGTTAGGGAAGACATGTGACTCTGTTTGAACAAAAGAGGAAAGAGGCTCCATCTCCTTTTGTCTCAGCAGATTTTGCTGATCCATTTTAGGCAATTCTTGTCTCTTTGTGTTTGTCTTGTAGAATCTAGGGCAACCAATTGTATGCCTATATAAACCATGTAGCAACCATTTGTAATGTTAAGTGAGTGAATACACACTCTTCTTCTTCTTCATTCTCACCCCCATTCTCTCTCTCTATGAGCTTTCTTCCATTAATTCTTCCATTCTTACATGGTATCAGAGCATTCTAAGATCCTAATCTCTCCTATTCTCTGTCATTTCTAAGCATTCTTCATTTATATTCTCCAACTCTAATTCCTTATTCTCTGTTCCAAGTCCATTCTCTGTTCTAAAACTCATCTCTTATTCTCTGTTTTGAACTTCATTCTCTCGGATTTAAACTCACACCATGGAGAACTCAAAGAATATGCTGATTCCTGTGATGTTGAAAGGTCCAAATTACTTGCTGTGGGCCAGAGCAGCAAGGATGATTCTCTGTAGCAAGGGAATGTGGAGGCACATAGTCTCATCTCGACCTGAAGAAGATGATGAAGCTGAGAGAGGAATGGTGTTGGCGGAAGACAGCAAGTGGTTTCAAGAGGACCAGACTGTTTTAGCCATTCTCACAAGCTCCCTTGATGCTCACCTCATTGAGTCTTACTCATTCTGTGACACAGCCAAAGATCTATGGGAAACTCTCAAAAAGGTTTTTGGGAATGTCTCTAATCTTACTCGAGTGTATGAAGTCAAGAAGGCTATCACATCCTTGAACCAAGAAGAAATGGAGTTCTCTGCCTACTTTGGAAAGCTCAGTTCTTTGTGGGCTGAACTAGATATGCTAAGGCCAGGAACTAATGATCCGTTGGTGATCAAGGAAAGACAAGAACAAGATAAGGTGTTCAAGCTGCTTGGTGGACTCAACTCAAACTTCAACGACCTCACTAAACATATTCTAAGGCAAGACAGAATCCCTAGTGTTGATGAGGTGTGCTCCCAAATCCTCAAAGAACAAGGCTCACACGGCTTGGTTAATAAAGGTGAGCTAGTCTCAGCAAATCAGGTGGAGCACGTCTCAGCTCATAGGGCATCTCTCACATATGAGGAAAGAAGGCGGTTGGTCTGTGAGCACTGCAAGAAGAAGGGGCATAGCAAGGACAAGTGCTGGATTCTTCATCCACACCTTAAACCAAACAAGTTTAAAGACCCAAAAGCAAACATCTCTCAGTCTGTGGCAGAAGGAGACCAAGCAGGGACGTCTAAACAAAGTGAAGGCGTGGCTATGACGGTTGTACCTGTGGATGATGTCATGAGAAAGTCAGATGTTGAAAAGCTTCTCAAGTCCATTGCCTCCCTAAAAGATTTCGGTATCACTTATTACTCTCAAAAACCGGTTGAATCTCTTATTATTGACTCAGGTGCTTCTCACCACATGATTAGCAATCCTAGGTTAATAGAGAATGTAGAACCGGCAATAGGTAATGTTGTGATAGCCAATGGTACAAGAGTACCAATACAAGGTGTAGGAGACTTGAAGCTATTTGAGAAAACATCTAAAGCATTCTACATGCCTAAGTTTACTTCTAATTTGCTCTCGGTGAAGAAAGCAACCACTGATCTTGATTGTTTGGCTATATTTGGATCTGACAATGTTCATTTTCAGGATATTAAGAGTGGAAAGATCCTTGGAGAAGGTGGAACCAAGGATGGGCTCTATGTGTTAGGAGATGCTGAACCAAGTTCTTTAGATTCACCCTCTTTTACTTCTAATGTTGTAGTTGCTTTAAATTCTGTTTGGCATGCTAGATTAGGTCATCCTCATGCTCGTGCTATTGAACTCATGTTGCCTAATATTAAGTTTGATCATTCTGTTTGTGAAGCTTGTATCTTGGGTAAACATTGTAAGAGTGTGTTTCCAAAGTCATCTACAATCTATGATAATTGCTTCGATTTAGTTCACTCAGATGTTTGGACTTCTCCATGCGTTTCTAGGGATAATCTCAAGTATTTTGTGACATTCATAGATGAAAAATCAAAGTACACTTGGATTACATTACTACACTTTCTCATGTCAAATTGACATTTCATTGCGTTGAACTTAGCTAACAGAGATCACATGTGTAGAAGTATGATATAACATGGATAACACTAAAGATCAAGCATCACTTCATAACTCCTTAGAATAAGCTCATGAAGGGTACACAAAAGACATAAGCTCATATATGGCTCACAAAAGACATGGTTTTTAGATTAGCTGAAGATTGACCTGGATGCAACCTATTATACCGCCGTGGTTGGCTTAGCACACTTTCTCATGTCAAACTGACATTACATTTCGTTGAACTTAGCTAATAGAGATCACATGTGTAGAAGTATGATATGAACATGGCAAGCACTAAGGATCAAGCTTCACTTCATAACTCGTTAGAATAAGCTCATGAAGGGTACAACAAAGACAAAAGCTCATGAAGGGCTTACAAAAGACATGGCTTTTAGATTAACAGAAGATTGACCTTGTTGCAACCTACTATACCACCCATAGTAGGCTTAGTACACTTTCTCATGTCAAACTGACATTTCATTGCGTTGAACTTAGCTAAAAGAGATCACATGTGTAGAAGTATGATATAACATGGATAACACTAAAGATCAAGCATCACTTCATAACTCCTTAGAATAAGCTCATGAAGGGTACACAAAAGACATAAGCTCATATAGGTCTCACAAAAGAAATGGCTTTTAGATTAACATAAGATTGACCTTGTTGCAACCTACTACACCACCCATAGTAGCCTTAGCACACTTTCTCAGGTCAAACTAACATTTCATTGCGTTGAACTTAGCTCACAGAGATCACATCGAAGGAAGTATGATATGAACATGGATAGCACTAAAGATCAAGCTTCACTTCATAACTCGTTAGAATAAGCTCATGAAGGGTACCAAAAGACAAAAGCTCATATATGGCTCACAAAAGACATGGCTTTTAGATTAGCAGAAGATTGACCTGGATGCAACCTATTACACCGCCGTGGTTGGCATAGCACACTTTCTCATGTCAAACTGACATTACATTTCGTTGAACTTAGCTAATAGAGATCACATGTGTAGAAGTATGATATGAACATGGCAAGCACTAAGGATAAAGCTTCACTTCATAACTCGTTAGAATAAGCTCATGAAGGGTACAACAAAGACAAAATGTCATGAAGGGCTTACAAAAGACATGGCTTTTAGATTAACAGAAAATTGACCTTGCTGCAACCTACTACACCACCCATAGTAGGCTTACTACACTTTCTCATGTCAAACTGACATTTCATTGCGTTGAACTTAGCTAATAGAGGTCACATCGAAGGAAGTATGATATGAACATGGACAGCACTAAAGATCAAGCTTCATTTCATAACTCGTTAGAATAAGCGCATGAAGGGTACACAAAAGACATAAGCTCATATATGGCTCACAAAAGACATGGCTTTTAGATTAGCAGAAGATTGACATGGATGCAACCTATTACATCGCCGTGGTTGGCTTAGCACACTTTCTAATGTCAAACTGACATTACATTTCGTTGAACTTAGCTAATAGAGATCACATGTGTAGAAGTATGATATGAACATGGCAAGCACTAAGGATCAAGCTTCACTTCATAACTCGTTAAAATAAGCTCATGAAGGGTACAACAAAGACAAAAGCTCATGAAGGGCTTACAAAAGAAATGGCTTTTAGATTAACAGAAGATTGACCTTGTTGCAACCTACTACACCACCCATAATAGGCTTACTACACTTTCTCATGTCAAATTGACATTTCATTGCGTTGAACTTAGCTAACAGATATCACATGTGTAGAAGTATGATATAACATGGATAACACTAAAGATCAAGCATCACTTCATAACTCCTTAGAATAAGCTCATGAAGGGTACACCAAAGACATAAGCTCATATAGGTCTCACAAAAGACATGGCTTTTAGATTAGCAGAAGATTGACCGGGATGCAACCTATTACACCGCCGTGGTTGGCTTAGCATACTTTCTCATGTCAAACTGACGTTACATTTCGTTGAACTTAGCTAATAGAGATCACATGTGTAGAAGTATGATATGAACATGGCAAGCACTAAGGATCAAGCTTCACTTCATAACTCGTTAGAATAAGCACATGAAGGGTACACAAAAGACATAAGCTCATATATGGCTCACAAAAGAAATGGCTTTTAGATTAACAGAAGATTGACCTTGTTGCAACCTACTACACCACCCATAGTAGGCTTAGTACACTTTCTCATGTCAAACTGACATTTCATTGCGTTGAACTTAGCTAATAGAGATCACATCGAAGGAAGTATGATATGAACATGGACAACACTAAAGATCAAGCTTCATTTTATAACTCGTTAGAATAAGCGCATGAAGGGTACACAAAAGACATAAGCTCATATATGGCTCACAAAAGACATGGTTTTTAGATTAGCAGAAGATTGACCTGGATGCAACCTATTATACCGCCGTGGTTGGCTTAGCACACTTTCTCATGTCAAACTGACATTACATTTCGTTGAACTTAGCTAATAGAGATCACATGTGTAGAAGTATGATATGAACATGGCAAGCACTAAGGATAAAGCTTCACTTCATAACTCGTTAGAATAAGCTCATGAAGGGTACAATAAAGACAAAATCTCATGAAGGGCTTACAAAAGACATGGCTTTTAGATTAACAGAAGATTGACCTTGTTGCAACCTACTACACCACCCATAGTAGGCTTACTACACTTTCTCATGTCAAAATGACATTTCATTGCGTTGAACTTAGCTAACAGATATCACATGTGTAGAAGTATGATATAACATGGATAACACTAAAGATCAAGCATCACTTCATAACTCCTTAGAATAAGCTCATGAAGGGTACACAAAAGACATAAGCTCATATAGGTCTCACAAAAGAAATGACTTTTAGATTAACATAAGATTGACCTTGTTGCAACCTACTACACCACCCATAGTAGCCTTAGCACACTTTCTCATGTCAAATTGACATTTCATTGCGTTGAACTTAGCTAACAGAGATCACATGTGTAGAAGTATGATATAACATGGATAACACTAAAGATCAAGCATCACTTCATAACTCCTTAGAATAAGCTCATGAAGGGTACACCAAAGACATAAGCTCATATAGGTCTCACAAAAGAAATGGCTTTTAGATTAGCAAAAGATTGACCGGGATGCAACCTATTACACCGCCGTGGTTGGCTTAGCATACTTTCTCATGTCAAACTGACATTACATTTCGTTGAACTTAGCTAATAGAGATAACATGTGTAGAAGTATGATATGAACATGGCAAGCACTAAGGATCAAGCTTCACTTCATAACTCGTTAGAATAAGCACATGAAGGGTACACAAAAGACATAAGCTCATATATGGCTCACAAAAGAAATGGCTTTTAGATTAACAGAAGATTGACCTTGTTGCAACCTACTACACCACCCATAGTACGCTTAGTACACTTTCTCATGTCAAACTGACATTTCATTGCGTTGAACTTAGCTAATAGAGATCACATCGAAGGAAGTATAATATGAACATGGACAGCACTAAAGATCAAGCTTCATTTCATAACTCGTTAGAATAAGCGCATGAAGGGTACACAAAAGACATAAGCTCATATATGGCTCACAAAAGACATGGTTTTTAGATTAGCAGAAGATTGACCTGGATGCAACCTATTATACCGTCGTGGTTGGCTTAGCACACTTTCTCATGTCAAACTAACATTACATTTCGTTGAACTTAGCTAATAGAGATCACATGTGTAGAAGTATAATATGAACATGGCAAGCACTAAGGATCAAGCTTCACTTCATAACTCGTTAGAATAAGCACATGAAGGGTACACAAAAGACATAAGCTCATATATGGCTCACAAAAGAAATGGCTTTTAGATTAACAGAAGATTGACCTTGTTGCAACCTACTACACCACCCATAGTACGCTTAGTACACTTTCTCATGTCAAACTGACATTTCATTGCGTTGAACTTAGCTAATAGAGATCACATGTGTAAAAGTATGATATAACATGGATAACACTAAAGATCAAGCATCACTTCATAACTCCTTAGAATAAGCTCATGAAGGGTACACAAAAGACATAAGCTCATATAGGTCTCACAAAAGAAATGGCTTTTAGATTAACATAAGATTGACCTTGTTGCAACCTACTACACCACCCATAGTAGCCTTAGCACACTTTCTCAGGTCAAACTAACATTTCATTGCGTTGAACTTAGCTCACAGAGATCACATCGAAGGAAGTATGATATGAACATGGATAGCACTAAAGATCAAGCTTCACTTCATAACTCGTTAGAATAAGCTCATGAAGGGTACACAAAAGACAAAAGCTCATATATGGCTCACAAAAGACATGGCTTTTAGATTAGCAGAAGATTGACCTGGATGCAACCTATTACACCGCCGTGGTTGGCATAGCACACTTTCTCATGTCAAACTGACATTACATTTCGTTGAACTTAGCTAATAGAGATCACATGTGTAGAAGTATGATATGAACATGGCAAGCACTAAGGATAAAGCTTCACTTCATAACTCGTTAGAATAAGCTCATGAAGGGTACAACAAAGACAAAATGTCATGAAGGGCTTACAAAAGACATGGCTTTTAGATTAACAGAAAATTGACCTTGCTGCAACCTACTACACCACCCATAGTAGGCTTACTACACTTTCTCATGTCAAACTGACATTTCATTGCGTTGAACTTAGCTAATAGAGGTCACATCGAAGGAAGTATGATATGAACATGGACAGCACTAAAGATCAAGCTTCATTTCATAACTCGTTAGAATAAGCGCATGAAGGGTACACAAAAGACATAAGCTCATATATGGCTCACAAAAGACATGGCTTTTAGATTAGCAGAAGATTGACATGGATGCAACCTATTACATCGCCGTGGTTGGCTTAGCACACTTTCTAATGTCAAACTGACATTACATTTCGTTGAACTTAGCTAATAGAGATCACATGTGTAGAAGTATGATATGAACATGGCAAGCACTAAGGATCAAGCTTCACTTCATAACTCGTTAAAATAAGCTCATGAAGGGTACAACAAAGACAAAAGCTCATGAAGGGCTTACAAAAGAAATGGCTTTTAGATTAACAGAAGATTGACCTTGTTGCAACCTACTACACCACCCATAATAGGCTTACTACACTTTCTCATGTCAAATTGACATTTCATTGCGTTGAACTTAGCTAACAGATATCACATGTGTAGAAGTATGATATAACATGGATAACACTAAAGATCAAGCATCACTTCATAACTCCTTAGAATAAGCTCATGAAGGGTACACCAAAGACATAAGCTCATATAGGTCTCACAAAAGACATGGCTTTTAGATTAGCAGAAGATTGACCGGGATGCAACCTATTACACCGCCGTGGTTGGCTTAGCATACTTTCTCATGTCAAACTGACATTACATTTCGTTGAACTTAGCTAATAGAGATCACATGTGTAGAAGTATGATATGAACATGGCAAGCACTAAGGATCAAGCTTCACTTCATAACTCGTTAGAATAAGCACATGAAGGGTACACAAAAGACATAAGCTCATATATGGCTCACAAAAGAAATGGCTTTTAGATTAACAGAAGATTGACCTTGTTGCAACCTACTACACCACCCATAGTAGGCTTAGTACACTTTCTCATGTCAAACTGACATTTCATTGCGTTGAACTTAGCTAATAGAGATCACATCGAAGGAAGTATGATATGAACATGGAAAACACTAAAGATCAAGCTTCATTTCATAACTCGTTAGAATAAGCGCATGAAGGGTACACAAAAGACATAAGCTCATATATGGCTCACAAAAGACATGGTTTTTAGATTAGCAGAAGATTGACCTGGATGCAACCTATTATACCGCCGTGGTTGGCTTAGCACACTCTCTCATGTCAAACTGACATTACATTTCGTTGAACTTAGCTAATAGAGATCACATGTGTAGAAGTATGATATGAACATGGCAAGCACTAAGGATAAAGCTTCACT
This sequence comes from Lepidium didymum, assembly GCA_963920545.1. Lineage (NCBI taxonomy): Eukaryota > Viridiplantae > Streptophyta > Magnoliopsida > Brassicales > Brassicaceae > Lepidium > Lepidium didymum. The sequence continues at coordinate 11,836,804 of OY986981.1, read as the reverse complement.
TCATAACTCGTTAGAATAAGCTCATGAAGGGTACAATAAAGACAAAATCTCATGAAGGGCTTACAAAAGACATGGCTTTTAGATTAACAGAAGATTGACCTTGTTGCAACCTACTACACCACCCATAGTAGGCTTACTACACTTTCTCATGTCAAAATGACATTTCATTGCGTTGAACTTAGCTAACAGATATCACATGTGTAGAAGTATGATATAACATGGATAACACTAAAGATCAAGCATCACTTCATAACTCCTTAGAATAAGCTCATGAAGGGTACAACAAAGACAAAAGCTCATGAAGGGCTTACAAAAGAAATGGCTTTTAGATTAACAGAAGATTGACCTTGTTGCAACCTACTACAGCACCCATAATAGGCTTACTACACTTTCTCATGTCAAATTGACATTTCATTGCGTTGAACTTAGCTAACAGATATCACATGTGTAGAAGTATGATATAACATGGATAACACTAAAGATCAAGCATCACTTCATAACTCCTTAGAATAAGCTCATGAAGGGTACACCAAAGACATAAGCTCATATAGGTCTCACAAAAGACATGGCTTTTAGATTAGCAAAAGATTGACCGGGATGCAACCTATTACACCGCCGTGGTTGGCTTAGCATACTTTCTCATGTCAAGCTGACATTACATTTCGTTGAACTTAGCTAATAGAGATCACATGTGTAGAAGTATGATATGAACATGGCAAGCACTAAGGATCAAGCTTCACTTCATAACTCGTTAGAATAAGCACATGAAGGGTACACAAAAGACATAAGCTCATATATGGCTCACAAAAGAAATGGCTTTTAGATTAACAGAAGATTGACCTTGTTGCAACCTACTACACCACCCATAGTAGGCTTAGTACACTTTCTCATGTCAAACTGACATTTCATTGCGTTGAACTTAGCTAATAGAGATCACATCGAAGGAAGTATGATATGAACATGGACAGCACTAAAGATCAAGCTTCATTTCATAACTCGTTAGAATAAGCGCATGAAGGGTACACAAAAGACATAAGCTCATATATGGCTCACAAAAGACATGGCTTTTAGATTAGCAGAAGATTGACATGGATGCAACCTATTACATCGCCGTGGTTGGCTTAGCACACTTTCTAATGTCAAACTGACATTACATTTCGTTGAACTTAGCTAATAGAGATCACATGTGTAGAAGTATGATATGAACATGGCAAGCACTAAGGATCAAGCTTCACTTCATAACTCGTTAAAATAAGCTCATGAAGGGTACAACAAAGACAAAAGCTCATGAAGGGCTTACAAAAGAAATGGCTTTTAGATTAACAGAAGATTGACCTTGTTGCAACCTACTACACCACCCATAATAGGCTTACTACACTTTCTCATGTCAAATTGACATTTCATTGCGTTGAACTTAGCTAACAGATATCACATGTGTAGAAGTATGATATAACATGGATAACACTAAAGATCAAGCATCACTTCATAACTCCTTAGAATAAGCTCATGAAGGGTACACCAAAGACAAAAGCTCATGAAGGGCTTACAAAAGAAATGGCTTTTAGATTAACAGAAGATTGACCTTGTTGCAACCTACTACACCACCCATAGTAGCCTTAGCACACTTTCTCAGGTCAAACTAACATTTCATTGCGTTGAACTTAGCTCACAGAGATCACATCGAAGGAAGTATGATATGAACATGGATAGCACTAAAGATCAAGCTTCACTTCATAACTCGTTAGAATAAGCTCATGAAGGGTACACAAAAGACAAAAGCTCATATATGGCTCACAAAAGACATGGCTTTTAGATTAGCAGAAGATTGACCTGGATGCAACCTATTACACCGCCGTGGTTGGCATAGCACACTTTCTCATGTCAAACTGACATTACATTTCGTTGAACTTAGCTAATAGAGATCACATGTGTAGAAGTATGATATGAACATGGCAAGCACTAAGGATAAAGCTTCACTTCATAACTCGTTAGAATAAGCTCATGAAGGGTACAACAAAGACAAAATGTCATGAAGGGCTTACAAAAGACATGGCTTTTAGATTAACAGAAAATTGACCTTGCTGCAACCTACTACACCACCCATAGTAGGCTTACTACACTTTCTCATGTCAAACTGACATTTCATTGCGTTGAACTTAGCTAATAGAGGTCACATCGAAGGAAGTATGATATGAACATGGACAGCACTAAAGATCAAGCTTCATTTCATAACTCGTTAGAATAAGCGCATGAAGGGTACACAAAAGACATAAGCTCATATATGGCTCACAAAAGACATGGCTTTTAGATTAGCAGAAGATTGACATGGATGCAACCTATTACATCGCCGTGGTTGGCTTAGCACACTTTCTAATGTCAAACTGACATTACATTTCGTTGAACTTAGCTAATAGAGATCACATGTGTAGAAGTATGATATGAACATGGCAAGCACTAAGGATCAAGCTTCACTTCATAACTCGTTAAAATAAGCTCATGAAGGGTACAACAAAGACAAAAGCTCATGAAGGGCTTACAAAAGAAATGGCTTTTAGATTAACAGAAGATTGACCTTGTTGCAACCTACTACACCACCCATAATAGGCTTACTACACTTTCTCATGTCAAATTGACATTTCATTGCGTTGAACTTAGCTAACAGATATCACATGTGTAGAAGTATGATATAACATGGATAACACTAAAGATCAAGCATCACTTCATAACTCCTTAGAATAAGCTCATGAAGGGTACACAAAAGACATAAGCTCATATAGGTCTCACAAAAGAAATGGCTTTTAGATTAACATAAGATTGACCTTGTTGCAACCTACTACACCACCCATAGTAGCCTTAGCACACTTTCTCAGGTCAAACTAACATTTCATTGCGTTGAACTTAGCTCACAGAGATCACATCGAAGGAAGTATGATATGAACATGGATAGCACTAAAGATCAAGCTTCACTTCATAACTCGTTAGAATAAGCTCATGAAGGGTACACAAAAGACAAAAGCTCATATATGGCTCACAAAAGACATGGCTTTTAGATTAGCAGAAGATTGACCTGGATGCAACCTATTACACCGCCGTGGTTGGCATAGCACACTTTCTCATGTCAAACTGACATTACATTTCGTTGAACTTAGCTAATAGAGATCACATGTGTAGAAGTATGATATGAACATGGCAAGCACTAAGGATAAAGCTTCACTTCATAACTCGTTAGAATAAGCTCATGAAGGGTACAACAAAGACAAAATGTCATGAAGGGCTTACAAAAGACATGGCTTTTAGATTAACAGAAAATTGACCTTGCTGCAACCTACTACACCACCCATAGTAGGCTTACTACACTTTCTCATGTCAAACTGACATTTCATTGCGTTGAACTTAGCTAATAGAGGTCACATCGAAGGAAGTATGATATGAACATGGACAGCACTAAAGATCAAGCTTCATTTCATAACTCGTTAGAATAAGCGCATGAAGGGTACACAAAAGACATAAGCTCATATATGGCTCACAAAAGACATGGCTTTTAGATTAGCAGAAGATTGACATGGATGCAACCTATTACATCGCCGTGGTTGGCTTAGCACACTTTCTAATGTCAAACTGACATTACATTTCGTTGAACTTAGCTAATAGAGATCACATGTGTAGAAGTATGATATGAACATGGCAAGCACTAAGGATCAAGCTTCACTTCATAACTCGTTAAAATAAGCTCATGAAGGGTACAACAAAGACAAAAGCTCATGAAGGGCTTACAAAAGAAATGGCTTTTAGATTAACAGAAGATTGACCTTGTTGCAACCTACTACACCACCCATAATAGGCTTACTACACTTTCTCATGTCAAATTGACATTTCATTGCGTTGAACTTAGCTAACAGATATCACATGTGTAGAAGTATGATATAACATGGATAACACTAAAGATCAAGCATCACTTCATAACTCCTTAGAATAAGCTCATGAAGGGTACACCAAAGACATAAGCTCATATAGGTCTCACAAAAGACATGGCTTTTAGATTAGCAGAAGATTGACCGGGATGCAACCTATTACACCGCCGTGGTTGGCTTAGCATACTTTCTCATGTCAAACTGACATTACATTTCGTTGAACTTAGCTAATAGAGATCACATGTGTAGAAGTATGATATGAACATGGCAAGCACTAAGGATCAAGCTTCACTTCATAACTCGTTAGAATAAGCACATGAAGGGTACACAAAAGACATAAGCTCATATATGGCTCACAAAAGAAATGGCTTTTAGATTAACAGAAGATTGACCTTGTTGCAACCTACTACACCACCCATAGTAGGCTTAGTACACTTTCTCATGTCAAACTGACATTTCATTGCGTTGAACTTAGCTAATAGAGATCACATCGAAGGAAGTATGATATGAACATGGAAAACACTAAAGATCAAGCTTCATTTCATAACTCGTTAGAATAAGCGCATGAAGGGTACACAAAAGACATAAGCTCATATATGGCTCACAAAAGACATGGTTTTTAGATTAGCAGAAGATTGACCTGGATGCAACCTATTATACCGCCGTGGTTGGCTTAGCACACTCTCTCATGTCAAACTGACATTACATTTCGTTGAACTTAGCTAATAGAGATCACATGTGTAGAAGTATGATATGAACATGGCAAGCACTAAGGATAAAGCTTCACTTCATAACTCGTTAGAATAAGCTCATGAAGGGTACAATAAAGACAAAATCTCATGAAGGGCTTACAAAAGACATGGCTTTTAGATTAACAGAAGATTGACCTTGTTGCAACCTACTACACCACCCATAGTAGGCTTACTACACTTTCTCATGTCAAAATGACATTTCATTGCGTTGAACTTAGCTAACAGATATCACATGTGTAGAAGTATGATATAACATGGATAACACTAAAGATCAAGCATCACTTCATAACTCCTTAGAATAAGCTCATGAAGGGTACAACAAAGACAAAAGCTCATGAAGGGCTTACAAAAGAAATGGCTTTTAGATTAACAGAAGATTGACCTTGTTGCAACCTACTACAGCACCCATAATAGGCTTACTACACTTTCTCATGTCAAATTGACATTTCATTGCGTTGAACTTAGCTAACAGATATCACATGTGTAGAAGTATGATATAACATGGATAACACTAAAGATCAAGCATCACTTCATAACTCCTTAGAATAAGCTCATGAAGGGTACACCAAAGACATAAGCTCATATAGGTCTCACAAAAGACATGGCTTTTAGATTAGCAAAAGATTGACCGGGATGCAACCTATTACACCGCCGTGGTTGGCTTAGCATACTTTCTCATGTCAAGCTGACATTACATTTCGTTGAACTTAGCTAATAGAGATCACATGTGTAGAAGTATGATATGAACATGGCAAGCACTAAGGATCAAGCTTCACTTCATAACTCGTTAGAATAAGCACATGAAGGGTACACAAAAGACATAAGCTCATATATGGCTCACAAAAGAAATGGCTTTTAGATTAACAGAAGATTGACCTTGTTGCAACCTACTACACCACCCATAGTAGGCTTAGTACACTTTCTCATGTCAAACTGACATTTCATTGCGTTGAACTTAGCTAATAGAGATCACATCGAAGGAAGTATGATATGAACATGGACAGCACTAAAGATCAAGCTTCATTTCATAACTCGTTAGAATAAGCGCATGAAGGGTACACAAAAGACATAAGCTCATATATGGCTCACAAAAGACATGGCTTTTAGATTAGCAGAAGATTGACATGGATGCAACCTATTACATCGCCGTGGTTGGCTTAGCACACTTTCTAATGTCAAACTGACATTACATTTCGTTGAACTTAGCTAATAGAGATCACATGTGTAGAAGTATGATATGAACATGGCAAGCACTAAGGATCAAGCTTCACTTCATAACTCGTTAAAATAAGCTCATGAAGGGTACAACAAAGACAAAAGCTCATGAAGGGCTTACAAAAGAAATGGCTTTTAGATTAACAGAAGATTGACCTTGTTGCAACCTACTACACCACCCATAATAGGCTTACTACACTTTCTCATGTCAAATTGACATTTCATTGCGTTGAACTTAGCTAACAGATATCACATGTGTAGAAGTATGATATAACATGGATAACACTAAAGATCAAGCATCACTTCATAACTCCTTAGAATAAGCTCATGAAGGGTACACCAAAGACATAAGCTCATATAGGTCTCACAAAAGACATGGCTTTTAGATTAGCAGAAGATTGACCGGGATGCAACCTATTACACCGCCGTGGTTGGCTTAGCATACTTTCTCATGTCAAACTGACATTACATTTCGTTGAACTTAGCTAATAGAGATCACATGTGTAGAAGTATGATATGAACATGGCAAGCACTAAGGATCAAGCTTCACTTCATAACTCGTTAGAATAAGCACATGAAGGGTACACAAAAGACATAAGCTCATATATGGCTCACAAAAGAAATGGCTTTTAGATTAACAGAAGATTGACCTTGTTGCAACCTACTACACCACCCATAGTAGGCTTAGTACACTTTCTCATGTCAAACTGACATTTCATTGCGTTGAACTTAGCTAATAGAGATCACATCGAAGGAAGTATGATATGAACATGGAAAACACTAAAGATCAAGCTTCATTTCATAACTCGTTAGAATAAGCGCATGAAGGGTACACAAAAGACATAAGCTCATATATGGCTCACAAAAGACATGGCTTTTAGATTAGCAGAAGATTGACATGGATGCAACCTATTACATCGCCGTGGTTGGCTTAGCACACTTTCTAATGTCAAACTGACATTACATTTCGTTGAACTTAGCTAATAGAGATCACATGTGTAGAAGTATGATATGAACATGGCAAGCACTAAGGATCAAGCTTCACTTCATAACTCGTTAAAATAAGCTCATGAAGGGTACAACAAAGACAAAAGCTCATGAAGGGCTTACAAAAGAAATGGCTTTTAGATTAACAGAAGATTGACCTTGTTGCAACCTACTACACCACCCATAATAGGCTTACTACACTTTCTCATGTCAAATTGACATTTCATTGCGTTGAACTTAGCTAACAGATATCACATGTGTAGAAGTATGATATAACATGGATAACACTAAAGATCAAGCATCACTTCATAACTCCTTAGAATAAGCTCATGAAGGGTACACCAAAGACATAAGCTCATATAGGTCTCACAAAAGACATGGCTTTTAGATTAGCAGAAGATTGACCGGGATGCAACCTATTACACCGCCGTGGTTGGCTTAGCATACTTTCTCATGTCAAACTGACATTACATTTCGTTGAACTTAGCTAATAGAGATCACATGTGTAGAAGTATGATATGAACATGGCAAGCACTAAGGATCAAGCTTCACTTCATAACTCGTTAGAATAAGCACATGAAGGGTACACAAAAGACATAAGCTCATATATGGCTCACAAAAGAAATGGCTTTTAGATTAACAGAAGATTGACCTTGTTGCAACCTACTACACCACCCATAGTAGGCTTAGTACACTTTCTCATGTCAAACTGACATTTCATTGCGTTGAACTTAGCTAATAGAGATCACATCGAAGGAAGTATGATATGAACATGGAAAACACTAAAGATCAAGCTTCATTTCATAACTCGTTAGAATAAGCGCATGAAGGGTACACAAAAGACATAAGCTCATATATGGCTCACAAAAGACATGGTTTTTAGATTAGCAGAAGATTGACCTGGATGCAACCTATTATACCGCCGTGGTTGGCTTAGCACACTCTCTCATGTCAAACTGACATTACATTTCGTTGAACTTAGCTAATAGAGATCACATGTGTAGAAGTATGATATGAACATGGCAAGCACTAAGGATAAAGCTTCACTTCATAACTCGTTAGAATAAGCTCATGAAGGGTACAATAAAGACAAAATCTCATGAAGGGCTTACAAAAGACATGGCTTTTAGATTAACAGAAGATTGACCTTGTTGCAACCTACTACACCACCCATAGTAGGCTTACTACACTTTCTCATGTCAAAATGACATTTCATTGCGTTGAACTTAGCTAACAGATATCACATGTGTAGAAGTATGATATAACATGGATAACACTAAAGATCAAGCATCACTTCATAACTCCTTAGAATAAGCTCATGAAGGGTACAACAAAGACAAAAGCTCATGAAGGGCTTACAAAAGAAATGGCTTTTAGATTAACAGAAGATTGACCTTGTTGCAACCTACTACAGCACCCATAATAGGCTTACTACACTTTCTCATGTCAAATTGACATTTCATTGCGTTGAACTTAGCTAACAGATATCACATGTGTAGAAGTATGATATAACATGGATAACACTAAAGATCAAGCATCACTTCATAACTCCTTAGAATAAGCTCATGAAGGGTACACCAAAGACATAAGCTCATATAGGTCTCACAAAAGACATGGCTTTTAGATTAGCAAAAGATTGACCGGGATGCAACCTATTACACCGCCGTGGTTGGCTTAGCATACTTTCTCATGTCAAGCTGACATTACATTTCGTTGAACTTAGCTAATAGAGATCACATGTGTAGAAGTATGATATGAACATGGCAAGCACTAAGGATCAAGCTTCACTTCATAACTCGTTAGAATAAGCACATGAAGGGTACACAAAAGACATAAGCTCATATATGGCTCACAAAAGAAATGGCTTTTAGATTAACAGAAGATTGACCTTGTTGCAACCTACTACACCACCCATAGTAGGCTTAGTACACTTTCTCATGTCAAACTGACATTTCATTGCGTTGAACTTAGCTAATAGAGATCACATCGAAGGAAGTATGATATGAACATGGACAGCACTAAAGATCAAGCTTCATTTCATAACTCGTTAGAATAAGCGCATGAAGGGTACACAAAAGACATAAGCTCATATATGGCTCACAAAAGACATGGCTTTTAGATTAGCAGAAGATTGACATGGATGCAACCTATTACATCGCCGTGGTTGGCTTAGCACACTTTCTAATGTCAAACTGACATTACATTTCGTTGAACTTAGCTAATAGAGATCACATGTGTAGAAGTATGATATGAACATGGCAAGCACTAAGGATCAAGCTTCACTTCATAACTCGTTAAAATAAGCTCATGAAGGGTACAACAAAGACAAAAGCTCATGAAGGGCTTACAAAAGAAATGGCTTTTAGATTAACAGAAGATTGACCTTGTTGCAACCTACTACACCACCCATAATAGGCTTACTACACTTTCTCATGTCAAATTGACATTTCATTGCGTTGAACTTAGCTAACAGATATCACATGTGTAGAAGTATGATATAACATGGATAACACTAAAGATCAAGCATCACTTCATAACTCCTTAGAATAAGCTCATGAAGGGTACACCAAAGACATAAGCTCATATAGGTCTCACAAAAGACATGGCTTTTAGATTAGCAGAAGATTGACCGGGATGCAACCTATTACACCGCCGTGGTTGGCTTAGCATACTTTCTCATGTCAAACTGACATTACATTTCGTTGAACTTAGCTAATAGAGATCACATGTGTAGAAGTATGATATGAACATGGCAAGCACTAAGGATCAAGCTTCACTTCATAACTCGTTAGAATAAGCACATGAAGGGTACACAAAAGACATAAGCTCATATATGGCTCACAAAAGAAATGGCTTTTAGATTAACAGAAGATTGACCTTGTTGCAACCTACTACACCACCCATAGTAGGCTTAGTACACTTTCTCATGTCAAACTGACATTTCATTGCGTTGAACTTAGCTAATAGAGATCACATCGAAGGAAGTATGATATGAACATGGAAAACACTAAAGATCAAGCTTCATTTCATAACTCGTTAGAATAAGCGCATGAAGGGTACACAAAAGACATAAGCTCATATATGGCTCACAAAAGACATGGTTTTTAGATTAGCAGAAGATTGACCTGGATGCAACCTATTATACCGCCGTGGTTGGCTTAGCACACTCTCTCATGTCAAACTGACATTACATTTCGTTGAACTTAGCTAATAGAGATCACATGTGTAGAAGTATGATATGAACATGGCAAGCACTAAGGATAAAGCTTCACTTCATAACTCGTTAGAATAAGCTCATGAAGGGTACAATAAAGACAAAATCTCATGAAGGGCTTACAAAAGACATGGCTTTTAGATTAACAGAAGATTGACCTTGTTGCAACCTACTACACCACCCATAGTAGGCTTACTACACTTTCTCATGTCAAAATGACATTTCATTGCGTTGAACTTAGCTAACAGATATCACATGTGTAGAAGTATGATATAACATGGATAACACTAAAGATCAAGCATCACTTCATAACTCCTTAGAATAAGCTCATGAAGGGTACAACAAAGACAAAAGCTCATGAAGGGCTTACAAAAGAAATGGCTTTTAGATTAACAGAAGATTGACCTTGTTGCAACCTACTACAGCACCCATAATAGGCTTACTACACTTTCTCATGTCAAATTGACATTTCATTGCGTTGAACTTAGCTAACAGATATCACATGTGTAGAAGTATGATATAACATGGATAACACTAAAGATCAAGCATCACTTCATAACTCCTTAGAATAAGCTCATGAAGGGTACACCAAAGACATAAGCTCATATAGGTCTCACAAAAGACATGGCTTTTAGATTAGCAAAAGATTGACCGGGATGCAACCTATTACACCGCCGTGGTTGGCTTAGCATACTTTCTCATGTCAAGCTGACATTACATTTCGTTGAACTTAGCTAATAGAGATCACATGTGTAGAAGTATGATATGAACATGGCAAGCACTAAGGATCAAGCTTCACTTCATAACTCGTTAGAATAAGCACATGAAGGGTACACAAAAGACATAAGCTCATATATGGCTCACAAAAGAAATGGCTTTTAGATTAACAGAAGATTGACCTTGTTGCAACCTACTACACCACCCATAGTAGGCTTAGTACACTTTCTCATGTCAAACTGACATTTCATTGCGTTGAACTTAGCTAATAGAGATCACATCGAAGGAAGTATGATATGAACATGGACAGCACTAAAGATCAAGCTTCATTTCATAACTCGTTAGAATAAGCGCATGAAGGGTACACAAAAGACATAAGCTCATATATGGCTCACAAAAGACATGGTTTTTAGATTAGCAGAAGATTAACCTGGATGCAACCTATTATACCGCCGTGGTTGGCTTAGCACACTTTCTCATGTCAAACTGACATTACATTTCGTTGAACTTAGCTAATAGAGATCACATGTGTAGAAGTATGATATGAACATGGCAAGCACTAAGGATAAAGCTTCACTTCATAACTCGTTAGAATAAGCTCATGAAGGGTACAATAAAGACAAAATCTCATGAAGGGCTTACAAAAGACATGGCTTTTAGATTAACAGAAGATTGACCTTGTTGCAACCTACTACACCACCCATAGTAGGCTTACTACACTTTCTCATGTCAAACTGACATTTCATTGCGTTGAACTTAGCTAACAGATATCACATGTGTAGAAGTATGATATAACATGGATAACACTAAAGATCAAGCATCACTTCATAACTCCTAAGAATAAGCTCATAAAGGGTACACAAAAGACATAAGCTCATATAGGTCTCACAAAAGAAATGGCTTTTAGATTAACATAAGATTGACCTTGTTGCAACCTACTACACCACCCATAGTAGCCTTAGCACACTTTCTCAGGTCAAACTAACATTTCATTGCGTTGAACTTAGCTCACAGAGATCACATCGAAGGAAGTATGATATGAACATGGATAGCACTAAAGATCAAGCTTCACTTCATAACTCGTTAGAATAAGCTCATGAAGGGTACACAAAAGACAAAAGCTCATATATGGCTCACAAAAGACATGGCTTTTAGATTAGCAGAAGATTGACCTGGATGCAACCTATAACACCGCCGTGGTTGGCATAGCACACTTTCTCATGTCAAACTGACATTACATTTCGTTGAACTTAGCTAATAGAGATCACATGTGTAGAAGTATGATATGAACATGGCAAGCACTAAGGATAAAGCTTCACTTCATAACTCGTTAGAATAAGCTCATGAAGGGTACAACAAAGGCAAAATGTCATGAAGGGCTTACAAAAGACATGGCTTTTAGATTAACAGAAGATTGACCTTGTTGCAACCTACTACACCACCCATAGTAGGCTTACTACACTTTCTCATGTCAAACTGACATTTCATTGCGTTGAACTTAGCTAACAGAGATCACATGTGTAGAAGTATGATATAACAAGGATAACACTAAAGATCAAGCATCACTTCATAACTCCTTAGAATAAACTCATGAAGGGTACACCAAAGACATAAGCTCATATAGGTCTCACAAAAGACATGGCTTTTAGATTAACAGAAGATTGACCTTGTTGCAACCTACTACACCACCCATAGTAGGCTTACTACACTTTCTCATGTCAAACTGACATTTCATTGCCTTGAACTTAGCTAACAGAGATCACATGTGTAGAAGTATGATATAACATGGATAACACTAAAGATCAAGCATCACTTCATAACTCCTTAGAATAAGCTCATGAAGGGTACACCAAAGACATAAGCTCATATATGGCTCACAAAAGACATGGCTTTTAGATTAGCAGAAGATTGACATGGATGCAACCTATTACACCGCCGTGGTTGGCTTAGCACACTTTCTCATGTCAAACTGCCATTACATTTCGTTGAACTTAACTAATAGAGATCACATGTGTAGAAGTATGATATGAACATGGCAAGCACTAAGGATCAAGCTTCACTTCATAACTCGTTAAAATAAGCTCATGAAGGGTACAACAAAGACAAAATCTCATGAAGGGCTTACAAAAGACATGGCTTTTAGATTAACAGAAGATTGACCTTGTTGCAACCTACTACACCACCCATAATAGGCTTACTACACTTTCTCATGTCAAATTGACATTTCATTGCGTTGAACTTAGCTAACAGAGATCACATGTGTAGAAGTATGATATAACATGGATAACACTAAAGATCAAGCATCACTTCATAACTCCTTAGAATAAGCTCATGAAGGGTACACCAAAGACATAAGCTCATATAGGTCTCACAAAAGAAATGGCTTTTAGATTAGCAGAAGATTGACCGGGATGCAACCTATTACACCGCCGTGGTTGGCTTAGCATACTTTCTCATGTCAAACTGACATTACATTTCGTTGAACTTAGCTAATAGAGATCACATGTGTAGAAGTATGATATGAACATGGCAAGCACTAAGGATCAAGCTTCACTTCATAACTCGTTAGAATAAGCACATGAAGGGTACACAAAAGACATAAGCTCATATATGGCTCACAAAAGAAATGGCTTTTAGATTAACAGAAGATTGACCTTGTTGCAACCTACTACACCACCCATAGTACGCTTAGTACACTTTCTCATGTCAAACTGACATTTCATTGCGTTGATCTTAGCTAATAGAGATCACATCGAAGGAAGTATAATATGAACATGGACAGCACTAAAGATCAAGCTTCATTTCATAACTCGTTAGAATAAGCGCATGAAGGGTACACAAAAGACATAAGCTCATATATGGCTCACAAAAGACATGGTTTTTAGATTAGCAGAAGATTGACCTGGATGCAACCTATTATACCGTCGTGGTTGGCTTAGCACACTTTCTCATGTCAAACTAACATTACATTTCGTTGAACTTAGCTAATAGAGATCACATGTGTAGAAGTATGATATGAACATGGCAAGCACTAAGGATCAAGCTTCACTTCATAACTCGTTAGAATAAGCTCATGAAGGGTACAACAAAGACAAAAGCTCATGAAGGGCTTACAAAAGACATGGCTTTTAGATTAACAGAAGATTGACCTTGTTGCAACCTACTACACCACCCATAGTAGGCTTAGTACACTTTCTCATGTCAAACTGACATTTCATTGCGTTGAACTTAGCTAACAGAGGTCACATGTGTAGAAGTATGATATAACATGGATAACACTAAAGATCAAGCATCACTTCATAACTCCTTAGAATAAGCTCATGAAGGGTACACAAAAGACATAAGCTCATATAGGTCTCACAAAAGAAATGGCTTTTAGATTAACATAAGATTGACCTTGTTGCAACCTACTACACCACCCATAGTAGCCTTAGCACACTTTCTCAGGTCAAACTAACATTTCATTGCGTTGAACTTAGCTCACAGAGATCACATCGAAGGAAGTATGATATGAACATGGATAGCACTAAAGATCAAGCTTCACTTCATAACTCGTTAGAATAAGCTCATGAAGGGTACACAAAAGACAAAAGCTCATATATGGCTCACAAAAGACATGGCTTTTAGATTAGCAGAAGATTGACCTGGATGCAACCTATTACACCGCCGTGGTTGGCATAGCACACTTTCTCATGTCAAACTGACATTACATTTCGTTGAACTTAGCTAATAGAGATCACATGTGTAGAAGTATGATATGAACATGGCAAGCACTAAGGATAAACCTTGACTTCATTACTCGTTAGAATAAGCTCATGAAGGGTACAACAAAGACAAAATGTCAAGAAGGGCTTACAAAAGACATGGCTTTTAGATTAACAGAAAATTGACCTTGTTGCAACCTACTACACCACCCATAGTAGGCTTACTACACTTTCTCATGTCAAACTGACATTTCATTGCGTTGAACTTAGCTAATAGAGATCACATCGAAGGAAGTATGATATGAACATGGACAGCACTAAAGATCAAGCTTCATTTCATAACTCGTTAGAATAAGCGCATGAAGGGTACACAAAAGACATAAGCTCATATATGGCTCACAAAAGACATGGCTTTTAGATTAGCAGAAGATTGACATGGATGCAACCTATTACATCGCCGTTGTTGGCTTAGCACACTTTCTCATGTCAAACTGACATTACATTTCGTTGAACTTAGCTAATAGAGATAACATGTGTAGAAGTATGATATGAACATGGCAAGCACTAAGGATCAAGCTTCACTTCATAACTCGTTAAAATAAGCTCATGAAGGGTACAACAAAGACAAAAGCTCATGAAGGGCTTACAAAAGAAATGGCTTTTAGATTAACATAAGATTGACCTTGTTGCAACCTACTACACCACCCATAGTCGGCTTAGCACACTTTCTCAGGTCAAACTAACATTTCATTGCGTTGAACTTAGCTCACAGAGATCACATCGAAGGAAGTATGATATGAACATTGATAGCACTAAAGATCAAGCTTCACTTCATAACTCGTTAGAATAAGCTCATGAAGGGTACACCAAATACATAAGCTCATATATGGCTCACAAAAGACATGGCTTTTAGATTAGCAGAAGATTGACCGGGATGCAACCTATTACACCGCCGTGGTTGGCTTAGCATACTTTCTCATGTCAAACTGACATTACATTTCGTTGAACTTAGCTAATAGAGATCACATGTGTAGAAGTATGATATGAACATGGCAAGCACTAAGGATCAAGCTTCACTTCATAACTCGTTAGAATAAGCACATGAAGGGTACACAAGAGACATAAGCTCATATCTGGCTCACAAAAGAAATGGCTTTTAGATTAACAGAAGATTGACCTTGTTGCAACCTACTACACCACCCATAGTAGGCTTAGTACACTTTCTCATGTCAAACTGACATTTCATTGCGTTGAACTTAGCTAATAGAGATCACATCGAAGGAAGTATGATATGAACATGGACAGCACTAAAGATCAAGCTTCATTTCATAACTCGTTAGAATAAGCGCATGAAGGGTACACAAAAGACATAAGCTCATATATGGCTCACAAAAGACATTGTTTTTAGATTAGCAGAAGATTGACCTGGATGCAACCTATTATACCGCCGTGGTTGGCTTAGCACACTTTCTCATGTCAAACTGACATTACATTTCGTTGAACTTAGCTAATAGAGATCACATGTGTAGAAGTATGATATGAACATGGCAAGCACTAAGGATAAAGCTTCACTTCATAACTCGTTAGAATAAGCTCATGAAGGGTACAATAAAGACAAAATGTCATGAAGGGCTTACAAAAGACATGGCTTTTAGATTAACAGAAGATTGACCTTGTTGCAACCTACTACACCACCCATAGTAGGCTTACTACACTTTCTCATGTCAAACTGACATTTCATTGCGTTGAACTTAGCTAACAGATATCACATGTGTAGAAGTATGATATAACATGGATAACACTAAAGATCAAGCATCACTTCATAACTCCTTAGAATAAGCTCATGAAGGGTACACAAAAGACATAAGCTCATATAGGTCTCACAAAAGAAATGGCTTTTAGATTAACATAAGATTGACCTTGTTGCAACCTACTACACCACCCATAATAGCCTTAGCACACTTTCTCAGGTCAAACTAACATTTCATTGCATTGAACTTAGCTCACAGAGATCACATCGAAGGAAGTATGATATGAACATGGATAGCACTAAAGATCAAGCTTCACTTCATAACTCGTTAGAATAAGCTCATGAAGGGTACACAAAAGACAAAAGCTCATATATGGCTCACAAAAGACATGGCTTTTAGATTAGCAGAAGATTGACCTGGATGCAACCTATAACACCGCCGTGGTTGGCATAGCACACTTTCTCATGTCAAACTGACATTACATTTCGTTGAACTTAGCTAATAGAGATCACATGTGTAGAAGTATGATATGAACATGGCAAGCACTAAGGATAAAGCTTCACTTCATAACTCGTTAGAATAAGCTCATGAAGGGTACAACAAAGACAAAATCTCATGAAGGGCTTACAAAAGACATGGCTTTTAGATTAACAGAAGATTGACCTTGTTGCAACCTACTACACCACCCATAGTAGGCTTACTACACTTTCTCATGTCAAACTGACATTTCATTGCGTTGAACTTAGCTAACAGAGATCACATGTGTAGAAGTATGATATAACATGGATAACACTAAAGATCAAGCATCACTTCATAACTCCTTAGAATAAGCTCATGAAGGGTACACCAAAGACATAAGCTCATATAGGTCTCACAAAAGACATGGCTTTTAGATTAACAGAAGATTGACCTTGTTGCAACCTACTACACCACCCATAGTAGGCTTACTACACTTTCTCATGTCAAACTGACATTTCATTGCCTTGAACTTAGCTAACAGAGATCACATGTGTAGAAGTATGATATAACATGGATAACACTAAAGATCAAGCATCACTTCATAACTCCTTAGAATAAGCTCATGAAGGGTACACAAAAGACAAAAGCTCATATATGGCTCACAAAAGACATGGCTTTTAGATTAGCAGAAGATTGACCTGGATGCAACCTATTACACCGCCGTGGTTGGCATAGCACACTTTCTCATGTCAAACTGACATTACATTTCATTGAACTTAGCTAATAGAGATCACATGTGTAGAAGTATGATATGAACATGGCAAGCACTAAGGATAAAGCTTCACTTCATAACTCGTTAGAATAAGCTCATGAAGGGTACAACAAAGACAAAATGTCATGAAGGGCTTACAAAAGACATGGCTTTTAGATTAACAGAAAATTGACCTTGTTGCAACCTACTACACCACCCATAGTAGGCTTACTACACTTTCTCATGTCAAACTGACATTTCATTGCGTTGAACTTAGCTAATAGAGATCACATCGAAGGAAGTATGATATGAACATGGACAGCACTAAAGATCAAGCTTCATTTCATAACTCGTTAGAATAAGCGCATGAAGGGTACACAAAAGACATAAGCTCATATATGGCTCACAAAAGACATGGCTTTTAGATTAGTAGAAGATTGACATGGATGCAACCTATTACATCGCCGTGGTTGGCTTAGCACACTTTCTCATGTCAAACTGACATTACATTTCGTTGAACTTAGCTAATAGAGATAACATGTGTAGAAGTATGATATGAACATGGCAAGCACTAAGGATCAAGCTTCACTTCATAACTCGTTAAAATAAGCTCATGAAGGGTACAACAAAGACAAAAGCTCATGAAGGGCTTACAAAAGAAATGGCTTTTAGATTAACAGAAGATTGACCTTGTTGCAACCTACTACACCACCCATAATAGGCTTACTACACTTTCTCATGTCAAATTGACATTTCATTGCGTTGAACTTAGCTAACAGATATCACATGTGTAGAAGTATGATATAACATGGATAACACTAAAGATCAAGCATCACTTCATAACTCCTTAGAATAAGCTCATGAAGGGTACACCAAAGACATAAGCTCATATAGGTCTCACAAAAGACATGGCTTTTAGATTAGCAGAAGATTGACCGGGATGCAACCTATTACACCGCCGTGGTTGGCTTAGCATACTTTCTCATGTCAAACTGACATTACATTTCGTTGAACTTAGCTAATAGAGATCACATGTGTAGAAGTATGATATGAACATGGCAAGCACTAAGGATCAAGTTTCACTTCATAACTCGTTAGAATAAGCACATGAAGGGTACACAAAAGACATAAGCTCATATATGGCTCACAAAAGAAATGGCTTTTAGATTAACAGAAGATTGACCTTGTTGCAACCTACTACACCACCCATAGTAGGCTTAGTACACTTTCTCATGTCAAACTGACATTTCATTGCGTTGAACTTAGCTAATAGAGATCACATCGAAGGAAGTATGATATGAACATGGACAGCACTAAAGATCAAGCTTCACTTCATAACTCGTTAGAATAAGCGCATGAAGGGTACACAAAAGACATAAGCTCATATATGGCTCACAAAAGACATGGCTTTTAGATTAGCAGAAGATTGACCTGGATGCAACCTATTACACCGCCGTGGTTGGCATAGCACACTTTCTCATGTCAAACTGACATTACATTTCGTTGAACTTAGCTAATAGAGATCACATGTGTAGAAGTATGATATGAACATGGCAAGCACTAAGGATAAAGCTTCACTTCATAACTCGTTAGAATAAGCTCATGAAGGGTACAACAAAGACAAAATGTCATGAAGGGCTTACAAAAGACATGGCTTTTAGATTAACAGAAAATTGACCTTGTTGCAACCTACTACACCACCCATAGTAGGCTTAGTACACTTTCTCATGTCAAACTGACATTTCATTGCGTTGAACTTAGCTAATAGAGATCACATCGAAGGAAGTATGATATGAACATGGACAGCACTAAAGATCAAGCTTCATTTCATAACTCGTTAGAATAAGCGCATGAAGGGTACACAAAAGACATAAGCTCATATAGGTCTCACAAAAGAAATGGCTTTTAGATTAACATAAGATTGACCTTGTTGCAACCTACTACACCACCCATAGTAGCCTTAGCACACTTTCTCATGTCAAACTAACATTTCATTGCGTTGAACTTACCTCACAGAGATCACATCGAAGGAAGTATGATATGAACATGGATAGCACTAAAGATCAAGCTTCACTTCATAACTCGTTAGAATAAGCTCATGAAGGGTACACAAAAGACAAAAGCTCATATATGGCTCACAAAAGACATGGCTTTTAGATTAGCAGAAGATTGACCTGGATGCAACCTATAACACCGCCGTGGTTGGCATAGCACACTTTCTCATGTCAAACTGACATTACATTTCGTTGAACTTAGCTAATAGAGATCACATGTGTAGAAGTATGATATGAACATGGCAAGCACTAAGGATAAAGCTTCACTTCATAACTCGTTAGAATAAGCTCATGAAGGGTACAACAAAGACAAAATCTCATGAAGGGCTTACAAAAGACATGGCTTTTAGATTAACAGAAGATTGACCTTGTTGCAACCTACTACACCACCCATAGTAGGCTTACTACATTTTCTCATGTCAAACTGACATTTCATTGCGTTGAACTTAGCTAACAGAGATCACATGTGTAGAAGTATGATATAACATGGATAACACTAAAGATCAAGCATCACTTCATAACTCCTTAGAATAAGCTCATGAAGGGTACACCAAAGACATAAGCTCATATAGGTCTCACAAAAGACATGGCTTTTAGATTAACAGAAGATTGACCTTGTTGCAACCTACTACACCACCCATAGTAGGCTTACTACACTTTCTCATGTCAAACTGACATTTCATTGCCTTGAACTTAGCTAACAGAGATCACATGTGTAGAAGTATGATATAACATGGATAACACTGAAGATCAAGCATCACTTCATAACTCCTTAGAATAAGCTCATGAAGGGTACACCAAAGACATAAGCTCATATAGGTCTCACAAAAGACATGGCTTTTAGATTAGCAGAAGATTGACCAGGATGCAACCTATTACACCGCCGTGGTTGGCTTAGCATACTTTCTCATGTCAAACTGACATTACATTTCGTTGAACTTAGCTAATAGAGATCACATGTGTAGAAGTATGATATGAACATGGCAAGCACTAAGGATCAAGCTTCACTTCATAACTCGTTAGAATAAGCTCATGAAGGGTACAACAAAGACAAAAGCTCATGAAGGGCTTACAAAAGAAATGGCTTTTAGATTAACAGAAGATTGACTTTGGTGCAACCTACTACACCACCCATGTAAGCTTAGCATACTTTCTCATGTCAAACTGACATTACATTTCGTTGAACTTAGCTAATAGAGATCGCATCGAAGGAGGTATGATATGAACATGGACAGCACTAAAGATCAAGCTTCATTTCATAACTCGTTAGACTAAGCGCATGAAGGGTACACAAAAGACATAAGCTCATATGGGGCTCACAAAAGACATGGCTTTTAGATTAGCAGAAGATTGACCTTGTTGCAACCTACTACACCACCCATAGTAGGCTTACTACACTTTCTCATGTCAAACTGACATTTCATTGCGTTGAACTTAGCTAATAGAGATCACATAAGTAGAAGTATGATATGAACATGGCAAGCACTAAGGATCAAGCTTCACTTCATAACTCGTTAGAATAAGCACATGAAGGGTACACAAAAGACATAAGCTCATATATGGCTCACAAAAGACATGGCTTTTAGATTAGCAGAAGATTGACATGGATGCAACCTATTACACCGCCGTGGTTGGCTTAGCACACTTTCTCGTGTCAACCTGACATTACATTTCGTTGAACTTAGCTAATAGAGATCACATGTGTAGAAGTATGATATGAACATGGCAATCACTAAGGATCAAGCTTCACTTCATAACTCGTTAGAATAAGCTCATGAAGGGTACAACAAAGACAAAATCTCATGAAGGGCTTACAAAAGACATGGCTTTTAGATTAACAGAAGATTGACCTTGTTGCAACCTACTACACCACCCATAGTAGGCTTAGCACACTTTCTCATGTCAAACTGACATTTCATTGCGTTGAACTTAGCTAATAGAGATCACATCGAAGGAAGTATGATATGAACATGGACAGCACTAAAGATCAAGCTTTACTTCATAACTCGTTAGAATAAGCGCATGAAGGGTACACAAAAGACATAAGCTCATATAGGGCTCACAAAAGACATGGCTTTTAGATTAGCAGAAGATTGACCTGGATGCAACCTATTACACCGCCGTGGTTGGCTTAGCATACTTTCTCATGTCAAACTGACATTACATTTCGTTGAACTTAGCTAATAGAGATCACATGTGTAGAAGTATGATATGAACATGGCAAGCACTAAGGATCAAGCTTCACTTCATAACTCGTTAGAATAAGCTCATGAAGGGTACAACAAAGACAAAAGCTCATGAAAGGCTTACAAAAGAAATGGCTTTTAGATTAACAGAAGATTGACCTTGTTGCAACCTACTACACCACCCATAGTAGGCTTAGCACACTTTCTCATGTCAAACTGACATTACATTTCGTTGAACTTAGCTAATAGAGATCGCATCGAAGGAGGTATGATATGAACATGGACAGCACTAAAGATCAAGCTTCATTTCATAACTCGTTAGACTAAGCGCATGAAGGGTACACAAAAGACATAAGCTCATATGGGGCTCACAAAAGACATGGCTTTTAGATTAGCAGAAGATTGACCTGGATGCAACCTATTACACCGCCGTGGTTGGCTTAGCATACTTTCTCATGTCAAACTGACATTACATTTCGTTGAACTTAGCTAATAGAGATCACATGTGTAGAAGTATGATATGAACATGGCAAGCACTAAGGATCAAGCTTCACTTCATAACTCGTTAGAATAAGCACATGAAGGGTACACAAAAGACATAAGCTCATATATGGCTCACAAAAGACATGGCTTTTAGATTAGCAGAAGATTGACATGGATGCAACCTATTACACCACCCATAGTAGGCTTACTACACTTTCTCATGTCAAACTGACATTACATTTCGTTGAACTTAGCTAATAGAGATCACATGTGTAGAAGTATGATATGAACATGGCAATCACTAAAGATCAAGCTTCACTTCATAACTCGTTAGAATAAGCTCATGAAGGGTACAACAAAGACAAAATCTCATGAAGGGCTTACAAAAGACATGGCTTTTAGATTAACAGAAGATTGACCTTGTTGCAACCTACTACACCACCCATAGTAGGCTTAGTACACTTTCTCATGTCAAACTGACATTTCATTGCGATGAACTTAGCTAATAGAGATCACATCGATGGAAGTATGATATGAACATGGACAGCACTAAAGATCAAGCTTCATTTCATAACTCGTTAGAATAAGCGCATGAAGGGTACACAAAAGACATAAGCTCATATATGGTTCACAAAAGACATGGCTTTTAGATTAGCAGAAGATTGACATGGATGCAACCTTTTACACCGCCGTGGTTGGCTTAGCACACTTTCTCATGTCAAACTGACATTACATTTCGTTGAACTTAGCTAATAGAGATCACATGTGTAGAAGTATGATATGAACATGGCAAGCACTAAGGATCAAGCTTCACTTCATAACTCGTTAGAATAAGCTCATGAAGGGTACAACAAAGACAAAAGCTCATGAAAGGCTTACAAAAGAAATGGCTTTTAGATTAACAAAAGATTGACCTTGTTGCAACCTACTACACCACCCATAGTAGGCTTACTACACTTTCTCATGTCAAACTGACATTTCATTGCGTTGAACTTAACTAACAGAGATCACATGTGTAGAAGTATGATATAACATGGATAACACTAAAGATCAAGCATCACTTCATAACTCCTTAGAATAAGCTCATGAAGGGTACACAAAAGACATAAGCTCATATAGGGCTCACAAAAGACATGGCTTTTAGATTAGCAGAAGATTGACCTGGATGCAACCTATTACACCGCCGTGGTTGGCTTAGCATACTTTCTCATGTCAAACTGACATTACATTTCGTTGAACTTAGCTAATAGAGATCACATGTGTAGAAGTATGATATGAACATGGCAAGCACTAAGGATCAAGCTTCACTTCATAACTCGTTAGAATAAGCTCATGAAGGGTACAACAAAGACAAAAGCTCATGAAAGGCTTACAAAAGAAATGGCTTTTAGATTAACAGAAGATTGACCTTGTTGCAACCTACTACACCACACATAGTAGGCTTAGTACACTTTCTCATGTCAAACTGACATTTCATTGCGTTGAACTTAGCTAATAGAGATCACATCGAAGGAAGTATGATATGAACATGGACAGCACTAAAGATCAAGCTTCATTTCATAACTCGTTAGAATAAGAGCATGAAGGGTACACAAAAGACATAAGCTCATATATGGCTCACAAAAGACCTGGCTTTTAGATTAGCAGAAGATTGACCTGGATGCAACCTATTACACCGCCGTGGTTGGCTTAGCACACTTTCTCATGTCAAACTGACATTACATTTCTTTGAACTTAGCTAATAGAGATCACATGTGTAGAAGTATGATATGAACATGGCAAGCACTAAGGATCAAGCTTCACTTCATAACTCGTTAGAATAAGCTCATGAAGGGTACAACAAAGACAAAAGCTCATGAAGGGCTTACAAAAGACATGGCTTTTAGATTAACAAAAGATTGACCTTGTTGCAACCTACTACACCACCCATAGTAGGCTTAGTACACTTTCTCATGTCAAACTGACATTTCATTGCGTTGAACTTAGCTAACAGAGATCACATGTGTAGAAGTATGATATAACATGGATAACACTAAAGATCAAGCATCACTTCATAACTCCTTAGAATAAGCTCATGAAGGGTACACCAAAGACATAAGCTCATATAGGTCTCACAAAAGACATGGCTTTTAGATTAGCAGAAGATTGACCGGGATGCAACCTATTACACCGCCGTGGTTGGCTTAGCATACTTTCTCATGTCAAACTGACATTACATTTCGTTGAACTTAGCTAATAGAGATCACATGTGTAGAAGTATGATATGAACATGGCAAGCACTAAGGATCAAGCTTCACTTCATAACTCGTTAGAATAAGCTCATGAAGGGTACAACAAAGACAAAAGCTCATGAAGGGCTTATAAAAGAAATGGCTTTTAGATTAACAGAAGATTGACCTTGTTGCAACCTACTACACCACCCATAGTAGGCTTAGTACACTTTCTCATGTCAAACTGACATTTCATTGCGTTGAACTTAGCTAATAGAGATCACATCGAAGGAAGTATGATATGAACATGGACAGCACTAAAGATCAAGCTTCATTTTATAACTCGTTAGAAT
Source organism: Lepidium didymum (assembly GCA_963920545.1). Taxonomy (NCBI): domain Eukaryota; kingdom Viridiplantae; phylum Streptophyta; class Magnoliopsida; order Brassicales; family Brassicaceae; genus Lepidium; species Lepidium didymum. Next base: position 11,812,057 of record OY986981.1, on the reverse strand, counting down.
AAGCGCATGAAGGGTACACAAAAGACATAAGCTCATATGGGGCTCACAAAAGACATGGCTTTTAGATTAGCAAAAGATGGACCTGGATGTAACCTATTACACCGCCGTGGTTGGCTTAGCACACTTTCTCATGTCAAACTGACATTACATTTCGTTGAACTTAGCTAATAGAGATCACATGTGTAGAAGTATGATATGAACATGGCAAGCACTAAGGATCAAGCTTCACTTCATAACTCGTTAGAATAAGCTCATGAAGGGTACAACAAAGACAAAAGCTCATGAAGGGCTTATAAAAGAAATGGCTTTTAGATTAACAGAAGATTGACCTTGTTGCAACCTACTACACCACCCATAGTAGGCTTAGTACACTTTCTCATGTCAAACTGACATTTCATTGCGTTGAACTTAGCTAATAGAGATCACATCGAAGGAAGTATGATATGAACATGGACAGCACTAAAGATCAAGCTTCATTTTATAACTCGTTAGAATAAGCGCATGAAGGGTACACAAAAGACATAAGCTCATATGGGGCTCACAAAAGACATGGCTTTTAGATTAGCAGAAGATTGACCTGGATGCAACCTTTTACACCGCCGTGGTTGGCTTAGCACACTTTCTCATGTCAAACTGACATTACATTTCGTTGAACTTAGCTAATAGAGATCACATGTGTAGAAGTATGATATGAACATGGCAAGCACTAAGGATCAAGCTTCACTTCATAACTCGTTAGAATAAGCACATGAAGGGTACACAAAAGACATAAGCTCATATATGGCTCACAAAAGACATGGCTTTTAGATTAGCAGAAGATTGACATGGATGCAACCTATTACACCGCCGTGGTTGGCTTAACACACTTTCTCGTGTCAAACTGACATTACATTTCGTTGAACTTAGCTAATAGAGATCACATGTGTAGAAGTATGATATGAACATGGCAAGCACTAAGGATCAAGCTTCACTTCATAACTCGTTAGAATAAGCACATGAAGGGTACACAAAAGACATAAGCTCATATATGGCTCACAAAAGACATGGCTTTTAGATTAGCAGAAGATTGACATGGATGCAACCTATTACACCACCCATAGTAGGCTTACTACACTTTCTCATGTCAAACTGACATTACATTTCGTTGAACTTAGCTAATAGAGATCACATGTGTAGAAGTATGATATGAACATGGCAATCACTAAAGATCAAGCTTCACTTCATAACTCGTTAGAATAAGCTCATGAAGGGTACAACAAAGACAAAATCTCATGAAGGGCTTACAAAAGACATGGCTTTTAGATTAACAGAAGATTGACCTTGTTGCAACCTACTACACCACCCATAGTAGGCTTAGTACACTTTCTCATGTCAAACTGACATTTCATTGCGATGAACTTAGCTAATAGAGATCACATCGATGGAAGTATGATATGAACATGGACAGCACTAAAGATCAAGCTTCATTTCATAACTCGTTAGAATAAGCGCATGAAGGGTACACAAAAGACATAAGCTCATATATGGTTCACAAAAGACATGGCTTTTAGATTAGCAGAAGATTGACATGGATGCAACCTTTTACACCGCCGTGGTTGGCTTAGCACACTTTCTCATGTCAAACTGACATTACATTTCGTTGAACTTAGCTAATAGAGATCACATGTGTAGAAGTATGATATGAACATGGCAAGCACTAAGGATCAAGCTTCACTTCATAACTCGTTAGAATAAGCTCATGAAGGGTACAACAAAGACAAAAGCTCATGAAAGGCTTACAAAAGAAATGGCTTTTAGATTAACAAAAGATTGACCTTGTTGCAACCTACTATACCACCCATAGTAGGCTTACTACACTTTCTCATGTCAAACTGACATTTCATTGCGTTGAACTTAACTAACAGAGATCACATGTGTAGAAGTATGATATGAACATGGCAATCACTAAGGATCAAGCTTCACTTCATAACTCGTTAGAATAAGCTCATGAAGGGTACACCAAAGACATAAGCTCATATAGGTCTCACAAAAGACATGGCTTTTAGATTAGCAGAAGATTGACCGGGATGCAACCTATTACACCGCCGTGGTTGGCTTAGCATACTTTCTCATGTCAAACTGACATTACATTTCGTTGAACTTAGCTAATAGAGATCACATGTGTAGAAGTATGATATGAACATGGCAAGCACTAAGGATCAAGCTTCACTTCATAACTCGTTAGAATAAGCACATGAAGGGTACAACAAAAACAAAAGCTCATGAAGGGCTTACAAAAGAAATGGCTTTTAGATTAACAGAAGATTGACTTTGGTGCAACCTACTACACCACCCATGTAGGCTTAGCATACTTTCTCATGTCAAACTGACATTACATTTCGTTGAACTTAGCTAATAGAGATCACATCGAAGGAAGTATGATATGAACATGGACAGCACTAAAGATCAAGCTTCATTTCATAACTCGTTAGACTAAGCGCATGAAGGGTACACAAAAGACATAAGCTCATATGGGGCTCACAAAAGACATGGCTTTTAGATTAGCAGAAGATTGACCTGGATGCAACCTATTACACCGCCGTGGTTGGCTTAACACACTTTCTCATGTCAAACTGACATTACATTTCGTTGAACTTAGCTAATAGAGATCACATGTGTAGAAGTATGATATGAACATGGCAAGCACTAAGGATCAAGCTTCACTTCATAACTCGTTAGAATAAGCACATGAAGGGTACACAAAAGACATAAGCTCATATATGGCTCACAAAAGACATGGCTTTTAGATTAGCAGAAGATTGACATGGATGCAACCTATTACACTGCCGTGGTTGGCTTAGCACACTTTCTCGTGTCAAACTGACATTACATTTCGTTGAACTTAGCTAATAGAGATCACATGTGTAGAAGTATGATATGAACATGGCAATCACTAAGGATCAAGCTTCACTTCATAACTCGTTAGAATAAGCTCATGAAGGGTACAACAAAGACAAAATCTCATGAAGGGCTTACAAAAGACATGGCTTTTAGATTAACAGAAGATTGACATTGTTGCAACCTACTACACCACCCATAGTAGGCTTACTACACTTTCTCATGTCAAACTAGCATTTTATTGCGTTGAACTTATCTAACAGAGATCACATGTGTAGAAGTATGATATAACATGGATAACACTAAAGATCAAGCATCACTTCATAACTCCTTAGAATAAGCTCATGAAGGGTAAACCAAAGACATAAGCTCATATAAGTCTCACAAAAGACATGGCTTTTAGATTAGCAGAAGATTGACCGGGATGCAACCTTTTACACCGCCGTGGTTGGCTTAGCATACTTTCTCATGTCAAACTGACATTACATTTCGTTGAACTTAGCTAATAGAGATCACATGTGTAGAAGTATGATATGAACATGGCAAGCACTAAGGATCAAGCTTCACTTCATAACTCGTTAGAATAAGCTCATGAAGGGTACAACAAAGACAAAAGCTCATGAAGGGCTTACAAAAGAAATGGCTTTTAGATTAACAGAAGATTGACCTTGTTGCAACCTATTACACCACCCATAGTAGGCTTAGTACACTTTCTCATGTCAAACTGACATTTCATTGCGTTGAACTTAGCTAATAGTGATCACATCGAAGGAAGTATGATATGAACATGGACAGCACTAAAGATCAAGTCTCATTTCATAACTCGTTAGAATAAGCGCATGAAGGGTACACAAAAGACATAAGCTCATATAGGGCTCACAAAAGATATGGCTTTTAGATTAGCAGAAGATTGACCTGGATGCAACCTATTACACCGCCGTGGTTGGCTTAGCATACTTTCTCATGTTAAACTGACATTACATTTCGTTGAACTTAGCTAATAGAGATCACATGTGTAGAAGTATGATATGAACATGGCAAGCACTAAGGATCAAGCTTCACTTCATAACTCGTTAAAATAAGCTCATGAAGGGTACAACAAAGACAAAAGCTCATGAAGGGCTTACAAAAGAAATGGCTTTTAGATTAACAGAAGATTGACCTTGTTGCAACCTACTACACCACCCATAGTAGGCTTAGTACACTTTCTCATGTCAAACTGACATTTCATTGCGTTGAACTTAGCTAATAGAGATCACATCGAAGGAAGTATGATATGAACATGGACAGCACTAAAGATCAAGCTTCATTTCATAACTCGTTAGAATAAGTGCATGAAGGGTACATAAAAGACATAAGCTCATATAGGGCTCACAAAAGACATGGCTTTTAGATTAGCAGAAGATTGACCTGGATGCAACCTATTACACCGCCGTGGTTGGCTTAGCACACTTTCTCATGTCAAACTGACATTACATTTCGTTGAACTTAGCTAATAGAGATCACATGTGTAGAAGTATGATATGAACATGGCAAGCACTAAGGATCAAGCTTCACTTCATAACTCGTTAGAATAAGCACATGAAGGGTACACAAAAGACATAAGCTCATATATGGCTCACAAAAGACATGGCTTTTAGATTAGCAGAAGATTGACATGGATGCAACCTATTACACCGCCGTGGTTGGCTTAGCACACTTTCTCATGTCAAACTGACATTACATTTCGTTGAACTTAGCTAATAGAGATCACATGTGTAGAAGTATGATATGAACATGGCAAGCACTAAGGATCAAGCTTCACTTCATAACTCGTTAGAATAAGCTCATGAAGGGTACAACAAAGACAAAATCTCATGAAGGGCTTACAAAAGACATGGCTTTTAGATTAACAGAAGATTGACCTTGTTGCAACCTACTACACCACCCATAGTAGGCTTAGTACACTTTCTCATGTCAAACTGACATTTCATTGCGTTGAACTTAGCTAATAGAGATCACATCGAAGGAAGTATGATATGAACATGGACAGCACTAAAGATCAAGCTTCATTTCATAACTCGTTAGAATAAGCGCATGAAGGGTACACAAAAGACATAAGCTCATATAGGGCTCACAAAAGACATGGCTTTTAGATTAGCAGAAGATTGACCTGGATGCAACCTATTACACCGCCGTAGTTGGCTTAGCACACTTTCTCATGTCAAACTGACATTACATTTCGTTGAACTTAGCTAATAGAGATCACATGTGTAGAAGTATGATATGAACATGGCAAGCACTAAGGATCAAGGTTCACTTCATAACTCGTTAGAATAAGCACATGAAGGGTACACAAAAGACATAAGCTCATATATGGCTCACAAAAGACATGGCTTTTAGATTAGCAGAAGATTGACATGGATGCAACTTATTACACCGCCGTGGTTGGCTTAGCACACTTTCTCATGTCAAACTGACATTACATTTCGTTGAACTTAGCTAATAGAGATCACATGTGTAGAAGTATGATATGAACATGGCAAGCACTAAGGATCAAGCTTCACTTCATAACTCGTTAGAATAAGCTCATGAAGGGTACAACAAAGACAAAATCTCATGAAGGCTTACAAAAGACATGGCTTTTAGATTAACAGAAGATTGACCTTGTTGCAACCTATTACACCACCCATAGTAGGCTTACTACACTTTCTCATGTCAAACTGACATTTCATTGCGTTGAACTTAGGTAACAGAGATCACATGTGTAGAAGTATGATATAACATGGATAACACTAAAGATCAAGCATCACTTCATAACTCCTTAGAATAAGCTCATGAAGGGTACACCAAAGACATAAGCTCATATAGGTCTCACAAAAGACATGGCTTTTAGATTAGCAGAAGATTGACCTGGATGCAACCTATTACACCGCCGTGGTTGGCTTAGCACACTTTCTCATGTCACACTGACATTACATTTCGTTGAACTTAGCTAATAGAGATCACATGTGTAGAAGTATGATATGAACATGGCAAGCACTAAGGATCAAGGTTCACTTTATAACTCGTTAGAATAAGCACATGAAGGGTACACAAAAGATATAAGCTCATATATGGCTCACAAAAGACATGGCTTTTAGATTAACAGAAGATTGACATGGATGCAACCTATTACACCGCCGTGGTTGGCTTAGCACACTTTCTCATGTCAAACTGACATTACATTTCGTTGAACTTAGCTAATAGAGATCACATGTGTAGAAGTATGATATGAACATGGCAAGCACTAAGGATCAAGCTTCACTTCATAACTCGTTAGAATAAGCTCATGAAGGGTACAACAAAGACAAAATCTCATGAAGGGCTTACAAAAGACATGGCTTTTAGATTAACAGAAGATTGACCTTGTTGCAACCTACTACACCACCCATAGTAGGCTTACTACACTTTCTCATGTCAAACTGACATTTCATTGCGTTGAACTTAGCTAACAGAGATCACATGTGTAGAAGTATGATATAACATGGATAACACTAAAGATCAAGCATCACTTCATAACTCCTTAGAATAAGCTCATGAAGGGTACACCAAAGACATAAGCTCCTATATGGCTCACAAAAGACATGGCTTTTAGATTAGCAGAAGATTGACATGGATGCAACCTATTACACCGCCGTGGTTGGCTTAGCACACTTTCTCATGTCAAAATGACATTACATTTCGTTGAACTTAGCTAATAGAGATCACATGTGTAGAAGTATGATATGAACATGGCAATCACTAAGGATCAAGCTTCACTTCATAACTCGTTAGAATAAGCTCATGAAGGGTACAACAAAGACAAAATCTCATGAAGGGCTTACAGAAGACATGGCTTTTAGATTAACAGAAGATTGACCTTGTTGCAACCTACTACACCACCCATAGTAGGCTTACTACACTTTCTCATGTCAAACTAGCATTTCATTGCGTTGAACTTATCTAACAGAGATCACATGTGTAGAAGTATGATATAACATGGATAACACTAAAGATCAAACATCACTTCATAACTCCTTAGAATAAGCTCATGAAGGGTACACCAAAGACATAAGCTCATATAAGTCTCACAAAAGACATGGCTTTTAGATTAGCAGAAGATTGACCGGGATGCAACCTATTACACCGCCATGGTTGGCTTAGCATACTTTCTCATGTCAAACTGACATTACATTTCGTTGAACTTAGCTAATAGAGATCACATGTGTAGAAGTATGATATGAACATGGCAAGCACTAAGGATCAAGCTTCACTTCATAACTCGTTAGAATAAGCTCATGAAGGGTACAACAAAGACAAAAGCTCATGAAGGGCTTACAAAAGAAATGGCTTTTAGATTAACAGAAGATTGACCTTGTTGCAACCTACTACACCACCCATAGTAGGCTTAGTACACTTTCTCATGTCAAACTGACATTTCATTGCGTTGAACTTAGCTAATAGAGATCACATCGCAGGAAGTATGATATGAACATGGACAGCACTAAAGATCAAGCTTCATTTCATAACTCGTTAGAATAAGCGCATGAACGGTACACAAAAGACATAAGCTCATATAGGGCTCACAAAAGACATGGCTTTTAGATTAGCAGAAGATTGACCTGGATGCAACCTATTACACCGCCATGGTTGGCTTAGCACACTTTCTCATGTCAAACTGACATTACATTTCGTTGAACTTAGCTAATAGAGATCACATGTGTAGAAGTATGATATGAACATGGCAAGCACTAAGGATCAAGCTTCACTTCATAACTCGTTAAAATAAGCTCATGAAGGGTACAACAAAGACAAAAGCTCAAGAAGGGCTTACAAAAGAAATGGCTTTTAGATTAACAGAAGATTGACCTTGTTGCAACCTACTACACCACCCATAGTAGGCTTAGTACACTTTCTCATGTCAAACTGACATTTCATTGCGTTGAACTTAGCTAATAGAGATCACATCGAAGGAAGTATGATATGAACATGGACAGCACTAAAGATCAAGCTTCATTTCATAACTCGTTAGAATAAGCGCATGAAGGGTACACAAAAGACATAAGCTCATATAGGGCTCACAAAAGACATGGCTTTTAGATTAGCAGAAGATTGACCTGGATGCAACCTATTACACCGCCGTGGTTGGCTTAGCACACTTTCTCATGTCAAACTGACATTACATTTCGTTGATCTTAGCTAATAGAGATCACATGTGTAGAAGTATGATATGAACATGGCAAGCACTAAGGATCAAGGTTCACTTCATAACTCGTTAGAATAAGCACATGAAGGGTACACAAAAGACATAAGCTCATATATGGCTCACAAAAGACATGGCTTTTAGATTAGCAGAAGATTGACATGGATGCAACCTATTACACCGCCGTGGTTGGCTTAGCACACTTTCTCATGTCAAACTGACATTACATTTCTTTGAACTTAGCTAATAGAGATCACATGTGTAGAAGTATGATATGAACATGGCAAGCACTAAGGATCAAGCTTCATTTCATAACTCGTTAGAATAAGCTCATGAAGGGTACAACAAAGACAAAATCTCATGAAGGGCTTACAAAAGACATGGCTTTTAGATTAACAGAAGATTGACCTTGTTGCAACCTACTACACCACCCATAGTAGGCTTAGTACACTTTCTCATGTCAAACTGACATTTCATTGCGTTGAACTTAGCTAATAGAGATCACATCGAAGGAAGTATGATATGAACATGGACAGCACTAAAGATCAAGCTTCATTTCATAACTCGTTAGAATAAGCGCATGAAGGGTACACAAAAGACATAAGCTCATATAGGGCTCACAAAAGACATGGCTTTTAGATTAGCAGAAGATTGATCTGGATGCAACCTATTACACCGCCGTGGTTGGCTTAGCACACTTTCTCATGTCAAACTGACATTACATTTCGTTGAACTTAGCTAATAGAGATCACATGTGTAGAAGTATGATATGAACATGGCAAGAACTAAGGATCAAGGTTCACTTCATAACTCGTTAGAATAAGCACATGAAGGGTACACAAAAGACATAAGCTCATATATGGCTCACAAAAGACATGGCTTTTAGATTAACAGAAGATTGACATGGATGCAACCTATTACACCGCCGTGGTTGGCTTAGCACACTTTCTCATGTCAAACTGACATTACATTTCGTTGAACTTAGCTAATAGAGATCACATGTGTAGAAGTATGATATGAACATGGCAAGCACTAAGAATCAAGGTTCACTTCATAACTCGTTAGAATAAGCACATGAAGGGTACACAAAAGACATAAGCTCATATATGGCTCACAAAAGACATGGCTTTTAGATTAACAGAAGATTGACATGGATGCAACCTATTACACCGCCGTGGTTGGCTTAGCACACTTTCTCATGTCAAACTGACATTACATTTCGTTGAACTTAGCTAATAGAGATCACATGTGTAGAAGTATGATATGAACATGGCAAGCACTAAGGATCAAGCTTCACTTCATAACTCGTTAAAATAAGCTCATGAAGGGTACAACAAAGACAAAAGCTCATGAAGGGCTTACAAAAGAAATGGCTTTTAGATTAACAGAAGATTGACCTTGTTGCAACCTACTACACCAACCATAGTAGGCTTAGTACACTTTCTCATGTCAAACTGACATTTCATTGCGTTGAACTTAGCTAATAGAGATCACATCGAAGGAAGTATGATATGAACATGGACAGCACTAAAGATCAAGCTTCATTTCATAACTCGTTAGAATAAGCGCATGAAGGGTACACAAAAGACATAAGCTCATATAGGGCTCACAAAAGACATGGCTTTTAGATTAGCAGAAGATTGACCTGGATGCAACCTATTACACCGCCGTGGTTGGCTTAGCACACTTTCTCATGTCAAACTGACATTACATTTCGTTGAACTTAGCTAATAGAGATCACATGTGTAGAAGTATGATATGAACATGGCAAGCACTAAGGATCAAGGTTCACTTCATAACTCGTTAGAATAAGCACATGAAGGGTACACAAAAGACATAAGCTCATATATGGCTCACAAAAGACATGGCTTTTAGATTAGCAGAAGATTGACATGGATGCAACCTATTATACCGCCGTGGTTGGCTTAGCACACTTTCTCATGTCAAAATGACATTACATTTCGTTGAACTTAGCTAATAGAGATCACATGTGTAGAAGTATGATATGAACATGGCAATCACTAAGGATCAAGCTTCACTTCATAACTCGTTAGAATAAGCTCATGAAGGGTACAACAAAGACAAAATCTCATGAAGGGCTTACAAGAGACATGGCTTTTAGATTAACAGAAGATTGACCTTGTTGCAACCTACTACACCACCCATAGTAGGCTTACTACACTTTCTCATGTCAAACTAGCATTTCATTGCGTTGAACTTATCTAACAGAGATCACATGTGTAGAAGTATGATATAACATGGATAACACTAAAGATCAAGCATCACTTCATAACTCCTTAGAATAAGCTCATGAAGGGTACACCAAAGACATAAGCTCATATAAGTCTCACAAAAGACATGGCTTTTAGATTAGCAGAAGATTGACCGGGATGCAACCTATTACACCGCCATGGTTGGCTTAGCATACTTTCTCATGTCAAACTGACATTACATTTCGTTGAACTTAGCTAATAGAGATCACATGTGTAGAAGTATGATATGAACATGGCAAGCACTAAGGATCAAGCTTCACTTCATAACTCGTTAGAATAAGCTCATGAAGGGTACAACAAAGACAAAAGCTCATGAAGGGCTTACAAAAGAAATGGCTTTTAGATTAACGGAAGATTGACCTTGTTGCAACCTACTACACCACCCATAGTAGGCTTAGTACACTTTCTCATGTCAAACTGACATTTCATTGCGTTGAACTTAGCTAATAGAGATCACATCGAAGGAAGTATGATATGAACATGGACAGCACTAAAGATCAAGCTTCATTTCATAACTCGTTAGAATAAGCGCATGAAGGGTACACAAAAGACATAAGCTCATATAGGGCTCACAAAAGACATGGCTTTTAGATTAGCAGAAGATTGACCTGGATGCAACCTATTACACCGCCGTGGTTGGCTTAGCACACTTTCTCATGTCAAACTGACATTACATTTCGTTGAACTTAGCTAATAGAGATCACATGTGTAGAAGTATGATATGAACATGGCAAGCACTAAGGATCAAGCTTCACTTCATAACTCGTTAAAATAAGCTCATGAAGGGTACAACAAAGACAAAAGCTCATGAAGGGCTTACAAAAGAAATGGCTTTTAGATTAACAGAAGATTGACCTTGTTGCAACCTACTACACCACCCATAGTAGGCTTAGTACACTTTCTCATGTCAAACTGACATTTCATTGCGTTGAACTTAGCTAATAGAGATCACATCGAAGGAAGTATGATATGAACATGGACAGCACTAAAGATCAAGCTTCATTTCATAACTCGTTAGAATAAGCGCATGAAGGGTATACAAAAGACATAAGCTCATATAGGGCTCACAAAAGACATGGCTTTTAGATTAGCAGAAGATTGACCTGGATGCAACCTATTACACCGCCGTGGTTGGCTTAGCACACTTTCTCATGTCAAACTGACATTACATTTCGTTGAACTTAGCTAATAGAGATCACATGTGTAGAAGTATGATATGAACATGGCAAGCACTAAGGATCAAGCTTCACTTCATAACTCGTTAGAATAAGCACATGAAGGGTACACAAAAGACATAAGCTCATATATGGCTCACAAAAGACATGGCTTTTAGATTAACAGAAGATTGACATGGATGCAACCTATTACACCGCCGTGGTTGGCTTAGCATACTTTCTCATGTCAAACTGACATTACATTTCGTTGAACTTAGCTAATAGAGATCACTTGTGTAGAAGTATGATATGAACATGGCAAGCACTAAGGATCAAACTTCACTTCATAACTCGTTAGAATAAGCTCATGAAGGGTACAACAAAGACAAAATCTCATGAAGGGCTTACAAAAGACATGGCTTTTAGATTAACAGAAGATTGACCTTGTTCCAACCTACTACACCACCCATAGTAGGCTAAGTACACTTTCTCATGTCAAACTGACATTTCATTGCGTTGAACTTAGCTAATAGAGATCACATCGAAGGAAGTATGATATGAACATGGACAGCACTAAAGATCAAGCTTCATTTCATAACTCGTTAGAATAAGCGCATGAAGGGTACACAAAAGACATAAGCTCATATAGGGCTCACAAAAGACATGGCTTTTAGATTAGCAGAAGATTGACCTGGATGCAACCTATTACACCGCCGTGGTTGGCTTAGCACACTTTCTCATGTCAAACTGACATTACATTTCGTTGATCTTAGCTAATAGAGATCACATGTGTAGAAGTATGATATGAACATGGCAAGCACTAAGGATCAAGCTTCACTTCATAACTCGTTAGAATAAGCACATGAAGGGTACACAAAAGACATAAGCTCATATATGGCTCACAAAAGACATGGCTTTTAGATTAGCAGAAGATTGACCGGGATGCAACCTATTACACCGCCGTGGTTGGCTTAGCATACTTTCTCATGTCAAACTGACATTACATTTCGTTGAACTTAGCTAATAGAGATCACATGTGTAGAAGTATGATATGAACATGGCAAGCACTAAGGATCAAGCTTCACTTCATAACTCGTTAGAATAAGCTCATGAAGGGTACAACAAAGACAAAAGCTCATGAAGGGCTTACAAAAGAAATGGCTTTTAGATTAACAGAAGATTGACCTTGTTGCAACCTACTACACCACCCATAGTAGGCTTAGTACACTTTCTCATGTCAAACTGACATTTCATTGCGTTGAACTTAGCTAATAGAGATCACATCGAAGGAAGTATGATATGAACATGGACAGCACTAAAGATCAAGCTTCATTTCATAACTCGTTAGAATAAGCGCATGAAGGGTACACAAAAGACATAAGCTCATATAGGGCTCACAAAAGACATGGCTTTTAGATTAGCAGAAGATTGACCTGGATGCAACTTATTACACCGCCGTGGTTGGCTTAGCACACTTTCTCATGTCAAACTGACATTACGTTTCGTTGAACTTAGCTAATAGAGATCACATGTGTAGAAGTATGATATGAACATGGCAAGCACTAAGGATCAAGCTACGCTTCATAACTCGTTAGAATAAGCACATGAAGGGTACACAAAAGACATAAGCTCATATATGGCTCACAAAAGACATGGCTTTTAGATTAGCAGAAGATTGACCTGGATGCAACCTATTACACCGCCGTGGTTGGCTTAGCACACTTTCTCATGTCAAAATGACATTACATTTCGTTGAACTTAGCTAATAGAGATCACATGTGTAGAAGTATGATATGAACATGGCAATCACTAAGGATCAAGCTTCACTTCATAACTCGTTAGAATAAGCTCATGAAGGGTACAACAAAGACAAAATCTCATGAAGGGCTTACAAAAGACATGGCTTTTAGATTAACAGAAGATTGACCTTGTTGCAACCTACTACACCACCCATAGTAGGCTTACTACACTTTCTCATGTCAAACTAGCATTTCATTGCGTTGAACTTATCTAACAGAGATCACATGTGTAGAAGTATGATATAACATGGATAACACTAAAGATCAAGCATCACTTCATAACTCCTTAGAATAAGCTCATGAAGGGTACACCAAAGACATAAGCTCATATAGGTCTCACAAAAGACATGGCTTTTAGATTAGCAGAAGATTGACCGGGATGCAACCTATTACACCGCCGTGGTTGGCTTAGCATACTTTCTCATGTCAAACTGACATTACATTTCGTTGAACTTAGCTAATAGAGATCACATGTGTAGAAGTATGATATGAACATGGCAATCACTAAGGATCAAGCTTCACTTCATAACTCGTTAGAATAAGCTCATGAAGGGTACAACAAAGACAAAATCTCATGAAGGGCTTACAAAAGACATGGCTTTTAGATTAACAGAAGATTGACCTTGTTCCAACCTACTACACCACCCATAGTAGGCTTACTACACTTTCTCATGTCAAACTAGCATTTCATTGCGTTGAACTTATCTAACAGAGATCACATGTGTAGAAGTATGATATAACATGGATAACACTAAAGATCAAGCATCACTTCATATCTCCTTAGAATAAGCTCATGAAGGGTACCCCAAAGACATAAGCTCATATAGGTCTCACAAAAGACATGGCTTTTAGATTAGCAGAAGATTGACCGGGATGCAACCTATTACACCGCCGTGGTTGGCTTAGCATACTTTCTCATGTCAAACTGACATTACATTTCGTTGAACTTAGCTAATAGAGATCACATTTGTAGAAGTATGATATGAACATGGCAAGCACTAAGGATCAAGCTTCACTTCATAACTCGTTAGAATAAGCTCATGAAGGGTACAACAAAGACAAAAGCTCATGAAGGGCTTACAAAAGAAATGGCTTTTAGATTAACAGAAGATTGACCTTGTTGCAACCTACTACACCACCCATAGTAGGCTTACTACACTTTCTCATGTCAAACTGACATTTCATTGCGTTGAACTTATTTAACAGAGATCACATGTGTAGAAGTATGATATAACATGGATAACACTAAAGATCAAGCATCACTTCATAACTCCTTAGAATAAGCTCATGAAGGGTACACCAAAGACATAAGCTCATATAGGTCTCACAAAAGACATGGCTTTTAGATTAGCAGAAGATTGACCGGGATGCAACCTATTACACCGCCGTGGTAGGCTTAGCATACTTTCTCATGTCAAACTGACATTACATTTCGTTGAACTTAGCTAATAGAAATCACATGTGTAGAAGTATGATATGAACATGGCAAGCACTAAGGATCAAGCTTCACTTCATAACTCGTTAGAATAAGCTCATGAAGGGTACAACAAAGACAAAAGCTCATGAAGGGCTTACAAAAGAAATGGCTTTTAGATTAACAGAAGATTGACCTTGTTGCAACCTACTACACCGCCCATAGTAGGCTTAGTACACTTTCTCATGTCAAACTGACATTTCATTGCGTTGAACTTAGCTAATAGAGATCACATCGAAGGAAGTATGATATGAACATGGACAGCACTAAAGATCAAGCTTCATTTCATAACTCGTTAGAATAAGCGCATGAAGGGTACACAAAAGACATAAGCTCATATAGGGCTCACAAAAGACATGGCTTTTAGATTAGCAGAAGATTGACCTGGATGCAACTTATTACACCGCCGTGGTTGGCTTAGCACACTTTCTCATGTCAAACTGACATTACGTTTTGTTGAACTTAGCTAATAGAGATCACATGTGTAGAAGTATGATATGAACATGGCAAGCACTAAGGATCAAGCTACGCTTCATAACTCGTTAGAATAAGCACATGAAGGGTACACAAAAGACATAAGCTCATATATGGCTCACAAAAGACATGGCTTTTAGATTAGCAGAAGATTGACCTGGATGCAACCTATTACACCGCCGTGGTTGGCTTAGCACACTTTCTCATGTCAAAATGACATTACATTTCGTTGAACTTAGCTAATAGAGATCACATGTGTAGAAGTATGATATGAACATGGCAAGCACTAAGGATCAAGCTTCACTTCATAACTCGTTAGAATAAGCTCATGAAGGGTACAACAAAGACAAAATCTCATGAAGGGCTTACAAAAGACATGGCTTTTAGATTAACAGAAGATTGACCTTGTTGCAACCTACTACACCACCCATAGTAGGCTTACTACACTTTCTCATGTCAAACTAGCATTTCATTGCGTTGAACTTATCTAACAGAGATCACATGTGTAGAAGTATGATATAACATGGATAACACTAAAGATCAAGCATCACTTCATAACTCCTTAGAATAAGCTCATGAAGGGTACACCAAAGACATAAGCTCATATAGGTCTCACAAAAGACATGGCTTTTAGATTAGCAGAAGATTGACCGGGATGCAACCTATTACACCGCCGTGGTTGGCTTAGCATACTTTCTCATGTCAAACTGACATTACATTTCGTTGAACTTAGCTAATAGAGATCACATGTGTAGAAGTATGATATGAACATGGCAATCAGTAAGGATCAAGCTTCACTTCATAACTCGTTAGAATAAGCTCATGAAGGGTACAACAAAGACAAAATCTCATGAAGGGCTTACAAAAGACATGGCTTTTAGATTAACAGAAGATTGACCTTGTTCCAACCTACTACACCACCCATAGTAGGCTTACTACACTTTCTCATGTCAAACTAGCATTTCATTGCGTTGAACTTATCTAACAGAGATCACATGTGTAGAAGTATGATATAACATGGATAACACTAAAGATCAAGCATCACTTCATATCTCCTTAGAATAAGCTCATGAAGGGTACCCCAAAGACATAAGCTCATATTGGTCTCACAAAAGACATGGCTTTTAGATTAGCAGAAGATTGACCTGGATGCAACCTATTACACCGCCGTGGTTGGCTTAGCACACTTTCTCATGTCAAAATGACATTACATTTCGTTGAACTTAGCTAATAGAGATCACATGTGTAGAAGTATGATATGAACATGGCAAGCACTAAGGATCAAGCTTCACTTCATAACTCGTTAGAATAAGCTCATGAAGGGTACAACAAAGACAAAATCTCATGAAGGGCTTACAAAAGACATGGCTTTTAGATTAACAGAAGATTGACCTTGTTGCAACCTACTACACCACCCATAGTAGGCTTACTACACTTTCTCATGTCAAACTAGCATTTCATTGCGTTGAACTTATCTAACAGAGATCACATGTGTAGAAGTATGATATAACATGGATAACACTAAAGATCAAGCATCACTTCATAACTCCTTAGAATAAGCTCATGAAGGGTACACCAAAGACATAAGCTCATATAGGTCTCACAAAAGACATGGCTTTTAGATTAGCAGAAGATTGACCGGGATGCAACCTATTACACCGCCGTGGTTGGCTTAGCATACTTTCTCATGTCAAACTGACATTACATTTCGTTGAACTTAGCTAATAGAGATCACATGTGTAGAAGTATGATATGAACATGGCAATCACTAAGGATCAAGCTTCACTTCATAACTCGTTAGAATAAGCTCATGAAGGGTACAACAAAGACAAAATCTCATGAAGGGCTTACAAAAGACATGGCTTTTAGATTAACAGAAGATTGACCTTGTTCCAACCTACTACACCACCCATAGTAGGCTTACTACACTTTCTCATGTCAAACTAGCATTTCATTGCGTTGAACTTATCTAACAGAGATCACATGTGTAGAAGTATGATATAACATGGATAACACTAAAGATCAAGCATCACTTCATATCTCCTTAGAATAAGCTCATGAAGGGTACCCCAAAGACATAAGCTCATATAGGTCTCACAAAAGACATGGCTTTTAGATTAGCAGAAGATTGACCGGGATGCAACCTATTACACCGCCGTGGTTGGCTTAGCATACTTTCTCATGTCAAACTGACATTACATTTCGTTGAACTTAGCTAATAGAGATCACATGTGTAGAAGTATGATATGAACATGGCAAGTACTAAGGATCAAGCTTCACTTCATAACTCGTTAGAATAAGCTCATGAAGGGTACAACAAAGACAAAAGCTCATGAAGGGCTTACAAAAGAAATGGCTTTTAGATTAACAGAAGATTGACCTTGTTGCAACCTACTACACCACCCATAGTAGGCTTACTACATTTTCTCATGTCAAACTGACATTTCATTGCGTTGAACTTATCTAACAGAGATCACATGTGTAGAAGTATGATATAACATGGATAACACTAAAGATCAAGCATCACTTCATAACTCCTTAGAATAAGCTCATGAAGGGTACACCAAAGACATAAGCTCATATAGGTCTCACAAAAGACATGGCTTTTAGATTAGCAGAAGATTGACCGGGATGCAACCTATTACACTGCCGTGGTAGGCTTAGCATACTTTCTCATGTCAAACTGACAGTACATTTCGTTGAACTTAGCTAATAGAAATCACATGTGTAGAAGTATGATATGAACATGGCAAGCACTAAGGATCAAGCTTCACTTCATAACTCGTTAGAATAAGCTCATGAAGGGTACAACAAAGACAAAAGCTCATGAAGGGCTTACAAAAGAAATGGCTTTTAGATTAACAGAAGATTGACCTTGTTGCAACCTACTACACCGCCCATAGTAGGCTTAGTACACTTTCTCATGTCAAACTGACATTTCATTGCGTTGAACTTAGCTAATAGAGATCACATGTGTAGAAGTATGATATGAACATGGGCAGCACTAAAGATCAAGCTTCATTTCATAACTCGTTAGAATAAGCGCATGAAGGGTACACAAAAGACATAAGCTCATATAGGGCTCACAAAAGACATGGCTTTTAGATTAGCAGAAGATTGACCTGGATGCAACTTATTACACCGCCGTGGTTGGCTTAGCACACTTTCTCATGTCAAACTGACATTACGTTTTGTTGAACTTAGCTAATAGAGATCACATGTGTAGAAGTATGATATGAACATGGCAAGCACTAAGGATCAAGCTACGCTTCATAACTCGTTAGAATAAGCACATGAAGGGTACACAAAAGACATAAGCTCATATATGGCTCACAAAAGACATGGCTTTTAGATTAGCAGAAGATTGACCTGGATGCAACCTATTACACCGCCATGGTTGGCTTAGCACACTTTCTCATGTCAAAATGACATTACATTTCGTTGAACTTAGCTAATAGAGATCACATGTGTAGAAGTATGATATGAACATGGCAAGCACTAAGGATCAAGCTTCACTTCATAACTCGTTAGAATAAGCTCATGAAGGGTACAACAAAGACAAAATCTCATGAAGGGCTTACAAAAGACATGGCTTTTAGATTAACAGAAGATTGACCTTGTTGCAACCTACTACACCACCCATAGTAGGCTTACTACACTTTCTCATGTCAAACTAGCATTTCATTGCGTTGAACTTATCTAACAGAGATCACATGTGTAGAAGTATGATATAACATGGATAACACTAAAGATCAAGCATCACTTCATAACTCCTTAGAATAAGCTCATGAAGGGTACACCAAAGACATAAGCTCATATAGGTCTCACAAAAGACATGGCTTTTAGATTAGCAGAAGATTGACCGGGATGCAACCTATTACACCGCCGTGGTTGGCTTAGCATACTTTCTCATGTCAAACTGACATTACATTTCGTTGAACTTAGCTAATAGAGATCACATGTGTAGAAGTATGATATGAACATGGCAATCAGTAAGGATCAAGCTTCACTTCATAACTCGTTAGAATAAGCTCATGAAGGGTACAACAAAGACAAAATCTCATGAAGGGCTTACAAAAGACATGGCTTTTAGATTAACAGAAGATTGACCTTGTTCCAACCTACTACACCACCCATAGTAGGCTTACTACACTTTCTCATGTCAAACTAGCATTTCATTGCGTTGAACTTATCTAACAGAGATCACATGTGTAGAAGTATGATATAACATGGATAACACTAAAGATCAAGCATCACTTCATATCTCCTTAGAATAAGCTCATGAAGGGTACCCCAAAGACATAAGCTCATATAGGTCTCACAAAAGACATGGCTTTTAGATTAGCAGAAGATTGACCGGGATGCAACCTATTACACCGCCGTGGTTGGCTTAGCATACTTTCTCATGTCAAACTGACATTACATTTCGTTGAACTTAGCTAATAGAGATCACATGTGTAGAAGTATGATATGAACATGGCAAGTACTAAGGATCAAGCTTCACTTCATAACTCGTTAGAATAAGCTCATGAAGGGTACAACAAAGACAAAAGCTCATGAAGGGCTTACAAAAGAAATGGCTTTTAGATTAACAGAAGATTGACCTTGTTGCAACCTACTACACCACCCATAGTAGGCTTACTACACTTTCTCATGTCAAACTGACATTTCATTGCGTTGAACTTATCTAACAGAGATCACATGTGTAGAAGTATGATATAACATGGATAACACTAAAGATCAAGCATCACTTCATAACTCCTTAGAATAAGCTCATGAAGGGTACACCAAAGACATAAGCTCATATAGGTCTCACAAAAGACATGGCTTTTAGATTAGCAGAAGATTGACCGGGATGCAACCTATTACACCGCCGTGGTAGGCTTAGCATACTTTCTCATGTCAAACTGACATTACATTTCGTTGAACTTAGCTAATAGAGATCACATGTGTAGAAGTATGATATGAACATGGCAAGCACTAAGGATCAAGCTTCACTTCATAACTCGTTAGAATAAGCTCATGAAGGGTACAACAAAGACAAAAGCTCATGAAGGGCTTACAAAAGAAATGGCTTTTAGATTAACAGAAGATTGACCTTGTTGGAAACTACTACACCGCCCATAGTAGGCTTAGTACACTTTCTCATGTCAAACTGACATTTCATTGCGTTGAACTTAGCTAATAGAGATCACATCGAAGGAAGTATGATATGAACATGGACAGCACTAAAGATCAAGCTTCATTTCATAACTCGTTAGAATAAGCGCATGAAGGGTACACAAAAGACATAAGCTCATATAGGGCTCACAAAAGACATGGCTTTTAGATTAGCAGAAGATTGACCTGGATGCAACTTATTACACCGCCGTGGTTGGCTTAGCACACTTTCTCATGTCAAACTGACATTACGTTTTGTTGAACTTAGCTAATAGAGATCACATGTGTAGAAGTATGATATGAACATGGCAAGCACTAAGGATCAAGCTACGCTTCATAACTCGTTAGAATAAGCACATGAAGGGTACACAAAAGACATAAGCTCATATATGGCTCACAAAAGACATGGCTTTTAGATTAGCAGAAGATTTACCTGGATGCAACCTATTACACCGCCGTGGTTGGCTTAGCACACTTTCTCATGTCAAAATGACATTACATTTCGTTGAACTTAGCTAATAGAGATCACATGTGTAGAAGTATGATATGAACATGGCAATCACTAAGGATCAAGCTTCACTTCATAACTCGTTAGAATAAGCTCATGAAGGGTACAACAAAGACAAAATCTCATGAAGGGCTTACAAAAGACATGGCTTTTAGATTAACAGAAGATTGACCTTGTTGCAACCTACTACACCACCAATAGTAGGCTTACTACACTTTCTCATGTCAAACTAGCATTTCATTGCGTTGAACTTATCTAACAGAGATCACATGTGTAGAAGTATGATATAACATGGATAACACTAAAGATCAAGCATCACTTCATAACTCCTTAGAATAAGCTCATGAAGGGTACACCAAAGACATAAGCTCATATAGGTCTCAGAAAAGACATGGCTTTTAGATTAGCAGAAGATTGACCGGGATGCAACCTATTACACCGCCGTGGTTGGCTTAGCATACTTTCTCATGTCAAACTGACATTACATTTCGTTGAACTTAGCTAATAGAGATCACATGTGTAGAAGTATGATATGAACATGGTAAGCACTAAGGATCAAGCTTCACTTCATAACTCGTTAGAATAAGCTCATGAAGGGTACAACAAAGACAAAAGCTCATGAAGGGCTTACAAAAGAAATGGCTTTTAGATTAACAGAAGATTGACCTTGTTGCAACCTACTACACCACCCATAGTAGGCTTAGTACACTTTCTCATGTCAAACTGACATTTCATTGCGTTGAACTTAGCTAATAGAGATCACATCGAAGGAAGTATGATATGAACATGGACAGCACTAAAGATCAAGCTTCATTTCATAACTCGTTAGAATAAGCGCATGAAGGGTACATGATGTGATCGTGAGCAGTACAAAAGCTAAGGAACCAGAGCTGGTAGGACCAATCACACGTTCGAGAGCTAAGGACTTGGCTAAGGAAGCTCACTTGCTCATTGCCGAAGGATCGTTCTCGCCACCAACTATGCAAGTCTTCAATATCTACACTTTGGAGACTTCACCCGGTAATGATAACTAAGTAACTTAAGGTGAGGAGTCTGTACTCTTTTTCCCATAGTTGAGTTTTGTCCCATTGGGTTTTCTCAACATGGTTTTTTAATGAGGCAGATGAATCACTACGTTGAGTTGCTTAGGAGTCTTTACCATAGGGTAATAATGTACAAATCATTCTGATTTTGTACTTAGTTTATTTAGAAGTGCACCAATTAGTGGGACGCTTCGTTGTTTTATTTATGTTTCAGACTACATGTTGTTTTTATTTAGACTTCGTGTTGTTTTGTTTCTAGGGTTGTATTTAAATCCAAGTAACGTTGCTGTAAACCCTAGAGTTGAATAATCGCAAACATTTTTTTTCTACAGAAAGTTCTTCTTTCAGTTTCGATTCCTTGAATGCGTTCTTCGAATCCGGGATTTCATAACACGTTGTGAATTTGAATCCCTACTACCTAATCACGTCATCGTATCTCAAAAACCACTCGACCAAATCCGCTCAAAACTCAGCCCCGTGTTTCTCACACCCCAATCGAACCGCTGCTCAAGTTTCATTCGATTCCGAGCACTTTAGCCCCGATTTCCAGAGTTCAATCCTAGGGAGGATCATATCAGTACACAAAAGACATAAGCTCATATAGGGCTCACAAAAGACATGACTTTTAGATTAGCAGAAGATTGACCTGGATGCAACCTATTACACCGCCGTGGTTGGCTTAGCACACTTTCTCATGTCAAACTGACATTACATTTCGTTGAACTTAGCTAATAGAGATCACATGTGTAGAAGTATGATATGAACATGGCAAGCACTAAGGATCAAGCTACACTTCATAACTCGTTAGAATAAGCACATGAAGGGTACACAAAAGACATAAGCTCATATATGGCTCACAAAACACATGGCTTTTAGATTAGCAGAAGATTGACATGGATGCAACCTATTACACCGCCGTGGTTGGCTTAGCACACTTTCTCATGTCAAAATGACATTACATTTCGTTGAACTTAGCTAATAGAGATCACATGTGTAGAAGTATGATATGAACATGGCAATCACTAACAATCAAGCTTCACTTCATAACTCGTTAGAATAAGCTCATGAAGGGTACAACAAAGACAAAATCTCATGAAGGGCTTACAAAAGACATGGCTTTTAGATTAACAGAAGATTGACCTTGTTGCAACCTACTACACCACCCATAGTAGGCTTACTACACTTTCTCATGTCAAACTAGCATTTCATTGCATTGAACTTATCTAACAGAGATCACATGTGTAGAAGTATGATATAACATGGATAACACTAAAGATCAAGCATCACTTCATAACTCCTTAGAATAAGCTCATAAAGGGTACACCAAAGACATAAGCTCATATAGGTCTCACAAAAGACATGGCTTTTAGATTAGCAGAAGATTGACCGGGATGCAACCTATTACACCGCCGTGGTTGGCTTAGCATACTTTCTCATGTCAAACTGACATTACATTTCGTTGAACTTAGCTAATAGAGATCACATGTG
Source organism: Lepidium didymum (assembly GCA_963920545.1). Classification (NCBI taxonomy): domain Eukaryota; kingdom Viridiplantae; phylum Streptophyta; class Magnoliopsida; order Brassicales; family Brassicaceae; genus Lepidium; species Lepidium didymum. The sequence goes on along the minus strand of OY986981.1, from coordinate 11,788,604 downwards.
TAGAAGTATGATATGAACATGGCAAGCACTAAGGATCAAGCTTCACTTCATAACTCGTTAGAATAAGCTCATGAAGGGTACAACAAAGACAAAAGCTCATGAAGGGCTTACAAAAGAAATGGCTTTTAGATTAACAGAAGATTGACCTTGTTGCAACCTACTACACCGCCCATAGTAGGCTTAGTACACTTTCTCATGTCAAACTGACATTTCATTGCGTTGAACTTAGCTAATAGAGATCACATGTGTAGAAGTATGATATGAACATGGACAGCACTAAAGATCAAGCTTCATTTCATAACTCGTTAGAATAAGCGCATGAAGGGTACACAAAAGACATAAGCTCATATAGGGCTCACAAAAGACATGGCTTTTAGATTAGCAGAAGATTGACCTGGATGCAACCTATTACACCGCCGTGGTTGGCTTAGCACACTTTCTCATGTCAAACTGACATTACATTTCGTTGAACTTAGCTAATAGAGATCACATGTGTAGAAGTATGATATGAACATGGCAATCACTAAGGATCAAGCTTCACTTCATAACTCGTTAGAATATGCTCATGAAGGGTACAACAAAGACAAAATCTCATGAAGGGCTTACAAAAGACATGGCTTTTAGATTAACAAAAGATTGACCTTGTTGCAACCTACTACACCACCCATAGTAGGCTTACTACACTTTCTCATGTCAAACTAGCATTTCATTGCGTTGAACTTATCTAACAGAGATCACATGTGTAGAAGTATGATATAACATGGATAACACTAAAGATCAAGCATCACTTCATATCTCCTTAGAATAAGCTCATGAAGGGTACCCCAAAGACATAAGCTCATATAGGTCTCACAAAAGACATGGCTTTTAGATTAGCAGAAGATTGACCGGGATGCAACCTATTACACCGCCGTGGTTGGCTTAGCATACTTTCTCATGTCAAACTGACATTACATTTCGTTGAACTTAGCTAATAGAGATCACATGTGTAGAAGTATGATATGAACATGGCAAGTACTAAGGATCAAGCTTCACTTCATAACTCGTTAGAATAAGCTCATGAAGGGTACAACAAAGACAAAATCTCATGAAGGGCTTACAAAAGACATGGCTTTTAGATTAACAGAAGATTGACCTTGTTCCAACCTACTACACCACCCATAGTAGGCTTACTACACTTTCTCATGTCAAACTAGCATTTCATTGCGTTGAACTTATCTAACAGAGATCACATGTGTAGAAGTATGATATAACATGGATAACACTAAAGATCAAGCATCACTTCATATCTCCTTAGAATAAGCTCATGAAGGGTACACCAAAGACATAAGCTCATATAGGTCTCACAAAAGACATGGCTTTTAGATTAGCAGAAGATTGACCGGGATGCAACCTATTACACCGCCGTGGTTGGCTTAGCACACTTTCTCATGTCAAACTGACATTACATTTCGTTGAACTTAGCTAATAGAGATCACATGTGTAGAAGTATGATATGAACATGGCAATCACTAAGGATCAAGCTTCACTTCATAACTCGTTAGAATAAGCTCATGAAGGGTACAACAAAGACAAAATCTCATGAAGGGCTTACAAAAGACATGGCTTTTAGATTAACAGAAGATTGACCTTGTTCCAACCTACTACACCACCCATAGTAGGCTTACTACACTTTCTCATGTCAAACTAGCATTTCATTGCGTTGAACTTATCTAACAGAGATCACATGTGTAGAAGTATGATATAACATGGATAACACTAAAGATCAAGCATCACTTCATATCTCCTTAGAATAAGCTCATGAAGGGTACCCCAAAGACATAAGCTCATATAGGTCTCACAAAAGACATGGCTTTTAGATTAGCAGAAGATTGACCGGGATGCAACCTATTACACCGCCGTGGTTGGCTTAGCATACTTTCTCATGTCAAACTGACATTACATTTCGTTGAACTTAGCTAATAGAGATCACATGTGTAGAAGTATGATATGAACATGGCAAGTACTAAGGATCAAGCTTCACTTCATAACTCGTTAGAATAAGCTCATGAAGGGTACAACAAAGACAAAAGCTCATGAAGGGCTTACAAAAGAAATGGCTTTTAGATTAACAGAAGATTGACCTTGTTGCAACCTACTACACCACCCATAGTAGGCTTACTACACTTTCTCATGTCAAACTGACATTTCATTGCGTTGAACTTATCTAACAGAGATCACATGTGTAGAAGTATGATATAACATGGATAACACTAAAGATCAAGCATCACTTCATAACTCCTTAGAATAAGCTCATGAAGGGTACACCAAAGACATAAGCTCATATAGGTCTCACAAAAGACATGGCTTTTAGATTAGCAGAAGATTGACCGGGATGCAACCTATTACACCGCCGTGGTAGGCTTAGCATACTTTCTCATGTCAAACTGACATTACATTTCGTTGAACTTAGCTAATAGAGATCACATGTGTAGAAGTATGATATGAACATGGCAAGCACTAAGGATCAAGCTTCACTTCATAACTCGTTAGAATAAGCTCATGAAGGGTACAACAAAGACAAAAGCTCATGAAGGGCTTACAAAAGAAATGGCTTTTAGATTAACAGAAGATTGACCTTGTTGGAAACTACTACACCGCCCATAGTAGGCTTAGTACACTTTCTCATGTCAAACTGACATTTCATTGCGTTGAACTTAGCTAATAGAGATCACATCGAAGGAAGTATGATATGAACATGGACAGCACTAAAGATCAAGCTTCATTTCATAACTCGTTAGAATAAGCGCATGAAGGGTACACAAAAGACATAAGCTCATATAGGGCTCACAAAAGACATGGCTTTTAGATTAGCAGAAGATTGACCTGGATGCAACCTATTACACCGCCGTGGTTGGCTTAGCACACTTTCTCATGTCAAACTGACATTACATTTCGTTGAACTTAGCTAATAGAGATCACATGTGTAGAAGTATGATATGAACATGGCAAGCACTAAGGATCAAGCTTCACTTCATAACTCGTTAAAATAAGCTCATGAAGGGTACAACAAAGACAAAAGCTCATGAAGGGCTTACAAAAGAAATGGCTTTTAGATTAACAGAAGATTGACCTTGTTGGAAACTACTACACCGCCCATAGTAGGCTTAGTACACTTTCTCATGTCAAACTGACATTTCATTGCGTTGAACTTAGCTAATAGAGATCACATCGAAGGAAGTATGATATGAACATGGACAGCACTAAAGATCAAGCTTCATTTCATAACTCGTTAGAATAAGCGCATGAAGGGTACACAAAAGACATAAGCTCATATAGGGCTCACAAAAGACATGGCTTTTAGATTAGCAGAAGATTGACCTGGATGCAACCTATTACACCGCCGTGGTTGGCTTAGCACACTTTCTCATGTCAAACTGACATTACATTTCGTTGAACTTAGCTAATAGAGATCACATGTGTAGAAGTATGATATGAACATGGCAAGCACTAAGGATCAAGCTTCACTTCATAACTCGTTAAAATAAGCTCATGAAGGGTACAACAAAGACAAAAGCTCATGAAGGGCTTACAAAAGAAATGGCTTTTAGATTAACAGAAGATAGACCTTGTTGCAACCTACTACACCACCCATAGTAGGCTTAGTACACTTTCTCATGTCAAACTAGCATTTCATTGCGTTGAACTTATCTAACAGAGATCACATGTGTAGAAGTATGATATAACATGGATAACACTAAAGATCAAGCATCACTTCATATCTCCTTAGAATAAGCTCATGAAGGGTACCCCAAAGACATAAGCTCATATAGGTCTCACAAAAGACATGGCTTTTAGATTAGCAGAAGATTGACCGGGATGCAACCTATTACACCGCCGTGGTAGGCTTAGCATACTTTCTCATGTCAAACTGACATTACATTTCGTTGAACTTAGCTAATAGAGATCACATGTGTAGAAGTATGATATGAACATGGCAAGCACTAAGGATCAAGCTTCACTTCATAACTCGTTAGAATAAGCTCATGAAGGGTACAACAAAGACAAAAGCTCATGAAGGGCTTACAAAAGAAATGGCTTTTAGATTAACAGAAGATTGACCTTGTTGGAAACTACTACACCGCCCATAGTAGGCTTAGTACACTTTCTCATGTCAAACTGACATTTCATTGCGTTGAACTTAGCTAATAGAGATCACATCGAAGGAAGTATGATATGAACATGGACAGCACTAAAGATCAAGCTTCATTTCATAACTCGTTAGAATAAGCGCATGAAGGGTACACAAAAGACATAAGCTCATATAGGGCTCACAAAAGACATGGCTTTTAGATTAGCAGAAGATTGACCTGGATGCAACTTATTACACCGCCGTGGTTGGCTTAGCACACTTTCTCATGTCAAACTGACATTACGTTTTGTTGAACTTAGCTAATAGAGATCACATGTGTAGAAGTATGATATGAACATGGCAAGCACTAAGGATCAAGCTACGCTTCATAACTCGTTAGAATAAGCACATGAAGGGTACACAAAAGACATAAGCTCATATATGGCTCACAAAAGACATGGCTTTTAGATTAGCAGAAGATTTACCTGGATGCAACCTATTACACCGCCGTGGTTGGCTTAGCACACTTTCTCATGTCAAAATGACATTACATTTCGTTGAACTTAGCTAATAGAGATCACATGTGTAGAAGTATGATATGAACATGGCAATCACTAAGGATCAAGCTTCACTTCATAACTCGTTAGAATAAGCTCATGAAGGGTACAACAAAGACAAAATCTCATGAAGGGCTTACAAAAGACATGGCTTTTAGATTAACAGAAGATTGACCTTGTTGCAACCTACTACACCACCAATAGTAGGCTTACTACACTTTCTCATGTCAAACTAGCATTTCATTGCGTTGAACTTATCTAACAGAGATCACATGTGTAGAAGTATGATATAACATGGATAACACTAAAGATCAAGCATCACTTCATAACTCCTTAGAATAAGCTCATGAAGGGTACACCAAAGACATAAGCTCATATAGGTCTCAGAAAAGACATGGCTTTTAGATTAGCAGAAGATTGACCGGGATGCAACCTATTACACCGCCGTGGTTGGCTTAGCATACTTTCTCATGTCAAACTGACATTACATTTCGTTGAACTTAGCTAATAGAGATCACATGTGTAGAAGTATGATATGAACATGGTAAGCACTAAGGATCAAGCTTCACTTCATAACTCGTTAGAATAAGCTCATGAAGGGTACAACAAAGACAAAAGCTCATGAAGGGCTTACAAAAGAAATGGCTTTTAGATTAACAGAAGATTGACCTTGTTGCAACCTACTACACCACCCATAGTAGGCTTAGTACACTTTCTCATGTCAAACTGACATTTCATTGCGTTGAACTTAGCTAATAGAGATCACATCGAAGGAAGTATGATATGAACATGGACAGCACTAAAGATCAAGCTTCATTTCATAACTCGTTAGAATAAGCGCATGAAGGGTACACAAAAGACATAAGCTCATATAGGGCTCACAAAAGACATGGCTTTTAGATTAGCAGAAGATTGACCTGGATGCAACCTATTACACCGCCGTGGTTGGCTTAGCACACTTTCTCATGTCAAACTGACATTACATTTCGTTGAACTTAGCTAATAGAGATCACATGTGTAGAAGTATGATATGAACATGGCAAGTACTAAGGATCAAGCTTCACTTCATAACTCGTTAGAATAAGCTCATGAAGGGTACAACAAAGACAAAATCTCATGAAGGGCTTACAAAAGACATGGCTTTTAGATTAACAGAAGATTGACCTTGTTCCAACCTACTACACCACCCATAGTAGGCTTACTACACTTTCTCATGTCAAACTAGCATTTCATTGCGTTGAACTTATCTAACAGAGATCACATGTGTAGAAGTATGATATAACATGGATAACACTAAAGATCAAGCATCACTTCATATCTCCTTAGAATAAGCTCATGAAGGGTACACCAAAGACATAAGCTCATATAGGTCTCACAAAAGACATGGCTTTTAGATTAGCAGAAGATTGACCGGGATGCAACCTATTACACCGCCGTGGTTGGCTTAGCACACTTTCTCATGTCAAACTGACATTACATTTCGTTGAACTTAGCTAATAGAGATCACATGTGTAGAAGTATGATATGAACATGGCAATCACTAAGGATCAAGCTTCACTTCATAACTCGTTAGAATAAGCTCATGAAGGGTACAACAAAGACAAAATCTCATGAAGGGCTTACAAAAGACATGGCTTTTAGATTAACAGAAGATTGACCTTGTTCCAACCTACTACACCACCCATAGTAGGCTTACTACACTTTCTCATGTCAAACTAGCATTTCATTGCGTTGAACTTATCTAACAGAGATCACATGTGTAGAAGTATGATATAACATGGATAACACTAAAGATCAAGCATCACTTCATATCTCCTTAGAATAAGCTCATGAAGGGTACCCCAAAGACATAAGCTCATATAGGTCTCACAAAAGACATGGCTTTTAGATTAGCAGAAGATTGACCGGGATGCAACCTATTACACCGCCGTGGTTGGCTTAGCATACTTTCTCATGTCAAACTGACATTACATTTCGTTGAACTTAGCTAATAGAGATCACATGTGTAGAAGTATGATATGAACATGGCAAGTACTAAGGATCAAGCTTCACTTCATAACTCGTTAGAATAAGCTCATGAAGGGTACAACAAAGACAAAAGCTCATGAAGGGCTTACAAAAGAAATGGCTTTTAGATTAACAGAAGATTGACCTTGTTGCAACCTACTACACCACCCATAGTAGGCTTACTACACTTTCTCATGTCAAACTGACATTTCATTGCGTTGAACTTATCTAACAGAGATCACATGTGTAGAAGTATGATATAACATGGATAACACTAAAGATCAAGCATCACTTCATAACTCCTTAGAATAAGCTCATGAAGGGTACACCAAAGACATAAGCTCATATAGGTCTCACAAAAGACATGGCTTTTAGATTAGCAGAAGATTGACCGGGATGCAACCTATTACACCGCCGTGGTAGGCTTAGCATACTTTCTCATGTCAAACTGACATTACATTTCGTTGAACTTAGCTAATAGAGATCACATGTGTAGAAGTATGATATGAACATGGCAAGCACTAAGGATCAAGCTTCACTTCATAACTCGTTAGAATAAGCTCATGAAGGGTACAACAAAGACAAAAGCTCATGAAGGGCTTACAAAAGAAATGGCTTTTAGATTAACAGAAGATTGACCTTGTTGGAAACTACTACACCGCCCATAGTAGGCTTAGTACACTTTCTCATGTCAAACTGACATTTCATTGCGTTGAACTTAGCTAATAGAGATCACATCGAAGGAAGTATGATATGAACATGGACAGCACTAAAGATCAAGCTTCATTTCATAACTCGTTAGAATAAGCGCATGAAGGGTACACAAAAGACATAAGCTCATATAGGGCTCACAAAAGACATGGCTTTTAGATTAGCAGAAGATTGACCTGGATGCAACCTATTACACCGCCGTGGTTGGCTTAGCACACTTTCTCATGTCAAAATGACATTACATTTCGTTGAACTTAGCTAATAGAGATCACATGTGTAGAAGTATGATATGAACATGGCAATCACTAAGGATCAAGCTTCACTTCATAACTCGTTAGAATAAGCTCATGAAGGGTACAACAAAGACAAAAGCTCATGAAGGGCTTACAAAAGAAATGGCCTTTAGATTAACAGAAGATTGACCTTGTTGCAACCTACTACACCACCCATAGTAGGCTTAGTACACTTTCTCATGTCAAACTAGCATTTCATTGCGTTGAACTTATCTAACAGAGATCACATGTGTAGAAGTATGATATAACATGGATAACACTAAAGATCAAGCATCACTTCATAACTCCTTAGAATAAGCTCATAAAGGGTACACCAAAGACATAAGCTCATATAGGTCTCACAAAAGACATGGCTTTTAGATTAGCAGAAGATTGACCGGGATGCAACCTATTACACCGCCGTGGTTGGCTTAGCATACTTTCTCATGTCAAACTGACATTACATTTCGTTGAACTTAGCTAATAGAGATCACATGTGTAGAAGTATGATATGAACATGGCAAGCACTAAGGATCAAGCTTCACTTCATAACTCGTTAGAATAAGCTCATGAAGGGTACAACAAAGACAAAAGCTCATGAAGGGCTTACAAAAGAAATGGCTTTTAGATTAACAGAAGATTGACCTTGTTGCAACCTACTACACCGCCCATAGTAGGCTTAGTACACTTTCTCATGTCAAACTGACATTTCATTGCGTTGAACTTAGCTAATAGAGATCACATGTGTAGAAGTATGATATGAACATGGACAGCACTAAAGATCAAGCTTCATTTCATAACTCGTTAGAATAAGCGCATGAAGGGTACACAAAAGACATAAGCTCATATAGGGCTCACAAAAGACATGGCTTTTAGATTAGCAGAAGATTGACCTGGATGCAACCTATTACACCGCCGTGGTTGGCTTAGCACACTTTCTCATGTCAAACTGACATTACATTTCGTTGAACTTAGCTAATAGAGATCACATGTGTAGAAGTATGATATGAACATGGCAAGGACTAAGGATCAAGCTTCACTTCATAACTCGTTAGAATAAGCTCATGAAGGGTACAACAAAGACAAAAGCTCACAAAGGGCTTACAAAAGAAATGGCTTTTAGATTAACAGAAGATTGACTTTGGTGCAACCTACTACACCACCCATAGTAGGCTTAGCAAATTTTCTCATGTCAAACTAATATTTCATTGCGTTGAACTTAGCTAATAGAGATCACATGTGTAGAAGTATGATATGAACAAGGCAAAGCACTAAGAATCAAACTTCACTTCATAACTCGTTAGAATAAGCTCATGAAGGGTACAACAAAGACAAAAGCTCATGAAGGGCTTACAAAAGACATGGCTTTTAGATTAACAGAAGATTGACCTTGTTGCAACCTACTACACCACCCATAGTAGCCTTAGCACACTTTCTCATGTCAAACTAACATTTCATTGCGTTGAACTAAGCTAACAGAGATCACATGTGTAGAAGTATGATATAACATGGATAACACTAAAGATCAAGCATCACTTCATAACTCCTTAGAATAAGCTCATAAAGGGTACACCAAAGACATAAGCTCATATAGGTCTCACAAAAGACATGGCTTTTAGATTAGCAGAAGATTGACAGGGATGCAACCTATTACACCGCCGTGGTTGGCTTAGCACACTTTCTCATGTCAAACTGACATTACATTTCGTTGAACTTAGCTAATAGAGATCACATGTGTAGAAGTATGATATGAACATGGCAATCACTAAGGATCAAGCTTCACTTCATAACTCGTTAGAATAAGCTCATGAAGGGTACAACAAAGACAAAATCTCATGAAGGGCTTACAAAAGACATGGCTTTTAGATTAACAGAAGATTGACCTTGTTCCAACCTACTACACCACCCATAGTAGGCTTACTACACTTTCTCATGTCAAACTAGCATTTCATTGCGTTGAACTTATCTAACAGAGATCACATGTGTAGAAGTATGATATAACATGGATAACACTAAAGATCAAGCATCACTTCATATCTCCTTAGAATAAGCTCATGAAGGGTACCCCAAAGACATAAGCTCATATAGGTCTCACAAAAGACATGGCTTTTAGATTAGCAGAAGATTGACCGGGATGCAACCTATTACACCGCCGTGGTAGGCTTAGCATACTTTCTCATGTCAAACTGACATTACATTTCGTTGAACTTAGCTAATAGAGATCACATGTGTAGAAGTATGATATGAACATGGCAAGCACTAAGGATCAAGCTTCACTTCATAACTCGTTAGAATAAGCTCATGAAGGGTACAACAAAGACAAAAGCTCATGAAGGGCTTACAAAAGAAATGGCTTTTAGATTAACAGAAGATTGACCTTGTTGGAAACTACTACACCGCCCATAGTAGGCTTACTACACTTTCTCATGTCAAACTGACATTTCATTGCGTTGAACTTAGCTAATAGAGATCACATCGAAGGAAGTATGATATGAACATGGACAGCACTAAAGATCAAGCTTCATTTCATAACTCGTTAGAATAAGCGCATGAAGGGTACACAAAAGACATAAGCTCATATAGGGCTCACAAAAGACATGGCTTTTAGATTAGCAGAAGATTGACCTGGATGCAACCTATTACACCGCCGTGGTTGGCTTAGCACACTTTCTCATGTCAAACTGACATTACATTTCGTTGAACTTAGCTAATAGAGATCACATGTGTAGAAGTATGATATGAACATGGCAATCACTAAGGATCAAGCTTCACTTCATAACTCGTTAGAATAAGCTCATGAAGGGTACAACAAAGACAAAATCTCATGAAGGGCTTACAAAAGACATGGCTTTTAGATTAACAGAAGATTGACCTTGTTGCAACCTACTACACCACCCATAGTAGGCTTACTACACTTTCTCATGTCAAACTAGCATTTCATTGCGTTGAACTTATCTAACAGAGATCACATGTGTAGAAGTATGATATAACATGGATAACACTAAAGATCAAGCATCACTTCATAACTCCTTAGAATAATCTCATGAAGGGTACACCAAAGACATAAGCTCATATAGGTCTCACAAAAGACATGGTTTTTAGATTAGCAGAAGATTGACCGGGATGCAACCTATTACACCGCCGTGGTTGGCTTAGCGTACTTTCTCATGTCAAACTGACATTACATTTCGTTGAACTTAGCTAATAGAGATCACATGTGTAGAAGTATGATATGAACATGGCAAGCACTAAGGATCAAGCTTCACTTCATAACTCGTTAGAATAAGCTCATGAAGGGTACAACAAAGACAAAAGCTCATGAAGGGCTTACAAAAGAAATGGCTTTTAGATTAACAGAAGATTGACCTTGTTGCAACCTACTACACCACCCATAGTAGGCTTACTACACTTTCTCATGTCAAACTAGCATTTCATTGTGTTGAACTTATCTAACAGAGATCAAATGTGTAGAAGTATGATATAACATGGATAACACTAAAGATCAAGCATCACTTCATAACTCCTTAGAATAAGCTCATGAAGGGTACACCAAAGACATAAGCTCATATAGGTCTCACAAAAGACATGGCTTTTAGATTAGCAGAAGATTGACCGGGATGCAACCTATTACACCGCCGTGGTTGGCTTAGCATACTTTCTCATGTCAAACTGACATTACATTTCGTTGAACTTAGCTAATAGAGATCACATGTGTAGAAGTATGATATAAACATGGCAAGCACTAAGGATCAAGCTTCACTTCATAACTCGTTAGAATAAGCTCATGAAGGGTACAACAAAGACAAAAGCTCATGAAGGGCTTACAAAAGAAATGGCTTTTAGATTAACAAAAGATTGACCTTGTTGCAACCTACTACACCGCCCATAGTAGGCTTAGTACACTTTCTCATGTCAAACTGACATTTCATTGCGTTGAACTTAGCTAATAGAGATCACATCGAAGGAAGTATGATATGAACATGGACAGCACTAAAGATCAAGCTTCATTTCATAACTCGTTAGAATAAGCGCATGAAGGGTACACAAAAGACATAAGCTCATATAGGGCTCACAAAAGACATGGCTTTTAGATTAGCAGAAGATTGACCTGGATGCAACTTATTACACCGCCGTGGTTGGCTTAGCACACTTTCTCATGTCAAACTGACATTACATTTCGTTGAACTTAGCTAATAGAGATCACATGTGTAGAAGTATGATATGAACATGGCAATCACTAAGGATCAAGCTTCACTTCATAACTCGTTAGAATAAGCTCATGAAGGGTACAACAAAGACAAAATCTCATGAAGGGCTTACAAAAGACATGGCTTTTAGATTAGCAGAAGATTGACATGGATGCAACCTATTACCCCGCCGTGGTTGGCTTAGCACACTTTCTCATGTCAAAATGACATTACATTTCGTTGAACTTAGCTAATAGAGATCACATGTGTAGAAGTATGATATGAACATGGCAATCACTAAGGATCAAGCTTCACTTCATAACTCGTTAGAATAAGCTCATGAAGGGTACAACAAAGACAAAAGCTCATGAAGGGCTTACAAAAGAAATGGCTTTTAGATTAACAGAAGATTGACCTTGTTGCAACCTACTACACCACCCATAGTAGGCTTAGTACACTTTCTCATGTCAAACTAGCATTTCATTGCGTTGAACTTATCTAACAAAGATCACATGTGTAGAAGTATGATATAACATGGATAACACTAAAGATCAAGCATCACTTCATAACTCCTTAGAATAAGCTCATGAAGGGTACACCAAAGACATAAGCTCATATAGGTCTCACAAAAGACATGGCTTTTAGATTAGCAGAAGATTGACCGGGATGCAACCTATTACACCGCCGTGGTTGGCTTAGCATACTTTCTCATGTCAAACTGACATTACATTTCGTTGAACTTAGCTAATAGAGATCACATGTGTAGAAGTATGATATGAACATGGCAAGCACTAAGGATCAAGCTTCACTTTATAACTCGTTAGAATAAGCTCATGAAGGGTACAACAAAGACAAAAGCTCATGAAGGGCTTACAAAAGAAATGGCTTTTAGATTAACAGAAGATTGACCTTGTTGCAACCTACTACACCGCCCATAGTAGGCTTAGTACACTTTCTCATGTCAAACTGACATTTCATTGCGTTGAACTTAGCTAATAGAGATCACATGTGTAGAAGTATGATATGAACATGGACAACACTAAAGATCAAGCTTCATTTCATAACTCGTTAGAATAAGCGCATGAAGGGTACACAAAAGACATAAGCTCATATAGGGCTCACAAAAGACATGGCTTTTAGATTAGCAGAAGATTGACCTGGATGCAACCTATTACACCGCCGTGGTTGGCTTAGCACACTTTCTCATGTCAAACTGACATTTCATTGCGTTGAACTTAGCTAATAGAGATCACATCGAAGGAAGTATGATATGAACATGGACAGCACTAAAGATCAAGCTTCATTTCATAACTCGTTAGAATAAGCGCATGAAGGGTACACAAAAGACATAAGCTCATATAGGGCTCACAAAAGACATGGCTTTTAGATTAGCAGAAGATTGACCTGGATGCAACTTATTACACCGCCGTGGTTGGCTTAGCACACTTTCTCATGTCAAACTGACATTACATTTCGTTGAACTTAGCTAATAGAGATCACATGTGTAGAAGTATGATATGAACATGGCAAGCACTAAGGATCAAGCTACGCTTCATAACTCGTTAGAATAAGCACATGAAGGGTACACAAAAGACATAAGCTCATATATGGCTCACAAAAGACATGGCTTTTAGATTAGCAGAAGATTGACATGGATGCAACCTATTACACCGCCGTGGTTGGCTTAGCACACTTTCTCATGTCAAAATGACATTACATTTCGTTGAACTTAGCTAATAGAGATCACATGTGTAGAAGTATGATATGAACATGGCAATCACTAAGGATCAAGCTTCACTTCATAACTCTTTAGAATAAGCTCATGAAGGGTACAACAAAGACAAAATCTCATGAAGGGCTTACAAAAGACATGGCTTTTAGATTAACAGAAGATTGACCTTGTTGCAACCTACTACACCACCCATAGTAGGCTTACTACACTTTCTCATGTCAAACTAGCATTTCATTGCGTTGAACTTATCTAACAGAGATCACATGTGTAGAAGTATGATATAACATGGATAACACTAAAGATCAAGCATCACTTCATAACTCCTTAGAATAAGCTCATGAAGGGTACACCAAAGATATAAGCTCATATAGGTCTCACAAAAGACATGGCTTTTAGATTAGCAGAAGATTGACCGGGATGCAACCTATTACACCGCCGTGGTTGGCTTAGCATACTTTCTCATGTCAAACTGACATTACATTTCGTTGAACTTAGCTAATAGAGATCACATGTGTAGAAGTATGATATGAACATGGCAAGCACTAAGGATCAAGCTTCACTTCATAACTCGTTAGAATAAGCTCATGAAGGGTACAACAAAGACAAAAGCTCATGAAGGGCTTACAAAAGAAATGGCTTTTAGATTAACAGAAGATTGACCTTGTTGCAACCTACTACACCACCCATAGTAGGCTTAGTACACTTTCTCATGTCAAACTAGCATTTCATTGCGTTGAACTTATCTAACAGAGATCACATGTGTAGAAGTATGATATAACATGGATAACACTAAAGATCAAGCATCACTTCATAACTCCTTAGAATAAGCTCATGAAGGGTAAACCAAAGACATAAGCTCATATAGGTCTCACAAAAGACATGGCTTTTAGATTAGCAGAAGATTGACAGGGATGCAACCTATTACACCGCCGTGGTTGGCTTAGCATACTTTCTCATGTCAAACTGACATTACATTTCGTTGAACTTAGCTAATAGAGATCACATGTGTAGAAGTATGATATAAACATGGCAAGTACTAAGGATCAAGCTTCACTTCATAACTCGTTAGAATAAGCTCATGAAGGGTACAACAAAGACAAAAGCTCATGAAGGGCTTACAAAAGAAATGGCTTTTAGATTAACAGAAGATTGACCTTGTTGCAACCTACTACACCGCCCATAGTAGGCTTAGTACACTTTCTCATGTCAAACTGACATTTCATTGCGTTGATCTTAGCTAATAGAGATCACATCGAAGGAAGTATGATATGAACATGGACAGCACTAAAGATCAAGCTTCATTTTATAACTCGTTAGAATAAGCGCATGAAGGGTACACAAAAGACATAAGCTCATATAGGGCTCACAAAAGACATGGCTTTTAGATTAGCAGAAGATTGACCTTGATGCAACTTATTACACCGCCGTGGTTGGCTTAGCACACTTTCTCATGTCAAACTGACATTACATTTCGTTGAACTTAGCTAATAGAGATCACATGTGTAGAAGTATGATATGAACATGGCAAGCACTAAGGATCAAGCTACGCTTCATAACTCGTTAGAATAAGCACATGAAGGGTACACAAAAGACATAAGCTCATATATGGCTCACAAAAGACATGGCTTTTAGATTAGCAGAAGATTGACATGGATGCAACCTATTACACCGCCGTGGTTGGCTTAGCACACTTTCTCATGTCAAAATGACATTACATTTCGTTGAACTTAGCTAATAGAGATCACATGTGTAGAAGTATGATATGAACATGGCAATCACTAAGGATCAAGCTTCACTTCATAACTCGTTAGAATAAGCTCATGAAGGGTACAACAAAGACAAAATCTCATGAAGGGCTTACAAAAGACATGGCTTTTAGATTAACAGAAGATTGACCTTGTTGCAACCTACTACACCACCCATAGTAGGCTTACTACACTTTCTCATGTCAAACTAGCATTTCATTGCGTTGAACTTATCTAACAGAGATCACATGTGTAGAAGTATGATATAACATGGATAACACTAAAGATCAAGCATCACTTCATAACTCCTTAGAATAAGCTCATGAAGGGTACACCAAAGACATAAGCTCATATAGGTCTCACAAAAGACATGGCTTTTAGATTAGCAGAAGATTGACTGGGATGCAACCTATTACACCTCCGTGGTTGGCTTAGCATACTTTCTCATGTCAAACTGACATTACATTTCGTTGAACTTAGCTAATAGAGATCACATGTGTAGAAGTATGATATGAACATGGCAAGCACTAAGGATCAAGCTTCACTTCATAACTCGTTAGAATAAGCTCATGAAGGGTACAACAAAGACAAAAGCTCATGAAGGGCTTACAAAAGAAATGGCTTTTAGATTAACAGAAGATTGACCTTGTTGCAACCTACTACACCACCCATAGTAGGCTTAGTATACTTTCTCATGTCAAACTGACATTTCATTGCGTTGAACTTAGCTAATAGAGATCACATCGAAGGAAGTATGATATGAACATGGACAGCACTAAAGATCAAGCTTCATTTCATAACTCGTTAGAATAAGCGCATGAAGGGTACATGATGTGATCGTGAGCAGTACAAAAGCTAAGGAACCAGAGCTGGTAGGACCAATCACACGTTCGAGAGCTAAGGAGTTGGCTAAGGAAGCTCACTTGCTCATTGCCAAAGGATCGTTCTCGCCACCAACTATGCAAGTCTTCAATATCTACACTTTGGAGACTTCACCCGGTAGTGATAACTAAGTAACTTAAGGTGAGGAGTTTGTACTCTTTTTCCCATAGTTGAGTTTTGTCCCATTGGGTTTTCTCAACATGGTTTTTTAATGAGGCAGATGAATCACTACGTTGAGTTGCTTAGGAGTCTTTACCATAGGGTAATAATGTACAAATCATTCTGATTTTGTACTTAGTTTATTTAGAAGTGCACCAATTAGTGGGACGCTTCGTTGTTTTATTTATGTTTCAGACTACATGTTGTTTTTATTTAGACTTCGTGTTGTTTTGTTTCTAGGGTTGTATTTAAATCCAAGTAACGTTGCTGTAAACCCTAGAGTTGAATAATCGCAAACATTTTTTTTCTACAGAAAGTTCTTCTTTCAGTTTCGATTCCTTGAATGCGTTCTTCGAATCCGGGATTTCATAACACGTTGTGAATTTGAATCCCTACTACCTAATCACGTCATCGTATCTCAAAAACCACTCGACCAAATCCGCTCAAAACTCAGCCCCGTGTTTCTCACACCCCAATCGAACCGCTGCTCAAGTTTCATTCGATTCCGAGCACTTTAGCCCCGATTTCCAGAGTTCAATCCTAGGGAGGATCATATCAGTACACAAAAGACATAAGCTCATATAGGGCTCACAAAAGACATGGCTTTTAGATTAGCAGAAGATTGACCTGGATGCAACCTATTACACCGCCGTGGTTGGCTTAGCACACTTTCTCATGTCAAACTGACATTACATTTCGTTGAACTTAGCTAATAGAGATCACATGTGTAGAAGTATGATATGAACATGGCAAGCACTAAGGATCAAGCTACACTTCATAACTCGTTAGAATAAGCACATGAAGGGTACACAAAAGACATAAGCTCATATATGGCTCACAAAAGACATGGCTTTTAGATTAGCAGAAGATTGACATGGATGCAACCTATTACACCGCCGTGGTTGGCTTAGCACACTTTCTCATGTCAAAATGACATTACATTTCGTTGAACTTAGCTAATAGAGATCACATGTGTAGAAGTATGATATGAACATGGCAATCACTAAGGATCAAGCTTCACTTCATAACTCGTTAGAATAAGCTCATGAAGGGTACAACAAAGACAAAAGCTCATGAAGGGCTTACAAAAGAAATGGCTTTTAGATTAACAGAAGATTGACCTTGTTACAACCTACTACACCACCCATAGTAGGCTTAGTACACTTTCTCATGTCAAACTAGCATTTCATTGCGTTGAACTTATCTAACAGAGATCACATGTGTAGAAGTATGATATAACATGGATAACACTAAAGATCAAGCATCACTTCATAACTCCTTAGAATAAGCTCATGAAGGGTACACCAAAGACATAAGCTCATATAGGTCTCACAAAAGACATGGCTTTTAGATTAGCAGAAGATTGACCGGGATGCAACCTATTACACCGCCGTGGTTGGCTTAGCATACTTTCTCATGTCAAAATGACATTACATATCGTTGAACTTAGCTAATAGAGATCACATGTGTAGAAGTATGATATGAACATGGCAAGCACTAAGGATCAAGCTTCACTTCATAACTCGTTAGAATAAGCTCATGAAGGGTACAACAAAGACAAAAGCTCATGAAGGGCTTACAAAAGAAATGGCTTTTAGATTAACAGAAGATTGACCTTGTTGCAACCTACTACACCGCCCATAGTAGGCTTAGTACACTTTCTCATGTCAAACTGACATTTCATTGCGTTGAACTTAGCTAATAGAGATCACATCGAAGGAAGTATGATATGAACATGGACAGCACTAAAGATCAAGCTTCATTTCATAACTCGTTAGAATAAGCGCATGAAGGGTACACAAAAGACATAAGCTCATATAGGGCTCACAAAAGACATGGCTTTTAGATTAGCAGAAGATTGACCTGGATGCAACCTATTACACCGCCGTGGTTGGCTTAGCACACTTTCTCATGTCAAAATGACATTACATTTCGTTGAACTTAGCTAATAGAGATCACATGTGTAGAAGTATGATATGAACATGGCAATCACTAAGGATCAAGCTTCACTTCATAACTCGTTAGAATAAGCTCATGAAGGGTACAACAAAGACAAAATCTCATGAAGGGCTTACAAAAGACATGGCTTTTAGATTAACAGAAGATTGACCTTGTTGCAACCTACTACACCACCCATAGTAGGCTTACTACACTTTCTCATGTCAAACTAGCATTTCATTGCGTTGAACTTATCTAACAGAGATCACATGTGTAGAAGTATGATATAACATGGATAACACTAAAGATCAAGCATCACTTCATAACTCCTTAGAATAAGCTCATGAAGGGTACACCAAAGACATAAGCTCATATAGGTCTCACAAAAGACATGGCTTTTAGATTAGCAGAAGATTGACCGGGATGCAACCTATTACACCGCCGTGGTTGGCTTAGCATACTTTCTCATGTCAAACTGACATTACATTTCGTTGAACTTAGCTAATAGAGATCACATGTGTAGAAGTATGATATGAACATGGTAAGCACTAAGGATCAAGCTTCACTTCATAACTCGTTAGAATAAGCTCATGAAGGGTACAACAAAGACAAAAGCTCATGAAGGGCTTACAAAAGAAATGGCTTTTAGATTAACAGAAGATTGACCTTGTTGCAACCTACTACACCACCCATAGTAGGCTTAGTACACTTTCTCATGTCAAACTGACATTTCATTGCGTTGAACTTAGCTAATAGAGATCACATCGAAGGAAGTATGATATGAACATGGACAGCACTAAAGATCAAGCTTCATTTCATAACTCGTTAGAATAAGCGCATGAAGGGTACATGATGTGATCGTGAGCAGTACAAAAGCTAAGGAACCAGAGCTGGTAGGACCAATCACACGTTCGAGAGCTAAGGTGTTTGCTAAGGAAGCTCACTTGCTCATTGCCGAAGGATCGTTCTCGCCACCAACTATGCAAGTCTTCAATATCTACACTTTGGAGACTTCACCCGGTAATGATAACTAAGTAACTTAAGGTGAGGAGTCTGTACTCTTTTTCCCATAGTTGAGTTTTGTCCCATTGGGTTTTCTCAACATGGTTTTTTAATGAGGCAGATGAATCACTACGTTGAGTTGCTTAGGAGTCTTTACCATAGGGTAATAATGTACAAATCATTCTGATTTTGTACTTAGTTTATTTAGAAGTGCACCAATTAGTGGGACGCTTCGTTGTTTTATTTATGTTTCAGACTACATGTTGTTTTTATTTAGACTTCGTGTTGTTTTGTTTCTAGGGTTGTATTTAAATCCAAGTAACGTTGCTGTAAACCCTAGAGTTGAATAATCGCAAACATTTTTTTTCTACAGAAAGTTCTTCTTTCAGTTTCGATTCCTTGAATGCGTTCTTCGAATCCGGGATTTCATAACACGTTGTGAATTTGAATCCCTACTACCTAATCACGTCATCGTATCTCAAAAACCACTCGACCAAATCCGCTCAAAACTCAGCCCCGTGTTTCTCACACCCCAATCGAACCGCTGCTCAAGTTTCATTCGATTCCGAGCACTTTAGCCCCGATTTCCAGAGTTCAATCCTAGGGAGGATCATATCAGTACACAAAAGACATAAGCTCATATAGGGCTCACAAAAGACATGGCTTTTAGATTAGCAGAAGATTGACCTGGATGCAACCTATTACACCGCCGTGGTTGGCTTAGCACACTTTCTCATGTCAAACTGACATTACATTTCGTTGAACTTAGCTAATAGAGATCACATGTGTAGAAGTATGATATGAACATGGCAAGCACTAAGGATCAAGCTACACTTCATAACTCGTTAGAATAACCACATGAAGGGTACACAAAAGACATAAGCTCATATATGGCTCACAAAAGACATGGCTTTTAGATTAGCAGAAGATTGCCATGGATGCAACCTATTACACCGCCGTGGTTGGCTTAGCACACTTTCTCATGTCAAAATGACATTACATTTCGTTGAACTTAGCTAATAGAGATCACATGTGTAGAAGTATGATATGAACATGGCAATCACTAAGGATCAAGCTTCACTTCATAACTCGTTAGAATAAGCTCATGAAGGGTACAACAAAGACAAAAGCTCATGAAGGGCTTACAAAAGAAATGGCTTTTAGATTAACAGAAGATTGACCTTGTTACAACCTACTACACCACCCATAGTAGGCTTAGTACACTTTCTCATGTCAAACTAGCATTTCATTGCGTTGAACTTATCTAACAGAGATCACATGTGTAGAAGTATGATATAACATGGATAACACTAAAGATCAAGCATCACTTCATAACTCCTTAGAATAAGCTCATGAAGGGTACACCAAAGACATAAGCTCATATAGGTCTCACAAAAGACATGGCTTTTAGATTAGCAGAAGATTGACCGGGATGCAACCTATTACACCGCCGTGGTTGGCTTAGCATACTTTCTCATGTCAAACTGACATTACATATCGTTGAACTTAGCTAATAGAGATCACATGTGTAGAAGTATGATATGAACATGGCAAGCACTAAGGATCAAGCTTCACTTCATAACTCGTTAGAATAAGCTCATGAAGGGTACAACAAAGACAAAAGCTCATGAAGGGCTTACAAAAGAAATGGCTTTTAGATTAACAGAAGATTGACCTTGTTGCAACCTACTACACCGCCCATAGTAGGCTTAGTACACTTTCTCATGTCAAACTGACATTTCATTGCGTTGAACTTAGCTAATAGAGATCACATCGAAGGAAGTATGATATGAACATGGACAGCACTAAAGATCAAGCTTCATTTCATAACTCGTTAGAATAAGCGCATGAAGGGTACACAAAAGACATAAGCTCATATAGGGCTCACAAAAGACATGGCTTTTAGATTAGCAGAAGATTGACCTGGATGCAACCTATTACACCGCCGTGGTTGGCTTAGCACACTTTCTCATGTCAAACTGACATTACATTTCGTTGAACTTAGCTAATAGAGATCACATGTGTAGAAGTATGATATGAACATGGCAAGCACTAAGGATCAAGCTACACTTCATAAATCGTTAGAATAAGCACATGAAGGGTACACAAAAGACATAAGCTCATATATGGCTCACAAAAGACATGGCTTTTAGATTAGCAGAAGATTGACATGGATGCAACCTATTACACCGCCGTGGTTGGCTTAGCACACTTTCTCATGTCAAAATGACATTACATTTCGTTGAACTTAGCTAATAGAGATCACATGTGTAGAAGTATGATATGAACATGGCAATCACTAAGGATCAAGCTTCACTTCATAACTCGTTAGAATAAGCTCATGAAGGGTACAACAAAGACAAAATCTCATGAAGGGCTTACAAAAGACATGGCTTTTAGATTAACAGAAGATTGACCTTGTTGCAACCTACTACACCACCCATAGTAGGCTTAGTACACTTTCTCATGTCAAACTGACATTTCATTGCGTTGAACTTAGCTAATAGAGATCATATCGAAGGAAGTATGATATGAACATGGACAGCACTAAGGATCAAGCTTCATTTCATAACTCGTTAGAATAAGCGCATGAAGGGTACACAAAAGACATAAGCTCATATAGGGCTCACAAAAGACATGGCTTTTAGATTAGCAGAAGATTGACCTGGATGCAACTTATTACACCGCCGTGGTTGGCTTAGCACACTTTCTCATGTCAAACTGACATTACATTTCGTTGAACTTAGCTAATAGAGATCACATGTGTAGAAGTATGATATGAACATGGCAAGCACTAAGGATCAAGCTACGCTTCATAACTCGTTAGAATAAGCACATGAAGGGTACACAAAAGACATAAGCTCATATATGGCTCACAAAAGACATGGCTTTTAGATTAGCAGAAGATTGACATGGATGCAACCTATTACACCGCCGTGGTTGGCTTAGCACACTTTCTCATGTCAAAATGACATTACATTTCGTTGAACTTAGCTAATAGAGATCACATGTGTAGAAGTATGATATGAACATGGCAATCACTAAGGATCAAGCTTCACTTCATAACTCGTTAGAATAAGCTCATGAAGGGTACAACAAAGACAAAAGCTCATGAAGGGCTTACAAAAGAAATGGCTTTTAGATTAACAGAAGATTGACCTTGTTGCAACCTACTACACCACCCATAGTAGGCTTAGTACACTTTCTCATGTCAAACTAGCATTTCATTGCGTTGAACTTATCTAACAGAGATCACATGTGTAGAAGTATGATATAACATGGATAACACTAAAGATCAAGCATCACTTCATAACTCCTTAGAATAAGCTCATGAAGGGTACACCAAAGACATAAGCTCATATAGGTCTCACAAAAGACATGGCTTTTAAATTAGCAGAAGATTGACCGGGATGCAACCTATTACACCGCCGTGGTTGGCTTAGCATACTTTCTCATGTCAAACTGACATTACATTTCGTTGAACTTAGCTAATAGAGATCACATGTGTAGAAGTATGATATGAACATGGCAAGCACTAAGGATCAAGCTTCACTTCATAACTCGTTAGAATAAGCTCATGAAGGGTACAACAAAGACAAAAGCTCATGAAGGGCTTACAAAAGAAATGGCTTTTAGATTAACAGAAGATTGACCTTGTTGCAACCTACTACACCGCCCATAGTAGGCTTAGTACACTTTCTCATGTCAAACTGACATTTCATTGCGTTGAACTTAGCTAATAGAGATCACATCGAAGGAAGTATGATATGAACATGGACAGCACTAAAGATCAAGCTTCATTTCATAACTCGTTAGAATAAGCGCATGAAGGGTACACAAAACACATAAGCTCATATAGGGCTCACAAAAGACATGGCTTTTAGATTAGCAGAAGATTGACCTGGATGCAACTTATTACACCGCCGTGGTTGGCTTAGCACACTTTCTCATGTCAAACTGACATTACATTTCGTTGAACTTAGCTAATAGAGATCACATGTGTAGAAGTATGATATGAACATGGCAAGCACTAAGGATCAAGCTACGCTTCATAACTCGTTAGAATAAGCACATGAAGGGTACACAAAAGACATAAGCTCATATATGGCTCACAAAAGACATGGCTTTTAGATTAGCAGAAGATTGACATGGATGCAACCTATTACACCGCCGTGGTTGGCTTAGCACACTTTCTCATGTCAAAATGACATTACATTTCGTTGAACTTAGCTAATAGAGATCACATGTGTAGAAGTATGATATGAATATGGCAATCACTAAGGATCAAGCTTCACTTCATAACTCGTTAGAATAAGCTCATGAAGGGTACAACAAAGACAAAATCTCATGAAGGGCTTACAAAAGACATGGCTTTTAGATTAACAGAAGATTGACCTTGTTGCAACCTACTACACCACCCATAGTAGGCTTACTACACTTTCTCATGTCAAACTAGCATTTCATTGCGTTGAACTTATCTAACAGAGATCACATGTGTAGAAGTATGATATAACATGGATAACACTAAAGATCAAGCATCACTTCATAACTCCTTAGAATAAGCTCATGAAGGGTACACCAAAGACATAAGCTCATATAGGTCTCACAAAAGACATGGCTTTTAGATTAGCAGAAGATTGACCGGGATGCAACCTATTACACCGCCGTGGTTGGCTTAGCATACTTTCTCATGTCAAACTGACATTACATTTCGTTGAACTTAGCTAATAGAGATCACATGTGTAGAAGTATGATATGAACATGGCAAGCACTAAGGATCAAGCTACGCTTCATAACTCGTTAGAATAAGCACATGAAGGGTACACAAAAGACATAAGCTCATATATGGCTCACAAAAGACATGGCTTTTAGATTAGCAGAAGATTGACATGGATGCAACCTATTACACCGCCGTGGTTGGCTTAGCACACTTTCTCATGTCAAAATGACATTACATTTCGTTGAACTTAGCTAATAGAGATCACATGTGTAGAAGTATGATATGAACATGGCAATCACTAAGGATCAAGCTTCACTTCATAACTCGTTAGAATAAGCTCATGAAGGGTACAACAAAGACAAAAGCTCATGAAGGGCTTACAAAAGAAATGGCTTTTAGATTAACAGAAGATTGACCTTGTTGCAACCTACTACACCACCCATAGTAGGCTTAGTACACTTTCTCATGTCAAACTAGCATTTCATTGCGTTGAACTTATCTAACAGAGATCACATGTGTAGAAGTATGATATAACATGGATAACACTAAAGATCAAGCATCACTTCATAACTCCTTAGAATAAGCTCATGAAGGGTACACCAAAGACATAAGCTCATATAGGTCTCACAAAAGACATGGCTTTTAGATTAGCAGAAGATTGACCGGGATGCAACCTATTACACCGCCGTGGTTGGCTTAGCATACTTTCTCATGTCAAACTGACATTACATTTCGTTGAACTTAGCTAATAGAGATCACATGTGTAGAAGTATGATATGAACATGGCAAGCACTAAGGATCAAGCTTCACTTCATAACTCGTTAGAATAAGCTCATGAAGGGTACAACAAAGACAAAAGCTCATGAAGGGCTTACAAAAGAAATGGCTTTTAGATTAACAGAAGATTGACCTTGTTGCAACCTACTACACCGCCCATAGTAGGCTTAGTACACTTTCTCATGTCAAACTGACATTTCATTGCGTTGAACTTAGCTAATAGAGATCACATCGAAGGAAGTATGATATGAACATGGACAGCACTAAAGATCAAGCTTCATTTCATAACTCGTTAGAATAAGCGCATGAAGGGTACACAAAACACATAAGCTCATATAGGGCTCACAAAAGACATGGCTTTTAGATTAGCAGAAGATTGACCTGGATGCAACTTATTACACCGCCGTGGTTGGCTTAGCACACTTTCTCATGTCAAACTGACATTACATTTCGTTGAACTTAGCTAATAGAGATCACATGTGTAGAAGTATGATATGAACATGGCAAGCACTAAGTATCAAGCTACGCTTCATAACTCGTTAGAATAAGCACATGAAGGGTACACAAAAGACATAAGCTCATATATGGCTCACAAAAGACATGGCTTTTAGATTAGCAGAAGATTGACATGGATGCAACCTATTACACCGTCGTGGTTGGCTTAGCACACTTTCTCATGTCAAAATGACATTACATTTCGTTGAACTTAGCTAATAGAGATCACATGTGTAGAAGTATGATATGAACATGGCAATCACTAAGGATCAAGCTTCACTTCATAACTCGTTAGAATAAGCTCATGAAGGGTACAACAAAGACAAAATCTCATGAAGGGCTTACAAAAGACATGGCTTTTAGATTAACAGAAGATTGACCTTGTTGCAACCGACTACACCACCCATAGTAGGCTTACTACACTTTCTCATGTCAAACTAGCATTTCATTGCGTTGAACTTATCTAACAGAGATCACATGTGTAGAAGTATGATATAACATGGATAACACTAAAGATCAAGCATCACTTCATAACTCCTTAGAATAAGCTCATGAAGGGTACACAAAAGACATAAGCTCATATATGGCTCACAAAAGACATGGCTTTTAGATTAGCAGAAGATTGACATGGATGCAACCTATTACACCGCCGTGGTTGGCTTAGCACACTTTCTCATGTCAAAATGACATTACATTTCGTTGAACTTAGCTAATAGAGATCACATGTGTAGAAGTATGATATGAACATGGCAATCACTAAGGATCAAGCTTCACTTCATAACTCGTTAGAATAAGCTCATGAAGGGTACAACAAAGACAAAATCTCATGAAGGGCTTACAAAAGACATGGCTTTTAGATTAACAGAAGATTGACCTTGTTGCAACCTACTACACCACCCATAGTAGGCTTACTACACTTTCTCATGTCAAACTAGCATTTCATTGCGTTGAACTTATCTAACAGAGATCACATGTGTAGAAGTATGATATAACATGGATAACACTAAAGATCAAGCATCACTTCATAACTCCTTAGAATAAGCTCATGAAGGGTACACCAAAGACATAAGCTCATATAGGTCTCACAAAAGACATGGCTTTTAGATTAGCAGAAGATTGACCGGGATGCAACCTATTACACCGCCGTGGTTGGCTTAGCATACTTTCTCATGTCAAACTGACATTACATTTCGTTGAACTTAGCTAATAGAGATCACATGTGTAGAAGTATGATATGAACATGGCAAGCACTAAGGATCAAGCTTCACTTCATAACTCGTTAGAATAAGCTCATGAAGGGTACAACAAAGACAAAAGCTCATGAAGGGCTTACAAAAGAAATGGCTTTTAGATTAACAGAAGATTGACCTTGTTGCAACCTACTACACCGCCAATAGTAGGCTTAGTACACTTTCTCATGTCAAACTGACATTTCATTGCGTTGAACTTAGCTAATAGAGATCACATCGAAGGAAGTATGATATGAACATGGACAGCACTAAAGATCAAGCTTCATTTCATAACTCGTTAGAATAAGCGCATGAAGGGTACATGATGTGATCGTGAGCAGTACAAAAGCTAAGGAACTAGAGCTGGTAGGACCAATCACACGTTCGAGAGCTAAGGAGTTGTCTAAGGAAGCTCACTTGCTCATTGCCGAAGGATCGTTCTCGCCACCAACTATGCAAGTCTTCAATATCTACACTTTGGAGACTTCACCCGGTAATGATAACTAAGTAACTTAAGGTGAGGAGTCTGTACTCTTTTTCCCATAGTTGAGTTTTGTCCCATTGGGTTTTCTCAACATGGTTTTTTAATGAGGCAGATGAATCACTACGTTGAGTTGCTTAGGAGTCTTTACCATAGGGTAATAATGTACAAATCATTCTGATTTTGTACTTAGTTTATTTAGAAGTGCACCAATTAGTGGGACGCTTCGTTGTTTTATTTATGTTTCAGACTACATGTTGTTTTTATTTAGACTTCGTGTTGTTTTGTTTCTAGGGTTGTATTTAAATCCAAGTAACGTTGCTGTAAACCCTAGAGTTGAATAATCGCAAACATTTTTTTTCTACAGAAAGTTCTTCTTTCAGTTTCGATTCCTTGAATGCGTTCTTCGAATCCGGGATTTCATAACACGTTGTGAATTTGAATCCCTACTACCTAATCACGTCATCGTATCTCAAAAACCACTCGACCAAATCCGCTCAAAACTCAGCCCCGTGTTTCTCACACCCCAATCGAACCGCTGCTCAAGTTTCATTCGATTCCGAGCACTTTAGCCCCGATTTCAAGAGTTCAATCCTAGGGAGGATCATATCAGGTGGTATCAGAGCCAACTCTGTGCCAAGGCTGAGCAATTCTCTAACCCTAATCTCTCTTTCTCTTATTTTTCTTTTCCATTCTGAGTTTAGGGTTTCGATTTGTTGTTAATCTGCATCAGAACTCGTTCCCTTTGTTTGCTGCATCCAAAAATCGATTTCATTCAGTTAGGGCATCAAATTCGAATTTTAACATATAGTTTTCATTCACATTATTTGTTGCATAAAAATCATATAATAAATTTTAGCCTATAGTTTTAGAAGCATCAAAATCGTTTCTCTTTGTTAGCTTAGGACTTGTTTTCTTGTATGCATTTAAGTCTTCTGATTGCATTTTTGTTATTTCTCAACACAAGAACTAGTTACTGTGTGCTGTTTTGACTTCTTTTCAGGTACCATGGAGCTTTCAGCTGAAGCTATGGAAGCTCTAAACAAAGCTATGGCTCAGCAAATCAAAGAAGCCAACCAAGCAATAGCTTCTCAGCTCATTCAGCAACTAGAGCAGCTTGACAGCAAGTTTGAGAACAGATTCAAAGAGCTACAGAATGAGCTTAGTGCTGCAGAGCCAGAATCATCAGAGCCTCCTAGTCCTAACGAAGCAATCAGGATCGCTAAAGGGAAGGCACATGTGGCTTCTTCTTCTAGACGGCAGAGAGTTAGGAGCACTAAATCACCAATCAGGGACAGAGAAACAGTTGTCAATCAAAGAAGAAGTACACAGCCAAAAAGACAGTCTGATTATGTTGCTGGGCATCGAGTTTATGCAGAAACAGAGTTTGAGTATTCAGGAGAAGGAACAGATCACAGCAGAGAAACAATGAGAAGAAACAGAAACAGAGCCAATGGACGTGAGTATGACCCTTTGAGGCAGCAGCTGAACAATATTAAGATCCAATTCCCTCCTTTTCATGGTGCTAATGATGCAGAAGCATATTTGGATTGGGAAAGGAAGATGGAGTCTAATTTTCTGGTACAGGGAACTTATGAGCTTAACAAGGTGAAGATAGCAGTCTCAGAATTTAATGGCTATGCATTGTTATGGTGGGAGCAGTTGGGGCTCATCAGAGATAGACGAAGACAGCCTCCAATCACCACTTGGACAGAACTTGTCACGCAGATGAGGAGGAAGTTTGTGCCTGCGCACTATCAGAGAGAGATGCTTAGCAAGTTGAGACGCCTTGTACAAGGTACCAGATCAGTTCGAGATTACTATCAGGAGTTGGAAACACTTATGATCAGAGCTGATCTAAACGAGAGTGAAGATATGAAGATGTCTCGTTTTCTTGGGGGATTGAACAGAGAGTTGCAAGATAAGGTAGAGCTTCAGAATTATGAAGATATGCAAGAAATGGTTCACAAGGCCGAGTTGATAGAGTCACAGTTCAAGAGGAGAATAGGCAGGCCCACCTTCACTTCCAGCATCCCAAAACCAAGAGAATTAGATAAACCAGCCCCTGTCAAAGGTCTTAAACCAGCGACAGCAACTGTTAAAGAAGAGGTCAGAACCGAGCTCAAACCGAGAAGTGGGACTTCTACTAGCAGCATCAGGTGTTTTAAATGTCAAGGAATGGGACATTACTCCAGAGATTGTCCTAACAAGAAAATGTTTCTGCTGAAAGAAGGAGGAGAAATTGTGCCTCAAGACAGTTTAGAAAGTGAAAACGAGTTTGAGCTGGAGGAGGAAGAAGAGCCAGCAGCAGTTGGAGAGATGTTAGTAGCACGCAGAACTTTGAGTGTTCAGATTCATCCAGATGATAGGGGACAGCGTGAGAATCTCTTCCACACCAGATGTGTAGTTCAGGATAAGGTTTGCACCTTGATTGTTGATGGAGGCAGCTGCACCAATGCCGCCAGTGAGGAGATGGTGAAGAAGCTTAATCTTAAGACTACTTCACATCCAAGACCGTATCAGCTGCAATGGTTAGACAACAAGGGAGCCATAACCGTTTCTCAGCAAGTACTCATCAAGTTGGCGATTGGGAAGTATGAAGATGAGTTGCTTTGTGATGTGGTTCCTATGAAGAGTAGTCACTTTTTGTTGGGAAGACCTTGGCAATATGACAGGCGAGTTCTTCATGATGGCTACACCAACAAGCAGATGTTTGAGTTTAAGGGACGCAAGATCACTCTTCTACCACTCACACCAGGTGAAATCTATAAGGATCAGCTATATATTAACCGCAAGGATAAGGAGAGAGTGTCTAACAGCTTGTACATCAGTCACAGCGAGTTCAACAAGCTTTTTGATCCAGAGATGACTACCTTTATGTTCGTTTATAAGGAGTCATTGGCGAGTACGAAATCAGCGGAAGAGCTTCCTCATGAGATGATTCAGATTATTGAGGAGTATAAGGACGTTTTTCCAAAAGAGATACCATCAGGCTTGCCTCCAATTCGCGGGATTGAGCATCAGATTGACATAGTTCCGGGATCAGTTTTGCCAAACAAACCCGCCTACAGAACCAACCCCGTGGAGACAAAGGAGCTACAGAAGCAAGTAGAGGAGCTGATGAGTAAGGGCTATATCCGTGAGAGTTTAAGCCCATGTGTTGTACCAGTATTGTTAGTGCCTAAGAAAGATGGGACATGGAGGATGTGTGTAGACTGTAGAGCTATCAACAACATCACAGTGAAGTACAGACATCCGATCCCAAGACTTGATGACATGTTAGATGAGTTATGTGGATCCACCATCTTCTCCAAAATCGATTTGAAGAGTGGTTATCATCAGATCAGAATGAAGGAAGGGGATGAATGGAAGACTGCATTCAAGACCAAGCAAGGGTTATATGAGTGGCTGGTTATGCCGTTTGGTCTCACCAATGCTCCCAGTACATTCATGCGTCTCATGAATCACACTCTCAGACCGTTCATTGGGCTGTTTGTAGTAGTCTACTTTGATGATATACTCATCTACAGCAAAGGTTTGGAAGAGCATTTAGAACACATCCGCAGGGTTCTAGATGTTCTTCGCTCTCAATCTCTTTTTGCTAATTACTCTAAGTGTTCATTCAGTACTACTGAGGTTATTTTTCTAGGTTTTATTGTTAGTGCAGAGGGAGTTAGAGTAGATGACGAAAAGATCAAGGCAATCAAGGATTGGCCTACGCCTAAGAATGTTGGAGAAGTTAGAAGCTTTCATGGACTTGCTGGATTTTATAGGCGATTTATTCAGAACTTCAGCACCATAGCAGCACCCTTAACAGAAGTAATCAAGAAGGAAGTTGGATTCAGATGGGAAGAAGCACAAGAGCACGCATTTTCAGCCTTGAAAGAGAAGCTTATCAATGCCCCACTTTTAGTTCTTCCTGATTTTAAGAAAACATTTGAAATTGAATGTGATGCCTCAGGAGTTGGCATTGGAGCTGTTTTGATGCAGGATAGGAAACCAGTTGCATACTTCAGTGAGAAGCTAGGAGGATCCACCAGCAACTACCCAACCTATGACAAGGAGCTGTATGCACTAGTTAGAGCACTTCAAACGTGGCAGCATTATTTGTGGCCTAAGGAGTTCGTCATTCACACCGATCATGAGTCCCTCAAGTACTTGAAAGGACAGCAAAAGCTCAACAAGAGACACGCCAGATGGATGGAGTTTATTGAGACCTTCCCCTACGTTGTTAAGTACAAGAAAGGTAAGGATAATGTAGTCGCAGATGCATTATCCAGAAGGTATTCTCTAATCTCTACTTTAACTTCAAAGTTAAATGGTTTTGAGCACATTGTAGACCTGTATGAGACTGACATTGACTTTGCTGAGAAATATGGCAAGTGCCATAAGTTTGCTGTGGATAAATTCTTTAGACAGGATGGTTATTTATTCTACCATAATCGACTGTGCATACCGAGCGGATCCATCAGAGAACTATTGGTGAGGGAAGCTCATGGAGGTGGATTAGCTGGTCATTTTGGAGTTACAAAGACTCTACTTGGACTGCAGGATCACTTCTAATGGCCAAACATGAAAACAGATGTTGAGAAGGTTTGCTCTAGATGTGCAACGTGTAAAATGGCTAAGAGTAAGGTTCAGCCACACGGTTTGTACACTCCTCTTCCTATTCCCTCTCATCCTTGGACTCATATTTCCATGGATTTCGTGCTTGGCTTACCTCGAACCAGAAATGGAAGAGATTCTATTTTTGTAGTTGTTGACAGGTTCAGCAAGATGGCACACTTCATAGCTAGTCACAAGACCGATGATGCTGTTAGTGTAGCTAACTTGTTTTTCAGGGAGATAGTTCGCTTGCATGGAATGCCTCAAGTGATAGTTTCAGACCGAGATACAAAGTTCTTAGGACATTTTTGGAGGACTTTATGGGCTAAGCTAGGAACCAAGCTTACTTTTTCAACGAGCTGTCACCCTCAAACGGATGGGCAAACTGAGGTGGTGAACAGGACGTTATCTACACTTCTTAGAGTGTTGGTGAAGAGCAACATCAAGTCATGGGAAGAATGCTTACCACACGTCGAATTTGCTTACAATCACGCTAAGCATTCTGCCACTCTCTTTTCCCCTTTTGAAATCGTTTATGGTTTTAATCCGCAATCACCCCTAGACTTGATCCCTTTGCCTTTGAGTGTGAAATGTAGTTTAGATGGAAAAGAAAAGGCTGAACAGGTGAGGAAGATACACGCCAAAGCTAGGGAGAACATAGAGAAGAAGACTAAGCAGTATAAAAAGCATGCCAACAAGGGCAGAAAGGAGATGATCTTTGAAGAAGGAGACTTGGTGTGGATTCACTTAAGGAAAGATCGATTTCCAGAAGAGCGAAAGAGCAAGCTTCAGCCACGAATTGATGGACCATTTGAAGTCATCAAGAGGATCAACAACAATGCCTATCAGATTGATCTCCAAGGTAAGTACAATATCTCTCCATCGTTCAATGTTTCTGACTTGCTTCCATATGTTGCAGATTCAGATTTGAGGACAAATCCTTTTGAAGAGGGAGAGGATGATGTGATCGTGAGCAGTACAAAAGCTAAGGAACCAGAGCTGGTAGGACCAATCACACGTTCGAGAGCTAAGGACTTGGCTAAGGAAGCTCACTTGCTCATTGCCGAAGGATCGTTCTCGCCACCAACTATGCAAGTCTTCAATATCTACACTTTGGAGACTTCACCCGGTAATGATAACTAAGTAACTTAAGGTGAGGAGTCTGTACTCTTTTTCCCATAGTTGAGTTTTGTCCCATTGGGTTTTCTCAACATGGTTTTTTAATGAGGCAGATGAATCACTACGTTGAGTTGCTTAGGAGTCTTTACCATAGGGTAATAATGTACAAATCATTCTGATTTTGTACTTAGTTTATTTAGAAGTGCACCAATTAGTGGGACGCTTCGTTGTTTTATTTATGTTTCAGACTACATGTTGTTTTTATTTAGACTTCGTGTTGTTTTGTTTCTAGGGTTGTATTTAAATCCAAGTAACGTTGCTGTAAACCCTAGAGTTGAATAATCGCAAACATTTTTTTTCTACAGAAAGTTCTTCTTTCAGTTTCGATTCCTTGAATGCGTTCTTCGAATCCGGGATTTCATAACACGTTGTGAATTTGAATCCCTACTACCTAATCACGTCATCGTATCTCAAAAACCACTCGACCAAATCCGCTCAAAACTCAGCCCCGTGTTTCTCACACCCCAATCGAACCGCTGCTCAAGTTTCATTCGATTCCGAGCACTTTAGCCCCGATTTCCAGAGTTCAATCCTAGGGAGGATCATATCAGTACACAAAAGACATAAGCTCATATAGGGCTCACAAAAGACATGGCTTTTAGATTAGCAGAAGATTGACCTGGATGCAACCTATTACACCGCCGTGGTTGGCTTAGCACACTTTCTCATGTCAAACTGACATTACATTTCGTTGAACTTAGCTAATAGAGATCACATGTGTAGAAGTATGATATGAACATGGCAAGCACTAAGGATCAAGCTACACTTCATAACTCGTTAGAATAAGCACATGAAGGGTACACAAAAGACATAAGCTCATATATGGCTCACAAAAGACATGGCTTTTAGATTAGCAGAAGATTGACATGGATGCAACCTATTACACCGCCGTGGTTGGCTTAGCACACTTTCTCATGTCAAAATGACATTACATTTCGTTGAACTTAGCTAATAGAGATCACATGTGTAGAAGTATGATATGAACATGGCAATCACTAACAATCAAGCTTCACTTCATAACTCGTTAGAATAAGCTCATGAAGGGTACAACAAAGACAAAATCTCATGAAGGGCTTACAAAAGACATGGCTTTTAGATTAACAGAAGATTGACCTTGTTGCAACCTACTACACCACCCATAGTAGGCTTACTACACTTTCTCATGTCAAACTAGCATTTCATTGCATTGAACTTATCTAACAGAGATCACATGTGTAGAAGTATGATATAACATGGATAACACTAAAGATCAAGCATCACTTCATAACTCCTTAGAATAAGCTCATGAAGGGTACACCAAAGACATAAGCTCATATAGGTCTCACAAAAGACATGGCTTTTAGATTAGCAGAAGATTGACCGGGATGCAACCTATTACACCGCCGTGGTTGGCTTAGCATACTTTCTCATGTCAAACTGACATTACATTTCGTTGAACTTAGCTAATAGAGATCACATGTGTAGAAGTATGATATGAACATGGCAAGCACTAAGGATCAAGCTTCACTTCATAACTCGTTAGAATAAGCTCATGAAGGGTACAACAAAGACAAAAGCTCATGAAGGGCTTACAAAAGAAATGGCTTTTAGATTAA
The DNA here is from genome assembly GCA_963920545.1 of Lepidium didymum. NCBI lineage: Eukaryota > Viridiplantae > Streptophyta > Magnoliopsida > Brassicales > Brassicaceae > Lepidium > Lepidium didymum. The sequence goes on along the minus strand of OY986981.1, from coordinate 11,754,220 downwards.
CAGAAGATTGACCTTGTTGCAACCTACTACACCACCCATAGTAGGCTTAGTACACTTTCTCATGTCAAACTGACATTTCATTGCGTTGAACTTAGCTAATAGAGATCACATCGAAGGAAGTATGATATGAACATGGACAGCACTAAAGATCAAGCTTCATTTCATAACTCGTTAGAATAAGCGCATGAAGGGTACACAAAAGACATAAGCTCATATAGGGCTCACAAAAGACATGGGTTTTAGATTAGCAGAAGATTGACCGGGATGCAACCTATTACACCGCCGTGGTTGGCTTAGCACACTTTCTCATGTCAAACTGACATTACATTTCGTTGAACTTAGCTAATAGAGATCACATGTGTAGAAGTATGATATGAACATGGCAAGCACTAAGGATCAAGCTTCACTTCATAACTCGTTAGAATAAGCACATGAAGGGTACACAAAAGACATAAGCTCATATATGGCTCACAAAAGACATGGCTTTTAGATTAGCAGAAGATTGACATGGATGCAACCTATTACTCCGCCGTGGTAGGCTTAGCACACTTTCTCATGTCAAAATGACATTACATTTCGTTGAACTTAGCTAATAGAGATCACATGTGTAGAAGTATGATATGAACATGGCAATCACTAAGGATCAAGCTTTACTTCATAACTCGTTAGAATAAGCTCATGAAGGGTACAACAAAGACAAAATCTCATGAAGGGCTTACAAAAGACATGGCTTTTAGATTAACAGAAGATTGACCTTGTTGCAACCTACTACACCACCCATAGTAGGCTTACTACACTTTCTCATGTCAAACTAGCATTTCATTGCGTTGAACTTATATAACAGAGATCACATGTGTAGAAGTATGATATAACATGGATAACACTAAAGATCAAGCATCACTTCATAACTCCTTAGAATAAGCTCATGAAGGGTACACCAAAGACATAAGCTCATATAGGTCTCACAAAAGACATGGCTTTTAGATTAGCAGAAGATTGACCGGGATGCAACCTATTACACCGCCGTGGTTGGCTTAGCATACTTTCTCATGTCAAACTGACATTACATTTCGTTGAACTTAGCTAATAGAGATCACATGTGTAGAAGTATGATATGAACATGGCAAGCACTAAGGATCAAGCTTCACTTCATAACTCGTTAGAATAAGCTCATGAAGGGTACAACAAAGACAAAAGCTCATGAAGGGCTTAGAAAAGAAATGGCTTTTAGATTAACAGAAGATTGACCTTGTTGCAACCTACTACACCACCCATAGTAGGCTTAGCACACTTTCTCATGTCAAACTGACATTTCATTGCGTTGAACTTAGCTAATAGAGATCACATCGAAGGAAGTATGATATGAACATGGACAGCACTAAAGATCAAGCTTCATTTCATAACTCGTTAGAATAAGCGCATGAAGGGTACACAAAAGACATAAGCTCATATAGGGCTCACAAAAGACATGGCTTTTAGATTAGCAGAAGATTGACATGGATGCAACCTATTACACCGCCGTGGTTGGCTTAGCACACTTTCTCATGTCAAACTGACATTACATTTCGTTGAACTTAGCGAATAGAGATCACATGTGTAGAAGTATGATATGAACATGGCAAGCACTAAGGATCAAGCTTCACTTCATAACTCGTTAGAATAAGCACATGAAGGGTACACAAAAGACATAAGCTCATATATGGCTCACAAAAGACATGGCTTTTAGATTTGCAGAAGATTGACATGGATGCAACCTATTACACCGCCGTGGTTGGCTTAGCACACTTTCTCATGTCAAAATGACATTACATTTCGTTGAACTTAGCTAATAGAGATCACATGTGTAGAAATATGATATGAACATGGCAATCACTAAGGATCAAGCTTTACTTCATAACTCGTTAGAATAAGCTCATGAAGGGTACAACAAAGACAAAATCTCATGAAGGGCTTACAAAAGACATGGCTTTTAGATTAACAGAAGATTGACCTTGTTGCAACCTACTACACCACCCATAGTAGGCTTACTACACTTTCTCATGTCAAACTAGCATTTCATTGCGTTGAACTTATATAACAGAGATCACATGTGTAGAAGTATGATATAACATGGATAACACTAAAGATCAAGCATCACTTCATAACTCCTTAGAATAAGCTCATGAAGGGTACACCAAAGACATAAGCTCATATAGGTCTCACAAAGGACATGGCTTTTAGATTAGCAGAAGATTGACCGGGATGCAACCTATTACACCGCCGTGGTTGGCTTAGCATACTTTCTCATGTCAAACTGACATTACATTTCGTTGAACTTAGCTAATAGAGATCACATGTGTAGAAGTATGATATGAACATGGCAAGCACTAAGGATCAAGCTTCACTTCATAACTCGTTAGAATAAGCTCATGAAGGGTACAACAAAGACAAAAGCTCATGAAGGGCTTAGAAAAGAAATGGCTTTTAGATTAACAGAAGATTGACCTTGTTGCAACCTACTACACCACCCATAGTAGGCTTAGCACACTTTCTCATGTCAAACTGACATTTCATTGCGTTGAACTTAGCTAATAGAGATCACATCGAAGGAAGTATGATATGAACATGGACAGCACTAAAGATCAAGCTTCATTTCATAACTCGTTAGAATAAGCGCATGAAGGGTACACAAAAGACATAAGCTCATATAGGTCTCACAAAAGACATGGCTTTTAGATTAGCAGAAGATTGACATGGATGCAACCTATTACACCGCCGTGGTTGGCTTAGCACACTTTCTCATGTCAAACTGACATTACATTTCGTTGAACTTAGCGAATAGAGATCACATGTGTAGAAGTATGATATGAACATGGCAAGCACTAAGGATCAAGCTTCACTTCATAACTCGTTAGAATAAGCACATGAAGGGTACACAAAAGACATAAGCTCATATATGGCTCACAAAAGACATGGCTTTTAGATTAGCAGAAGATTGACATGGATGCAACCTATTACACCGCCGTGGTTGGCTTAGCACACTTTCTCATGTCAAAATGACATTACATTTCGTTGAACTTAGCTAATAGAGATCACATGTGTAGAAGTATGATATGAACATGGCAATCACTAAGGATCAAGCTTTACTTCATAACTCGTTAGAATAAGCTCATGAAGGGTACAACAAAGACAAAATCTCATGAAGGGCTTACAAAAGACATGGCTTTTAGATTAACATAAGATTGACCTTGTTGCAACCTACTACACCACCCATAGTAGGCTTACTACACTTTCTCATGTCAAACTAGCATTTCATTGCGTTGAACTTATATAACAGAGATCACATGTGTAGAAGTATGATATAACATGGATAACACTAAAGATCAAGCATCACTTCATAACTCCTTAGAATAAGCTCATGAAGGGTACACCAAAGACATAAGCTCATATAGGTCTCACAAAAGACATGGCTTTTAGATTAGCAGAAGATTGACCGGGATGCAACCTATTACACCGCCGTGGTTGGCTTAGCATACTTTCTCATGTCAAACTGACATTACATTTCGTTGAACTTAGCTAATAGAGATCACATGTGTAGAAGTATGATATGAACATGGCAAGCACTAAGGATCAAGCTTCACTTCATAACTCGTTAGAATAAGCTCATGAAGGGTACAACAAAGACAAAAGCTCATGAAGGGCTTAGAAAAGAAATGGCTTTTAGATTAACAGAAGATTGACCTTGTTGCAACCTACTACACCACCCATAGTAGGCTTAGCACACTTTCTCATGTCAAACTGACATTTCATTGCGTTGAACTTAGCTAATAGAGATCACATCGAAGGAAGTATGATATGAACATGGACAGCACTAAAGATCAAGCTTCATTTCATAACTCGTTAGAATAAGCGCATGAAGGGTACACAAAAGACATAAGCTCATATAGGGCTCACAAAAGACATGGCTTTTAGATTAGCAGAAGATTGACATGGATGCAACCTATTACACCGCCGTGGTTGGCTTAGCACACTTTCTCATGTCAAACTGACATTACATTTCGTTGAACTTAGCGAATAGAGATCACATGTGTAGAAGTATGATATGAACATGGCAAGCACTAAGGATCAAGCTTCACTTCATAACTCGTTAGAATAAGCACATGAAGGGTACACAAAAGACATAAGCTCATATATGGCTCACAAAAGACATGGCTTTTAGATTAGCAGAAGATTGACATGGATGCAACCTATTACACCGCCGTGGTTGGCTTAGCACACTTTCTCATGTCAAAATGACATTACATTTCGTTGAACTTAGCTAATAGAGATCACATGTGTAGAAGTATGATATGAACATGGCAATCACTAAGGATCAAGCTTCACTTCATAACTCGTTAGAATAAGCTCATGAAGGGTACAACAAAGACAAAATCTCATGAAGGGCTTACAAAAGACATGGCTTTTAGATTAACAGAAGATTGACCTTGTTGCAACCTACTACACCACCCATAGTAGGCTTACTACACTTTCTCATGTCAAACTAGCATTTCATTGCGTTGAACTTATCTAACAGAGATCACATGTGTAGAAGTATGATATAACATGGATAACACTAAAGATCAAGCATCACTTCATAACTCCTTAGAATAAGCTCATGAAGGGTACACCAAAGACATAAGCTCATATAGGTCTCACAAAAGACATGGCTTTTAGATTAGCAGAAGATTGACCGGGATGCAACCTATTACACCGCCGTGGTTGGCTTAGCATACTTTCTCATGTCAAACTGACATTACATTTCGTTGAACTTAGCTAATAGAGATCACATGTGTAGAAGTATGATATGAACATGGCAATCACTAAGGATCAAGCTTCACTTCATAACTCGTTAGAATAAGCTCATGAAGGGTACAACAAAGACAAAATCTCATGAAGGGCTTACAAAAGACATGGCTTTTAGATTAACAGAAGATTGACCTTGGTGCAACCTACTACACCACCCATAGTAGGCTTACTACACTTTCTCATTTCAAACTAGCATTTCATTGCGTTGAACTTATCTAACAGAGATCACATGTGTAGAAGTATGATATAACATGGATAACACTAAAGATCAAGCATCACTTCATAACTCCTTAGAATAAGCTCATGAAGGGTACACCAAAGACATAAGCTCATATAGGTCTCACAAAAGACATGGCTTTTAGATTAGCAGAAGATTGACCGGGATGCAACCTATTACACCGCCGTGGTTGGCTTAGCACACTTTCTCATGTCAAACTGACATTACATTTCGTTGAACTTAGCTAATAGAGATCACATGTGTAGAAGTATGATATGAACGTGGCAAGCACTAAGGATCAAGCTACACTTCATAACTCGTTAGAATAAGCACATGAAGGGTACACAAAAGACATAAGCTCATATATGGCTCACAAAAGACATGGCTTTTAGATTAGCAGAAGATTGACATGGATGCAACCTATTACACCGCCGTGGTTGGCTTAGCACACTTTCTCATGTCAAAATGACATTACATTTCGTTGAACTTAGCTAATAGAGATCACATGTGTAGAAGTATGATATGAACATGGCAATCACTAACAATCAAGCTTCACTTCATAACTCGTTAGAATAAGCTCATGAAGGGTACAACAAAGACAAATTCTCATGAAGGGCTTACAAAAGACATGGCTTTTAGATTAACAGAAGATTGACCTTGTTGCAACCTACTACACCACCCATAGTAGGCTTAGCACACTTTCTCATGTCAAACTGACATTTCATTGCGTTGAACTTAGCTAATAGAGATCACATCGAAGGAAGTATGATATGAACATGGATAGCACTAAAGATCAAGCTTTACTTCATAACTCGTTAGAATAAGCGCATGAAGGGTACACAAAAGACATAAGCTCATATAGGGCTCACAAAAGACATGGCTTTTAGATTAGCAGAAGATTGACATGGATGCAACCTATTACACCGCCGTGGTTGGCTTAGCACACTTTCTCATGTCAAACTGACATTACATTTCGTTGAACTTAGCGAATAGAGATCACATGTGTAGAAGTATGATATGAACATGGCAAGCACTAAGGATCAAGCTTCACTTCATAACTCGTTAGAATAAGCACATGAAGGGTACACAAAAGACATAAGCTCATATATGGCTCACAAAAGACATGGCTTTTAGATTAGCAGAAGATTGACATGGATGCAACCTATTACACCGCCGTGGTTGGCTTAGCACACTTTCTCATGTCAAAATGACATTACATTTCGTTGAACTTAGCTAATAGAGATCACATGTGTAGAAGTATGATATGAACATGGCAATCACTAAGGATCAAGCTTCACTTCATAACTCGTTAGAATAAGCTCATGAAGGGTACAACAAAGACAAAATCTCATGAAGGGCTTACAAAAGACATGGCTTTTAGATTAACAGAAGATTGACCTTGTTGCAACCTACTACACCACCCATAGTAGGCTTACTACACTTTCTCATGTCAAACTAGCATTTCATTGCGTTGAACTTATCTAACAGAGATCACATGTGTAGAAGTATGATATAACATGGATAACACTAAAGATCAAGCATCACTTCATAACTCCTTAGAATAAGCTCATGAAGGGTACACCAAAGACATAAGCTCATATAGGTCTCACAAAAGACATGGCTTTTAGATTAGCAGAAGATTGACCGGGATGCAACCTATTACACCGCCGTGGTTGGCTTAGCATACTTTCTCATGTCAAACTGACATTACATTTCGTTGAACTTAGCTAATAGAGATCACATGTGTAGAAGTATGATATGAACATGGCAATCACTAAGGATCAAGCTTCACTTCATAACTCGTTAGAATAAGCTCATGAAGGGTACAACAAAGACAAAATCTCATGAAGGGCTTACAAAAGACATGGCTTTTAGATTAACAGAAGATTGACCTTGGTGCAACCTACTACACCACCCATAGTAGGCTTACTACACTTTCTCATTTCAAACTAGCATTTCATTGCGTTGAACTTATCTAACAGAGATCACATGTGTAGAAGTATGATATAACATGGATAACACTAAAGATCAAGCATCACTTCATAACTCCTTAGAATAAGCTCATGAAGGGTACACCAAAGACATAAGCTCATATAGGTCTCACAAAAGACATGGCTTTTAGATTAGCAGAAGATTGACCGGGATGCAACCTATTACACCGCCGTGGTTGGCTTAGCACACTTTCTCATGTCAAACTGACATTACATTTCGTTGAACTTAGCTAATAGAGATCACATGTGTAGAAGTATGATATGAACATGGCAAGCACTAAGGATCAAGCTACACTTCATAACTCGTTAGAATAAGCACATGAAGGGTACACAAAAGACATAAGCTCATATATGGCTCACAAAAGACATGGCTTTTAGATTAGCAGAAGATTGACATGGATGCAACCTATTACACCGCCGTGGTTGGCTTAGCACACTTTCTCATGTCAAAATGACATTACATTTCGTTGAACTTAGCTAATAGAGATCACATGTGTAGAAGTATGATATGAACATGGCAATCACTAACAATCAAGCTTCACTTCATAACTCGTTAGAATAAGCTCATGAAGGGTACAACAAAGACAAATTCTCATGAAGGGCTTACAAAAGACATGGCTTTTAGATTAACAGAAGATTGACCTTGTTGCAACCTACTACACCACCCATAGTAGGCTTACTACACTTTCTCATGTCAAACTAGCATTTCATTGCGTTGAACTTATCTAACAGAGATCACATGTGTAGAAGTATGATATAACATGGATAACACTAAAGATCAAGCATCACTTCATAACTCCTTAGAATAAGCTCATGAAGGGTACACCAAAGACATAAGCTCATATAGGTCTCACAAAAGACATGGCTTTTAGATTAGCAGAAGATTGACCGGGATGCAACCTATTACACCGCCGTGGTTGGCTTAGCATACTTTCTCATGTCAAACTGACATTACATTTCGTTGAACTTAGCTAATAGAGATCACATGTGTAGAAGTATGATATGAACATGGCAAGCACTAAGGATCAAGCTTCACTTCATAACTCGTTAGAATAAGCTCATGAAGGGTACAACAAAGACAAAAGCTCATGAAGGGCTTACAAAAGAAATGGCTTTTAGATTAACAGAAGATTGACCTTGTTGCAACCTACTACACCACCCATAGTAGGCTTAGCACACTTTCTCATGTCAAACTAACATTTCATTGCGTTGAACTTAGCTAATAGAGATCACATCGAAGGAAGTATGATATGAACATGGACAGCACTAAAGATCAAGCTTCATTTCATAACTCGTTAGAATAAGCGCATGAAGGGTACACAAAAGACATAAGCTCATATAGGGCTCACAAAAGACATGGCTTTTAGATTAGCAGAAGATTGACCTGGATGCAACCTATTACACCGCCGTGGTTGGCTTAGCACACTTTCTCATGTCAAACTGACATTACATTTCGTTGAACTTAGCTAATAGAGATCACATGTGTAGAAGTATGATATGAACATGGCAAGCACTAAGGATCAAGCTTCACTTCATAACTCGTTAGAATAAGCACATGAAGGGTACACAAAAGACATAAGCTCATGAAGGGCTTACAAAAGAAATGGCTTTTAGATTAACAGAAGATTGACTTTGGTGCAACCTACTACACCACCCATGTAGGCTTAGCATACTTTCTCATGTCAAACTGACATTACATTTCGTTGAACTTAGCTAATAGAGATCACATCGAAGGAAATATGATATGAACATGGACATCACTAAAGATCAAGCTTCATTTCATAACTCGTTAGACTAAGCGCATGAAGGGTACACAAAAGACATAAGCTCATATGGGGCTCACAAAAGACATGGCTTTTAGATTAGCAGAAGATTGACCTGGATGCAACCTATTACACCGCCGTGGTTGGCTTAGCACACTTTCTCATGTCAAACTGACATTACATTTCGTTGAACTTAGCTAATAGAGATCACATGTGTAGAAGTATGATATGAACATGGCAAGCACTAAGGATCAAGCTTCACTTCATAACTCGTTAGAATAAGCACATGAAGGGTACACAAAAGACATAAGCTCATGAAGGGCTTACAAAAGAAATGGCTTTTAGATTAACAGAAGATTGACTTTGGTGCAACCTACTACACCACCCATGTAGGCTTAGCATACTTTCTCATGTCAAACTGACATTACATTTCGTTGAACTTAGCTAATAGAGATCACATGTGTAGAAGTATGATATGAACATGGCAATCACTAAGGATCAAGCTTCACTTCATAACTCGTTAGAATAAGTGTAAGAATGGAAGAATTAATGGAAGAAAGCTCATAGAGAGAGAGAGAGAATGGGGGTGAGAATGAAGAAGAAGAAGAGTGTGTATTCACTCACTTAACATTACAAATGGTTGCTACATGGTTTATATAGGCATACAATTGGTTGCCCTAGATTCTACAAGACAAACACAAAGAGACAAGAATTGCCTAAAATGGATCAGCAAAATCTGCTGAGACAAAAGGAGATGGAGCCTCTTTCCTCTTTTGTTCAAACATAGTCACATGTCTTCCCTAACCTTCTTTCAGCCTCCAACGGTTATATTGAACCATTTGGAGTCTTCTTTCCTTCTAGAAGACATTCATGGGCCTTTATAACCTCAGCCCAACTTCCTCCAAAGTGTTAACACACATCTGATCCATTTGGCTTCCTTATTCAGTTTCTGGCCCAAAGTAACTTCAAGCTTGATAATAACTTGATCAATACTCCCCCTCAAGCTTAGCTATATGGAGTAAAGCTAAGCTTGGAATCCGCAAGACATCACCTCATTAAAAACCTTACCACCCAAAAACCACATGGGAGAAAAGAGTGTTAAGGGAAAAAGAGTGTGAAGCTCACGGATTAGAGGACATGAGATCAAGGGCGAGTTAAGTCTACAAGTCCCAACTTGCTGTTGATGTGTTCGCACACCTTGAGACTTGCAGCTTTGGTGAAGATGTCCGCCAACTGGTCTTCACTCTTTGTATAGCATGGAAGGGTTACTCCTTCCTCGATCTTCTCACGTACTTTGTGACAATCCATCTCAATATGCTTAGTCCTCTCATGAAATACTGAGTTGGATGCAATGTGAATGGCAGCTTGGTTGTCACAATGCATAGTAATTGGTCTTGGAGACTCTATGCCGAGGTCTTTTAGAAGAGCCTTCAGCCATGTTAACTCATTAGTTAGCTTCCTCATGGCCCTATACTCCGCTTCCGCACTCGAACAAGATACAACCTTCTGCTTCTTTGTTTTCCACGTGACTAAGTTTCCTCCAATGAATGTGCAATAGCCTGTTGTGGATTTCCGGTCATTCCTATTCCCAGCCCAGTCTGCGTCACAGTAACCCACGATCTCGGTGTTCTCATTCTTTCCCATCCAAATGCCACGACCTGGGCTTCCTTTGATATATCGAAGAATCCGTTCTACCATACTCCAATGGTATACCGTAGGGGTCTGCATATGCTGACTGACCTGGTTCACAGCAAAACACAAGTCAGGGCGTGTGATGGTTAAGTATATAAGCTTACCAACCAGACGACGGTATTGAGCTGGATCTTCATAAGGTGTATCATCTTTCTCCCCCTTTCGAGCGACCTTGTTGCCATCTTCGAGGGGAGTCTTGGCCGGCTTTGCTCCAAGCTTTCCTGTCTCATTCAAAAGATCAAGCACGTACTTCCTTTGGGATAGAAAGAGACCATGCGAGGAGCGGCACACTTCTATTCCAAGGAAGTACTTAAGTTCTCCAAGGTCTTTGATATCAAACACACTCTTAAGGAAAGCTTTAGTTTCAGCAATACCTGATTTGTCACTACCAGAAATGATCAAATCATCAACATAAATGAGCACAACGATAATACCTCTGGAACTTTGCAATGTGAAGAGTGTGTGATCAGCCTCGGATTTCCTAAATCCTCTGGTTTTGAGAGTTGAGCTAAGCTTATGGTACCAAGCTCTAGGTGACTGCTTGAGTCCATAAATCGCCTTGCGCAACTTGAGTACCTTTCTCGGTGCAATGGAGGCTTCCAAACCAGGAGGAGGATACATATAGACGTCTTCATCTAATTCCCCTTGGAGGAAAGCGTTTTTCACATCCATCTGCCATAGCTCCCAAGATAGGTTAGTAGCTAAGGATAAAATGACTCTTACCGTATGGAGCTTAGCAACCGGAGCAAATGTGTCTGTATAGTCCTCTCCATAAGTTTGTGTAAACCCTCTAGCAACCAGCCTGGCTTTGTATCGCTCTATATCTCCATTGCTGTGGTACTTAATGGTGAAGACCCACTTGGAACTGACCGCTTTTTTTCCATTAGGTAGTTCAGCTTCTTCCCATGTATGGTTCTTTTCCATTGCACTAACTTCTGCACCAATAGCCTCACACCATTCTTTGATGTCCTTAGCTTCTTCATAGGTGTTCGGAATGGAGTGCACCTCAATCTTTCCAAGGAAAGCTTGATGATCTGATGGCAAAAGGGCGATCGAACACACAGCTTGAATAGGATGAGCAACAGCTTGATTGTTGTAGTAGACTCTTGTGTTGATCCAATTGGAAGGATCCTTGCGTAGCCTAGTACTTCTTCTTAGGGGTGGAGCGGCAGCAATCTCCCCCTCATTATCAGCCCGGTTTAGAGTTTCCTCGGTGGGTTGATCATCCGAGACCTCATTAGGCATGGCCGGCTCACCTTCCTCCTCACCTTGTGGTTCAATGTTGCCTTGTGGTTCCCCATGTGACTCAGGTGTTGGTGTTACTTTGGAGGAATCCGGAGGAGTTGGGTGAGTACGTGATGCCTCTTTCTCCTGACCAAGTCCAAGGTTCTCTAAGAGTTGCTTTAAACTTGCCGATCTATCCGAGGTTGAGTGAGCCAAGTCTTTCAAGTCTTCCCACTCTATCTTATCATAATAGCCCTTCTCTTCAATGAACCTTACATCTCGAGAAACATATGTTTTCCCATTGTTGGGATCAATGCACTTGTATCCTTTTTGCGATGTAGAATACCCAATAAACATACACCTATTGCTCTTTGGATCCAACTTGTTCCTCAACTCACCTGGAACCAATACAAAACACACACATCCAAAAACTTTTAGATGTTCAAGTGATGGCTTAATGCCGTTTAGTACCTCAAATGGAGAAAGGTCCTTGAGAACTTTTGTTGGGGTTCGGTTGATCAAGTAACAAGCTGTCATAACCGCATCTCCCCAAAATCTCCTTGGAACATTTGCATGGAACATCATTGATCGTGCAACTTCCATAAGATGTCTGTTCTTCCTCTCAGCCACTCCATTTTGTTGTGGAGTATAAGGGCAGCTTGTTTGGTGAATTATGCCGTGTTTTGCTAAGTGCTCTTTAAACTTGGTGCTTGTATATTCTCCACCATTGTCTGATCTTAGTACCTTAATTTTAGCATTGAATTGATTAGTCACATAGTTTTGGAAGTTTAAGAATGCATCAAATATTAGAGGGAATGAAGCCAAGGCCGAAGGACTTCATGGTACAATGCAATAACCATGTGTGAAGCTTGTCTCAGCCACTTGGACTTGATATGTCCAAGCCGTAACCATGATCCATACTCTTTTTCCCTTAGTTGGTTTTATCCCAATGGGTTTTCCACTAAGGTTTTTAATGAGGTGGGGAGTTACAACTTTCAAGCTTGACCTTAATGAATCACATTGCGGATTCAAGCTTGAGGGGGAGTGTTAAACATTGTGAACCAAGTAAGGTTGCAGATTGTGTGGAATCGCAAGGCACAACCAAGAAACTAATGTGCAGATCAAATAGAGCTGTTGGGACTTGTGGGCCACGTGATTAGTCTCTAGTTTGCTTATGAGCCAACTAGAAGCTTAACTAGAAGCAACAAAGTCACATGTGTTGGTTTGACTCAGCTGAAAGTCACATGTGACTAATTCTAGCTGTTGGAACATTTGTGGTAAGGAGACAACCCTCCTTTGGCTGGTTCAGTTTGGGTGTGTCCCATTTTGGGTAATTTTTTGTCATATAGTGTTTGTATGTTTGTAGAGAACCCTAGCTAGTCTTTGTGTATAAATAGGATCACATGTAATTCTTTGTAAACTAAGAAAGAATACACTCACTTTCTTCACATACTCTCTCATTCTCTCAGCCACCATGGCCAACAAATCTCCAAATCTCATTATTCTCACAAATCTCAACTATACTCTCTATCATTCTCAAATCTCATCCATTCTCATTTATATTCCGCAAATTCTAACATGGTATCAGAGCAAGATCCATGGTGACTTTGTGTTCTTGCTGTTTGTTGCTTGAAAAACGTTTTCCAAAATTGTTTTCAAACCGATTTTCGCAAAATGTTGTTTTTTTCTAAAATCAATTTCTTTTGAGACAATGAGGAGAATGAATATTGCTGAGGTTAAAAACCTTTTATTTGAGCATCATATCATCTCCAAGTCTCAGCTGGTTCAAAAGGAAAGAATTTCTTTGTGTTCTTGATGTTTTTCAAACCGATTTTAAAATTTGTTTTGGAAAAATGTTTTGTTCCTCATTTGCCTTCTTTAAATCATTTTTCTTGTTGATTTACTTGAAGATTTCAAAGTTAAAATCTCTGTTTCGTGACCATGAAGAGGGAAGAAAGGTTGATGTGGTGAAGAACCACAAGAGAGAGAAAGAAATAGATGGTCACATGCTTATATCCGTTGGACAATAGAGGGATCTCCTTTGGAGTGACTTTGACCACGGTTTGCTTGGCTTATTCACTCTATTTTCTCTTACTTTAAGCATCATTTTACCTCTAAGTCACACCTTGCTTTGTTGATTGATTTACTTTCAATTTGAATTTCAAAAACGTTTTTGTTATGTCCATTAGACAAAAGTATAGTCTCTTTCAAGAAAGTTGTGTTGTCTTATTTGCTGAATCTTTGTGAGACCAAGCTAGTATTTAAGACTTATTTTTCATCAATTTCTTGAGTTCAAACCGTATGAGTGTAAACCTTGGGTTGGTTTTCCTTCTTGTGAAGTGTAGAGCCATAAATCCATTGTATTTTTCGACTTTGTTTTGCGGTTTGAACCAAGCTTTAAAATCGTGAACCATGGTTAAATACACTTTATTCTTATGAATTAGAGTGTGTAAAACCATGTTGAATCCATCTGTTTTACATTGAAAAATCTTGGACCGAGTTGTATTTCATAAATCTCTCGGTTGGTATCTTATGAAGAATGTTCAAAATTATTGTGTTTGTTTCTAACAATTGTGTGAGTTTTGGTTTCTAACCTCTGTGTTGTAGCTAGGTGAGCTCCATGAGGGAGTGAAGCCAGCCATGATGGATGGGAAGGCAAACCAAAACCGCAACTTGTTTTGTCTTGTTTAGCACCTCTTTTGCTTGGAGAGTTAGAACCAATGGCCTCAGCTCGTGTGGAGTCTGATGGAAGGTGTTGAATCAGCCGATAAGTAAAGGAGTGTGTCCTCATTTATGTGGTGGAAAGACGTGTTCGTTTGGCGCATCACTTACTTGTGGAGTTAGAACCAATGGCCTCAGCTTCAAGGACCCAACGTTGCATTGTGGTGAAGAGTCTGATGGAAGGTGATGAATCAGCCCACAAGCAGATGAATCAGCCCACAAGCAAAGGAGTGTGTCCATATTTGTGTGGTGAAAAGAAGTGCTCTTGTTCTTGCAAACCCGAGCCACTTATGGAGCAAATAAAGGCTATCTCTAAAACCTCCTCTTATTTATTCTCTTACACTCTCTTTTGCTTGTCTTTACTAGGCTAGTTACTCATATTCATATAGTTGGTTTCATTCATGCTTCATGTCTTGGAGCCCTCAATGTCAAATGCTTTAAAATCTCTTATACCTTGTGTGAAGGTGTAATTCGGAGCTTTGCTTGAGTATTCCCAAGAGGAGATGGATGGAAAAGAGCAAGCTATTGGGTATTGAAATAGTGTTAAGGAGGACAAGTATGGTGATGGTCTTGGTATGGAAAGGACCAAGTCATTGCAACCGTTTGGAGGAGGAAGAAGAGTAAACCGAATGAAGCTCCATAGTGTTGGCGGATTGATGGAATGGCTTCTCAAGATGGTGTTGATGAAGCGGATCCATAGTTGTGCAGTTCAAATGAACCCAATTAATTCTTCATGAAGAGTCTCTACCAAAAGCTTGTGCCACAAGTTTGGTAGCCAAGGTATGAGAACTCAAACAATAAATCTCCTTTGGTATTGATGCCCGGTTTCCTCTTGTCTTCCTAAGCTAGGAATAGGTGCTAAGTGCATTCAAAGTAGTTAAGGAATGAGAAGCTTGGGATTGTGCCAAAATCCGTGAAATCAAGGCTTAGAGAAGCAAGGTATTTCACTTCAAACTCTTGGTGATCTCCAATAAAGCTTGTAGAGACAAGTTGTGGAGAGAAGTGGTTCACACTAAGGCTTGTGAAAGAAGTCTAAGGTGTGATGGAAGTGTGAGATGTGGCGTGTGCAAGAAGGATCTTCTTTGCCCTAAGCCGCAACTAGGACATAATGATCAATGACATCCTAAAAAGCTGAAGCTAAGGGAGTGTCAAAGATGGATTTGTTGAAGATGAAACCATTGAAGATTGTTCCCTAAGGAGTGTTGACCGAGAGGGGGAGCCTCTCCAAGTGTTGTTGCCGCTTTCAAGCTTGGCCTTTGGTGTACCTTGCAGTCCAAGCTTGAGGGGGAGTATTAGAGGGAATGAAGCCAAGGCCGAAGGACTTCATGGTACAATGCAATAACCATGTGTGAAGCTTGTCTCAGCCACTTGGACTTGATATGTCCAAGCCGTAACCATGATCCATACTCTTTTTCCCTTAGTTGGTTTTATCCCAATGGGTTTTCCACTAAGGTTTTTAATGAGGTGGGGAGTTACAACTTTCAAGCTTGACCTTAATGAATCACATTGCGGATTCAAGCTTGAGGGGGAGTGTTAAACATTGTGAACCAAGTAAGGTTGCAGATTGTGTGGAATCGCAAGGCACAACCAAGAAACTAATGTGCAGACCAAATAGAGCTGTTGGGACTTGTGGGCCACGTGATTAGTCTCTAGTTTGCTTATGAGCCAACTAGAAGCTTAACTAGAAGCAACAAAGTCACATGTGTTGGTTTGACTCAGCTGAAAGTCACATGTGACTAATTCTAGCTGTTGGAACATTTGTGGTAAGGAGACAACCCTCCTTTGGCTGGTTCAGTTTGTGTGTGTCCCATTTTGGGTAATTTTTTGTCATATAGTGTTTGTATGTTTGTAGAGAACCCTAGCTAGTCTTTGTGTATAAATAGGATCACATGTAATTCTTTGTAAACTAAGAAAGAATACACTCACTTTCTTCACATACTCTCTCATTCTCTCAGCCACCATGGCCAACAAATCTCCAAATCTCATTATTCTCACAAATCTCAACTATACTCTCTATCATTCTCAAATCTCATCCATTCTCATTTATATTCCGCAAATTCTAACATCAAACACACGATCCTTAGAGGGAAGTAATGTAATCCAAGTGTACTTTGATTTTTCATCTATGAATGTCACAAAATACTTGAGATTATCCCTAGAAACGCATGGAGAAGTCCAAACATCTGAGTGAACTAAATCGAAGCAATTATCATAGATTGTAGATGAATTTGGAAACACACTCTTACAATGTTTACCCAAGATACAAGCTTCACAAACAGAATGATCAAACTTAATATTAGGCAACATGAGTTCAATAGCACGAGCATGAGGATGACCTAATCTAGCATGCCAAACAGAATTTAAAGCAACTACAACATTAGAAGTAAAAGAGGGTTAATCTAAAGAACTTGGTTCAGCATCTCCTAACACATAGAGCCCATCCTTGGTTCCACCTTCTCCAAGGATCTTTCCACTCTTAATATCCTGAAAATGAACATTGTCAGATCCAAATATAGCCAAACAATCAAGATCAGTGGTTGCTTTCTTCACCGAGAGCAAATTAGAAGTAAACTTAGGCATGTAGAATGCTTTAGATGTTTTCTCAAATAGCTTCAAGTCTCCTACACCTTGTATTGGTACTCTTGTACCATTGGCTATCACAACATTACCTATTGCCGGTTCTACATTCTCTATTAACCTAGGATTGCTAATCATGTGGTGAGAAGCACCTGAGTCAATAATAAGAGATTCAACCGGTTTTTGAGAGTAATAAGTGATACCGAAATCTTTTAGGGAGGCAATGGACTTGAGAAGCTTTTCAACATCTGACTTTCTCATGACATCATCCACAGGTACAGCCGTCATAGCCACGCCTTCACTTTGTTTAGACGTCCCTGCTTGGTCTCCTTCCGCCACAGACTGAGAGATGTTTGCTTTTGGGTCCTTAAACTTGTTTGGTTTAAGGTGTGGATGAAGAATCCAGCACTTGTCCTTGCTATGCCCCTTCTTCTTGCAGTGCTCACAGACCAACCGCCTTCTTTCCTCATATGTGAGAGATGCCCTATGAGCTGAGACGTGCTCCACCTGATTTGCTGAGACTAGCTCACCTTTATTAACCAAGCCGTGTGAGCCTTGTTCTTTGAGGATTTGGGAGCACACCTCATCAACACTAGGGATTCTGTCTTGCCTTAGAATATGTTTAGTGAGGTCGTTGAAGTTTGAGTTGAGTCCACCAAGCAGCTTGAACACCTTATCTTGTTCTTGTCTTTCCTTGATCACCAACGGATCATTAGTTCCTGGCCTTAGCATATCTAGTTCAGCCCACAAAGAACTGAGCTTTCCAAAGTAGGCAGAGAACTCCATTTCTTCTTGGTTCAAGGATGTGATAGCCTTCTTGACTTCATACACTCGAGTAAGATTAGAGACATTCCCAAAAACCTTTTTGAGAGTTTCCCATAGATCTTTGGCTGTGTCACAGAATGAGTAAGACTCAATGAGGTGAGCATCAAGGGAACTTGTGAGAATGGCTAAAACAGTCTGGTCCTCTTGAAACCACTTGCTGTCTTCCGCCAACACCATTCCTCTCTCAGCTTCATCATCTTCTTCAGGTCGAGATGAGACTATGTGCCTCCACATTCCCTTGCTACAGAGAATCATCCTTGCTGCTCTGGCCCACAGCAAGTAATTTGGACCTTTCAACATCACAGGAATCAGCATATTCTTTGAGTTCTCCATGGTGTGAGTTTAAATCCGAGAGAATGAAGTTCAAAACAGAGAATAAGAGATGAGTTTTAGAACAGAGAATGGACTTGGAACAGAGAATAAGGAATTAGAGTTGGAGAATATAGGTGAAGAATGCTTAGAAATGACAGAGAATAGGAGAGATTAGGATCTTAGAATGCTCTGATACCATGTAAGAATGGAAGAATTAATGGAAGAAAGCTCATAGAGAGAGAGAGAGAATGGGGGTGAGAATGAAGAAGAAGAAGAGTGTGTATTCACTCACTTAACATTACAAATGGTTGCTACATGGTTTATATATGCATACAATTGGTTGCCCTAGATTCTACAAGACAAACACAAAGAGACAAGAATTGCCTAAAATGGATCAGCAAAATCTGCTGAGACAAAAGGAGATGGAGCCTCTTTCCTCTTCTGTTCAAACAGAGTCACATGTCTTCCCTAACCTTCTTTCAGCCTCCAACGGTTATATTGAACCATTTGGAGTCTTCTTTCCTTCTAGAAGACATTCATGGGCCTTTATAACCTCAGCCCAACTTCCTCCAAAGTGTTAACACACATCTGATCCATTTGGCTTCCTTATTCAGTTTCTGGCCCAAAGTAACTTCAAGCTTGATAATAGCTTGATCAATAATAAGCTCATGAAGGGTACAACAAAGACAAAATCTCATGAAGGGCTTACAAAAGACATGGCTTTTAGATTAACAGAAGATTGACCTTGTTGCAACCTACTACACCACCTATAGTAGTCTTACTACACTTTCTCATGTCAAACTAGCATTTCATTGCGTTGAACTTATCTAACAGAGATCACATGTGTAGAAGTATGATATAACATGGATAACACTAAAGATCAAGCATCACTTCATAACTCCTTAGAATAAGCTCATGAAGGGTACACCAAAGACATAAGCTCATATAAGTCTCACAAAAGGCATGGCTTTTAGATTAGCAGAAGATTGACCGGGATGCAACCTATTACACCGCCGTGGTTGGCTTAGCATACTTTCTCATGTCAAACTGACATTACATTTCGTTGAACTTAGCTAATAGAGATCACATGTGTAGAAGTATGATATGAACATGGCAAGCACTAAGGATCAAGCTTCACTTCATAACTCGTTAGAATAAGCTCATGAAGGGTACAACAAAGACAAAAGCTCATGAAGGGCTTACAAAAGAAATGGCTTTTAGATTAACAGAAGATTGACCTTGTTGCTGTTAACTTGAGTGATAAACAAGTTATTTCACTAAGCAAACATTAAACCTGGAGTGAGGGGCAAGGAACTGAACGAAATTGAGTAACCAAAGTCTAAAAGGTGTTTAGGAACCAAGTATATGGTTGGGAATCAACTCAGCAAGAGTCACATGCTCATTTGGAGACTTTATGACCGTTGGGACACTTTGGGAAAAGGTTCAAACCTTCTTTGGTCAGCACAGAATCTGTTCTACCATTTTGGGTAACTTTTGTTCATATGTGTTTTGTATGTTATGAGTGTATATATCCGAGTGTATGTGTGTGTATAGGCTAGGTTTACCTTATTATTGTCTATATATACTTTGTAGCCAACAATTGTAAAGTTAAGAGAAAGAGAATACACTTTCTTCTTCCCATTCTCTGCAACCAACAATCTCTCTCTCTCAGATTTCTCTCTTCCATTCTTATTCTCAACTGATTCTTACTTCATTTCTTCTACAAACTTACATGGTATCAGAGCATAAGGTCCCTTATGCTTGTTTAATCCGCTGAATCTCTATTTACAATCTTCTTTCTCTCTGTTCTAGCTCTCAAATCGCCATTACACTCAGTTTGAAGCTTTGTGCGAGTTTTTGATGGATAACTTCAAATCTCTTGATGTTCATGTTACACTCAAAGGAGTGAACTATCTTCTATGGTCTAGGACTGTGAAGACTGTACTTAGTGGCCGTGGACTTTGGGCTCACATTGAAGGTGAAGCTCCAAAGAGGGTGGTCCGATCTGTTGGAAAGGAAAATGAAGGTGAAGCTAGTGTGGTGGTGGCTGCGGATGAGGAGAATGAAAAATGGTATCAAGACGACCAAGTGGCTCTTGTTATCATTCAAAGCTCATTAGATCCGGCCATTCATGAGGCTTACTCCTATTGTGAGAGTGCTAAACACTTGTGGGATACTCTCAAGAAGGTTTATGGTAACCTCTCTAACCTCAGCCGTGTATATGAGGTGAAGAAAGCCATTAACGACCTCAGCCAAGAAGATATGGAATTTACTCAATGGTTTGGGAAGTATAGATCCCTTTGGGCTGAACTTGAGATGCTAAGACCCCCAACTGTGGATCCGGTTGTTTTGGGAGAAAGACTTGAGCAAGACAAGGTGTTTGGGCTCATGTTGAACCTGAATCCATCCTATGGTGATCTTATTCGACATCTCTTGAGACAAGACAAGCTTCCAAGCTTGGAGGAAGTGTGTGGATCCATCCAAAGAGAACAAGGATCACGAAATCTACTTGGTGGTAAGGGGGAGCTTGCTATAGCAAACAAGGCTTCATACCATAATGATGAGAAGAAGGTGTTCATTTGTGAACATTGCAAACGTAAGGGCCATACCAAGGATCGTTGTTGGACTCTCCATCCCCATCTCAAGCAAAACCGATGGGATAGGGCTAAGGCAAATGTGGCAAGCGAGGAAGTGGTAGCTAAAGCAAGTTCTGGCTCAACCTCTCTAGGCCCTAATGGGACAGCTATGGCGGCTGCTCAGGGTGATTATGTGAGGAAGGCTGACCTTGAGGAGCTCATCAAATCAATCAATGCCTTAAAGGATTCTGGTAACTCATTTTATGTTTCAAAAATTAATAAACCGTTGGTAGTTGATTCTGGTGCTTCTCATCACATGATTAGCGATGGAAATTTACTTGAGAACATAAAACCTGCCTTAGGAAATGTGGTTATAGCTGATGGAAAACAGGTGCCTATCAAAGGAATTGGTAATCTGCGTTTGTTTGATAAGGAATCCAAAGCATTCTATATGCCTACCTTTAAGTCTAACTTGCTAAGTGTGTATAAGGCTGTGAGTGATTTGAATTGTAAAGCTGTATTCGATCCTAACAAGGTTTGCTTTCAGGATATTAAGAGTGGCCAAGTCCTTGGAGAAGGAGTAACCAAGGATGGGTTGTACTTGTTGGAGGACATCAAGAGCAATTCGAATCTATCTTTAAATTCATGTTTATCTAGTTTCTCTAATGATGTTAGTTCTGGTAGTTTCTTGGATGATAATGTGTTGTGGCATGCTCGTTTAGGCCACCCCCATTCTAGAGCTTTGAACTTGTTATTACCTAATGTTTCATTTCAAAATGATGGTTGTGAGGCCTGTATTCTTGGCAAACATTGCAAAACCGTATTTCCTAAGTCTTCAACTATATATGAGCATTGTTTTGATCTAATTCATTCAGATGTGTGGTCTGCACCTTGTGAATCTAGAGATAATCATAAATACTTTGTTACTTTTATTGATGAAAAATCGAAATTTACTTGGCTTACCTTATTACCAAGTAAAGATCGTGTGCTTGAGGCCTTTACTAACTTTCAAAGTTATGTTTCTAATCAATATAGTGCCAAGATTAAGACCCTAAGAACGGATAATGGAGGAGAGTACACAAGCAATGCATTTAGACAACTTCTTGCAAAACATGGCATCATTCATCAAATAACTTGTCCCTACACTCCCCAACAAAATGGAGTGGCTGAGAGGAAGAATAGACATCTTATGGAGGTTGCTAGGTCTATGATGTTCCACACTAATGTACCAAAGCGATTTTGGAGTGATGCGGTGGTTTTAGCATGTTACCTCATCAATAGGATTCCCACACGAGTTCTTCATGATATATCTCCATTTGAGGTATTGAACAAAACTAAACCTCCTATTAATCACTTACGAGTGTTTGGCTGTGTGTGTTTTGTCCTTACACCAGGAGAACAAATAACAAAATTGGATGCTAAGAGTGTGAAAGGCATGTTCATTGGGTACTCAATCACTCAAAAGGGGTATAAGTGTTACATACCTGAGTCTCGGAAGGTCATGGTGTCTAGAGAAGTGAGGTTTCTAGAAGGGAAAGGCTATTATGATGATAAAGATTGGAACAATCTTCAGGATCTATCTCATAACAAGTCAGATCGTGCAGCTGGTCTAAGGAAGCTGTTGGAAAGGCTTGGTATTGATGACTTCACTAGGCCAAGTACTATACAAGAAGATGGTCAAGTGGATCTAAGACCAAGTGATATAGAGAGTGAGGGAAGTGTTGACTCGATCACCTCATGTCCGGGTACGAGATCGAGTATAGATAATCAGCAAGAACCGGGTCTGGTAAATAATGACCACACAGAGCAAACAGAGCAAGTGGATCAAGCGCCAACTGAATCAAGTGTAGAGGTTGAAGAGGAACGAAGCACATATCTGATTCAAGCTGTTGATACATCAAATTCTCCCATTCCTTTAAGAAGGAGCCAGAGAATTCGGAAGGACCCCTCTAATTGGATCAACACTCGAGTATACTACAACAATAATGCGGTGGCTCATCCGACCCAAGTTGTATGCAATCTAGCTGAGGTTCCAGCTGAACATCAAGCCTTCATTACTAAACTAGACCAACATCATGTGCCAAAGACCTATGAGGAAGCCAAAGAGCACAAGGTTTGGCGTGATGCTGTTGGTGACGAACATGGGGCAATGGATCGCAATCATACTTGGGATGAAGCTATTCTCCCTCTTGGCAAGAAGGCTGTGACTTCTCGATGGATCTTTACCATCAAATACAAGAGTGATGGTCAGATCGAGAGGCATAAGGCTAGACTTGTGGCAAGAGGATTCACTCAAACATATGGAGAGGATTATCAAGACACATTTGCACCAGTTGCCAAACTACATACGGTACGTGTTGTGTTATCCTTAACCACTAATCTTGATTGGGAATTGTGGCAGATGGATGTCAAGAATGCATTCCTACAAGGTGAACTTGAAGATGAGGTGTACATGCATCCTCCACCGGGCTTGAAACACATTGTGGCACCCAGAAATGTGTTGAGGCTTCGGAAAGCCATCTATGGACTCAAACAATCTCCAAGAGCTTGGTATCACAAGTTGAGCCATACCTTAAGAGATCATGGGTTTAAGAAGTCTGAGGCTGATCACACTCTCTTTACACTCCTTGGTAAGAATGGTATCGTTGTTGTTCTTGTGTATGTGGATGATATTATCATCACCGGCGATGACAAGGAAGGTATCAAAGGTATCAAAGACTTGGGTGAGATGAAGTACTTTCTTGGCATTGAAGTGTGCCGATCAAAAGACGGCCTCTTCTTGTCTCAAAGAAAGTATACTCTTGATCTTTTGCATGAGGCAGGTGATATAGGTACACGGACAGCCAAGACTCCACTTGAAGATGCCTACAAAGCAACGTGCAAGGGGGAGAAATATGATGAACCGTTTGAAGATGTACACCAATACCGGAGAATGGTCGGTAAGTTGATATATCTTACAATAACAAGACCAGATTTGTGTTTTGCAGTAAACCAAGTGAGCCAACATATGCAAGCTCCTAAGGTGTGCCATTGGGGAATGGTGGATCGAATCCTTAGATACCTTAAAGGGACTCCGGAACAAGGCATATGGATGGGAAGGAATGAGAACACAACTCTTGTGGGTTATTGTGATGCGGATTGGGCTGGAGATAGACAAGACCGCAAGTCAACTACTGGGTATTGCACGTTCCTTGGTGGCAATCTAGTTACTTGGAAGAGCAAGAAGCAAAAGGTGGTTTCATGTTCAAGCGCTGAGCCTGAGTATAGAGCTATGAGGAAGCTCACGGATGAACTAATATGGTTGAAGGCATTGCTCAAGGATATGGGAGTTGAAAGCGATGAACCAATCACAATGCACTGTGATAACCAAGCAGCCATTCACATTGCATCTAACTCAGTCTTTCATGAGAGAACAAAGCATATTGAGGTTGATTGTCACAAGGTTCGAGAGAAGGTGGAGCAAGGAGTAATCTTACCATGCTACACAAGAAGCTCGGACCAGCTGGCTGACATTTTCACCAAGGCTGCAAGCTCAAAGGTGTGTGACTTTGTGTATTCGAAACTTGGTCTGATTGACATGTCCAAGATGTGACAATGATCCATACTCTTTTTCCCTTAGTTGGTTTTGTCCCAAATGGGTTTTCCACTAAGGTTTTTAATGAGGTGGGGAGTTACAACTTTCAAGCTTGATCTTAATGATCCACATTGCGGATTCAAGCTTGAGGGGGAGTGTTAACTTGAGTGATAAACAAGTTATTTCACTAAGCAAACATTAAACCTGGAGTGAGGGGCAAGGAACTGAACGAAATTGAGTAACCAAAGTCTAAAAGGTGTTTAGGAACCAAGTATATGGTTGGGAATCAACTCAGCAAGAGTCACATGCTCATTTGGAGACTTTATGACCGTTGGGACACTTTGGGAAAAGGTTCAAACCTTCTTTGGTCAGCACAGAATCTGTTCTACCATTTTGGGTAACTTTTGTTCATATGTGTTTTGTATGTTATGAGTGTATATATCCGAGTGTATGTGTGTGTATAGGCTAGGTTTACCTTATTATTGTCTATATATACTTTGTAGCCAACAATTGTAAAGTTAAGAGAAAGAGAATACACTTTCTTCTTCCCATTCTCTGCAACCAACAATCTCTCTCTCTCAGATTTCTCTCTTCCATTCTTATTCTCAACTGATTCTTACTTCATTTCTTCTACAAACTTACAGTTGCAACCTACTACACCACCCATAGTAGGCTTAGTACACTTTCTCATGTCAAACTGACATTTCATTGCGTTGAACTTAGCTAATAGAGATCACATCGAAGGAAGTATGATATGAACATGGACAGCACTAAAGATCAAGCTTCATTTCATAACTCGTTAGAATAAGCGCATGAAGGGTACACAAAAGACATAAGCTCATATAGGGCTCACAAAAGACATGGCTTTTCGATTAGCAGAAGATTGACCTGGATGCAACCTATTACACCGACGTGGTTGGCTTAGCACACTTTCTCATGTCAAACTGACATTACATTTTGTTGAACTTAGCTAATAGAGATCACATGTGTAGAAGTATGATATGAACATGGCAAGCACTAAGGATCAAGCTTCACTTCATAACTCGTTAGAATAAGCACATGAAGGGTACACAAAAGACATAAGCTCATATATGGCTTACAAAAGACATGGCTTTTAGATTAGCAGAAGATTGACATGGATGCAACCTATTACACCGCCGTGGTTGGCTTAGCACACTTTTTCATGTCAAACTGACATTACATTTCGTTGAACTTAGCTAATAGAGATCACATGTGTAGAAGTATGATATGAACATGGCAATCACTAAGGATCAAGCTTCACTTCATAACTCGTTAGAATAAGCTCATGAAGGGTACAACAAAGACAAAATCTCATGAAGGGCTTACAAAAGACATGGGTTTTAGATTAACAGAAGATTGACCTTGTTGCAACCTACTACACCACCCATAGTAGGCTTACTACACTTTCTCATGTCAAACTGACATTTCATTGCGTTGAACTTAGCTAACAGAGATCACATGTGTAGAAGTATGATATAACGAGGATAACACTAAAGATCAAGCATCACTTCATAACTCCTTAGAATAAGCTCATGAAGGGTACACCAAAGACATAAGCTCATATAGGTCTCACAAAAGACATGGCTTTTAGATTAGCAGAAGATTGACCGGGATGCAACCTATTACACCGCCGTGGTTGGCTTAGCATACTTTCTCATGTCAAACTGACATTACATTTCGTTGAACTTAGCTAATAGAGATCACATGTGTAGAAGTATGATATGAACATGGCAAGCACTAAGGATCAAGCTTCACTTCATAACTCGTTAGAATAAGCTCATGAAGGGTACAACAAAGACAAAAGCTCATGAAGGGCTTACAAAAGAAATGGCTTTTAGATTAACAGAAGATTGACCTTGTTGTAACCTACTACACCACCCATAGTAGGCTTAGTACACTTTCTCATGTCAAACTGACATTTCATTGCGTTGAACTTAGCTAATAGAGATCACATCGAAGGAAGTATGATATGAACATGGACAACACTAAAGATCAAGCTTCATTTCATAACTCGTTAGAATAAGCGCATTAAGGGTACACAAAAGACATAAGCTCATATAGATCTCACAAAAGACATGGCTTTTAGATTAGCAGAAGATTGACCTGGATGCAACCTATTACACCGCCGTGGTTGGCTTAGCACACTTTCTCATGTCAAACTGACATTACATTTCGTTGAACTTAGCTAATAGAGATCACATGTGTAGAAGTATGATATGAACATGGCAAGCACTAAGGATCAAGCTTCACTTCATAACTCGTTAGAATAAGCACATGAAGGGTACACAAAAGACATAAGCTCATATATGGCTCACAAAAGACATGGCTTTTAGATTAGCAGAAGATTGACATGGATGCAACCTATTACACCGCCGTGGTTGGCTTAGCACAGTTTCTCATGTCAAACTGACATTACATTCGTTGAACTTAGCTAATAGAGATCACATGTGTAGAAGTATGATATGAACATGGCAAGCACTAAGGATCAAGCTTCACTTCATAACTCGTTAGAATAAGCTCATGAAGGGTACAACAAAGACAAAATCTCATGAAGGACTTACAAAACACATGGCTTTTAGATTAACAGAAGATTGACCTTGTTGCAACCTACTACACCACCCATAGTAGGCTTACTACACTTTCTCATGTCAAACTGACATTTCATTGCGTTGAACTTAGCTAACAGAGATCACATGTGTAGAAGTATGATATAACATGGATAACACTAAAGATCAAGCATCACTTCATAACTCCTTAGAATAAACTCATATAGGTCTCACAAAAGACATGGCTTTTAGATTAGCAGAAGATTGACCGGGATGCAACCTATTACACCGCCGTGGTTGGCTTAGCATAATTTTCTCATGTCAAACTGACATTACATTTCGTTGAACTTAGCTTATAGAGATCACATGTGTAGAAGTATGATATGAACATGGCAAGCACTAAGGATCAAGCTTCACTTCATAACTCGTTAGAATAAGCTCATGAAGGGTACAACAAAGACAAAAGCTCATGAAGGGCTTACAAAAGAAATGGCTTTTAGATTAACAGAAGATTGACCTTGTTGCAACCTACTACACCACCCATAGTAGGCTTAGTACACTTTCTCATGTCAAACTGACATTTCATTGCGTTGAACTTAGCTAATAGAGATCACATCGAAGGAAGTATGATATGAACATGGACAGTACTAAAGATCAAGCTTCATTTCATAACTCGTTAGAATAAGCGCATGAAGGGTACACAAAAGACATAAGCTCATATAGGGCTCACAAAAGACATAGGTTTTAGATTAGCAGAAGATTGACCTGGATGCAACCTATTACACCGCCGTGGTTGGCTTAGCACACTTTCTCATGTCAAACTGACATTACATTTCGTTGAACTTAGCTAATAGAAATCACATGTGTAGAAGTATGATATGAACATGGCAAGCACTAAGGATCAAGCTTCACTTCATAACTCGTTAGAATAAGCACATGAAGGGTACACAAAAGACATAAGCTCATATATGGCTCACAAAAGACATGGCTTTTAGATTAGCAGAAGATTGACATGGATGCAACCTATTACACCGCCGTGGTTGGCTTAGCACACTTTCTCATGTCAAACTGACATTACATTTCGTTGAACTTAGCTTATAGAGATCACATGTGTAGAAGTATGATATGAACATGGCAAGCACTAAGGATCAAGCTTCACTTCATAACTCGTTAGAATAAGCTCATGAAGGGTACAACAAAGACAAAATCTCATGAAGGGCTTACAAAAGACATGGGTTTTAGATTAACAGAAGATTGACCTTGTTGCAACCTACTACACCACCCATAGTAGGCTTACTACACTTTCTCATGTCAAACTGACATTTCATTGCGTTGAACTTAGCTAACAGAGATCACATGTGTAGAAGTATGATATAACGAGGATAACACTAAAGATCAAGCATCACTTCATAACTCCTTAGAATAAGCTCATGAAGGGTACACCAAAGACATAAGCTCATATAGGTCTCACAAAAGACATGGCTTTTAGATTAGCAGAAGATTGACCGGGATGCAACCTATTACACCGCCGTGGTTGGCTTAGCATACTTTCTCATGTCAAACTGACATTACATTTCGTTGAACTTAGCTAATAGAGATCACATGTGTAGAAGTATGATATGAACATGGCAAGCACTAAGGATCAAGCTTCACTTCATAACTCGTTAGAATAAGCTCATGAAGGGTACAACAAAGACAAAAGCTCATGAAGGGCTTACAAAAGAAATGGCTTTTAGATTAACAGAAGATTGACCTTGTTGTAACCTACTACACCACCCATAGTAGGCTTAGTACACTTTCTCATGTCAAACTGACATTTCATTGCGTTGAACTTAGCTAATAGAGATCACATCGAAGGAAGTATGATATGAACATGGACAACACTAAAGATCAAGCTTCATTTCATAACTCGTTAGAATAAGCGCATTAAGGGTACACAAAAGACATAAGCTCATATAGATCTCACAAAAGACATGGCTTTTAGATTAGCAGAAGATTGACCTGGATGCAACCTATTACACCGCCGTGGTTGGCTTAGCACACTTTCTCATGTCAAACTGACATTACATTTCGTTGAACTTAGCTAATAGAGATCACATGTGTAGAAGTATGATATGAACATGGCAAGCACTAAGGATCAAGCTTCACTTCATAACTCGTTAGAATAAGCACATGAAGGGTACACAAAAGACATAAGCTCATATATGGCTCACAAAAGACATGGCTTTTAGATTAGCAGAAGATTGACATGGATGCAACCTATTACACCGCCGTGGTTGGCTTAGCACAGTTTCTCATGTCAAACTGACATTACATTTCGTTGAATTTAGCTAATAGAGATCACATGTGTAGAAGTATGATATGAACATGGCAAGCACTAAGGATCAAGCTTCACTTCATAACTCGTTAGAATAAGCTCATGAAGGGTACAACAAAGACAAAATCTCATGAAGGGCTTTCAAAAGACATGGCTTTTAGATTAACAGAAGATTGACCTTGTTGCAACCTACTACACCACCCATAGTAGGCTTACTACACTTTCTCATGTCAAACTAGCATTTCATTGCGTTGAACTTATCTAACAGAGATCACATGTGTAGAAGTATGATATAACATGGATAACACTAAAGATCAAGCATCACTTCATAACTCCTTAGAATAAACTCATATAGGTCTCACAAAAGACATGGCTTTTAGATTAGCAGAAGATTGACCGGGATGCAACCTATTACACCGCCGTGGTTGGCTTAGCATACTTTCTCATGTCAAACTGACATTACATTTCGTTGAACTTAGCTTATAGAGATCACATGTGTAGAAGTATGATATGAACATGGCAAGCACTAAGGATCAAGCTTCACTTCATAACTCGTTAGAATAAGCTCATGAAGGGTACAACAAAGACAAAAGCTCATGAAGGGCTTACAAAAGAAATGGCTTTTAGATTAACAGAAGATTGACCTTGTTGCAACCTACTACACCACCCATAGTAGGCTTAGTACACTTTCTCATGTCAAACTGACATTTCATTGCGTTGAACTTAGCTAATAGAGATCACATCGAAGGAAGTATGATATGAACATGGACAACACTAAAGATCAAGCTTCATTTCATAACTCGTTAGAATAAGCGCATTAAGGGTACACAAAAGACATAAGCTCATATAGATCTCACAAAAGACATGGCTTTTAGATTAGCAGAAGATTGACCTGGATGCAACCTATTACACCGCCGTGGTTGGCTTAGCACACTTTCTCATGTCAAACTGACATTACATTTCGTTGAACTTAGCTAATAGAGATCACATGTGTAGAAGTATGATATGAACATGGCAAGCACTAAGGATCAAGCTTCACTTCATAACTCGTTAGAATAAGCACATGAAGGGTACACAAAAGACATAAGCTCATATATGGCTCACAAAAGACATGGCTTTTAGATTAGCAGAAGATTGACATGGATGCAACCTATTACACCGCCGTGGTTGGCTTAGCACAGTTTCTCATGTCAAACTGACATTACATTTCGTTGAACTTAGCTAATAGAGATCACATGTGTAGAAGTATGATATGAACATGGCAAGCACTAAGGATCAAGCTTCACTTCATAACTCGTTAGAATAAGCTCATGAAGGGTACAACAAAGACAAAATCTCATGAAGGGCTTACAAAAGACATGGCTTTTAGATTAACAGAAGATTGACCTTGTTGCAACCTACTACACCACCCATAGTAGGCTTACTACACTTTCTCATGTCAAACTAGCATTTCATTGCGTTGAACTTATCTAACAGAGATCACATGTGTAGAAGTATGATATAACATGGATAACACTAAAGATCAAGCATCACTTCATAACTCCTTAGAATAAACTCATATAGGTCTCACAAAAGACATGGCTTTTAGATTAGCAGAAGATTGACCGGGATGCAACCTATTACACCGCCGTGGTTGGCTTAGCATACTTTCTCATGTCAAACTGACATTACATTTCGTTGAACTTAGCTTATAGAGATCACATGTGTAGAAGTATGATATGAACATGGCAAGCACTAAGGATCAAGCTTCACTTCATAACTCGTTAGAATAAGCTCATGAAGGGTACAACAAAGACAAAAGCTCATGAAGGGCTTACAAAAGAAATGGCTTTTAGATTAACAGAAGATTGACCTTGTTGCAACCTACTACACCACCCATAGTAGGCTTAGTACACTTTCTCATGTCAAACTGACATTTCATTGCGTTGAACTTAGCTAATAGAGATCACATCGAAGGAAGTATGATATGAACATGGACAGTACTAAAGATCAAGCTTCATTTCATAACTCGTTAGAATAAGCGCATGAAGGGTACACAAAAGACATAAGCTCATATAGGGCTCACAAAAGACATAGGTTTTAGATTAGCAGAAGATTGACCTGGATGCAACCTATTACACCGCCGTGGTTGGCTTAGCACACTTTCTCATGTCAAACTGACATTACATTTCGTTGAACTTAGCTAATAGAAATCACATGTGTAGAAGTATGATATGAACATGGCAAGCACTAAGGATCAAGCTTCACTTCATAACTCGTTAGAATAAGCACATGAAGGGTACACAAAAGACATAAGCTCATATATGGCTCACAAAAGACATGGCTTTTAGATTAGCAGAAGATTGACATGGATGCAACCTATTACACCGCCGTGGTTGGCTTAGCACACTTTCTCATGTCAAACTGACATTACATTTCGTTGAACTTAGCTTATAGAGATCACATGTGTAGAAGTATGATATGAACATGGCAAGCACTAAGGATCAAGCTTCACTTCATAACTCGTTAGAATAAGCTCATGAAGGGTACAACAAAGACAAAATCTCATGAAGGACTTACAAAACACATGGCTTTTAGATTAACAGAAGATTGACCTTGTTGCAACCTACTACACCACCCATAGTAGGCTTACTACACTTTCTCATGTCAAACTGACATTTCATTGCGTTGAACTTAGCTAACAGAGATCACATGTGTAGAAGTATGATATAACATGGATAACACTAAAGATCAAGCATCACTTCATAACTCCTTAGAATAAGCTCATGAAGGGTACACCAAAGACATAAGCTCATATAGGTCTCACAAAAGACATGGCTTTTAGATTAGCAGAAGATTGACCGGGATGCAACCTATTACACCGCCGTGGTTGTCTTAGCATACTTTCTCATGTCAAACTGACATTACATTTCGTTGAACTTAGCTAATAGAGATCACATGTGTAGAAGTATGATATGAACATGGCAAGCACTAAGGATCAAGCTTCACTTCATAACTCGTTAGAATAAGCTCATGAAGGGTACAACAAAGACAAAAGCTCATGAAGGGCTTACAAAAGAAATGGCTTTTAGAATAACAGAAGATTGACCTTGTTGCAACCTACTACACCACCCATAGTAGGCTTAGTACACTTTCTCATGTCAAACTGACATTTCATTGCGTTGAACTTAGCTAATAGAGATCACATCGAAGGAAGTATGATATGAACATGGACAGCACTAAAGATCAAGCTTCATTTCATAACTCGTTAGAATAAGCGCATGAAGGGTACACAAAAGACATAAGCTCATATAGGGCTCACAAAAGACATGGCTTTTAGATTAGCAGAAGATTGACCTGGATGCTACATTTTACACCGCCGTGGTTGGCTTAGCACACTTTCTCATGTCAAACTGACATTACATTTCGTTGAACTTAGCTAATAGAGATCACATGGGTAGAAGTATGATATGAACATGGCAAGCACTAAGGATCAAGCTTCACTTCATAACTCGTTAGAATAAGCACATGAAGGGTACACAAAAGACATAAGCTCATATATGGCTCACAAAAGACATGGCTTTTAGATTAGGAGAAGATTGACATGGATGCAACCTATTACACCGCCGTGGTTGGCTTAGCACACTTTCTCATCTCAAACGGACATTAAATTTCGTTGAACTTAGCTAATGGAGATCACATGTGTAGAAGTATGATATGAACATGGCAAGCACTAAGGATCAAGCTTCACTTCATAACTCGTTAGAATAAGCTCATGAAGGGTACAACAAAGACAAAATCTCATGAAGGGCTTACAAAAGACATGGCTTTTAGATTAACAGAAGATTGACCTTGTTGCAACCTACTACACCACCCATAGTAGGCTTAGTACACTTTCTCATGTCAAACTGACATTTCATTGCGTTGAACTTAGCTAATAGAGATCACATCGAAGGAAGTATGATATGAACATGGACAACACTAAAGATCAAGCTTCATTTCATAACTCGTTAGAATAAGCGCATGAAGGGTACACAAAAGACATAAGCTCATATAGGTCTCACAAAAGACATGGCTTTTAGATTAGCAGAAGATTGACCTGGATGCAACCTATTACACCGCCGTGGTTGGCTTAGCACACTTTCTCATGTCAAACTGACATTACATTTCGTTGAACTTAGCTAATAGAGATCACATGTGTAGAAGTATGATATGAACATGGCAAGCACTAAGGATCAAGCTTCACTTCATAACTCGTTAGAATAAGCACATGAAGGGTACACAAAAGACATAAGCTCATATATGGCTCACAAAAGACATGGCTTTTAGATTAACAGAAGATTGACCTTGTTGCAACCTACTACACCACCCATAGTAGGCTTAGTACACTTTCTCATGTCAAACTGACATTTCATTGCGTTGAACTTAGCTAATAGAGATCACATCGACGGAAGTATGATATGAACATGGACAACACTAAAGATCAAGCTTCATTTCATAACTCGTTAGAATAAGCGCATGAAGGGTACACAAAAGACATAAGCTCATATAGGTCTCACAAAAGACATGGCTTTTAGATTAGCAGAAGATTGACCTGGATGCAACCTATTACACCGCCGTGGTTGGCTTAGCACACTTTCTCATGTCAAACTGACATTACATTTCGTTGAACTTAGCTAATAGAGATCACATGGGTAGAAGTATGATATGAACATGGCAAGCACTAAGGATCAAGCTTCACTTCATAACTCGTTAGAATAAGCACATGAAGGGTACACAAAAGACATAAGCTCATATATGGCTCACAAAAGACATGGCTTTTAGATTAGGAGAAGATTGACATGGATGCAACCTATTACACCGCCGTGGTTGGCTTAGACACTTTCTCATCTCAAACTGACATTAAATTTCGTTGAACTTAGCTAATAGAGATCACATGTGTAGAAGTATGATATGAACATGGCAAGCACTAAGGATCAAGCTTCACTTCATAACTCGTTAGAATAAGCTCATGAAGGGTACAACAAAGACAAAATCTCATGAAGGGCTTACAAAAGACATGGCTTTTAGATTAACAGAAGATTGACCTTGTTGCAACCTACTACACCACCCATAGTAGGCTTAGTACACTTTCTCATGTCAAACTGACATTTCATTGCGTTGAACTTAGCTAATAGAGATCACATCGAAGGAAGTATGATATGAACATGCACAACACTAAAGATCAAGCTTCATTTCATAACTCGTTAGAATAAGCGCATGAAGGGTACACAAAAGACATAAGCTCATATAGGTCTCACAAAAGACATGGCTTTTAGATTAGCAGAAGATTGACCTGGATGCAACCTATTACACCGCCGTGGTTGGCTTAGCACACTTTCTCATGTCAAACTGACATTACATTTCGTTGAACTTAGCTAATAGAGATCACATGTGTAGAAGTATGATATGAACATGGCAAGCACTAAGGATCAAGCTTCACTTCATAACTCGTTAGAATAAGCACATGAAGGGTACACAAAAGACATAAGCTCATATATGGCTCACAAAAGACATGGCTTTTAGATTAGCAGAAGATTGACATGGATGCAACCTATTACACCGCCGTGGTTGGCTTAGCACACTTTCTCATGTCAAACTGACATTACATTTCGTTGAACTTAGCTAATAGAGATCACATGTGTAGAAGTATGATATGAACATGGCAAGCACTAAGGATCAAGCTTCACTTCATAACTCGTTAGAATAAGCTCATGAAGGGTACAACAAAGACAAAATCTCATGAAGGGCTTACAAAAGACATGGCTTTTAGATTAACAGAAGATTGACCTTGTTGCAACCTACTACACCACCCATAGTAGGCTTAGTACACTTTCTCATGTCAAACTGACATTTCATTGCGTTGAACTTAGCTAATAGAGATCACATCGAAGGAAGTATGATATGAACATGGACAACACTAAAGATCAAGCTTCATTTCATAACTCGTTAGAATAAGCGCATGAAGGGTACACAAAAGACATAAGCTCATATAGGTCTCACAAAAGACATGGCTTTTAGATTAGCAGAAGATTGACCTGGATGCAACCTATTACACCGCCGTGGTTGGCTTAGCACACTTTCTCATGTCAAACTGACATTACATTTCGTTGAACTTAGCTAATAGAGATCACATGGGTAGAAGTATGATATGAACATGGCAAGCACTAAGGATCAAACTTCACTTCATAACTCGTTAGAATAAGCACATGAAGGGTACACAAAAGACATAAGCTCATATATGGCTCACAAAAGACATGGCTTTTAGATTAGGAGAAGATTGACATGGATGCAACCTATTACACCGCCGTGGTTGGCTTAGCACACTTTCTCATCTCAAACTGACATTAAATTTCGTTGAACTTAGCTAATAGAGATCACATGTGTAGAAGTATGATATGAACATGGCAAGCACTAAGGATCAAGCTTCACTTCATAACTCGTTAGAATAAGCTCATGAAGGGTACAACAAAGACAAAATCTCATGAAGGGCTTACAAAAGACATGGCTTTTAGATTAACAGAAGATTGACCTTGTTGCAACCTACTACACCACCCATAGTAGGCTTAGTACACTTTCTCATGTCAAACTGACATTTCATTGCGTTGAACTTAGCTAATAGAGATCACATCGAAGGAAGTATGATATGAACATGGACAACACTAAAGATCAAGCTTCATTTCATAACTCGTTAGAATAAGCGCATGAAGGGTACACAAAAGACATAAGCTCATATAGGTCTCACAAAAGACATGGCTTTTAGATTAGCAGAAGATTGACCTGGATGCAACCTATTACACCGCCGTGGTTGGCTTAGCACACTTTCTCATGTCAAACTGACATTACATTTCGTTGAACTTAGCTAATAGAGATCACATGTGTAGAAGTACGATATGAACATGGCAAGCACTAAGGATCAAGCTTCACTTCATAACTCGTTAGAATAAGCACATGAAGGGTACACAAAAGACATAAGCTCATATATGGCTCACAAAAGACATGGCTTTTAGATTAGCAGAAGATTGACATGGATGCAACCTATTACACCGCCGTGGTTGGCTTAGCACACTTTCTCATGTCAAACTGACATTACATTTCGTTGAACTTAGCTAATAGAGATCACATGTGTAGAAGTATGATATGAACATGGCAAGCACTAAGGATCAAGCTTCACTTCATAACTCGTTAGAATAAGCTCATGAAGGGTACAACAAAGACAAAATCTCATGAAGGGCTTACAAAAGACATGGCTTTTAGATTAACAGAAGATTGACCTTGTTGCAACCTACTACACCACCCATAGTAGGCTTAGTACACTTTCTCATGTCAAACTGACATTTCATTGCGTTGAACTTAGCTAATAGAGATCACATCGAAGGAAGTATGATATGAACATGGACAACACTAAAGATCAAGCTTCATTTCATAACTCGTTAGAATAAGCGCATGAAGGGTACACAAAAGACATAAGCTCATATAGGTCTCACAAAAGACATGGCTTTTAGATTAGCAGAAGATTGACCTGGATGCAACCTATTACACCGCCGTGGTTGGCTTAGCACACTTTCTCATGTCAAACTGACATTACATTTCGTTGAACTTAGCTAATAGAGATCACATGGGTAGAAGTATGATATGAACATGGCAAGCACTAAGGATCAAGCTTCACTTCATAACTCGTTAGAATAAGCACATGAAGGGTACACAAAAGACATAAGCTCATATATGGCTCACAAAAGACATGGCTTTTAGATTAGGAGAAGATTGACATGGATGCAACCTATTACACCGCCGTGGTTGGCTTAGCACACTTTCTCATCTCAAACTGACATTAAATTTCGTTGAACTTAGCTAATAGAGATCACATGTGTAGAAGTATGATATGAACATGGCAAGCACTAAGGATCAAGCTTCACTTCATAACTCGTTAGAATAAGCTCATGAAGGGTACAACAAAGACAAAATCTCATGAAGGGCTTACAAAAGACATGGCTTTTAGATTAACAGAAGATTGACCTTGTTGCAACCTACTACACCACCCATAGTAGGCTTAGTACACTTTCTCATGTCAA
The DNA here is from genome assembly GCA_963920545.1 of Lepidium didymum. NCBI lineage: Eukaryota > Viridiplantae > Streptophyta > Magnoliopsida > Brassicales > Brassicaceae > Lepidium > Lepidium didymum. The sequence goes on along the minus strand of OY986981.1, from coordinate 11,716,950 downwards.
ACTGACATTTCATTGCGTTGAACTTAGCTAATAGAGATCACATCGAAGGAAGTATGATATGAACATGGACAACACTAAAGATCAAGCTTCATTTCATAACTCGTTAGAATAAGCGCATGAAGGGTACACAAAAGACATAAGCTCATATAGGTCTCACAAAAGACATGGCTTTTAGATTAGCAAAAGATTGACCTGGATGCAACCTATTACACCGCCGTGGTTGGCTTAGTACACTTTCTCATGTCAAACTGACATTTCATTGCGTTGAACTTAGCTAATAGAGATCACATCGAAGGAAGTATGATATGAACATGGACAACACTAAAGATCAAGCTTCATTTCATAACTCGTTAGAATAAGCGCATGAAGGGTACACAAAAGACATAAGCTCATATAGGTCTCACAAAAGACATGGCTTTTAGATTAGCAGAAGATTGACCTGGATGCAACCTATTACACCGCCGTGGTTGGCTTAGCACACTTTCTCATGTCAAACTGACATTACATTTCGTTGAACTTAGCTAATAGAGATCACATGTGTAGAAGTATGATATGAACATGGCAAGCACTAAGGATCAAGCTTCACTTCATAACTCGTTAGAATAAGCTCATGAAGGGTACAACAAAGACAAAATCTCATGAAGGGCTTACAAAAGACATGGCTTTTAGATTAACAGAAGATTGACCTTGTTGCAACCTACTACACCACCCATAGTAGGCTTAGTACACTTTCTCATGTCAAACTGACATTTCATTGCGTTGAACTTAGCTAATAGAGATCACATCGAAGGAAGTATGATATGAACATGGACAACACTAAAGATCAAGCTTCATTTCATAACTCGTTAGAATAAGCGCATGAAGGGTACACAAAAGACATAAGCTCATATAGGTCTCACAAAAGACATGGCTTTTAGATTAGCAGAAGATTGACCTGGATGCAACCTATTACACCACCGTGGTTGGCTTAGCACACTTTCTCATGTCAAACTGACATTACATTTCGTTGAACTTAGCTAATAGAGATCACATGGGTAGAAGTATGATATGAACATGGCAAGCACTAAGGATCAAGCTTCACTTCATAACTCGTTAGAATAAGCACATGAAGGGTACACAAAAGACATAAGCTCATATATGGCTCACAAAAGACATGGCTTTTAGATTAGGAGAAGATTGACATGGATGCAACCTATTACACCGCCGTGGTTGGCTTAGCACACTTTCTCATCTCAAACTGACATTAAATTTCGTTGAACTTAGCTAATAGAGATCACATGTGTAGAAGTATGATATGAACATGGCAAGCACTAAGGATCAAGCTTCACTTCATAACTCGTTAGAATAAGCTCATGAAGGGTACAACAAAGACAAAATCTCATGAAGGGCTTACAAAAGACATGGCTTTTAGATTAACAGAAGATTGACCTTGTTGCAACCTACTACACCACCCATAGTAGGCTTAGTACACTTTCTCATGTCAAACTGACATTTCATTGCGTTGAACTTAGCTAATAGAGATCACATCGAAGGAAGTATGATATGAACATGGACAACACTAAAGATCAAGCTTCATTTCATAACTCGTTAGAATAAGCGCATGAAGGGTACACAAAAGACATAAGCTCATATAGGTCTCACAAAAGACATGGCTTTTAGATTAGCAGAAGATTGACCTGGATGCAACCTATTACACCGCCGTGGTTGGCTTAGCACACTTTCTCATGTCAAACTGACATTACATTTCGTTGAACTTAGCTAATAGAGATCACATGGGTAGAAGTATGATATGAACATGGCAAGCACTAAGGATCAAGCTTCACTTCATAACTCGTTAGAATAAGCACATGAAGGGTACACAAAAGACATAAGCTCATATATGGCTCACAAAAGACATGGCTTTTAGATTAGGAGAAGATTGACATGGATGCAACCTATTACACCGCCGTGGTTGGCTTAGCACACTTTCTCATCTCAAACTGACATTAAATTTCGTTGAACTTAGCTAATAGAGATCACATGTGTAGAAGTATGATATGAACATGGCAAGCACTAAGGATCAAGCTTCACTTCATAACTCGTTAGAATAAGCTCATGAAGGGTACAACAAAGACAAAATCTCATGAAGGGCTTACAAAAGACATGGCTTTTAGATTAACAGAAGATTGACCTTGTTGCAACCTACTACACCACCCATAGTAGGCTTAGTACACTTTCTCATGTCAAACTGACATTTCATTGCGTTGAACTTAGCTAATAGAGATCACATCGAAGGAAGTATGATATGAACATGGACAACACTAAAGATCAAGCTTCATTTCATAACTCGTTAGAATAAGCGCATGAAGGGTACACAAAAGACATAAGCTCATATAGGTCTCACAAAAGACATGGCTTTTAGATTAGCAAAAGATTGACCTGGATGCAACCTATTACACCGCCGTGGTTGGCTTAGCACACTTTCTCATGTCAAACTGACATTACATTTCGTTGAACTTAGCTAATAGAGATCACATGTGTAGAAGTACGATATGAACATGGCAAGCACTAAGGATCAAGCTTCACTTCATAACTCGTTAGAATAAGCACATGAAGGGTACACAAAAGACATAAGCTCATATATGGCTCACAAAAGACATGGCTTTTAGATTAGCAGAAGATTGACATGGATGCAACCTATTACACCGCCGTGGTTGGCTTAGCACACTTTCTCATGTCAAACTGACATTACATTTCGTTGAACTTAGCTAATAGAGATCACATGTGTAGAAGTATGATATGAACATGGCAAGCACTAAGGATCAAGCTTCACTTCATAACTCGTTAGAATAAGCTCATGAAGGGTACAACAAAGACAAAATCTCATGAAGGGCTTACAAAAGACATGGCTTTTAGATTAACAGAAGATTGACCTTGTTGCAACCTACTACACCACCCATAGTAGGCTTAGTACACTTTCTCATGTCAAACTGACATTTCATTGCGTTGAACTTAGCTAATAGAGATCACATCGAAGGAAGTATGATATGAACATGGACAACACTAAAGATCAAGCTTCATTTCATAACTCGTTAGAATAAGCGCATGAAGGGTACACAAAAGACATAAGCTCATATAGGTCTCACAAAAGACATGGCTTTTAGATTAGCAGAAGATTGACCTGGATGCAACCTATTACACCACCGTGGTTGGCTTAGCACACTTTCTCATGTCAAACTGACATTACATTTCGTTGAACTTAGCTAATAGAGATCACATGGGTAGAAGTATGATATGAACATGGCAAGCACTAAGGATCAAGCTTCACTTCATAACTCGTTAGAATAAGCACATGAAGGGTACACAAAAGACATAAGCTCATATATGGCTCACAAAAGACATGGCTTTTAGATTAGGAGAAGATTGACATGGATGCAACCTATTACACCGCCGTGGTTGGCTTAGCACACTTTCTCATCTCAAACTGACATTAAATTTCGTTGAACTTAGCTAATAGAGATCACATGTGTAGAAGTATGATATGAACATGGCAAGCACTAAGGATCAAGCTTCACTTCATAACTCGTTAGAATAAGCTCATGAAGGGTACAACAAAGACAAAATCTCATGAAGGGCTTACAAAAGACATGGCTTTTAGATTAACAGAAGATTGACCTTGTTGCAACCTACTACACCACCCATAGTAGGCTTAGTACACTTTCTCATGTCAAACTGACATTTCATTGCGTTGAACTTAGCTAATAGAGATCACATCGAAGGAAGTATGATATGAACATGGACAACACTAAAGATCAAGCTTCATTTCATAACTCGTTAGAATAAGCGCATGAAGGGTACACAAAAGACATAAGCTCATATAGGTCTCACAAAAGACATGGCTTTTAGATTAGCAGAAGATTGACCTGGATGCAACCTATTACACCGCCGTGGTTGGCTTAGCACACTTTCTCATGTCAAACTGACATTACATTTCGTTGAACTTAGCTAATAGAGATCACATGTGTAGAAGTATGATATGAACATGGCAAGCACTAAGGATCAAGCTTCACTTCATAACTCGTTAGAATAAGCACATGAAGGGTACACAAAAGACATAAGCTCATATATGGCTCACAAAAGACATGGCTTTTAGATTAGCAGAAGATTGACATGGATGCAACCTATTACACCGCCGTGGTTGGCTTAGCACACTTTCTCATGTCAAACTGACATTACATTTCGTTGAACTTAGCTAATAGAGATCACATGTGTAGAAGTATGATATGAACATGGCAAGCACTAAGGATCAAGCTTCACTTCATAATTCGTTAGAATAAGCTCATGAAGGGTACAACAAAGATAAAATCTCATGAAGGGCTTACAAAAGACATGGCTTTTAGATTAACAGAAGATTGACCTTGTTGCAACCTACTACACCACCCATAGTAGGCTTAGTACACTTTCTCATGTCAAACTGACATTTCATTGCGTTGAACTTAGCTAATAGAGATCACATCGAAGGAAGTATGATATGAACATGGACAACACTAAAGATCAAGCTTCATTTCATAACTCGTTAGAATAAGCGCATGAAGGGTACACAAAAGACATAAGCTCATATAGGTCTCACAAAAGACATGGCTTTTAGATTAGCAGAAGATTGACCTGGATGCAACCTATTACACCGCCGTGGTTGGCTTAGCACACTTTCTCATGTCAAACTGACATTACATTTCGTTGAACTTAGCTAATAGAGATCACATGGGTAGAAGTATGATATGAACATGGCAAGCACTAAGGATCAAGCTTCACTTCATAACTCGTTAGAATAAGCACATGAAGGGTACACAAAAGACATAAGCTCATATATGGCTCACAAAAGACATGGCTTTTAGATTAGGAGAAGATTGACATGGATGCAACCTATTACACCGCCGTGGTTGGCTTAGCACACTTTCTCATCTCAAACTGACATTAAATTTCGTTGAACTTAGCTAATAGAGATCACATGTGTAGAAGTATGATATGAACATGGCAAGCACTAAGGATCAAGCTTCACTTCATAACTCGTTAGAATAAGCTCATGAAGGGTACAACAAAGACAAAATCTCATGAAGGGCTTACAAAAGACATGGCTTTTAGATTAACAGAAGATTGACCTTGTTGCAACCTACTACACCACCCATAGTAGGCTTAGTACACTTTCTCATGTCAAACTGACATTTCATTGCGTTGAACTTAGCTAATAGAGATCACATCGAAGGAAGTATGATATGAACATGGACAACACTAAAGATCAAGCTTCATTTCATAACTCGTTAGAATAAGCGCATGAAGGGTACACAAAAGACATAAGCTCATATAGGTCTCACAAAAGACATGGCTTTTAGATTAGCAGAAGATTGACCTGGATGCAACCTATTACACCGCCGTGGTTGGCTTAGCACACTTTCTCATGTCAAACTGACATTACATTTCGTTGAACTTAGCTAATAGAGATCACATGTGTAGAAGTATGATATGAACATGGCAAGCACTAAGGATCAAGCTTCACTTCATAACTCGTTAGAATAAGCACATGAAGGGTACACAAAAGACATAAGCTCATATATGGCTCACAAAAGACATGGCTTTTAGATTAGCAGAAGATTGACATGGATGCAACCTATTACACCGCCGTGGTTGGCTTAGCACACTTTCTCATGTCAAACTGACATTACATTTCGTTGAACTTAGCTAATAGAGATCACATGTGTAGAAGTATGATATGAACATGGCAAGCACTAAGGATCAAGCTTCACTTCATAACTCGTTAGAATAAGCTCATGAAAGGTACAACAAAGACAAAATCTCATGAAGGGCTTACAAAAGACATGGCTTTTAGATTAACAGAAGATTGACCTTGTTGCAACCTACTACACCACCCATAGTAGGCTTACTACACTTTCTCATGTCAAACTGATATTTCATTGCGTTGAACTTAGCTAACAGAGATCACATGTGTAGAAGTATGATATAACATGGATAACACTAAAGATCAAGCATCACTTCATAACTCCTTAGAATAAGCTCATGAAGGGTACACCAAAGACATAAGCTCATATAGGTCTCACAAAAGACATGGCTTTTAGATTAGCAGAAGATTGACCGGGATGCAACCTATTACACCGCCGTGGTTGGCTTAGCATACTTTCTCATGTCAAACTGACATTACATTTCGTTGAACTTAGCTTATAGAGATCACATGTGTAGAAGTATGATATGAACATGGCAAGCACTAAGGATCAAGCTTCACTTCATAACTCGTTAGAATAAGCTCATGAAGGGTACAACAAAGACAAAAGCTCATGAAGGGCTTACAAAAGAAATGGCTTTTAGATTAACAGAAGATTGACCTTGTTGCAACCTACTACACCACCCATAGTAGGCTTAGTACACTTTCTCATGTCAAACTGACATTTCATTGCGTTGAACTTAGCTAATAGAGATCACATCGAAGGAAGTATGATATGAACATGGACAGTACTAAAGATCAAGCTTCATTTCATAACTCGTTAGAATAAGCGCATGAAGGGTACACAAAAGACATAAGCTCATATAGGGCTCACAAAAGACATGGGTTTTAGATTAGCAGAAGATTGACCTGGATGCAACCTATTACACCGCCGTGGTTGGCTTAGCACACTTTCTCATGTCAAACTGACATTACATTTCGTTGAACTTAGCTAATAGAGATCACATGTGTAGAAGTATGATATGAACATGGCAAGCACTAAGGATCAAGCTTCACTTCATAACTCGTTAGAATAAGCACATGAAGGGTACAACAAAGACAAAAGCTCATGAAGGGCTTACAAAAGAAATGGCTTTTAGATTAACAGAAGATTGACCTTGTTGCAACCTACTACACCACCCATAGTAGGCTTACTACACTTTCTCATGTCAAACTGATATTTCATTGCGTTGAACTTAGCTAACAGAGATCACATGTGTAGAAGTATGATATAACATGGATAACACTAAAGATCAAGCATCACTTCATAACTCCTTAGAATAAGCTCATGAAGGGTACACCAAAGACATAAGCTCATATAGGTCTCACAAAAGACATGGCTTTTAGATTAGCAGAAGATTGACCGGGATGCAACCTATTACACCGCCGTGGTTGGCTTAGCATACTTTCTCATGTCAAACTGACATTACATTTCGTTGAACTTAGCTTATAGAGATCACATGTGTAGAAGTATGATATGAACATGGCAAGCACTAAGGATCAAGCTTCACTTCATAACTCGTTAGAATAAGCTCATGAAGGGTACAACAAAGACAAAAGCTCATGAAGGGCTTACAAAAGAAATGGCTTTTAGATTAACAGAAGATTGACCTTGTTGCAACCTACTACACCACCCATAGTAGGCTTAGTACACTTTCTCATGTCAAACTGACATTTCATTGCGTTGAACTTAGCTAATAGAGATCACATCGAAGGAAGTATGATATGAACATGGACAACACTAAAGATCAAGCTTCATTTCATAACTCGTTAGAATAAGCGCATGAAGGGTACACAAAAGACATAAGCTCATATAGGTCTCACAAAAGACATGGCTTTTAGATTAGCAGAAGATTGACCTGGATGCAACCTATTACACCGCCGTGGTTGGCTTAGCACACTTTCTCATGTCAAACTGACATTACATTTCGTTGAACTTAGCTAATAGAGATCACATGGGTAGAAGTATGATATGAACATGGCAAGCACTAAGGATCAAGCTTCACTTCATAACTCGTTAGAATAAGCACATGAAGGGTACACAAAAGACATAAGCTCATATATGGCTCACAAAAGACATGGCTTTTAGATTAGGAGAAGATTGACATGGATGCAACCTATTACACCGCCGTGGTTGGCTTAGCACACTTTCTCATCTCAAACTGACATTAAATTTCGTTGAACTTAGCTAATAGAGATCACATGTGTAGAAGTATGATATGAACATGGCAAGCACTAAGGATCAAGCTTCACTTCATAACTCGTTAGAATAAGCTCATGAAGGGTACAACAAAGACAAAATCTCATGAAGGGCTTACAAAAGACATGGCTTTTAGATTAACAGAAGATTGACCTTGTTGCAACCTACTACACCACCCATAGTAGGCTTAGTACACTTTCTCATGTCAAACTGACATTTCATTGCGTTGAACTTAGCTAATAGAGATCACATCGAAGGAAGTATGATATGAACATGGACAACACTAAAGATCAAGCTTCATTTCATAACTCGTTAGAATAAGCGCATGAAGGGTACACAAAAGACATAAGCTCATATAGGTCTCACAAAAGACATGGCTTTTAGATTAGCAGAAGATTGACCTGGATGCAACCTATTACACCGCCGTGGTTGGCTTAGCACACTTTCTCATGTCAAACTGACATTACATTTCGTTGAACTTAGCTAATAGAGATCACATGTGTAGAAGTATGATATGAACATGGCAAGCACTAAGGATCAAGCTTCACTTCATAACTCGTTAGAATAAGCACATGAAGGGTACACAAAAGACATAAGCTCATATATGGCTCACAAAAGACATGGCTTTTAGATTAGCAGAAGATTGACATGGATGCAACCTATTACACCGCCGTGGTTGGCTTAGCACACTTTCTCATGTCAAACTGACATTACATTTCGTTGAACTTAGCTAATAGAGATCACATGTGTAGAAGTATGATATGAACATGGCAAGCACTAAGGATCAAGCTTCACTTCATAACTCGTTAGAATAAGCTCATGAAGGGTACAACAAAGACAAAATCTCATGAAGGGCTTACAAAAGACATGGCTTTTAGATTAACAGAAGATTGACCTTGTTGCAACCTACTACACCACCCATAGTAGGCTTAGTACACTTTCTCATGTCAAACTGACATTTCATTGCGTTGAACTTAGCTAATAGAGATCACATCGAAGGAAGTATGATATGAACATGGACAACACTAAAGATCAAGCTTCATTTCATAACTCGTTAGAATAAGCGCATGAAGGGTACACAAAAGACATAAGCTCATATAGGGCTCACAAAAGACATGGCTTTTAGATTAGCAGAAGATTGACCTGGATGCAACCTATTACACCGCCGTGGTTGGCTTAGCACACTTTCTCATGTCAAACTGACATTACATTTCGTTGAACTTAGCTAATAGAGATCACATGGGTAGAAGTATGATATGAACATGGCAAGCACTAAGGATCAAGCTTCACTTCATAACTCGTTAGAATAAGCACATGAAGGGTACACAAAAGACATAAGCTCATATATGGCTCACAAAAGACATGGCTTTTAGATTAGGAGAAGATTGACATGGATGCAACCTATTACACCGCCGTGGTTGGCTTAGCACACTTTCTCATCTCAAACTGACATTAAATTTCGTTGAACTTAGCTAATAGAGATCACATGTGTAGAAGTATGATATGAACATGGCAAGCACTAAGGATCAAGCTTCACTTCATAACTCGTTAGAATAAGCTCATGAAGGGTACAACAAAGACAAAATCTCATGAAGGACTTACAAAAGACATGGCTTTTAGATTAACAGAAGATTGACCTTGTTGCAACCTACTACACCACCCATAGTAGGCTTAGTACACTTTCTCATGTCAAACTGACATTTCATTGCGTTGAACTTAGCTAATAGAGATCACATCGAAGGAAGTATGATATGAACATGGACAACACTAAAGATCAAGCTTCATTTCATAACTCGTTAGAATAAGCGCATGAAGGGTACACAAAAGACATAAGCTCATATAGGTCTCACAAAAGACATGGCTTTTAGATTAGCAGAAGATTGACCTGGATGCAACCTATTACACCGCCGTGGTTGGCTTAGCACACTTTCTCATGTCAAACTGACATTACATTTCGTTGAACTTAGCTAATAGAGATCACATGTGTAGAAGTACGATATGAACATGGCAAGCACTAAGGATCAAGCTTCACTTCATAACTCGTTAGAATAAGCACATGAAGGGTACACAAAAGACATAAGCTCATATATGGCTCACAAAAGACATGGCTTTTAGATTAGCAGAAGATTGACATGGATGCAACCTATTACACCGCCGTGGTTGGCTTAGCACACTTTCTCATGTCAAACTGACATTACATTTCGTTGAACTTAGCTAATAGAGATCACATGTGTAGAAGTATGATATGAACATGGCAAGCACTAAGGATCAAGCTTCACTTCATAACTCGTTAGAATAAGCTCATGAAGGGTACAACAAAGACAAAATCTCATGAAGGGCTTACAAAAGACATGGCTTTTAGATTAACAGAAGATTGACCTTGTTGCAACCTACTACACCACCCATAGTAGGCTTAGTACACTTTCTCATGTCAAACTGACATTTCATTGCGTTGAACTTAGCTAATAGAGATCACATCGAAGGAAGTATGATATGAACATGGACAACACTAAAGATCAAGCTTCATTTCATAACTCGTTAGAATAAGCGCATGAAGGGTACACAAAAGACATAAGCTCATATAGGTCTCACAAAAGACATGGCTTTTAGATTAGCAGAAGATTGACCTGGATGCAACCTATTACACCGCCGTGGTTGGCTTAGCACACTTTCTCATGTCAAACTGACATTACATTTCGTTGAACTTAGCTAATAGAGATCACATGTGTAGAAGTATGATATGAACATGGCAAGCACTAAGGATCAAGCTTCACTTCATAACTCGTTAGAATAAGCTCATGAAGGGTACAACAAAGACAAAATCTCATGAAGGGCTTACAAAAGACATGGCTTTTAGATTAACAGAAGATTGACCTTGTTGCAACCTACTACACCACCCATAGTAGGCTTAGTACACTTTCTCATGTCAAACTGACATTTCATTGCGTTGAACTTAGCTAATAGAGATCACATCGAAGGAAGTATGATATGAACATGGACAACACTAAAGATCAAGCTTCATTTCATAACTCGTTAGAATAAGCGCATGAAGGGTACACAAAAGACATAAGCTCATATAGGTCTCACAAAAGACATGGCTTTTAGATTAGCAGAAGATTGACATGGATGCAACCTATTACACCGCCGTGGTTGGCTTAGCACACTTTCTCATGTCAAACTGACATTACATTTCGTTGAACTTAGCTAATAGAGATCACATGTGTAGAAGTATGATATGAACATGGCAAGCACTAAGGATCAAGCTTCACTTCATAACTCGTTAGAATAAGCTCATGAAGGGTACAACAAAGACAAAATCTCATGAAGGGCTTACAAAAGACATGGCTTTTAGATTAACAGAAGATTGACCTTGTTGCAACCTATTACACCACCCATAGTAGGCTTAGTACACTTTCTCATGTCAAACTGACATTTCATTGCGTTGAACTTAGCTAATAGAGATCACATCGAAGGAAGTATGATATGAACATGGACAACACTAAAGATCAAGCTTCATTTCATAACTCGTTAGAATAAGCGCATGAAGGGTACACAAAAGACATAAGCTCATATAGGTCTCACAAAAGACATGGCTTTTAGATTAGCAGAAGATTGACCTGGATGCAACCTATTACACCGCCGTGGTTGGCTTAGCACACTTTCTCATGTCAAACTGACATTACATTTCGTTGAACTTAGCTAATAGAGATCACATGGGTAGAAGCATGATATGAACATGGCAAGCACTAAGGATCAAGCTTCACTTCATAACTCGTTAGAATAAGCACATGAAGGGTACACAAAAGACATAAGCTCATATATGGCTCACAAAAGACATGGCTTTTAGATTAGGAGAAGATTGACATGGATGCAACCTATTACACCGCCGTGGTTGGCTTAGCACACTTTCTCATCTCAAACTGACATTAAATTTCGTTGAACTTAGCTAATAGAGATCACATGTGTAGAAGTATGATATGAACATGGCAAGCACTAAGGATCAAGCTTCACTTCATAACTCGTTAGAATAAGCTCATGAAGGGTACAACAAAGACAAAATCTCATGAAGGGCTTACAAAAGACATGGCTTTTAGATTAACAGAAGATTGACCTTGTTGCAACCTACTACACCACCCATAGTAGGCTTAGTACACTTTCTCATGTCAAACTGACATTTCATTGCGTTGAACTTAGCTAATAGAGATCACATCGAAGGAAGTATGATATGAACATGGACAACACTAAAGATCAAGCTTCATTTCATAACTCGTTAGAATAAGCGCATGAAGGGTACACAAAAGACATAAGCTCATATAGGTCTCACAAAAGACATGGCTTTTAGATTAGCAGAAGATTGACCTGGATGCAACCTATTACACCGCCGTGGTTGGCTTAGCACACTTTCTCATGTCAAACTGACATTACATTTCGTTGAACTTAGCTAATAGAGATCACATGTGTAGAAGTATGATATGAACATGGCAAGCACTAAGGATCAAGCTTCACTTCATAACTCGTTAGAATAAGCACATGAAGGGTACACAAAAGACATAAGCTCATATATGGCTCACAAAAGACATGGCTTTTAGATTAGCAGAAGATTGACATGGATGCAACCTATTACACCGCCGTGGTTGGCTTAGCACACTTTCTCATGTCAAACTGACATTACATTTCGTTGAACTTAGCTAATAGAGATCACATGTGTAGAAGTATGATATGAACATGGCAAGCACTAAGGATCAAGCTTCACTTCATAACTCGTTAGAATAAGCTCATGAAGGGTACAACAAAGACAAAATCTCATGAAGGGCTTACAAAAGACATGGCTTTTAGATTAACAGAAGATTGACCTTGTTGCAACCTACTACACCACCCATAGTAGGCTTAGTACACTTTCTCATGTCAAACTGACATTTCATTGCGTTGAACTTAGCTAATAGAGATCACATCGAAGGAAGTATGATATGAACATGGACAACACTAAAGATCAAGCTTCATTTCATAACTCGTTAGAATAAGCGCATGAAGGGTACACAAAAGACATAAGCTCATATAGGGCTCACAAAAGACATGGCTTTTAGATTAGCAGAAGATTGACCTGGATGCAACCTATTACACCGCCGTGGTTGGCTTAGCACACTTTCTCATGTCAAACTGACATTACATTTCGTTGAACTTAGCTAATAGAGATCACATGGGTAGAAGTATGATATGAACATGGCAAGCACTAAGGATCAAGCTTCACTTCATAACTCGTTAGAATAAGCACATGAAGGGTACACAAAAGACATAAGCTCATATATGGCTCACAAAAGACATGGCTTTTAGATTAGGAGAAGATTGACATGGATGCAACCTATTACACCGCCGTGGTTGGCTTAGCACACTTTCTCATCTCAAACTGACATTAAATTTCGTTGAACTTAGCTAATAGAGATCACATGTGTAGAAGTATGATATGAACATGGCAAGCACTAAGGATCAAGCTTCACTTCATAACTCGTTAGAATAAGCTCATGAAGGGTACAACAAAGACAAAATCTCATGAAGGACTTACAAAAGACATGGCTTTTAGATTAACAGAAGATTGACCTTGTTGCAACCTACTACACCACCCATAGTAGGCTTAGTACACTTTCTCATGTCAAACTGACATTTCATTGCGTTGAACTTAGCTAATAGAGATCACATCGAAGGAAGTATGATATGAACATGGACAACACTAAAGATCAAGCTTCATTTCATAACTCGTTAGAATAAGCGCATGAAGGGTACACAAAAGACATAAGCTCATATAGGTCTCACAAAAGACATGGCTTTTAGATTAGCAGAAGATTGACCTGGATGCAACCTATTACACCGCCGTGGTTGGCTTAGCACACTTTCTCATGTCAAACTGACATTACATTTCGTTGAACTTAGCTAATAGAGATCACATGTGTAGAAGTACGATATGAACATGGCAAGCACTAAGGATCAAGCTTCACTTCATAACTCGTTAGAATAAGCACATGAAGGGTACACAAAAGACATAAGCTCATATATGGCTCACAAAAGACATGGCTTTTAGATTAGCAGAAGATTGACATGGATGCAACCTATTACACCGCCGTGGTTGGCTTAGCACACTTTCTCATGTCAAACTGACATTACATTTCGTTGAACTTAGCTAATAGAGATCACATGTGTAGAAGTATGATATGAACATGGCAAGCACTAAGGATCAAGCTTCACTTCATAACTCGTTAGAATAAGCTCATGAAGGGTACAACAAAGACAAAATCTCATGAAGGGCTTACAAAAGACATGGCTTTTAGATTAACAGAAGATTGACCTTGTTGCAACCTACTACACCACCCATAGTAGGCTTAGTACACTTTCTCATGTCAAACTGACATTTCATTGCGTTGAACTTAGCTAATAGAGATCACATCGAAGGAAGTATGATATGAACATGGACAACACTAAAGATCAAGCTTCATTTCATAACTCGTTAGAATAAGCGCATGAAGGGTACACAAAAGACATAAGCTCATATAGGTCTCACAAAAGACATGGCTTTTAGATTAGCAGAAGATTGACCTGGATGCAACCTATTACACCGCCGTGGTTGGCTTAGCACACTTTCTCATGTCAAACTGACATTACATTTCGTTGAACTTAGCTAATAGAGATCACATGGGTAGAAGTATGATATGAACATGGCAAGCACTAAGGATCAAGCTTCACTTCATAACTCGTTAGAATAAGCACATGAAGGGTACACAAAAGACATAAGCTCATATATGGCTCACAAAAGACATGGCTTTTAGATTAGGAGAAGATTGACATGGATGCAACCTATTACACCGCCGTGGTTGGCTTAGCACACTTTCTCATCTCAAACTGACATTAAATTTCGTTGAACTTAGCTAATAGAGATCACATGTGTAGAAGTATGATATGAACATGGCAAGCACTAAGGATCAAGCTTCACTTCATAACTCGTTAGAATAAGCTCATGAAGGGTACAACAAAGACAAAATCTCATGAAGGGCTTACAAAAGACATGGCTTTTAGATTAACAGAAGATTGACCTTGTTGCAACCTACTACACCACCCATAGTAGGCTTAGTACACTTTCTCATGTCAAACTGACATTTCATTGCGTTGAACTTAGCTAATAGAGATCACATCGAAGGAAGTATGATATGAACATGGACAACACTAAAGATCAAGCTTCATTTCATAACTCGTTAGAATAAGCGCATGAAGGGTACACAAAAGACATAAGCTCATATAGGTCTCACAAAAGACATGGCTTTTAGATTAGCAGAAGATTGACCTGGATGCAACCTATTACACCGCCGTGGTTGGCTTAGCACACTTTCTCATGTCAAACTGACATTACATTTCGTTGAACTTAGCTAATAGAGATCACATGTGTAGAAGTATGATATGAACATGGCAAGCACTAAGGATCAAGCTTCACTTCATAACTCGTTAGAATAAGCACATGAAGGGTACACAAAAGACATAAGCTCATATATGGCTCACAAAAGACATGGCTTTTAGATTAGCAGAAGATTGACATGGATGCAACCTATTACACCGCCGTGGTTGGCTTAGCACACTTTCTCATGTCAAACTGACATTACATTTCGTTGAACTTAGCTAATAGAGATCACATGTGTAGAAGTATGATATGAACATGGCAAGCACTAAGGATCAAACTTCACTTCATAACTCGTTAGAATAAGCTCATGAAGGGTACAACAAAGACAAAATCTCATGAAGGGCTTACAAAAGACATGGCTTTTAGATTAACAGAAGATTGACCTTGTTGCAACCTACTACACCACCCATAGTAGGCTTAGTACACTTTCTCATGTCAAACTGACATTTCATTGCGTTGAACTTAGCTAATAGAGATCACATCGAAGGAAGTATGATATGAACATGGACAACACTAAAGATCAAGCTTCATTTCATAACTCGTTAGAATAAGCGCATGAAGGGTACACAAAAGACATAAGCTCATATAGGGCTCACAAAAGACATGGCTTTTAGATTAGCAGAAGATTGACCTGGATGCAACCTATTACACCGCCGTGGTTGGCTTAGCACACTTTCTCATGTCAAACTGACATTACATTTCGTTGAACTTAGCTAATAGAGATCACATGGGTAGAAGTATGATATGAACATGGCAAGCACTAAGGATCAAGCTTCACTTCATAACTCGTTAGAATAAGCACATGAAGGGTACACAAAAGACATAAGCTCATATATGGCTCACAAAAGACATGGCTTTTAGATTAGGAGAAGATTGACATGGATGCAACCTATTACACCGCCGTGGTTGGCTTAGCACACTTTCTCATCTCAAACTGACATTAAATTTCGTTGAACTTAGCTAATAGAGATCACATGTGTAGAAGTATGATATGAACATGGCAAGCACTAAGGATCAAGCTTCACTTCATAACTCGTTAGAATAAGCTCATGAAGGGTACAACAAAGACAAAATCTCATGAAGGGCTTACAAAAGACATGGCTTTTAGATTAACAGAAGATTGACCTTGTTGCAACCTACTACACCACCCATAGTAGGCTTAGTACACTTTCTCATGTCAAACTGACATTTCATTGCGTTGAACTTAGCTAATAGAGATCACATCGAAGGAAGTATGATATGAACATGGACAACACTAAAGATCAAGCTTCATTTCATAACTCGTTAGAATAAGCGCATGAAGGGTACACAAAAGACATAAGCTCATATAGGTCTCACAAAAGACATGGCTTTTAGATTAGCAGAAGATTGACCTGGATGCAACCTATTACACCGCCGTGGTTGGCTTAGCACACTTTCTCATGTCAAACTGACATTACATTTCGTTGAACTTAGCTAATAGAGATCACATGTGTAGAAGTATGATATGAACATGGCAAGCACTAAGGATCAAGCTTCACTTCATAACTCGTTTGAATAAGCACATGAAGGGTACACAAAAGACATAAGCTCATATATGGCTCACAAAAGACATGGCTTTTAGATTAGCAGAAGATTGACATGGATGCAACCTATTACACCGCCGTGGTTGGCTTAGCACACTTTCTCATGTCAAACTGACATTACATTTCGTTGAACTTAGCTAATAGAGATCACATGTGTAGAAGTATGATATGAACATGGCAAGCACTAAGGATCAAGCTTCACTTCATAACTCGTTAGAATAAGCTCATGAAGGGTACAACAAAGATAAAATCTCATGAAGGGCTTACAAAAGACATGGCTTTTAGATTAACAGAAGATTGACCTTGTTGCAACCTACTACACCACCCATAGTAGGCTTAGTACACTTTCTCATGTCAAACTGACATTTCATTGCGTTGAACTTAGCTAATAGAGATCACATCGAAGGAAGTATGATATGAACATGGACAACACTAAAGATCAAGCTTCATTTCATAACTCGTTAGAATAAGCGCATGAAGGGTACACAAAAGACATAAGCTCATATAGGTCTCACAAAAGACATGGCTTTTAGATTAGCAGAAGATTGACCTGGATGCAACCTATTACACCGCCGTGGTTGGCTTAGCACACTTTCTCATGTCAAACTGACATTACATTTCGTTGAACTTAGCTAATAGAGATCACATGGGTAGAAGTATGATATGAACATGGCAAGCACTAAGGATCAAGCTTCACTTCATAACTCGTTAGAATAAGCACATGAAGGGTACACAAAAGACATAAGCTCATATATGGCTCACAAAAGACATGGCTTTTAGATTAGGAGAAGATTGACATGGATGCAACCTATTACACCGCCGTGGTTGGCTTAGCACTCTTTCTCATCTCAAACTGACATTAAATTTCGTTGAACTTAGCTAATAGAGATCACATGTGTAGAAGTATGATATGAACATGGCAAGCACTAAGGATCAAGCTTCACTTCATAACTCGTTAGAATAAGCTCATGAAGGGTACAACAAAGACAAAATCTCATGAAGGGCTTACAAAAGACATGGCTTTTAGATTAACAGAAGATTGACCTTGTTGCAACCTACTACACCACCCATAGTAGGCTTAGTACACTTTCTCATGTCAAACTGACATTTCATTGCGTTGAACTTAGCTAATAGAGATCACATCGAAGGAAGTATGATATGAACATGGACAACACTAAAGATCAAGCTTCATTTCATAACTCGTTAGAATAAGCGCATGAAGGGTACACAAAAGACATAAGCTCATATAGGTCTCACAAAAGACATGGCTTTTAGATTAGCAGAAGATTGACCTGGATGCAACCTATTACACCGCCGTGGTTGGCTTAGCACACTTTCTCATGTCAAACTGACATTACATTTCGTTGAACTTAGCTAATAGAGATCACATGTGTAGAAGTATGATATGAACATGGCAAGCACTAAGGATCAAGCTTCACTTCATAACTCGTTAGAATAAGCACATGAAGGGTACACAAAAGACATAAGCTCATATATGGCTCACAAAAGACATGGCTTTTAGATTAGCAGAAGATTGACATGGATGCAACCTATTACACCGCCGTGGTTGGCTTAGCACACTTTCTCATGTCAAACTGACATTACATTTCGTTGAACTTAGCTAATAGAGATCACATGTGTAGAAGTATGATATGAACATGGCAAGCACTAAGGATCAAGCTTCACTTCATAACTCGTTAGAATAAGCTCATGAAAGGTACAACAAAGACAAAATCTCATGAAGGGCTTACAAAAGACATGGCTTTTAGATTAACAGAAGATTGACCTTGTTGCAACCTACTACACCACCCATAGTAGGCTTACTACACTTTCTCATGTCAAACTGATATTTCATTGCGTTGAACTTAGCTAACAGAGATCACATGTGTAGAAGTATGATATAACATGGATAACACTAAAGATCAAGCATCACTTCATAACTCCTTAGAATAAGCTCATGAAGGGTACACCAAAGACATAAGCTCATATAGGTCTCACAAAAGACATGGCTTTTAGATTAGCAGAAGATTGACCGGGATGCAACCTATTACACCGCCGTGGTTGGCTTAGCATACTTTCTCATGTCAAACTGACATTACATTTCGTTGAACTTAGCTTATAGAGATCACATGTGTAGAAGTATGATATGAACATGGCAAGCACTAAGGATCAAGCTTCACTTCATAACTCGTTAGAATAAGCTCATGAAGGGTACAACAAAGACAAAAGCTCATGAAGGGCTTACAAAAGAAATGGCTTTTAGATTAACAGAAGATTGACCTTGTTGCAACCTACTACACCACCCATAGTAGGCTTAGTACACTTTCTCATGTCAAACTGACATTTCATTGCGTTGAACTTAGCTAATAGAGATCACATCGAAGGAAGTATGATATGAACATGGACAGTACTAAAGATCAAGCTTCATTTCATAACTCGTTAGAATAAGCGCATGAAGGGTACACAAAAGACATAAGCTCATATAGGGCTCACAAAAGACATGGCTTTTAGATTAGCAGAAGATTGACCTGGATGCAACCTATTACACCGCCGTGGTTGGCTTAGCACACTTTCTCATGTCAAACTGACATTACATTTCGTTGAACTTAGCTAATAGAAATCACATGTGTAGAAGTATGATATGAACATGGCAAGCACTAAGGATCAAGCTTCACTTCATAACTCGTTAGAATAAGCACATGAAGGGTACACAAAAGACATAAGCTCATATATGGCTCACAAAAGACATGGCTTTTAGATTAGCAGAAGATTGACATGGATGCAACCTATTACACCGCCGTGGTTGGCTTAGCACACTTTCTCATGTCAAACTGACATTACATTTCGTTGAACTTAGCTTATAGAGATCACATGTGTAGAAGTATGATATGAACATGGCAAGCACTAAGGATCAAGCTTCACTTCATAACTCGTTAGAATAAGCTCATGAAGGGTACAACAAAGACAAAATCTCATGAAGGACTTACAAAACACATGGCTTTTAGATTAACAGAAGATTGACCTTAATGCAACCTACTACACCACCCATAGTAGGCTTACTACACTTTCTCATGTCAAACTGACATTTCATTGCGTTGAACTTAGCTAACAGAGATCACATGTGTAGAAGTATGATATAACATGGATAACACTAAAGATCAAGCATCACTTCATAACTCCTTAGAATAAGCTCATGAAGGGTACACCAAAGACATAAGCTCATATAGGTCTCACAAAAGATATGGCTTTTAGATTAGCAGAAGATTGACCGGGATGCAACCTATTACACCGCCGTGGTTGTCTTAGCATACTTTCTCATGTCAAACTGACATTACATTTCGTTGAACTTAGCTAATAGAGATCACATGTGTAGAAGTATGATATGAACATGGCAAGCACTAAGGATCAAGCTTCACTTCATAACTCGTTAGAATAAGCTCATGAAGGGTACAACAAAGACAAAAGCTCATGAAGGGCTTACAAAAGAAATGGCTTTTAGAATAACAGAAGATTGACCTTGTTGCAACCTACTACACCACCCATAGTAGGCTTAGTACACTTTCTCATGTCAAACTGACATTTCATTGCGTTGAACTTAGCTAATAGAGATCACATCGAAGGAAGTATGATATGAACATGGACAGCACTAAAGATCAAGCTTCATTTCATAACTCGTTAGAATAAGCGCATGAAGGGTACACAAAAGACATAAGCTCATATAGGGCTCACAAAAGACATGGCTTTTAGATTAGCAGAAGATTGACCTGGATGCAACCTATTACACCGCCGTGGTTGGCTTAGCACACTTTCTCATGTCAAACTGACATTACATTTCGTTGAACTTAGCTAATAGAGATCACATGGGTAGAAGTATGATATGAACATGGCAAGCACTAAGGATCAAGCTTCACTTCATAACTCGTTAGAATAAGCACATGAAGGGTACACAAAAGACATAAGCTCATATATGGCTCACAAAAGACATGGCTTTTAGATTAGCAGAAGATTGACATGGATGCAACCTATTACACCGCCGTGGTTGGCTTAGCACACTTTCTCATGTCAAACTGACATTAAATTTCGTTGAACTTAGCTAATAGAGATCACATGTGTAGAAGTATGATATGAACATGGCAAGCACTAAGGATCAAGCTTCACTTCATAACTCGTTTGAATAAGCTCATGAAGGGTACAACAAAGACAAAATCTCATGAAGGGCTTACAAAAGACATGGCTTTTAGATTAACAGAAGATTGACCTTGTTGCAACCTACTACACCACCCATAGTAGGCTTAGTACACTTTCTCATGTCAAACTAACATTTCATTGCGTTGAACTTAGCTAATAGAGATCACATCGAAGGAAGTATGATATGAACATGGACAACACTAAAGATCAAGCTTCATTTCATAACTCGTTAGAATAAGCGCATGAAGGGTACACAAAAGACATAAGCTCATATAGGTCTCACAAAAGACATGGCTTTTAGATTAGCAGAAGATTGACCTGGATGCAACCTATTACACCGCCGTGGTTGGCTTAGCACACTTTCTCATGTCAAACTGACATTACATTTCGTTGAACTTAGCTAATAGAGATCACATGTGTAGAAGTATGATATGAACATGGCAAGCACTAAGGATCAAGCTTCACTTCATAACTCGTTAGAATAAGCTCATGAAGGGTACAACAAAGACAAAAGCTCATGAAGGGCTTACAAAAGAAATGGCTTTTAGATTAACAGAAGATTGACCTTGTTGTAACCTACTACACCACCCATAGTAGGCTTAGTACACTTTCTCATGTCAAACTGACATTTCATTGCGTTGAACTTAGCTAATAGAGATCACATCGAAGGAAGTATGATATGAACATGGACAGCACTAAAGATCAAGCTTCATTTCATAACTCGTTAGAATAAGCGCATTAAGGGTACACAAAAGACATAAGCTCATATAGGGCTCACAAAAGACATGGCTTTTAGATTAGCAGAAGATTGACCTGGATGCAACCTATTACACCGCCGTGGTTGGCTTAGCACACTTTCTCATGTCAAACTGACATTACATTTCGTTGAACTTAGCTAATAGAGATCACATGGGTAGAAGTATGATATGAACATGGCAAGCACTAAGGATCAAGCTTCACTTCATAACTCGTTAGAATAAGCACATGAAGGGTACACAAAAGACATAAGCTCATATATGGCTCACAAAAGACATGGCTTTTAGATTAGCAGAAGATTGACCTGGATGCAACCTATTACACCGCCGTGGTTGGCTTAGCACACTTTCTCATGTCAAACTGACATTACATTTCGTTGAACTTAGCTAATAGAGATCACATGTGTAGAAGTATGATATGAACATGGCAAGCACTAAGGATCAAGCTTCACTTCATAACTCGTTAGAATAAGCTCATGAAAGGTACAACAAAGACAAAATCTCATGAAGGGCTTACAAAAGACATGGCTTTTAGATTAACAGAAGATTGACCTTGTTGCAACCTAATACACCACCCATAGTAGGCTTACTACACTTTCTCATGTCAAACTGACATTTCATTGCGTTGAACTTAGCTAACAGAGATCACATGTGTAGAAGTATGATATAACATGGATAACACTAAAGATCAAGCATCACTTCATAACTCCTTAGAATAAGCTCATGAAGGGTACACCAAAGACATAAGCTCATATAGGTCTCACAAAAGACATGGCTTTTAGATTAGCAGAAGATTGACCGGGATGCAACCTATTACACCGCCGTGGTTGGCTTAGCATACTTTCTCATGTCAAACTGACATTACATTTCGTTGAACTTAGCTAATAGAGATCACATGTGTAGAAGTATGATATGAACATGGCAAGCACTAAGGATCAAGCTTCACTTCATAACTCGTTAGAATAAGCTCATGAAGGGTACAACAAAGACAAAAGCTCATGAAGGGCTACAAAAGAAATAGGTTTTAGATTAACAGAAGATTGACCTTGTTGCAACCTACTACACCACCCATAGTAGACTTAGTACACTTTCTCATGTCAAACTGACATTTCATTGCGTTGAACTTAGCTAATAGAGATCACATCGAAGGAAGTATGATATGAACATGGACAGCACTAAAGATCAAGCTTCATTTCATAACTCGTTAGAATAAGCGCATGAAGGGTACACAAAAGACATAAGCTCATATATGGCTCACAAAAGACATGGCTTTTAGATTAGCAGAAGATTGACCTGGATGCAACCTATTACATCGCCGTGGTTGGCTTAGCACACTTTCTCATGTCAAACTAACATTACATTTCGTTGAACTTAGCTAATAGAGATCACATGTGTAGAAGTATGATATGAACATGGCAAGCACTAAGGATCAAGCTTCACTTCATAACTCGTTAGAATAAGCTCATGAAGGGTACAACAAAGACAAAAGCTCATGAAGGGCTTACAAAAGAAATGGCTCTTAGATTAACAGAAGATTGACATGGATGCAACCTATTACACCGCCGTGGTTGGCTTAGCACACTTTCTCATGTCAAACTGACATTACATTTCGTTGAACTTAGCTAATAGAGATCACATGTGTAGAAGTATGATATGAACATGGCAAGCACTAAGGATCAAGCTTCACTTCATAACTCGTTAGAATAAGCTCATGAAGGGTACAACAAAGACAAAATCTCATGAAGGGCTTACAAAAGACATGGCTTTTAGATTAACAGAAGATTGACCTTGTTGCAACCTACTACACCACCCATAGTAGGCTTAGTACACTTTCTCATGTCAAACTGACATTTCATTGCGTTGAATTTAGCTAATAGAGATCACATCGAAGGAAGTATGATATGAACATGGACAACACTAAAGATCAAGCTTCATTTCATAACTCGTTAGAATAAGCGCATGAAGGGTACACAAAAGACATAAGCTCATATAGGTCTCACAAAAGACATGGCTTTTAGATTAGCAGAAGATTGACCTGGATGCAACCTATTACACCGCCGTGGTTGGCTTAGCACACTTTCTCATGTCAAACTGACATTACATTTCGTTGAACTTAGCTAATAGAGATCACATGTGTAGAAGTATGATATGAACATGGCAAGCACTAAGGATCAAGCTTCACTTCATAACTCGTTAGAATAAGCACATGAAGGGTACACAAAAGACATAAGCTCATATATGGCTCACAAAAGACATGGCTTTTAGATTAGCAGAAGATTGACATGGATGCAACCTATTACACCGCCGTGGTTGGCTTAGCACACTTTCTCATGTCAAACTGACATTACATTTCGTTGAACTTAGCTAATAGAGATCACATGTGTAGAAGTATGATATGAACATGGCAAGCACTAAGGATCAAGCTTCACTTCATAACTCGTTAGAATAAGCTCATGAAAGGTACAACAAAGACAAAATCTCATGAAGGGCTTACAAAAGACATGGCTTTTAGATTAACAGAAGATTGACCTTGTTGCAACCTACTACACCACCCATAGTAGGCTTACTACACTTTCTCATGTCAAACTGACATTTCATTGGGTTGAACTTAGCCAACAGAGATCACATGTGTAGAAGTATGATATAACATGGATAACACTAAAGATCAAGCATCACTTCATAACTCCTTAGAATAAGCTCATGAAGGGTACACCAAAGACATAAGCTCATATAGGTCTCACAAAAGACATGGCTTTTAGATTAGCAGAAGATTGACTGAGATGCAACCTATTACACCGCCGTGGTTGGCTTAGCATACTTTCTCATGTCAAACTGACATTACATTTCGTTGAACTTAGCTAATAGAGATCACATGTGTAGAAGTATGATATGAACATGGCAAGCACTAAGGATCAAGCTTCACTTCATAACTCGTTAGAATAAGCTCATGAAGGGTACAACAAAGACAAAAGCTCATGAAGGGCTACAAAAGAAATAGCCTTTAGATTAACAGAAGATTGACCTTGTTGCAACCTACTACACCACCCATAGTAGACTTAGTACACTTTCTCATGTCAAACTGACATTTCATTGCGTTGAACTTAGCTAATAGAGATCACATCGAAGGAAGTATGATATGAACATGGACAGCACTAAAGATCAAGCTTCATTTCATAACTCGTTAGAATAAGCGCATGAAGGGTACACAAAAGACATAAGCTCATATATGGCTCACAAAAGACATGGCTTTTAGATTAGTAGAAGATTGACATGGATGCAACCTATTACACCGCCGTGGTTGGCTTAGCACACTTTCTCATGTCAAACTGACATTACATTTCGTTGAACTTAGCTAATAGATATCACATGTGTAGAAGTATGATATGAACATGGCAAGCACTAAGGATCAAGCTTCACTTCATAACTCGTTAGAATAAGCTCATGAAGGGTACAACAAAGACAAAATCTCATGAAAGGCTTACAAAAGACATGGCTTTTAGATTAACAGAAGATTGACCTTGTTGCAACCTACTACACCACCCATAGTAGGCTTACTACACTTTCTCATGTCAAACTAACATTTCATTGCGTTGAACTTAGCTAACAGAGATCACATGTGTAGAAGTATGATATAACATGGATAACACTAAAGATCAAGCATCACTTCATAACTCCTTAGAATAAGCTCATGAAGGGTACACCAAAGACATAAGCTCATATAGGTCTCACAAAAGACATGGCTTTTAGATTAGCAGAAGATTGACCGGGATGCAACCTATTACACCGCCGTGGTTGGCTTAGCATACTTTCTCATGTCAAACTGACATTACATTTCGTTGAACTTAGCTAATAGAGATCACATGTGTAGAAGTATGATATGAACATGGCAAGCACTAAGGATCAAGCTTCACTTCATAACTCGTTAGAATAAGCTCATGAAGGGTACAACAAAGACAAAAGCTCATGAAGGGCTACAAAAGAAATAGGTTTTAGATTAACAGAAGATTGACCTTGTTGCAACCTACTACACCACCCATAGTAGACTTAGTACACTTTCTCATGTCAAACTGACATTTCATTGCGTTGAACTTAGCTAATAGAGATCACATCGAAGGAAGTATGATATGAACATGGACAGCACTAAAGATCAAGCTTCATTTCATAACTCGTTAGAATAAGCGCATGAAGGGTACACAAAAGACATAAGCTCATATATGGCTCACAAAAGACATGGCTTTTAGATTAGCAGAAGATTGACCTGGATGCAACCTATTACATCGCCGTGGTTGGCTTAGCACACTTTCTCATGTCAAACTAACATTACATTTCGTTGAACTTAGCTAATAGAGATCACATGTGTAGAAGTATGATATGAATATGGCAAGCACTAAGGATCAAGCTTCACTTCATAACTCGTTAGAATAAGCTCATGAAGGGTACAACAAAGACAAAAGCTCATGAAGGGCTTACAAAAGAAATGGCTCTTAGATTAACAGAAGATTGACATGGATGCAACCTATTACACCGCCGTGGTTGGCTTAGCACACTTTCTCATGTCAAACTGACATTACATTTCGTTGAACTTAGCTAATAGAGATCACATGTGTAGAAGTATGATATGAACATGGCAAGCACTAAGGATCAAGCTTCACTTC
Organism: Lepidium didymum; assembly: GCA_963920545.1. Taxonomy (NCBI): domain Eukaryota; kingdom Viridiplantae; phylum Streptophyta; class Magnoliopsida; order Brassicales; family Brassicaceae; genus Lepidium; species Lepidium didymum. Next base: position 11,690,397 of record OY986981.1, on the reverse strand, counting down.
ATAACTCGTTAGAATAAGCTCATGAAGGGTACAACAAAGACAAAATCTCATGAAGGGCTTACAAAAGACATGGCTTTTAGATTAACAGAAGATTGACCTTGTTGCAACCTACTACACCACCCATAGTAGGCTTAGTACACTTTCTCATGTCAAACTGACATTTCATTGCGTTGAATTTAGCTAATAGAGATCACATCGAAGGAAGTATGATATGAACATGGACAACACTAAAGATCAAGCTTCATTTCATAACTCGTTAGAATAAGCGCATGAAGGGTACACAAAAGACATAAGCTCATATAGGTCTCACAAAAGACATGGCTTTTAGATTAGCAGAAGATTGACCTGGATGCAACCTATTACACCGCCGTGGTTGGCTTAGCACACTTTCTCATGTCAAACTGACATTACATTTCGTTGAACTTAGCTAATAGAGATCACATGTGTAGAAGTATGATATGAACATGGCAAGCACTAAGGATCAAGCTTCACTTCATAACTCGTTAGAATAAGCACATGAAGGGTACACAAAAGACATAAGCTCATATATGGCTCACAAAAGACATGGCTTTTAGATTAGCAGAAGATTGACATGGATGCAACCTATTACACCGCCGTGGTTGGCTTAGCACACTTTCTCATGTCAAACTGACATTACATTTCGTTGAACTTAGCTAATAGAGATCACATGTGTAGAAGTATGATATGAACATGGCAAGCACTAAGGATCAAGCTTCACTTCATAACTCGTTAGAATAAGCTCATGAAAGGTACAACAAAGACAAAATCTCATGAAGGGCTTACAAAAGACATGGCTTTTAGATTAACAGAAGATTGACCTTGTTGCAACCTACTACACCACCCATAGTAGGCTTACTACACTTTCTCATGTCAAACTGACATTTCATTGCGTTGAACTTAGCCAACAGAGATCACATGTGTAGAAGTATGATATAACATGGATAACACTAAAGATCAAGCATCACTTCATAACTCCTTAGAATAAGCTCATGAAGGGTACACCAAAGACATAAGCTCATATAGGTCTCACAAAAGACATGGCTTTTAGATTAGCAGAAGATTGACCGGGATGCAACCTATTACACCGCCGTGGTTGGCTTAGCATACTTTCTCATGTCAAACTGACATTACATTTCGTTGAACTTAGCTAATAGAGATCACATGTGTAGAAGTATGATATGAACATGGCAAGCACTAAGGATCAAGCTTCACTTCATAACTCGTTAGAATAAGCTCATGAAGGGTACAACAAAGACAAAAGCTCATGAAGGGCTACAAAAGAAATAGCCTTTAGATTAACAGAAGATTGACCTTGTTGCAACCTACTACACCACCCATAGTAGACTTAGTACACTTTCTCATGTCAAACTGACATTTCATTGCGTTGAACTTAGCTAATAGAGATCACATCGAAGGAAGTATGATATGAACATGGACAGCACTAAAGATCAAGCTTCATTTCATAACTCGTTAGAATAAGCGCATGAAGGGTACACAAAAGACATAAGCTCATATATGGCTCACAAAAGACATGGCTTTTAGATTAGTAGAAGATTGACATGGATGCAACCTATTACACCGCCGTGGTTGGCTTAGCACACTTTCTCATGTCAAACTGACATTACATTTCGTTGAACTTAGCTAATAGATATCACATGTGTAGAAGTATGATATGAACATGGCAAGCACTAAGGATCAAGCTTCACTTCATAACTCGTTAGAATAAGCTCATGAAGGGTACAACAAAGACAAAATCTCATGAAAGGCTTACAAAAGACATGGCTTTTAGATTAACAGAAGATTGACCTTGTTGCAACCTACTACACCACCCATAGTAGGCTTACTACACTTTCTCATGTCAAACTAACATTTCATTGCGTTGAACTTAGCTAACTGAGATCACATGTGTAGAAGTATGATATAACATGGATAACACTAAAGATCAAGCATCACTTCATAACTCCTTAGAATAAGCTCATGAAGGGTACACCAAAGACATAAGCTCATATAGGTCTCACAAAAGACATGGCTTTTAGATTAGCAGAAGATTGACCGGGATGCAACCTATTACACCGCCGTGGTTGGCTTAGCATACTTTCTCATGTCAAACTGACATTACATTTCGTTGAACTTAGCTAATAGAGATCACATGTGTAGAAGTATGATATGAACATGGCAAGCACTAAGGATCAAGCTTCACTTCATAACTCGTTAGAATAAGCTCATGAAGGGTACAACAAAGACAAAAGCTCATGAAGGGCTACAAAAGAAATAGGTTTTAGATTAACAGAAGATTGACCTTGTTGCAACCTACTACACCACCCATAGTAGACTTAGTACACTTTCTCATGTCAAACTGACATTTCATTGCGTTGAACTTAGCTAATAGAGATCACATCGAAGGAAGTATGATATGAACATGGACAGCACTAAAGATCAAGCTTCATTTCATAACTCGTTAGAATAAGCGCATGAAGGGTACACAAAAGACATAAGCTCATATATGGCTCACAAAAGACATGGCTTTTAGATTAGCAGAAGATTTACCTGGATGCAACCTATTACATCGCCGTGGTTGGCTTAGCACACTTTCTCATGTCAAACTAACATTACATTTCGTTGAACTTAGCTAATAGAGATCACATGTGTAGAAGTATGATATGAATATGGCAAGCACTAAGGATCAAGCTTCACTTCATAACTCGTTAGAATAAGCTCATGAAGGGTACAACAAAGACAAAAGCTCATGAAGGGCTTACAAAAGAAATGGCTCTTAGATTAACAGAAGATTGACATGGATGCAACCTATTACACCGCCGTGGTTGGCTTAGCACACTTTCTCATGTCAAACTGACATTACATTTCGTTGAACTTAGCTAATAGAGATCACATGTGTAGAAGTATGATATGAACATGGCAAGCACTAAGGATCAAGCTTCACTTCATAACTCGTTAGAATAAGCTCATGAAGGGTACAACAAAGACAAAATCTCATGAAGGGCTTACAAAAGACATGGCTTTTAGATTAACAGAAGATTGACCTTGTTGCAACCTACTACACCACCCATAGTAGGCTTAGTACACTTTCTCATGTCAAACTGACATTTCATTGCGTTGAATTTAGCTAATAGAGATCACATCGAAGGAAGTATGATATGAACATGGACAACACTAAAGATCAAGCTTCATTTCATAACTCGTTAGAATAAGCGCATGAAGGGTACACAAAAGACATAAGCTCATATAGGTCTCACAAAAGACATGGCTTTTAGATTAGCAGAAGATTGACCTGGATGCAACCTATTACACCGCCGTGGTTGGCTTAGCACACTTTCTCATGTCAAACTGACATTACATTTCGTTGAACTTAGCTAATAGAGATCACATGTGTAGAAGTATGATATGAACATGGCAAGCACTAAGGATCAAGCTTCACTTCATAACTCGTTAGAATAAGCACATGAAGGGTACACAAAAGACATAAGCTCATATATGGCTCACAAAAGACATGGCTTTTAGATTAGCAGAAGATTGACATGGATGCAACCTATTACACCGCCGTGGTTGGCTTAGCACACTTTCTCATGTCAAACTGACATTACATTTCGTTGAACTTAGCTAATAGAGATCACATGTGTAGAAGTATGATATGAACATGGCAAGCACTAAGGATCAAGCTTCACTTCATAACTCGTTAGAATAAGCTCATGAAGGGTACAACAAAGACAAAATCTCATGAAGGGCTTACAAAAGACATGGCTTTTAGATTAACAGAAGATTGACCTTGTTGCAACCTACTACACCACCCATAGTAGGCTTAGTACACTTTCTCATGTCAAACTGACATTTCATTGCGTTGAATTTAGCTAATAGAGATCACATCGAAGGAAGTATGATATGAACATGGACAACACTAAAGATCAAGCTTCATTTCATAACTCGTTAGAATATGCGCATGAAGGGTACACAAAAGACATAAGCTCATATAGGTCTCACAAAAGACATGGCTTTTAGATTAGCAGAAGATTGACCTGGATGCAACCTATTACACCGCCGTGGTTGGCTTAGCACACTTTCTCATGTCAAACTGACATTACATTTCGTTGAACTTAGCTAATAGAGATCACATGTGTAGAAGTATGATATGAACATGGCAAGCACTAAGGATCAAGCTTCACTTCATAACTCGTTAGAATAAGCACATGAAGGGTACACAAAAGACATAAGCTCATATATGGCTCACAAAAGACATGGCTTTTAGATTAGCAGAAGATTGACATGGATGCAACCTATTACACCGCCGTGGTTGGCTTAGCACACTTTCTCATGTCAAACTGACATTACATTTCGTTGAACTTAGCTAATAGAGATCACATGTGTAGAAGTATGATATGAACATGGCAAGCACTAAGGATCAAGCTTCACTTCATAACTCGTTAGAATAAGCTCATGAAAGGTACAACAAACACAAAATCTCATGAAGGGCTTACAAAAGACATGGCTTTTAGATTAACAGAAGATTGACCTTGTTGCAACCTACTACACCACCCATAGTAGGCTTACTACACTTTCTCATGTCAAACTGACATTTCATTGCGTTGAACTTAGCCAACAGAGATCACATGTGTAGAAGTATGATATAACATGGATAACACTAAAGATCAAGCATCACTTCATAACTCCTTAGAATAAGCTCATGAAGGGTACACCAAAGACATAAGCTCATATAGGTCTCACAAAAGACATGGCTTTTAGATTAGCAGAAGATTGACCGGGATGCAACCTATTACACCGCCGTGGTTGGCTTAGCATACTTTCTCATGTCAAACTGACATTACATTTCGTTGAACTTAGCTAATAGAGATCACATGTGTAGAAGTATGATATGAACATGGCAAGCACTAAGGATCAAGCTTCACTTCATAACTCGTTAGAATAAGCTCATGAAGGGTACAACAAAGACAAAAGCTCATGAAGGGCTACAAAAGAAATAGCTTTTAGATTAACAGAAGATTGACCTTGTTGCAACCTACTACACCACCCATAGTAGACTTAGTACACTTTCTCATGTCAAACTGACATTTCATTGCGTTGAACTTAGCTAATAGAGATCACATCGAAGGAAGTATGATATGAACATGGACAGCACTAAAGATCAAGCTTCATTTCATAACTCGTTAGAATAAGCGCATGAAGGGTACACAAAAGACATAAGCTCATATATGGCTCACAAAAGACATGGCTTTTAGATTAGTAGAAGATTGACATGGATGCAACCTATTACACCGCCGTGGTTGGCTTAGCACACTTTCTCATGTCAAACTGACATTACATTTCGTTGAACTTAGCTAATAGATATCACATGTGTAGAAGTATGATATGAACATGGCAAGCACTAAGGATCAAGCTTCACTTCATAACTCGTTAGAATAAGCTCATGAAGGGTACAACAAAGACAAAATCTCATGAAAGGCTTACAAAAGACATGGCTTTTAGATTAACAGAAGATTGACCTTGTTGCAACCTACTACACCACCCATAGTAGGCTTACTACACTTTCTCATGTCAAACTAACATTTCATTGCGTTGAACTTAGCTAACAGAGATCACATGTGTAGAAGTATGATATAACATGGATAACACTAAAGATCAAGCATCACTTCATAACTCCTTAGAATAAGCTCATGAAGGGTACACCAAAGACATAAGCTCATATAGGTCTCACAAAAGACATGGCTTTTAGATTAGCAGAAGATTGACATGGATGCAACCTATTACACCGCCGTGGTTGGCTTAGCACACTTTCTCATGTCAAACTGACATTACATTTCGTTGAACTTAGCTAATAGAGATCACATGTGTAGAAGTATGATATGAACATGGCAAGCACTAAGGATCAAGCTTCACTTCATAACTCGTTAGAATAAGCTCATGAAGGGTACAACAAAGACAAAAGCTCATGAAGGGCTTACAAAAGAAATGGCTTTTAGATTAACAGAAGATTGACCTTGTTGCAACCTACTACACCACCCATAGTAGGCTTAGCACACTTTCTCATGTCAAAGTGACATTTCATTGCGTTGAACTTAGCTAATAGAGATCACATCAAAGGAAGTATGATATGAACATGGACAGCACTAAAGATCAAGCTACATTTCATAACTCGTTAGAATAAGCGCATGACGGGTACACAAAAGACATAAGCTCATATAGGGCTCACAAAAGACATGGCTTTTAGATTAGCAGAAGATTGACCTGGATGCAACCTATTACATGGCCGTGGTTGGCTTAGCACACTTTCTCATGTCAAACTGACATTACATTTCGTTGAACTTAGCTAATAGAGATCACATGTGTAGAAGTATGATATGAACATGGCAAGCACTAAGGATCAAGCTTCACTTCATAACTCGTTAGAATAAGCTCATGAAGGGTACAACAAAGACAAAAGCTCATGAAGGGCTGACAAAAGAAATGGCTTTTAGATTAACAGAAGATTGACTTTGGTGCAACCTACTACACCACCCATGTAGGCTTACTACACTTTCTCATGTCAAACTGACATTTCATTGCGTTGAACTTAGCTAACAGAGATCACATGTGTAGAAGTATGATATAACATGGATAACACTAAAGATCAAGCATCACTTCATAACTCCTTAGAATAAGCTCATGAAGGGTACACCAAAGACATAAGCTCATATAGGTCTCACAAAAGACATGGCTTTTAGATTAGCAGAAGATTGACCGGGATGCAACCTATTACACCGCCGTGGTTGTCTTAGCATACTTTCTCATGTCAAACTGACATTACATTTCGTTGAACTTAGCTAATAGAGATCACATGTGTAGAAGTATGATATGAACATGGCAAGCACTAAGGATCAAGCTTCACTTCATAACTCGTTAGAATAAGCTCATGAAGGGTACAACAAAGACAAAAGCTCATGAAGGGCTTACAAAAGAAATGGCTTTTAGATTAACAGAAGATTGACCTTGTTGCAACCTACTACACCACCCATAGTAGGCTTAGCACACTTTCTCATGTCAAAGTGACATTTCATTGCGTTGAACTTAGCTAATAGAGATCACATCAAAGGAAGTATGATATGAACATGGACAGCACTAAAGATCAAGCTACATTTCATAACTCGTTAGAATAAGCGCATGACGGGTACACAAAAGACATAAGCTCATATATGGCTCACAAAAGACATGGCTTTTAGATTAGGAGAAGATTGACATGGATGCAACCTATTACACCGCCGTGGTTGGCTTAGCACACTTTCTCATCTCAAACTGACATTACATTTCGTTGAACTTAGCTAATAGAGATCACATGTGTAGAAGTATGATATGAACATGGCAAGCACTAAGGATCAAGCTTCACTTCATAACTCGTTAGAATAAGCTCATGAAGGGTACAACAAAGACAAAAGCTCATGAAGGGCTTACAAAAGAAATGGCTTTTAGATTAACAGAAGATTGACCTTGTTGAAACCTACTACACCACCCATAGTAGGCTTAGCACACTTTCTCATGTCAAACTGACATTTCATTGCGTTGAACTTAGCTAATAGAGATCACATCAAAGGAAGTATGATATGAACATGGACAGCACTAAAGATCAAGCTACATTTCATAACTCGTTAGAATAAGCGCATGAAGGGTACACAAAAGACATAAGCTCATATAGGGCTCACAAAAGACATGGCTTTTAGATTAGCAGAAGATTGACCTGGATGCAACCTATTACATCGCCGTGGTTGGCTTAGCACACTTTCTCATGTCAAACTGACATTACATTTCGTTGAACTTAGCTAATAGAGATCACATGTGTAGAAGTATGATATGAACATGGCAAGCACTAAGGATCAAGCTTCACTTCATAACTCGTTAGAATAAGCTCATGAAGGGTACAACAAAGACAAAAGCTCATGAAGGGCTTACAAAAGAAATGGCTTTTAGATTAACAGAAGATTGACTTTGGTGCAACCTACTACACCACCCATGTAGGCTTAGCATACTTTCTCATGTCAAACTGACATTACATTTCGTTGAACTTAGCTAATAGAGATCACATCGAAGGAAGTATGATATGAACATGGACAGCACTAAAGATCAAGCTTCATTTCATAACTCGTTAGACTAAGCGCATGAAGGGTACACAAAAGACATAAGCTCATATGGGGCTCACAAAAGACATGGCTTTTAGATTAGCAGAAGATTGACCTGGATGCAACCTATTACACCCGCCGTGGTTGGCTTAGCACACTTTCTCATGTCAAACTGACATTACATTTCGTTGAACTTAGCTAATAGAGATCACATGTGTAGAAGTATGATATGAACATGGCAAGCACTAAGGATCAAGCTTCACTTCATAACTCGTTAGAATAAGCACATGAAGGGTACACAAAAGACATAAGCTCATATATGGCTCACAAAAGACATGGCTTTTAGATTAGCAGAAGATTGACATGGATGCAACCTATTACACCGCCGTGGTTGGCTTAGCATACTTTCTCATGTCAAACTGACATTACATTTCGTTGAACTTAGCTAATAGAGATCACATGTGTAGAAATATGATATGAACATGGCAAGCACTAAGGATCAAGCTTCACTTCATAACTCGTTAGAATAAGCTCATGAAGGGTACAACAAAGACAATAGCTCATGAAGGGCTACAAAACAAATAGCTTTTAGATTAACAGAAGATTGACCTTGTTGCAACCTACTACACCACCCATAGTAGACTTAGTACACTTTCTCATGTCAAACTGACATTTCATTGCGTTGAACTTAGCTAATAGAGATCACATCGAAGGAAGTATGATATGAACATGGACAGCACTAAAGATCAAGCTTCATTTCATAACTCGTTAGAATAAGCGCATGAAGGGTACACAAAAGACATAAGCTCATATATGGCTCACAAAAGACATGGCTTTTAGATTAGTAGAAGATTGACATGGATGCAACCTATTACACCGCCGTGGTTGGCTTAGCACACTTTCTCATGTCAAACTGACATTACATTTCGTTGAACTTAGCTAATAGATATCACATGTGTAGAAGTATGATATGAACATGGCAAGCACTAAGGATCAAGCTTCACTTCATAACTCGTTAGAATAAGCTCATGAAGGGTACAACAAAGACAAAATCTCATGAAAGGCTTACAAAAGACATGGCTTTTAGATTAACAGAAGATTGACCTTGTTGCAACCTACTACACCACCCATAGTAGGCTTACTACACTTTCTCATGTCAAACTGACATTTCATTGCGTTGAACTTAGCTAACAGAGATCACATGTGTAGAAGTATGATATAACATGGATAACACTAAAGATCAAGCATCACTTCATAACTCCTTAGAATAAGCTCATGAAGGGTACACCAAAGACATAAGCTCATATAGGTCTCACAAAAGACATGGCTTTTAGATTAGCAGAAGATTGACCGGGATGCAACCTATTACACCGCCGTAGTTGGCTTAGCATACTTTCTCATGTCAAACTGACATTACATTTCGTTGAACTTAGCTAATAGAGATCACATGTGTAGAAGTATGATATGAACATGGCAAGCACTAAGGATCAAGCTTCACTTCATAACTCGTTAGAATAAGCTCATGAAGGGTACAACAAAGACAAAAGCTCATGAAGGGCTTACAAAAGAAATGGCTTTTAGATTAACAGAAGATTGACCTTGTTGCAACCTACTACACCACCCATAGTAGGCTTAGCACACTTTCTCATGTCAAAGTGACATTTCATTGCGTTGAACTTAGCTAATAGAGATCACATCAAAGGAAGTATGATATGAACATGGACAGCACTAAAGATCAAGCTACATTTCATAACTCGTTAGAATAAGCGCATCAAGGGTACACAAAAGACATAAGCTCATATAGGGCTCACAAAAGACATTGCTTTTAGATTAGCAGAAGATTGACCTGGATGCAACCTATTACATCGCCGTGGTTGGCTTAGCACACTTTCTCATGTCAAACTGACATTACATTTCGTTGAACTTAGCTAATAGAGATCACATGTGTAGAAGTATGATATGAACATGGCAAGCACTAAGGATCAAGCTTCACTTCATAACTCGTTAGAATAAGCTCATGAAGGGTACAACAAAGACAAAATCTCATGAAGGGCTTACAAAAGACATGGCTTTTAGATTAACAGAAGATTGACCTTGTTGCAACCTACTACACCACCCATAGTAGGCTTACTACACTTTCTCATGTCAAACTGACATTTCATTGCTTTGAACTTATCTAACAGAGATCACATGTGTAGAAGTATGATATAACATGGATAACACTAAAGATCAAGCATCACTTCATAATTCCTTAGAATAAGCTCATGAAGGGTACACCAAAGACATATGCTCATATATGTCTCACAAAAGACATGGCTTTTAGATTAGCAGAAGATTGACCGGGATGCAACCTATTACACCGCCGTGGTTGGCTTAGTATACTTTCTCATGTCAAACTGACATTACATTTCGTTGAACTTAGCTAATAGAGATCACATGTGTAGAAGTATGATATGAACATGGCAAGCACTAAGGATCAAGCTTCACTTCATAACTCGTTAGAATAAGCTCATGAAGGGTACAACAAAGACAAAAGCTCATGAAGGGCTTACAAAAGAAATGGCTTTTAGATTAACAGAAGATTGACTTTGGTGCAACCTACTACACCACCCATGTAGGCTTAGCATACTTTCTCATGTCAAACTGACATTACATTTCGTTGAACTTAGCTAATAGAGATCACATCGAAGGAAGTATGATATGAACATGGACAACACTAAAGGTCAAGCTTCATTTCATAACTCGTTAGACTAAGCGCATGAAGGGTACACAAAAGACATAAGCTCATATGGGGCTCACAAAAGACATGGCTTTTAGATTAGCAGAAGATTGACCTGGATGCAACCTATTACACCGCCGTGGTTGGCTTAGCACACTTTCTCATGTCAAACTGACATTACATTTCGTTGAACTTAGCTAATAGAGATCACATGTGGCTTAGCACACTTTCTCATGTCAAACTGACATTTCATTGCGTTGAACTTAGCTAATAGAGATGACATCAAAGGAAGTATGATATGAACATGGACAGCACTAAAGATCAAGCTACATTTCATAACTCGTTAGAATAAGCGCATGAAGGGTACACAAAAGACATAAGCTCATATAGGGCTCACAAAAGACATGGCTTTTAGATTAGCAGAAGATTGACATGGATGCAACCTATTACACCGCCGTGGTTGGCTTAGCACACTTTCTCATGTCAAACTGACATTACATTTCGTTGAACTTAGCTAATAGAGATCACATGTGGCTTAGCACACTTTCTCATATCAAACTGACATTTCATTGCGTTGAACTTAGCTAATAGAGATCACATCAAAGGAAGTATGATATGAACATGGACAGCACTAAAGATCAAGCTACATTTCATAACTCGTTAGAATAAGCGCATGAAGGGTACACAAAAGACATAAGCTCATATAGGGCTCACAAAAGACATGGCTTTTAGATTAGCAGAAGATTGACCTGGATGCAACCTATTACATCGCCGTGGTTGGCTTAGCACACTTTCTCATGTCAAACTGACATTACATTTCGTTGAACTTAGCTAATAGAGATCACATGTGTAGAAGTATGATATGAACATGGCAAGCACTAACGATCAAGCTTCACTTCATAACTCGTTAGAATAAGCTCATGAAGGGTACAACAAAGACAAAAGCTCATGAAGGGCTTACAAAAGAAATGGCTTTTAGATTAACAGAAAATTGACTTTGGTGCAACCTACTACACCACCCATGTAGGCTTAGCATACTTTCTCATGTCAAACTGACATTACATTTCGTTGAACTTAGCTAATAGAGATCACATCGAAGGAAGTATGATATGAACATGGACAGCACTAAAGATCAAGCTTCATTTCATAACTCGTTAGACTAAGCGCATGAAGGGTACACAAAAGACATAAGCTCATATGGGGCTCACAAAAGACATGGCTTTTAGATTAGCAGAAGATTGACCTGGATGCAACCTATTACACCGCCGTGGTTGGCTTAGCACACTTTCTCATGTCAAACTGACATTACATTTCGTTGAACTTAGCTAATAGAGATCACATGTGTAGAAGTATGATATGAACATGGCAAGCACTAAGGATCAAGCTTCACTTCATAACTCGTTAGAATAAGCACATGAAGGGTACACAAAAGACATAAGCTCATATATGGCTCACAAAAGACATGGCTTTTAGATTAGCAGAAGATTGACCTGGATGCAACCTATTACATCTCCGTGGTTGGCTTAGCACACTTTCTCATGTCAAACTGACATTACATTTCGTTGAACTTAGCTAATAGAGATCACATGTGTAGAAGTATGATATGAACATGGCAAGCACTAAGGATCAAGCTTCACTTCATAACTCGTTAGAATAAGCTCATGAAGGGTACAACAAAGACAAAATCTCATGAAGGGCTTACAAAAGACATGGCTTTTAGATTAACAGAAGATTGACCTTGTTGCAACCTACTACACCACCCATAGTAGGCTTACTACACTTTCTCATGTCAAACTGACATTTCATTGCGTTGAACTTATCTAACAGAGATCACATGTGTAGAAGTATGATATAACATGGATAACACTAAAGATCAAGCATCACTTCATAATTCCTTAGAATAAGCTCATGAAGGGTACACCAAAGACATATGCTCATATATGTCTCACAAAAGACATGGCTTTTAGATTAGCAGAAGATTGACCGGGATGCAACCTATTACACCGCCGTGGTTGGCTTAGCATACTTTCTCATGTCAAACTGACATTACATTTCGTTGAACTTAGCTAATAGAGATCACATGTGTAGAAGTATGATATGAACATGGCAAGCACTAAGGATCAAGCTTCACTTCATAACTCGTTAGAATAACCTCATGAAGGGTACAACAAAGACAAAAGCTCATGAAGGGCTTACAAAAGAAATGGCTTTTAGATTAACAAAAGATTGACTTTGGTGCAACCTACTACACCACCCATGTAGGCTTAGCATACTTTCTCATGTCAAACTGACATTACATTTCGTTGAACTTAGCTAATAGAGATCACATCGAAGGAAGTATGATATGAACATGGACAACACTAAAGGTCAAGCTTCGTTTCATAACTCGTTAGACTAAGCGCATGAAGGGTACACAAAAGACATAAGCTCATATGGGGCTCACAAAAGACATGGCTTTTAGATTAGCAGAAGATTGACCTGGATGCAACCTATTACACCGCCGTGGTTGGCTTAGCACACTTTCTCATGTCAAACTGACATTACATTTCGTTGAACTTAGCTAATAGAGATCACATGTGGCTTAGCACACTTTCTCATGTCAAACTGACATTTCATTGCGTTGAACTTAGCTAATAGAGATCAAATCAAAGGAAGTATGATATGAACATGGACAGCACTAAAGATCAAGCTACATTTCATAACTCGTTAGAATAAGCGCATGAAGGGTACACAAAAGACATAAGCTCATATAGGGCTCACAAAAGACATGGCTTTTAGATTAGCAGAAGATTGACATGGATGCAACCTATTACACCGCCGTGGTTGGCTTAGCACACTTTCTCATGTCAAACTGACATTACATTTCGTTGAACTTAGCTAATAGAGATCACATGTGGCTTAGCACACTTTCTCATGTCAAACTGACATTTCATTGCGTTGAACTTAGCTAATAGAGATCACATCAAAGGAAGTATGATATGAACATGGACAACACTAAAGATCAAGCTACATTTCATAACTCGTTAGAATAAGCGCATGAAGGGTACACAAAAGACATAAGCTCATATAGGGCTCACAAAAGACATGGCTTTTAGATTAGCAGAAGATTGACCTGGATGCAACCTATTACATCGCCGTGGTTGGCTTAGCACACTTTCTCATGTCAAACTGACATTACATTTCGTTGAACTTAGCTAATAGAGATCACATGTGTAGAAGTATGATATGAACATGGCAAGCACTAACGATCAAGCTTCACTTCATAACTCGTTAGAATAAGCTCATGAAGGGTACAACAAAGACAAAAGCTCATGAAGGGCTTACAAAAGAAATGGCTTTTAGATTAACAGAAAATTGACTTTGGTGCAACCTACTACACCACCCATGTAGGCTTAGCATACTTTCTCATGTCAAACTGACATTACATTTCGTTGAACTTAGCTAATAGAGATCACATCGAAGGAAGTATGATATGAACATGGACAGCACTAAAGATCAAGCTTCATTTCATAACTCGTTAGACTAAGCGCATGAAGGGTACACAAAAGACATAAGCTCATATGGGGCTCACAAAAGACATGGCTTTTAGATTAGCAGAAGATTGACCTGGATGCAACCTATTACACCGCCGTGGTTGGCTTAGCACACTTTCTCATGTCAAACTGACATTACATTTCGTTGAACTTACCTAATAGAGATCACATGTGTAGAAGTATGATATGAACATGGCAAGCACTAAGGATCAAGCTTCACTTCATAACTCGTTAGAATAAGCACATGAAGGGTACACAAAAGACATAAGCTCATATATGGCTCACAAAAGACATGGCTTTTAAATTAGCAGAAGATTGACATGGATGCAACCTATTACACCGCCATGGTTGGCTTAGCATACTTTCTCATGTCAAACTGACATTACATTTCGTTGAACTTAGCTAATAGAGATCACATGTGTAGAAGTATGATATGAACATGGCAAGCACTAAGGATCAAGCTTCACTTCATAACTCGTTAGAATAAGCTCATGAAAGGTACAACAAAGACAAAATCTCATGAAGGGCTTACAAAAGACATGGCTTTTAGATTAACAGAAGATTGACCTTGTTGCAACCTACTACACCACCCATAGTAGGCTTACTACACTTTCTCATGTCAAACTGACATTTCATTGCGTTGAACTTAGCTAACAGAGATCACATGTGTAGAAGTATGATATAACATGGATAACACTAAAGATCAAGCATCACTTCATCACTCCTTAGAATAAGCTCATGAAGGGTACACCAAAGACATAAGATCATATAGGTCTCACAAAAGACATGGCTTTTAGATTAGCAGAAGATTGACCGGGATGCAACCTATTACACCGCCGTGGTTGGCTTAGCATACTTTCTCATGTCAAACTGACATTACATTTCGTTGAACTTAGCTAATAGAGATCACATGTGTAGAAGTATGATATGAACATGGCAAGCACTAAGGATCAAGCTTCACTTCATAACTCGTTAGAATAAGCTCATGAAAGGTACTACAAAGACAAAAGCTCATGAAGGGCTACAAAAGAAATGGCTTTTAGATTAACAGAAGATTGACCTTGTTGCAACCTACTACACCACCCATTGTAGGCTTATTACACTTTCTCATGTCAAACTGACATTTCATTGCGTTGAACTTAGCTAATAGAGATCACATCGAAGGAAGTATGATATGAACATGGACAGCACTAAAGATCAAGCTTCATTTCATAACTCGTTAGAATAAGCGCATGAAGGGTACACAAAAGACATAAGCTCATATATGGCTCACAAAAGACATGGCTTTTAGATTAGCAGAAGATTGACATGGATGCAACCTATTACACCGCCGTGGTTGGCTTAGCACACTTTCTCATGTCAAAATGACATTACATTTCGTTGAACTTAGCTAATAGAGATCACATGTGTAGAAGTATGATATGAACATGGCAATCACTAAGGATCAAGCTTCACTTCATAACTCGTTAGAATAAGCTCATGAAGGGTACAACAAAGACAAAATCTCATGAAGGGCTTACAAAAGACATGGCTTTTAGATTAACAGAAGATTGACCTTGTTGCAACGTACTACACCACCCATAGTAGGCTTACTACACTTTCTCATGTCAAACTAGCATTTCATTGCGTTGAACTTATCTAACAGAGATCACATGTGTAGAAGTATGATATAACATGGATAACACTAAAGATCAAGCATCACTTCATAACTCCTTAGAATAAGCTCATGAAGGGTACACCAAAGACATAAGCTCATATAGGTCTCACAAAAGACATGGCTTTTAGATTAGCAGAAGATTGACCGGGATGCAACCTATTACACCGCCGTGGTTGGCTTAGCATACTTTCTCATGTCAAACTGACATTACATTTCGTTGAACTTAGCTAATAGAGATCACATGTGTAGAAGTATGATATGAACATGGCAAGCACTAAGGATCAAGCTTCACTTCATAACTCGTTAGAATAAGCTCATGAAGGGTACAACAAAGACAAAAGCTCATGAAGGGCTTACAAAAGAAATGGCTTTTAGATTAACAGAAGATTGACCTTGTTGCAACCTACTACACCACCCATAGTAGGCTTAGCACACTTTCTCATGTCAAACTGACATTTCATTGCGTTGAACTTAGCTAATAGAGATCACATCAAAGGAAGTATGATATGAACATGGACAGCACTAAAGATCAAGCTACATTTCATAACTCGTTAGAATAAGCGCATGAAGGGTACACAAAAGACATAAGCTCATATAGGGCTCACAAAAGACATGGCTTTTAGATTAGCAGAAGATTGACCTGGATGCAACCTATTACATCGCCGTGGTTGGCTTAGCACACTTTCTCATGTCAATCTGACATTACATTTCGTTGAACTTAGCTAATAGAGATCACATGTGTAGAAGTATGATATGAACATGGCAAGCACTAAGGATCAAGCTTCACTTCATAACTCGTTAGAATAAGCTCATGAAGGGTACAACAAAGACAAAAGCTCATGAAGGGCTTACAAAAGAAATGGCTTTTAGATTAACAGAAGATTGACTTTGGTGCAACCTACTACACCACCCATGTAGGCTTAGCATACTTTCTCATGTCAAACTGACATTACATTAAGTTGAACTTAGCTAATAGAGATCACATCGAAGGAAGTATGATATGAACATGGACAGCACTAAAGATCAAGCTTCATTTCATAACTCGTTAGACTAAGCGCATGAAGGGTACACAAAAGACATAAGCTCATATGGGGCTCACAAAAGACATGGCTTTTAGATTAGCAGAAGATTGACCTGGATGCAACCTATTACACCGCCGTGGTTGGCTTAGCACACTTTCTCATGTCAAACTGACATTACATTTCGTTGAACTTAGCTAATAGAGATCACATGTGTAGAAGTATGATATGAACATGGCAAGCACTAAGGATCAAGCTTCACTTCATAACTCGTTAGAATAAGCTCATGAAAGGTACAACAAAGACAAAATCTCATGAAGGGCTTACAAAAGAAATGGCTTTTAGATTAACAGAAGATAGACCTTGTTGCAACCTACTACACCACCCATAGTAGGCTTAGTACACTTTCTCATGTCAAACTGACATTTCATTGCGTTGAACTTAGCTAACAGAGATCACATGTGCAGAAGTATGATATAACATGGATAACACTAAAGATCAAGCATCACTTCATAACTCCTTAGAATAAGCTCATGAAGGGTACACCAAAGACATAAGCTCATATAGGTCTCACAAAAGACATGGCTTTTAGATTAGCAGAAGATTGACCGGGATGCAACCTATTACACCGCCGTGGTTGGCTTAGCATACTTTCTCATGTCAAACTGACATTACATTTCGTTGAACTTAACTAATAGAGATCACATGTGTAGAAGTATGATATGAACATGGCAAGCACTAAGGATCAAGCTTCACTTCATAACTCGTTAGAATAAGCTCATGAAGGGTACAACAAAGACAAAAGCTCATGAAGGGCTACAAAAGAAATGGCTTTTAGATTAACAGAAGATTGACCTTGTTGCAACCTACTACACCACCCATAGTAGGCTTAGCACACTTTCTCATGTCAAACTGACATTTCATTGCGTTGAACTTAGCTAATAGAGATCACATCGAAGGAAGTATGATATGAACATGGACAGCACTAAAGATCAAGATTCATTTCATAACTCGTTAGAATAAGCGCATGAAGGGTACACAAAAGACATAAGCTCATATATGGCTCACAAAAGACATGGCTTTTAGATTAGTAGAAGATTGACATGGATGCAACCTATTACACCGCCGTGGTTGGCTTAGCACACTTTCTCATGTCAAACTGACATTACATTTCGTTGAACTTAGCTAATAGATATCACATGTGTAGAAGTATGATATGAACATGGCAAGCACTAAGGATCAAGCTTCACTTCATAACTCGTTAGAATAAGCTCATGAAGGGTACAACAAAGACAAAATCTCATGAAAGGCTTACAAAAGACATGGCTTTTAGATTAACAGAAGATTGACCTTGTTGCAACCTACTACACCACCCATAGTAGGCTTACTACAC
Source organism: Lepidium didymum (assembly GCA_963920545.1). NCBI lineage: Eukaryota > Viridiplantae > Streptophyta > Magnoliopsida > Brassicales > Brassicaceae > Lepidium > Lepidium didymum. The sequence continues at coordinate 11,671,938 of OY986981.1, read as the reverse complement.
TTTCTCATGTCAAACTGACATTTCATTGTGTTGAACTTAGCTAACAGAGATCACATGTGTAGAAGTATGATATAACATGGATAACACTAAAGATCAAGCATCACTTCATAACTCCTTAGAATAAGCTCATGAAGGGTACACCAAAGACATAAGCTCATATAGGTCTCACAAAAGACATGGCTTTTAGATTAGCAGAAGATTGACCAGGATGCAACCTATTACACCGCCGTGGTTGGCTTAGCATACTTTCTCATGTCAAACTGACATTACATTTCGTTGAACTTAGCTAATAGAGATCACATGTGTAGAAGTATGATATGAACATGGCAAGCACTAAGGATCAAGCTTCACTTCATAACTCGTTACAATAAGCTCATAAAGGGTACAACAAAGACAAAAGCTCATGAAGGGCTTACAAAAGAAATGGCTTTTAGATTAACAGAAGATTGACCTTGTTGCAACCTACTACACCGCCCATAGTAGGCTTAGCATACTTTCTCATGTCAAACTGACATTACATTTCGTTGAACTTAGCTAATAGAGATCACATCGAAGGAAGTATGATATGAACATGGACAGCACTAAAGATCAAGCTTCATTTCATAACTCGTTAGAATAAGCGCATGAAGGGTACACAAAAGACATAAGCTCATATATGGCTCACAAAAGACATGGCTTTTAGATTAGTAGAAGATTGACATGGATGCAACCTATTACACCGCCGTGGTTGGCTTAGCACACTTTCTCATGTCAAACTGACATTACATTTCGTTGAACTTAGCTAATAGATATCACATGTGTAGAAGTATGATATGAACATGGCAAGCACTAAGGATCAAGCTTCACTTCATAACTCGTTAGAATAAGCTCATGAAGGGTACAACAAAGACAAAATCTCATGAAAGGCTTACAAAAGACATGGCTTTTAGATTAACAGAAGATTGACCTTGTTGCAACCTACTACACCACCCATAGTAGGCTTACTACACTTTCTCATGTCAAACTGACATTTCATTGCGTTGAACTTAGCTAACAGAGATCACATGTGTAGAAGTATGATATAACATAGATAACACTAAAGATCAAGCATCACTTCATAACTCCTTAGAATAAGCTCATGAAGGGTACACCAAAGACATAAGCTCATATAGGTCTCACAAAAGACATGGCTTTTAGATTAGCAGAAGATTGACCGGGATGCAACCTATTACACCGCCGTGGTTGGCTTAGCATACTTTCTCATGTCAAACTGACATTACATTTCGTTGAACTTAGCTAATAGAGATCACATGTGTAGAAGTATGATATGAACATGGCAAGCACTAAGGATCAAGCTTCACTTCATAACTCGTTAGAATAAGCTCATGAAGGGTACAACAAAGACAAAAGCTCATGAAGGGCTTACAAAAGACATGGCTTTTAGATTAACAGAAGATTGACCTTGTTGCAACCTACTACACCACCCATAGTAGGCTTAGCACACTTTCTCATGTCAAACTGACATTTCATTGCGTTGAACTTAGCTAATAGAGATCACATCGAAGGAAGTATGATATGAACATGGACAGCACTAAAGATCAAGCTACATTTCATAACTCGTTAGAATAAGCGCATGAAGGGTACACAAAAGACATAAGCTCATATAGGGCTCACAAAAGACATGGCTTTTAGATTAGCAGAAGATTGACCTGGATGCAACCTATTACATCGCCGTGGTTGGCTTAGCACACTTTCTCATGTCAATCTGACATTACATTTCGTTGAACTTAGCTAATAGAGATCACATGTGTAGAAGTATGATATGAACATGGCAAGCACTAAGGATCAAGCTTCACTTCATAACTCGTTAGAATAAGCTCATGAAAGGTACAACAAAGACAAAATCTCATGAAGGGCTTACAAAAGAAATGGCTTTTAGATTAACAGAAGATTGACCTTGTTGCAACCTACTACACCACCCATAGTAGGCTTAGTACACTTTCTCATGTCAAACTGACATTTCATTGCGTTGAACTTAGCTAACAGAGATCACATGTGTAGAAGTATGATATAACATGGATAACACTAAAGATCAAGCATCACTTCATAACTCCTTAGAATAAGCTCATGAAGGGTACACCAAAGACATAAGCTCATATAGGTCTCACAAAAGACATGGCTTTTAGATTAGCAGAAGATTGACCAGGATGCAACCTATTACACCGCCGTGGTTGGCTTAGCATACTTTCTCATGTCAAACTGACATTACATTTCGTTGAACTTAGCTAATAGAGATCACATGTGTAGAAGTATGATATGAACATGGCAAGCACTAAGGATCAAGCTTCACTTCATAACTCGTTACAATAAGCTCATGAAGGGTACAACAAAGACAAAAGCTCATGAAGGGCTTACAAAAGAAATGGCTTTTAGATTAACAGAAGATTGACCTTGTTGCAACCTACTACACCACCCATAGTAGGCTTAGTACACTTTCTCATGTCAAACTGACATTTCATTGCGTTGAACTTAGCTAATAGAGATCACATCGAAGGAAGTATGATATGAACATGGACAGCACTAAAGATCAAGCTTCATTTCATAACTCGTTAGAATAAGCGCATGAAGGGTACACAAAAGACATAAACTCATATATGGCTCACAAAAGACATGGCTTTTAGATTAGTAGAAGATTGACATGGATGCAACCTATTACACCGCCGTGGTTGGCTTAGCACACTTTCTCATGTAAAACTAACAATAGATTTCGTTGAACTTAGCTAATAGATATCACATGTGTAGAAGTATGATATGAACATGGCAAGCACTAAGGATCAAGCTTCACTTCATAACTCGTTAGAATAAGCTCATGAAGGGTACAACAAAGACAAAATCTCATGAAAGGCTTACAAAAGACATGGCTTTTAGATTAACAGAAGATTGACCTTGTTGCAACCTACTACACCACCCATAGTAGGCTTACTACACTTTCTCATGTCAAACTGACATTTCATTGTGTTGAACTTAGCTAACAGAGATCACATGTGTAGAAGTATGATATAACATGGATAACACTAAAGATCAAGCATCACTTCATAACTCCTTAGAATAAGCTCATGAAGGGTACACCAAAGACATAAGCTCATATAGGTCTCACAAAAGACATGGCTTTTAGATTAGCAGAAGATTGACCGGGATGCAACCTATTACACCGCCGTGGTTGGCTTAGCATACTTTCTCATGTCAAACTGACATTACATTTCGTTGAACTTAGCTAATAGAGATCACATGTGTAGAAGTATGATATGAACATGGCAAGCACTAAGGATCAAGCTTCACTTCATAACTCGTTACAATAAGCTCATGAAGGGTACAACAAAGACAAAAGCTCATGAAGGGCTTACAAAAGAAATGGCTTTTAGATTAACAGAAGATTGACCTTGTTGCAACCTACTACACCACCCATAGTAGGCTTAGCATACTTTCTCATGTCAAACTGACATTACATTTCGTTGAACTTAGCTAATAGAGATCACATCGAAGGAAGTATGATATGAACACGGACAGCACTAAAGATCAAGCTTCATTTCATAACTCGTTAGAATAAGCGCATGAAGGGTACACAAAAGACATAAGCTCATATATGGCTCACAAAAGACATGGCTTTTAGATTAGTAGAAGATTGACATGGATGCAACCTATTACACCGCCGTGGTTGGCTTAGCACACTTTCTCATGTCAAACTGACATTACATTTCGTTGAACTTAGCTAATAGATATCACATGTGTAGAAGTATGATATGAACATGGCAAGCACTAAGGATCAAGCTTCACTTCATAACTCGTTAGAATAAGCTCATGAAGGGTACAACAAAGACAAAATCTCATGAAAGGCTTACAAAAGACATGGCTTTTAGATTAACAGAAGATTGACCTTGTTGCAACCTACTACACCACCCATAGTAGGCTTACTACACTTTCTCATGTCAAACTGACATTTCATTGCGTTGAACTTAGCTAACAGAGATCACATGTGTAGAAGTATGATATAACATGGATAACACTAAAGATCAAGCATCACTTCATAACTCCTTAGAATAAGCTCATGAAGGGTACACCAAAGACATAAGCTCATATAGGTCTCACAAAAGACATGGCTTTTAGATTAGCAGAAGATTGACCGGGATGCAACCTATTACACCGCCGTGGTTGGCTTAGCATACTTTCTCATGTCAAACTGACATTACATTTCGTTGAACTTAGCTAATAGAGATCACATGTGTAGAAGTATGATATGAACATGGCAAGCACTAAGGATCAAGCTTCACTTCATAACTCGTTACAATAAGCTCATGAAGGGTACAACAAAGACAAAAGCTCATGAAGGGCTTACAAAAGAAATGGCTTTTAGATTAACAGAAGATTGACCTTGTTGCAACCTACTACACCACCCATAGTAGGCTTAGCATACTTTCTCATGTCAAACTGACATTACATTTCGTTGAACTTAGCTAATAGAGATCACATCGAAGGAAGTATGATATGAACACGGACAGCACTAAAGATCAAGCTTCATTTCATAACTCGTTAGAATAAGCGCATGAAGGGTACACAAAAGACATAAGCTCATATATGGCTCACAAAAGACATGGCTTTTAGATTAGTAGAAGATTGACATGGATGCAACCTATTACACCGCCGTGGTTGGCTTAGCACACTTTCTCATGTCAAACTGACATTACATTTCGTTGAACTTAGCTAATAGATATCACATGTGTAGAAGTATGATATGAACATGGCAAGCACTAAGGATCAAGCTTCACTTCATAACTCGTTAGAATAAGCTCATGAAGGGTACAACAAAGACAAAATCTCATGAAAGGCTTACAAAAGACATGGCTTTTAGATTAACAGAAGATTGACCTTGTTGCAACCTACTACACCACCCATAGTAGGCTTACTACACTTTCTCATGTCAAACTGACATTTCATTGCGTTGAACTTAGCTAACAGAGATCACATGTGTAGAAGTATGATATAACATGGATAACACTAAAGATCAAGCATCACTTCATAACTCCTTAGAATAAGCTCATGAAGGGTACACCAAAGACATAAGCTCATATAGGTCTCACAAAAGACATGGCTTTTAGATTAGCAGAAGATTGACCGGGATGCAACCTATTACACCGCCGTGGTTGGCTTAGCATACTTTCTCATGTCAAACTGACATTACATTTCGTTGAACTTAGCTAATAGAGATCACATGTGTAGAAGTATGATATGAACATGGCAAGCACTAATGATCAAGCTTCACTTCATAACTCGTTAGAATAAGCTCATGAAGGGTACAACAAAGACAAAAGCTCATGAAGGGCTTACAAAAGAAATGGCTTTTAGATTAACAGAAGATTGACCTTGTTGCAACCTACTACACCACCCATAGTAGGCTTAGCACACTTTCTCATGTCAAACTGACATTTCATTGCGTTGAACTTAGCTAATAGAGATCACATCAAAGGAAGTATGATATGAACATGGACAGCACTAAAGATCAAGCTACATTTCATAACTCGTTAGAATAAGCGCATGCAGGGTACACAAAAGACATAAGCTCATATAGGGCTCACAAAAGACATGGCTTTTAGATTAGCAGAAGATTGACCTGGATGCAACCTATTACATCGCCGTGGTTGGCTTAGCACACTTTCTCATGTCAATCTGACATTACATTTCGTTGAACTTAGCTAATAGAGATCACATGTGTAGAAGTATGATATGAACATGGCAAGCACTAAGGATCAAGCTTCACTTCATAACTCGTTAGAATAAGCTCATGAAGGGTACAACAAAGACAAAAGCTCATGAAGGGCTTACAAAAGAAATGGCTTTTAGATTAACAGAAGATTGACTTTGGTGCAACCTACTACACCACCCATGTAGGCTTAGCATACTTTCTCATGTCAAACTGACATTACATTAAGTTGAACTTAGCTAATAGAGATCACATCGAAGGAAGTATGATATGAACATGGACAGCACTAAAGATCAAGCTTCATTTCATAACTCGTTAGACTAAGCGCATGAAGGGTACACAAAAGACATAAGCTCATATGGGGCTCACAAAAGACATGGCTTTTAGATTAGCAGAAGATTGACCTGGATGCAACCTATTACACTGCCATGGTTGGCTTAGCACACTTTCTCATGTCAAATTGACATTACATTTCGTTGAACTTAGCTAATAGAGATCACATGTGTAGAAGTATGATATGAACATGGCAAGCACTAAGGATCAAGCTTCACTTCATAACTCGTTAGAATAAGCTCATGAAGGGTACAACAAAGACAAAATCTCATGAAGGGCTTACAAAAGAAATGGCTTTTAGATTAACAGAAGATTGACCTTGTTGCAACCTACTACACCACCCATAGTAGGCTTAGTACACTTTCTCATGTCAAACTGACATTTCATTGCGTTGAACTTAGCTAACAGAGATCACATGTGTAGAAGTATGATATAACATGGATAACACTAAAGATCAAGCATCACTTCATAACTCCTTAGAATAAGCTCATGAAGGGTACACCAAAGACATAAGCTCATATAGGTCTCACAAAAGACATGGCTTTTAGATTAGCAGAAGATTGACCGGGATGCAACCTATTACACCGCCGTGGTTGGCTTAGCATACTTTCTCATGTCAAACTGACATTACATTTCGTTGAACTTAGCTAATAGAGATCACATGTGTAGAAGTATGATATGAACATGGCAAGCACTAATGATCAAGCTTCACTTCATAACTCGTTAGAATAAGCTCATGAAGGGTACAACAAAGACAAAAGCTCATGAAGGGCTTACAAAAGAAATAGCTTTTAGATTAACAGAAGATTGACCTTGTTGCAACCTACTACACCACCCATAGTAGGTTTAGCACACTTTCTCATGTCAAACTGACATTTCATTGCGTTGAACTTAGCTAATAGAGATCACATCAAAGGAAGTATGATATGAACATGGACAGCACTAAAGATCAAGCTACATTTCATAACTCGTTAGAATAAGCGCATGAAGGGTACACAAAAGACATAAGCTCATATAGGGCTCACAAAAGACATGGCTTTTAGATTAGCAGAAGATTGACCTGGATGCAACCTATTACACCGCCGTGGTTGGCTTAGCACACTTTCTCATGTCAATCTGACATTACATTTCGTTGAACTTAGCTAATAGAGATCACATGTGTAGAAGTATGATATGAACATGGCAAGCACTAAGGATCAAGCTTCACTTCATAACTCGTTAGAATAAGCTCATGAAGGGTACAACAAAGACAAAAGCTCATGAAGGGCTTACAAAAGAAATGGCTTTTAGATTAACAGAAGATTGACTTTGGTGCAACCTACTACACCACCCATGTAGGCTTAGCATACTTTCTCATGTCAAACTGACATTACATTAAGTTGAACTTAGCTAATAGAGATCACATCGAAGGAAGTATGATATGAACATGGACAGCACTAAAGATCAAGCTTCATTTCATAACTCGTTAGACTAAGCGCATGAAGGGTACACAAAAGACATAAGCTCATATGGGGCTCACAAAAGACATGGCTTTTAGATTAGCAGAAGATTGACCTGGATGCAACCTATTACACTGCCGTGGTTGGCTTAGCACACTTTCTCATGTCAAACTGACATTACATTTCGTTGAACTTAGCTAATAGAGATCACATGTGTAGAAGTATGATATGAACATGGCAAGCACTAAGGATCAAGCTTCACTTCATAACTCGTTAGAATAAGCTCATGAAGGGTACAACAAAGACAAAATCTCATGAAGGGCTTACAAAAGAAATGGCTTTTAGATTAACAGAAGATTGACCTTGTTGCAACCTACTACACCACCCATAGTAGGCTTAGTACACTTTCTCATGTCAAACTGACATTTCATTGCGTTGAACTTAGCTAACAGAGATCACATGTGTAGAAGTATGATATAACATGGGTAACACTAAAGATCAAGCATCACTTCATAACTCCTTAGAATAAGCTCATGAAGGGTACACCAAAGACATAAGCTCATATAGGTCTCACAAAAGACATGGCTTTTAGATTAGCAGAAGATTGACCGGGATGCAACCTATTACACCGTCGTGGTTGGCTTAGCATACTTTCTCATGTCAAACTGACATTACATTTCGTTGAACTTAACTAATAGAGATCACATGTGTAGAAGTATGATATGAACATGGCAAGCACTAAGGATCAAGCTTCACTTCATAACTCGTTAGAATAAGCTCATGAAGGGTACAACAAAGACAAAAGCTCATGAAGGGCTACAAAAGAAATGGCTTTTAGATTAACAGAAGATTGACCTTGTTGCAACCTACTACACCACCCATAGTAGGCTTAGTACACTTTCTCATGTCAAACTGACATTTCATTGCGTTGAACTTAGCTAATAGAGATCACATCGAAGGAAGTATGATATGAACATGGACAGCACTAAAGATCAAGCTTCATTTCATAACTCGTTAGAATAAGCGCATGAAGGGTACACAAAAGACATAAGCTCATATATGGCTCACAAAAGACATGGCTTTTAGATTAGTAGAAGATTGACATGGATGCAACCTATTACACCGCCGTGGTTGGCTTAGCACACTTTCTCATGTCAAACTGACATTACATTTCGTTGAACTTAGCTAATAGATATCACATGTGTAGAAGTATGATATGAACATGGCAAGCACTAAGGATCAAGCTTCACTTCATAACTCGTTAGAATAAGCTCATGAAGGGTACAACAAAGACAAAATCTCATGAAAGGCTTACAAAAGACATGGCTTTTAGATTAACAGAAGATTGACCTTGTTGCAACCTACTACACCACCCATAGTAGGCTTACTACACTTTCTCATGTCAAACTGACATTTCATTGTGTTGAACTTAGCTAACAGAGATCACATGTGTAGAAGTATGATATAACATGGATAACACTAAAGATCAAGCATCACTTCATAACTCCTTAGAATAAGCTCATGAAGGGTACACCAAAGACATAAGCTCATATAGGTCTCACAAAAGACATGGCTTTTAGATTAGCAGAAGATTGACCGGGATGCAACCTATTACACCGCCGTGGTTAGCTTAGCATACTTTCTCATGTCAAACTGACATTACATTTCGTTGAACTTAGCTAATAGAGATCACATGTGTAGAAGTATGATATGAACATGGCAAGCACTAAGGATCAAGCTTCACTTCATAACTCGTTACAATAAGCTCATGAAGGGTACAACAAAGACAAAAGCTCATGAAGGGCTTACAAAAGAAATGGCTTTTAGATTAACAGAAGATTGACCTTGTTGCAACCTACTACACCACCCATAGTAGGCTTAGCATACTTTCTCATGTCAAACTGACATTACATTTCGTTGAACTTAGCTAATAGAGATCACATCGAAGGAAGTATGATATGAACATGGACAGCACTAAAGATCAAGCTTCATTTCATAACTCGTTAGAATAAGCGCATGAAGGGTACACAAAAGACATAAGCTCATATATGGCTCACAAAAGACATGGCTTTTAGATTAGTAGAAGATTGACATGGATGCAACCTATTACACCGCCGTGGTTGGCTTAGCACACTTTCTCATGTCAAACTGACATTACATTTCGTTGAACTTAGCTAATAGATATCACATGTGTAGAAGTATGATATGAACATGGCAAGCACTAAGGATCAAGCTTCACTTCATAACTCGTTAGAATAAGCTCATGAAGGGTACAACAAAGACAAAATCTCATGAAAGGCTTACAAAAGACATGGCTTTTAGATTAACAGAAGATTGACCTTGTTGCAACCTACTACACCACCCATAGTAGGCTTACTACACTTTCTCATGTCAAACTGACATTTCATTGCGTTGAACTTAGCTAACAGAGATCACATGTGTAGAAGTATGATATAACATGGATAACACTAAAGATCAAGCATCACTTCATAACTCCTTAGAATAAGCTCATGAAGGGTACACCAAAGACATAAGCTCATATAGGTCTCACAAAAGACATGGCTTTTAGATTAGCAGAAGATTGACCGGGATGCAACCTATTACACCGCCGTGGTTGGCTTAGCATACTTTCTCATGTCAAACTGACATTACATTTCGTTGAACTTAGCTAATAGAGATCACATGTGTAGAAGTATGATATGAACATGGCAAGCACTAATGATCAAGCTTCACTTCATAACTCGTTAGAATAAGCTCATGAAGGGTACAACAAAGACAAAAGCTCATGAAGGGCTTACAAAAGAAATAGCTTTTAGATTAACAGAAGATTGACCTTGTTGCAACCTACTACACCACCCATAGTAGGCTTAGCACACTTTCTCATGTCAAACTGACATTTCATTGCGTTGAACTTAGCTAATAGAGATCACATCAAAGGAAGTATGATATGAACATGGACAGCACTAAAGATCAAGCTACATTTCATAACTCGTTAGAATAAGCGCATGAAGGGTACACAAAAGACATAAGCTCATATAGGGCTCACAAAAGACATGGCTTTTAGATTAGCAGAAGATTGACCTGGATGCAACCTATTACATCGCCGTGGTTGGCTTAGCACACGTTCTCATGTCAATCTGACATTACATTTCGTTGAACTTAGCTAATAGAGATCACATGTGTAGAAGTATGATATGAACATGGCAAGCACTAAGGATCAAGCTTCACTTCATAACTCGTTAGAATAAGCTCATGAAGGGTACAACAAAGACAAAAGCTCATGAAGGGCTTACAAAAGAAATGGCTTTTAGATTAACAGAAGATTGACTTTGGTGCAACCTAATACACCACCCATGTAGGCTTAGCATACTTTCTCATGTCAAACTGACATTACATTAAGTTGAACTTAGCTAATAGAGATCACATCGAAGGAAGTATGATATGAACATGGACAGCACTAAAGATCAAGTTTCATTTCATAACTCGTTAGACTAAGCGCATGAAGGGTACACAAAAGACATAAGCTCATATGGGGCTCACAAAAGACATGGCTTTTAGATTAGCAGAAGATTGACCTGGATGCAACCTATTACACCGCCGTGGTTGGCTTAGCACACTTTCTCATGTCAAACTGACATTACATTTCGTTGAACTTAGCTAATAGATATCACATGTGTAGAAGTATGATATGAACATGGCAAGCACTAAGGATCAAGCTTCACTTCATAACTCGTTAGAATAAGCTCATGAAGGGTACAACAAAGACAAAATCTCATGAAGGGCTTACAAAAGAAATGGCTTTTAGATTAACAGAAGATTGACCTTGTTGTAACCTACTACACCACCCATAGTAGGCTTAGTACACTTTCTCATGTCAAACTGACATTTCATTGCGTTGAACTTAGCTAACAGAGATCACATGTGTAGAAGTATGATATAACATGGATAACACTAAAGATCAAGCATCACTTCATAACTCCTTAGAATAAGCTCATGAAGGGTACACCAAAGACATAAGCTCATATAGGTCTCACAAAAGACATGGCTTTTAGATTAGTAGAAGATTGACATGGATGCAACCTATTACACCGCCGTGGTTGGCTTAGCATACTTTCTCAGGTCAAACTGACATTACATTTCGTTGAACTTAGCTAATAGAGATCACATGTGTAGAAGTATGATATGAACATGGCAAGCACTAAGGATCAAGCTTCACTTCATAACTCGTTAGAATAAGCTCATGAAGGGTACAACAAAGACAAAAGCTCATGAAGGGCTACAAAAGAAATGGCTTTTAGATTAACAGAAGATTGACCTTGTTGCAACCTACTACACCACCCATAGTAGGCTTAGTACACTTTCTCATGTCAAATTGACATTTCATTGCGTTGAACTTAGCTAATAGAGATCACATCGAAGGAAGTATGATATGAACATGGACAACACTAAAGATCAAGCTTCATTTCATAACTCGTTAGAATAAGCGCATGAAGGGTACACAAAAGACATAAGCTCATATATGGCTCACAAAAGACATGGCTTTTAGATTAGTAGAAGATTGACATGGATGCAACCTATTACACCGCCGTGGTTGGCTTAGCACACTTTCTCATGTCAAACTGACATTACATTTCGTTGAACTTAGCTAATAGATATCACATGTGTAGAAGTATGATATGAACATGGCAAGCACTAAGGATCAAGCTTCACTTCATAACTCGTTAGAATAAGCTCATGAAGGGTACAACAAAGACAAAATCTCATGAAAGGCTTACAAAAGACATGGCTTTTAGATTAACAGAAGATTGACCTTGTTGCAACCTACTACACCACCCATAGTAGGCTTATTACACTTTCTCATGTCAAACTGACATTTCATTGTGTTGAACTTAGCTAACAGAGATCACATGTGTAGAAGTATGATATAACATGGATAACACTAAAGATCAAGCATCACTTCATAACTCCTTAGAATAAGCTCATGAAGGGTACACCAAAGACATAAGCTCATATAGGTCTCACAAAAGACATGGCTTTTAGATTAGCAGAAGATTGACCGGGATGCAACCTATTACACCGCCGTGGTTGGCTTAGCATACTTTCTCATGTCAAACTGACATTACATTTCGTTGAACTTAGCTAATAGAGATCACATGTGTAGAAGTATGATATGAACATGGCAAGCACTAAGGATCAAGCTTCACTTCATAACTCGTTAGAATAAGCTCATGAAGGGTACAACAAAGACAAAAGCTCATGAAGGGCTTACAAAAGAAATGGCTTTTAGATTAACAGAAGATTGACCTTGTTGCAACCTACTACACCACCCATAGTAGGCTTAGCATACTTTCTCATGTCAAACTGACATTACATTTCGTTGAACTTAGCTAATAGAGATCACATCGAAGGAAGTATGATATGAACATGGACAGCACTAAAGATCAAGCTTCATTTCATAACTCGTTAGAATAAGCGCATGAAGGGTACACAAAAGACATAAGCTCATATATGGCTCACAAAAGACATGGCTTTTAGATTAGCAGAAGATTGACCTGGATGCAACCTATTACATCGCCGTGGTTGGCTTAGCACACTTTCTCATGTCAATCTGACATTACATTTCGTTGAACTTAGCTAATAGAGATCACATGTGTAGAATTATGATATGAACATGGCAAGCACTAAGGATCAAGCTTCACTTCATAACTCGTTAGAATAAGCTCATGAAGGGTACAACAAAGACAAAAGCTCATGAAGGGCTTACAAAAGAAATGGCTTTTAGATTAACAGAAGATTGACTTTGGTGCAACCTACTATACTACCCATGTAGGCTTAGCATACTTTCTCATGTCAAACGGACATTACATTTCGTTGAACTTAGCTAATAGAGATCACATCGAAGGAAGTATGATATGAACATGGACAGCACTAAAGATCAAGCTTCATTTCATAACTCGTTAGACTAAGCGCATGAAGGGTACACAAAAGACATAAGCTCATATGGGGCTCACAAAAGACATGGCTTTTAGATTAGCAGAAGATTGACCTGGATGCAACCTATTACACCGCCGTGGTTGGCTTAGCACACTTTCTCATGTCAAACTGACATTACATTTCGTTGAACTTAGCTAATAGAGATCACATGTGTAGCAGTATGATATGAACATGGCAAGCACTAAGGATCAAGCTTCACTTCATAACTCGTTAGAATAAGCTCATGAAGGGTACAACAAAGACAAAATCTCATGAAGGGCTTACAAAAGAAATGGCTTTTAGATTAACAAAAGATTGACCTTGTTGCAACCTACTACACCACCCATAGTAGGCTTAGTACACTTTCTCATGTCAAACTGACATTTCATTGCGTTGAACTTAGCTAACAGAAATCACATGTGTAGAAGTATGATATAACATGGATAACACTAAAGATCAAGCATCACTTCATAACTCCTTAGAATAAGCTCATGAAGGGTACACCAAAGACATAAGCTCATATAGGTCTCACAAAAGACATGACTTTTAGATTAGCAGAAGATTGACCGGGATGCAACCTATTACACCGCCGTGGTTGGCTTAGCATACTTTCTCATGTCAAACTGACATTACATTTCGTTGAACTTAGCTAATAGAGATCACATGTGTAGAAGTATGATATGAACATGGCAAACACTAAGGATCAAGCTTCACTTCATAACTCGTTAGAATAAGCTCATGAAGGGTACAACAAAGACAAAAGCTCATGAAGGGCTACAAAAGAAATGGCTTTTAGATTAACAGAAGATTGACCTTGTTGCAGCCTACTACACCACCCATAGTAGGCTTAGTACACTTTCTCATGTCAAACTGACATTTCATTGCGTTGAACTTAGCTAATAGAGATCACATCGAAGGAAGTATGATATGAACATGGACAACACTAAAGATCAAGCTTCATTTCATAACTCGTTAGAATAAGCGCATGAAGGGTACACAAAAGACATAAGCTCATATATGGCTCACAAAAGACATGGCTTTTAGATTAGTAGAAGATTGACATGGATGCAACCTATTACACCGCCGTGGTTGGCTTAGCACACTTTCTCATGTCAAACTGACATTACATTTCGTTGAACTTAGCTAATAGATATCACATGTGTAGAAGTATGATATGAACATGGCAAGCACTAAGGATCAAGCTTCACTTCATAACTCGTTAGAATAAGCTCATGAAGGGTACAACAAAGACAAAATCTCATGAAAGGCTTACAAAAGACATGGCTTTTAGATTAACAGAAGATTGACCTTGTTGCAACCTACTACACCACCCATAGTAGGCTTACTACACTTTCTCATGTCAAACTGACATTTCATTGTGTTGAACTTAGCTAACAGAGATCACATGTGTAGAAGTATGATATAACATGGATAACACTAAAGATCAAGCATCACTTCATAACTCCTTAGAATAAGCTCATGAAGGGTACACCAAAGACATAAGCTCATATAGGTCTCACAAAAGACATGGCTTTTAGATTAGCAGAAGATTGACCGGGATGCAACCTATTACACCGCCGTGGTTGGCTTAGCATACTTTCTCATGTCAAACTGACATTACATTTCGTTGAACTTAGCTAATAGAGATCACATGTGTAGAAGTATGATATGAACATGGCAAGCACTAAGGATCAAGCTTCACTTCATAACTCGTTAGAATAAGCTCATGAAGGGTACAACAAAGACAAAAGCTCATGAAGGGCTTACAAAAGAAATGGCTTTTAGATTAACAGAAGATTGACCTTGTTGCAACCTACTACACCACCCATAGTAGGCTTAGCATACTTTCTCATGTCAAACTGACATTACATTTCGTTGAACTTAGCTAATAGAGATCACATCGAAGGAAGTATGATATGAACATGGATAGCACTAAAGATCAAGCTTCATTTCATAACTCGTTAGAATAAGCGCATGAAGGGTACACAAAAGACATAAGCTCATATATGGCTCACAAAAGACATGGCTTTTAGATTAGCAGAAGATTGACCTGGATGCAACCTATTACATCGCCGTGGTTGGCTTAGCACACTTTCTCATGTCAATCTGACATTACATTTCGTTGAACTTAGCTAATAGAGATCACATGTGTAGAATTATGATATGAACATGGCAAGCACTAAGGATCAAGCTTCACTTCATAACTCGTTAGAATAAGCTCATGAAGGGTACAACAAAGACAAAAGCTCATGAAGGGCTTACAAAAGAAATGGCTTTTAGATTAACAGAAGATTGACTTTGGTGCAACCTACTATACTACCCATGTAGGCTTAGCATACTTTCTCATGTCAAACTGACATTACATTTCGTTGAACTTAGCTAATAGAGATCACATCGAAAGAAGTATGATATGAACATGGACAGCACTAAAGATCAAGCTTCATTTCATAACTCGTTAGACTAAGCGCATGAAGGGTACACAAAAGACATAAGCTCATATGGGGCTCACAAAAGACATGGCTTTTAGATTAGCAGAAGATTGACCTGGATGCAACCTATTACACCGCCGTGGTTGGCTTAGCACACTTTCTCATGTCAAACTGACATTACATTTCGTTGAACTTAGCTAATAGAGATCACATGTGTAGCAGTATGATATGAACATGGCAAGCACTAAGGATCAAGCTTCACTTCATAACTCGTTAGAATAAGCTCATGAAGGGTACAACAAAGACAAAATCTCATGAAGGGCTTACAAAAGAAATGGCTTTTAGTTTAACAAAAGATTGACCTTGTTGCAACCTACTACACCACCCATAGTAGGCTTAGTACACTTTCTCATGTCAAACTGACATTTCATTGCGTTGAACTTAGCTAACAGAAATCACATGTGTAGAAGTGTGATATAACATGGATAACACTAAAGATCAAGCATCACTTCATAACTCCTTAGAATAAGCTCATGAAGGGTACACCAAAGACATAAGCTCATATAGGTCTCACAAAAGACATGGCTTTTAGATTAGCAGAAGATTGACCGGGATGCAACCTATTACACCCCCGTGGTTGGCTTAGCATACTTTCTCATGTCAAACTGACATTACATTTCGTTGAACTTAGCTAATAGAGATCACATGTGTAGAAGTATGATATGAACATGGCAAGCACTAAGGATCAAGCTTCACTTCATAACTCGTTAGAATAAGCTCATGAAGGGTACAACAAAGACAAAAGCTCATGAAGGGCTACAAAAGAAATGGCTTTTAGATTAACAGAAGATTGACCTTGTTGCAACCTACTACACCACCCATAGTAGGCTTAGTACACTTTCTCATGTCAAACTGACATTTCATTGCGTTGAACTTAGCTAATAGAGATCACATCGAAGGAAGTATGATATGAACATGGACAGCACTAAAGATCAAGCTTCATTTCATAACTCGTTAGAATAAGCGCATGAAGGGTACACAAAAGACATAAGCTCATATATGGCTCACAAAAGACATGGCTTTTAGATTAGTAGAAGATTGACATGGATGCAACCTATTACACCGCCGTGGTTGGCTTAGCACACTTTCTCATGTCAAACTGACATTACATTTCGTTGAACTTAGCTAATAGATATCACATGTGTAGAAGTATGATATGAACATGGCAAGCACTAAGGATCAAGCTTCACTTCATAACTCGTTAGAATAAGCTCATGAAGGGTACAACAAAGACAAAATCTCATGAAAGGCTTACAAAAGACATGGCTTTTAGATTAACAGAAGATTGACCTTGTTGCAACCTACTACACCACCCATAGTAGGCTTACTACACTTTCTCATGTCAAACTGACATTTCATTGTGTTGAACTTAGCTAACAGAGATCACATGTGTAGAAGTATGATATAACATGGATAACACTAAAGATCAAGCATCACTTCATAACTCCTTAGAATAAGCTCATGAAGGGTACACCAAAGACATAAGCTCATATAGGTCTCACAAAAGACATGGCTTTTAGATTAGCAGAAGATTGACCGGGATGCAACCTATTACACCGCCGTGGTTAGCTTAGCATACTTTCTCATGTCAAACTGACATTACATTTCGTTGAACTTAGCTAATAGAGATCACATGTGTAGAAGTATGATATGAACATGGCAAGCACTAAGGATCAAGCTTCACTTCATAACTCGTTAGAATAAGCTCATGAAGGGTACAACAAAGACAAAAGCTCATGAAGGGCTTACAAAAGAAATGGCTTTTAGATTAACAGAAGATTGACCTTGTTGCAACCTACTACACCACCCATAGTAGGCTTAGCATACTTTCTCATGTCAAACTGACATTACATTTCGTTGAACTTAGCTAATAGAGATCACATCGAAGGAAGTATGATATGAACATGGACAGCACTAAAGATCAAGCTTCATTTCATAACTCGTTAGAATAAGCGCATGAAGGGTACACAAAAGACATAAGCTCATATATGGCTCACAAAAGACATGGCTTTTAGATTAGCAGAAGATTGACATGGATGCAACCTATTACATCGCCGTGGTTGGCTTAGCACACTTTCTCATGTCAATCTGACATTACATTTCGTTGAACTTAGCTAATAGAGATCACATGTGTAGAATTATGATATGAACATGGCAAGCACTAAGGATCAAGCTTCACTTCATAACTCGTTAGAATAAGCTCATGAAGGGTACAACAAAGACAAAAGCTCATGAAGGGCTTACAAAAGAAATGGCTTTTAGATTAACAGAAGATTGACTTTGGTGCAACCTACTATACTACCCATGTAGGCTTAGCATACTTTCTCATGTCAAACTGACATTACATTTCGTTGAACTTAGCTAATAGAGATCACATCGAAAGAAGTATGATATGAACATGGACAGCACTAAAGATCAAGCTTCATTTCATAACTCGTTAGACTAAGCGCATGAAGGGTACACAAAAGACATAAGCTCATATGGGGCTCACAAAAGACATGGCTTTTAGATTAGCAGAAGATTGACCTGGATGCAACCTATTACACCGCCGTGGTTGGCTTAGCACACTTTCTCATGTCAAACTGACATTACATTTCGTTGAACTTAGCTAATAGAGATCACATGTGTAGCAGTATGATATGAACATGGCAAGCACTAAGGATCAAGCTTCACTTCATAACTCGTTAGAATAAGCTCATGAAGGGTACAACAAAGACAAAATCTCATGAAGGGCTTACAAAAGAAATGGCTTTTAGTTTAACAAAAGATTGACCTTGTTGCAACCTACTACACCACCCATAGTAGGCTTAGTACACTTTCTCATGTCAAACTGACATTTCATTGCGTTGAACTTAGCTAACAGAAATCACATGTGTAGAAGTATGATATAACATGGATAACACTAAAGATCAAGCATCACTTCATAACTCCTTAGAATAAGCTCATGAAGGGTACACCAAAGACATAAGCTCATATAGGTCTCACAAAAGACATGGCTTTTAGATTAGCAGAAGATTGACCGGGATGCAACCTATTACACCCCCGTGGTTGGCTTAGCATACTTTCTCATGTCAAACTGACATTACATTTCGTTGAACTTAGCTAATAGAGATCACATGTGTAGAAGTATGATATGAACATGGCAAGCACTAAGGATCAAGCTTCACTTCATAACTCGTTAGAATAAGCTCATGAAGGGTACAACAAAGACAAAAGCTCATGAAGGGCTACAAAAGAAATGGCTTTTAGATTAACAGAAGATTGACCTTGTTGCAACCTACTACACCACCCATAGTAGGCTTAGTACACTTTCTCATGTCAAACTGACATTTCATTGCGTTGAACTTAGCTAATAGAGATCACATCGAAGGAAGTATGATATGAACATGGACAGCACTAAAGATCAAGCTTCATTTCATAACTCGTTAGAATAAGCGCATGAAGGGTACACAAAAGACATAAGCTCATATATGGCTCACAAAAGACATGGCTTTTAGATTAGTAGAAGATTGACATGGATGCAACCTATTACACCGCCGTGGTTGGCTTAGCACACTTTCTCATGTCAAACTGACATTACATTTCGTTGAACTTAGCTAATAGATATCACATGTGTAGAAGTATGATATGAACATGGCAAGCACTAAGGATCAAGCTTCACTTCATAACTCGTTAGAATAAGCTCATGAAGGGTACAACAAAGACAAAATCTCATGAAAGGCTTACAAAAGACATGGCTTTTAGATTAACAGAAGATTGACCTTGTTGCAACCTACTACACCACCCATAGTAGGCTTACTACACTTTCTCATGTCAAACTGACATTTCATTGTGTTGAACTTAGCTAACAGAGATCACATGTGTAGAAGTATGATATAACATGGATAACACTAAAGATCAAGCATCACTTCATAACTCCTTAGAATAAGCTCATGAAGGGTACACCAAAGACATAAGCTCATATAGGTCTCACAAAAGACATGGCTTTTAGATTAGCAGAAGATTGACCGGGATGCAACCTATTACACCGCCGTGGTTGGCTTAGCATACTTTCTCATGTCAAACTGACATTACATTTCGTTGAACTTAGCTAATAGAGATCACATGTGTAGAAGTATGATATGAACATGGCAAGCACTAAGGATCAAGCTTCACTTCATAACTCGTTAGAATAAGCTCCTGAAGGGTACAAAAAAGACAAAAGCTCATGAAGGGCTTACAAAAGAAATGGCTTTTAGATTAACAGAAGATTGACCTTGTTGCAACCTACTACACCACCCATAGTAGGCTTAGCTTACTTTCTCATGTCAAACTGACATTTCATTGCGTTGAACTTAGCTAATAGAGATCACATCAAAGGAAGTATGATATGAACATGGACAGCACTAAAGATCAAGCTACATTTCATAACTCGTTAGAATAAGCGCATGAAGGTTACACAAAAGACATAAGCTCATATAGGGCTCACAAAAGACATGGCTTTTAGATTAGCAGAAGATTGACCTGGATGCAACCTATTACATCGCCGTGGTTGGCTTAGCACACTTTCTCATGTCAATCTGACATTACATTTCGTTGAACTTAGCTAATAGAGATCACATGTGTAGAAGTATGATATGAACATGGCAAGCACTAAGGATCAAGCTTCACTTCATAACTCGTTAAATTAGCTCATGAAGGGTACAACAAAGACAAAAGCTCATGAAGGGCTTACAAAAGAAATGGCTTTTAGATTAACAGAAGATTGACTTTGGTGCAACCTACTACACCACCCATGTAGGCTTAGCATACTTTCTCATGTCAAACTGACATTACATTTCGTTGAACTTAGCTAATAGAGATCACATCGAAGGAAGTATGATATGAACATGGACAGCACTAAAGATCAAGCTTCATTTCATAACTCGTTAGACTAAGCGCATGAAGGGTACACAAAAGACATAAGCTCATATGGGGCTCACAAAAGACATGGCTTTTAGATTAGCAGAAGATTGACCTGGATGCAACCTATTACACCGCCGTGGTTGGCTTAGCACACTTTCTCATGTCAAACTGACATTACATTTCGTTGAACTTAGCTAATAGAGATCACATGTGTAGAAGTATGATATGAACATGGCAAGCACTAAGGATCAAGCTTCACTTCATAACTCGTTAGAATAAGCACATGAAGGGTACACAAAAGACATAAGCTCATATATGGCTCACAAAAGACATGGCTTTTAGATTAGCAGAAGATTGACATGGATGCAACCTATTACACCGCCGTGGTTGGCTTAGCACACTTTCTCATGTCAAACTGACATTACATTTCGTTGAACTTAGCTAATAGAGATCACATGTGTAGAAGTATGATATGAACATGGCAAGCACTAAGGATCAAGCTTCACTTCATAACTCGTTAGAATAAGCTCATGAAGGGTACAACAAAGACAAAATCTCATGAAGGGCTTACAAAAGAAATGGCTTTTAGATTAACAGAAGATTGACCTTGTAGCAACCTACTACACCACCCATAGTAGGCTTAGTACACTTTCTCATGTCAAACTGACATTTCATTGCGTTGAACTTAGCTAATAGAGATCACATCGAAGGAAGTATGATATGAACATGGACAGCACTAAAGATCAAGCTTCATTTCATAACTCGTTAGACTAAGCGCATGAAGGGTACACAAAAAACATAAGCTCATATGGGGCTCACAAAAGACAGGGCTTTTAGATTAGCAGAAGATTGACCTGGATGCAACCTATTACACCGCCGTGGTTGGCTTAGCACACTTTCTCATGTCAAACTGACATTACATTTCGTTGAACTTAGCTAATAGAGATCACATGTGTAGAAGTATGATATGAACATGGCAAGCACTAAGGATCAAGCTTCACTTCATAACTCGTTAGAATAAGCACATGAAGGGTACACAAAAGACATAAGCTCATATATGGCTCAAAAAATACATGGCTTTTAGATTAGCAGAAGATTGACATGGATGCAACCTATTACACCGCCGTGGTTGGCTTAGCACACTTTCTCATGTCAAACTGACATTACATTTCGTTGAACTTAGCTAATAGAGATCACATGTGTAGAAGTATGATATGAACATGGCAATCACTAAGGATCAAGCTTCACTTCATAACTCGTTAGAATAAGCTCATGAAGGGTACAACAAAGACAAAAGCTCATGAAGGGCTTACAAAAGAAATGGCTTTTAGATTAACAGAAGATTGACCTTGTTGCAACCTACTACACCACCCATAGTAGGCTTAGTACACTTTCTCATGTCAAACTGACATTTCATTGCGTTGAACTTAGCTAATAGAGATCACATCGAAGGAAGTATGATATGAACATGGACAGCACTAAAGATCAAGCTTCATTTCATAACTCGTTAGAATAAGCGCATGAAGGGTACACAAAAGACATAAGCTCATATAGGGCTCACAAAAGACATGGGTTTTAGATTAGCAGAAGATTGACCGGGATGCAACCTATTACACCGCCGTGGTTGGCTTAGCACACTTTCTCATGTCAAACTGACATTACATTTCGTTGAACTTAGCTAATAGAGATCACATCGAAGGAAGTATGATATGAACATGGACAGCACTAAAGATCAAGCTTCATTTCATAACTCGTTAGACTAAGCGCATGAAGGGTACACAAAAGACATAAGCTCATATGGGGCTCACAAAAGACATGGCTTTTAGATTAGCAGAAGATTGACCTGGATGCAACCTATTACACCGCCGTGGTTGGCTTAGCACACTTTCTCATGTCAAACTGACATTACATTTCGTTGAACTTAGCTAATAGAGATCACATGTGTAGAAGTATGATATGAACATGGCAAGCACTAAGGATCAAGCTTCACTTCATAACTCGTTAGAATAAGCTCATGAAGGGTACAACAAAGACAAAATCTCATGAAGGGCTTACAAAAGACATGGCTTTTAGATTAACAGAAGATTGACCTTGTTGCAACCTACTACACCACCCATAGTAGACTTAGTACACTTTCTCATGTCAAACTGACATTTCATTGCGTTGAACTTAGCTAATAGAGATCACATCGAAGGAAGTATGATATGAACATGGACAGCACTAAAGATCAAGCTTCATTTCATAACTCGTTAGAATAAGCGCATGAAGGGTACACAAAAGACATAAGCTCATATAGGGCTCACAAAAGACATGGGTTTTAGATTAGCAGAAGATTGACCTGGATGCAACCTATTACACCGCCGTGGTTGGCTTTGCACACTTTCTCATGTCAAACTGACATTACATTTCGTTGAACTTAGCTAATAGAGATCACATGTGTAGAAGTATGATATGAACATGGCAAGCACTAAGGATCAAGCTTCACTTCATAACTCGTTAGAATAAGCACATGAAGGGTACACAAAAGACATAAGATCATATATGGCTCACAAAAGACATGGCTTTTAGATTAGCAGAAGATTGACATGGATGCAACCTATTACACCGCCGTGGTTGGCTTAGCACACTTTCTCATGTCAAACTGACATTACATTTCGTTGAACTTAGCTAATAGAGATCACATGTGTAGAAGTATGATATGAACATGGCAATCACTAAGGATCAAGCTTCACTTCATAACTCGTTAGAATAAGCTCATGAAGGGTACAACAAAGACAAAAGCTCATGAAGGGCTTACAAAAGAAATGGCTTTTAGATTAACAGAAGATTGACCTTGTTGCAACCTACTACACCACCCATAGTAGGCTTAGTACACTTTCTCATGTCAAACTGACATTTGATTGCGTTGAACTTAGCTAATAGAGATCACATCGAAGGAAGTATGATATGAACATGGACAGCACTAAAGATCAAGCTTCATTTCATAACTCGTTAGAATAAGCGCATGAAGGGTACACAAAAGACATAAGCTCATATAGGGCTCACAAAAGACATGGGTTTTAGATTAGCAGAAGATTGACCGGGATGCAACCTATTACACCGCCGTGGTTGGCTTAGCACACTTTCTCATGTCAAACTGACATTACATTTCGTTGAACTTAGCTAATAGAGATCACATGTGTAGAAGTATGATATGAACATGGCAAGCACTAAGGATCAAGCTTCACTTCATAACTTGTTAGAATAAGCACATGAAGGGTACACAAAAGACATAAGCTCATATATGGCTCACAAAAGACATGGCTTTTAGATTAGCAGAAGATTGACATGGATGCAACCTATTACACCGCCGTGGTTGGCTTAGCACACTTTCTCATGTCAAACTGACATTATATTTCGTTGAACTTAGCTAATAGAGATCACATGTGTAGAAGTATGATATGAACATGGCAAGCACTAAGGATCAAGCTTCACTTCATAACTCGTTAGAATAAGCTCATGAAGGGTACAACAAAGACAAAATCTCATGAAGGGCTTACAAAAGACATGGCTTTTAGATTAACAGAAGATTGACCTTGTTGCAACCTACTACACCACCCATAGTAGGCTTACTACACTTTCTCATGTCAAACTGACATTTCATTGCGTTGAACTTAGCTAACAGAGATCACATGTGTAGAAGTATGATATAACATGGATAACACTAAATATCAAGCATCACTTCATAACTCCTTAGAATAAGCTCATGAAGGGTACACCAAAGACATAAGCTCATATAGGTCTCACAAAAGACATGGTTTTTAGATTAGCAGAAGATTGACCGGGATGCAACCTATTACACCGCCGTGGTTGGCTTAGCATACTTTTTCATGTCAAACTGACATTACATTTCGTTGAACTTAGCTAATAGAGATCACATGTGTAGAAGTATGATATGAACATGGCAAGCACTAAGGATCAAGCTTCACTTCATAACTCGTTAGAATAAGCTCATGAAGGGTACAACAAAGACAAAAGCTCATGAAGGGCTACAAAAGAAATGGCTTTTAGATTAACAGAAGATTGACCTTGTTGCAACCTACTACACCACCCATAGTAGGCTTAGTACACTTTCTCATGTCAAACTGACATTTCATTGCGTTGAACTTAGCTAATAGAGATCACATCGAAGGAAGTATGATATGAACATGGACAGCACTAAAGATCAAGCTTCATTTCATAACTCGTTAGAATATGCGCATGAAGGGTACACAAAAGACATAAGCTCATATAGGGCTCACAAAAGACATGGGTTTTAGATTAGCAGAAGATTGACCGGGATGCAACCTATTACACCGCCGTGGTTGGCTTAGCACACTTTCTCATGTCAAACTGACATTACATTTCGTTGAACTTAGCTAATAGAGATCACATGTGTAGAAGTATGATATGAACATGGCAAGCACTAAGGATCAAGCTTCACTTCATAACTCGTTAGAATAAGCACATGAAGGGTACACAAAAGACATAAGCTCATATATGGCTCACAAAAGACATGGCTTTTAGATTAGCAGAAGATTGACATGGATGCAACCTATTACACCGCCGTGGTTGGCTTAGCACACTTTCTCATGTCAAACTGACATTACATTTCGTTGAACTTAGCTAATAGAGATCACATGTGTAGAAGTATGATATGAACATGGCAATCACTAAGGATCAAGCTTCACTTCATAACTCGTTAGAATAAGCTCATGAAGGGTACAACAAAGACAAAAGCTCATGAAGGGCTTACAAAAGAAATGGCTTTTAGATTAACAGAAGATTGACCTTGTTGCAACCTACTACACCACCCATAGTAGGCTTAGTACACTTTCTCATGTCAAACTGACATTTCATTGCGTTGAACTTAGCTAATAGAGATCACATCGAAGGAAGTATGATATGAACATGGACAGCACTAAAGATCAAGCTTCATTTCATAACTCGTTAGAATAAGCGCATGAAGGGTACACAAAAGACATAAGCTCATATAGGGCTCACAAAAGACATGGGTTTTAGATTAGCAGAAGATTGACCGGGATGCAACCTATTACACCGCCGTGGTTGGCTTAGCACACTTTCTCATGTCAAACTGACATTACATTTCGTTGAACTTAGCTAATAGAGATCACATGTGTAGAAGTATGATATGAACATGGCAAGCACTAAGGATCAAGCTTCACTTCATAACTTGTTAGAATAAGCACATGAAGGGTACACAAAAGACATAAGCTCATATATGGCTCACAAAAGACATGGCTTTTAGATTAGCAGAAGATTGACATGGATGCAACCTATTACACCGCCGTGGTTGGCTTAGCACACTTTCTCATGTCAAACTGACATTATATTTCGTTGAACTTAGCTAATAGAGATCACATGTGTAGAAGTATGATATGAACATGGCAAGCACTAAGGATCAAGCTTCACTTCATAACTCGTTAGAATAAGCTCATGAAGGGTACAACAAAGACAAAATCTCATGAAGGGCTTACAAAAGACATGGCTTTTAGATTAACAGAAGATTGACCTTGTTGCAACCTACTACACCACCCATAGTAGGCTTACTACACTTTCTCATGTCAAACTGACATTTCATTGCGTTGAACTTAGCTAACAGAGATCACATGTGTAGAAGTATGATATAACATGGATAACACTAAAGATCAAGCATCACTTCATAACTCCTTAGAATAAGCTCATGAAGGGTACACCAAAGACAGAAGCTCATATAGGTCTCACAAAAGACATGGCTTTTAGATTAGCAGAAGATTGACCGGGATGCAACCTATTACACCGCCGTGGTTGGCTTAGCATACTTTTTCATGTCAAACTGACATTACATTTCGTTGAACTTAGCTAATAGAGATCACATGTGTAGAAGTATGATATGAACATGGCAAGCACCAAGGATCAAGCTTCACTTCATAACTCGTTAGAATAAGCTCATGAAGGGTACAACAAAGACAAAAGCTCATGAAGGGCTACAAAAGAAATGGCTTTTAGATTAACAGAAGATTGACCTTGTTGCAACCTACTACACCACCCATAGTAGGCTTAGCACACTTTCTCATGTCAAACTGACATTTCATTGCGTTGAACTTAGCTAATAGAGATCACATGTCTAGAAGTATGATATGAACATGGACAGCACTAAAGATCAAGCTTCATTTCATAACTCGTTAGAATAAGCGCATGAAGGGTACACAAAAGACATAAGCTCATATAGGGCTCACAAAAGACATGGCTTTTAGATTAGCAGAAGATTGACATGGATGCAACCTATTACACCGCCGTGGTTGGCTTAGCACACTTTCTCATGTCAAACTGACATTACATTTCGTTGAACTTAGCTAATAGAGATCACATGTGTAGAAGTATGATATGAACATGGCAAGCACTAAGGATCAAGCTTCACTTCATAACTCGTTAGAATAAGCACATGAAGGGTACACAAAAGACATAAGCTCATATATGGCTCACAAAAGACATGGCTTTTAGATTAGCAGAAGATTGACATGGATGCAACCTATTACACCGCCGTGGTTGGCTTAGCACACTTTCTCATGTCAAACTGACATTACATTTCGTTGAACTTAGCTAATAGAGATCACATGTGTAGAAGTATGATATGAACATGGCAATCACTAAGGATCAAGCTTCACTTCATAACTCGTTAGAATAAGCTCATGAAGGGTACAACAAAGACAAAATCTCATGAAGGGCTTACAAAAGACATGGCTTTTAGATTAACAGAAGATAGACCTTGTTGCAACCTACTACACCACCCATAGTAGGCTTACTACACTTTCTCATGTCAAACTGACATTTCATTGCGTTGAACTTAGCTAACAGAGATCACATGTGTAGAAGTATGATATAACATGGATAACACTAAAGATCAAGCATCACTTCATAACTCCTTAGAATAAGCTCATGAAGGGTACACCAAAGACATAAGCTCATATAGGTCTCACAAAAGACATGGCTTTTAGATTAGCAGAAGATTGACCGGGATGCAACCTATTACACCGCCGTGGTTGGCTTAGCATACTTTTTCATGTCAAACTGACATTACATTTCGTTGAACTTAGCTAATAGAGATCACATGTGTAGAAGTATGATATGAACATGGCAAGCACTAAGGATCAAGCTTCACTTCATAACTCGTTAGAATAAGCTCATGAAGGGTACAACAAAGACAAAAGCTCATGAAGGGCTACAAAAGAAATGGCTTTTAGATTAACAGAAGATTGACCTTGTTGCAACCTACTACACCACCCATAGTAGGCTTAGTACACTTTCTCATGTCAAACTGACATTTCATTGCGTTGAACTTAGCTAATAGAGATCACATCGAAGGAAGTATGATATGAACATGGACAGCACTAAAGATCAAGCTTCATTTCATAACTCGTTAGAATAAGCGCATGAAGGGTACACAAAAGACATAAGCTCATATAGGGCTCACAAAAGACATGGGTTTTAGATTAGCAGAAGATTGACCTGGATGCAACCTATTACACCGCCGTGGTTGGCTTAGCACACTTTCTCATGTCAAACTGACATTACATTTCGTTAAACTTAGCTAATAGAGATCACATGTGTAGAAGTATGATATGAACATGGCAAGCACTAAGGATCAAGCTTCACTTCATAACTCGTTAGAATAAGCACATGAAGGGTACACAAAAGACATAAGCTCATATATGGCTCACAAAAGACATGGCTTTTAGATTAGCAGAAGATTGACATGGATGCAACCTATTACACCGCCGTGGTTGGCTTAGCACACTTTCTCATGTCAAACTGACATTACATTTCGTTGAACTTAGCTAATAGAGATCACATGTGTAGAAGTATGATATGAACATGGCAATCACTAAGGATCAAGCTTCACTTCATAACTCGTTAGAATAAGCTCATGAAGGGTACAACAAAGACAAAAGCTCATGAAGGGCTTACAAAAGAAATGGCTTTTAGATTAACAGAAGATTGACCTTGTTGCAACCTACTACACCACCCATAGTAGGCTTAGTACACTTTCTCATGTCAAACTGACATTTCATTGCGTTGAACTTAGCTAATAGAGATCACATCGAAGGAAGTATGATATGAACATGGACAGCACTAAAGATCAAGCTTCATTTCATAACTCGTTAGAATAAGCGCATGAAGGGTACACAAAAGTCATAAGCTCATATAGGGCTCACAAAAGACATGGGTTTTAGATTAGCAGAAGATTGACCGGGATGCAACCTATTACACCGCCGTGGTTGGCTTAGCACACTTTCTCATGTCAAACTGACATTACATTTCGTTGAACTTAACTAATAGAGATCACATGTGTAGAAGTATGATATGAACATGGCAAGCACTAAGGATCAAGCTTCACTTCATAACTCGTTAGAATAAGCACATGAAGGGTACACAAAAGACATAAGCTCATATATGGCTCACAAAAGACATGGCTTTTAGATTAGCAGAAGATTGACATGGATGCAACCTATTACACCGCCGTGGTTGGCTTAGCACACTTTCTCATGTCAAACTGACATTACATTTCGTTGAACTTAGCTAATAGAGATCACATGTGTAGAATTATGATATGAACATGGCAAGCACTAAGGATCAAGCTTCACTTCATAACTCGTTAGAATAAGCTCATGAAGGGTACAACAAAGACAAAATCTCATGAAGGGCTTACAAAAGACATGGCTTTTAGATTAACAGAAGATTGACCTTGTTGCAACCTACTACACCACCCATAGTAGGCTTACTACACTTTCTCATGTCAAACTGACATTTCATTGCGTTGAACTTAGCTAACAGAGATCACATGTGTAGAAGTATGATATAACATGGATAACACTAAAGATCAAGCATCACTTCATAACTCCTTAGAATAAGCTCATGAAGGGTACACCAAAGACATAAGCTCATATAGGTCTCACAAAAGACATGGCTTTTAGATTAGCAGAAGATTGACCGGGATGCAACCTATTACACCGCCGTGGTTGGCTTAGCATACTTTTTCATGTCAAACTGACATTACATTTCGTTGAACTTAGCTAATAGAGATCACATGTGTAGAAGTATGATATGAACATGGCAAGCACTAAGGATCAAGCTTCACTTCATAACTCGTTAGAATAAGCTCATGAAGGGTACAACAAAGACAAAAGCTCATGAAGGGCTACAAAAGAAATGGCTTTTAGATTAACAGAAGATTGACCTTGTTGCAACCTACTACACCACCCATAGTAGGCTTAGTACACTTTCTCATGTCAAACTGACATTTCATTGCGTTGAACTTAGCTAATAGAGATCACATCGAAGGAAGTATGATATGAACATGGACAGCACTAAAGATCAAGCTTCATTTCATAACTCGTTAGAATAAGCGTATGAAGGGTAGACAAAAGACATAAGCTCATATAGGGCTCACAAAAGATATGGGTTTTAGATTAGCAGAAGATTGACCTGGATGCAACCTATTACACCGCCGTGGTTGGCTTAACACACTTTCTCATGTCAAACTGACATTACATTTCGTTGAACTTAGCTAATAGAGATCACATGTGTAGAAGTATGATATGAACATGGCAAGCACTAAGGATCAAGCTTCACTTCATAACTCGTTAGAATAAGCACATGAAGGGTACACAAAAGACATAAGCTCATATATGGCTCACAAAAGACATGGCTTTTAGATTAGCAGAAGATTGACATGGATGCAACCTATTACACCGCCGTGGTTGGCTTAGCACACTTTCTCATGTCAAACTGACATTACATTTCGTTGAACTTAGCTAATAGAGTTCACATGTGTAGAAGTATGATATGAACATGGCAATCACTAAGGATCAAGCTTCACTTCATAACTCGTTAGAATAAGCTCATGAAGGGTACAACAAAGACAAAAGCTCATGAAGGGCTTACAAAAGAAATGGCTTTTAGATTAACAGAAGATTGACCTTGTTGCAACCTACTACACCACCCATAGTAGGTTTAGTACACTTTCTCATGTCAAACTGACATTTCATTGCGTTGAACTTAGCTAATAGAGATCACATCGAAGGAAGTATGATATGAACATGGACAGCACTAAAGATCAAGCTTCACTTCATAACTCGTTAGAATAAGCGCATGAAGGGTACACAAAAGACATAAGCTCATATAGGGCTCACAAAAGACATGGCTTTTAGATTAGCAGAAGATTGACCGGGATGCAACCTATTACACCGCCGTGGTTGGCTTAGCACACTTTCTCATGTCAAACTGACATTACATTTCGTTGAACTTAGCTAATAGAGATCACATGTGTAGAAGTATGATATGAACATGGCAAGCACTAAGGATCAAGCTTCACTTCATAACTCGTTAGAATAAGCACATGAAGGGTACACAAAAGACATAAGCTCATATATGTCTCACAAAAGACATGGCTTTTAGATTAGCAGAAGATTGACATGGATGCAACATATTACACCGCCGTGGTTGGCTTAGCACACTTTCTCATGTCAAACTGACATTACATTTTGTTGAACTTAGCTAATAGAGATCACATGTGTAGAAGTATGATATGAACATGGCAAGCACTAAGGATCAAGCTTCACTTCATAACTCGTTAGAATAAGCACATGATGGGTACACAAAAGACATAAGCTCATATATGGCTCACAAAAGACATGGCTTTTAGATTAGCAGAAGATTGACATGGATGCAACCTATTACACCGCCGTGGTTGGCTTAGCACACTTTCTCATGTCAAACTGACATTACATTTCGTTGAACTTAGCTAATAGAGATCACATGTGTAGAAGTATGATATGAACATGGCAAGCACTAAGGATCAAGCTTCACTTCATAACTCGTTAGAATAAGCTCATGAAGGGTACAACAAAGACAAAATCTCATGAAGGGCTTACAAAAGACATGGCTTTTAGATTAACAGAAGATTGACCTTGTTGCAACCTACTACACCACCCATAGTAGGCTTACTACACTTTCTCATGTCAAACTGACATTTCATTGCGTTGAACTTAGCTAACAGAGATCACATGTGTAGAAGTATGATATAACATGGATAACACTAAAGATCAAGCATCACTTCATAACTCCTTAGAATAAGCTCATGAAGGGTACACCAAAGACATAAGCTCATATAGGTCTCACAAAAGACATGGCTTTTAGATTAGCAGAAGATTGACTGGGATGCAACCTATTACACCGCCGTGGTTGGCTTAGCATACTTTTTCATGTCAAACTGACATTACATTTCGTTGAACTTAGCTAATAGAGATCACATGTGTAGAAGTATGATATGAACATGGCAAGCACTAAGGATCAAGCTTCACTTCATAACTCGTTAGAATAAGCTCATGAAGGGTACAACAAAGACAAAAGCTCATGAAGGGCTACAAAAGAAATGGCTTTTAGATTAACAGAAGATTGACCTTGTTGCAACCTACTACACCACCCATAGTAGGCTTAGTACACTTTCTCATGTCAAACTGACATTTCATTGCGTTGAACTTAGCTAATAGAGATCACATCGAAGGAAGTATGATATGAACATGGACAGCACTAAAGATCAAGCTTCATTTCATAACTCGTTAGAATAAGCGTATGAAGGGTAGACAAAAGACATAAGCTCATATAGGGCTCACAAAAGATATGGGTTTTAGATTAGCAGAAGATTGACCTGGATGCAACCTATTACACCGCCGTGGTTGGCTTAACACACTTTCTCATGTCAAACTGACATTACATTTCGTTGAACTTAGCTAATAGAGATCACATGTGTAGAAGTATGATATGAACATGGCAAGCACTAAGGACCAAGCTTCACTTCATAACTCGTTAGAATAAGCACATGAAGGGTACACAAAAGACATAAGCTCATATATGGCTCACAAAAGACATGGCTTTTAGATTAGCAGAAGATTGACATGGATGCAACCTATTACACCGCCGTGGTTGGCTTAGCACACTTTCTCATGTCAAACTGACATTACATTTCGTTGAACTTAGCTAATAGAGTTCACATGTGTAGAAGTATGATATGAACATGGCAATCACTAAGGATCAAGCTTCACTTCATAACTCGTTAGAATAAGCTCATGAAGGGTACAACAAAGACAAAAGCTCATGAAGGGCTTACAAAAGAAATGGCTTTTAGATTAACAGAAGATTGACCTTGTTGCAACCTACTACACCACCCATAGTAGGTTTAGTACACTTTCTCATGTCAAACTGACATTTCATTGCGTTGAACTTAGCTAATAGAGATCACATCGAAGGAAGTATGATATGAACATGGACAGTACTAAAGATCAAGCTTCACTTCATAACTCGTTAGAATAAGCGCATGAAGGGTACACAAAAGACATAAGCTCATATAGGGCTCACAAAAGACATGGCTTTTAGATTAGCAGAAGATTGACCGGGATATAACCTATTACACCGCCGTGGTTGGCTTAGCACACTTTCTCATGTCAAACTGACATTACATTTCGTTGAACTTAGCTAATAGAGATCACATGTGTAGAAGTATGATATGAACATGGCAAGCACTAAGGATCAAGCTTCACTTCATAACTCGTTAGAATAAGCACATGAAGGGTACACAAAAGACATAAGCTCATATATGGCTCACAAAAGACATGGCTTTTAGATTAGCAGAAGATTGACATGGATGCAACATATTACACCGCCGTGGTTGGCTTAGCACACTTTCTCATGTCAAACTGACATTACATTTCGTTGAACTTAGCTAATAGAGATCACATGTGTAGAAGTATGATATGAACATGGCAAGCACTAAGGATCAAGCTTCACTTCATAACTCGTTAGAATAAGCACATGATGGGTACACAAAAGACATAAGCTCATATATGGCTCACAAAAGACATGGCTTTTAGATTAGCAGAAGATTGACATGGATGCAACCTATTACACCGCCGTGGTTGGCTTAGCACACTTTCTCATGTCAAACTGACATTACATTTCGTTGAACTTAGCTAATAGAGATCACATGTGTAGAAGTATGATATGAACATGGCAAGCACTAAGGATCAAGCTTCACTTCATAACTCGTTAGAATAAGCTCATGAAGGGTACAACAAAGACAAAATCTCATGAAGGGCTTACAAAAGACATGGCTTTTAGATTAACAGAAGATTGACCTTGTTGCAACCTACTACACCACCCATAGTAGGCTTACTACACTTTCTCATGTCAAACTGACATTTCATTGCGTTGAACTTATCTAACAGAGATCACATGTGTAGAAGTATGATATAACATGGATAACACTAAATATCAAGCATCACTTCATAACTCCTTAGAATAAGCTCATGAAGGGTACACCAAAGACATAAGCTCATATAGGTCTCACAAAAGACATGGCTTTTAGATTAGCAGAAGATTGACCGGGATGCAACCTATTACACCGCCGTGGTTGGCTTAGCATACTTTCTCATGTCAAACTGACATTACATTTCGTTGAACTTAGCTAATAGAGATCACATGTGTAGAAGTATGATATGAACATGGCAAGCACTAAGGATCAAGCTTCACTTCATAACTCGTTAGAATAAGCTCATGAAGGGTACAACAAAGACAAAAGCTCATGAAGGGCTTACAAAAGAAATGGCTTTTAGATTAACAGAAGATTGACCTTGTTGCAACCTACTACACCACCCATAGTAGGCTTAGTACACTTTCTCATGTCAAACTGACATTTCATTGCGTTGAACTTAGCTAATAGAGATCACATCGAAGGAAGTATGATATGAACATGGACAGCACTAAAGATCAAGCTTCATTTCATAACTCGTTAGAATAAGCGCATGAAGGGTACACAAAAGACATAAGCTCATATAGGGCTCACAAAAGACATGGGTTTTAGATTAGCAGAAGATTGACCTGGATGCAACCTATTACACCGCCGTGGTTGGCTTAGCACACTTTCTCATGTCAAACTGACATTACATTTCGTTAAACTTAGCTAATAGAGATCACATGTGTAGAAGTATGATATGAACATGGCAAGCACTAAGGATCAAGCTTCACTTCATAACTCGTTAGAATAAGCACATGAAGGGTACACAAAAGACATAAGCTCATATATGGCTCACAAAAGACATGGCTTTTAGATTAGCAGAAGATTGACATGGATGCAACCTATTACACCGCCGTGGTTGGCTTAGCACACTTTCTCATGTCAAACTGACATTACATTTCGTTGAACTTAGCTAATAGAGATCACATGTGTAGAAGTATGATATGAACATGGCAATCACTAAGGATCAAGCTTCACTTCATAACTCGTTAGAATAAGCTCATGAAGGGTACAACAAAGACAAAAGCTCATGAAGGGCTTACAAAAGAAATGGCTTTTAGATTAACAGAAGATTGACCTTGTTGCAACCTACTACACCACCCATAGTAGGCTTAGTACACTTTCTCATGTCAAACTGACATTTCATTGCGTTGAACTTAGCTAATAGAGATCACATCGAAGGAAGTATGATATGAACATGGACAGCACTAAAGATCAAGCTTCATTTCATAACTCGTTAGAATAAGCGCATGAAGGGTACACAAAAGACATAAGCTCATATAGGGCTCACAAAAGACATGGGTTTTAGATTAGCAGAAGATTGACCGGGATGCAACCTATTACACCGCCGTGGTTGGCTTAGCACACTTTCTCATGTCAAACTGACATTACATTTCGTTGAACTTAACTAATAGAGATCACATGTGTAGAAGTATGATATGAACATGGCAAGCACTAAGGATCAAGCTTCACTTCATAACTCGTTAGAATAAGCACATGAAGGGTACACAAAAGACATAAGCTCATATATGGCTCACAAAAGACATGGCTTTTAGATTAGCAGAAGATTGACATGGATGCAACCTATTACACCGCCGTGGTTGGCTTAGCACACTTTCTCATGTCAAACTGACATTACATTTCGTTGAACTTAGCTAATAGAGATCACATGTGTAGAAGTATGATATGAACATGGCAAGCACTAAGGATCAAGCTTCACTTCATAACTCGTTAGAATAAGCTCATGAAGGGTACAACAAAGACAAAATCTCATGAAGGGCTTACAAAAGACATGGCTTTTAGATTAACAGAAGATTGACCTTGTTGCAACCTACTACACCACCCATAGTAGGCTTACTACACTTTCTCATGTCAAACTGACATTTCATTGCGTTGAACTTAGCTAACAGAGATCACATGTGTAGAAGTATGATATAACATGGATAACACTAAAGATCAAGCATCACTTCATAACTCCTTAGAATAAGCTCATGAAGGGTACACCAAAGACATAAGCTCATATAGGTCTCACAAAAGACATGGCTTTTAGATTAGCAGAAGATTGACCGGGATGCAACCTATTACACCGCCGTGGTTGGCTTAGCATACTTTTTCATGTCAAACTGACATTACATTTCGTTGAACTTAGCTAATAGAGATCACATGTGTAGAAGTATGATATGAACATGGCAAGCACTAAGGATCAAGCTTCACTTCATAACTCGATAGAATAAGCTCATGAAGGGTACAACAAAGACAAAAGCTCATGAAGGGCTACAAAAGAAATGGCTTTTAGATTAACAGAAGATTGACCTTGTTGCAACCTACTACACCACCCATAGTAGGCTTAGTACACTTTCTCATGTCAAACTGACATTTCATTGCGTTGAACTTAGCTAATAGAGATCACATCGAAGGAAGTATGATATGAACATGGACAGCACTAAAGATCAAGCTTCATTTCATAACTCGTTAGAATAAGCGTATGAAGGGTAGACAAAAGACATAAGCTCATATAGGGCTCACAAAAGATATGGGTTTTAGATTAGCAGAAGATTGACCTGGATGCAACCTATTACACCGCCGTGGTTGGCTTAGCACACTTTCTCATGTCAAACTGACATTACATTTCGTTGAACTTAGCTAATAGAGATCACATGTGTAGAAGTATGATATGAACATGGCAAGCACTAAGGATCAAGCTTCACTTCATAACTCGTTAGAATAAGCACATGAAGGGTACACAAAAGACATAAGCTCATATATGGCTCACAAAAGACATGGCTTTTAGATTAGCAGAAGATTGACATGGATGCAACCTATTACACCGCCGTGGTTGGCTTAGCACACTTTCTCATGTCAAACTGACATTACATTTCGTTGAACTTAGCTAATAGAGTTCACATGTGTAGAAGTATGATATGAACATGGCAATCACTAAGGATCAAGCTTCACTTCATAACTCGTTAGAATAAGCTCATGAAGGGTACAACAAAGACAAAAGCTCATGAAGGGCTTACAAAAGAAATGGCTTTTAGATTAACAGAAGATTGACCTTGTTGCAACCTACTACACCACCCATAGTAGGTTTAGTACACTTTCTCATGTCAAACTGACATTTCATTGCGTTGAACTTAGCTAATAGAGATCACATCGAAGGAAGTATGATATGAACATGGACAGCACTAAAGATCAAGCTTCACTTCATAACTCGTTAGAATAAGCGCATGAAGGGTACACAAAAGACATAAGCTCATATAGGGCTCACAAAAGACATGGCTTTTAGATTAGCAGAAGATTGACCGGGATGCAACCTATTACACCGCCGTGGTTGGCTTAGCACACTTTCTCATGTCAAACTGACATTACATTTCGTTGAACTTAGCTAATAGAGATCACATGTGTAGAAGTATGATATGAACATGGCAAGCACTAAGGATCAAGCTTCACTTCATAACTCGTTAGAATAAGCACATGAAGGGTACACAAAAGACATAAGCTCATATATGGCTCACAAAAGACATGGCTTTTAGATTAGCAGAAGATTGACATGGATGCAACCTATTACACCGCCGTGGTTGGCTTAGCACACTTTCTCATGTCAAACTGACATTACATTTCGTTGAACTTAGCTAATAGAGATCACATGTGTAGAAGTATGATATGAACATGGCAAGCACTAAGGATCAAGCTTCACTTCATAACTCGTTAGAATAAGCACATGAAGGGTACACAAAAGACATAAGCTCATATATGGCTCACAAAAGACATGGCTTTTAGATTAGCAGAAGATTGACATGGATGCAACCTATTACACCGCCGTGGTTGGCTTAGCACACTTTCTCATGTCAAACTGACATTACATTTCGTTGAACTTAGCTAATAGAGATCACATGTGTAGAAGTATGATATGAACATGGCAAGCACTAAGGATCAAGCTTCACTTCATAACTCGTTAGAATAAGCACATGAAGGGTACACAAAAGACATAAGCTCATATATGGCTCACAAAAGACATGGCTTTTAGATTAGCAGAAGATTGACATGGATGCAACCTATTACACCGCCGTGGTTGGCTTAGCACACTTTCTCATGTCAAACTGACATTACATTTCGTTGAACTTAGCTAATAGAGTTCACATGTGTAGAAGTATGATATGAACATGGCAATCACTAAGGATCAAGCTTCACTTCATAACTCGTTAGAATAAGCTCATGAAGGGTACAACAAAGACAAAAGCTCATGAAGGGCTTACAAAAGAAATGGCTTTTAGATTAACAGAAGATTGACCTTGTTGCAACCTACTACACCACCCATAGTAGGTTTAGTACACTTTCTCATGTCAAACTGACATTTCATTGCGTTGAACTTAGCTAATAGAGATCACATCGAAGGAAGTATGATATGAACATGGACAGCACTAAAGATCAAGCTTCACTTCATAACTCGTTAGAATAAGCGCATGAAGGGTACACAAAAGACATAAGCTCATATAGGGCTCACAAAAGACATGGCTTTTAGATTAGCAGAAGATTGACCGGGATGCAACCTATTACACCGCCGTGGTTGGCTTAGCACACTTTCTCATGTCAAACTGACATTACATTTCGTTGAACTTAGCTAATAGAGATCACATGTGTAGAAGTATGATATGAACATGGCAAGCACTAAGGATCAAGCTTCACTTCATAACTCGTTAGAATAAGCTCATGAAGGGTACAACAAAGACAAAATCTCATGAAGGGCTTACAAAAGACATGGCTTTTAGATTAACAGAAGATTGACCTTGTTGCAACCTACTACACCACCCATAGTAGGCTTACTACACTTTCTCATGTCAAACTGACATTTCATTGCGTTGAACTTATCTAACAGAGATCACATGTGTAGAAGTATGATATAACATGGATAACACTAAATATCAAGCATCACTTCATAACTCCTTAGAATAAGCTCATGAAGGGTACACCAAAGACATAAGCTCATATAGGTCTCACAAAAGACATGGCTTTTAGATTAGCAGAAGATTGACCGGGATGCAACCTATTACACCGCCGTGGTTGGCTTAGCATACTTTCTCATGTCAAACTGACATTACATTTCGTTGAACTTAGCTAATAGAGATCACATGTGTAGAAATATGATATGAACATGGCAAGCACTAAGGATCAAGCTTCACTTCATAACTCGTTAGAATAAGCTCATGAAGGGTACAACAAAGACAAAAGCTCATGAAGGGCTTACAAAAGAAATGGCTTTTAGATTAACAGAAGATTGACCTTGTTGCAACCTACTACACCACCCATAGTAGGCTTAGTACACTTTCTCATGTCAAACTGACATTTCATTGCGTTGAACTTAGCTAATAGAGATCACATCGAAGGAAGTATGATATGAACATGGACAGCACTAAAGATCAAGCTTCATTTCATAACTCTTTAGAATAAGCGCATGAAGGGTACACAAAAGACATAAGCTCATATAGGGCTCACAAAAGACATGGCTTTTAGATTAGCAGAAGATTGACCTGGATGCAACCTATTACACCGCCGTGGTTGGCTTAGCACACTTTCTCATGTCAAACTGACATTACATTTCGTTGAACTTAGCTAATAGAGATCACATGTGTAGAAGTATGATATGAACATGGCAAGCACTAAGGATCAAGCTTCACTTCATAACTCGTTAGAATAAGCTCATGAAGGGTACAACAAAGACAAAAGCTCATGAAGGGCTTACAAAAGACATGGCTTTTAGATTAACAGAAGATTGACCTTGTTGCAACGTACTACACCACCCATAGTAGGCTTACTACACTTTCTCATGTCAAACTGACATTTTATTGCGTTGAACTTAGCTAACAGAGATCACATGTGTAGAAGTATGATATAACATGGATAACACTAAAGATCAAGCATCACTTCATAACTCCTTAGAATAAGCTCATGAAGGGTACACAAAAGACATAAGCTCATATATGGCTCACAAAAGACATGGCTTTTAGATTAGCAGAAGATTGACATGGATGCAACCTATTACACCGCCGTGGTTGGCTTAGCACACTTTCTCATGTCAAACTGACATTACATTTCGTTGAACTTAGCTAATAGAGATCACATGTGTAGAAGTATGATATGAACATGGCAATCACTAAGGATCAAGCTTCACTTCATAACTCGTTAGAATAAGCTCATGAAGGGTACAACAAAGACAAAAGCTCATGAAGGGCTTACAAAAGAAATGGCTTTTAGATTAACAGAAGATTGACCTTGTTGCAACCTACTACACCACCCATAGTAGGGTTAGTACACTTTCTCATGTCAAACTGACATTTCATTGCGTTGAACTTAGCTAATAGAGATCACATCGAAGGAAGTATGATATGAACATGGACAGCACTAAAGATCAAGCTTCATTTCATAACTCGTTAGAATAAGCGCATGAAGGGTACACAAAAGACATAAGCTCATATAGGGCTCACAAAAGACATGGCTTTTAGATTAGCAGAAGATTGACCGGGATGCAACCTATTACACCGCCGTGGTTGGCTTAGCACACTTTCTCATGTCAAACTGACATTACATTTCGTTGAACTTAGCTAATAGAGATCACATGTGTAGAAGTATGATATGAACATGGCAAGCACTAAGGATCAAGCTTCACTTCATAACTCGTTAGAATAAGCTCATGAAGGGTACAACAAAGACAAAATCTCATAAAGGGCTTACAAAAGACATGGC
Organism: Lepidium didymum; assembly: GCA_963920545.1. Taxonomy (NCBI): domain Eukaryota; kingdom Viridiplantae; phylum Streptophyta; class Magnoliopsida; order Brassicales; family Brassicaceae; genus Lepidium; species Lepidium didymum. Next base: position 11,630,976 of record OY986981.1, on the reverse strand, counting down.
TTTTAGATTAACAGAAGATTGACCTTGTTGCAACCTACTACACCACCCATAGTAGGCTTACTACACTTTCTCATGTCAAACTGACATTTCATTGTGTTGAACTTAGCTAACAGAGATCACATGTGTAGAAGTATGATATAACATAGATAACACTAAAGATCAAGCATCACTTCATAACTCCTTAGAATAAGCTCATGAAGGGTACACAAAAGTCATAAGCTCATATATGGCTCACAAAAGACATGGCTTTTAGATTAGCAGAAGATTGACATGGATGCAACCTATTACACCGCCGTGGTTGGCTTAGCACACTTTCTCATGTCAAACTGACATTACATTTCGTTGAACTTAGCTAATAGAGATCACATGTGTAGAAGTATGATATGAACATGGCAATCACTAAGGATCAAGCTTCACTTCATAACTCGTTAGAATAAGCTCATGAAGGGTACAACAAAGACAAAAGCTCATGAAGGGCTTACAAAAGAAATGGCTTTTAGATTAACAGAAGATTGACCTTGTTGCAACCTACTACACCACCCATAGTAGGCTTACTACACTTTCTCATGTCAAACTGACATTTTATTGCGTTGAACTTAGCTAACAGAGATCACATGTGTAGAAGTATGATATAACATGGATAACACTAAAGATCAAGCATCACTTCATAACTCCTTAGAATAAGCTCATGAAGGGTACACAAAAGACATAAGCTCATATATGGCTCACAAAAGACATGGCTTTTAGATTAGCAGAAGATTGACATGGATGCAACCTATTACACCGCCGTGGTTGGCTTAGCACACTTTCTCATGTCAAACTGACATTACATTTCGTTGAACTTAGCTAATAGAGATCACATGTGTAGAAGTATGATATGAACATGGCAATCACTAAGGATCAAGCTTCACTTCATAACTCGTTAGAATAAGCTCATGAAGGGTACAACAAAGACAAAAGCTCATGAAGGGCTTACAAAAGAAATGGCTTTTAGATTAACAGAAGATTGACCTTGTTGCAACCTACTACACCACCCATAGTAGGCTTAGTACACTTTCTCATGTCAAACTGACATTTCATTGCGTTGAACTTAGCTAATAGAGATCACATCGAAGGAAGTATGATATGAACATGGACAGCACTAAAGATCAAGCTTCATTTCATAACTCGTTAGAATAAGCGCATGAAGGGTACACAAAAGACATAAGCTCATATAGGGCTCACAAAAGACATGGCTTTTAGATTAGCAGAAGATTGACCGGGATGCAACCTATTACACCGCCGTGGTTGGCTTAGCACACTTTCTCATGTCAAACTGACATTACATTTCGTTGAACTTAGCTAATAGAGATCACATGTGTAGAAGTATGATATGAACATGGCAAGCACTAAGGATCAAGCTTCACTTCATAACTCGTTAGAATAAGCTCATGAAGGGTACAACAAAGACAAAATCTCATAAAGGGCTTACAAAAGACATGGCTTTTAGATTAACAGAAGATTGACCTTGTTGCAACCTACTACACCACCCATAGTAGGCTTACTACACTTTCTCATGTCAAACTGACATTTCATTGCGTTGAACTTATCTAACAGAGATCACATGTGTAGAAGTATGATATAACATGGATAACACTAAATATCAAGCATCACTTCATAACTCCTTAGAATAAGCTCATGAAGGGTACACCAAAGACATAAGCTCATATAGGTCTCACAAAAGACATGGCTTTTAGATTAGCAGAAGATTGACCGGGATGCAACCTATTACACCGCCGTGGTTGGCTTAGCATACTTTCTCATGTCAAACTGACATTACATTTCGTTGAACTTAGCTAATAGAGATCACATGTGTAGAAGTATGATATGAACATGGCAAGCACTAAGGATCAAGCTTCACTTCATAACTCGTTAGAATAAGCTCATGAAGGGTACAACAAAGACAAAAGCTCATGAAGGGCTTACAAAAGAAATGGCTTTTAGATTAACAGAAGATTGACCTTGTTGCAACCTACTACACCACCCATAGTAGGCTTAGTACACTTTCTCATGTCAAACTGACATTTCATTGCGTTGAACTTAGCTAATAGAGATCACATCGAAGGAAGTATGATATGAACATGGACAGCACTAAAGATCAAGCTTCATTTCATAACTCTTTAGAATAAGCGCATGAAGGGTACACAAAAGACATAAGCTCATATAGGGCTCACAAAAGACATGGCTTTTAGATTAGCAGAAGATTGACCTGGATGCAACCTATTACACCGCCGTGGTTGGCTTAGCACACTTTCTCATGTCAAACTGACATTACATTTCGTTGAACTTAGCTAATAGAGATCACATGTGTAGAAGTATGATATGAACATGGCAAGCACTAAGGATCAAGCTTCACTTCATAACTCGTTAGAATAAGCTCATGAAGGGTACAACAAAGACAAAAGCTCATGAAGGGCTTACAAAAGACATGGCTTTTAGATTAACAGAAGATTGACCTTGTTGCAACGTACTACACCACCCATAGTAGGCTTACTACACTTTCTCATGTCAAACTGACATTTTATTGCGTTGAACTTAGCTAACAGAGATCACATGTGTAGAAGTATGATATAACATGGATAACACTAAAGATCAAGCATCACTTCATAACTCCTTAGAATAAGCTCATGAAGGGTACACAAAAGACATAAGCTCATATATGGCTCACAAAAGACATGGCTTTTAGATTAGCAGAAGATTGACATGGATGCAACCTATTACACCGCCGTGGTTGGCTTAGCACACTTTCTCATGTCAAACTGACATTACATTTCGTTGAACTTAGCTAATAGAGATCACATGTGTAGAAGTATGATATGAACATGGCAATCACTAAGGATCAAGCTTCACTTCATAACTCGTTAGAATAAGCTCATGAAGGGTACAACAAAGACAAAAGCTCATGAAGGGCTTACAAAAGAAATGGCTTTTAAATTAACAGAAGATTGACCTTGTTGCAACCTACTACACCACCCATAGTAGGCTTAGTACACTTTCTCATGTCAAACTGACATTTCATTGCGTTGAACTTAGCTAATAGAGATCACATCGAAGGAAGTATGATATGAACATGGACAGCACTAAAGATCAAGCTTCATTTCATAACTCGTTAGAATAAGCGCATGAAGGGTACACAAAAGACATAAGCTCATATAGGGCTCACAAAAGACATGGCTTTTAGATTAGCAGAAGATTGACCGGGATGCAACCTATTACACCGCCGTGGTTGGCTTAGCACACTTTCTCATGTCAAACTGACATTACATTTCGTTGAACTTAGCTAATAGAGATCACATGTGTAGAAGTATGATATGAACATGGCAAGCACTAAGGATCAAGCTTCACTTCATAACTCGTTAGAATAAGCTCATGAAGGGTACAACAAAGACAAAATCTCATAAAGGGCTTACAAAAGACATGGCTTTTAGATTAACAGAAGATTGACCTTGTTGCAACCTACTACACCACCCATAGTAGGCTTACTACACTTTCTCATGTCAAACTGACATTTCATTGCGTTGAACTTAGCTAACAGAGATCACATGTGTAGAAGTATGATATAATATGGATAACACTAAAGATCAAGCATCACTTCATAACTCCTTAGAATAAGCTCATGAAGGGTACACAAAAGACATAAGCTCATATATGGCTCACAAAAGACATGGCTTTTAGATTAGCAGAAGATTGACATGGATGCAACCTATTACACCGCCGTGGTTGGCTTAGCACACTTTCTCATGTCAAACTGACATTACATTTCGTTGAACTTAGCTAATAGAGATCACATGTGTAGAAGTATGATATGAACATGGCAATCACTAAGGATCAAGCTTCACTTCATAACTCGTTAGAATAAGCTCATGAAGGGTACAACAAAGACAAAAGCTCATGAAGGGCTTACAAAAGAAATGGCTTTTAGATTAACAGAAGATTGACCTTGTTGCAACCTACTACACCACCCATAGTAGGCTTAGTACACTTTCTCATGTCAAACTGACATTTCATTGCGTTGAACTTAGCTAATAGAGATCACATCGAAGGAAGTATGATATGAACATGGACAGCACTAAAGATCAAGCTTCATTTCATAACTCGTTAGAATAAGCGCATGAACGGTACACAAAAGACATAAGCTCATATAGGGCTCACAAAAGACATGGCTTTTAGATTAGCAGAAGATTGACCGGGATGCAACCTATTACACCGCCGTGGTTGGCTTAGCACACTTTCTCATGTCAAACTGACATTACATTTCGTTGAACTTAGCTAATAGAGATCACATGTGTAGAAGTATGATATGAACATGGCAAGCACTAAGGATCAAGCTTCACTTCATAACTCGTTAGAATAAGCTCATGAAGGGTACAACAAAGACAAAATCTCATAAAGGGCTTACAAAAGACATGGCTTTTAGATTAACAGAAGATTGACCTTGTTGCAACCTACTACACCACCCATAGTAGGCTTACTACACTTTCTCATGTCAAACTGACATTTCATTGCGTTGAACTTAGCTAACAGAGATCACATGTGTAGAAGTATGATATAACATGGATAACACTAAAGATCAAGCATCACTTCATAACTCCTTAGAATAAGCTCATGAAGGGTACACCAAAGACATAAGCTCATATAGGTCTCACAAAAGACATGGCTTTTAGATTAGCAGAAGATTGACCGGGATGCAACCTATTACACCGGCGTGGTTGGCTTAGCATACTTTCTCATGTCAAACTGACATTACATTTCGTTGAACTTAGCTAATAGAGATCACATGTGTAGAAGTATGATATGAACATGGCAAGCACTAAGGATCAAGCTTCACTTCATAACTCGTTAGAATAAGCTCATGAAGGGTACAACAAAGAGAAAAGCTCATGAAGGGCTTACAAAAGAAATGGCTTTTAGATTAACAGAAGATTGACCTTGTTGCCATCTACTACACCACCCATAGTAGGCTTAGTACACTTTCTCATGTCAAACTGACATTTCATTGCGTTGAACTTAGCTAATAGAGATCACATCGAAGGAAGTATGATATGAACATGGACAGCACTAAAGATCAAGCTTCATTTCATAACTCGTTAGAATAAGCGCATGAAGGGTACACAAAAGACATAAGCTCATATAGGGCTCACAAAAGACATGGCTTTTAGATTAGCAGAAGATTGACCTGGATGCAACCTATTACACCGGCGTGGTTGGCTTAGCATACTTTCTCATGTCAAACTGACATTACATTTCGTTGAACTTAGCTAATAGAGATCACATGTATAGAAGTATGATATGAACATGGCAAGCACTAAGGATCAAGCTTCACTTCATAACTCGTTAGAATAAGCTCATGAAGGGTACAACAAAGACAAAAGCTCATGAAGGGCTTACAAAAGAAATGGCTTTTAGATTAACAGAAGATTGACCTTGTTGCAACCTACTACACCACCCATAGTAGGCTTAGTACACTTTCTCATGTCAAACTGACATTTCATTGCGTTGAACTTAGCTAATATAGATCACATCGAAGGAAGTATGATATGAACATGGACAGCACTAAAGATCAAGCTTCATTTCATAACTCGTTAGAATAAGCGCATGAAGGGTACACAAAAGACATAAGCTCATATAGGGCTCCCAAAAGACATGGCTTTTAGATTAGCAGAAGATTGACCTGGATGCAACCTATTACACCGCCGTGGTTGGCTTAGCACACTTTCTCATGTCAAACTGACATTACATTTCGTTAAACTTAGCTAATAGAGATCACATGTGTAGAAGTATGATATGAACATGGCAAGCACTAAGGATCAAGATTCACTTCATAACTCGTTAGAATAAGCACATGATGGGTACACAAAAGACATAAGCTCATATATGGCTCACAAAAGACATGGCTTTTAGATTAGCAGAAGATTGACATGGATGCAACCTATTACACCGCCGTGGTTGGCTTAGCACACTTTCTCATGTCAAATTGACATTACATTTCGTTGAACTTAGCTAATAGAGATCACATGTGTAGAAGTATGATATGAACATGGCAAGCACTAAGGATCAAGCTTCACTTCATAACTCGTTAGAATAAGCTCATGAAGGGTACAACAAAGACAAAATCTCATGAAGGGCTTACAAAAGACATGGCTTTTAGATTAACAAAAGATTGACCTTGTTGCAACCTACTTCACCACCCATAGTAGGCTTACTACACTTTCTCATGTCAAACTGACATTTCATTGCGTTGAACTTACCTAACAGAGATCACATGTGTAGAAGTATGATATAACATGGATAATACTAAAGATCAAGCATCACTTCATAACTCCTTAGAATAATCTCATGAAGGGTACACCAAAGACATAAGCTCATATAGGTCTCACAAAAGACATGGCTTTTAGATTAGCAGAAGATTGACCGGGATGTAACCTATTACACCGCCGTGGTTGGCTTAGCATACTTTCTCATGTCAAACTGACATTACATTTCGTTGAACTTAGCTAATAGAGATCACATGTGTAGAAGTATGATATGAACATGGCAAGCACTAAGGATCAAGCTTCACTTCATAACTCGTTAGAATAAGCTCATGAAGGGTACAACAAAGACAAAAGCTCATGAAGGGCTTACAAAAGAAATGGCTTTTTGATTAACAGAAGATTGACCTTGTTGCAACCTACTACACCACCCATAGTAGGCTTAGTACACTTTCTCATGTCAAACTGACATTTCATTGCGTTGAACTTAGCTAATAGAGATCACATCGAAGGAAGTATGATATGAACATGGACAGCACTAAAGATCAAGCTTCATTTCATAACTCTTTAGAATAAGCGCATGAAGGGTACACAAAAGACATAAGCTCATATAGGGCTCACAAAAGACATGGCTTTTAGATTAGCAGAAGATTGACCTGGATGCAACCTATTACACCGCCGTGGTTGGCTTAGCACACTTTCTCATGTCAAACTGACATTACATTTCGTTGAACTTAGCTAATAGAGATCACATGTGTAGAAGTATGATATGAACATGGCAAGCACTAAGGATCAAGCTTCACTTCATAACTCGTTAGAATAAGCTCATGAAGGGTACAACAAAGACAAAAGCTCATGAAGGGCTTACAAAAGAAATGGCTTTTAGATTAACAGAAGATTGACCTTGTTGCAACCTACTACACCACCCATAGTAGGCTTAGCATACTTTCTCATGTCAAACTGACATTACATTTCGTTGAACTTAGCTAATAGAGATCACATCGAAGGAAGTATGATATGAACATGGACAGCACTAAAGATCAAGCTTCATTTCATAACTCGTTAGAATAAGCGCATGAAGGGTACACAAAAGACATAAGCTCATATAGGGCTCACAAAAGACATGGCTTTTAGATTAGCAGAAGATTGACCTTGATGCAACTTATTACACCGCCGTGGTTGGCTTAGCACACTTTCTCATGTCAAACTGACATTACATTTCGTTGAACTTAGCTAATAGAGATCACATGTGTAGAAGTATGATATGAACATGGCAAGCACTAAGGATCAAGCTTCACTTCATAACTCTATAGAATAAGCACATGAAGGGTACACAAAAGACATAAGCTCATATATGGCTCACAAAAGACATGGCTTTTAGATTAGCAGAAGATTGACATGGATGCAACCTATTACACCGCCGTGGTTGGCTTAGCACACTTTCTCATGTCAAACTGACATTATATTTCGTTGAACTTAGCTAATAGAGATCACATGTGTAGAAGTATGATATGAACATGGCAAGCACTAAGGATCAAGCTTCACTTCATAACTCGTTAGAATAAGCTCATGAAGGGTACAACAAAGACAAAATCTCATGAAGGGCTTACAAAAGACATGGCTTTTAGATTAAAAGAAGATTGACCTTGTTGCAACCTACTACACCACCCATAGTAGGCTTACTACACTTTCTCATGTCAAACTAACATTTCATTGCGTTGAACTTAGCTAACAGAGATCACATGTGTAGAAGTATGATATAACATGGATAACACTAAAGATCAAGCATCACTTCATAACTCCTTAGAATAAGCTCATGAAGGGTACACCAAAGACATAAGCTCATATAGGTCTCACAAAAAACATGGCTTTTAGATTAGCAGAAGATTGACCGGGATGCAACCTATTACACCGGCGTGGTTGGCTTAGCATACTTTCTCATGTCAAACTGACATTACATTTCGTTGAACTTAGCTAATAGAGATCACATGTGTAGAAGTATGATATGAACATGGCAAGCACTAAGGATCAAGCTTCACTTCATAACTCGTTAGAATAAGCTCATGAAGGGTACAACAAAGAGAAAAGCTCATGAAGGGCTTACAAAAGAAATGGCTTTTAGATTAACAGAAGATTGACCTTGTTGCAACCTACTACACCACCCATAGTAGGCTTAGTACACTTTCTCATGTCAAACTGACATTTCATTGCGTTGAACTTAGCTAATAGAGATCACATCGAAGGAAGTATGATATGAACATGGACAGCACTAAAGATCAAGCTTCATTTCATAACTCGTTAGAATAAGCGCATGAAGGGTACACAAAAGACATAAGCTCATATAGGGCTCACAAAAGACATGGGTTTTAGATTAGCAAAAGATTGACCTGGATGCAACCTATTACACCGCCGTGGTTAGCTTAGCACACTTTCTCATGTCAAACTGACATTACATTTCGTTAAACTTAGCTAATAGAGATCACATGTGTAGAAGTATGATATGAACATGGCAAGCACTAAGGATCAAGCTTCATTTCATAACTCGTTAGAATAAGCGCATGAAGGGTACACAAAAGACATAAGCTCATATAGGGCTCACAAAAGACATGGCTTTTAGATTAGCAGAAGATTGACCGGGATGCAACCTATTACACCGCCGTGGTTGGCTTAGCACACTTTCTCATGTCAAACTGACATTACATTTCGTTGAACTTAGCTAATAGAGATCACATGTGTAGAAGTATGATATGAACATGGCAAGCACTAAGGATCAAGCTTCACTTCATAACTCGTTAGAATAAGCTCATGAAGGGTACAACAAAGACAAAAGCTCATGAAGGGCTTACAAAAGAAATGGCTTTTAGATTAACAGAAGATTGACCTTGTTGCAACCTACTACACCACCCATAGTAGGCTTACTACACTTTCTCCTGTCAAACTGACATTTCATTGCGTTGAACTTAGCTAATAGAGATCACATCGAAGGAAGTATGATATGAACATGGACAGCACTAAAGATCAAGCTTCATTTCATAACTCTTTAGAATAAGCGCATGAAGGGTACACAAAAGACATAAGCTCATATAGGGCTCACAAAAGACATGGCTTTTAGATTAGCAGAAGATTAACCTGGATGCAACCTATTACACCGCCGTGTTTGGCTTAGCACACTTTCTCATGTCAAACTGACATTACATTTCGTTGAACTTAGCTAATAGAGATCACATGTGTAGAAGTATGATATGAACATGGCAAGCACTAAGGATCAAGCTTCACTTCATAACTCGTTAGAATAAGCTCATGAAGGGTACAACAAAGACAAAAGCTCATGAAGGGCTTACAAAAGAAATGGCTTTTAGATTAACAGAAGATTGACCTTGTTGCAACCTACTACACCACCCATAGTAGGCTTAGTACACTTTCTCATGTCAAACTGACATTTCATTGCGTTGAACTTAGCTAATAGAGATCACATCGAAGGAAGTATGATATGAACATGGACAGCACTAAAGATCAAGCTTCATTTCATAACTCTTAAGAATAAGCGCATGAAGGGTACACAAAAGACATAAGCTCATATAGGGCTCACAAAAGACATGGCTTTTAGATTAGCAGAAGATTGACCTGGATGCAACCTATTACACCGCCGTGGTTGGCTTAGCACACTTTCTCATGTCAAACTGACATTACATTTCGTTGAACTTAGCTAATAGAGATCACATGTGTAGAAGTATGATATGAACATGGCAAGCACTAAGGATCAAGCTTCACTTCATAACTCGTTAGAATAAGCTCATGAAGGGTACAACAAAGACAAAAGCTCATGAAGGGCTTACAAAAGACATGGCTTTTAGATTAACAGAAGATTGACCTTGTTGCAACGTACTACACCACCCATAGTAGGCTTACTACACTTTCTCATGTCAAACTGACATTTTATTGCGTTGAACTTAGCTAACAGAGATCACATGTGTAGAAGTATGATATAACATGGATAACACTAAAGATCAAGCATCACTTCATAACTCCTTAGAATAAGCTCATGAAGGGTACACAAAAGACATAAGCTCATATATGGCTCACAAAAGACATGGCTTTTAGATTAGCAGAAGATTGACATGGATGCAACCTATTACACCGCCGTGGTTGGCTTAGCACACTTTCTCATGTCAAACTGACATTACATTTTGTTGAACTTAGCTAATAGAGATCACATGTGTAGAAGTATGATATGAACATGGCAATCACTAAGGATCAAGCTTCACTTCATAACTCGTTAGAATAAGCTCATGAAGGGTACAACAAAGACAAAAGCTCATGAAGGGCTTACAAAAGAAATGGCTTTTAGATTAACAGAAGATTGACCTTGTTGCAACCTACTACACCACCCATAGTAGGCTTAGTACACTTTCTCATGTCAAACTGACATTTCATTGCGTTGAACTTAGCTAATAGAGATCACATCGAAGGAAGTATGATATGAACATGGACAGCACTAAAGATCAAGCTTCATTTCATAACTCGTTAGAATAAGCGCATGAAGGGTACACAAAAGACATAAGCTCATATAGGGCTCACAAAAGACATGGCTTTTAGATTAGCAGAAGATTGACCGGGATGCAACCTATTACACCGCCGTGGTTGGCTTAGCACACTTTCTCATGTCAAACTGACATTACATTTCGTTGAACTTAGCTAATAGAGATCACATGTGTAGAAGTATGATATGAACATGGCAAGCACTAAGGATCAAGCTTCACTTCATAACTCGTTAGAATAAGCTCATGAAGGGTACAACAAAGACAAAAGCTCATGAAGGGCTTACAAAAGACATGGCTTTTAGATTAACAGAAGATTGACCTTGTTGCAACGTACTACACCACCCATAGTAGGCTTACTACACTTTCTCATGTCAAACTGACATTTTATTGCGTTGAACTTAGCTAACAGAGATCACATGTGTAGAAGTATGATATAACATGGATAACACTAAAGATCAAGCATCACTTCATAACTCTTTAGAATAAGCGCATGAAGGGTACACAAAAGACATAAGCTCATATAGGGCTCACAAAAGACATGGCTTTTAGATTACCAGAAGATTGACCTGGATGCAACCTATTACACCGCCGTGGTTGGCTTAGCACACTTTCTCATGTCAAACTGACATTACATTTCGTTGAACTTAGCTAATAGAGATCACATGTGTAGAAGTATGATATGAACATGGCAAGCACTAAGGATCAAGCTTCACTTCATAACTCGTTAGAATAAGCTCATGAAGGGTACAACAAAGACAAAAGCTCATGAAGGGCTTACAAAAGACATGGCTTTTAGATTAACAGAAGATTGACCTTGTTGCAACGTACTACACCACCCATAGTAGGCTTACTACACTTTCTCATGTCAAACTGACATTTTATTGCGTTGAACTTAGCTAACAGAGATCACATGTGTAGAAGTATGATATAACATGGATAACACTAAAGATCAAGAATCACTTCATAACTCCTTAGAATAAGCTCATGAAGGGTACACCAAAGACATAAGCTCATATAGGTCTCACAAAAGACATGGCTTTTAGATTAGCAGAAGATTGACCGGGATGCAACCTATTACACCGGCGTGGTTGGCTTAGCATACTTTCTCATGTCAAACTGACATTACATTTCGTTGAACTTAGCTAATAGAGATCACATGTGTAGAATTATGATATGAACAAGGCAAAGCACTAAGGATCAAGCTTCACTTCATAACTCGTTAGAATAAGCTCATGAAGGGTACAACAAAGACAAAAGCTCATGAAGGGCTTACAAAAGAAATGGCTTTTAGATTAACAGAAGATTGACCTTGTTGCAACCTACTACACCACCCATAGTAGGCTTAGTACACTTTCTCATGTCAAACTGACATTTCATTGCGTTGAACTTAGCTAATAGAGATCACATCGAAGGAAGTATGATATGAACATGGACAGCACTAAAGATCAAGCTTCATTTCATAACTCTTTAGAATAAGCGCATGAAGGGTACACAAAAGACATAAGCTCATATAGGGCTCACAAAAGACATGGCTTTTAGATTAGCAGAAGATTAACCTGGATGCAACCTATTACACCGCCGTGGTTGGCTTAGCACACTTTCTCATGTCAAACTGACATTACATTTCGTTGAACTTAGCTAATAGAGATCACATGTGTAGAAGTATGATATGAACATGGCAAGCACTAAGGATCAAGCTTCACTTCATAACTCGTTAGAATAAGCTCATGAAGGGTACAACAAAGACAAAAGCTCATGAAGGGCTTACAAAAGAAATGGCTTTTAGATTAACAGAAGATTGACCTTGTTGCAACCTACTACACCACCCATAGTAGGCTTAGTACACTTTCTCATGTCAAACTGACATTTCATTGCGTTGAACTTAGCTAATAGAGATCACATCGAAGGAAGTATGATATGAACATGGACAGCACTAAAGATCAAGCTTCATTTCATAACTCTTAAGAATAAGCGCATGAAGGGTACACAAAAGACATAAGCTCATATAGGGCTCACAAAAGACATGGCTTTTAGATTAGCAGAAGATTGACCTGGATGCAACCTATTACACCGCCGTGGTTGGCTTAGCACACTTTCTCATGTCAAACTGACATTACATTTCGTTGAACTTAGCTAATAGAGATCACATGTGTAGAAGTATGATATGAACATGGCAAGCACTAAGGATCAAGCTTCACTTCATAACTCGTTAGAATAAGCTCATGAAGGGTACAACAAAGACAAAAGCTCATGAAGGGCTTACAAAAGACATGGCTTTTAGATTAACAGAAGATTGACCTTGTTGCAACGTACTACACCACCCATAGTAGGCTTACTACACTTTCTCATGTCAAACTGACATTTTATTGCGTTGAACTTAGCTAACAGAGATCACATGTGTAGAAGTATGATATAACATGGATAACACTAAAGATCAAGCATCACTTCATAACTCCTTAGAATAAGCTCATGAAGGGTACACAAAAGACATAAGCTCATATATGGCTCACAAAAGACATGGCTTTTAGATTAGCAGAAGATTGACATGGATGCAACCTATTACACCGCCGTGGTTGGCTTAGCACACTTTCTCATGTCAAACTGACATTACATTTTGTTGAACTTAGCTAATAGAGATCACATGTGTAGAAGTATGATATGAACATGGCAATCACTAAGGATCAAGCTTCACTTCATAACTCGTTAGAATAAGCTCATGAAGGGTACAACAAAGACAAAAGCTCATGAAAGGCTTACAAAAGAAATGGCTTTTAGATTAACAGAAGATTGACCTTGTTGCAACCTACTACACCACCCATAGTAGGCTTAGTACACTTTCTCATGTCAAACTGACATTTCATTGCGTTGAACTTAGCTAATAGAGATCACATCGAAGGAAGTATGATATGAACATGGACAGCACTAAAGATCAAGCTTCATTTCATAACTCGTTAGAATAAGCGCATGAAGGGTACACAAAAGACATAAGCTCATATAGGGCTCACAAAAGACATGGCTTTTAGATTAGCAGAAGATTGACCGGGATGCAACCTATTACACCGCCGTGGTTGGCTTAGCACACTTTCTCATGTCAAACTGACATTACATTTCGTTGAACTTAGCTAATAGAGATCACATGTGTAGAAGTATGATATGAACATGGCAAGCACTAAGGATCAAGCTTCACTTCATAACTCGTTAGAATAAGCTCATGAAGGGTACAACAAAGACAAAAGCTCATGAAGGGCTTACAAAAGAAATGGCTTTTAGATTAACAGAAGATTGACCTTGTTGCAACCTACTACACCACCCATAGTAGGCTTAGTACACTTTCTCATGTCAAACTGAAATTTCATTGCGTTGAACTTAGCTAATAGAGATCACATCGAAGGAAGTATGATATGAACATGGACAGCACTAAAGATCAAGCTTCATTTCATAACTCTTTAGAATAAGCGCATGAAGGGTACACAAAAGACATAAGCTCATATAGGGCTCACAAAAGACATGGCTTTTAGATTACCAGAAGATTGACCTGGATGCAACCTATTACACCGCCGTGGTTGGCTTAGCACACTTTCTCATGTCAAACTGACATTACATTTCGTTGAACTTAGCTAATAGAGATCACATGTGTAGAAGTATGATATGAACATGGCAAGCACTAAGGATCAAGCTTCACTTCATAACTCGTTAGAATAAGCTCATGAAGGGTACAACAAAGACAAAAGCTCATGAAGGGCTTACAAAAGACATGGCTTTTAGATTAACAGAAGATTGACCTTGTTGCAACGTACTACACCACCCATAGTAGGCTTACTACACTTTCTCATGTCAAACTGACATTTTATTGCGTTGAACTTAGCTAACAGAGATCACATGTGTAGAAGTATGATATAACATGGATAACACTAAAGATCAAGAATCACTTCATAACTCCTTAGAATAAGCTCATGAAGGGTACACCAAAGACATAAGCTCATATAGGTCTCACAAAAGACATGGCTTTTAGATTAGCAGAAGATTGACCGGGATGCAACCTATTACACCGGCGTGGTTGGCTTAGCATACTTTCTCATGTCAAACTGACATTACATTTCGTTGAACTTAGCTAATAGAGATCACATGTGTAGAAGTATGATATGAACATGGCAAGCACTAAGGATCAAGCTTCACTTCATAACTCGTTAGAATAAGCTCATGAAGGGTACAACAAAGACAAAAGCTCATGAAGGGCTTACAAAAGAAATGGCTTTTAGATTAACAGAAGATTGACCTTGTTGCAACCTACTACACCACCCATAGTAGGCTTAGTACACTTTCTCATGTCAAACTGACAGTTCATTGCGTTGAACTTAGCTAATAGAGATCACATCGAAGGAAGTATGATATGAACATGGACAGCACTAAAGATCAAGCTTCATTTCATAACTCTTTAGAATAAGCGCATGAAGGGTACACAAAAGACATAAGCTCATATAGGGCTCACAAAAGACATGGCTTTTAGATTAGCAGAAGATTAACCTGGATGCAACCTATTACACCGCCGTGGTTGGCTTAGCACACTTTCTCATGTCAAACTGACATTACATTTCGTTGAACTTAGCTAATAGAGATCACATGTGTAGAAGTATGATATGAACATGGCAAGCACTAAGGATCAAGCTTCACTTCATAACTCGTTAGAATAAGCTCATGAAGGGTACAACAAAGACAAAAGCTCATGAAGGGCTTACAAAAGAAATGGCTTTTAGATTAACATAAGATTGACCTTGTTGCAACCTACTACACCACCCATAGTAGGCTTAGTACACTTTCTCATGTCAAACTGACATTTCATTGCGTTGAACTTAGCTAATAGAGATCACATCGAAGGAAGTATGATATGAACATGGACAGCACTAAAGATCAAGCTTCATTTCATAACTCTTTAGAATAAGCGCATGAAGGGTACACAAAAGACATAAGCTCATATAGGGCTCACAAAAGACATGGCTTTTAGATTAGCAGAAGATTGACCTGGATGCAACCTATTACACCGCCGTGGTTGGCTTAGCACACTTTCTCATGTCAAACTGACATTACATTTCGTTGAACTTAGCTAATAGAGATCACATGTGTAGAAGTATGATATGAACATGGCAAGCACTAAGGATCAAGCTTCACTTCATAACTCGTTAGAATAAGCTCATGAAGGGTACAACAAAGACAAAAGCTCATGAAGGGCTTACAAAAGACATGGCTTTTAGATTAACAGAAGATTGACCTTGTTGCAACGTACTACACCACCCATAGTAGGCTTACTACACTTTCTCATGTCAAACTGACATTTTATTGCGTTGAACTTAGCTAACAGAGATCACATGTGTAGAAGTATGATATAACATGGATAACACTAAAGATCAAGCATCACTTCATAACTCCTTAGAATAAGCTCATGAAGGGTACACAAAAGACATAAGCTCATATATGGCTCACAAAAGACATGGCTTTTAGATTAGCAGAAGATTGACATGGATGCAACCTATTACACCGCCGTGGTTGGCTTAGCACACTTTCTCATGTCAAACTGACATTACATTTTGTTGAACTTAGCTAATAGAGATCACATGTGTAGAATTATGATATGAACATGGCAATCACTAAGGATCAAGCTTCACTTCATAACTCGTTAGAATAAGCTCATGAAGGGTACAACAAAGACAAAAGCTCATGAAGGGCTTACGAAAGAAATGGCTTTTAGATTAACAGAAGATTGACCTTGTTGCAACCTACTACACCACCCATAGTAGGCTTAGTACACTTTCTCATGTCAAACTGACATTTCATTGCGTTGAACTTAGCTAATAGAGATCACATCGAAGGAAGTATGATATGAACATGGACAGCACTAAAGATCAAGCTTCATTTCATAACTCGTTAGAATAAGCGCATGAAGGGTACACAAAAGACATAAGCTCATATATGGCTCACAAAAGACATGGCTTTTAGATTAGCAGAAGATTGACATGGATGCAACCTATTACACCGCCGTGGTTGGCTTAGCACACTTTCTCATGTCAAACTGACATTACATTTTGTTGAACTTAGCTAATAGAGATCACATGTGTAGAATTATGATATGAACATGGCAATCACTAAGGATCAAGCTTCACTTCATAACTCGTTAGAATAAGCTCATGAAGGGTACAACAAAGACAAAAGCTCATGAAGGGCTTACAAAAGAAATGGCTTTTAGATTAACAGAAGATTGACCTTGTTGCAACCTACTACACCACCCATAGTAGGCTTAGTACACTTTCTCATGTCAAACTGACATTTCATTGCGTTGAACTTAGCTAATAGAGATCACATCGAAGGAAGTATGATATGAACATGGACAGCACTAAAGATCAAGCTTCATTTCATAACTCGTTAGAATAAGCGCATGAAGGGTACACAAAAGACATAAGCTCATATAGGGCTCACAAAAGACATGGCTTTTAGATTAGCAGAAGATTGACCGGGATGCAACCTATTACACCGCCGTGGTTGGCTTAGCACACTTTCTCATGTCAAACTGACATTACATTTCGTTGAACTTAGCTAATAGAGATCACATGTGTAGAAGTATGATATGAACATGGCAAGCACTAAGGATCAAGCTTCACTTCATAACTCGTTAGAATAAGCACATGAAGGGTACACAAAAGACATAAGCTCATATAGGGCTCACAAAAGACATGGCTTTTAGATTAGCAGAAGATTGACCTGGATGCAACCTATTACACCGCCGTGGTTGGCTTAGCACACTTTCTCATGTCAAACTGACATTACATTTCGTTGAACTTAGCTAATAGAGATCACATGTGTAGAAGTATGATATGAACATGGCAAGCACTAAGGATCAAGCTTCACTTCATAACTCGTTAGAATAAGCTCATGAAGGGTACAACAAAGACAAAAGCTCATGAAGGGCTTACAAAAGACATGGCTTTTAGATTAACAGAAGATTGACCTTGTTGCAACGTACTACACCACCCATAGTAGGCTTACTACACTTTCTCATGTCAAACTGACATTTTATTGCGTTGAACTTAGCTAACAGAGATCACATGTGTAGAAGTATGATATAACATGGATAACACTAAAGATCAAGCATCACTTCATAACTCCTTAGAATAAGCTCATGAAGGGTACACAAAAGACATAAGCTCATATATGGCTCACAAAAGACATGGCTTTTAGATTAGCAGAAGATTGACATGGATGCAACCTATTACACCGCCGTGGTTGGCTTAGCACACTTTCTCATGTCAAACTGACATTACATTTCGTTGAACTTAGCTAATAGAGATCACATGTGTAGAAGTATGATATGAACATGGCAATCACTAAGGATCAAGCTTCACTTCATAACTCGTTAGAATAAGCTCATGAAGGGTACAACAAAGACAAAAGCTCATGAAGGGCTTACAAAAGAAATGGCTTTTAGATTAACAGAAGATTGACCTTGTTGCAACCTACTACACCACCCATAGTAGGCTTAGTACACTTTCTCATGTCAAACTGACATTTCATTGCGTTGAACTTAGCTAATAGAGATCACATCGAAGGAAGTATGATATGAACATGGACAGCACTAAAGATCAAGCTTCATTTCATAACTCGTTAGAATAAGCGCATGAAGGGTACACAAAAGACATAAGCTCATATAGGGCTCACAAAAGACATGGCTTTTAGATTAGCAGAAGATTGACCGGGATGCAACCTATTACACCGCCGTGGTTGGCTTAGCACACTTTCTCATGTCAAACTGACATTACATTTCGTTGAACTTAGCTAATAGAGATCACATGTGTAGAAGTATGATATGAACATGGCAAGCACTAAGGATCAAGCTTCACTTCATAACTCGTTAGAATAAGCACATGAAGGGTACACAAAAGACATAAGCTCATATATGGCTCACAAAAGACATGGCTTTTAGATTAGCAGAAGATTGACATGGATGCAACCTATTACACCGCCGTGGTTGGCTTAGCATACTTTCTCATGTCAAACTGACATTACATTTCGTTGAACTTAGCTAATAGAGATCACATGTGTAGAAGTATGATATGAACATGGCAAGCACTAAGGATCAAGCTTCACTTCATAACTCGTTAGAATAAGCTCATGAAGGGTACAACAAAGACAAAATCTCATGAAGGGCTTACAAAAGACATGGCTTTTAGATTAACAGAAGATTGACCTTGTTGCAACCTACTACACCACCCATAGTAGGCTTACTACACTTTCTCATGTCAAACTGACATTTCATTGCGTTGAACTTAGCTAACAGAGATCACATGTGTAGAAGTATGATATAACATGGATAACACTAAAGATCAAGCATCACTTCATAACTCCTTAGAATAAGCTCATGAAGGGTACACCAAAGACATAAGCTCATATAGGTCTCACAAAAGACATGGCTTTTAGATTAGCAGAAGATTGACCGGGATGCAACCTATTACACCGGCGTGGTTGGCTTAGCATACTTTCTCATGTCAAACTGACATTACATTTCGTTGAACTTAGCTAATAGAGATCACATGTGTAGAAGTATGATATGAACATGGCAAGCACTAAGGATCAAGCTTCACTTCATAACTCGTTAGAATAAGCTCATGAAGGGTACAACAAAGACAAAAGCTCATGAAGGGCTTACAAAAGAAATGGCTTTTAGATTAACAGAAGATTGACCTTGTTGCAACCTACTACACCACCCATAGTAGGCTTAGTACACTTTCTCATGTCAAACTGACATTTCATTGCGTTGAACTTAGCTAATAGAGATCACATCGAAGGAAGTATGATATGAACATGGACAGCACTAAAGATCAAGCTTCATTTCATAACTCGTTAGAATAAGCGCATGAAAGGTACACAAAAGACATAAGCTCATATAGGGCTCACAAAAGACATGGCTTTTAGATTAGCAGAAGATTGACCTGGATGCAACCTATTACACCGCCGTGGTTGGCTTAGCACACTTTCTCATGTCAACCTGACATTACATTTCGTTGAACTTAGCTAATAGAGATCACATGTGTAGAAGTATGATATGAACATGGCAAGCACTAAGGATCAAGCTTCACTTCATAACTCGTTAGAATAAGCACATGAAGGGTACACAAAAGACATAAGCTCATATATGGCTCACAAAAGACATGGCTTTTAGATTAGCAGAAGATTGACATGGATGCAACCTATTACACCGCCGTGGTTGGCTTAGCACACTTTCTCATGTCAAACTGACATTACATTTCGTTGAACTTAGCTAATAGAGATCACATGTGTAGAAGTATGATATGAACATGACAAGCACTAAGGATCAAGCTTCACTTTATAACTCGTTAGAATAAGCTCATGGAGGGTACAACAAAGACAAAATCTCATGAAGGGCTTACAAAAGACATGGCTTTTAGATTAACAGAAGATTGACCTTGTTGCAACCTACTACACCACCCATAGTAGGCTTACTACACTTTCTCATGTCAAACTGACATTTCATTGCGTTGAACTTAGCTAACAGAGATCACATGTGTAGAAGTATGATATAACATGGATAACACTAAAGATCAAGCATAACTTCATAACTCCTTAGAATAAGCTCATGAAGGGTACACCAAAGACATAAGCTCATATAGGTCTCACAAAAGACATGGCTTTTAGATTAGCAGAAGATTGACCGGGATGCAACCTATTACACCGGCGTGGTTGGCTTAGCACACTTTCTCATGTCAAACTGACATTACATTTCGTTGAACTTAGCTAATAGAGATCACATGTGTAGAAGTATGATATGAACATGGCAATCACTAAGGATCAAGCTTCACTTCATAACTCGTTAGAATAAGCTCATGAAGGGTACAACAAAGACAAAAGCTCATGAAGGGCTTACAAAAGAAATGGCTTTTAGATTAACAGAAGATTGACCTTGTTGCAACCTACTACACCACCCATAGTAGGCTTAGTACACTTTCTCATGTCAAACTGACATTTCATTGCGTTGAACTTAGCTAATAGAGATCACATCGAAGGAAGTATGATATGAACATGGACAGCACTAAAGATCAAGCTTCATTTCATAACTCGTTAGAATAAGCGCATGAAGGGTACACAAAAGACATAAGCTCATATAGGGCTCACAAAAGACATGGCTTTTAGATTAGCAGAAGATTGACCGGGATGCAACCTATTACACCGCCGTGGTTGGCTTAGCACACTTTCTCATGTCAAACTGACATTACATTTCGTTGAACTTAGCTAATAGAGATCACATGTGTAGAAGTATGATATGAACATGGCAAGCACTAAGGATCAAGCTTCACTTCATAACTCGTTAGAATAAGCTCATGAAGGGTACAACAAAGACAAAAGCTCATGAAGGGCTTACAAAAGAAATGGCTTTTAGATTAACAGAAGATTGACCTTGTTGCAACCTACTACACCACCCATAGTAGGCTTAGTACACTTTCTCATGTCAAACTGACATTACATTTCGTTGAACTTAGCTAATAGAGATCACATGTGTAGAAGTATGATATGAACATGGCAAGCACTAAGGATCAAGCTTCACTTCATAACTCGTTAGAATAAGCTCATGAAGGGTACAACAAAGACAAAATCTCATGAAGGGCTTACAAAAGACATGGCTTTTAGATTAACAGAAGATTGACCTTGTTGCAACCTACTACACCACCCATAGTAGGCTTACTACACTTTCTCATGTCAAACTGACATTTCATTGCGTTGAACTTAGCTAACAGAGATCACATGTGTAGAAGTATGATATAACATGGATAACACTAAAGATCAAGCATCACTTCATAACTCCTTAGAATAAGCTCATGAAGGGTACACCAAACACATAAGCTCATATAGGTCTCACAAAAGACATGGCTTTTAGATTAGCAGAAGATTGACCGGGATGCAACCTATTACACCGCCGTGGTTGGCTTAGCATACTTTCTCATGTCAAACTGACATTACATTTCGTTGAACTTAGCTAATAGAGATCACATGTGTAGAAGTATGATATGAACATGGCAAGCACTAAGGATCAAGCTTCACTTCATAACTCGTTAGAATAAGCTCATGAAGGGTACAACAAAGACAAAAGCTCATGAAGGGCTTACAAAAGAAATGGCTTTTAGATTAACAGAAGACTGACCTTGTTGCAACCTACTACACCACCCATAGTAGGCTTAGTACACTTTCTCATGTCAAACTGACATTTCATTGCGTTGAACTTAGCTAATAGAGATCACATCGAAGGAAGTATGATATGAACATGGACAGCACTAAAGATCAAGCTTCATTTCATAACTCGTTAGAATAAGCGCATGAAAGGTACACAAAAGACATAAGCTCATATAGGGCTCACAAAAGACATGGCTTTTAGATTAGCAGAAGATTGACCTGGATGCAACCTATTACACCGCCGTGGTTGGCTTAGCACACTTTCTCATGTCAAACTGACATTACATTTCGTTGAACTTAGCTAATAGAGATCACATGTGTAGAAGTATGATATGAACATGGCAAGCACTAAGGATCAAGCTTCACTTCATAACTCGTTAGAATAAGCACATGAAGGGTACACAAAAGACATAAGCTCATATATGGCTCGCAAAAGACATGGCTTTTAGATTAGCAGAAGATTGACATGGATGCAACCTATTACACCGCCGTGGTTGGCTTAGCACACTTTCTCATGTCAAACTGACATTACATTTCGTTGAACTTAGCTAATAGAGATCACATGTGTAGAAGTATGATATGAACATGACAAGCACTAAGGATCAAGCTTCACTTTATAACTCGTTAGAATAAGCTCATGAAGGGTACAACAAAGACAAAATCTCATGAAGGGCTTACAAAAGACATGGCTTTTAGATTAACAGAAGATTGACCTTGTTGCAACCTACTACACCACCCATAGTAGGCTTACTACACTTTCTCATGTCAAACTGACATTTCATTGCGTTGAACTTAGCTAACAGAGATCACATGTGTAGAAGTATGATATAACATGGATAACACTAAAGATCAAGCATCACTTCATAACTCCTTAGAATAAGCTCATGAAGGGTACACCAAAGACATAAGCTCATATAGGGCTCACAAAAGACATGGCTTTTAGATTAGCAGAAGATTGACCGGGATGCAACCTATTACACCGGCGTGGTTGGCTTAGCATACTTTCTCATGTCAAACTGACATTACATTTCGTTGAACTTAGCTAATAGAGATCACATGTGTAGAAGTATGATATGAACATGGCAAGCACTAAGGATCAAGCTTCACTTCATAACTCGTTAGAATAAGCTCATGAAGGGTACAACAAAGACAAAAGCTCATGAAGGGCTTACAAAAGAAATGGCTTTTAGATTAACAGAAGATTGACCTTGTTGCAACCTACTACACCACCCATAGTAGGCTTAGTACACTTTCTCATGTCAAACTGACATTTCATTGCGTTGAACTTAGCTAATAGAGATCACATCGAAGGAAGTATGATATGAACATGGACAGCACTAAAGATCAAGCTTCATTTCATAACTCGTTAGAATAAGCGCATGAAAGGTACACAAAAGACATAAGCTCATATAGGGCTCACAAAAGACATGGCTTTTAGATTAGCAGAAGATTGACCTGGATGCAACCTATTACACCGCCGTGGTTGGCTTAGCACACTTTCTCATGTCAAACTGACATTACATTTCGTTGAACTTAGCTAATAGAGATCACATGTGTAGAAGTATGATATGAACATGGCAAGCACTAAGGATCAAGCTTCACTTCATAACTCGTTAGAATAAGAACATGATGGGTACACAAAAGACATAAGCTCATATAGGGCTCAGAAAAGACATGGCTTTTAGATTAGCAGAAGATTGACATGGATGCAACCTATTACACCGCCGTGGTTGGCTTAGCACACTTTCTCATGTCAAACTGACATTACATTTCGTTGAACTTAGCTAATAGAGATCACATGTGTAGAAGTATGATATGAACATGGCAAGCACTAAGGATCAAGCTTCACTTCATAAATCGTTAGAATAAGCTCATGAAGGGTACAACAAAGACAAAATCTCATGAAGGGCTTACAAAAGACATGGCTTTTAGATTAACAGCAGATTGACCTTGTTTCAACCTACTACACCACCCATAGTAGGCTTAGTACACTTTCTCATGTCAAACTGACATTTCATTGCGTTGAACTTAGCTAATAGAGATCACATCGAAGGAAGTATGATATGAACATGGACAGCACTAAAGATCAAGCTTCATTTCATAACTCGTTAGAATAAGCGCATGAAGGGTACACAAAAGACATAAGCTCATATAGGGCTCACAAAAGACATGGCTTTTAGATTAGCAGAAGATTTACCTGGATGCAACCTATTACACCGCCGTGGTTGGCTTAGCACACTTTCTCATGTCAAACTAACATTACATTTCGTTGAACTTAGCTAATAGAGATCACATGTGTAGAAGTATGATATGAACATGGCAAGCACTAAGGATCAAGCTTCACTTCATAACTCGTTAGAATAAGCGCATGAAAGGTACACAAAAGACATAAGCTCATATAGGGCTCACAAAAGACATGGCTTTTAGATTAGTAGAAGATTGACCTGGATGCAACCTATTACACCGCCGTGGTTGGCTTAGCACACTTTCTCATGTCAAACTGACATTACATTTCGTTGAACTTAGCTAATAGAGATCACATGTGTAGAAGTATGATATGAACATGGCAAGCACTAAGGATCAAGCTTCACTTCATAACTCGTTAGAATAAGCACATGAAGGGTACACAAAAGACATAAGCTCATATATGGCTAACAAAAGACATGGCTTTTAGATTAGCAGAAGATTGACATGGATGCAACCTATTACACCGCCGTGGTTGGCTTAGCACACTTTCTCATGTCAAACTGACATTACATTTCGTTGAACTTAGCTAATAGAGATCACATGTGTAGAAGTATGATATGAACATGACAAGCACTAAGGATCAAGCTTCACTTTATAACTCGTTAGAATAAGCTCATGAAGGGTAAAACAAAGACAAAATCTCATGAAGGGCTTACAAAAGACATGGCTTTTAGATTAACAGAAGATTGACCTTGTTGCAACCTACTACACCACCCATAGTAGGCTTACTACACTTTCTCATGTCAAACTGACATTTCATTGCGTTGAACTTAGCTAACAGAGATCACATGTGTAGAAGTATGATATGAACATGGCAAGCACTAAGGATCAAGCTTCACTTCATAACTCGTTAGAATAAGCTCATGAAGGGTACAACAAAGACAAAAGCTCATGAAGGGCTTACAAAAGAAATGGCTTTTAGATTAACAGAAGATTGACCTTGTTGCAACCTACTACACCACCCATAGTAGGCTTAGTACACTTTCTCATGTCAAACTGACATTTCATTGCGTTGAACTTAGCTAATAGAGATCACATCGAAGGAAGTATGATATGAACATGGACAGCACTAAAGATCAAGCTTCATTTCATAACTCGTTAGAATAAGCGCATGAAAGGTACACAAAAGACATAAGCTCATATAGGGCTCACAAAAGACATGGCTTTTAGATTAGCAGAAGATTGACCTGGATGCAACCTATTACACCGCCGTGGTTGGCTTAGCACACTTTCTCATGTCAAACTGACATTACATTTCGTTGAACTTAGCTAATAGAGATCACATGTGTAGAAGTATGATATGAACATGGCAAGCACTAAGGATCAAGCTTCACTTCATAACTCGTTATAATAAGAACATGATGGGTACACAAAAGACATAAGCTCATATAGGGCTCACAAAAGACATGGCTTTTAGATTAGCAGAAGATTGACATGGATGCAACCTATTACACCGCCGTGGTTGGCTTAGCACACTTTCTCATGTCAAACTGACATTACATTTCGTTGAACTTAGCTAATAGAGATCACATGTGTAGAAGTATGATATGAACATGGCAAGCACTAAGGATCAAGCTTCACTTCATAAATCGTTAGAATAAGCTCATGAAGGGTACAACAAAGGCAAAATCTCATGAAGGGCTTACAAAAGACATGGCTTTTAGATTAACAGAAGATTGACCTTGTTTCAACCTACTACACCACCCATAGTAGGCTTAGTACACTTTCTCATGTCAAACTGACATTTCATTGCGTTGAACTTAGCTAATAGAGATCACATCGAAGGAAGTATGATATGAACATGGACAGCACTAAAGATCAAGCTTCATTTCATAACTCGTTAGAATAAGCGCATGAAGGGTACACAAAAGACATAAGCTCATATAGGGCTCACAAAAGACATGGCTTTTAGATTAGCAGAAGATTGACCTGGATGCAACCTATTACACCGCCGTGGTTGGCTTAGCACACTTTCTCATGTCAAACTGACATTACATTTCGTTGAACTTAGCTAATAGAGATCACAAGTGTAGAAGTATGATATGAACATGGCAAGCACTAAGGATCAAGCTTCACTTCATAACTCGTTAGAATAAGCACATGAAGGGTACACAAAAGACATAAGCTCATATATGGCTAACAAAAGACATGGCTTTTAGATTAGCAGAAGATTGACATGGATGCAACCTATTACACCGCCGTGGTTGGCTTAGCACACTTTCTCATGTCAAACTGACATTACATTTCGTTGAACTTAGCTAATAGAGATCACATGTGTAGAAGTATGATATGAACATGACAAGCACTAAGGATCAAGCTTCACTTTATAACTCGTTAGAATAAGCTCATGAAGGGTAAAACAAAGACAAAATCTCATGAAGGGCTTACAAAAGACATGGCTTTTAGATTAACAGAAGATTGACCTTGTTGCAACCTACTACACCACCCATAGTAGGCTTACTACACTTTCTCATGTCAAACTGACATTTCATTGCGTTGAACTTAGCTAACAGAGATCACATGTGTAGAAGTATGATATAACATGGATAACACTAAAGATCAAGCATCACTTCATAACTCCTTAGAATAAGCTCATGAAGGGTACACCAAACACATAAGCTCATATAGGTCTCACAAAAGACATGGCTTTTAGATTAGCAGAAGATTGACTGGGATGCAACCTATTACACCGGCGTGGTTGGCTTAGCATACTTTCTCATGTCAAACTGACATTACATTTCGTTGAACTTAGCTAATAGAGATCACATGTGTAGAAGTATGATATGAACATGGCAAGCACTAAGGATCAAGCTTCACTTCATAACTCGTTAGAATAAGCTCATGAAGGGTACAACAAAGACAAAAGCTCATGAAGGGCTTACAAAAGAAATGGCTTTTAGATTAACAGAAGATTGACCTTGTTGCAACCTACTACACCACCCATAGTAGGCTTAGTACACTTTCTCATGTCAAACTGACATTTCATTGCGTTGAACTTAGCTAATAGAGATCACATCGAAGGAAGTATGATATGAACATGGACAGCACTAAAGATCAAGCTTTATTTCATAACTCGTTAGAATAAGCGCATGAAAGGTACACAAAAGACATAAGCTCATATAGGGCTCACAAAAGACATGGCTTTTAGATTAGCAGAAGATTGACCTGGATGCAACCTATTACACCGCCGTGGTTGGCTTAGCACACTTTCTCATGTCAAACTGACATTACATTTCGTTGAACTTAGCTAATAGAGATCACAAGTGTAGAAGTATGATATGAACATGGCAAGCACTAAGGATCAAGCTTCACTTCATAACTCGTTAGAATAAGCACATGATGGGTACACAAAAGACATAAGCTCATATAGGGCTCACAAAAGACATGGCTTTTAGATTAGCAGAAGATTGACATGGATGCAACCTATTACACCGCCGTGGTTGGCTTAGCACACTTTCTCATGTCAAACTGACATTACATTTCGTTGAACTTAGCTAATAGAGATCACATGTGTAGAAGTATGATATCAACATGGCAAGCACTAAGGATCAAGCTTCACTTCATAAATCGTTAGAATAAGCTCATGAAGGGTACAACAAAGACAAAATCTCATGAAGGGCTTACAAAAGACATGGCTTTTAGATTAACAGAAGATTGACCTTGTTGCAACCTACTACACCACCCATAGTAGGCTTAGTACACTTTCTCATGTCAAACTGACATTTCATTGCGTTGAACTTAGCTAATAGAGATCACATCGAAGGAAGTATGATATGAACATGGACAGCACTAAAGATCAAGCTTCATTTCATAACTCGTTAGAATAAGCGCATGAAGGGTACACAAAAGACATAAGCTCATATAGGGCTCACAAAAGACATGGCTTTTAGATTAGCAGAAGATTTACCTGGATGCAACCTATTACACCGCCGTGGTTGGCTTAGCACACTTTCTCATGTCAAACTGACATTACATTTCGTTGAACTTAGCTAATAGAGATCACATGTGTAGAAGTATGATATGAACATGGCAAGCACTAAGGATCAAGCTTCACTTCATAACTCGTTAGAATAAGCACATGAAGGGTACACAAAAGACATAAGCTCATATAGGGCTCACAAAAGACATGGCTTTTAGATTAGCAGAAGATTGACATGGATGCAACCTATTACACCGCCGTGGTTGGCTTAGCACACTTTCTCATGTCAAACTGACATTACATTTCGTTGAACTTAGCTAATAGAGATCACATGTGTAGAAGTATGATATGAACATGGCAAGCACTAAGGATCAAGCTTCACTTCATAACTCGTTAGAATAAGCTCATGAAGGGTACAACAAAGACAAAAGCTCATGAAGGGCTTACAAAAGAAATGGCTTTTAGATTAACAGAAGATTGACCTTGTTGCAACCTACTACACCACCCATAGTAGGCTTAGTACACTTTCTCATGTCAAACTGACATTTCATTGCGTTGAACTTAGCTAATAGAGATCACATCGAAGGAAGTATGATATGAACATGGACAGCACTAAAGATCAAGCTTCATTTCATAACTCGTTAGAATAAGCGCATGAAGGGTACACAAAAGACATAAGCTCATATAGGGCTCACAAAAGACATGGCTTTTAGATTAGCAGAAGATTAACCTGGATGCAACCTATTACACCGCCGTGGTTGGCTTAGCACACTTTCTCATGTCAAACTGACATTACATTTCGTTAAACTTAGCTAATAGAGATCACATGTGTAGAAGTATGATATGAACATGGCAAGCACTAAGGATCAAGCTTCACTTCATAACTCGTTAGAATAAGCACATGAAGGGTACAACAAAGACAAAAGCTCATGAAGGGCTTACAAAAGACATGGCTTTTAGATTAACAGAAGATTGACCTTGTTGCAACGTACTACACCACCCATAGTAGGCTTACTACACTTTCTCATGTCAAACTGACATTTTATTGCGTTGAACTTAGCTAACAGAGATCACATGTGTAGAAGTATGATATAACATGGATAACACTAAAGATCAAGCATCACTTCATAACTCCTTAGAATAAGCTCATGAAGGGTACACCAAAGACATAAGCTCATATAGGTCTCACAAAAGACATGGCTTTTAGATTAGCAGAAGATTGACCTAGATGCAACCTACTACACCACCCATAGTCGGCTTAGCACACTTTCTCATGTCAAACTGACATTTCATTGCGTTGAACTTAGCTAATAGAGATCACATGTGTAGAAGTATGATATGAACATGGCAAGCACTAAGGATCAAGCTTCACTTCATAACTCGTTAGAATAAGCACATGAAAGGTACACAAAAGACATAAGCTCATATAGGGCTCACAAAAGACATGGCTTTTAGATTAGCAGAAGATTGACATGGATGCAACCTATTACACCGCCGTGGTTGGCTTAGCACACTTTCTCATGTCAAACTGACATTACATTTCGTTGAACTTAGCTAATAGAGATCACATGTGTAGAAGTATGATATGAACATGGCAAGCACTAAGGATCAAGCTTCACTTCATAACTCGTTAGAATAAGCACATGAAGGGTACACAAAAGACATAAGCTCATATATGGCTAACAAAAGACATGGCTTTTAGATTAGCAGAAGATTGACATGGATGCAACCTATTACACCGCCGTGGTTGGCTTAGCACACTTTCTCATGTCAAACTGACATTACATTTCGTTGAACTTAGCTAATAGAGATCACATGTGTAGAAGTATGATATGAACATGACAAGCACTAAGGATCAAGCTTCACTTTATAACTCGTTAGAATAAGCTCATGAAGGGTAAAACAAAGACAAAATCTCATGAAGGGCTTACAAAAGACATGGCTTTTAGATTAACAGAAGATTGACCTTGTTGCAACCTACTACACCACCCATAGTAGGCTTACTACACTTTCTCATGTCAAACTGACATTTCATTGCGTTGAACTTAGCTAACAGAGATCACATGTGTAGAAGTATGATATAACATGGATAACACTAAAGATCAAGCATCACTTCATAACTCCTTAGAATAAGCTCATGAAGGGTACACCAAACACATAAGCTCATATAGGTCTCACAAAAGACATGGCTTTTAGATTAGCAGAAGATTGACTGGGATGCAACCTATTACACCGGCGTGGTTGGCTTAGCATACTTTCTCATGTCAAACTGACATTACATTTCGTTGAACTTAGCTAATAGAGATCACATGTGTAGAAGTATGATATGAACATGGCAAGCACTAAGGATCAAGCTTCACTTCATAACTCGTTAGAATAAGCTCATGAAGGGTACAACAAAGACAAAAGCTCATGAAGGGCTTACAAAAGAAATGGCTTTTAGATTAACAGAAGATTGACCTTGTTGCAACCTACTACACCACCCATAGTAGGCTTAGTACACTTTCTCATGTCAAACTGACATTTCATTGCGTTGAACTTAGCTAATAGAGATCACATCGAAGGAAGTATGATATGAACATGGACAGCACTAAAGATCAAGCTTTATTTCATAACTCGTTAGAATAAGCGCATGAAAGGTACACAAAAGACATAAGCTCATATAGGGCTCACAAAAGACATGGCTTTTAGATTAGCAGAAGATTGACCTGGATGCAACCTATTACACCGCCGTGGTTGGCTTAGCACACTTTCTCATGTCAAACTGACATTACATTTCGTTGAACTTAGCTAATAGAGATCACAAGTGTAGAAGTATGATATGAACATGGCAAGCACTAAGGATCAAGCTTCACTTCATAACTCGTTAGAATAAGCACATGATGGGTACACAAAAGACATAAGCTCATATAGGGCTCACAAAAGACATGGCTTTTAGATTAGCAGAAGATTGACATGGATGCAACCTATTACACCGCCGTGGTTGGCTTAGCACACTTTCTCATGTCAAACTGACATTACATTTCGTTGAACTTAGCTAATAGAGATCACATGTGTAGAAGTATGATATCAACATGGCAAGCACTAAGGATCAAGCTTCACTTCATAAATCGTTAGAATAAGCTCATGAAGGGTACAACAAAGACAAAATCTCATGAAGGGCTTACAAAAGACATGGCTTTTAGATTAACAGAAGATTGACCTTGTTGCAACCTACTACACCACCCATAGTAGGCTTAGTACACTTTCTCATGTCAAACTGACATTTCATTGCGTTGAACTTAGCTAATAGAGATCACATCGAAGGAAGTATGATATGAACATGGACAGCACTAAAGATCAAGCTTCATTTCATAACTCGTTAGAATAAGCGCATGAAGGGTACACAAAAGACATAAGCTCATATAGGGCTCACAAAAGACATGGCTTTTAGATTAGCAGAAGATTTACCTGGATGCAACCTATTACACCGCCGTGGTTGGCTTAGCACACTTTCTCATGTCAAACTGACATTACATTTCGTTGAACTTAGCTAATAGAGATCACATGTGTAGAAGTATGATATGAACATGGCAAGCACTAAGGATCAAGCTTCACTTCATAACTCGTTAGAATAAGCACATGAAGGGTACACAAAAGACATAAGCTCATATAGGGCTCACAAAAGACATGGCTTTTAGATTAGCAGAAGATTGACATGGATGCAACCTATTACACCGCCGTGGTTGGCTTAGCACACTTTCTCATGTCAAACTGACATTACATTTCGTTGAACTTAGCTAATAGAGATCACATGTGTAGAAGTATGATATGAACATGGCAAGCACTAAGGATCAAGCTTCACTTCATAACTCGTTAGAATAAGCTCATGAAGGGTACAACAAAGACAAAAGCTCATGAAGGGCTTACAAAAGAAATGGCTTTTAGATTAACAGAAGATTGACCTTGTTGCAACCTACTACACCACCCATAGTAGGCTTAGTACACTTTCTCATGTCAAACTGACATTTCATTGCGTTGAACTTAGCTAATAGAGATCACATCGAAGGAAGTATGATATGAACATGGACAGCACTAAAGATCAAGCTTCATTTCATAACTCGTTAGAATAAGCGCATGAAGGGTACACAAAAGACATAAGCTCATATAGGGCTCACAAAAGACATGGCTTTTAGATTAGCAGAAGATTAACCTGGATGCAACCTATTACACCGCCGTGGTTGGCTTAGCACACTTTCTCATGTCAAACTGACATTACATTTCGTTAAACTTAGCTAATAGAGATCACATGTGTAGAAGTATGATATGAACATGGCAAGCACTAAGGATCAAGCTTCACTTCATAACTCGTTAGAATAAGCACATGAAGGGTACAACAAAGACAAAAGCTCATGAAGGGCTTACAAAAGACATGGCTTTTAGATTAACAGAAGATTGACCTTGTTGCAACGTACTACACCACCCATAGTAGGCTTACTACACTTTCTCATGTCAAACTGACATTTTATTGCGTTGAACTTAGCTAACAGAGATCACATGTGTAGAAGTATGATATAACATGGATAACACTAAAGATCAAGCATCACTTCATAACTCCTTAGAATAAGCTCATGAAGGGTACACCAAAGACATAAGCTCATATAGGTCTCACAAAAGACATGGCTTTTAGATTAGCAGAAGATTGACCGGGATGCAACCTATTACACCGGCGTGGTTGGCTTAGCATACTTTCTCATGTCAAACTGACATTACATTTCGTTGAACTTAGCTAATAGAGATCACATGTGTAGAAGTATGATATGAACATGGCAAGCACTAAGGATCAAGCTTCACTTCATAACTCGTTAGAATAAGCTCATGAAGGGTACAACAAAGACAAAAGCTCATGAAGGGCTTACAAAAGAAATGGCTTTTAGATTAACAGAAGATTGACCTTGTTGCAACCTACTACACCACCCATAGTAGGCTTAGTACACTTTCTCATGTCAAACTGACATTTCATTGCGTTGAACTTAGCTAATAGAGATCACATCGAAGGAAGTATGATATGAACATGGACAGCACTAAAGATCAAGCTTCATTTCATAACTCGTTAGAATAAGCGCATGAAAGGTACACAAAAGACATAAGCTCATATAGGGCTCACAAAAGACATGGCTTTTAGATTAGCAGAAGATTGACCTGGATGCAACCTATTACACCGCCGTGGTTGGCTTAGCACACTTTCTCATGTCAAACTGACATTACATTTCGTTGAACTTAGCTAATAGAGATCACATGTGTAGAAGTATGATATGAACATGGCAAGCACTAAGGATCAAGCTTCACTTCATAACTCGTTAGAATAAGCACATGATGGGTACACAAAAGACATAAGCTCATATAGGGCTCACAAAAGACATGGCTTTTAGATTAGCAGAAGATTGACATGGATGCAACCTATTACACCGCCGTGGTTGGCTTAGCACACTTTCTCATGTCAAACTGACATTACATTTCGTTGAACTTAGCTAATAGAGATCACATGTGTAGAAGTATGATATGAACATGGCAAGCACTAAGGATCAAGCTTCACTTCATAAATCGTTAGAATAAGCTCATGAAGGGTACAACAAAGACAAAATCTCATGAAGGGCTTACAAAAGACATGGCTTTTAGATTAACAGAAGATTGACCTTGTTGCAACCTACTACACCACCCATAGTAGGCTTAGTACACTTTCTCATGTCAAACTGACATTTCATTGCGTTGAACTTAGCTAATAGAGATCACATCGAAGGAAGTATGATATGAACATGGACAGCACTAAAGATCAAGCTTCATTTCATAACTCGTTAGAATAAGCGCATGAAGGGTACACAAAAGACATAAGCTCATATAGGGCTCACAAAAGACATGGCTTTTAGATTAGCAGAAGATTGACATGGATGCAACCTATTACACCGCCGTGGTTGGCTTAGCACACTTTCTCATGTCAAACTGACATTACATTTCGTTGAACTTAGCTAATAGAGATCACATGTGTAGAAGTATGATATGAACATGGCAAGCACTAAGGATCAAGCTTCACTTCATAACTCGTTAGAATAAGCACATGAAGGGTACACAAAAGACATAAGCTCATATAGGGCTCACAAAAGACATGGCTTTTAGATTAGCAGAAGATTGACATGGATGCAACCTATTACACCGCCGTGGTTGGCTTAGCACACTTTCTCATGTCAAACTGACATTACATTTCGTTGAACTTAGCTAATAGAGATCACATGTGTAGAAGTATGATATGAACATGGCAAGCACTAAGGATCAAGCTTCACTTCATAACTCGTTAGAATAAGCTCATGAAGGGTACAACAAAGACAAAAGCTCATGAAGGGCTTACAAAAGAAATGGCTTTTAGATTAACAGAAGATTGACCTTGTTGCAACCTACTACACCACCCATAGTAGGCTTAGTACACTTTTTCATGTCAAACTGACATTTCATTGCGTTGAACTTAGCTAATAGAGATCACATCGAAGGAAGTATGATATGAACATGGACAGCAGCACTAAAGATCAAGCTTCATTTCATAACTCGTTAGAATAAGCGCATGAAGGGTACACAAAAGACATAAGCTCATATAGGGCTCACAAAAGACATGGCTTTTAGATTAGCAGAAGATTAACCTGGATGCAACCTATTACACCGCCGTGGTTGGCTTAGCACACTTTTTCATGTCAAACTGACATTACATTTCGTTAAACTTAGCTAATAGAGATCACATGTGTAGAAGTATGATATGAACATGGCAAGCACTAAGGATCAAGCTTCACTTCATAACTCGTTAGAATAAGCACATGATGGGTACACAAAAGACATAAGCTCATATATGGCTCACAAAAGACATGGCTTTTAGATTAGCAGAAGATTGACATGGATGCAACCTATTACACCGCCGTGGTTGGCTTAGCACACTTTCTCATGTCAAACTGACATTACATTTCGTTGAACTTAGCTAATAGAGATCACATGTGTAGAAGTATGATATGAACATGGCAAGCACTAAGGATCAAGCTTCAATTCATAACTCGTTAGAATAAGCTCATGAAGGGTACAACAAAGACAAAATCTCATGAAGGGCTTACAAAAGACATGGCTTTTAGATTAACAGAAGATTGACCTTGTTGCAACCTACTACACCACCCATAGTAGGCTTACTACACTTTCTCATGTCAAACTGACATTTCATTGCGTTGAACTTATCTAACAGAGATCACATGTGTAGAAGTATGATATAACATGGATAACACTAAAGATCAAGCATCACTTAATAACTCCTTAGAATAAGCTCATGAAGGGTACACCAAAGACATAAGCTCATATAGGTCTCACAAAAGACATGGCTTTTAGATTAGCAGAAGATTGACCGGGATGCAACCTATTACACCGGCGTGGTTGGCTTAGCATACTTTCTCATGTCAAACTGACATTACATTTCGTTGAACTTAGCTAATAGAGATCACATGTGTAGAAGTATGATATGAACATGGCAAGCACTAAGGATCAAGCTTCACTTCATAACTCGTTAGAATAAGCTCATGAAGGGTACAACAAAGACAAAAGCTCATGAAGGGCTTACAAAAGAAATGGCTTTTAGATTAACAGAAGATTGACCTTGTTGCAACCTACTACACCACCCATAGTAGGCTTAGTACACTTTCTCATGTCAAACTGACATTTCATTGCGTTGAACTTAGCTAATAGAGATCACATCGAAGGAAGTATGATATGAACATGGACAGCACTAAAGATCAAGCTTCATTTCATAACTCTTTAGAATAAGCGCATGAAGGGTACACAAAAGACATAAGCTCATATAGGGCTCACAAAAGACATGGCTTTTAGATTAGCAGAAGATTGACCTGGATGCAACCTATTACACCGCCGTGGTTGGCTTAGCACACTTTCTCATGTCAAACTGACATTACATTTCGTTGAACTTAGCTAATAGAGATCACATATGTAGAAGTATGATATGAACATGGCAAGCACTAAGGATCAAGCTTCACTTCATAACTCGTTAGAATAAGCTCATGAAGGGTACAACAAAGACAAAAGCTCATGAAGGGCTTACAAAAGACATGGCTTTTAGATTAACAGAAGATTGACCTTGTTGCAACGTACTACACCACCCATAGTAGGCTTACTACACTTTCTCATGTCAAACTGACATTTTATTGCGTTGAACTTAGCTAACAGAGATCACATGTGTAGAAGTATGATATAACATGGATAACACTAAAGATCAAGCATCACTTCATAACTCCTTAGAATAAGCTCATGAAGGGTACCCCAAAGACATAAGCTCATATAGGTCTCACAAAAGACATGGCTTTTAGATTAGCAGAAGATTGACCGGGATGCAACCTATTACACCGGCGTGGTTGGCTTAGCATACTTTCTCATGTCAAACTGACATTACATTTCGTTGAACTTAGCTAATAGAGATCACATGTGTAGAAGTATGATATGAACATGGCAAGCACTAAGGATCAAGCTTCACTTCATAACTCGTTAGAATAAGCTCATGAAGGGTACAACAAAGACAAAAGCTCATGAAGGGCTTACAAAAGAAATGGCTTTTAGATTAACAGAAGATTGACCTTGTTGCAACCTACTACACCACCCATAGTAGGCTTAGTACACTTTCTCATGTCAAACTGACATTTCATTGCGTTGAACTTAGCTAATAGAGATCACATCGAAGGAAGTATGATATGAACATGGACAGCACTAAAGATCAAGCTTCATTTCATAACTCTTTAGAATAAGCGCATGAAGGGTACACAAAAGACATAAGCTCATATAGGGCTCACAAAAGACATGGCTTTTAGATTAGCAGAAGATTGACCTGGATGCAACCTATTACACCGCCGTGGTTGG
Organism: Lepidium didymum; assembly: GCA_963920545.1. Lineage (NCBI taxonomy): Eukaryota > Viridiplantae > Streptophyta > Magnoliopsida > Brassicales > Brassicaceae > Lepidium > Lepidium didymum. The sequence continues at coordinate 11,593,825 of OY986981.1, read as the reverse complement.
CTTAGCACACTTTCTCATGTCAAACTGACATTACATTTCGTTGAACTTAGCTAATAGAGATCACATGTGTAGAAGTATGATATGAACATGGCAAGCACTAAGGATCAAGCTTCACTTCATAACTCGTTAGAATAAGCTCATGAAGGGTACAACAAAGACAAAAGCTCATGAAGGGCTTACAAAAGACATGGCTTTTAGATTAACAGAAGATTGACCTTGTTGCAACGTACTACACCACCCATAGTAGGCTTACTACACTTTCTCATGTCAAACTGACATTTTATTGCGTTGAACTTAGCTAACAGAGATCACATGTGTAGAAGTATGATATAACATGGATAACACTAAAGATCAAGCATCACTTCATAACTCCTTAGAATAAGCTCATGAAGGGTACACCAAAGACATAAGCTCATATAGGTCTCACAAAAGACATGGCTTTTAGATTAGCAGAAGATTGACCGGGATGCAACCTATTACACCGGCGTGGTTGGCTTAGCATACTTTCTCATGTCAAACTGACATTACATTTCGTTGAACTTAGCTAATAGAGATCACATGTGTAGAAGTATGATATGAACATGGCAAGCACTAAGGATCAAGCTTCACTTCATAACTCGTTAGAATAAGCTCATGAAGGGTACAACAAAGACAAAAGCTCATGAAGGGCTTACAAAAGAAATGGCTTTTAGATTAACAGAAGATTGACCTTGTTGCAACCTACTACACCACCCATAGTAGGCTTAGTACACTTTCTCATGTCAAACTGACATTTCATTGCGTTGAACTTAGCTAATAGAGATCACATCGAAGGAAGTATGATATGAACATGGACAGCACTAAAGATCAAGCTTCATTTCATAACTCGTTAGAATAAGCGCATGAAAGGTACACAAAAGACATAAGCTCATATAGGGCTCACAAAAGACATGGCTTTTAGATTAGCAGAAGATTGACCTGGATGCAACCTATTACACCGCCGTGGTTGGCTTAGCACACTTTCTCATGTCAAACTGACATTACATTTCGTTGAACTTAGCTAATAGAGATCACATGTGTAGAAGTATGATATGAACATGGCAAGCACTAAGGATCAAGCTTCACTTCATAACTCGTTAGAATAAGCACATGATGGGTACACAAAAGACATAAGCTCATATAGGGCTCACAAAAGACATGGCTTTTAGATTAGCAGAAGATTGACATGGATGCAACCTATTACACCGCCGTGGTTGGCTTAGCACACTTTCTCATGTCAAACCGACATTACATTTCGTTGAACTTAGCTAATAGAGATCACATGTGTAGAAGTATGATATGAACATGGCAAGCACTAAGGATCAAGCTTCACTTCATAAATCGTTAGAATAAGCTCATGAAGGGTACAACAAAGACAAAATCTCATGAAGGGCTTACAAAAGACATGGCTTTTAGATTAACAGAAGATTGACCTTGTTGCAACCTACTACACCACCCATAGTAGGCTTAGTACACTTTCTCATGTCAAACTGACATTTCATTGCGTTGAACTTAGCTAATAGAGATCACATGTGTAGAAGTATGATATGAACATGGACAGCACTAAAGATCAAGCTTCATTTCATAACTCGTTAGAATAAGCGCATGAAGGGTACACAAAAGACATAAGCTCATATAGGGCTCACAAAAGACATGGCTTTTAGATTAGCAGAAGATTTACCTGGATGCAACCTATTACACCGCCGTGGTTGGCTTAGCACACTTTCTCATGTCAAACTGACATTACATTTCGTTGAACTTAGCTAATAGAGATCACATGTGTAGAAGTATGATATGAACATGGCAAGCACTAAGGATCAAGCTTCACTATATAACTCGTTAGAATAAGCACATGAAGGGTACACAAAAGACATAAGCTCATATAGGGCTCACAAAAGACATGGCTTTTAGATTAGCAGAAGATTGACATGGATGCAACCTATTACACCGCCGTGGTTGGCTTAGCACACTTTCTCATGTCAAACTGACATTACATTTTGTTGAACTTAGCTAATAGAGATCACATGTGTAGAAGTATGATATGAACATGGCAAGCACTAAGGATCAAGCTTCACTTCATAACTCGTTAGAATAAGCTCATGAAGGGTACAACAAAGACAAAAGCTCATGAAGGGCGTACAAAAGAAATGGCTTTTAGATTAACAGAAGATTGACCTTGTTGCAACCTACTACACCACCCATAGTAGGCTTAGTACACTTTCTCATGTCAAACTGACATTTCATTGCGTTGAACTTAGCTAATAGAGATCACATCGAAGGAAGTATGATATGAACATGGACAGCACTAAAGATCAAGCTTCATTTCATAACTCGTTAGAATAAGCGCATGAAGGGTACACAAAAGACATAAGCTCATATAGGGCTCACAAAAGACATGGCTTTTAGATTAGCAGAAGATTAACCTGGATGCAACCTATTACACCGCCGTGGTTGGCTTAGCACACTTTCTCATGTCAAACTGACATTACATTTCGTTGAACTTAGCTAATAGAGATCACATGTGTAGAAGTATGATATGAACATGGCAAGCACTAAGGATCAAGCTTCACTTCATAACTCGTTAGAATAGGCTCATGAAGGGTACAACAAAGACAAAATCTCATGAAGGGCTTACAAAAGACATGGCTTTTAGATTAACAGAAGATTGACCTTGTTGCAACCTACTACACCACCCATAGTAGGCTTACTACACTTTCTCATGTCAAACTGACATTTCATTGCGTTGAACTTATCTAACAGAGATCACATGTGTAGAAGTATGATATAACATGGATAACACTAAAGATCAAACATCACTTCATAACTCCTTAGAATAAGCTCATGAAGGGTACACCAAAGACATAAGCTCATATAGGTCTCACAAAAGACATGGCTTTTAGATTAGCAGAAGATTGACCGGGATGCAACCTATTACACCGCCGTGGTTGGCTTAGCATACTTTCTCATGTCAAACTGACATTACATTTCGTTGAACTTAGCTAATAGAGATCACATGTGTAGAAGTATGATATGAACATGGCAAGCACTAAGGATCAAGCTTCACTTCATAACTCGTTAGAATAAGCTCATGAAGGGTACAACAAAGACAAAAGCTCATGAAGGGCTTACAAAAGAAATGGCTTTTAGATTAACAGAAGATTGACCTTGTTGCAACCTACTACACCACCCATAGTAGGCTTAGTACACTTTCTCATGTCAAACTGACATTTCATTGCGTTGAACTTAGCTAATAGAGATCACATCGAAGGAAGTATGATATGAACATGGACAGCACTAAAGATCAAGCTTCATTTCATAACTCGTTAGAATAAGCGCATGAAGGGTACACAAAAGACATAAGCTCATATAGGGCTCACAAAAGACATGGCTTTTAGATTAGCAGAAGATTGACCGGGATGCAACCTATTACACCGCCGTGGTTGGCTTAGCACACTTTCTCATGTCAAACTGACATTACATTTCGTTGAACTTAGCTAATAGAGATCACATGTGTAGAAGTATGATATGAACATGGCAAGCACTAAGGATCAAGCTTCACTTCATAACTCGTTAGAATAAGCACATGAAGGGTACACAAAAGACATAAGCTCATATATGGCTCACAAAAGACATGGCTTTTAGATTAGCAGAAGATTGACATGGATGCAACCTATTACACCGCCGTGGTTGGCTTAGCACACTTTCTCATGTCAAACTGACATTATATTTCGTTGAACTTAGCTAATAGAGATCACATGTGTAGAAGTATGATATGAACATGGCAAGCACTAAGGATCAAGCTTCACTTCATAACTCGTTAGAATAAGCTCATGAAGGGTACAACAAAGACAAAATCTCATGAAGGGCTTACAAAAGACATGGCTTTTAGATTAACAGAAGATTGACCTTGTTGCAACCTACTACACCACCCATAGTAGGCTTACTACACTTTCTCATGTCAAACTGACATTTCATTGCGTTGAACTTAGCTAACAGAGATCACATGTGTAGAAGTATGATATAACATGGATAACACTAAAGATCAAGCATCACTTCATAACTCCTTAGAATAAGCTCATGAAGGGTACACAAAAGACATAAGCTCATATAGGGCTCACAAAAGACATGGCTTTTAGATTAGCAGAAGATTGACCTGGATGCAACCTATTACACCGCCGTGGTTGGCTTAGCACACTTTCTCATGTCAAACTGACATTACATTTCGTTGAACTTAGCTAATAGAGATCACATGTGTAGAAGTATGATATGAACATGGCAAGCACTAAGGATCAAGCTTCACTTCATAACTCGTTAGAATAAGCTCATGAAGGGTACAACAAAGACAAAAGCTCATGAAGGGCTTACAAAAGACATGGCTTTTAGATTAACAGAAGATTGACCTTGTTGCAACGTACTACACCACCCATAGTAGGCTTACTACACTTTCTCATGTCAAACTGACATTTTATTGCGTTGAACTTAGCTAACAGAGATCACATGTGTAGAAGTATGATATAACATGGATAACACTAAAGATCAAGCATCACTTCATAACTCCTTAGAATAAGCTCATGAAGGGTACACAAAAGACATAAGCTCATATATGGCTCACAAAAGACATGGCTTTTAGATTAGCAGAAGATTGACATGGATGCAACCTATTACACCGCCGTGGTTGGCTTAGCACACTTTCTCATGTCAAACTGACATTATATTTCGTTGAACTTAGCTAATAGAGATCACATGTGTAGAAGTATGATATGAACATGGCAAGCACTAAGGATCAAGCTTCACTTCATAACTCGTTAGAATAAGCTCATGAAGGGTACAACAAAGACAAAATCTCATGAAGGGCTTACAAAAGACATGGCTTTTAGATTAACAGAAGATTGACCTTGTTGCAACCTACTACACCACCCATAGTAGGCTTACTACACTTTCTCATGTCAAACTGACATTTCATTGCGTTGAACTTAGCTAACAGAGATCACATGTGTAGAAGTATGATATAACATGGATAACACTAAAGATCAAGCATCACTTCATAACTCCTTAGAATAAGCTCATGAAGGGTACACAAAAGACATGGCTTTTAGATTAGCAGAAGATTGACCTGGATGCAACCTATTACACCGCCGTGGTTGGCTTAGCACACTTTCTCATGTCAAACTGACATTACATTTCGTTGAACTTAGCTAATAGAGATCACATGTGTAGAAGTATGATATGAACATGGCAAGCACTAAGGATCAAGCTTCACTTCATAACTCGTTAGAATAAGCTCATGAAGGGTACAACAAAGACAAAAGCTCATGAAGGGCTTACAAAAGACATGGCTTTTAGATTGACAGAAGATTGACCTTGTTGCAACGTACTACACCACCCATAGTAGGCTTACTACACTTTCTCATGTCAAACTGACATTTTATTGCGTTGAACTTAGCTAACAGAGATCACATGTGTAGAAGTATGATATAACATGGATAACACTAAAGATCAAGCATCACTTCATAACTCCTTAGAATAAGCTCATGAAGGGTACACAAAAGACATAAGCTCATATATGGCTCACAAAAGACATGGCTTTTAGATTAGCAGAAGATTGACATGGATGCAACCTATTACACCGCCGTGGTTGGCTTAGCACACTTTCTCATGTCAAACTGACATTACATTTCGTTGAACTTAGCTAATAGAGATCACATGTGTAGAAGTATGATATGAACATGGCAATCACTAAGGATCAAGCTTCACTTCATAACTCGTTAGAATAAGCTCATGAAGGGTACAACAAAGACAAAAGCTCATGAAGGGCTTACAAAAGAAATGGCTTTTAGATTAACAGAAGATTGACCTTGTTGCAACCTACTACACCACCCATAGTAGGCTTAGTACACTTTCTCATGTCAAACTGACATTTCATTGCGTTGAACTTAGCTAATAGAGATCACATCGAAGGAAGTATGATATGAACATGGACAGCACTAAAGATCAAGCTTCATTTCATAACTCGTTAGAATAAGCGCATGAAGGGTACACAAAAGACATAAGCTCATATAGGGCTCACAAAAGACATGGCTTTTAGATTAGCAGAAGATTGACCGGGATGCAACCTATTACACCGCCGTGGTTGGATTAGCACACTTTCTCATGTCAAACTGACATTACATTTCGTTGAACTTAGCTAATAGAGATCACATGTGTAGAAGTATGATATGAACATGGCAAGCACTAAGGATCAAGCTTTACTTCATAACTCGTTAGAATAAGCACATGAAGGGTACACAAAAGACATAAGCTCATATATGGCTCACAAAAGACATGGCTTTTAGATTAGCAGAAGATTGACATGGATGCAACCTATTACACCGCCGTGGTTGGCTTAGCACACTTTCTCATGTCAAACTGACATTACATTTCGTTGAACTTAGCTAATAGAGATCACATGTGTAGAAGTATGATATGAACATGGCAAGCACTAAGGATCAAGCTTCACTTCATAACTCGTTAGAATAAGCTCATGAAGGGTACAACAAAGACAAAAGCTCATGAAGGGCTTACAAAAGACATGGCTTTTAGATTAACAGAAGATTGACCTTGTTGCAACGTACTACACCACCCATAGTAGGCTTACTACACTTTCTCATGTCAAACTGACATTTTATTGCGTTGAACTTAGCTAACAGAGATCACATGTGTAGAAGTATGATATAACATGGATAACACTAAAGATCAAGCATCACTTCATAACTCCTTAGAATAAGCTCATGAAGGGTACACAAAAGACATAAGCTCATATATGGCTCACAAAAGACATGGCTTTTAGATTAGCAGAAGATTGACATGGATGCAACCTATTACACCGCCGTGGTTGGCTTAGCACACTTTCTCATGTCAAACTGACATTACATTTCGTTGAACTTAGCTAATAGAGATCACATGTGTAGAAGTATGATATGAACATGGCAATCACTAAGGATCAAGCTTCACTTCATAACTCGTTAGAATAAGCTCATGAAGGGTACAACAAAGACAAAAGCTCATGAAGGGCTTACAAAAGAAATGGCTTTTAGATTAACAGAAGATTGACCTTGTTGCAACCTACTACACCACCCATAGTAGGCTTAGTACACTTTCTCATGTCAAACTGACATTTCATTGCGTTGAACTTAGCTAATAGAGATCACATCGAAGGAAGTATGATATGAACATGGACAGCACTAAAGATCAAGCTTCATTTCATAACTCGTTAGAATAAGCGCATGAAGGGTACACAAAAGACATAAGCTCATATAGGGCTCACAAAAGACATGGCTTTTAGATTAGCAGAAGATTGACCGGGATGCAACCTATTACACCGCCGTGGTTGGATTAGCACACTTTCTCATGTCAAACTGACATTACATTTCGTTGAACTTAGCTAATAGAGATCACATGTGTAGAAGTATGATATGAACATGGCAAGCACTAAGGATCAAGCTTTACTTCATAACTCGTTAGAATAAGCACATGAAGGGTACACAAAAGACATAAGCTCATATATGGCTCACAAAAGACATGGCTTTTAGATTAGCAGAAGATTGACATGGATGCAACCTATTACACCGCCGTGGTTGGCTTAGCACACTTTCTCATGTCAAACTGACATTACATTTCGTTGAACTTAGCTAATAGAGATCACATGTGTAGAAGTATGATATGAACATGGCAAGCACTAAGGATCAAGCTTCACTTCATAACTCGTTAGAATAAGCTCATGAAGGGTACAACAAAGACAAAATCTCATGAAGGGCTTACAAAAGACATGGCTTTTAGATTAACAGAAGATTGACCTTGTTGCAACCTACTACACCACCCATAGTAGGCTTACTACACTTTCTCATGTCAAACTGACATTTCATTGCGTTGAACTTAGCTAACAGAGATCACATGTGTAGAAGTATGATATAACATGGATAACACTAAAGATCAAGCATCACTTCATAACTCCTTAGAATAAGCTCATGAAGGGTACACCAAAGACATAAGCTCATATAGGTCTCACAAAAGACATGGCTTTTAGAGTAGCAGAAGATTGACCGGGATGCAACCTATTACACCGCCGTGGTTGGCTTAGCATACTTTTTCATGTCAAACTGACATTACATTTCGTTGAACTTAGCTAATAGAGATCACATGTGTAGAAGTATGATATGAACATGGCAAGCACTAAGGATCAAGCTTCACTTCATAACTCGTTAGAATAAGCTCATGAAGGGTACAACAAAGACAAAAGCTCATGAAGGGCTACAAAAGAAATGGCTTTTAGATTAACAGAAGATTGACCTTGTTGCAACCTACTACACCACCCATAGTAGGCTTAGTACACTTTCTCATGTCAAACTGACATTTCATTGCGTTGAACTTAGCTAATAGAGATCACATCGAAGGAAGTATGATATGAACATGGACAGCACTAAAGATCAAGCTTCATTTCATAACTCGTTAGAATAAGCGCATCAAGGGTACACAAAAGACATAAGCTCATATAGGGCTCACAAAAGACATGGGTTTTAGATTAGCAGAAGATTGACCTGGATGCAACCTATTACACCGCCGTGGTTGGCTTAGCACACTTTCTCATGTCAAACTGACATTACATTTCGTTGAACTTAGCTAATAGAGATCACATGTGTAGAAGTATGATATGAACATGGCAAGCACTAAGGATCAAGCTTCACTTCATAACTCGTTAGAATAAGCACATGAAGGGTACACAAAAGACATAAGCTCATATATGGCTCACAAAAGACATGGCTTTTAGATTAGCAGAAGATTGACATGGATGCAACCTATTACACCGTCGTGGTTGGCTTAGCACACTTTCTCATGTCAAACTGACATTACATTTCGTTGAACTTAGCTAATAGAGATCACATGTGTAGTAGTATGATATGAACATGGCAAGCACTAAGGATCAAGCTTCACTTCATAACTCGTTAGAATAAGCTCATGAAGGGTACAACAAAGACAAAAGCTCATGAAGGGCTTACAAAAGAAATGGCTTTTAGATTAACAGAAGATTGACCTTGTTGCAACCTACTACACCACCCATAGTAGGCTTAGTACACTTTCTCATGTCAAACTGACATTTCATTGCGTTGAACTTAGCTAACAGAGATCACATGTGTAGAAGTATGATATAACATGGATAACACTAAAGATCAAGCATCACTTCATAACTCCTTAGAATAAGCTCATGAAGGGTACACAAAAGACATAAGCTCATATATGGCTCACAAAAGACATGGCTTTTAGATTAGCAGAAGATTGACATGGATGCAACCTATTACACCGCCGTGGTTGGCTTAGCACACTTTCTCATGTCAAACTGACATTACATTTCGTTGAACTTAGCTAATAGAGATCACATGTGTAGAAGTATGATATGAACATGGCAATCACTAAGGATCAAGCTTCACTTCATAACTCGTTAGAATAAGCTCATGAAGGGTACAACAAAGACAAAAGCTCATGAAGGGCTTACAAAAGAAATGGCTTTTAGATTAACAGAAGATTGACCTTGTTGCAACCTACTACACCACCCATAGTAGGCTTAGTACACTTTCTCATGTCAAACTGACATTTCATTGCGTTGAACTTAGCTAATAGAGATCACATCGAAGGAAGTATGATATGAACATGGACAGCACTAAAGATCAAGCTTCATTTCATAACTCGTTAGAATAAGCGCATGAAGGGTACACAAAAGACATAAGCTCATATAGGGCTCACAAAAGACATGGCTTTTAGATTAGCAGAAGATTGACCGGGATGCAACCTATTACACCGCCGTGGTTGGATTAGCACACTTTCTCATGTCAAACTGACATTACATTTCGTTGAACTTAGCTAATAGAGATCACATGTGTAGAAGTATGATATGAACATGGCAAGCACTAAGGATCAAGCTTTACTTCATAACTCGTTAGAATAAGCACATGAAGGGTACACAAAAGACATAAGCTCATATATGGCTCACAAAAGACATGGCTTTTAGATTAGCAGAAGATTGACATGGATGCAACCTATTACACCGCCGTGGTTGGCTTAGCACACTTTCTCATGTCAAACTGACATTACATTTCGTTGAACTTAGCTAATAGAGATCACATGTGTAGAAGTATGATATGAACATGGCAAGCACTAAGGATCAAGCTTCACTTCATAACTCGTTAGAATAAGCTCATGAAGGGTACAACAAAGACAAAATCTCATGAAGGGCTTACAAAAGACATGGCTTTTAGATTAACAGAAGATTGACCTTGTTGCAACCTACTACACCACCCATAGTAGGCTTACTACACTTTCTCATGTCAAACTGACATTTCATTGCGTTGAACTTAGCTAACAGAGATCACATGTGTAGAAGTATGATATAACATGGATAACACTAAAGATCAAGCATCACTTCATAACTCCTTAGAATAAGCTCATGAAGGGTACACCAAAGACATAAGCTCATATAGGTCTCACAAAAGACATGGCTTTTAGAGTAGCAGAAGATTGACCGGGATGCAACCTATTACACCGCCGTGGTTGGCTTAGCACACTTTCTCATGTCAAACTGACATTACATTTCGTTGAACTTAGCTAATAGAGATCACATGTGTAGAAGTATGATATGAACATGGCAAGCACTAAGGATCAAGCTTTACTTCATAACTCGTTAGAATAAGCACATGAAGGGTACACAAAAGACATAAGCTCATATATGGCTCACAAAAGACATGGCTTTTAGATTAGCAGAAGATTGACATGGATGCAACCTATTACACCGCCGTGGTTGGCTTAGCACACTTTCTCATGTCAAACTGACATTACATTTCGTTGAACTTAGCTAATAGAGATCACATGTGTAGAAGTATGATATGAACATGGCAAGCACTAAGGATCAAGCTTCACTTCATAACTCGTTAGAATAAGCTCATGAAGGGTACAACAAAGACAAAATCTCATGAAGGGCTTACAAAAGACATGGCTTTTAGATTAACAGAAGATTGACCTTGTTGCAACCTACTACACCACCCATAGTAGGCTTACTACACTTTCTCATGTCAAACTGACATTTCATTGCGTTGAACTTAGCTAACAGAGATCACATGTGTAGAAGTATGATATAACATGGATAACACTAAAGATCAAGCATCACTTCATAACTCCTTAGAATAAGCTCATGAAGGGTACACCAAAGACATAAGCTCATATAGGTCTCACAAAAGACATGGCTTTTAGAGTAGCAGAAGATTGACCGGGATGCAACCTATTACACCGCCGTGGTTGGCTTAGCATACTTTTTCATGTCAAACTGACATTACATTTCGTTGAACTTAGCTAATAGAGATCACATGTGTAGAAGTATGATATGAACATGGCAAGCACTAAGGATCAAGCTTCACTTCATAACTCGTTAGAATAAGCTCATGAAGGGTACAACAAAGACAAAAGCTCATGAAGGGCTACAAAAGAAATGGCTTTTAGATTAACAGAAGATTGACCTTGTTGCAACCTACTACACCACCCATAGTAGGCTTAGTACACTTTCTCATGTCAAACTGACATTTCATTGCGTTGAACTTAGCTAATAGAGATCACATCGAAGGAAGTATGATATGAACATGGACAGCACTAAAGATCAAGCTTCATTTCATAACTCGTTAGAATAAGCGCATGAAGGGTACACAAAACACATAAGCTCATATAGGGCTCACAAAAGACATGGGTTTTAGATTAGCAGAAGATTGACCTGGATGCAACCTATTACACCGCCGTGGTTGGCTTAGCACACTTTCTCATGTCAAACTGACATTACATTTCGTTGAACTTAGCTAATAGAGATCACATGTGTAGAAGTATGATATGAACATGGCAAGCACTAAGGATCAAGCTTCACTTCATAACTCGTTAGAATAAGCACATGAAGGGTACACAAAAGACATAAGCTCATATATGGCTCACAAAAGACATGGCTTTTAGATTAGCAGAAGATTGACATGGATGCAACCTATTACACCGCCGTGGTTGGCTTAGCACACTTTCTCATGTCAAACTGACATTACATTTCGTTGAACTTAGCTAATAGAGATCACATGTGTAGAAGTATGATATGAACATGGCAAGCACTAAGGATCAAGCTTCACTTCATAACTCGTTAGAATAAGCTCATGAAGGGTACAACAAAGACAAAATCTCATGAAGGGCTTACAAAAGACATGGCTTTTAGATTAACAGAAGATTGACCTTGTTGCAACCTACTACACCACCCATAGTAGGCTTACTACACTTTCTCATGTCAAACTGACATTTCATTGCGTTGAACTTAGCTAACAGAGATCACATGTGTAGAAGTATGATATAACATGGATAACACTAAAGATCAAGCATCACTTCATAACTCCTTAGAATAAGCTCATGAAGGGTACACCAAAGACATAAGCTCATATAGGTCTCACAAAAGACATGGCTTTTAGATTAGCAGAAGATTGACCGGGATGCAACCTATTACACCGGCGTGGTTGGCTTAGCATACTCTCTCATGTCAAACTGACATTACATTTCGTTGAACTTAGCTAATAGAGATCACATGTGTAGAAGTATGATATGAACATGGCAAGCACTAAGGATCAAGCTTCACTTCATAACTCGTTAGAATAAGCTCATGAAGGGTACAACAAAGACAAAAGCTCATGAAGGGCTTACAAAAGAAATGGCTTTTAGATTAACAGAAGATTGACCTTGTTGCAACCTACTACACCACCCATAGTAGGCTTAGTACACTTTCTCATGTCAAACTGACATTTCATTGCGTTGAACTTAGCTAATAGAGATCACATCGAAGGAAGTATGATATGAACATGGACAGCACTAAAGATCAAGCTTCATTTCATAACTCGTTAGAATAAGCGCATGAAGGGTACACAAAAGACATAAGCTCATATAGGGCTCACAAAAGACATGGCTTTTAGATTAGCAGAAGATTGACCGGGATGCAACCTATTACACCGCCGTGGTTGGCTTAGCACACTTTCTCATGTCAAACTGACATTACATTTCGTTGAACTTAGCTAATAGAGATCACATGTGTAGAAGTATGATATGAACATGGCAAGCACTAAGGATCAAGCTTCACTTCATAACTCGTTAGAATAAGCACATGAAGGGTACACAAAAGACATAAGCTCATATATGGCTCACAAAAGACATGGCTTTTAGATTAGCAGAAGATTGACATGGATGCAACCTATTACACCGCCGTGGTTGGCTTAGCACACTTTCTCATGTCAAACTGACATTACATTTCGTTGAACTTAGCTAATAGAGATCACATGTGTAGAAGTATGATATGAACATGGCAAGCACTAAGGATCAAGCTTCACTTCATAACTCGTTAGAATAAGCTCATGAAGGGTACAACAAAGACAAAATCTCATGAAGGGCTTACAAAAGACATGGCTTTTAGATTAACAGAAGATTGACCTTGTTGCAACCTACTACACCACCCATAGTAGGCTTACTACACTTTCTCATGTCAAACTGACATTTCATTGCGTTGAACTTAGCTAACAGAGATCACATGTGTAGAAGTATGATATAACATGGATAACACTAAAGATCAAGCATCACTTCATAACTCCTTAGAATAAGCTCATGAAGGGTACACCAAAGACATAAGCTCATATAGGTCTCACAAAAGACATGGCTTTTAGATTAGCAGAAGATTGACCGGGATGCAACCTATTACACCGCCGTGGTTGGCTTAGCATACTTTTTCATGTCAAACTGACATTACATTTCGTCTAACTTAGCTAATAGAGATCACATGTGTAGAAGTATGATATGAACATGGCAAGCACTAAGGATCAAGCTTCACTTCATAACTCGTTAGAATAAGCTCATGAAGGGTACAACAAACACAAAAGCTCATGAAGGGCTACAAAAGAAATGGCTTTTAGATTAACAGAAGATTGACCTTGTTGCAACCTACTACACCACCCATAGTAGGCTTAGTACACTTTCTCATGTCAAACTGACATTTCATTGCGTTGAACTTAGCTAATAGAGATCACATCGAAGGAAGTATGATATGAACATGGACAGCACTAAAGATCAAGCTTCATTTCATAACTCGTTAGAATAAGCGCATGAAGGGTACACAAAAGACATAAGCTCATATAGGGCTCACAAAAGACATGGGTTTTAGATTAGCAGAAGATTGACCTGGATGCAACCTATTACACCGCCGTGGTTGGCTTAGCACACTTTCTCATGTCAAACTGACATTACATTTCGTTGAACTTAGCTAATAGAGATCACATGTGTAGAAGTATGATATGAACATGGCAAGCACTAAGGATCAAGCTTCACTTCATAACTCGTTAGAATAAGCACATGAAGGGTACACAAAAGACATAAGCTCATATATGGCTCACAAAAGACATGGCTTTTAGATTAGCAGAAGATTGACATGGATGCAACCTATTACACCGCCGTGGTTGGCTTAGCACACTTTCTCATGTCAAACTGACATTACATTTCGTTGAACTTAGCTAATTGAGATCACATGTGTAGAAGTATGATATGAACATGGCAAGCACTAAGGATCAAGCTTCACTTCATAACTCGTTAGAATAAGCTCATGAAGGGTACAACAAAGACAAAATCTCATGAAGGGCTTACAAAAGACATGGCTTTTAGATTAACAGAAGATTGACCTTGTTGCAACCTACTACACCACCCATAGTAGGCTTACTACACTTTCTCATGTCAAACTGACATTTCATTGCGTTGAACTTAGCTAACAGAGATCACATGTGTAGAAGTATGATATAACATGGATAACACTAAAGATCAAGCATCACTTCATAACTCCTTAGAATAAGCTCATGAAGGGTACACCAAAGACATAAGCTCATATAGGTCTCACAAAAGACATGGCTTTTAGATTAGCAGAAGATTGACCGGGATGCAACCTATTACACCGGCGTGGTTGGCTTAGCATACTTTCTCATGTCAAACTGACATTACATTTCGTTGAACTTAGCTAATAGAGATCACATGTGTAGAAGTATGATATGAACATGGCAAGCACTAAGGATCAAGCTTCACTTCATAACTCGTTAGAATAAGCTCATGAAGGGTACAACAAAGACAAAAGCTCATGAAGGGCTTACAAAAGAAATGGCTTTTAGATTAACAGAAGATTGACCTTGTTGCAACCTACTACACCACCCATAGTAGGCTTAGTACACTTTCTCATGTCAAACTGACATTTCATTGCGTTGAACTTAGCTAATAGAGATCACATCGAAGGAAGTATGATATGAACATGGACAGCAATAAAGATCAAGCTTCATTTCATAACTCGTTAGAATAAGCGCATGAAGGGTACACAAAAGACATAAGCTCATATAGGGCTCACAAAAGACATGGCTTTTAGATTAGCAGAAGATTGACCTGGATGCAACTTATTACACCGCCGTGGTTGGCTTAGCACACTTTCTCATGTCAAACTGACATTACATTTCGTTGAACTTAGCTAATAGAGATCACATGTGTAGAAGTATGATATGAACATGGCAAGCACTAAGGATCAAGCTTCACTTCATAACTCGTTAGAATAAGCACATGATGGGTACACAAAAGACATAAGCTCATATATGGCTCACAAAAGACATGGCTTTTAGATTAGCAGAAGATTGACATGGATGCAACCTATTACACCGCCGTGGTTGGTTTAGCACACTTTCTCATGTCAAACTGACATTACATTTCGTTGAACTTAGCTAATAGAGATCACATGTGTAGAAGTATGATATGAACATGGCAAGCACTAAGGATCAAGCTTCACTTCATAACTCGTTAGAATAAGCTCATGAAGGGTACAACAAAGACAAAATCTCATGAAGGGCTTACAAAAGACATGGCTTTTAGATTAGCAGAAGATTGACCGGGATGCAACCTACTACACCACCCATAGTAGGCTTACTACATTTTCTCATGTCAAACTGACATTTCATTGCGTTGAACTTAGCTAACAGAGATCACATGTGTAGAAGTATGATATAACATGGATAACACTAAAGATCAAGCATCACTTCATAACTCCTTAGAATAAGCTCATGAAGGGTACACCAAAGACATAAGCTCATATAGGTCTCACAAAAGACATGGCTTTTAGATTAGCAGAAGATTGACCGGGATGCAACCTATTACACCGGCGTGGTTGGCTTAGCATACTTTCTCATGTCAAACTGACATTACATTTCGTTGAACTTAGCTAATAGAGATCACATGTGTAGAAGTATGATATGAACATGGCAAGCACTAAAGATCAAGCTTCACTTCATAACTCGTTAGAATAAGCTCATGAAGGGTACAACAAAGACAAAATCTCATGAAGGGCTTACAAAAGACATGGCTTTTAGATTAACAGAAGATTGACCTTGTTACAACCTACGACACCACCCATAGTAGGCTTACTACACTTTCTCATGTCAAACTGACATTTCATTGCGTTGAACTTATCTAACAGAGATCACATGTGTAGAAGTATGATATAACATGGATAACACTAAAGATCAAGCATCACTTCATAACTCCTTAGAATAAGCTCATGAAGGGTACACCAAAGACATAAGCTCATATAGGTCTCACAAAAGACATGGCTTTTAGATTAGCAGAAGATTGACCGGGATGCAACCTATTACACCGCCGTGGTTGGCTTAGCATACTTTCTCATGTCAAACTGACATTACATTTCGTTGAACTTAGCTAATAGAGATCACATGTGTAGAAGTATGATATGAACATGGCAAGCACTAAGGATCAAGCTTCACTTCATAACTCGTTAGAATAAGCTCATGAAGGGTACACAAAAGACATAAGCTCATATATGGCTCACAAAAGACATGGCTTTTAGATTAGCAGAAGATTGACATGGATGCAACCTATTACACCGCCGTGGTTGGCTTAGCACACTTTCTCATGTCAAACTGACATTACATTTCGTTGAACTTAGCTAATAGAGATCACATGTGTAGAAGTATGATATGAACATGGCAAGCACTAAGGATCAAGCTTCACTTCATAACTCGTTAGAATAAGCTCATGAAGGGTACAACAAAGACAAAATCTCATGAAGGGCTTACAAAAGAATTGGCTTTTAGATTAACAGAAGATTGACCTTGTTGCAACCTACTACACCACCCATAGTAGGCTTAGTACACTTTCTCATGTCAAACTGACATTTCATTGCGTTGAACTTAGCTAACAGAGATCACATGTGTAGAAGTATGATATAACATGGATAACACTAAAGATCAAGCATCACTTCATAACTCCTTAGAATAAGCTCATGAAGGGTACACCAAAGACATAAGCTCATATAGGTCTCACAAAAGACATGGCTTTTGGATTAGCAGAAGATTGACCGGGATGCAAACTATTACACCGCCGTGGTTGGCTTAGCATACTTTTTCATGTCAAACTGACATTACATTTCGTCTAACTTAGCTAATAGAGATCACATGTGTAGAAGTATGATATAAACATGGCAAGCACTAAGGATCAAGCTTCACTTCATAACTCGTTAGAATAAGCTCATGAAGGGTACAACAAAGACAAAAGCTCATGAAGGGCTACAAAAGAAATGGCTTTTAGATTAACAGAAGATTGACCTTGTTGCAACCTACTACACCACCCATAGTAGGCTTAGTACACTTTCTCATGTCAAACTGACATTTCATTGCGTTGAACTTAGCTAATAGAGATCACATCGAAGGAAGTATGATATGAACATGGACAGCACTAAAGATCAAGCTTCATTTCATAACTCGTTAGAATAAGCGCATGAAGGGTACACAAAAGACATAAGCTCATATAGGGCTCACAAAAGACATGGGTTTTAGATTAGCAGAAGATTGACCTGGATGCAACCTATTACACCGCCGTGGTTGGCTTAGCACACTTTCTCATGTCAAACTGACATTACATTTCGTTGAACTTAGCTAATAGAGATCACATGTGTAGAAGTATGATATGAACATGGCAAGCACTAAGGATCAAGCTTCACTTCATAACTCGTTAGAATAAGCACATGAAGGGTACACAAAAGACATAAGCTCATATATGGCTCACAAAAGACATGGCTTTTAGATTAGCAGAAGATTGACATGGATGCAACCTATTACACCGCCGTGGTTGGCTTAGCACACTTTCTCATGTCAAACTGACATTACATTTCGTTGAACTTAGCTAATAGAGATCACATGTGTAGAAGTATGATATGAACATGGCAAGCACTAAGGATCAAGCTTCATTTCATAACTCGTTAGAATAAGCTCATGAAGGGTACAACAAAGACAAAATCTCATGAAGGGCTTACAAAAGACATGGCTTTTAGATTAACAGAAGATTGACCTTGTTGCAACCTACTACACCACCCATAGAAGGCTTACTACACTTTCTCATGTCAAACTGACATTTCATTGCGTTGAACTTAGCTAACAGAGATCACATGTGTAGAAGTATGATATAACATGGATAACACTAAAGATCAAGCATCACTTCATAACTCCTTAGAATAAGCTCATGAAGGGTACACCAAAGACATAAGCTCATATAGGTCTCACAAAAGACATGGCTTTTAGATTAGCAGAAGATTGACCGGGATGCAACCTATTACACCGGCGTGGTTGGCTTAGCATACTTTCTCATGTCAAACTGACATTACATTTCGTTGAACTTAGCTAATAGAGATCACATGTGTAGAAGTATGATATGAACATGGCAAGCACTAAGGATCAAGCTTCACTTCATAACTCGTTAGAATAAGCTCATGAAGGGTACAACAAAGACAAAAGCTCATGAAGGGCTTACAAAAGAAATGGCTTTTAGATTAACAGAAGATTGACCTTGTTGCAACCTACTACACCACCCATAGTAGGCTTAGTACACTTTCTCATGTCAAACTGACATTTCATTGCGTTGAACTTAGCTAATACAGATCACATCGAAGGAAGTATGATATGAACATGGACAGCACTAAAGATCAAGCTTCATTTCATAACTCGTTAGAATAAGCGCATGAAGTGTACACAAAAGACATAAGCTCATATAGGGCTCACAAAAGACATGGCTTTTAGATTAGCAGAAGATTGACCTGGATGCAACTTATTACACCGCCGTGATTGGCTTAGCACACTTTCTCATGTCAAACTGACATTACATTTCGTTGAACTTAGCTAATAGAGATCACATGTGTAGAAGTATGATATGAACATGGCAAGCACTAAGGATCAAGCTTCACTTCATAACTCGTTAGAATAAGCACATGATGGGTACACAAAAGACATAAGCTCATATATGGCTCACAAAAGACATGGCTTTTAGATTAGCAGAAGATTGACATGGATGCAACCTATTACACCGCCGTGGTTGGCTTAGCACACTTTCTCATGTCAAACTGACATTACATTTCGTTGAACTTAGCTAATAGAGATCACATGTGTAGAAGTATGATATAAACATGGCAAGCACTAAGGATCAAGCTTCACTTCATAACTCGTTAGAATAAGCTCATGAAGGGTACAACAAAGACAAAATCTCATGAAGGGCTTACAAAAGACATGGCTTTTAGATTAGCAGAAGATTGACCGGGATGCAACCTACTACACCACCCATAGTAGGCTTACTACATTTTCTCATGTCAAACTGACATTTCATTGCGTTGAACTTAGCTAACAGAGATCACATGTGTAGAAGTTTGATATAACATGGATAACACTAAAGATCAAGCATCACTTCATAACTCCTTAGAATAAGCTCATGAAGGGTACACCAAAGATTAGCAGAAGATTGACCGGGATGAAACCTATTACACCGGCGTGGTTGGCTTAGCATACTTTCTCATGTCAAACTGACATTACATTTCGTTGAACTTAGCTAATAGAGATCACATGTGTAGAAGTATGATATGAACATGGCAAGCACTAAAGATCAAGCTTCACTTCATAACTCGTTAGAATAAGCTCATGAAGGGTACAACAAAGACAAAATCTCATGAAGGGCTTACAAAAGACATAGCTTTTAGATTAACAGAAGATTGACCTTGTTACAACCTACTACACCACCCATAGTAGGCTTACTACACTTTCTCATGTCAAACTGACATTTCATTGCGTTGAACTTATCTAACAGAGATCACATGTGTAGAAGTATGATATAACATGGATAACACTAAAGATCAAGCATCACTTCATAACTCCTTAGAATAAGCTCATGAAGGGTACACCAAAGACATAAGCTCATATAGGTCTCACAAAAGACATGGCTTTTAGATTAGCAGAAGATTGACCGGGATGCAACCTATTACACCGCCGTGGTTGGCTTAGCATACTTTCTCATGTCAAACTGACATTACATTTCGTTGAACTTAGCTAATAGAGATCACATGTGTAGAAGTATGATATGAACATGGCAAGCACTAAGGATCAAGCTTCACTTCATAACTCGTTAGAATAAGCTCATGAAGGGTACACAAAAGACATAAGCTCATATATGGCTCACAAAAGACATGGCTTTTAGATTAGCAGAAGATTGACATGGATGCAACCTATTACACCGCCGTGGTTGGCTTAGCACACTTTCTCATGTCAAACTGACATTACATTTCGTTGAACTTAGCTAATAGAGATCACATGTGTAGAAGTATGATATGAACATGGCAAGCACTAAGGATCAAGCTTCACTTCATAACTCGTTAGAATAAGCTCATGAAGGGTACAACAAAGACAAAATCTCATGAAGGGCTTACAAAAGACATGGCTTTTAGATTAACAGAAGATTGACCTTGTTGCAACCTACTACATCACCCATAGTAGGCTTACTACACTTTCTCATGTCAAACTGACATTTCATTGCGTTGAACTTATCTAACAGAGATCACATGTGTAGAAGTATGATATAACATTGATAACACTAAAGATCAAGCATCACTTCATAACTCCTTAGAATAAGCTCATGAAGGCTACACCAAAGACATAAGCTCATATAGGTCTCACAAAAGACATGGCTTTTAGATTAGCAGAAGATTGACCGGGATGCAACCTATTACACCGGCGTGGTTGGCTTAGCATACTTTCTCATGTCAAACTGACATTACATTTCGTTGAACTTAGCTAATAGAGATCACATGTGTAGAAGTATGATATGAACATGGCAAGCACTAAGGATCAAGCTTCACTTCATAACTCGTTAGAATAAGCTCATGAAGGGTACAACAAAGACAAAAGCTCATGAAGGGCTTACAAAAGAAATGGCTTTTAGATTAACAGAAGATTGACCTTGTTGCAACCTACTACACCACCCATAGTAGGCTTAGTACACTTTCTCATGTCAAACTGACATTTCATTGCGTTGAACTTAGCTAATAGAGATCACATCGAAGGAAGTATGATATGAACATGGACAGCACTAAAGATCAAGCTTCATTTCATAACTCGTTAGAATAAGCGCATGAAGTGTACACAAAAGACATAAGCTCATATAGGGCTCACAAAAGACATGGCTTTTAGATTAGCAGAAGATTGACCTGGATGCAACTTATTACACCGCCGTGATTGGCTTAGCACACTTTCTCATGTCAAACTGACATTACATTTCGTTGAACTTAGCTAATAGAGATCACATGTGTAGAAGTATGATATGAACATGGCAAGCACTAAGGATCAAGCTTCACTTCATAACTCGTTAGAATAAGCACATGATGGGTACACAAAAGACATAAGCTCATATATGGCTCACAAAAGACATGGCTTTTAGATTAGCAGAAGATTGACATGGATGCAACCTATTACACCGCCGTGGTTGGCTTAGCACACTTTCTCATGTCAAACTGACATTACATTTCGTTGAACTTAGCTAATAGAGATCACATGTGTAGAAGTATGATATAAACATGGCAAGCACTAAGGATCAAGCTTCACTTCATAACTCGTTAGAATAAGCTCATGAAGGGTACAACAAAGACAAAATCTCATGAAGGGCTTACAAAAGACATGGCTTTTAGATTAGCAGAAGATTGACCGGGATGCAACCTACTACACCACCCATAGTAGGCTTACTACATTTTCTCATGTCAAACTGACATTTCATTGCGTTGAACTTAGCTAACAGAGATCACATGTGTAGAAGTTTGATATAACATGGATAACACTAAAGATCAAGCATCACTTCATAACTCCTTAGAATAAGCTCATGAAGGGTACACCAAAGATTAGCAGAAGATTGACCGGGATGAAACCTATTACACCGGCGTGGTTGGCTTAGCATACTTTCTCATGTCAAACTGACATTACATTTCGTTGAACTTAGCTAATAGAGATCACATGTGTAGAAGTATGATATGAACATGGCAAGCACTAAAGATCAAGCTTCACTTCATAACTCGTTAGAATAAGCTCATGAAGGGTACAACAAAGACAAAATCTCATGAAGGGCTTACAAAAGACATGGCTTTTAGATTAACAGAAGATTGACCTTGTTACAACCTACTACACCACCCATAGTAGGCTTACTACACTTTCTCATGTCAAACTGACATTTCATTGCGTTGAACTTATCTAACAGAGATCACATGTGTAGAAGTATGATATAACATGGATAACACTAAAGATCAAGCATCACTTCATAACTCCTTAGAATAAGCTCATGAAGGGTACACCAAAGACATAAGCTCATATAGGTCTCACAAAAGACATGGCTTTTAGATTAGCAGAAGATTGACCGGGATGCAACCTATTACACCGCCGTGGTTGGCTTAGCATACTTTCTCATGTCAAACTGACATTACATTTCGTTGAACTTAGCTAATAGAGATCACATGTGTAGAAGTATGATATGAACATGGCAAGCACTAAGGATCAAGCTTCACTTCATAACTCGTTAGAATAAGCTCATGAAGGGTACACAAAAGACATAAGCTCATATATGGCTCACAAAAGACATGGCTTTTAGATTAGCAGAAGATTGACATGGATGCAACCTATTACACCGCCGTGGTTGGCTTAGCACACTTTCTCATGTCAAACTGACATTACATTTCGTTGAACTTAGCTAATAGAGATCACATGTGTAGAAGTATGATATGAACATGGCAAGCACTAAGGATCAAGCTTCACTTCATAACTCGTTAGAATAAGCTCATGAAGGGTACAACAAAGACAAAATCTCATGAAGGGCTTACAAAAGACATGGCTTTTAGATTAGCAGAAGATTGACCGGGATGCAACCTACTACACCACCCATAGTAGGCTTACTACATTTTCTCATGTCAAACTGACATTTCATTGCGTTGAACTTAGCTAACAGAGATCACATGTGTAGAAGTTTGATATAACATGGATAACACTAAAGATCAAGCATCACTTCATAACTCCTTAGAATAAGCTCATGAAGGGTACACCAAAGATTAGCAGAAGATTGACCGGGATGAAACCTATTACACCGGCGTGGTTGGCTTAGCATACTTTCTCATGTCAAACTGACATTACATTTCGTTGAACTTAGCTAATAGAGATCACATGTGTAGAAGTATGATATGAACATGGCAAGCACTAAAGATCAAGCTTCACTTCATAACTCGTTAGAATAAGCTCATGAAGGGTACAACAAAGACAAAATCTCATGAAGGGCTTACAAAAGACATAGCTTTTAGATTAACAGAAGATTGACCTTGTTACAACCTACTACACCACCCATAGTAGGCTTACTACACTTTCTCATGTCAAACTGACATTTCATTGCGTTGAACTTATCTAACAGAGATCACATGTGTAGAAGTATGATATAACATGGATAACACTAAAGATCAAGCATCACTTCATAACTCCTTAGAATAAGCTCATGAAGGGTACACCAAAGACATAAGCTCATATAGGTCTCACAAAAGACATGGCTTTTAGATTAGCAGAAGATTGACCTGGATGCAACTTATTACACCGCCGTGGTTGGCTTAGCACACTTTCTCATGTCAAACTGACATTACATTTCGTTGAACTTAGCTAATAGAGATCACATGTGTAGAAGTATGATATGAACATGGCAAGCACTAAGGATCAAGCTTCACTTCATAACTCGTTAGAATAAGCACATGATGGGTACACAAAAGACATAAGCTCATATATGGCTCACAAAAGACATGGCTTTTAGATTAGCAGAAGATTGACATGGATGCAACCTATTACACCGCCGTGGTTGGCTTAGCACACTTTCTCATGTCAAACTGACATTACATTTCGTTGAACTTAGCTAATAGAGATCACATGTGTAGAAGTATGATATAAACATGGCAAGCACTAAGGATCAAGCTTCACTTCATAACTCGTTAGAATAAGCTCATGAAGGGTACAACAAAGACAAAATCTCATGAAGGGCTTACAAAAGACATGGCTTTTAGATTAGCAGAAGATTGACCGGGATGCAACCTACTACACCACCCATAGTAGGCTTACTACATTTTCTCATGTCAAACTGACATTTCATTGCGTTGAATTTAGCTAACAGAGATCACATGTGTAGAAGTTTGATATAACATGGATAACACTAAAGATCAAGCATCACTTCATAACTCCTTAGAATAAGCTCATGAAGGGTACACCAAAGATTAGCAGAAGATTGACCGGGATGAAACCTATTACACCGGCGTGGTTGGCTTAGCATACTTTCTCATGTCAAACTGACATTACATTTCGTTGAACTTAGCTAATAGAGATCACATGTGTAGAAGTATGATATGAACATGGCAAGCACTAAAGATCAAGCTTCACTTCATAACTCGTTAGAATAAGCTCATGAAGGGTACAACAAAGACAAAATCTCATGAAGGGCTTACAAAAGACATGGCTTTTAGATTAACAGAAGATTGACCTTGTTACAACCTACTACACCACCCATAGTAGGCTTACTACACTTTCTCATGTCAAACTGACATTACATTTCGTTGAACTTAGCTAATAGAGATCACATCGAAGGAAGTATGATATAACATGGATAACACTAAAGATCAAGCATCACTTCATAACTCCTTAGAATAAGCTTATGAAGGGTACACCAAAGACATAAGCTTATATAGGTCTCACAAAAGACTTGGCTTTTAGATTAGCAGAAGATTGACCGGGATGCAACCTATTACACCGCCGTGGTTGGCTTAGCATACTTTCTCATGTCAAACTGACATTACATTTCGTTGAACTTAGCTAATAGAGATCACATGTGTAGAAGTATGATATGAACATGGCAAGCACTAAGGATCAAGCTTCACTTCATAACTCGTTAGAATAAGCTCATGAAGGGTACACAAAAGACATAAGCTCATATATGGCTCACAAAAGACATGGCTTTTAGATTAGCAGAAGATTGACATGGATGCAACCTATTACACCGCCGTGGTTGGCTTAGCACACTTTCTCATGTCAAACTGACATTACATTTCGTTGAACTTAGCTAATAGAGATCACATGTGTAGAAGTATGATATGAACATGGCAAGCACTAAGGATCAAGCTTCACTTCATAACTCGTTAGAATAAGCTCATGAAGGGTACAACAAAGACAAAATCTCATGAAGGGCTTACAAAAGACATGGCTTTTAGATTAGCAGAAGATTGACATGGATGCAACCTATTACACCGCCGTGGTTGGCTTAGCACACTTTCTCATGTCAAACTGACATTACATTTCGTTGAACTTAGCTAATAGAGATCACATGTGTAGAAGTATGATATGAACATGGCAAGCACTAAGGATCAAGCTTCACTTCATAACTCGTTAGAATAAGCTCATGAAGGGTACAACAAAGACAAAATCTCATGAAGGGCTTACAAAAGACATGGCTTTTAGATTAACAGAAGATTGACCTTGTTGCAACCTACTACATCACCCATAGTAGGCTTACTACACTTTCTCATGTCAAACTGACATTTCATTGCGTTGAACTTATCTAACAGAGATCACATGTGTAGAAGTATGATATAACATGGATAACACTAAAGATCAAGCATCACTTCATAACTCCTTAGAATAAGCTCATGAAGGGTACACCAAAGACATAAGCTCATATAGGTCTCACAAAAGACATGGCTTTTAGATTAGCAGAAGATTGACCGGGATGCAACGTACTACACCGCCCTGGTTGGCTTAGCATACTTTCTCATGTCAAACTAACATTACATTTCGTTGAACTTAGCTAATAGAGATCACATCGAAGGAAGTATGATATAACATGGATAACACTAAAGATCAAGCATCACTTCATAACTCCTTAGAATAAGCTTATGAAGGGTACACCAAAGACATAAGCTTATATAGGTCTCACAAAAGACTTGGCTTTTAGATTAGCAGAAGATTGACCGGGATGCAACCTATTACACCGCCGTGGTTGGCTTAGCATACTTTCTCATGTCAAACTGACATTACATTTCGTTGAACTTAGCTAATAGAGATCACATGTGTAGAAGTATGATATGAACATGGCAAGCACTAAAGATCAAGCTTCACTTCATAACTCGTTAGAATAAGCTCATGAAGGGTACAACAAAGACAAAATCTCATGAAGGGCTTACAAAAGACATGGCTTTTAGATTAACAGAAGATTGACCTTGTTACAACCTACTACACCACCCATAGTAGGCTTACTACACTTTCTCATGTCAAACTGACATTTCATTGCGTTGAACTTATCTAACAGAGATCACATGTGTAGAAGTATGATATAACATGGATAACACTAAAGATCAAGCATCACTTCATAACTCCTTAGAATAAGCTCATGAAGGGTACACCAAAGACATAAGCTTATATAGGTCTCACAAAAGACTTGGCTTTTAGATTAGCAGAAGATTGACCGGGATGCAACCTATTACACCGCCGTGGTTGGCTTAGCATACTTTCTCATGTCAAACTGACATTACATTTCGTTGAACTTAGCTAATAGAGATCACATGTGTAGAAGTATGATATGAACATGGCAAGCACTAAGGATCAAGCTTCACTTCATAACTCGTTAGAATAAGCTCATGAAGGGTACAACAAAGACAAAATCTCATGAAGGGCTTACAAAAGACATGGCTTTTAGATTAACAGAAGATTGACCTTGTTGCAACCTACTACATCACCCATAGTAGGCTTACTACACTTTCTCATGTCAAACTGACATTTCATTGCGTTGAACTTATCTAACAGAGATCACATGTGTAGAAGTATGATATAACATGGATAACACTAAAGATCAAGCATCACTTCATAACTCCTTAGAATAAGCTCATGAAGGGTACACCAAAGACATAAGCTCATATAGGTCTCACAAAAGACATGGCTTTTAGATTAGCAGAAGATTGACCGGGATGCAACGTACTACACCGCCCTGGTTGGCTTAGCATACTTTCTCATGTCAAACTAACATTACATTTCGTTGAACTTAGCTAATAGAGATCACATCGAAGGAAGTATGATATAACATGGATAACACTAAAGATCAAGCATCACTTCATAACTCCTTAGAATAAGCTTATGAAGGGTACACCAAAGACATAAGCTTATATAGGTCTCACAAAAGACTTGGCTTTTAGATTAGCAGAAGATTGACCGGGATGCAACCTATTACACCGCCGTGGTTGGCTTAGCATACTTTCTCATGTCAAACTGACATTACATTTCGTTGAACTTAGCTAATAGAGATCACATGTGTAGAAGTATGATATGAACATGGCAAGCACTAAGGATCAAGCTTCACTTCATAACTCGTTAGAATAAGCTCATGAAGGGTACAACAAAGACAAAAGCTCATGAAGGGCTTACAAAAGAAATGGCTTTTAGATTAACAGAAGATTGACCTTGTTGCAACCTACTACATCACCCATAGTAGGCTTACTACACTTTCTCATGTCAAACTGACATTTCATTGCGTTGAACTTATCTAACAGAGATCACATGTGTAGAAGTATGATATAACATGGATAACACTAAAGATCAAGCATCACTTCATAACTCGTTAGAATAAGCTCATGAAGGGTACAACAAAGACAAAATCTCATGAAGGGCTTACAAAAGACATGGCTTTTAGATTAACAGAAGATTGACCTTGTTGCAACCTACTACATCACCCATAGTAGGCTTACTACACTTTCTCATGTCAAACTGACATTTCATTGCGTTGAACTTATCTAACAGAGATCACATGTGTAGAAGTATGATATAACATGGATAACACTAAAGATCAAGCATCACTTCATAACTCCTTAGAATAAGCTCATGAAGGGTACACCAAAGACATAAGCTCATATAGGTCTCACAAAAGACATGGCTTTTAGATTAGCAGAAGATTGACCGGGATGCAACCTATTACACCGCCGTGGTTGGCTTAGCATACTTTCTCATGTCAAACTGACATTACATTTCGTTGAACTTAGCTAATAGAGATCACATGTGTAGAAGTATGATATGAACATGGCAAGCACTAAGGATCAAGCTTCACTTCATAACTCGTTAGAATAAGCTCATGAAGGGTACACAAAAGACATAAGCTCATATATGGCTCACAAAAGACATGGCTTTTAGATTAGCAGAAGATTGACATGGATGCAACCTATTACACCGCCGTGGTTGGCTTAGCACACTTTCTCATGTCAAACTGACATTACATTTCGTTGAACTTAGCTAATAGAGATCACATGTGTAGAAGTATGATATGAACATGGCAAGCACTAAGGATCAAGCTTCACTTCATAACTCGTTAGAATAAGCTCATGAAGGGTACAACAAAGACAAAATCTCATGAAGGGCTTACAAAAGACATGGCTTTTAGATTAACAGAAGATTGACCTTGTTGCAACCTACTACATCACCCATAGTAGGCTTACTACACTTTCTCATGTCAAACTGACATTTCATTGCGTTGAACTTATCTAACAGAGATCACATGTGTAGAAGTATGATATAACATGGATAACACTAAAGATCAAGCATCACTTCATAACTCCTTAGAATAAGCTCATGAAGGGTACACCAAAGACATAAGCTCATATAGGTCTCACAAAAGACATGGCTTTTAGATTAGCAGAAGATTGACCGGGATGCAACGTACTACACCGCCCTGGTTGGCTTAGCATACTTTCTCATGTCAAACTAACATTACATTTCGTTGAACTTAGCTAATAGAGATCACATCGAAGGAAGTATGATATAACATGGATAACACTAAAGATCAAGCATCACTTCATAACTCCTTAGAATAAGCTTATGAAGGGTACACCAAAGACATAAGCTTATATAGGTCTCACAAAAGACTTGGCTTTTAGATTAGCAGAAGATTGACCGGGATGCAACCTATTACACCGCCGTGGTTGGCTTAGCATACTTTCTCATGTCAAACTGACATTACATTTCGTTGAACTTAGCTAATAGAGATCACATGTGTAGAAGTATGATATGAACATGGCAAGCACTAAAGATCAAGCTTCACTTCATAACTCGTTAGAATAAGCTCATGAAGGGTACAACAAAGACAAAATCTCATGAAGGGCTTACAAAAGACATGGCTTTTAGATTAACAGAAGATTGACCTTGTTACAACCTACTACACCACCCATAGTAGGCTTACTACACTTTCTCATGTCAAACTGACATTTCATTGCGTTGAACTTATCTAACAGAGATCACATGTGTAGAAGTATGATATAACATGGATAACACTAAAGATCAAGCATCACTTCATAACTCCTTAGAATAAGCTCATGAAGGGTACACCAAAGACATAAGCTCATATAGGTCTCACAAAAGACATGGCTTTTAGATTAGCAGAAGATTGACCGGGATGCAACCTATTACACCGCCGTGGTTGGCTTAGCATACTTTCTCATGTCAAACTGACATTACATTTCGTTGAACTTAGCTAATAGAGATCACATGTGTAGAAGTATGATATGAACATGGCAAGCACTAAGGATCAAGCTTCACTTCATAACTCGTTAGAATAAGCTCATGAAGGGTACACAAAAGACATAAGCTCATATATGGCTCACAAAAGACATGGCTTTTAGATTAGCAGAAGATTGACATGGATGCAACCTATTACACCGCCGTGGTTGGCTTAGCACACTTTCTCATGTCAAACTGACATTACATTTCGTTGAACTTAGCTAATAGAGATCACATGTGTAGAAGTATGATATGAACATGGCAAGCACTAAGGATCAAGCTTCACTTCATAACTCGTTAGAATAAGCTCATGAAGGGTACAACAAAGACAAAATCTCATGAAGGGCTTACAAAAGACATGGCTTTTAGATTAACAGAAGATTGACCTTGTTGCAACCTACTACATCACCCATAGTAGGCTTACTACACTTTCTCATGTCAAACTGACATTTCATTGCGTTGAACTTATCTAACAGAGATCACATGTGTAGAAGTATGATATAACATTGATAACACTAAAGATCAAGCATCACTTCATAACTCCTTAGAATAAGCTCATGAAGGCTACACCAAAGACATAAGCTCATATAGGTCTCACAAAAGACATGGCTTTTAGATTAGCAGAAGATTGACCGGGATGCAACCTATTACACCGCCGTGGTTGGCTTAGCATACTTTCTCATGTCAAACTGACATTACATTTCGTTGAACTTAGCTAATAGAGATCACATGTGTAGAAGTATGATATGAACATGGCAAGCACTAAGGATCAAGCTTCACTTCATAACTCGTTAGAATAAGCTCATGAAGGGTACAACAAAGACAAAAGCTCATGAAGGGCTTACAAAAGAAATGGCTTTTAGATTAACAGAAGATTGACCTTGTTGCAACCTACTACACCACCCATAGTAGGCTTAGTACACTTTCTCATGTCAAACTGACATTTCATTGCGTTGAACTTAGCTAATAGAGATCACATCGAAGGAAGTATGATATGAACATGGACAGCACTAAAGATCAAGCTTCATTTCATAACTCGTTAGAATAAGCGCATGAAGTGTACACAAAAGACATAAGCTCATATAGGGCTCACAAAAGACATGGCTTTTAGATTAGCAGAAGATTGACCTGGATGCAACTTATTACACCGCCGTGGTTGGCTTAGCACACTTTCTCATGTCAAACTGACATTACATTTCGTTGAACTTAGCTAATAGAGATCACATGTGTAGAAGTATGATATGAACATGGCAAGCACTAAGGATCAAGCTTCACTTCATAACTCGTTAGAATAAGCACATGATGGGTACACAAAAGACATAAGCTCATATATGGCTCACAAAAGACATGGCTTTTAGATTAGCAGAAGATTGACATGGATGCAACCTATTACACCGCCGTGGTTGGCTTAGCACACTTTCTCATGTCAAACTGACATTACATTTCGTTGAACTTAGCTAATAGAGATCACATGTGTAGAAGTATGATATGAACATGGCAAGCACTAAGGATCAAGCTTCACTTCATAACTCGTTAGAATAAGCTCATGAAGGGTACAACAAAGACAAAATCTCATGAAGGGCTTACAAAAGACATGGCTTTTAGATTAGCAGAAGATTGACCGGGATGCAACCTACTACACCACCCATAGTAGGCTTACTACATTTTCTCATGTCAAACTGACATTTCATTGCGTTGAACTTAGCTAACAGAGATCACATGTGTAGAAGTATGATATAACATGGATAACACTAAAGATCAAGCATCACTTCATAACTCCTTAGAATAAGCTCATGAAGGGTACACCAAAGATTAGCAGAAGATTGACCGGGATGAAACCTATTACACCGGCGTGGTTGGCTTAGCATACTTTCTCATGTCAAACTGACATTACATTTCGTTGAACTTAGCTAATAGAGATCACATGTGTAGAAGTATGATATGAACATGGCAAGCACTAAAGATCAAGCTTCACTTCATAACTCGTTAGAATAAGCTCATGAAGGGTACAACAAAGACAAAATCTCATGAAGGGCTTACAAAAGACATGGCTTTTAGATTAACAGAAGATTGACCTTGTTACAACCTACTACACCACCCATAGTAGGCTTACTACACTTTCTCATGTCAAACTGACATTTCATTGCGTTGAACTTATCTAACAGAGATCACATGTGTAGAAGTATGATATAACATGGATAACACTAAAGATCAAGCATCACTTCATAACTCCTTAGAATAAGCTCATGAAGGGTACACCAAAGACATAAGCTTATATAGGTCTCACAAAAGACTTGGCTTTTAGATTAGCAGAAGATTGACCGGGATGCAACCTATTACACCGCCGTGGTTGGCTTAGCATACTTTCTCATGTCAAACTGACATTACATTTCGTTGAACTTAGCTAATAGAGATCACATGTGTAGAAGTATGATATGAACATGGCAAGCACTAAGGATCAAGCTTCACTTCATAACTCGTTAGAATAAGCTCATGAAGGGTACACAAAAGACATAAGCTCATATATGGCTCACAAAAGACATGGCTTTTAGATTAGCAGAAGATTGACATGGATGCAACCTATTACACCGCCGTGGTTGGCTTAGCACACTTTCTCATGTCAAACTGACATTACATTTCGTTGAACTTAGCTAATAGAGATCACATGTGTAGAAGTATGATATGAACATGGCAAGCACTAAGGATCAAGCTTCACTTCATAACTCGTTAGAATAAGCTCATGAAGGGTACAACAAAGACAAAATCTCATGAAGGGCTTACAAAAGACATGGCTTTTAGATTAACAGAAGATTGACCTTGTTGCAACCTACTACATCACCCATAGTAGGCTTACTACACTTTCTCATGTCAAACTGACATTTCATTGCGTTGAACTTATCTAACAGAGATCACATGTGTAGAAGTATGATATAACATGGATAACACTAAAGATCAAGCATCACTTCATAACTCCTTAGAATAAGCTCATGAAGGGTACACCAAAGACATAAGCTCATATAGGTCTCACAAAAGACATGGCTTTTAGATTAGCAGAAGATTGACCGGGATGCAACGTACTACACCGCCCTGGTTGGCTTAGCATACTTTCTCATGTCAAACTGACATTACATTTCGTTGAACTTAGCTAATAGAGATCACATCGAAGGAAGTATGATATAACATGGATAACACTAAAGATCAAGCATCACTTCATAACTCCTTAGAATAAGCTCATGAAGGGTACACCAAAGACATAAGCTTATATAGGTCTCACAAAAGACTTGGCTTTTAGATTAGCAGAAGATTGACCGGGATGCAACCTATTACACCGCCGTGGTTGGCTTAGCATACTTTCTCATGTCAAACTGACATTACATTTCGTTGAACTTAGCTAATAGAGATCACATGTGTAGAAGTATGATATGAACATGGCAAGCACTAAGGATCAAGCTTCACTTCATAACTCGTTAGAATAAGCTCATGAAGGGTACACAAAAGACATAAGCTCATATATGGCTCACAAAAGACATGGCTTTTAGATTAGCAGAAGATTGACATGGATGCAACCTATTACACCGCCGTGGTTGGCTTAGCACACTTTCTCATGTCAAACTGACATTACATTTCGTTGAACTTAGCTAATAGAGATCACATGTGTAGAAGTATGATATGAACATGGCAAGCACTAAGGATCAAGCTTCACTTCATAACTCGTTAGAATAAGCTCATGAAGGGTACAACAAAGACAAAATCTCATGAAGGGCTTACAAAAGACATGGCTTTTAGATTAACAGAAGATTGACCTTGTTGCAACCTACTACATCACCCATAGTAGGCTTACTACACTTTCTCATGTCAAACTGACATTTCATTGCGTTGAACTTATCTAACAGAGATCACATGTGTAGAAGTATGATATAACATGGATAACACTAAAGATCAAGCATCACTTCATAACTCCTTAGAATAAGCTCATGAAGGCTACACCAAAGACATAAGCTCATATAGGTCTCACAAAAGACATGGCTTTTAGATTAGCAGAAGATTGACCGGGATGCAACCTATTACACCGCCGTGGTTGGCTTAGCATACTTTCTCATGTCAAACTGACATTACATTTCGTTGAACTTAGCTAATAGAGATCACATGTGTAGAAGTATGATATGAACATGGCAAGCACTAAGGATCAAGCTTCACTTCATAACTCGTTAGAATAAGCTCATGAAGGGTACAACAAAGACAAAAGCTCATGAAGGGCTTACAAAAGAAATGGCTTTTAGATTAACAGAAGATTGACCTTGTTGCAACCTACTACACCACCCATAGTAGGCTTAGTACACTTTCTCATGTCAAACTGACATTTCATTGCGTTGAACTTAGCTAATAGAGATCACATCGAAGGAAGTATGATATGAACATGGACAGCACTAAAGATCAAGCTTCATTTCATAACTCGTTAGAATAAGCGCATGAAGGGTACACAAAAGACATAAGCTCATATAGGGCTCACAAAAGACATGGCTTTTAGATTAGCAGAAGATTTACCTGGATGCAACCTATTACACCGCCGTGGTTGGCTTAGCACACTTTCTCATGTCAAACTGACATTACATTTCGTTGAACTTAGCTAATAGAGATCACATGTGTAGAAGTATGATATGAACATGGCAAGCACTAAGGATCAAGCTTCAGTTCATACCTCGTT
The DNA here is from genome assembly GCA_963920545.1 of Lepidium didymum. NCBI lineage: Eukaryota > Viridiplantae > Streptophyta > Magnoliopsida > Brassicales > Brassicaceae > Lepidium > Lepidium didymum. The sequence continues at coordinate 11,559,094 of OY986981.1, read as the reverse complement.
AGAATAAGCACATGAAGGGTACACAAAAGACATAAGCTCATATAGGGCTCACAAAAGACATGGCTTTTAGATTAGCAGAAGATTGACATGGATGCAACCTATTACACCGCCGTGGTTGGCTTAGCACACTTTCTCATGTCAAACTGACATTACATTTCGTTGAACTTAGCTAATAGAGATCACATGTGTAGAAGTATGATATGAACATGGCAAGCACTAAGGATCAAGCTTCACTTCATAACTCGTTAGAATAAGCTCATGAAGGGTACAACGAAGACAAAATCTCATGAAGGGCTTACAAAAGACATGGCTTTTAGATTAACAGAAGATTTACCTTGTTGCAACCTACTACACCACCCATAGTAGGCTTACTACACTTTCTCATGTCAAACTGACATTTCATTGCGTTGAACTTATCTAACAGAGATCACATGTGTAGAAGTATGATATAACATGGATAACACTAAAGATCAAGCATCACTTCATAACTCCTTAGAATAAGCTCATGAAGGGTACACCAAAGACATAAGCTCATATAGGTCTCACAAAAGACATGGCTTTTAGATTAGCAGAAGATTGACCGGGATGCAACCTATTACACCGCCGTGGTTGGCTTAGCATACTTTCTCATGTCAAACTGACATTACATTTCGTTGAACTTAGCTAATAGTGATCACATGTGTAGAAGTATGATATGAACATGGCAAGCACTAAGGATCAAGCTTCACTTCATAACTCGTTAGAATTAGCTTATGAGGGTACAACAAAGACAAAATCTCATGAAGGGCTTACAAAAGACATGGCTTTTAGATTAACAGAAGATTGACCTTGTTGCAACCTACTACACCACCCATAGTAGGCTTAGTACACTTTCTCATGTCAAACTGACATTTCATTGCGTTGAATTTAGCTAATAGAGATCACATCGAAGGAAGTATGATATGAACATGGACAGCACTAAAGATCAAGCTTCATTTCATAACTCGTTAGAATAAGCGCATGAAGGGTACACAAAAGACATAAGCTCATATAGGGCTCACAAAAGACATGGCTTTTAGATTAGCAGAAGATTGACCTGGATGCAACCTATTACACCGCCGTGGTTGGCTTAGCACACTTTCTCATGTCAAACTGACATTACATTTCGTTGAACTTAGCTAATAGAGATCACATGTGTAGAAGTATGATATGAACATGGCAAGCACTAAGGATCAAGCTTCACTTCATAACTCGTTAGAATAAGCACATGATGGGTACACAAAAGACATAAGCTCATATATGGCTCACAAAAGACATGGCTTTTAGATTAGCAGAAGATTGACATGGATGCAACCTATTACACCGCCGTGGTTGGCTTAGCACACTTTCTCATGTCAAACTGACATTACATTTCGTTGAACTTAGCTAATAGAGATCACATGTGTAGAAGTATGATATGAACATGGCAAGCACTAAGGATCAAGCTTCACTTCATAACTCGTTAGAATAAGCACATGATGGGTACACAAAAGACATAAGCTCATATATGGCTCACAAAAGACATGGCTTTTAGATTAGCAGAAGATTGACATGGATGCAACCTATTACACCGCCGTGGTTGGCTTAGCACACTTTCTCATGTCAAACTGACATTACATTTCGTTGAACTTGGCTTTTAGAGATCACATGTGTAGAAGTATGATATGAACATGGCAAGCACTAAGGATCAAACTTCACTTCATAACTCGTTAGAATAAGCACATGAAGGGTACACAAAAGACATAAGCTCATATATGGCTCACAAAAGACATGGCTTTTAGATTAGCAGAAGATTGACATGGATGCAACCTATTACACCGCCGTGGTTGGCTTAGCACACTTTCTCATGTCAAACTGACATTACATTTCGTTGAACTTAGCTAATAGAGATCACATGTGTAGAAGTATGATATGAACATGGCAAGCACTAAGGATCAAGCTTCACTTCATAACTCGTTAGAATAAGCACATGAAGGGTACACAAAAGACATAAGCTCATATATGGCTCACAAAAGACATGGCTTTTAGATTAGCAGAAGATTGACCTGGATGCAACCTATTACACCGGCGTGGTTGGCTTAGCATACTTTCTCATGTCAAACTGACATTACATTTCGTTGAACTTAGCTAATAGAGATCACATGTGTAGAAGTATGATATGAACATGGCAAGCACTAAGGATCAAGCTTCACTTCATAACTCGTTAGAATAAGCTCATGAAGGGTACAACGAAGACAAAATCTCATGAAGGGCTTACAAAAGACATGGCTTTTAGATTAACAGAAGATTTACCTTGTTGCAACCTACTACACCACCCATAGTAGGCTTACTACACTTTCTCATGTCAAACTGACATTTCATTGCGTTGAACTTATCTAACAGAGATCACATGTGTAGAAGTATGATATGAACATGGCAAGCACTAAGGATCAAGCTTCACTTCATAACTCGTTAGAATAAGCACATGATGGGTACACAAAAGACATAAGCTCATATATGGCTCACAAAAGACATGGCTTTTAGATTAGCAGAAGATTGACATGGATGCAACCTATTACACCGCCGTGGTTGGCTTAGCACACTTTCTCATGTCAAACTGACATTACATTTCGTTGAACTTAGCTAATAGAGATCACATGTGTAGAAGTATGATATGAACATGGCAAGCACTAAGGATCAAGCTTCACTTCATAACTCGTTAGAATAAGCACATGATGGGTACACAAAAGACATAAGCTCATATATGGCTCACAAAAGACATGGCTTTTAGATTAGCAGAAGATTGACATGGATGCAACCTATTACACCGCCGTGGTTGGCTTAGCACACTTTCTCATGTCAAACTGACATTACATTTCGTTGAACTTGGCTTTTAGAGATCACATGTGTAGAAGTATGATATGAACATGGCAAGCACTAAGGATCAAACTTCACTTCATAACTCGTTATAATAAGCACATGAAGGGAACACAAAAGACATAAGCTCATATATGGCTCACAAAAGACATGGCTTTTAGATTAGCAGAAGATTGACATGGATGCAACCTATTACACCGCCGTGGTTGGCTTAGCACACTTTCTCATGTAAAACTGACATTACATTTCGTTGAACTTAGCTAATAGAGATCACATGTGTAGAAGTATGATATGAACATGGCAAGCACTAAGGATCAAGCTTCACTTCATAACTCGTTAGAATAAGCACATGAAGGGTACACAAAAGACATAAGCTCATATATGGCTCACAAAAGACATGGCTTTTAGATTAGCAGAAGATTGACCTGGATGCAACCTATTACACCGCCGTGGTTGGCTTAGCATACTTTCTCATGTCAAACTGACATTACATTTCGTTGAACTTAGCTAATAGAGATCACATGTGTAGAAGTATGATATGAACATGGCAAGCACTAAGGATCAAGCTTCACTTCATAACTCGTTAGAATAAGCTCATGAAGGGTACAACGAAGACAAAATCTCATGAAGGGCTTACAAAAGACATGGCTTTTAGATTAACAGAAGATTTACCTTGTTGCAACCTACTACACCACCCATAGTAGGCTTACTACACTTTCTCATGTCAAACTGACATTTCATTGCGTTGAACTTATCTAACAGAGATCACATGTGTAGAAGTATGATATGAACATGGCAAGCACTAAGGATCAAGCTTCACTTCATAACTCGTTAGAATAAGCACATGATGGGTACACAAAAGACATAAGCTCATATATGGCTCACAAAAGACATGGCTTTTAGATTAGCAGAAGATTGACATGGATGCAACCTATTACACCGCCGTGGTTGGCTTAGCACACTTTCTCATGTCAAACTGACATTACATTTCGTTGAACTTAGCTAATAGAGATCACATGTGTAGAAGTATGATATGAACATGGCAAGCACTAAGGATCAAGCTTCACTTCATAACTCGTTAGAATAAGCACATGAAGGGTACACAAAAGACATAAGCTCATATATGGCTCACAAAAGACATGGCTTTTAGATTAGCAGAAGATTGACCTGGATGCAACCTATTACACCGGCGTGGTTGGCTTACCATACTTTCTCATGTCAAACTGACATTACATTTCGTTGAACTTAGCTAATAGAGATCACATGTGTAGAAGTATGATATGAACATGGCAAGCACTAAGGATCAAGCTTCACTTCATAACTCGTTAGAATAAGCTCATGAAGGGTACAACGAAGACAAAATCTCATGAAGGGCTTACAAAAGACATGGCTTTTAGATTAACAGAAGATTTACCTTGTTGCAACCTACTACACCACCCATAGTAGGCTTACTACACTTTCTCATGTCAAACTGACATTTCATTGCGTTGAACTTATCTAACAGAGATCACATGTGTAGAAGTATGATATGAACATGGCAAGCACTAAGGATCAAGCTTCACTTCATAACTCGTTAGAATAAGCACATGATGGGTACACAAAAGACATAAGCTCATATATGGCTCACAAAAGACATGGCTTTTAGATTAGCAGAAGATTGACATGGATGCAACCTATTACACCGCCGTGGTTGGCTTAGCACACTTTCTCATGTCAAACTGACATTACATTTCGTTGAACTTAGCTAATAGAGATCACATGTGTAGAAGTATGATATGAACATGGCAAGCACTAAGGATCAAGCTTCACTTCATAACTCGTTAGAATAAGCACATGAAGGGTACACAAAAGACATAAGCTCATATATGGCTCACAAAAGACATGGCTTTTAGATTAGCAGAAGATTGACCTGGATGCAACCTATTACACCGGCGTGGTTGGCTTAGCATACTTTCTCATGTCAAACTGACATTACATTTCGTTGAACTTAGCTAATAGAGATCACATGTGTAGAAGTATGATATGAACATGGCAAGCACTAAGGATCAAGCTTCACTTCATAACTCGTTAGAATAAGCTCATGAAGGGTACAACGAAGACAAAATCTCATGAAGGGCTTACAAAAGACATGGCTTTTAGATTAACAGAAGATTTACCTTGTTGCAACCTACTACACCACCCATAGTAGGCTTACTACACTTTCTCATGTCAAACTGACATTTCATTGCGTTGAACTTATCTAACAGAGATCACATGTGTAGAAGTATGATATGAACATGGCAAGCACTAAGGATCAAGCTTCACTTCATAACTCGTTAGAATAAGCACATGATGGGTACACAAAAGACATAAGCTCATATATGGCTCACAAAAGACATGGCTTTTAGATTAGCAGAAGATTGACATGGATGCAACCTATTACACCGCCGTGGTTGGCTTAGCACACTTTCTCATGTCAAACTGACATTACATTTCGTTGAACTTAGCTAATAGAGATCACATGTGTAGAAGTATGATATGAACATGGCAAGCACTAAGGATCAAGCTTCACTTCATAACTCGTTAGAATAAGCACATGAAGGGTACACAAAAGACATAAGCTCATATATGGCTCACAAAAGACATGGCTTTTAGATTAGCAGAAGATTGACCTGGATGCAACCTATTACACCGGCGTGGTTGGCTTAGCATACTTTCTCATGTCAAACTGACATTACATTTCGTTGAACTTAGCTAATAGAGATCACATGTGTAGAAGTATGATATGAACATGGCAAGCACTAAGGATCAAGCTTCACTTCATAACTCGTTAGAATAAGCTCATGAAGGGTACAACGAAGACAAAATCTCATGAAGGGCTTACAAAAGACATGGCTTTTAGATTAACAGAAGATTTACCTTGTTGCAACCTACTACACCACCCATAGTAGGCTTACTACACTTTCTCATGTCAAACTGACATTTCATTGCGTTGAACTTATCTAACAGAGATCACATGTGTAGAAGTATGATATGAACATGGCAAGCACTAAGGATCAAGCTTCACTTCATAACTCGTTAGAATAAGCACATGATGGGTACACAAAAGACATAAGCTCATATATGGCTCACAAAAGACATGGCTTTTAGATTAGCAGAAGATTGACATGGATGCAACCTATTACACCGCCGTGGTTGGCTTAGCACACTTTCTCATGTCAAACTGACATTACATTTCGTTGAACTTAGCTAATAGAGATCACATGTGTAGAAGTATGATATGAACATGGCAAGCACTAAGGATCAAGCTTCACTTCATAACTCGTTAGAATAAGCACATGAAGGGTACACAAAAGACATAAGCTCATATATGGCTCACAAAAGACATGGCTTTTAGATTAGCAGAAGATTGACCTGGATGCAACCTATTACACCGGCGTGGTTGGCTTAGCATACTTTCTCATGTCAAACTGACATTACATTTCGTTGAACTTAGCTAATAGAGATCACATGTGTAGAAGTATGATATGAACATGGCAAGCACTAAGGATCAAGCTTCACTTCATAACTCGTTAGAATAAGCTCATGAAGGGTACAACGAAGACAAAATCTCATGAAGGGCTTACAAAAGACATGGCTTTTAGATTAACAGAAGATTTACCTTGTTGCAACCTACTACACCACCCATAGTAGGCTTACTACACTTTCTCATGTCAAACTGACATTTCATTGCGTTGAACTTATCTAACAGAGATCACATGTGTAGAAGTATGATATGAACATGGCAAGCACTAAGGATCAAGCTTCACTTCATAACTCGTTAGAATAAGCACATGATGGGTACACAAAAGACATAAGCTCATATATGGCTCACAAAAGACATGGCTTTTAGATTAGCAGAAGATTGACATGGATGCAACCTATTACACCGCCGTGGTTGGCTTAGCACACTTTCTCATGTCAAACTGACATTACATTTCGTTGAACTTAGCTAATAGAGATCACATGTGTAGAAGTATGATATGAACATGGCAAGCACTAAGGATCAAGCTTCACTTCATAACTCGTTAGAATAAGCACATGATGGGTACACAAAAGACATAAGCTCATATATGGCTCACAAAAGACATGGCTTTTAGATTAGCAGAAGATTGACATGGATGCAACCTATTACACCGCCGTGGTTGGCTTAGCACACTTTCTCATGTCAAACTGACATTACATTTCGTTGAACTTGGCTTTTAGAGATCACATGTGTAGAAGTATGATATGAACATGGCAAGCACTAAGGATCAAACTTCACTTCATAACTCGTTATAATAAGCACATGAAGGGTACACAAAAGACATAAGCTCATATATGGCTCACAAAAGACATGGCTTTTAGATTAGCAGAAGATTGACATGGATGCAACCTATTACACCGCCGTGGTTGGCTTAGCACACTTTCTCATGTAAAACTGACATTACATTTCGTTGAACTTAGCTAATAGAGATCACATGTGTAGAAGTATGATATGAACATGGCAAGCACTAAGGATCAAGCTTCACTTCATAACTCGTTAGAATAAGCACATGAAGGGTACACAAAAGACATAAGCTCATATATGGCTCACAAAAGACATGGCTTTTAGATTAGCAGAAGATTGACCTGGATGCAACCTATTACACCGGCGTGGTTGGCTTAGCATACTTTCTCATGTCAAACTGACATTACATTTCGTTGAACTTAGCTAATAGAGATCACATGTGTAGAAGTATGATATGAACATGGCAAGCACTAAGGATCAAGCTTCACTTCATAACTCGTTAGAATAAGCTCATGAAGGGTACAACGAAGACAAAATCTCATGAAGGGCTTACAAAAGACATGGCTTTTAGATTAACAGAAGATTTACCTTGTTGCAACCTACTACACCACCCATAGTAGGCTTACTACACTTTCTCATGTCAAACTGACATTTCATTGCGTTGAACTTATCTAACAGAGATCACATGTGTAGAAGTATGATATGAACATGGCAAGCACTAAGGATCAAGCTTCACTTCATAACTCGTTAGAATAAGCTTATGAAGGGTACAACAAAGACAAAATCTCATGAAGGGCTTACAAAAGACATGGCTTTTAGATTAACAGAAGATTGACCTTGTTGCAACCTACTACACCACCCATAGTAGGCTTAGTACACTTTCTCATGTCAAACTGACATTTCATTGCGTTGAACTTAGCTAATAGAGATCACATCGAAGGAAGTATGATATGAACATGGACAGCACTAAAGATCAAGCTTCATTTCATAACTCGTTAGACTAAGCGCATGAAGGGTACACAAAAGACATAAGCTCATATGGGGCTCACAAAAGACATGGCTTTTAGATTAGCAGAAGATTGACCTGGATGCAACCTATTACACCGCCGTGGTTGGCTTAGCATACTTTCTCATGTCAAACTGACATTACATTTCGTTGAACTTAGCTAATAGAGATCACATGTGTAGAAGTATGATATGAACATGGCAAGCACTAAGGATCAAGCTTCACTTCATAACTCGTTAGAATAAGCTCATGAAGGGTACAACGAAGACAAAATCTCATGAAGGGCTTACAAAAGACATGGCTTTTAGATTAACAGAAGATTTACCTTGTTGCAACCTACTACACCACCCATAGTAGGCTTACTACACTTTCTCATGTCAAACTGACATTTCATTGCGTTGAACTTATCTAACAGAGATCACATGTGTAGAAGTATGATATGAACATGGCAAGCACTAAGGATCAAGCTTCACTTCATAACTCGTTAGAATAAGCTTATGAAGGGTACAACAAAGACAAAATCTCATGAAGGGCTTACAAAAGACATGGCTTTTAGATTAACAGAAGATTGACCTTGTTGCAACCTACTACACCACCCATAGTAGGCTTAGTACACTTTCTCATGTCAAACTGACATTTCATTGCGTTGAACTTAGCTAATAGAGATCACATCGAAGGAAGTATGATATGAACATGGACAGCACTAAAGATCAAGCTTCATTTCATAACTCGTTAGACTAAGCGCATGAAGGGTACACAAAAGACATAAGCTCATATGGGGCTCACAAAAGACATGGCTTTTAGATTAGCAGAAGATTGACCTGGATGCAACCTATTACACCGCCGTGGTTGGCTTAGCACACTTTCTCATGTCAAACTGACATTACATTTCGTTGAACTTAGCTAATAGAGATCACATGTGTAGAAGTATGATATGAACATGGCAAGAACTAAGGATCAAGCTTCACTTCATAACTCGTTAGAATAAGCACATGAAGGGTACACAAAAGACATAAGCTCATATATGGCTCACAAAAGACATGGCTTTTAGATTAGCAGAAGATTGACATGGATGCAACCTATTACACCGCCGTGGTTGGCTTAGCACACTTTCTCATGTCAAACTGACATTTCATTTCGTTGAACTTAGCTAATAGAGATCACATATGTAGAAGTATGATATGAACATGGCAAGCACTAACGATCAAGCTTCACTTCATAACTCGTTAGAATAAGCTCATGAAGGGTACAACAAAGACAAAATCTCATGATGGGCTTACAAAAGACATGGCTTTTAGATTAACAGAAGATTGACCTTGTTGCAACCTACTACACCACCCATAGTAGGCTTACTACACTTTCTCATGTCAAACTGACATTTCATTGCGTTGAACTTATCTAACAGAGATCACATGTGTAGAAGTATGATATAACATGGATAACACTAAAGATCAAGCATCATTTCATAACTCCTTAGAATAAGCTCATGAAGGGTACACCAAAGACATAAGCTCATATAGGTCTCACAAAAGACATGGCTTTTAGATTAGCAGAAGATTGACCGGGATGCAACCTATTACACCGCCGTGGTTGGCTTAGCATACTTTCTCATGTCAAACTGACATTACATTTCGTTGAACTTAGCTAATAGAGATCACATGTGTAGAAGTATGATATGAACATGGCAAGCACTAAGGATCAAGCTTCACTTCATAACTCGTTAGAATAAGCTCATGAAGGGTACAACAAAGACAAAATCTCATGAAGGGCTTACAAAAGACATGGCTTTTAGATTAACAGAAGATTGACCTTGTTGCAACCTACTACACCACCCATAGTAGGCTTAGTACACTTTCTCATGTCAAACTGACATTTCATTGCGTTGAATTTAGCTAATAGAGATCACATCGAAGGAAGTATGATATGAACATGGACAGCACTAAAGATCAAGCTTCATTTCATAACTCGTTAAAATAAGCGCATGAAGGGTACACAAAAGACATAAGCTCATATAGGGCTCACAAAAGACATGGCTTTTAGATTAGCAGAAGATTGACCTGGATGCAACCTATTACACCGCCGTGGTTGGCTTAGCACACTTTCTCATGTCAAACTGACATTACATTTCGTTGAACTTAGCTAATAGAGATCACATGTGTAGAAGTATGATATGAACATGGCAAGCACTAAGGATCAAGCTTCACTTCATAACTCGTTAGAATAAGCACATGATGGGTACACAAAAGACATAAGCTGATATATGGCTCACAAAAGACATGGCTTTTAGATTAGCAGAAGATTGACATGGATGCAACCTATTACACCGCCGTGGTTGGCTTAGCACACTTTCTCATGTCAAACTGACATTACATTTCGTTGAACTTAGCTAATAGAGATCACATGTGTAGAAGTATGATATGAACATGGCAAGCACTAAGGATCAAGCTTTACTTCATAACTCGTTAGAATAAGCTCATGAAGGGTACAACAAAGACAAAATCTCATGAAGGGCTTACAAAAGACATGGCTTTTAGATTAGCAGAAGATTGACCGGGATGCAACCTATTACACCGCCGTGGTTGGCTTAGCATACTTTCTCATGTCAAACTGACATTACATTTCGTTGAACTTAGCTAATAGAGATCACATGTGTAGAAGTATGATATGAACATGGCAAGCACTAAGGATCAAGCTTCACTTCATAACTCGTTAGAATAAGCTCATGAAGGGTACAACAAAGACAAAATCTCATGAAGGGCTTACAAAAGACATGGCTTTTAGATTAACAGAAGATTGACCTTGTTGCAACCTACTACACCACCCATAGTAGGCTTACTACACTTTCTCATGTCAAACTGACATTTTATTGCGTTGAACTTATCTAACAGAGATCACATGTGTAGAAGTATGATATGAACATGGATAACACTAAAGATCATGCATCAATTCATAACTCCTTAGAATAAGCTCATGAAGGGTACACCAAAGACATAAGCTCATATAGGTCTCATAAAAGACATGGCTTTTAGATTAGCAGAAGATTGACCGGGATGCAACCTATTACACCGCCGTGGTTGGCTTAGCATACTTTCTCATGTCAAACTGACATTACATTTCGTTGAACTTAGCTAATAGAGATCACATGTGTAGAAGTATGATATGAACATGGCAAGCACTAAGGATCAAGCTTCACTTCATAACTCGTTAGAATAAGCTCATGAAGGGTACAACAAAGACAAAAGCTCATGAAGGGCTTACAAAAGAAATGGCTTTTAGATTAACAGAAGATTGACCTTGTTGCAACCTACTACACCACCCATAGTAGGCTTAGTACACTTTCTCATGTCAAACTGACATTTCATTGCGTTGAATTTAGCTAATAGAGATCACATCGAAGGAAGTATGATATGAACATGGACAGCACTAAAGATCAAGCTTCATTTCATAACTCGTTAGAATAAGCGCATGAAGGGTACACAAAAGACATAAGCTCATATAGGGCTCACAAAAGACATGGCTTTTAGATTAGCAGAAGATTTACCTGGATGCAACCTATTACACCGCCGTGGTTGGCTTAGCACACTTTCTCATGTCAAACTGACATTACATTTCGTTGAACTTAGCTAATAGAGATCACATGTGTAGAAGTATGATATGAACATGGCAAGCACTAAGGATCAAGCTTCAGTTCATACCTCGTTAGAATAAGCACATGAAGGGTACACAAAAGACATAAGCTCATATAGGGCTCACAAAAGACATGGCTTTTAGATTAGCAGAAGATTGACATGGATGCAACCTATTACACCGCCGTGGTTGGCTTAGCACACTTTCTCATGTCAAACTGACATTACATTTCGTTGAACTTAGCTAATAGAGATCACATGTGTAGAAGTATGATATGAACATGGCAAGCACTAAGGATCAAGCTTCACTTCATAACTCGTTAGAATAAGCTCATGAAGGGTACAACGAAGACAAAATCTCATGAAGGGCTTACAAAAGACATGGCTTTTAGATTAACAGAAGATTTACCTTGTTGCAACCTACTACACCACCCATAGTAGGCTTACTACACTTTCTCATGTCAAACTGACATTTCATTGCGTTGAACTTATCTAACAGAGATCACATGTGTAGAAGTATGATATAACATGGATAACACTAAAGATCAAGCATCACTTCATAACTCCTTAGAATAAGCTCATGAAGGGTACACCAAAGACATAAGCTCATATAGGTCTCACAAAAAACATGGCTTTTAGATTAGCAGAAGATTGACCGGGATGCAACCTATTACACCGCCGTGGTTGGCTTAGCATACTTTCTCATGTCAAACTGACATTACATTTCGTTGAACTTAGCTAATAGTGATCACATGTGTAGAAGTATGATATGAACATGGCAAGCACTAAGGATCAAGCTTCACTTCATAACTCGTTAGAATTAGCTTATGAGGGTACAACAAAGACAAAATCTCATGAAGGGCTTACAAAAGACATGGCTTTTAGATTAACAGAAGATTGACCTTGTTGCAACCTACTACACCACCCATAGTAGGCTTAGTACACTTTCTCATGTCAAACTGACATTTCATTGCGTTGAATTTAGCTAATAGAGATCACATCGAAGGAAGTATGATATGAACATGGACAGCACTAAAGATCAAGCTTCATTTCATAACTCGTTAGAATAAGCGCATGAAGGGTACACAAAAGACATAAGCTCATATAGGGCTCACAAAAGACATGGCTTTTAGATTAGCAGAAGATTGACCTGGATGCAACCTATTACACCGCCGTGGTTGGCTTAGCACACTTTCTCATGTCAAACTGACATTACATTTCGTTGAACTTAGCTAATAGAGATCACATGTGTAGAAGTATGATATGAACATGGCAAGCACTAAGGATCAAGCTTCACTTCATAACTCGTTAGAATAAGCACATGATGGGTACACAAAAGACATAAGCTCATATATGGCTCACAAAAGACATGGCTTTTAGATTAGCAGAAGATTGACATGGATGCAACCTATTACACCGCCGTGGTTGGCTTAGCACACTTTCTCATGTAAAACTGACATTACATTTCGTTGAACTTAGCTAATAGAGATCACATGTGTAGAAGTATGATATGAACATGGCAAGCACTAAGGATCAAGCTTCACTTCATAACTCGTTAGAATAAGCACATGATGGGTACACAAAAGACATAAGCTCATATATGGCTCACAAAAGACATGGCTTTTAGATTAGCAGAAGATTGACATGGATGCAACCTATTACACCGCCGTGGTTGGCTTAGCACACTTTCTCATGTCAAACTGACATTACATTTCGTTGAACTTGGCTTTTAGAGATCACATGTGTAGAAGTATGATATGAACATGGCAAGCACTAAGGATCAAGCTTCACTTCATAACTCGTTAGAATAAGCACATGATGGGTACACAAAAGACATAAGCTCATATATGGCTCACAAAAGACATGGCTTTTAGATTAGCAGAAGATTGACATGGATGCAACCTATTACACCGCCGTGGTTGGCTTAGCACACTTTCTCATGTCAAACTGACATTACATTTCGTTGAACTTGGCTTTTAGAGATCACATGTGTAGAAGTATGATATGAACATGGCAAGCACTAAGGATCAAACTTCACTTCATAACTCGTTAGAATAAGCACATGAAGGGTACACAAAAGACATAAGCTCATATATGGCTCACAAAAGACATGGCTTTTAGATTAGCAGAAGATTGACATGGATGCAACCTATTACACCGCCGTGGTTGGCTTAGCACACTTTCTCATGTCAAACTGACATTACATTTCGTTGAACTTAGCTAATAGAGATCACATGTGTAGAAGTATGATATGAACATGGCAAGCACTAAGGATCAAGCTTCACTTCATAACTCGTTAGAATAAGCACATGAAGGGTACACAAAAGACATAAGCTCATATATGGCTCACAAAAGACATGGCTTTTAGATTAGCAGAAGATTGACCTGGATGCAACCTATTACACCGGCGTGGTTGGCTTAGCATACTTTCTCATGTCAAACTGACATTACATTTCGTTGAACTTAGCTAATAGAGATCACATGTGTAGAAGTATGATATGAACATGGCAAGCACTAAGGATCAAGCTTCACTTCATAACTCGTTAGAATAAGCTCATGAAGGGTACAACGAAGACAAAATCTCATGAAGGGCTTACAAAAGACATGGCTTTTAGATTAACAGAAGATTTACCTTGTTGCAACCTACTACACCACCCATAGTAGGCTTACTACACTTTCTCATGTCAAACTGACATTTCATTGCGTTGAACTTATCTAACAGAGATCACATGTGTAGAAGTATGATATGAACATGGCAAGCACTAAGGATCAAGCTTCACTTCATAACTCGTTAGAATAAGCACATGATGGGTACACAAAAGACATAAGCTCATATATGGCTCACAAAAGACATGGCTTTTAGATTAGCAGAAGATTGACATGGATGCAACCTATTACACCGCCGTGGTTGGCTTAGCACACTTTCTCATGTCAAACTGACATTACATTTCGTTGAACTTAGCTAATAGAGATCACATGTGTAGAAGTATGATATGAACATGGCAAGCACTAAGGATCAAGCTTCACTTCATAACTCGTTAGAATAAGCACATGAAGGGTACACAAAAGACATAAGCTCATATATGGCTCACAAAAGACATGGCTTTTAGATTAGCAGAAGATTGACCTGGATGCAACCTATTACACCGGCGTGGTTGGCTTACCATACTTTCTCATGTCAAACTGACATTACATTTCGTTGAACTTAGCTAATAGAGATCACATGTGTAGAAGTATGATATGAACATGGCAAGCACTAAGGATCAAGCTTCACTTCATAACTCGTTAGAATAAGCTCATGAAGGGTACAACGAAGACAAAATCTCATGAAGGGCTTACAAAAGACATGGCTTTTAGATTAACAGAAGATTTACCTTGTTGCAACCTACTACACCACCCATAGTAGGCTTACTACACTTTCTCATGTCAAACTGACATTTCATTGCGTTGAACTTATCTAACAGAGATCACATGTGTAGAAGTATGATATGAACATGGCAAGCACTAAGGATCAAGCTTCACTTCATAACTCGTTAGAATAAGCACATGATGGGTACACAAAAGACATAAGCTCATATATGGCTCACAAAAGACATGGCTTTTAGATTAGCAGAAGATTGACATGGATGCAACCTATTACACCGCCGTGGTTGGCTTAGCACACTTTCTCATGTCAAACTGACATTACATTTCGTTGAACTTAGCTAATAGAGATCACATGTGTAGAAGTATGATATGAACATGGCAAGCACTAAGGATCAAGCTTCACTTCATAACTCGTTAGAATAAGCACATGAAGGGTACACAAAAGACATAAGCTCATATATGGCTCACAAAAGACATGGCTTTTAGATTAGCAGAAGATTGACCTGGATGCAACCTATTACACCGGCGTGGTTGGCTTAGCATACTTTCTCATGTCAAACTGACATTACATTTCGTTGAACTTAGCTAATAGAGATCACATGTGTAGAAGTATGATATGAACATGGCAAGCACTAAGGATCAAGCTTCACTTCATAACTCGTTAGAATAAGCTCATGAAGGGTACAACGAAGACAAAATCTCATGAAGGGCTTACAAAAGACATGGCTTTTAGATTAACAGAAGATTTACCTTGTTGCAACCTACTACACCACCCATAGTAGGCTTACTACACTTTCTCATGTCAAACTGACATTTCATTGCGTTGAACTTATCTAACAGAGATCACATGTGTAGAAGTATGATATGAACATGGCAAGCACTAAGGATCAAGCTTCACTTCATAACTCGTTAGAATAAGCACATGATGGGTACACAAAAGACATAAGCTCATATATGGCTCACAAAAGACATGGCTTTTAGATTAGCAGAAGATTGACATGGATGCAACCTATTACACCGCCGTGGTTGGCTTAGCACACTTTCTCATGTCAAACTGACATTACATTTCGTTGAACTTAGCTAATAGAGATCACATGTGTAGAAGTATGATATGAACATGGCAAGCACTAAGGATCAAGCTTCACTTCATAACTCGTTAGAATAAGCACATGATGGGTACACAAAAGACATAAGCTCATATATGGCTCACAAAAGACATGGCTTTTAGATTAGCAGAAGATTGACATGGATGCAACCTATTACACCGCCGTGGTTGGCTTAGCACACTTTCTCATGTCAAACTGACATTACATTTCGTTGAACTTGGCTTTTAGAGATCACATGTGTAGAAGTATGATATGAACATGGCAAGCACTAAGGATCAAACTTCACTTCATAACTCGTTATAATAAGCACATGAAGGGTACACAAAAGACATAAGCTCATATATGGCTCACAAAAGACATGGCTTTTAGATTAGCAGAAGATTGACATGGATGCAACCTATTACACCGCCGTGGTTGGCTTAGCACACTTTCTCATGTAAAACTGACATTACATTTCGTTGAACTTAGCTAATAGAGATCACATGTGTAGAAGTATGATATGAACATGGCAAGCACTAAGGATCAAGCTTCACTTCATAACTCGTTAGAATAAGCACATGAAGGGTACACAAAAGACATAAGCTCATATATGGCTCACAAAAGACATGGCTTTTAGATTAGCAGAAGATTGACCTGGATGCAACCTATTACACCGGCGTGGTTGGCTTAGCATACTTTCTCATGTCAAACTGACATTACATTTCGTTGAACTTAGCTAATAGAGATCACATGTGTAGAAGTATGATATGAACATGGCAAGCACTAAGGATCAAGCTTCACTTCATAACTCGTTAGAATAAGCTCATGAAGGGTACAACGAAGACAAAATCTCATGAAGGGCTTACAAAAGACATGGCTTTTAGATTAACAGAAGATTTACCTTGTTGCAACCTACTACACCACCCATAGTAGGCTTACTACACTTTCTCATGTCAAACTGACATTTCATTGCGTTGAACTTATCTAACAGAGATCACATGTGTAGAAGTATGATATGAACATGGCAAGCACTAAGGATCAAGCTTCACTTCATAACTCGTTAGAATAAGCTTATGAAGGGTACAACAAAGACAAAATCTCATGAAGGGCTTACAAAAGACATGGCTTTTAGATTAACAGAAGATTGACCTTGTTGCAACCTACTACACCACCCATAGTAGGCTTAGTACACTTTCTCATGTCAAACTGACATTTCATTGCGTTGAACTTAGCTAATAGAGATCACATCGAAGGAAGTATGATATGAACATGGACAGCACTAAAGATCAAGCTTCATTTCATAACTCGTTAGACTAAGCGCATGAAGGGTACACAAAAGACATAAGCTCATATGGGGCTCACAAAAGACATGGCTTTTAGATTAGCAGAAGATTGACCTGGATGCAACCTATTACACCGCCGTGGTTGGCTTAGCATACTTTCTCATGTCAAACTGACATTACATTTCGTTGAACTTAGCTAATAGAGATCACATGTGTAGAAGTATGATATGAACATGGCAAGCACTAAGGATCAAGCTTCACTTCATAACTCGTTAGAATAAGCTCATGAAGGGTACAACGAAGACAAAATCTCATGAAGGGCTTACAAAAGACATGGCTTTTAGATTAACAGAAGATTTACCTTGTTGCAACCTACTACACCACCCATAGTAGGCTTACTACACTTTCTCATGTCAAACTGACATTTCATTGCGTTGAACTTATCTAACAGAGATCACATGTGTAGAAGTATGATATGAACATGGCAAGCACTAAGGATCAAGCTTCACTTCATAACTCGTTAGAATAAGCTTATGAAGGGTACAACAAAGACAAAATCTCATGAAGGGCTTACAAAAGACATGGCTTTTAGATTAACAGAAGATTGACCTTGTTGCAACCTACTACACCACCCATAGTAGGCTTAGTACACTTTCTCATGTCAAACTGACATTTCATTGCGTTGAACTTAGCTAATAGAGATCACATCGAAGGAAGTATGATATGAACATGGACAGCACTAAAGATCAAGCTTCATTTCATAACTCGTTAGACTAAGCGCATGAAGGGTACACAAAAGACATAAGCTCATATGGGGCTCACAAAAGACATGGCTTTTAGATTAGCAGAAGATTGACCTGGATGCAACCTATTACACCGCCGTGGTTGGCTTAGCACACTTTCTCATGTCAAACTGACATTACATTTCGTTGAACTTAGCTAATAGAGATCACATGTGTAGAAGTATGATATGAACATGGCAAGAACTAAGGATCAAGCTTCACTTCATAACTCGTTAGAATAAGCACATGAAGGGTACACAAAAGACATAAGCTCATATATGGCTCACAAAAGACATGGCTTTTAGATTAGCAGAAGATTGACATGGATGCAACCTATTACACCGCCGTGGTTGGCTTAGCACACTTTCTCATGTCAAACTGACATTTCATTTCGTTGAACTTAGCTAATAGAGATCACATATGTAGAAGTATGATATGAACATGGCAAGCACTAACGATCAAGCTTCACTTCATAACTCGTTAGAATAAGCTCATGAAGGGTACAACAAAGACAAAATCTCATGATGGGCTTACAAAAGACATGGCTTTTAGATTAACAGAAGATTGACCTTGTTGCAACCTACTACACCACCCATAGTAGGCTTACTACACTTTCTCATGTCAAACTGACATTTCATTGCGTTGAACTTATCTAACAGAGATCACATGTGTAGAAGTATGATATAACATGGATAACACTAAAGATCAAGCATCACTTCATAACTCCTTAGAATAAGCTCATGAAGGGTACACCAAAGACATAAGCTCATATAGGTCTCACAAAAGACATGGCTTTTAGATTAGCAGAAGATTGACCGGGATGCAACCTATTACACCGCCGTGGTTGGCTTAGCATACTTTCTCATGTCAAACTGACATTACATTTCGTTGAACTTAGCTAATAGAGATCACATGTGTAGAAGTATGATATGAACATGGCAAGCACTAAGGATCAAGCTTCACTTCATAACTCGTTAGAATAAGCTCATGAAGGGTACAACAAAGACAAAATCTCATGAAGGGCTTACAAAAGACATGGCTTTTAGATTAACAGAAGATTGACCTTGTTGCAACCTACTACACCACCCATAGTAGGCTTAGTACACTTTCTCATGTCAAACTGACATTTCATTGCGTTGAATTTAGCTAATAGAGATCACATCGAAGGAAGTATGATATGAACATGGACAGCACTAAAGATCAAGCTTCATTTCATAACTCGTTAAAATAAGCGCATGAAGGGTACACAAAAGACATAAGCTCATATAGGGCTCACAAAAGACATGGCTTTTAGATTAGCAGAAGATTGACCTGGATGCAACCTATTACACCGCCGTGGTTGGCTTAGCACACTTTCTCATGTCAAACTGACATTACATTTCGTTGAACTTAGCTAATAGAGATCACATGTGTAGAAGTATGATATGAACATGGCAAGCACTAAGGATCAAGCTTCACTTCATAACTCGTTAGAATAAGCACATGATGGGTACACAAAAGACATAAGCTCATATATGGCTCACAAAAGACATGGCTTTTAGATTAGCAGAAGATTGACATGGATGCAACCTATTACACCGCCGTGGTTGGCTTAGCACACTTTCTCATGTCAAACTGACATTACATTTCGTTGAACTTAGCTAATAGAGATCACATGTGTAGAAGTATGATATGAACATGGCAAGCACTAAGGATCAAGCTTTACTTCATAACTCGTTAGAATAAGCTCATGAAGGGTACAACAAAGACAAAATCTCATGAAGGGCTTACAAAAGACATGGCTTTTAGATTAGCAGAAGATTGACCGGGATGCAACCTATTACACCGCCGTGGTTGGCTTAGCATACTTTCTCATGTCAAACTGACATTACATTTCGTTGAACTTAGCTAATAGAGATCACATGTGTAGAAGTATGATATGAACATGGCAAGCACTAAGGATCAAGCTTCACTTCATAACTCGTTAGAATAAGCTCATGAAGGGTACAACAAAGACAAAATCTCATGAAGGGCTTACAAAAGACATGGCTTTTAGATTAACAGAAGATTGACCTTGTTGCAACCTACTACACCACCCATAGTAGGCTTACTACACTTTCTCATGTCAAACTGACATTTTATTGCGTTGAACTTATCTAACAGAGATCACATGTGTAGAAGTATGATATGAACATGGATAACACTAAAGATCATGCATCAATTCATAACTCCTTAGAATAAGCTCATGAAGGGTACACCAAAGACATAAGCTCATATAGGTCTCATAAAAGACATGGCTTTTAGATTAGCAGAAGATTGACCGGGATGCAACCTATTACACCGCCGTGGTTGGCTTAGCATACTTTCTCATGTCAAACTGACATTACATTTCGTTGAACTTAGCTAATAGAGATCACATGTGTAGAAGTATGATATGAACATGGCAAGCACTAAGGATCAAGCTTCACTTCATAACTCGTTAGAATAAGCTCATGAAGGGTACAACAAAGACAAAAGCTCATGAAGGGCTTACAAAAGAAATGGCTTTTAGATTAACAGAAGATTGACCTTGTTGCAACCTACTACACCACCCATAGTAGGCTTAGTACACTTTCTCATGTCAAACTGACATTTCATTGCGTTGAACTTAGCTAATAGAGATCACATCGAAGGAAGTATGATATGAACATGGACAGCACTAAAGATCAAGCTTCATTTCATAACTCGTTAGAATAAGCGCATGAAGGGTACACAAAAGACATAAGCTAATATAGGGCTCACAAAAGACATGGCTTTTAGATTAGCAGAAGATTGACCTGGATGCAACCTATTACACCGCCGTGGTTGGCTTAGCACACTTTCTCATGTCAAACTGACATTACATTTCGTTGAACTTAGCTAATAGAGATCACATGTGTAGAAGTATGATATGAACATGGCAAGCACTAAGGATCCAGCTTCACTTCATAACTCGTTAGAATAAGCACATGAAGGGTACACAAAAGACATAAGCTCATATATGGCTCACAAAAGACATGGCTTTTAGATTAGCAGAAGATTGACATGGATGCCACCTATTACACCGCCGTGGTTGGCTTAGCACACTTTCTCATGTCAAACTGACATTACATTTCGTTGAACTTAGCTAATAGAGATCACATGTGTAGAAGTATAAAATGAACATGGCAAGCACTAAGGATCAAGCTTCACTTCATAACTCGTTAGAATAAGCTCATGAAGGGTACAACAAAGACAAAATCTCATGAAGGGCTTACAAAAGACATGGCTTTTAGATTAACAGAAGATTGACCTTGTTGCAACCTACTACACCACCCATAGTAGGCTTACTACACTTTCTCATGTCAAACTGACATTTCATTGCGTTGAACTTATCTAACAGAGATCACAGGTGTAGAAGTATGATATAACATGGATAACACTAAAGATCTATTGATCAAGCTATTATCAAGCTTGAAGTTACTTTGGGCCAGAAACTGAATAAGGAAGCCAAATGGATCAGATGTGTGTTAACACTTTGGAGGAAGTTGGGCTGTGGTTATAAAGGCCCATGAATGTCTTCTAGAAGGAAAGAAGACTCCAAATGGTTCAATATAACCGTTGGAGGCTGAAAGAAGGTTAGGGAAGACATGTGACTCTGTTTGAACAAAAGAGGAAAGAGGCTCCATCTCCTTTTGTCTCAACAGATTTTGCTGATCCATTTTAGGCAATTCTTGTCTCTTTGTGTTTGTCTTGTAGAATCTAGGGCAACCAATTGTATGCCTATATAAACCATGTAGCAACCATTTGTAATGTTAAGTGAGTGAATACACACTCTTCTTCTTCTTCATTCTCACCCCCATTCTCTCTCTCTCTCTATGAGCTTTCTTCCATTAATTCTTCCATTCTTACATGGTATCAGAGCATTCTAAGATCCTAATCTCTCCTATTCTCTGTCATTTCTAAGCATTCTTCACCTATATTCTCCAACTCTAATTCCTTATTCTCTGTTCCAAGTCCATTCTCTGTTCTAAAACTCATCTCTTATTCTCTGTTTTGAACTTCATTCTCTCGGATTTAAACTCACACCATGGAGAACTCAAAGAATATGCTGATTCCTGTGATGTTGAAAGGTCCAAATTACTTGTTGTGGGCCAGAGCAGCAAGGATGATTCTCTGTAGCAAGGGAATGTGGAGGCACATAGTCTCATCTCGACCTGAAGAAGATGATGAAGCTGAGAGAGGAATGGTGTTGGCGGAAGACAGCAAGTGGTTTCAAGAGGACCAGACTGTTTTAGCCATTCTCACAAGCTCCCTTGATGCTCACCTCATTGAGTCTTACTCATTCTGTGACACAGCCAAAGATCTATGGGAAACTCTCAAAAAGGTTTTTGGGAATGTCTCTAATCTTACTCGAGTGTATAAAGTCAAGAAGGCTATCACATCCTTGAACCAAGAAGAAATGGAGTTCTCTGCCTACTTTGGAAAGCTCAGTTCTTTGTGGGCTGAACTAGATATGCTAAGGCCGGGAACTAATGATCCGTTGGTGATCAAGGAAAGACAAGAACAAGATAAGGTGTTCAAGCTGCTTGGTGGACTCAACTCAAACTTCAACGACCTCACTAAACATATTCTAAGGCAAGACAGAATCCCTAGTGTTGATGAGGTGTGCTCCCAAATCCTCAAAGAACAAGGCTCACACGGCTTGGTTAATAAAGGTGAGCTAGTCTCAGAAAATCAGGTGGAGCACGTCTCAGCTCATAGGGCATCTCTCACATATGAGGAAAGAAGGCGGTTGGTCTGTGAGCACTGCAAGAAGAAGGGGCATAGCAAGGACAAGTGCTGGATTCTTCATCCACACCTTAAACCAAACAAGTTTAAGGACCCAAAAGCAAACATCTCTCAGTCTGTGGCAGAAGGAGACCAAGCAGGGACGTCTAAACAAAGTGAAGGCGTGGCTATGACGGCTGTACCTGTGGATGATGTCATGAGAAAGTCAGATGTTGAAAAGCTTCTCAAGTCCATTGCCTCCCTAAAAGATTTCGGTATCACTTATTACTCTCAAAAACCGGTTGAATCTCTTATTATTGACTCAGGTGCTTCTCACCACATGATTAGCAATCCTAGGTTAATAGAGAATGTAGAACCGGCAATAGGTAATGTTGTGATAGCCAATGGTACAAGAGTACCAATACAAGGTGTAGGAGAGACTTGAAGCTATTTGAGAAAACATCTAAAGCATTCTACATGCCTAAGTTTACTTCTAATTTGCTCTCGGTGAAGAAAGCAACCACTGATCTTGATTGTTTGGCTATATTTGGATCTGACAATGTTCATTTTCAGGATATTAAGAGTGGAAAGATCCTTGGAGAAGGTGGAACCAAGGATGGGCTCTATGTGTTAGGAGATGCTGAACCAAGTTCTTTAGATTCACCCTCTTTTACTTCTAATGTTGTAGTTGCTTTAAATTCTGTTTGGCATGCTAGATTAGGTCATCCTCATGCTCGTGCTATTGAACTCATGTTGCCTAATATTAAGTTTGATCATTCTGTTTGTGAAGCTTGTATCTTGGGTAAACATTGTAAGAGTGTGTTTCCAAATTCATCTACAATCTATGATAATTGCTTCGATTTAGTTCACTCAGATGTTTGGACTTCTCCATGCGTTTCTAGGGATAATCTCAAGTATTTTGTGACATTCATAGATGAAAAATCAAAGTACACTTGGATTACATTACTTCCCTCTAAGGATCGTGTGTTTGATGCATTCTTAAACTTCCAAAACTATGTGACTAATCAATTCAATGCTAAAATTAAGGTACTAAGATCAGACAATGGTGGAGAATATACAAGCACCAAGTTCAAAGAGCACTTAGCAAAACACGGCATAATTCACCAAACAAGCTGCCCTTATACTCCACAACAAAATGGAGTGGCTGAGAGGAAGAACAGACATCTTATGGAAGTTGCACGATCAATGATGTTCCATGCAAATGTTCCAAGGAGATTTTGGGGAGATGCGGTTATGACAGCTTGTTACTTGATCAACCGAACCCCAACAAAAGTTCTCAAGGACCTTTCTCCATTTGAGGTACTAAACGGCATTAAGCCATCACTTGAACATCTAAAAGTTTTTGGATGTGTGTGTTTTGTGTTGGTTCCAGGTGAGTTGAGGAACAAGTTGGATCCAAAGAGCAATAGGTGTATGTTTATTGGGTATTCTACATCGCAAAAAGGATACAAGTGCATTGATCCCAACAATGGGAAAACATATGTTTCTCGAGATGTAAGGTTCATTGAAGAGAAGGGCTATTATGATAAGATAGAGTGGGAAGACTTGAAAGACTTGGCTCACTCAACCTCGGATAGATCGGCAAGTTTAAAGCAACTCTTAGAGAACCTTGGACTTGGTCAGGAGAAAGAGGCATCACGTACTCACCCAACTCCTCCGGATTCCTCCAAAGTAACACCAACACCTGAGTCATATGGGGAACCACAAGGCAACATTGAACCACAAGGTGAGGAGGAAGGTGAGCCGGCCATGCCTAATGAGGTCTCGGATGATCAACCCACCGAGGAAACTCTAAACCGGGCTGATAATGAGGGGGAGATTGCTGCCGCTCCACCCCTAAGAAGAAGTACTAGGCTACGCAAGGATCCTTCCAATTGGATCAACACAAGAGTCTACTACAACAATCAAGCTGTTGCTCATCCTATTCAAGCTGTGTGTTCGATCGCCCTTTTGCCATCAGATCATCAAGCTTTCCTTGGAAAGATTGAGGTGCACTCCATTCCGAACACCTATGAAGAAGCTAAGGACATCAAAGAATGGTGTGAGGCTATTGGTGCAGAAGTTAGTGCAATGGAAAAGAACCATACATGGGAAGAAGCTGAACTACCTAATGGAAAAAAAGCGGTCAGTTCCTAGTGGGTCTTCACCATTAAGTACCACAGCAATGGAGATATAGAGCGATACAAAGCCAGGCTGGTTGCTAGAGGGTTTACACAAACTTATGGAGAGGACTATACAGACACATTTGCTCCGGTTGCTAAGCTCCATACGGTAAGAGTCATTTTATCCTTAGCTACTAACCTATCTTGGGAGCTATGGCAGATGGATGTGAAAAACGCTTTCCTCCAAGGGGAATTAGATGAAGACGTCTATATGTATCCTCCTCCTGGTTTGGAAGCCTCCATTGCACCGGGAAAGGTACTCAAGTTGCGCAAGGCGATTTATGGACTCAAGCAGTCACCTAGAGCTTGGTACCATAAGCTTAGCTCAACTCTCAAAACCAGAGGATTTAGGAAATCCGAGGCTGATCACACACTCTTCACATTGCAAAGTTCCAGAGGTATTATCGTTGTGCTCATTTATGTTGATGATTTGATCATTTCTGGTAGTGACAAATCAGGTATTGCTGAAACTAAAGCTTTCCTTAAGAGTGTGTTTGATATCAAAGACCTTGGAGAACTTAAGTACTTCCTTGGAATAGAAGTGTGCCGCTCCTCGCATGGTCTCTTTCTATCCCAAAGGAAGTACGTGCTTGATCTTTTGAATGAGACAGGAAAGCTTGGAGCAAAGCCGGCCAAGACTCCCCTCGAAGATGGCTACAAGGTCGCTCGAAAGGGGGAGAAAGATGATACACCTTATGAAGATCCAGCTCAATACCGTCGTCTGGTTGGTAAGCTTATATACTTAACCATCACACGCCCTGACTTGTGTTTTGCTGTGAACCAGGTCAGTCAGCATATGCAGACCCCTACGGTGTACCATTGGAGTATGGTAGAACGGATTCTTCGATATCTCAAAGGAAGCCCATGTCGTGGCATTTGGATGGGAAAGAATGAGAACACCGAGATCGTGGGTTACTGTGACGCAGACTGGGCTGGGGATAGGAATGACCGGAAATCCACAACAAGCTATTGCACATTCATTGGAGGAAACTTAGTCACGTGGAAAACAAAGAAGCAGAAGGTTGTATCTTGTTCGAGTGCGGAAGCGGAGTATAGGGCCATGAGGAAGCTAACTAATGAGTTAACATGGCTGAAGGCTCTTCTAAAAGACCTCGGCATAGAGTCTCCAAGACCAATTACTATGCATTGTGACAACCAAGCTGCCATTCACATTGCATCCAACTCAGTATTTCATGAGAGGACTAAGCATATTGAGATGGATTGTCATAAAGTACGTGAGAAGATCGAGGAAGGAGTAACCCTTCCATGCTATACAAAGAGTGAAGACCAGTTGGCGGACATCTTCACCAAAGCTGCAAGTCTCAAGGTGTGCGAACACATCAACAGCAAGTTGGGACTTGTAGACTTAACTCGCCCTTGATCTCATGTCCTCTAATCCGTGAGCTTCACACTCTTTTTCCCTTAACACTCTTTTCTCCCATGTGGTTTTTGGGTGGTAAGGTTTTTAATGAGGTGATGTCTTGCGGATTCCAAGCTTAGCTTTACTCCATATAGCTAAGCTTGAGGGGGAGTATTGATCAAGCTATTATCAAGCTTGAAGTTACTTTGGGCCAGAAACTGAATAAGGAAGCCAAATGGATCAGATGTGTGTTAACACTTTGGAGGAAGTTGGGCTGAGGTTATAAAGGCCCATGAATGTCTTCTAGAAGGAAAGAAGACTCCAAATGGTTCAATATAACCGTTGGAGGCTGAAAGAAGGTTAGGGAAGACATGTGACTCTGTTTGAACAAAAGAGGAAAGAGGCTCCATCTCCTTTTGTCTCAGCAGATTTTGCTGATCCATTTTAGGCAATTCTTGTCTCTTTGTGTTTGTCTTGTAGAATCTAGGGCAACCAATTGTATGCCTATATAAACCATGTAGCAACCATTTGTAATGTTAAGTGAGTGAATACACACTCTTCTTCTTCTTCATTCTCACCCCCATTCTCTCTCTCTCTCTATGAGCTTTCTTCCATTAATTCTTCCATTCTTACAAGATCAAGCATCACTTCATAACTCCTTAGAATAAGCTCATGAAGGGTACACCAAAGACATAAGCTCATATAGGTCTCACAAAAGACATGGCTTTTAGATTAGCAGAAGATTGACCGGGATGCAACCTATTACACCGCCGTGGTTGGCTTAGCATACTTTCTCATGTCAAACTGACATTACATTTCGTTGAACTTAGCTAATAGAGATCACATGTGTAGAAGTATGATATGAACATGGCAAGCACTAAGGATCAAGCTTCACTTCATAACTCGTTAGAATAAGCTCATGAAGAGTACAACAAAGACAAAAGCTCATGAAGGGCTTACAAAAGAAATGGCTTTTAGATTAATAGAAGATTGACCTTGTTGCAACCTACTACACCACCCATAGTAGGCTTAGTACACTTTCTCATGTCAAACTGACATTTCATTGCGTTGAACTTAGCTAATAGAGATCACATCGAAGGAAGTATGATATGAACATGGACAGCACTAAAGATCAAGCTTCATTTCATAACTCGTTAGAATAAGCGCATGAAGGGTACACAAAAGACATAAGCTAATATAGGGCTCACAAAAGACATGGCTTTTAGATTAGCAGAAGATTGACCTGGATGCAACCTATTACACCGCCGTGGTTGGCTTAGCACACTTTCTCATGTCAAACTGACATTACATTTCGTTGAACTTAGCTAATAGAGATCACATGTGTAGAAGTATGATATGAACATGGCAAGCACTAAGGATCAAGCTTCACTTCATAACTCGTTAGAATAAGCACATGAAGGGTACACAAAAGACATAAGCTCATATATGGCTCACAAAAGACATGGCTTTTAGATTAGCAGAAGATTGACATGGATGCAACCTATTACACCGCCGTGGTTGGCTTAGCACACTTTCTCATGTCAAACTGACATTACATTTCGTTGAACTTAGCTAATAGAGATCACATGTGTAGAAGTATAAAATGAACATGGCAAGCACTAAGGATCAAGCTTCACTTCATAACTCGTTAGAATAAGCTCATGAAGGGTACAACAAAGACAAAATCTCAAGAAGGGCTTACAAAAGACATGACTTTTAGATTAACAGAAGATTGACCTTGTTGCAACCTACTACACCACCCATAGTAGGCTTACTACACTTTCTCATGTCAAACTGACATTTCATTGCGTTGAACTTATCTAACAGAGATCACATGTGTAGAAGTATGATATAACATGAATAACACTAAAGATCAAGCATCACTTCATAATTCCTTAGAATAAGCTCATGAAGGGTACACCAAAGACATAAGCTCATATAGGTCTCACAAAAGACATGGCTTTTAGATTAGCAGAAGATTGACCGGGATGCAACCTATTACACCGCCGTGGTTGGCTTAGCATACTTTCTCATGTCAAACTGACATTACATTTCGTTGAACTTAGCTAATAGAGATCACATGTGTAGAAGTATGATATGAACATGGCAAGCACTAAAGATCAAGCTTCACTTCATAACTCGTTAGAATAAGCTCATGAAGGGTACAACAAAGACAAAAACTCATGAAGGGCTTACAAAAGAAATAGCTTTTAGATTAACAGAAGATTGACCTTGTTGCAACCTACTACACCACCCATAGTAGGCTTAGTACACTTTCTCATGTCAAACTGACATTTCATTGCGTTGAACTTAGCTAATAGAGATCACATCGAAGGAAGTATGATATGAACATGGACAGCACTAAAGATCAAGCTTCATTTCATAACTCGTTAGAATAAGCGCATGAAGGGTACACAAAAGACATAAGCTCATATAGGGCTCACAAAAGACATGGCTTTTAGATTAGCAGAAGATTGACCTGGATGCAACCTATTACACCGCCGTGGTTGGCTTAGCACACTTTCTCATGTCAAACTGACATTACATTTCGTTGAACTTAGCTAATAGAGATCACATGTTTAGAAGTATGATATGAACATGGCAAGCACTAAGGATCAAGCTTCACTTCATAACTCGTTAGAATAAGCACATGAAGGGTACACAAAAGACATAAGCTCATATATGGCTCACAAAAGACATGGCTTTTAGATTAGCAGAAGATTGACATGGATGCAACCTATTACACTGCCGTGGTTGGCTTAGCACACTTTCTCATGTCAAACTGACATTACATTTCGTTGAACTTAGCTAATAGAGATCACATGTGTAGAAGTATGATATGAACATGGCAAGCACTAAGGATCAAGCTTCACTTCATAACTCGTTAAAATAAGCTCATGAAGGGTACAACAAAGACAAAATCTCATGAAGGGCTTACAAAAGACATGGCTTTTAGATTAACAGAAGATTAACCTTGTTGCAACCTAGTACACCACCCATAGTAGGCTTACTACACTTTCTCATGTCAAACTGACATTTCATTGCTTTGAACTTATCTAACAGAGATCACATGTGTAGAAGTATGATATAACATGGATAACACTAAAGATAAAGCATCACTTCATAACTCCTTAGAATAAGCTCATGAAGGGTACACCAAAGACATAAGCTCATATAGGTCTCACAAAAGACTTGGCTTTTAGATTAGCAGAAGATTGACCGGGATGCAACCTATTACACCGCCGTGGTTGGCTTAGCGTACTTTCTCATATCAAACTGACATTACATTTCGTTGAACTTAGCTAATAGAGATCACATGTGTAGAAGTATGATATGAACATGGCAAGCACTAAGGATCAAGCTTCACTTCACAACTCGTTAGAATAAGCTCATGAAGGGTACAACAAAGACAAAAGCTCATGAAAGGCTTACAAAAGAAATGGCTTTTAGATTAACAGAAGATTGACCTTGTTACAACCTACTACACCACCCATAGTAGGCTTAGTACACTTTCTCATGTCAAACTGACATTTCATTGCGTTGAACTTAGCTAATAGAGATCACATCGAAGGAAGTATGATATGAACATGGACAGTACTAAAGATCAAGCTTCATTTCATAACTCGTTAGAATAAGCGCATGAAGGGTACACAAAAGACATAAGCTCATATATGGCTCACAAAAGACATGGCTTTTAGATTAGCAGAAGATTGACATGGATGCAACCTATTACACCGCCGTGGTTGGCTTAGCACACTTTCTCATGTCAAACTGACATTACATTTCGTTGAACTTAGCTAATAGAGATCACATGTGTAGAAGTATGATATGAACATGGCAAGCACTAAGGATCAAGCTTCACTTCATAACTCGTTAGAATAAGCTCATGAAGGGTACAACAAAGACAAAATCTCATGAAGGGCTTACAAAAGACATGGCTTTTAGATTAACAGAAGATTGACCTTGTTGCAACCTACTACACCACCCATAGTAGGCTTACTACACTTTCTCATGTCAAACTGACATTTCATTGCGTTGAACTTATCTAACAGAGATCACATGTGTAGAAGTATGATATAACATGGATAACACTAAAGATCAAGCATCACTTCATAATTCCTTAGAATAAGCTCATGAAGGGTACACCAAAGACATAAGCTCATATATGTCTCACAAAAGACATGGCTTTTAGATTAGCAGAAGATTGACCGGGATGCAACCTATTACACCGCCGTGGTTGGCTTAGCATACTTTCTCATGTCAAACTGACATTACATTTCGTTGAACTTAGCTAATAGAGATCACATGTGTAGAAGTATGATATGAACATGGCAAGCACTAAGGATCAAGCTTCACTTCATAACTCGTTAGAATAAGCTCATGAAGGGTACAACAAAGACAAAATCTCATGAAGGGCTTACAAAAGACATGACTTTTAGATTAACAGAAGATTGACCTTGTTGCAACCTACTACACCACCCATAGTAGGCTTACTACACTTTCTCATGTCAAACTGACATTTCATTGCGTTGAACTTATCTAACAGAGATCACATGTGTAGAAGTATGATATAACATGAATAACACTAAAGATCAAGCATCACTTCATAATTCCTTAGAATAAGCTCATGAAGGGTACACCAAAGACATAAGCTCATATAGGTCTCACAAAAGACATGGCTTTTAGATTAGCAGAAGATTGACCGGGATGCAACCTATTACACCGCCGTGGTTGGCTTAGCATACTTTCTCATGTCAAACTGACATTACATTTCGTTGAACTTAGCTAATAGAGATCACATGTGTAGAAGTATGATATGAACATGGCAAGCACTAAAGATCAAGCTTCACTTCATAACTCGTTAGAATAAGCTCATGAAGGGTACAACAAAGACAAAAACTCATGAAGGGCTTACAAAAGAAATAGCTTTTAGATTAACAGAAGATTGACCTTGTTGCAACCTACTACACCACCCATAGTAGGCTTAGTACACTTTCTCATGTCAAACTGACATTTCATTGCGTTGAACTTAGCTAATAGAGATCACATCGAAGGAAGTATGATATGAACATGGACAGCACTAAAGATCAAGCTTCATTTCATAACTCGTTAGAATAAGCACATGAAGGGTACACAAAAGACATAAGCTCATATATGGCTCACAAAAGACATGGCTTTTAGATTAGCAGAAGATTGACATGGATGCAACCTATTACACTGCCGTGGTTGGCTTAGCACACTTTCTCATGTCAAACTGACATTACATTTCGTTGAACTTAGCTAATAGAGATCACATGTGTAGAAGTATGATATGAACATAGCAAGCACTAAGGATCAAGCTTCACTTCATAACTCGTTAAAATAAGCTCATGAAGGGTACAACAAAGACAAAATCTCATGAAGGGCTTACAAAAGACATGGCTTTTAGATTAACAGAAGATTGACCTTGTTGCAACCTACAACACCACCCATAGTAGGCTTACTACACTTTCTCATGTCAAACTGACATTTCATTGCGTTGAACTTATCTAACAGAGATCACATGTGTAGAAGTATGATATAACATGGATAACACTAAAGATCAAGCATCACTTCATAATTCCTTAGAATAAGCTCATGAAGGGTACACCAAAGACATAAGCTCATATATGTCTCACAAAAGACATGGCTTTTAGATTAGCAGAAGATTGACAGGGATGCAACCTATTACACCGCCGTGGTTGGCTTAGCATACTTTCTCATGTCAAACTGACATTACATTTCGTTGAACTTAGCTAATAGAGATCACATGTGTAGAAGTATGATATGAACATGGCAAGCACTAAGGATCAAGCTTCACTTCATAACTCGTTAGAATAAGCTCATGAAGGGTACAACAAAGACAAAAACTCATGAAGGGCTTACAAAAGAAATGGCTTTTAGATTAACAGAAGATTGACTTTGGTGCAACCTACTACACCACCCATGTAGGCTTAGCATACTTTCTCATGTCAAACTGACATTACATTTCGTTGAACTTAGCTAATAGAGATCACATGTGTAGAAGTATGATATGAACATGGCAAGCACTAAGGATCAAGCTTCACTTCATAACTCGTTAGAATAAGCTCATGAAGGGTACAAAAAAGACAAAAGCTCATGAAGGGCTTACAAAAGAAATGGCTTTTAGATTAACAGAAGATTGACCTTGTTGCAACCTACTACACCACCCATAGTAGGCTTAGTACACTTTCTCATGTCAAACTGACATTTCATTGTGTTGAACTTAGCTAATAGAGATCACATCGAAGGAAGTATGATATGAACATGGACAGCACTAAAGATCAAGCTTCATTTCATAACTCGTTAGAATAAGCGCATGAAGGGTACACAAAAGACATAAGCTCATATATGGCTCACAAAAGACATGGCTTTTAGATTAGTAGAAGATTGACATGGATGCAACCTATTACACCGCCGTGGTTGGCTTAGCACACTTTCTCATGTCAAACTGACATTACATTTCGTTGAACTTAGCTAATAGAGATCACATGTGTAGAAGTATGATATGAACATGGCAAGCACTAAGGATCAAGCTTCACTTCATAACTCGTCAGAATAAGCTCATGAAGGGTACAACAAAGACAAAATCTCATGAAGGGCTTACAAAAGACATGGCTTTTAGATTAACAGAAGATTGACCTTGTTGCAACCTACTACACCACCCATAGTAGGATTACTACACTTTCTCATGTCAAACTGATATTTCATTGCGTTGAACTTAGCTAACAGAGATCACATCTGTAGAAGTATGATATGAACATGGCAAGCACTAAGGATCAAGCTTCACTTCATAACTCGTTAGAATAAGCTCATGAAGGGTACAACAAAGACAAAAGCTCATGAAGGGCTTACAAAAGAAATGGCTTTTAGATTAACAGAAGATTGACCTTGTTGCAACCTACTACACCACCCATAGTAGGCTTAGTACACTTTCTCATGTCAAACTGACATTTCATTGCGTTGAACTTAGCTAATAGAGATCACATCGAAGGAAGTATGATATGAACATGGACAGCACTAAAGATCAAGCTTCATTTCATAACTCGTTAGAATAAGCGCATGAAGGGTACACAAAAGACATAAGCTCATATAGGGCTCACAAAAGACATGGCTTTTAGATTAGCAGAAGATTGACCTGGATGCAACCTATTACATCGCCGTGGTTGGCTTAGCACACTTTCTCATGTCAAACTGACATTACATTTCGTTGAACTTAGCTAATAGAGATCACATGTGTAGAAGTATGATATGAACATGGCAAGCACTAAGGATCAAGCTTCACTTCATAACTCGTTAGAATAAGCTCATGAAGGGTACAACAAAGACAAAAACTCATGAAGGGCTTACAAAAGAAATGGCTTTTAGATTAACAGAAGATTGACTTTGGTGCAACCTACTACACCACCCATGTAGGCTTAGCATACTTTCTCATGTCAAACTGACATTACATTTCGTTGAACTTAGCTAATAGAGATCACATGTGTAGAAGTATGATATGAACATGGCAAGCACTAAGGATCAAGCTTCACTTCATAACTCGTTAGAATAAGCTCATGAAGGGTACAAAAAAGACAAAAGCTCATGAAGGGCTTACAAAAGAAATGGCTTTTAGATTAACAGAAGATTGACCTTGTTGCAACCTACTACACCACCCATAGTAGGCTTAGTACACTTTCTCATGTCAAACTGACATTTCATTGTGTTGAACTTAGCTAATAGAGATCACATCGAAGGAAGTATGATATGAACATGGACAGCACTAAAGATCAAGCTTCATTTCATAACTCGTTAGAATAAGCGCATGAAGGGTACACAAAAGACATAAGCTCATATATGGCTCACAAAAGACATGGCTTTTAGATTAGTAGAAGATTGACATGGATGCAACCTATTACACCGCCGTGGTTGGCTTAGCACACTTTCTCATGTCAAACTGACATTACATTTCGTTGAACTTAGCTAATAGAGATCACATGTGTAGAAGTATGATATGAACATGGCAAGCACTAAGGATCAAGCTTCACTTCATAACTCGTCAGAATAAGCTCATGAAGGGTACAACAAAGACAAAATCTCATGAAGGGCTTACAAAAGACATGGCTTTTAGATTAACAGAAGATTGACCTTGTTGCAACCTACTACACCACCCATAGTAGGATTACTACACTTTCTCATGTCAAACTGATATTTCATTGCGTTGAACTTAGCTAACAGAGATCACATCTGTAGAAGTATGATATGAACATGGCAAGCACTAAGGATCAAGCTTCACTTCATAACTCGTTAGAATAAGCTCATGAAGGGTACAACAAAGACAAAAGCTCATGAAGGCCTTACAAAAGAAATGGCTTTTAGATTAACAGAAGATTGACCTTGTTGCAACCTACTACACCACCCATAGTAGGCTTAGTACACTTTCTCATGTCAAACTGACATTTCATTGCGTTGAACTTAGCTAATAGAGATCACATCGAAGGAAGTATGATATGAACATGGACAGCACTAAAGATCAAGCTTCATTTCATAACTCGTTAGAATAAGCGCATGAAGGGTACACAAAAGACATAAGCTCATATAGGGCTCACAAAAGACATGGCTTTTAGATTAGCAGAAGATTGACCTGGATGCAACCTATTACATCGCCTTGGTTGGCTTAGCACACTTTCTCATGTCAAACTGACATTACATTTCGTTGAACTTAGCTAATAGAGATCACATGTGTAGAAGTATGATATGAACATGGCAAGCACTAAGGATCAAGCTTCACTTCATAACTCGTTAGAATAAGCTCATGAAGGGTACAACAAAGACAAAAACTCATGAAGGGCTTACAAAAGAAATGGCTTTTAGATTAACAGAAGATTGACTTTGGTGCAACCTACTACACCACCCATGTAGGCTTAGCATACTTTCTCATGTCAAACTGACATTACATTTCGTTGAACTTAGCTAATAGAGATCACATGTGTAGAAGTATGATATGAACATGGCAAGCACTAAGGATCAAGCTTCACTTCATAACTCGTTAGAATAAGCTCATGAAGGGTACAAAAAAGACAAAAGCTCATGAAGGGCTTACAAAAGAAATGGCTTTTAGATTAACAGAAGATTGACCTTGTTGCAACCTACTACACCACCCATAGTAGGCTTAGTACACTTTCTCATGTCAAACTGACATTTCATTGTGTTGAACTTAGCTAATAGAGATCACATCGAAGGAAGTATGATATGAACATGGACAGCACTAAAGATCAAGCTTCATTTCATAACTCGTTAGAATAAGCGCATGAAGGGTACACAAAAGACATAAGCTCATATATGGCTCACAAAAGACATGGCTTTTAGATTAGTAGAAGATTGACATGGATGCAACCTATTACACCGCCGTGGTTGGCTTAGCACACTTTCTCATGTCAAACTGACATTACATTTCGTTGAACTTAGCTAATAGAGATCACATGTGTAGAAGTATGATATGAACATGGCAAGCACTAAGGATCAAGCTTCACTTCATAACTCGTCAGAATAAGCTCATGAAGGGTACAACAAAGACAAAATCTCATGAAGGGCTTACAAAAGACATGGCTTTTAGATTAACAGAAGATTGACCTTGTTGCAACCTACTACACCACCCATAGTAGGATTACTACACTTTCTCATGTCAAACTGATATTTCATTGCGTTGAACTTAGCTAACAGAGATCACATCTGTAGAAGTATGATATGAACATGGCAAGCACTAAGGATCAAGCTTCACTTCATAACTCGTTAGAATAAGCTCATGAAGGGTACAACAAAGACAAAAGCTCATGAAGGCCTTACAAAAGAAATGGCTTTTAGATTAACAGAAGATTGACCTTGTTGCAACCTACTACACCACCCATAGTAGCCTTAGTACACTTTCTCATGTCAAACTGACATTTCATTGCGTTGAACTTAGCTAATAGAGATCACATCGAAGGAAGTATGATATGAACATGGACAGCACTAAAGAACAAGCTTCATTTCATAACTCGTTAGAATAAGCGCATGAAGGGTACACAAAAGACATAAGCTCATATAGGGCTCACAAAAGACATGGCTTTTAGATTAGCAGAAGATTGACCTGGATGCAACCTATTACATCGCCGTGGTTGGCTTAGCACACTTTCTCATGTCAAACTGACATTACATTTCGTTGAACTTAGCTAATAGAGATCACATGTGTAGAAGTTTGATATGAACATGGCAAGCACTAAGGATCAAGCTTCACTTCATAACTCGTTAGAATAAGCTCATGAAGGGTACAACAAAGACAAAATCTCATGAAGGGCTTACAAAAGACATGGCTTTTAGATTAACAGAAGATTGACCTTGTTGCAACCTACTACACCACCCATAGTAGGCTTACTACACTTTCTCATGTCAAACTGACATTTCATTGCGTTGAACTTATCTAACAGAGATCACATGTGTAGAAGTATGATATAACATGGATAACACTACAGATCAAGCATCACTTTATAATTCCTTAGAATAAGCTCATGAAGGGTACACCAAAGACATAAGCTCATATAGGTCTCACAAAAGACATGGCTTTTAGATTAGCAGAAGATTGACCGGGATGCAACCTATTACACCGCCGTGGCTGGCTTAGCATACTTTCTCATGTCAAACTGACATTACATTTCGTTGAACTTAGCTAATAGAGATCACATGTGTAGAAGTATGATATGAACATGGCAAGCACTAAGGATCAAACTTCACTTCATAACTCGTTAGAATAAGCTCATGACGGGTACAACAAAGACAAAAGCTCATGAAGGGCTTACAAAAGAAATGGCTTTTAGATTAACAGAAGATTGACTTTGGTGCAACCTACTACACCACCCATGTAGGCTTAGCATACTTTCTCATGTCAAACTGACATTACATTTAGTTGAACTTAGCTAATAGAGATCACATGTGTAGAAGTATGATATGAACATGGCAAGCACTAAGGATCAAGCTTCACTTCATAACTCGTTAGAATAAGCTCATGAAGGGTACAACAAAGACAAAAGCTCATGAAGGGCTTACAAAAGAAATGGCTTTTAGATTAACAGAAGATTGACCTTGTTTCAACCTACTACACCACCCATAGTAGGCTTAGTACACTTTCTCATGTCAAACTGACATTTCATTGCGTTGAACTTAGCTAATAGAGATCACATCGAAGGAAGTATGATATGAACATGGACAGCACTAAAGATCAAGCTTCATTTCATAACTCGTTAGAATAAGCGAATGAAGGGTACACAAAAGACATAAGCTCATATATGGCTCACAAAAGACATGGCTTTTAGATTAGTAGAAGATTGACATGGATGCAATCTATTACACCGCCGTGGTTGGCTTAGCACACTTTCTCATGTCAAACTGACATTACATTTCGTTGAACTTAGCTAATAGAGATCACATGTGTAGAAGTATGATATGAACATGGCAAGCACTAAGGATCAAGCTTCACTTCATAACTCGTTAGAATAAGCTCATGAAGGGTACAACAAAGACAAAAGCTCATGAAGGGCTTACAAAAGAAATGGCTTTTAGATTAACAGAAGATTGACCTTGTTGCAACCTACTACACCACCCATAGTAGGCTTAGTACACTTTCTCATGTCAAACTGACATTTCATTGCGTTGAACTTAGCTAATAGAGATCACATCGAAGGAAGTATGATATGAACATGGACAACACTAAAGATCAAGCTTCATTTCATAACTCGTTAGAATAAGCGCATGAAGGGTACACAAAAGACATAAGCTCATATATGGCTCACAAAAGACATGGCTTTTAGATTAGTAGAAGATTGACGTGGATGCAATCTATTACACCGCCGTGGTTGGCTTAGCACACTTTCTCATGTCAAACTGACATTACATTTCGTTGAACTTAGCTAATAGAGATCACATGTGTAGAAGTATGATATGAACATGGCAAGCACTAAGGATCAAGCTTCACTTCATAACACGTTAGAATAAGCTCATGAAGGGTACAACAAAGACAAAATCTCATGAAGGGCTTACAAAAGACATGGCTTTTAGATTAACAGAAGATTGACCTTGTTGCAACCTACTACACCACCCATAGTAGGCTTACTACACTTTCTCATGTCAAACTGACATTTCATTGCGTTGAACTTAGCTAACAGAGATCACAAGTGTAGAAGTATGATATAACATGGATAACACTAAAGATCAAGCATCACTTCATAACTCCTTAGAATAAGCTCATGAAGGGTACACCAAAGACATAAGCTCAGATAGGTCTCACAAAAGACATGGCTTTTAGATTAGCAGAAGATTGACCGGGATGCAACCTATTACACCGCCGTGGTTGGCTTAGCATACTTTCTCATGTCAAACTGACATTACATTTCGTTGAACTTAGCTAATAGAGATCACATGTGTAGAAGTATGATATGAACATGGCAAGCACTAAGGATCAAGCTTCACTTCATAACTCGTCAGAATAAGCTCATGAAGGGTACAACAAAGACAAAATCTCATGAAGGGCTTACAAAAGACATGGCTTTTAGATTAACAAAAGATTGACCTTGTTGCAACCTACTACACCACCCATAGTAGGCTTAGTACACTTTCTCATGTCAAACTGACATTTCATTGCGTTGAACTTAGCTAATAGAGATCACATCGAAGGAAGTATGATATGAACATGGACAGCACTAAAGATCAAGCTTCATTTCATAACTCGTTAGAATAAGCGCATGAAGGGTACACAAAAGACATAAGCTAATATAGGGCTCACAAAAGACATGGCTTTTAGATTAGCAGAAGATTGACCTGGATGCAACCTATTACACCGCCGTGGTTGGCTTAGCACACTTTCTCATGTCAAACTGACATTACATTTCGTTGAACTTAGCTAATAGAGATCACATGTGTAGAAGTATGATATGAACATGGCAAGCACTAAGGATCAAGCTTCACTTCATAACTCGTTAGAATAAGCACATGAAGGGTACACAAAAGACATAAGCTCATATATGGCTCACAAAAGACATGGCTTTTAGATTAGCAGAAGATTGACATGGATGCCACCTATTACACCGCCGTGGTTGGCTTAGCACACTTTCTCATGTCAAACTGACATTACATTTCGTTGAACTTAGCTAATAGAGATCACATGTGTAGAAGTATAAAATGAACATGGCAAGCACTAAGGATCAAGCTTCACTTCATAACTCGTTAGAATAAGCTCATGAAGGGTACAACAAAGACAAAATCTCATGAAGGGCTTACAAAAGACATGGCTTTTAGATTAACAGAAGATTGACCTTGTTGCAACCTACTACACCACCCATAGTAGGCTTACTACACTTTCTCATGTCAAACTGACATTTCATTGCGTTGAACTTATCTAACAGAGATCACATGTGTAGAAGTATGATATAACATGGATAACACTAAAGATCTATTGATCAAGCTATTATCAAGCTTGAAGTTACTTTGGGCCAGAAACTGAATAAGGAAGCCAAATGGATCAGATGTGTGTTAACACTTTGGAGGA
The DNA here is from genome assembly GCA_963920545.1 of Lepidium didymum. Lineage (NCBI taxonomy): Eukaryota > Viridiplantae > Streptophyta > Magnoliopsida > Brassicales > Brassicaceae > Lepidium > Lepidium didymum. The sequence goes on along the minus strand of OY986981.1, from coordinate 11,518,901 downwards.
AGTTGGGCTGAGGTTATAAAGGCCCATGAATGTCTTCTAGAAGGAAAGAAGACTCCAAATGGTTCAATATAACCATTGGAGGCTGAAAGAAGGTTAGGGAAGACATGTGACTCTGTTTGAACAAAAGAGGAAAGAGGCTCCATCTCCTTTTGTCTCAGCAGATTTTGCTGATCCATTTTAGGCAATTCTTGTCTCTTTGTGTTTGTCTTGTAGAATCTAGGGCAACCAATTGTATGCCTATATAAACCATGTAGCAACCATTTGTAATGTTAAGTGAGTGAATACACACTCTTCTTCTTCTTCATTCTCACCCCCATTCTCTCTCTCTCTCTATGAGCTTTCTTCCATTAATTCTTCCATTCTTACATGGGATCCGAGCATTCTAAGATCCTAATCTCTCCTATTCTCTGTCATTTCTAAGCATTCTTCACCTATATTCTCCAACTCTAATTCCTTATTCTCTGTTCCAAGTCCATTCTCTGTTCTAAAACTCATCTCTTATTCTCTGTTTTGAACTTCATTCTCTCGGATTTAAACTCACACCATGGAGAACTCAAAGAATATGCTGATTCCTATGATGTTGAAAGGTCCAAATTACTTGCTGTGGGCCAGAGCAGCAAGGATGATTCTCTGTAGCAAGGGAATGTGGAGGCACATAGTCTCATCTCGACCTGAAGAAGATGATGAAGCTGAGAGAGGAATGGTGTTGGCGGAAGACAGCAAGTGGTTTCAAGAGGACCAGACTGTTTTAGCCATTCTCACAAGCTCCCTTGATGCTCACCTCATTGAGTCTTACTCATTCTGTGACACAGCCAAAGATCTATGGGAAACTCTCAAAAAGGTTTTTGGGAATGTCTCTAATCTTACTCGAGTGTATGAAGTCAAGAAGGCTATCACATCCTTGAACCAAGAAGAAATGGAGTTCTCTGCCTACTTTGGAAAGCTCAGTTCTTTGTGGGCTGAACTAGATATGCTAAGGCCAGGAACTAATGATCCGTTGGTGATCAAGGAAAGACAAGAACAAGATAAGGTGTTCAAGCTGCTTGGTGGACTCAACTCAAACTTCAACGACCTCACTAAACATATTCTAAGGCAAGACAGAATCCCTAGTGTTGATGAGGTGTGCTCCCAAATCCTCAAAGAACAAGGCTCACACGGCTTGGTTAATAAAGGTGAGCTAGTCTCAGCAAATCAGGTGGAGCACGTCTCAGCTCATAGGGCATCTCTCACATATGAGGAAAGAAGGCGGTTGGTCTGTGAGCACTGCAAGAAGAAGGGGCATAGCAAGGACAAGTGCTGGATTCTTCATCCACACCTTAAACCAAACAAGTTTAAGGACCCAAAAGCAAACATCTCTCAGTCTGTGGCAGAAGGAGACCAAGCAGGGACGTCTAAACAAAGTGAAGGCGTGGCTATGACGGCTGTACCTGTGGATGATGTCATGAGAAAGTCAGATGTTGAAAAGCTTCTCAAGTCCATTGCCTCCCTAAAAGATTTCGGTATCACTTATTACTCTCAAAAACCGGTTGAATCTCTTATTATTGACTCAGGTGCTTCTCACCACATGATTAGCAATCCTAGGTTAATAGAGAATGTAGAACCGGCAATAGGTAATGTTGTGATAGCCAATGGTACAAGAGTACCAATACAAGGTGTAGGAGACTTGAAGCTATTTGAGAAAACATCTAAAGCATTCTACATACCTAAGTTTACTTCTAATTTGCTCTCGGTGAAGAAAGCAACCACTGATCTTGATTGTTTGGCTATATTTGGATCTGACAATGTTCATTTTCAGGATATTAAGAGTGGAAAGATCCTTGGAGAAGGTGGAACCAAGGATGGGCTCTATGTGTTAGGAGATGCTGAACCAAGTTCTTTAGATTCACCATCTTTTACTTCTAATGTTGTAGTTGCTTTAAATTCTGTTTGGCATGCTAGATTAGGTCATCCTCATGCTCGTGCTATTGAACTCATGTTGCCTAATATTAAGTTTGATCATTCTGTTTGTGAAGCTTGTATCTTGGGTAAACATTGTAAGAGTGTGTTTCCAAATTCATCTACAATCTATGACAATTGCTTCGATTTAGTTCACTCAGATGTTTGGACTTCTCCATGCGTTTCTAGGGATAATCTCAAGTATTTTGTGACATTCATAGATGAAAAATCAAAGTACACTTGGATTACATTACTTCCCTCTAAGGATCGTGTGTTTGATGCATTCTTAAACTTCCAAAACTATGTGACTAATCAATTCAATGCTAAAATTAAGGTACTAAGATCAGACAATGGTGGAGAATATACAAGCACCAAGTTCAAAGAGCACTTAGCAAAACACGGCATAATTCACCAAACAAGCTGCCCTTATACTCCACAACAAAATGGAGTGGCTGAGAGGAAGAACAGACATCTTATGGAAGTTGCACGATCAATGATGTTCCATGCAAATGTTCCAAGGAGATTTTGGGGAGATGCGGTTATGACAGCTTGTTACTTGATCAACCGAACCCCAACAAAAGTTCTCAAGGACCTTTCTCCATTTGAGGTACTAAACGGCATTAAGCCATCACTTGAACATCTAAAAGTTTTTGGATGTGTGTGTTTTGTGTTGGTTCCAGGTGAGTTGAGGAACAAGTTGGATCCAAAGAGCAATAGGTGTATGTTTATTGGGTATTCTACATCGCAAAAAGGATACAAGTGCATTGATCCCAACAATGGGAAAACATATGTTTCTCGAGATGTAAGGTTCATTGAAGAGAAGGGCTATTATGATAAGATAGAGTGGGAAGACTTGAAAGACTTGGCTCACTCAACCTCGGATAGATCGGCAAGTTTAAAGCAACTCTTAGAGAACCTTGGACTTGGTCAGGAGAAAGAGGCATCACGTACTCACCCAACTCCTCCGGATTCCTCCAAAGTAACACCAACACCTGAGTCGCATGGGGAACCACAAGGCAACATTGAACCACAAGGTGAGGAGGAAGGTGAGCCGGCCATGCCTAATGAGGTCTCGGATGATCAACCCACCGAGAAAACTCTAAACCGGGCTGATAATGAGGGGGAGATTGCTGCCGCTCCACCCCTAAGAAGAAGTACTAGGCTACGCAAGGATCCTTCCAATTGGATCAACACAAGAGTCTACTACAACAATCAAGCTGTTGCTCATCCTATTCAAGCTGTGTGTTCGATCGCCCTTTTGCCATCAGATCATCAAGCTTTCCTTGGAAAGATTGAGGTGCACTCCATTCCGAACACCTATGAAGAAGCTAAGGACATCAAAGAATGGTGTGAGGCTATTGGTGCAGAAGTTAGTGCAATGGAAAAGAACCATACATGGGAAGAAGCTGAACTACCTAATGGAAAAAAAGCGGTCAGTTCCAAGTGGGTCTTCACCATTAAGTACCACAGCAATGGAGATATAGAGCGATACAAAGCCAGGCTGGTTGCTAGAGGGTTTACACAAACTTATGGAGAGGACTATACAGACACATTTGCTCCGGTTGCTAAGCTCCATACGGTAAGAGTCATTTTATCCTTAGCTACTAACCTATCTTGGGAGCTATGGCAGATGGATGTGAAAAACGCTTTCCTCCAAGGGGAATTAGATGAAGACGTCTATATGTATCCTCCTCCTGGTTTGGAAGCCTCCATTGCACCGGGAAAGGTACTCAAGTTGCGCAAGGCGATTTATGGACTCAAGCAGTCACCTAGAGCTTGGTACCATAAGCTTAGCTCAACTCTCAAAACCAGAGGATTTAGGAAATCCGAGGCTGATCACACACTCTTCACATTGCAAAGTTCCAGAGGTATTATCGTTGTGCTCATTTATGTTGATGATTTGATCATTTCTGGTAGTGACAAATCAGGTATTGCTGAAACTAAAGCTTTCCTTAAGAGTGTGTTTGATATCAAAGACCTTGGAGAACTTAAGTACTTCCTTGGAATAGAAGTGTGCCGCTCCTCGCATGGTCTCTTTCTATCCCAAAGGAAGTACGTGCTTGATCTTTTGAATGAGACAGGAAAGCTTGGAGCAAAGCCGGCCAAGACTCCCCTCGAAGATGGCTACAAGGTCGCTCGAAAGGGGGAGAAAGATGATACACCTTATGAAGATCCAGCTCAATACCGTCGTCTGGTTGGTAAGCTTATATACTTAACCATCACACGCCCTGACTTGTGTTTTGCTGTGAACCAGGTCAGTCAGCATATGCAGACCCCTACGGTATACCATTGGAGTATGGTAGAACGGATTCTTCGATATATCAAAGGAAGCCCAGGTCGTGGCATTTGGATGGGAAAGAATGAGAACACCGAGATCGTGGGTTACTGTGACGCAGACTGGGCTGGGAATAGGAATGACCGGAAATCCACAACAGGCTATTGCACATTCATTGGAGGAAACTTAGTCACGTGGAAAACAAAGAAGCAGAAGGTTGTATCTTGTTCGAGTGCGGAAGCGGAGTATAGGGCCATGAGGAAGCTAACTAATGAGTTAACATGGCTGAAGGCTCTTCTAAAAGACCTCGGCATAGAGTCTCCAAGACCAATTACTATGCATTGTGACAACCAAGCTGCCATTCACATTGCATCCAACTCAGTATTTCATGAGAGGACTAAGCATATTGAGATGGATTGTCACAAAGTACGTGAGAAGATCGAGGAAGGAGTAACCCTTCCATGCTATACAAAGAGTGAAGACCAGTTGGCGGACATCTTCACCAAAGCTGCAAGTCTCAAGGTGTGCGAACACATCAACAGCAAGTTGGGACTTGTAGACTTAACTCGCCCTTGATCTCATGTCCTCTAATCCGTGAGCTTCACACTCTTTTTCCCTTAACACTCTTTTCTCCCATGTGGTTTTTGGGTGGTAAGGTTTTTAATGAGGTGATGTCTTGCGGATTCCAAGCTTAGCTTTACTCCATATAGCTAAGCTTGAGGGGGAGTATTGATCAAGCTATTATCAAGCTTGAAGTTACTTTGGGCCAGAAACTGAATAAGGAAGCCAAATGGATCAGATGTGTGTTAACACTTTGGAGGAAGTTGGGCTGAGGTTATAAAGGCCCATGAATGTCTTCTAGAAGGAAAGAAGACTCCAAATGGTTCAATATAACCGTTGGAGGCTGAGAGAAGGTTAGGGAAGACATGTGACTCTGTTTGAACAAAAGAGGAAAGAGGCTCCATCTCCTTTTGTCTCAGCAGATTTTGCACCGCCGTGGTTGGCTTAGCACACTTTCTCATGTCAAACTGACATTACATTTCGTTGAACTTAGCTAATAGAGATCACATGTGTAGAAGTATGATATGAACATGGCAAGCACTAAAGATCATGCATCACTTCATAACTCCTTAGAATAAGCTCATGAAGGGTACACCAAAGACATAAGCTCATATAGGTCTCACAAAAGACATGGCTTTTAGATTAGCAGAAGATTGACCGGGATGCAACCTATTACACCGCCGTGGTTGGCTTAGCATACTTTCTCATGTCAAACTGACATTACATTTCGTTGAACTTAGCTAATAGAGATCACATGTGTAGAAGTATGATATGAACATGGCAAGCACTAAGGATCAAGCTTCACTTTATAACTCGTTAGAATAAGCTCATGAAGGGTACAACAAAGACAAAAGCTCATGAAGGGCTTACAAAAGAAATGGCTTTTAGATTAACAGAAGATTGACCTTGTTGCAACCTACTACACCACCCATAGTAGGCTTACTACACTTTCTCATGTCAAACTGACATTTCATTGCGTTGAACTTATCTAACAGAGATCACATGTGTAGAAGTATGATATAACATGGATAACACTAAAGATCATGCATCACTTCATAACTCCTTAGAATAAGCTCATGAAGGGTACACCAAAGACATAAGCTCATATAGGTCTCACAAAAGACATGGCTTTTAGATTAGCAGAAGATTGACCGGGATGCAACCTATTACACCGCCGTGGTTGGCTTAGCATACTTTCTCATGTCAAACTGACATTACATTTCGTTGAACTTAGCTAATAGAGATCACATGTGTAGAAGTATGATATGAACATGGCAAGCACTAAGGATCAAGCTTCACTTCATAACTCGTTAGAATAAGCTCATGAAGGGTACAACAAAGACAAAAGCTCATGAAGGGCTTCCAAAAGACATGGCTTTTAGATTAACAGAAGATTGACCTTGTTGCAACCTACTACACCACCCATAGTAGGCTTACTACACTTTCTCATGTCAAACTGACATTTCATTGCGTTGAACTTAGCTAACAGAGATCACATGTGTATAAGTATGATATAACATGGATAACACTAAAGATCAAGCATCACTTCATAACTCCTTAGAATAAGCTCATGAAGGGTACACCAAAGACATAAGCTCATATAGGTCTCACAAAAGACATGGCTTTTAGATTAGCAGAAGATTGACCGGGATGCAACCTATTACACCGTCGTGGTTGGCTTAGCACGCTTTCTCATGTCAAACTGACATTACATTTCGTTGAACTTAGCTAATAGAGATCACATGTGTAGAAGTATGATATGAACATGGCAAGCACTAAGGATCAAGCTTCACTTCATAACTCGTTAGAATAAGCTCATGAAGGGTACAACAAAGACATAAGCTCATATAGGTCTCACAAAAGACATGGCTTTTAGATTAGCAGAAGATTGACCGGGATGCAACCTATTACACCGCCGTGGTTGGCTTAGCACACTTTCTCAGGTCAAACTAACATTTCATTGAGTTGAACTTAGCTAATAGAGATCACATGTGTAGAAGTATGATATGAACAAGGAAAAGCACTAAGAATCAAACTTCACTTCATAACTCGTTAGAATAAGCTCATGAAGGGTACAACAAAGACAAAAGCTCATGAAGGGCTTAAAAAAGACATGGCTTTTAGATTAACAGAAGATTGACCTTGTTGCAACCTACTACACCACCCATAGTAGGCTTAGTACACTTTCTCATGTCAAACTGACATTTCATTGCGTTGAACTTAGCTAACAGATATCACATGTGTAGAAGTATGATATAACATGGATAACACTAAAGATCAAGCATCACTTCATAACTCCTTAGAATAAGCTCATGAAGGGTACACCAAAGACATAAGCTCATATAGGTCTCACAAAAGAAATGGCTTTTAGATTAACATAAGATTGACCTTGTTGCAACCTACTACACCACCCATAGTAGCCTTAGCACACTTTCTCAGGTCAAACTAACATTTCATTGCGTTGAACTTAGCTCACAGAGATCACATCGAAGGAAGTATGATATGAACATGGATAGCACTAAAGATCAAGCTTCACTTCATAACTCGTTAGAATAAGCTCATGAAGGGTACACCAAAGACAAAAGCTAATATATGGCTCACAAAAGACATGGCTTTTAGATTAGCAGAAGATTGACCTGGATGCAACCTATTACACCGCCGTGGTTGGCTTAGCACACTTTCCCATGTCAAACTGACATTACATTTCGTTGAACTTAGCTAATAGAGATCACATGTGTAGAAGTATGATATGAACATGGCAAGCACTAAGGACAAAGCTTCACTTCATAACTCGTTAGAATAAGCTCATGAAGGGTACAACAAAGACGAAAGCTCATGAAGGGCTTACAAAAGAAATGGCTTTTAGATTAACAGAAGATTGACTTTGGTGTAACCTACTACACCACCCATAGTAGGCTTAGCACACTTTCTCATGTCAAACTAACATTTCAATGCGTTGATCTTAGCTAATAGAGATCACATGTGTAGAAGTATGATATGAACATGGCAAGCACTAAGGATAAAGCTTCACTTCATAACTCGTTAGAATAAGCTCATGAAGGGTACAACAAAGACTAAAGCTCATGAAGGGCATACAAAAGAAATGGCTTTTAGATTAACAGAAGATTGACTTTGGTGTAACCTACTACACCACCCATAGTAGGCTTAGCACACTTTCTCATGTCAAACTAACATTTCAATGCGTTGATCTTAGCTAATAGAGATCACATGTGTAGAAGTATGATATGAACAAGGCAAAGCACTAAGAATCAAACTTCACTTCATAACTCGTTAGAATAAGCTCATGAAGGGTACAACAAAGACAAAAGCTCATGAAGGGCTTCCAAAAGACATGGCTTTTAGATTAACAGAAGATTGACCTTGTTGCAACCTACTACACCACCCATAGTAGGCTTACTACACTTTCTCATGTCAAACTGACATTTCATTGCGTTGAACTTAGCTAACAGAGATCACATGTGTAGAAGTATGATATAACATGGATAACACTAAAGATCAAGCATCACTTCATAACTCCTTAGAATAAGCTCATGAAGGGTACACCAAAGACATAAGCTCATATAGGTCTCACAAAAGACATGGCTTTTAGATTAGCAGAAGATTGCCGGGATACAACCTATTACACCGCCGTGGTTGGCTTAGCATACTTTCTTCTGTCAAACTGACATTACATTTCGTTGAACTTAGCTAATAGAGATCACATGTGTAGAAGTATGATATGAACATGGCAAGCACTAAGGATCAAGCTTCACTTCATAACTCGTTAGAATAAGCTCATGAAGGGTACAACAAAGACAAAAGCTCATGAAGGGCTTACAAAAGAAATGGCTTTTAGATTAACAGAAGATTGACCTTGTTGCAACCTACTACACCACCCATAGTAGGCTTAGCACAATTTCTCATGTCAAACTGACATTTCATTGCGTTGAACTTAGCTAATAGAGATCACATCGAAGGAAGTATGATATGAACATGGACAGCACTAAAGATCAAGCTTCATTTCATAACTCGTTAGAATAAGCGCATGAAGGGTACACAAAAGACATAAGCTCATATAGGGCTCACAAAAGACATGGCTTTTAGATTAGCAGAAAATTGACCTGGATGCAACCTATTACACCGCCGTGGTTGGCTTAGCACACTTTCTCATGTCAAACTGACATTACATTTCGTTGAACTTAGCTAATAGAGATCACATGTGTAGAAGTATGATATGAACATGGCAAGCACTAAGGATCAAGCTTCACTTCATAACTCGTTAGAATAAGCTCATGAAGGGTACAACAAACACAAAAGCTCATGAAGGGCTTACAAAAGACATGGCTTTTAGATTAACATAAGATTGACCTTTTTGCAACCTACTACACCACCCATAGTAGCCTTAGCACACTTTCTCAGGTCAAACTAACATTTCATTGAGTGGAACTTAGCTAATAGAGATCACATGTGTAGAAGTATGATATAACATGGATAACACTAAAGATCAAGCATCACTTCATAACTCCTTAGAATAAGCTCATGAAGGGTACACCAAAGACATAAGCTCATATAGGTCACACAAAAGACATGGTTTTTAGATTAGCAGAAGATTGACCGGGATGCAACCTATTACACCGCCGTGGTTGGCTTAGCATACTTTCTCATGTCAAACTGACATTTCATTGCGTTGAACTTAGCTAATAGAGATCACATGTGTAGAAGTATGATATGAACATGGCAAGCACTAAGGATCAAGCTTCACTTCATAACTCGTTAGAATAAGCTCATGAAGGGTACAACAAAGACAAAAGCTCATGAAGGGCTTACAAAAGACATGACTTTTAAGATTAACATAAGATTGACCTTTTTGCAACCTACTACACCACCCATAGTAGCCTTAGCACACTTTCTCAGGTCAAACTAACATTTCATTGCGTTGAACTTAGCTAATAGAGATCACATGTGTAGAAGTATGATATGAACAAGGCAAAGCACTAAGAGTCAAACTTCACTTCATAACTCGTTAGAATAAGCTCATGAAGGGTACAACAAAGACAAAAGCTCATGAAGGGCTTACAAAAGACATGGCTTTTAGATTAACAGAAGATTGACCTTGTTGCAACCTACTACACCACCCATAGTAGGTTTACTACACTTTCTCATGTGAAACTGAAATTTTATTGCGTTGAACTTAGCTAACAGAGATCACATGTGTAGAAGTATGATATAACATGGATAACACTAAAGATCAAGCATCACTTCATAACTCCTTAGAATAAGCTCATGAAGGGTACACCAAAGACATAAGCTCATATAGGTCTCACAAAAGACATGGCTTTTAGATTAGCAGAAGATTGACCGGGATGCAACGTACTACACCGCCCTGGTTGGCTTAGCATACTTTCTCATGTCAAACTGACATTACATTTCGTTGAACTTAGCTAATAGAGATCACATGTGTAGAAGTATAATATGAACATGGCAAGCACTAAGGATCAAGCTTCACTTCATAACTCGTTAGAATAAGCTCATGAAGGGTACAACAAAGACAAAAGCTCATGAAGGGCTTACAAAACAAATGGCTTTTAGATTAACAGAAGATTGACCTTGTTGCAACCTACTACACCACCCATAGTAGGCTTAGTACACTTTCTCATGTCAAACTGACATTTCATTGCGTTGAACTTAGGTAATAGAGATCACATCGAAGGAAGTATGATATGAACATGAACAGCACTAAAGATCAAGCTTCATTTCATAACTCGTTAGAATAAGCGCATGAAGGGTACACAAAAGACATAAGCTCATATAGGGCTCACAAAAGACATGGCTTTTAGATTAGCAGAAGATTGACATGGATGCAACCTACTACACCACCCGTGGTTGGCTTAGCACAATTTCTCATGTCAAACTGACATTTCATTGCGTTGAACTTAGCTAATAGAGATCACATCGAAGGAAGTATGATATGAACATGGACAGCACTAAAGATCAAGCTTCACTTCATAACTCGTTAGAATAAGCGCATGAAGGGTACACCAAAGACAAAAGCTCATGAAGGGCTTACAAAAGACATGGCTTTTAGATTAGCAGAAGATTGACATGGATGCAACCTATTACACCGCCGTGGTTGGCTTAGCACACTTTCTCATGTCAAACTGACATTTTATTGCGTTGAACTTAGCTAATAGAGATCACATCGAAGGAAGTATGATATGAACATGGACAACACTAAAGATCAAGCTTCACTTCATAACTCGTTAGAATAAGCGCATGAAGGGTACACCAAAGACAAAAGCTCATGAAGGGCTTACAAAAGAAATGGCTTTTAGATTAACAGAAGATTGACCTTGTTGCAACCTACTACACCACCCATAGTAGGCTTAGTACACTTTCTCATGTCAAACTGACATTTCATTGCGTTGAACTTAGGTAATAGAGATCACATCGAAGGAAGTATGATATGAACATGAACAGCACTAAAGATCAAGCTTCATTTCATAACTCGTTAGAATAAGCGCATGAAGGGTACACAAAAGACATAAGCTCATATAGGGCTCACAAAAGACATGGCTTTTAGATTAGCAGAAGATTGACATGGATGCAACCTATTACACCGCCGTGGTTGGCTTAGCACAATTTCTCATGTCAAACTGACATTTTATAGCGTTGAACTTAGCTAATAGAGATCACATCGAAGGAAGTATGATATGAACATGGACAGCACTAAAGATCAAGCTTCACTTCATAACTCGTTAGAATAAGCGCATGAAGGGTACACCAAAGACAAAAGCTCATGAAGGGCTTACAAAAGAAATGGCTTTTAGATTAACAGAAGATTGACCTTGTTGCAACCTACTACACTACCCATAGTAGGCTTAGTACACTTTCTCCTGTCAAACTGACATTTCATTGCGTTGAACTTAGGTAATAGAGATCACATCGAAGGAAGTATGATATGAACATGAACAGCACTAAAGATCAAGCTTCATTTCATAACTCGTTAGAATAAGCGCATGAAGGGTACACAAAAGACATAAGCTCATATAGGGCTCACAAAAGACATGGCTTTTAGATTAGCAGAAGATTGACATGGATGCAACCTATTACACCGCCGTGGTTGGCTTAGCACAATTTCTCATGTCAAACTGACATTTTATTGCGTTGAACTTAGCTAATAGAGATCACATCGAAGGAAGTATGATATGAACATGGACAGCACTAAAGATCAAGCTTCACTTCATAACTCGTTAGAATAAGCGCATGAAGGGTACACCAAAGACAAAAGCTCATATATGGCTCACAAAAGACATGGCTTTTAGATTAGCAGAAGATTGACCTAGATGCAACCTATTACACCGCCGTGGTTAGCTTAGCACACTTTCTCATGTCAAACTGACATTACATTTCGTTGAACTTAGCTAATAGAGATCACATGTGTAGAAGTATGATATGAACATGGCAAGCACTAAGGATCAAGCTTCACTTCATAACTCGTTAGAATAAGCTCATGAAGGGTACAACAAAGACAAAAGCTCATGAAGGGCTTACAAAAGACATGGCTTTTAGATTAACAGAAGATTGACCTTGTTGCAACCTACTACACCACCCATAGTAGGTTTACTACACTTTCTCATGTGAAACTGAAATTTTATTGCGTTGAACTTAGCTAACAGAGATCACATGTGTAGAAGTATGATATAACATGGATAACACTAAAGATCAAGCATCACTTCATAACTCCTTAGAATAAGCTCATGAAGGGTACACCAAAGACATAAGCTCATATAGGTCTCACAAAAGACATGGCTTTTAGATTAGCAGAAGATTGACCGGGATGCAACGTACTACACCGCCCTGGTTGGCTTAGCATACTTTCTCATGTCAAACTGACATTACATTTCGTTGAACTTAGCTAATAGAGATCACATCGAAGGAAGTATGATATGAACATGGACAACACTAAAGATCAAGCTTCACTTCATAACTCGTTAGAATAAGCGCATGAAGGGTACACCAAAGACAAAAGCTCATGAAGGGCTTACAAAAGAAATGGCTTTTAGATTAACAGAAGATTGACCTTGTTGCAACCTACTACACCACCCATAGTAGGCTTAGTACACTTTCTCATGTCAAACTGACATTTCATTGCGTTGAACTTAGGTAATAGAGATCACATCGAAGGAAGTATGATATGAACATGAACAGCACTAAAGATCAAGCTTCATTTCATAACTCGTTAGAATAAGCGCATGAAGGGTACACAAAAGACATAAGCTCATATAGGGCTCACAAAAGACATGGCTTTTAGATTAGCAGAAGATTGACATGGATGCAACCTACTACACCACCCGTGGTTGGCTTAGCACAATTTCTCATGTCAAACTGACATTTCATTGCGTTGAACTTAGCTAATAGAGATCACATCGAAGGAAGTATGATATGAACATGGACAGCACTAAAGATCAAGCTTCATTTCATAACTCGTTAGAATAAGCGCATGAAGGGTACACAAAAGACATAAGCTCATATATGGCTCACTAAAGACATGGCTTTTAGATTAGCAGAAGATTGACATGGATGCAACCTATTACACCGCCGTGGTTGGCTTAGCACACTTTCTCATGTCAAACTGACATTTTATTGCGTTGAACTTAGCTAATAGAGATCACATCGAAGGAAGTATGATATGAACATGGACAACACTAAAGATCAAGCTTGACTTCATAACTCGTTAGAATAAGCGCATGAAGGGTACACCAAAGACAAAAGCTCATGAAGGGCTTACAAAAGAAATGGCTTTTAGATTAACAGAAGATTGACCTTGTTGCAACCTACTACACCACCCATAGTAGGCTTAGTACACTTTCTCATGTCAAACTGACATTTCATTGCGTTGAACTTAGGTAATAGAGATCACATCGAAGGAAGTATGATATGAACATGAACAGCACTAAAGATCAAGCTTCATTTCATAACTCGTTAGAATAAGCGCATGAAGGGTACACAAAAGACATAAGCTCATATAGGGCTCACAAAAGACATGGCTTTTAGATTAGCAGAAGATTGACATGGATGCAACCTATTACACCGCCGTGGTTGGCTTAGCACAATTTCTCATGTCAAACTGACATTTTATTGCGTTGAACTTAGCTAATAGAGATCACATCGAAGGAAGTATGATATGAACATGGACAGCACTAAAGATCAAGCTTCACTTCATAACTCGTTAGAATAAGCGCATGAAGGGTACACCAAAGACAAAAGCTCATGAAGGGCTTACAAAAGAAATGGCTTTTAGATTAACAGAAGATTGACCTTGTTGCAACCTACTACACTACCCATAGTAGGCTTAGTACACTTTCTCCTGTCAAACTGACATTTCATTGCGTTGAACTTAGGTAATAGAGATCACATCGAAGGAAGTATGATATGAACATGAACAGCACTAAAGATCAAGCTTCATTTCATAACTCGTTAGAATAAGCGCATGAAGGGTACACAAAAGACATAAGCTCATATAGGGCTCACAAAAGACATGGCTTTTAGATTAGCAGAAGATTGACATGGATGCAACCTATTACACCGCCGTGGTTGGCTTAGCACAATTTCTCATGTCAAACTGACATTTTATTGCGTTGAACTTAGCTAATAGAGATCACATCGAAGGAAGTATGATATGAACATGGACAGCACTAAAGATCAAGCTTCACTTCATAACTCGTTAGAATAAGCGCATGAAGGGTACACCAAAGACAAAAGCTCATATATGGCTCACAAAAGACATGGCTTTTAGATTAGCAGAAGATTGACCTAGATGCAACCTATTACACCGCCGTGGTTAGCTTAGCACACTTTCTCATGTCAAACTGACATTACATTTCGTTGAACTTAGCTAATAGAGATCACATCGAAGGAAGTATGATATGAACATGGACAACACTAAAGATCAAGCTTCACTTCATAACTCGTTAGAATAAGCGCATGAAGGGTACACCAAAGACAAAAGCTCATGAAGGGCTTACAAAAGAAATGGCTTTTAGATTAACAGAAGATTGACCTTGTTGCAACCTACTACACCACCCATAGTAGGCTTAGTACACTTTCTCATGTCAAACTGACATTTCATTGCGTTGAACTTAGGTAATAGAGATCACATCGAAGGAAGTATGATATGAACATGAACAGCACTAAAGATCAAGCTTCATTTCATAACTCGTTAGAATAAGCGCATGAAGGGTACACAAAAGACATAAGCTCATATAGGGCTCACAAAAGACATGGCTTTTAGATTAGCAGAAGATTGACATGGATGCAACCTACTACACCACCCGTGGTTGGCTTAGCACAATTTCTCATGTCAAACTGACATTTCATTGCGTTGAACTTAGCTAATAGAAATCACATCGAAGGAAGTATGATATGAACATGGACAGCACTAAAGATCAAGCTTCATTTCATAACTCGTTAGAATAAGCGCATGAAGGGTACACAAAAGACATAAGCTCATATATGGCTCACTAAAGACATGGCTTTTAGATTAGCAGAAGATTGACATGGATGCAACCTATTACACCGCCGTGGTTGGCTTAGCACAATTTCTCATGTCAAACTGAAATTACATTTCGTTGAACTTAGCTAATAGAGATCACATGTGTATAAGTATGATATGAACATGGACAGCACTAAAGATCAAGCTTCATTTCATAACTCGTTAGAATAAGCGCATGAAGGGTACACAAAAGACATAAGCTCATATATGGCTCACAAAAGACATGGCTTTTAGATTAGCAGAAGATTGACATGGATGCAACCTATTACACCGCCGTGGTTGGCTTAGCACAATTTCTCATGTCAAACTAACAATACATTTCGTTGAACTTAGCTAATAGAGATCACATGTGTAGAAGTATGATATGAACATGGCAAGCACTAAGGATCAAGCTTCACTTCATAACTCGTTAGAATAAGCTCATGAAGGGTACAACAAAGACAAAAGCTCATGAAGGGCTTACAAAAGACATGGCTTTTAGATTAACATAAGATTGACCTTTTTGCAACCTACTACACCACCCATAGTAGCCTTAGCACACTTTCTCAGGTCAAATTAACATTTCATTGCGTTGAACTTAGCTAATAGAGATCACATCGAAGGAAGTATGATATGAACATGGACAGCACTAAAGATCAAGCTTCATTTCATAACTCGTTAGAATAAGCGCATGAAGGGTACACAAAAGACATAATGATATGATCCTCCCTAGGATTGAACTCTGGAAATCGGGGCTAAAGTGCTCGGAATCGAATGAAACTTGAGCAGCGGTTCGATTGGGGTGTGAGAAACACGGGGCTGAGTTTTGAGCGGATTTGGTCGAGTGGTTTTTGAGATACGATGACGTGATTAGGTAGTAGGGATTCAAATTCACAACGTGTTATGAAATCCCGGATTCGAAGAACGCATTCAAGGAATCGAAACTGAAAGAAGAACTTTCTGTAGAAAAAAAATGTTTGCGATTATTCAACTCTAGGGTTTACAGCAACGTTACTTGGATTTAAATACAACCCTAGAAACAAAACAACACGAAGTCTAAATAAAAACAACATGTAGTCTGAAGCATAAATAAAACAACGAAGCGTCCCACTAATTGGTGCACTTCTAAATAAACTAAGTACAAAATCAGAATGATTTGTACATTATTACCCTATGGTAAAGACTCCTAAGCAACTCAACGTAGTGATTCATCTGCCTCATTAAAAAACCATGTTGAGAAAATCCAATGGGACAAAACTCAACTATGGGAAAAAGAGTACAGACTCCTCACCTTAAGTTACTTAGTTATCATTACCGGGTGAAGTCTCCAAAGTGTAGATATTGAAGACTTGCATAGTTGGTGGCGAGAACGAACCTTCGACAATGAGCAAGTGAGCTTCCTTAGCCAACTCCTTAGCTCTCGAACGTGTGATTGGTCCTACCAGCTCTGGTTCCTTAGCTTTTGTACTGCTCACGATCACATCATCCTCTCCCTCTTCAAAAGGATTTGTCCTCAAATCTGAATCTGCAACATATGGAAGCAAGTCAGAAACATTGAACAATGGAGAGATATTGTACTTACCTTGGAGATCAATCTGATAGGCATTGTTGTTGATCCTCTTGATGACTTCAAATGGTCCATCAATTCGTGGCTGAAGCTTGCTCTTTCGCTCTTCTGGAAATCGATCTTTCCTTAAGTGAATCCACACCAAGTCTCCTTCTTCAAAGATCATCTCCTTTCTGCCCTTGTTGGCATGCTTTTTATACTGCTTAGTCTTCTTCTCTATGTTCTCCCTAGCTTTGGCGTGTATCTTCCTCACCTGTTCAGCCTTTTCTTTTCCATCTAAACTACATTTCACACTCAAAGGCAAAGGGATCAAGTCTAGGGGTGATTGCGGATTAAAACCATAAACGATTTCAAAAGGGGAAAAGAGAGTGGCAGAATGCTTAGCGTGATTGTAAGCAAATTCGACGTGTGGTAAGCATTCTTCCCATGACTTGATGTTGCTCTTCACCAACACTCTAAGAAGTGTAGATAACGTCCTGTTCACCACCTCAGTTTGCCCATCCGTTTGAGGGTGACAGCTCGTTGAAAAAGTAAGCTTGGTTCCTAGCTTAGCCCATAAAGTCCTCCAAAAATGTCCTAAGAA
This sequence comes from Lepidium didymum, assembly GCA_963920545.1. Classification (NCBI taxonomy): domain Eukaryota; kingdom Viridiplantae; phylum Streptophyta; class Magnoliopsida; order Brassicales; family Brassicaceae; genus Lepidium; species Lepidium didymum. The sequence continues at coordinate 11,501,449 of OY986981.1, read as the reverse complement.
CTTTGTATCTCGGTCTGAAACTATCACTTGAGGCATTCCATGCAAGCGAACTATCTCCCTGAAAAACAAGTTAGCTACACTAACAGCATCATCGGTCTTGTGACTAGCTATGAAGTGTGCCATCTTGCTGAACCTGTCAACAACTACAAAAATAGAATCTCTTCCATTTCTGGTTCGAGGTAAGCCAAGCACGAAATCCATGGAAATATGAGTCCAAGGATGAGAGGGAATAGGAAGAGGAGTGTACAAACCGTGTGGCTGAACCTTACTCTTAGCCATTTTACACGTTGCACATCTAGAGCAAACCTTCTCAACATCTGTTTTCATGTTTGGCCAGTAGAAGTGATCCTGCAGTCCAAGTAGAGTCTTTGTAACTCCAAAATGACCAGCTAATCCACCTCCATGAGCTTCCCTCACCAATAGTTCTCTGATGGATCCGCTCGGTATGCACAGTCGATTATGGTAGAATAAATAACCATCCTGTCTAAAGAATTTATCCACAGCAAACTTATGGCACTTGCCATATTTCTCAGCAAAGTCAATGTCAGTCTCATACAGGTCTACAATGTGCTCAAAACCATTTAACTTTGAAGTTAAAGTAGAGATTAGAGAATACCTTCTGGATAATGCATCTGCGACTACATTATCCTTACCTTTCTTGTACTTAACAACGTAGGGGAAGGTCTCAATAAACTCCATCCATCTGGCGTGTCTCTTGTTGAGCTTTTGCTGTCCTTTCAAGTACTTGAGGGACTCATGATCGGTGTGAATGACGAACTCCTTAGGCCACAAATAATGCTGCCACGTTTGAAGTGCTCTAACCAGTGCATACAGCTCCTTGTCATAGGTTGGGTAGTTGCTGGTGGATCCTCCTAGCTTCTCACTGAAGTATGCAACTGGTTTCCTATCCTGCATCAAAACAGCTCCAATGCCAACTCCTGAGGCATCACATTCAATTTCAAATGTTTTCTTAAAATCAGGAAGAACTAAAAGTGGGGCATTGATAAGCTTCTCTTTCAAGGCTGAAAATGCGTGCTCTTGTGCTTCTTCCCATCTGAATCCAACTTCCTTCTTGATTACTTCTGTTAAGGGTGCTGCTATGGTGCTGAAGTTCTGAATAAATCGCCTATAAAATCCAGCAAGTCCATGAAAGCTTCTAACTTCTCCAACATTCTTAGGCGTAGGCCAATCCTTGATTGCCTTGATCTTTTCGTCATCTACTCTAACTCCCTCTGCACTAACAATAAAACCTAGAAAAATAACCTCAGTAGTACAGAATGAACACTTAGAGTAATTAGCAAAAAGAGATTGAGAGCGAAGAACATCTAGAACCCTGCGGATGTGTTCTAAATGCTCTTCCAAACCTTTGCTGTAGATGAGTATATCATCAAAGTAGACTACTACAAACAGCCCAATGAACGGTCTGAGAGTGTGATTCATGAGACGCATGAATGTACTGGGAGCATTGGTGAGACCAAACGGCATAACCAGCCACTCATATAACCCTTGCTTGGTCTTGAATGCAGTTTTCCATTCATCCCCTTCCTTCATTCTGATCTGATGATAACCACTCTTCAAATCGATTTTGGAGAAGATGGTGGATCCACATAACTCATCTAACATGTCATCAAGTCTTGGGATCGGATGTCTGTACTTCACTGTGATGTTGTTGATAGCTCTGCAGTCTACACACATCCTCCATGTCCCATCTTTCTTAGGCACTAACAATATTGGTACAGCACATGGGCTTAAACTCTCACGGATATAGCCCTTACTCATCAGCTCCTCTACTTGCTTCTGTAGCTCCTTTGTCTCCACGGGGTTGGTTCTGTAGGCGGGTTTGTTTGGCAAAACTGATCCCGGAACTATGTCAATCTGATGCTCAATCCCGCGAATTGGAGGCAAGCCTGATGGTATCTCTTTTGGAAAAACGTCCTTATACTCCTCAATAATCTGAATCATCTCATGAGGAAGCTCTTCCGCTGATTTCGTACTCGCCAATGACTCCTTATAAACGAACATAAAGGTAGTCATCTCTGGATCAGAAAGCTTGTTGAACTCGCTGTGACTGATGTACAAGCTGTTAGACACTCTCTCCTTATCCTTGCGGTTCATATATAGCTGATCCTTATAGATTTCACCTGGTGTGAGTGGTAGAAGAGTGATCTTGCGTCCCTTAAACTCAAACATCTGCTTGTTGGTGTAGCCATCATGAAGAACTCGCCTGTCATATTGCCAAGGTCTTCCCAACAAAATGTGACTACTCTTCATAGGAACCACATCACAAAGCAACTCATCTTCATACTTCCCAATCGCCAACTTGATGAGTACTTGCTGAGAAACGGTTATGGCTCCCTTGTTGTCTAACCACTGCAGCTGATACGGTCTTGGATGTGAAGTAGTCTTAAGATTAAGCTTCTTCACCATCTCCTCACTGGCGGCATTGGTGCAGCTGCCTCCATCAACAAGCAAGGTGCAAACCTTATCCTGAACTACACATCTGGTGTGGAAGAGATTCTCACGCTGTCCCCTATCATCTGGATGAATCTGAACACTCAAAGTTCTGCGTGCTACTAACATCTCTCCAACTGCTGCTGGCTCTTCTTCCTCCTCCAGCTCAAACTCGTTTTCACTTTCTAAACTGTCTTGAGGCACAATTTCTCCTCCTTCTTTCAGCAGAAACATTTTCTTGTTAGGACAATCTCTGGAGTAATGTCCCATTCCTTGACATTTAAAACACCTGATGCTGCTAGTAGAAGTCCCACTTCTCGGTTTGAGCTCGGTTCTGACCTCTTCTTTAACAGTTGCTGTCGCTGGTTTAAGACCTTTGACAGGGGCTGGTTTATCTAATTCTCTTGGTTTTGGGATGCTGGAAGTGAAGGTGGGCCTGCCTATTCTCCTCTTGAACTGTGACTCTATCAACTCGGCCTTGTGAACCATTTCTTGCATATCTTCATAATTCTGAAGCTCTACCTTATCTTGCAACTCTCTGTTCAATCCCCCAAGAAAACGAGACATCACCATATCTTCACTCTCGTTTAGATCAGCTCTGATCATAAGTGTTTCCAACTCCTGATAGTAATCTCGAACTGATCTGGTACCTTGTACAAGGCGTCTCAACTTGCTAAGCATCTCTCTCTGATAGTGCGCAGGCACAAACTTCCTCCTCATCTGCGTGACAAGTTCTGTCCAAGTGGTGATTGGAGGCTGTCTTCGTCTATCTCTGATGAGCCCCAACTGCTCCCACCATAACAATGCATAGCCATTAAATTCTGAGACTGCTATCTTCACCTTGTTAAGCTCATAAGTTCCCTGTACCAGAAAATTAGACTCCATCTTCCTTTCCCAATCCAAATATGCTTCTGCATCATTAGCACCATGAAAAGGAGGGAATTGGATCTTAATATTGTTCAGCTGCTGCCTCAAAGGGTCATACTCACGCCCATTGGCTCTGTTTCTGTTTCTTCTCACTGTTTCTCTGCTGTGATCTGTTCCTTCTCCTGAATACTCAAACTCTGTTTCTGCATAAACTCGATGCCCAGCAACATAATCAGACTGTCTTTTTGGCTGTGTACTTCTTCTTTGATTGACAACTGTTTCTCTGTCCCTGATTGGTGATTTAGTGCTCCTAACTCTCTGCCGTCTAGAAGAAGAAGCCACATGTGCCTTCCCTTTAGCGATCCTGATTGCTTCGTTAGGACTAGGAGGCTCTGCAGCACTAAGCTCATTCTGTAGCTCTTTGAATCTGTTCTCAAACTTGCTGTCAAGCTGCTCTAGTTGCTGAATGAGCTGAGAAGCTATTGCTTGGTTGGCTTCTTTGATTTGCTGAGCCATAGCTTTGTTTAGAGCTTCCATAGCTTCAGCTGAAAGCTCCATGGTACCTGAAAAGAAGTCAAAACAGCACACAGTAACTAGTTCTTGTGTTGAGAAATAACAAAAATGCAATCAGAAGACTTAAATGCATACAAGAAAACAAGTGCTAAGCTAACAAAGAGAAACGATTTTGATGCTTCTAAAACTATAGGCTAAAATTTATTATATGATTTTTATGCAACAAATAATGTGAATGAAAACTATATGTTAAAATTCGAATTTGATGCCCTAACTGAATGAAATCAATTTTTGGATGCAGCAAACAAAGGGAACGAGTTCTGATGCAGATTAACAACAAATCGAAACCCTAAACTCAGAATGGAAAAGAAAAATAAGAGAAAGAGAGATTAGGGTTAGAGAATTGCTCAGCTTTGGCACAGAGTTGGCTCTGATACCACCTGATATGATCCTCCCTAGGATTGAACTCTGGAAATCGGGGCTAAAGTGCTCGGAATCAAATGAAACTTGAGCAGCGGTTCGATTGGGGTGTGAGAAACACGGGGCTGAGTTTTGAGCGGATTTGGTCGAGTGGTTTTTGAGATACGATGACGTGATTAGGTAGTAGGGATTCAAATTCACAACGTGTTATGAAATCCCGGATTCGAAGAACGCATTCAAGGAATCGAAACTGAAAGAAGAACTTTCTGTAGAAAAAAAATGTTTGCGATTATTCAACTCTAGGGTTTACAGCAACGTTACTTGGATTTAAATACAACCCTAGAAACAAAACAACACGAAGTCTAAATAAAAACAACATGTAGTCTGAAACATAAATAAAACAACGAAGCGTCCCACTAATTGGTGCACTTCTAAATAAACTAAGTACAAAATCAGAATGATTTGTACATTATTACCCTATGGTAAAGACTCCTAAGCAACTCAACGTAGTGATTCATCTGCCTCATTAAAAAACCATGTTGAGAAAACCCAATGGGACAAAACTCAACTATGGGAAAAAGAGTACAGACTCCTCACCTTAAGTTACTTAGTTATCATTACCGGGTGAAGTCTCCAAAGTGTAGATATTGAAGACTTGCATAGTTGGTGGCGAGAAAGATCCTTCGGCAATGAGCAAGTGAGCTTCCTTAGCCAACTCCTTAGCTCTCGAACGTGTGATTGGTCCTACCAGCTCTGGTTCCTTAGCTTTTGTACTGCTCACGATCACATCATCACATCGAAGGAAGTATGATATGAACATGGACAACACTAAAGATCAAGCTTCATTTCATAACTCGTTAGAATAAGCGCATGAAGGGTACACAAAAGACATAAGCTCATATATGGCTCACTAAAGACATGGCTTTTAGATTAGCAGAAGATTGACATGGATGCAACCTATTACACCGCCGTGGTTGGCTTAGCACAATTTCTCATGTCAAACTGAAATTACATTTCGTTGAACTTAGCTAATAGAGATCACATGTGTAGAAGTATGATATGAACATGGACAGCACTAAAGATCAAGCTTCATTTCATAACTCGTTAGAATAAGCGCATGAAGGGTACACAAAAGACATAAGCTCATATATGGCTCACAAAAGACATGGCTTTTAGATTAGCAGAAGATTAACATGGATGCAACCTATTACACCGCCGTGGTTGGCTTAGCACAATTTCTCATGTCAAACTGACATTACATTCGTTGAACTTAGCTAATAGAGATCACATGTGTAGAAGTATGATATGAACATGGCAAGCACTAAGGATCAAGCTTCACTTCATAACTCGTTAGAATAAGCTCATGAAGGGTACAACAAAGACAAAAGCTCATGAAGGGCTTACAAAAGACATGGCATTTAGATTAACATAAGATTGACCTTTTTGCAACCTACTACACCACCCATAGTAGCCTTAGCACACTTTCTCAGGTCAAACTAACATTTAATTGCGTTGAACTTAGCTCACAGAGATCACATCGAAGGAAGTATGATATGAAAAGGGATAGCACTAAAGATCAAGCTTCACTTCATAACTCGTTAGAATAAGCTCATGAAGGGTACACCAAAGACAAAAGCTCATATATGGCTCACAAAAGACATGGCTTTTAGATTAGCAGAAGATTGACCTGGATGCAACCTATTACACCGCCGTGGTTAGCTTAACACACTTTCTCATGTCAAACTGACATTACATTTCGTTGAACTTAGCTAATAGAGATCACATGTGTAGAAGTATGATATGAACATGGCAAGCACTAAGGATCAAGCTTCACTTCATAACTCGTTAGAATAAGCTCATGAAGGGTACAACAAAGACAAAAGCTCATGAAGGGCTTACAAAAGAAATGGCTTTTAGATTAACAGAAGATTGACCTTGTTGCAACCTACTACACCACTCATAGTAGGCTTAGTACACTTTCTCATGTCAAACTGACATTTCATTGCGTTGAACTTAGCTAATAGAGATCACATCGAAGGAAGTATGATATGAACATGGACAGCACTAAAGATCAAGCTTCATTTCATAACTCGTTAGAATAAGCGCATGAAGGGTACACAAAAGACATAAGCTCATATATGGCTCACAAAAGACATGGCTTTTAGATTATCAGAAGATTGACATGGATGCAACCTGTTACACCGCCGTGGTTGGCTTAGCACAATTTCTCATGTCAAACTGACATTTTATTGCGTTGAACTTAGCTAATAGAGATCACATCGAAGGAAGTATGATATGAACATGGACAACACTAAAGATCAAGCTTCATTTCATAACTCGTTAGAATAAGCGCATGAAGGGTACACAAAAGACATAAGCTCATATATGGCTTACAAAAGACATGGCTTTTAGATTAGCAGAAGATTGACATGGATGCAACCTATTACACCGCCGTGGTTGGCTTAGCACAATTTCTCATGTCAAACTAACATTACATTTCGTTGAACTTAGCTAATAGAGATCACATGTGTTGAAGTATGATATGAACATGGCAAGCACTAAGGATCAAGCTTCACTTCATAACTCGTTAGAATAAGCTCATGAAGGGTACAACAAAGACAAAAGCTCATGAAGGGCTTACAAAAGACATGGCTTTTAGATTAACATAAGATTGACCTTTTTGCAACCTACTACACCACCCATAGTAGGCTTAGTACACTTTCTCATGTCAAACTAACATTTCATTGCGTTGAACTTAGCTCACAGAGATCACATCGAAGGAAGTATGATATGAAAATGGATAGCACTAAAGATCAAGCTTCACTTCATAACTCGTTAGAATAAGCTCATGAAGGGTATACCAAAGACAAAAGCTCATATATGGCTCACAAAAGACATGGCTTTTAGAATAGCAGAAGATTGACCTGGATGCAACCTATTACACCGCCGTGGTTAGCTTAACACACTTTCTCATGTCAAACTGACATTACATTTCGTTGAACTTAGCTAATAGAGATCACATGTGTAGAAGTATGATATGAACATGGCAAGCACTAAGGATCAAGCTTCACTTCATAACTCGTTAGAATAAGCTCATGAAGGGTACAACAAAGACAAAAGCTCATGAAGGGCTTACAAAAGAAATGGCTTTTAGATTAACAGAAGATTGACCTTGTTGCAACCTACTACACCACTCATAGTAGGCTTAGTACACTTTCTCATGTCAAACTGACATTTCATTGCGTTGAACTTAGCTAATAGAGATCACATCGAAGGAAGTATGATATGAACATGGACAGCACTAAAGATCAAGCTTCATTTCATAACTCGTTAGAATAAGCGCATGAAGGGTACACAAAAGACATAAGCTCATATATGGCTCACAAAAGACATGGCTTTTAGATTATCAGAAGATTGACATGGATGCAACCTATTACACCGCCGTGGTTGGCTTAGCACAATTTCTCATGTCAAACTGACATTTTATTGCGTTGAACTTAGCTAATAGAGATCACATCGAAGGAAGTATGATATGAACATGGACAACACTAAAGATCAAGCTTCATTTCATAACTCGTTAGAATAAGCGCATGAAGGGTACACAAAAGACATAAGCTCATATATGGCTTACAAAAGACATGGCTTTTAGATTAGCAGAAGATTGACATGGATGCAACCTATTACACCGCCGTGGTTGGCTTAGCACAATTTCTCATGTCAAACTAACATTACATTTCGTTGAACTTAGCTAATAGAGATCACATGTGTAGAAGTATGATATGAACATGGCAAGCACTAAGGATCAAGCTTCACTTCATAACTCGTTAGAATAAGCTCATGAAGGGTACAACAAAGACAAAAGCTCATGAAGGGCTTACAAAAGACATGGCTTTTAGATTAACATAAGATTGACCTTTTTGCAACCTACTACACCACCCATAGTAGCCTTAGCACACTTTCTCAGGTCAAACTGACATTACATTTCGTTGAACTTAGCTAATAGAGATCACATGTGTAGAAGTATGATATGAACATGGCAAGCACTAAGGATCAAGCTTCACTTCATAACTCGTTAGAATAAGCTCATGAAGGGTACAACAAAGACAAAAGCTCATGAAGGGCTTACAAAAGAAATGGCTTTTAGATTAACAGAAAATTGACCTTGTTGCAACCTACTACACCACCCATAGTAGGCTTAGTACACTTTCTCATGTCAAACTAACATTTCATTGCGTTGAACTTAGCTAATAGAGATCACATCGAAGGAAGTATGATATGAACATGGACAGCACTAAAGATCAAGCTTCATTTCATAACTCGTTAGAATAAGCGCATGAAGGGTACACAAAAGACATAAGCTCATATATGGCTCACAAAAGACATGGCTTTTAGATTATCAGAAGATTGACATGGATGCAACCTATTACACCGCCGTGGTTGGCTTAGCACAATTTCTCATGTCAAACTGACATTTTATTGCGTGGAACTTAGCTAATAGAGATCACATCGAAGGAAGTATGATATGAACATGGACAACACTAAAGATCAAGCTTCATTTCATAACTCGTTAGAATAAGCGCATGAAGGGTACACAAAAGACATAAGCTTATATATGGCTCACAAAAGACATGGCTTTTAGATTATCAGAAGATTGACATGGATGCAACCTATTACACCGCCGTGGTTGGCTTAGCACAATTTCTCATGTCAAACTGACATTTTATTGCGTGGAACTTAGCTAATAGAGATCACATCGAAGGAAGTATGATATGAACATGGACAGCACTAAAGATCAAGCTTCATTTCATAACTCGTTAGAATAAGCGCATGAAGGGTACACAAAAGACATAAGCTCATATATGGCTTACAAAAGACATGGCTTTTAGATTAGCAGAAGATTGACCTTTTTGCAACCTACTACACCACCCATAGTAGCCTTAGCACACTTTCTCAGGTCAAACTAACATTTCAATGCGTTGATCTTAGCTAATAGAGTTCACATGTGTAGAAGTATGATATGAACAAGGCAAAGCACTAAGAATCAAACTTCACTTCATAACTCGTTAGAAAAAGCTCATGAAGGGTACAACAAAGACAAAAGCTCATGAAGGGCTTACAAAAGAAATGGCTTTTAGATTAACAGAAGATTGACCTTGTTGCAACCTACTACACCACTCATAGTAGGCTTAGTACACTTTCTCATGTCAAACTGACATTTCATTGCGTTGAACTTAGCTAATAGAGATCACATCGAAGGAAGTATGATATGAACATGGACAGCACTAAAGATCAAGCTTCATTTCATAACTCGTTAGAATAAGCTCATGAAGGGTACAACAAAGACAAAAGCTCATGAAGGGCTTACAAAAGACATGGCTTTTAGATTAACATAAGATTGACCTTTTTGCAACCTACTACACCACCCATAGTAGCCTTAGCACACTTTCTCAGGTCAAACTGACATTACATTTCGTTGAACTTAGCTAATAGAGATCACATGTGTAGAAGTATGATATGAACATGGCAAGCACTAAGGATCAAGCTTCACTTCATAACTCGTTAGAATAAGCTCATGAAGGGTACAACAAAGACAAAAGCTCATGAAGGGCTTACAAAAGAAATGGCTTTTAGATTAACAGAAAGTTGACCTTGTTGCAACCTACTACACCACCCATAGTAGGCTTAGTACACTTTCTCATGTCAAACTGACATTTCATTGCGTTGAACTTAGCTAATAGAGATCACATCGAAGGAAGTATGATATGAACATGGACAGCACTAAAGATCAAGCTTCATTTCATAACTCGTTAGAATAAGCGCATGAAGGGTACACAAAAGACATAAGCTCATATATGGCTCACAAAAGACATGGCTTTTAGATTATCAGAAGATTGACATGGATGCAACCTATTACACCGCCGTGGTTGGCTTAGCACAATTTCTCATGTCAAACTGACATTTTATTGCGTGGAACTTAGCTAATAGAGATCACATCGAAGGAAGTATGATATGAACATGGACAACACTAAAGATCAAGCTTCATTTCATAACTCGTTAGAATAAGCGCATGAAGGGTACACAAAAGACATAAGCTCATATATGGCTCACAAAAGACATGGCTTTTAGATTAGCAGAAGATTGACATGGATGCAACCTATTACACCGCCGTGGTTGGCTTAGCACAATTTCTCATGTCAAACTGACATTACATTTCGTTGAACTTAGCTAATAGAGATCACATCGAAGGAAGTATGATATGAACATGGACAGCACTAAAGATCAAGCTTCATTTCATAACTCGTTAGAATAAGCGCATGAAGGGTACACAAAAGACATAAGCTCATATATGGCTTACAAAAGACATGGCTTTTAGATTAGCAGAAGATAGTCCTTTTTGCAACCTACTACACCACCCATAGTAGCCTTAGCACACTTTCTCAGGTCAAACTAACATTTCAATGCGTTGATCTTAGCTAATAGAGTTCACATGTGTAGAAGTATGATATGAACAAGGCAAAGCACTAAGAATCAAACTTCACTTCATAACTCGTTAGAAAAAGCTCATGAAGGGTACAACAAAGACAAAAGCTCATGAAGGGCTTACAAAAGAAATGGCTTTTAGATTAACAGAAGATTGACCTTGTTGCAACCTACTACACCACTCATAGTAGGCTTAGTACACTTTCTCATGTCAAACTGACATTTCATTGCGTTGAACTTAGCTAATAGAGATCACATCGAAGGAAGTATGATATGAACATGGACAGCACTAAAGATCAAGCTTCATTTCATAACTCGTTAGAATAAGCTCATGAAGGGTACAACAAAGACAAAAGCTCATGAAGGGCTTACAAAAGACATGGCTTTTAGATTAACATAAGATTGACCTTTTTGCAACCTACTACACCACCCATAGTAGCCTTAGCACACTTTCTCAGGTCAAACTGACATTACATTTCGTTGAACTTAGCTAATAGAGATCACATGTGTAGAAGTATGATATGAACATGGCAAGCACTAAGGATCAAGCTTCACTTCATAACTCGTTAGAATAAGCTCATGAAGGGTACAACAAAGACAAAAGCTCATGAAGGGCTTACAAAAGAAATGGCTTTTAGATTAACAGAAAATTGACCTTGTTGCAACCTACTACACCACCCATAGTAGGCTTAGTACACTTTCTCATGTCAAACTGACATTTCATTGCGTTGAACTTAGCTAATAGAGATCACATCGAAGGAAGTATGATATGAACATGGACAGCACTAAAGATCAAGCTTCATTTCATAACTCGTTAGAATAAGCGCATGAAGGGTACACAAAAGACATAAGCTCATATATGGCTCACAAAAGACATGGCTTTTAGATTATCAGAAGATTGACATGGATGCAACCTATTACACCGCCGTGGTTGGCTTAGCACAATTTCTCATGTCAAACTGACATTTTATTGCGTGGAACTTAGCTAATAGAGATCACATCGAAGGAAGTATGATATGAACATGGACAACACTAAAGATCAAGCTTCATTTCATAACTCGTTAGAATAAGCGCATGAAGGGTACACAAAAGACATAAGCTCATATATGGCTCACAAAAGACATGGCTTTTAGATTAGCAGAAGATTGACATGGATGCAACCTATTACACCGCCGTGGTTGGCTTAGCACAATTTCTCATGTCAAACTGACATTACATTTCGTTGAACTTAGCTAATAGAGATCACATCGAAGGAAGTATGATATGAACATGGACAGCACTAAAGATCAAGCTTCATTTCATAACTCGTTAGAATAAGCGCATGAAGGGTACACAAAAGACATAAGCTCATATATGGCTTACAAAAGACATGGCTTTTAGATTAGCAGAAGATTGACCTTTTTGCAACCTACTACACCACCCATAGTAGCCTTAGCACACTTTCTCAGGTCAAACTAACATTTCAATGCGTTGATCTTAGCTAATAGAGTTCACATGTGTAGAAGTATGATATGAACAAGGCAAAGCACTAAGAATCAAACTTCACTTCATAACTCGTTAGAAAAAGCTCATGAAGGGTACAACAAAGACAAAAGCTCATGAAGGGCTTACAAAAGACATGGCTTTTAGATTAACAGAAGATTGACCTTGTTGCAACCTACAACACCACCCATAGTAGGCTTAGTACACTTTCTCATGTCAAACTGACATTTCATTGCGTTGAACTTAGCTAACATAGGTCAAATGTGTAGAAGTATGATATAACATGGATAACACTAAAGATCAAGCATCACTTCATAACTCCTTAGAATAAGCTCATGAAGGGTACACCAAAGACATAAGCTCATATAGGTCTCACAAAAGACATGGCTTTTAGATTAGCAGAAGATTGACCGGGATGTAACCTATTACACCGCCGTGGTTGGCTTAGCATACTTTCTCATGTCAAACTGACATTACATTTCGTTGAACTTAGCTAATAGAGATCACATGTGTAGAAGTATGATATGAACATGGCAAGCACTAAGGATCAAGCTTCACTTCATAACTCGTTAGAATAAGCTCATGAAGGGTACAACAAAGACAAAAGCTCATGAAGGGCTTACAAAAGAAATGGCTTTTAGATTAACAGAAGATTGACATGGATGCAACCTATTACACCGACGTGGTTGGCTTAGCATAATTTCTCATGTGAAACTGACATTTCATTGCGTTGAACTTAGCTAATAGAGATCACATCGAAGGAAGTATGATATGAACATGGACAGCACTAAAGATCTAGCTTCATTTCATAACTCGTTAGAATAAGCGCATGAAGGGTACACAAAAGACATAAGCTCATATATGGCTCACAAAAGACATGGCTTTTAGATTAACTGAAGATTGACATGGATGCAACCTATTACACCGCCGTGGTTGGCTTAGCAATATTTCTCATGTCAAACTGACATTACATTTCGTTGAACTTAGCTAACAGAGATCACATGTGTAGAAGTATGATATGAACATGGCAAGCACTAAGGATAAAGCTTCACTTCATAACTCGTTAGAATAAACTCATGAAGGGTACAACAAAGACAAAAGCTCATGAAGGGCTTACAAAAGACATGGCTTTTAGATTAACATAAGATTGACCTTTTTGCAACCTACTACACCACCCATAGTAGCCTTAGCACACTTTCTCAGGTCAAACTAACATTTCAATGCGTTGATCTTAGCTAATAGAGATCACATGTGTAGAAGTATGATATGAACAAGGATAGCACTAAAGATCAAGCTTCACTTCATAACTCGTTAGAATAAGCTCATGAAGGGTACACCAAAGACATAAGCTCATATGGGTCTCATAAAAGACATGGCTTTTAGATTAGCAGAAGATTGACCTGGATGCAACCTATTACACCGCCGTGGTTGGCTTAGCACACTTTTTCGTGTCAAACTGACATTACATTTCGTTGAACTTAGCTAATAGAGATCACATGTGTAGAAGTATGATATGAACATGGCAAGCACTAAGGATCAAGCTTCACTTCATAACTCGTTAGAATAAGCTCATGAAGGGTACAACAAAGACAAAAGCTCATGAAGGGCTTACAAAAGAAATGGCTTTTAGATTAACAGAAGATTGACATGGATGCAACCTATTACACCGACGTGGTTGGCTTAGCATAATTTCTCATGTGAAACTGACATTTCATTGCGTTGAACTTAGCTAATAGAGATCACATCGAAGGAAGTATGATATGAACATGGACAGCACTAAAGATCAAGCTTCATTTCATAACTCGTTAGAATAAGCGCATGAAGGGTACACAAAAGACATAAGCTCATATATGGCTCACAAAAGACATGGCTTTTAGATTAACTGAAGATTGACATGGATGCAACCTATTACACCGCCATGGTTGGCTTAGCAATATTTCTCATGTCAAACTGACATTACATTTCGTTGAACTTAGCTAACAGAGATCACATGTGTAGAAGTATGATATGAACATGGCAAGCACTAAGGATAAAGCTTCACTTCATAACTCGTTAGAATAAACTCATGAAGGGTACAACAAAGACAAAAGCTCATGAAGGGCTTACAAAAGACATGGCTTTTAGATTAACATAAGATTGACCTTTTTGCAACCTACTACACCACCCATAGTAGCCTTAGCACACTTTCTCAGGTCAAACTAACATTTCAATGCGTTGATCTTAGCTAATAGAGATCACATGTGTAGAAGTATGATATGAACAAGGCAAAGCACTAAGAATCAAACTTCACTTCATAACTCGTTAGAAAAAGCTCATGAAGGGTACAACAAAGACAAAAGCTCATGAAGGGCTTACAAAAGACATGGCTTTTAGATTAACAGAAGATTGACCTTGTTGCAACCTACAACACCACCCATAGTAGGCTTAGTACACTTTCTCATGTCAAACTGACATTTCATTGCGTTGAACTTAGCTAACATAGGTCAAATGTGTAGAAGTATGATATAACATGGATAACACTAAAGATCAAGCATCACTTCATAACTCCTTAGAATAAGCTCATGAAGGGTACACCAAAGACATAAGCTCATATAGGTCTCACAAAAGACATGGCTTTTAGATTAGCAGAAGATTGACCGGGATGTAACCTATTACACCGCCGTGGTTGGCTTAGCATACTTTCTCATGTCAAACTGACATTACATTTCGTTGAACTTAGCTAATAGAGATCACATGTGTAGAAGTATGATATGAACATGGCAAGCACTAAGGATCAAGCTTCACTTCATAACTCGTTAGAATAAGCTCATGAAGGGTACAACAAAGACAAAAGCTCATGAAGGGCTTACAAAAGAAATGGCTTTTAGATTAACAGAAGATTGACATGGATGCAACCTATTACACCGACGTGGTTGGCTTAGCATAATTTCTCATGTGAAACTGACATTTCATTGCGTTGAACTTAGCTAATGGAGATCACATCGAAGGAAGTATGATATGAACATGGACAGCACTAAAGATCAAGCTTCATTTCATAACTCGTTAGAATAAGTGCATGAAGGGTACACAAAAGACATAAGCTCATATATGGCTCCCAAAAGACATGGCTTTTAGATTAACTGAAGATTGACATGGATGCAACCTATTACACCGCCGTGGTTGGCTTAGCAATATTTCTCATGTCAAACTGACATTACATTTCGTTGAACTTAGCTAACAGAGATCACATGTGTAGAAGTATGATATGAACATGGCAAGCACTAAGGATAAAGCTTCACTTCATAACTCGTTAGAATAAACTCATGAAGGGTACAACAAAGACAAAAGCTCATGAAGGGCTTACAAAAGACATGGCTTTTAGATTAACATAAGATTGACCTTTTTGCAACCTACTACACCACCCATAGTAGCCTTAGCACACTTTCTCAGGTCAAACTAACATTTCAATGCGTTGATCTTAGCTAATAGAGATCACATGTGTAGAAGTATGATATGAACAAGGCAAAGCACTAAGAATCAAACTTCACTTCATAACTCGTTAGAAAAAGCTCATGAAGGGTACAACAAAGACAAAAGCTCATGAAGAGCTTACAAAAGACATGGCTTTTAGATTAACAGAAGATTGACCTATTGCAACCTACAACACCACCCATAGTAGGCTTAGTACACTTTCTCATGTCAAACTGACATTTCATTGCGTTGAACTTAGCTAACATAGGTCAAATGTGTAGAAGTATGATATAACATGGATAACACTAAAGATCAAGCATCACTTCATAACTTCTTAGAATAAGCTCATGAAGGGTACACCAAAGACATAAGCTCATATAGGTCTCACAAAAGACATGGCTTTTAGATTAGCAGAAGATTGACCGGGATGTAACCTATTACACCGCCGTGGTTGGCTTAGCATACTTTCTCATGTCAAACTGAAATTACATTTCGTTGAACATAGCTAATAGAGATCACATGTGTAGAAGTATGATATGAACATGGCAAGCACTAAGGATCAAGCTTCACTTCATAACTCGTTAGAATAAGCTCATGAAGGGTACAACAAAGACAAAAGCTCATGAAGGGCTTACAAAAGAAATGGCTTTTAGATTAACAGAAGATTGACCTAGTTGCAACCTACTACACCACCCATAGTAGGCTTAGTACACTTTCTCATGTCAAACTTACATTTCATTGCGTTGAACTTAGCTAATAGAGATCACATCGAAGGAAGTATGATATGAACATGGACAGCACTAAAGATCAACCTTCATTTCATAACTCGTTAGAATAAGCGCATGAAGGGTACACAAAAGACATAAGCTCATATATGGCTCACAAAAGACCTGGCTTTTAGATTAGCAGAAGATTGACATGGATGCAACCTATTACACCGCCGTGGTAGGCTTAGCACACTTTTTCATGTCAAACTGACATTACATTTCGTTGAACTTAGCTAATAGAGATCACATGTGTAGAAGTATGATATGAACATGGCAAGCACTAAGGATCAAGCTTCACTTCATAACTCGTTAGAATAAGCTCATGAAGGGTACAACAAAGACAAAAGCTCATGAAGGGCTTACAAAAGAAATGGCTTTTAGATTAACATAAGATTGACCTTGTTGCAACCTACTACACCACCCATAGTAGGCTTAGTACACTTTCTCATGTCAAACTTACATTTCATTGCGTTGAACTTAGCTAATAGAGATCACATCGAAGGAAGTATGATATGAACATGGACAGCACTAAAGATCAACCTTCATTTCATAACTCGTTAGAATAAGCGCATGAAGGGTACACAAAAGACATAAGCTCATATATGGCTCACAAAAGACCTGGCTTTTAGATTAGCAGAAGATTGACATGGATGCAACCTATTACACCGCCGTGGTAGGCTTAGCACACTTTCTCATGTCAAACTGACATTACATTTCGTTGAACTTAGCTAATAGAGATCACATGTGTAGAAGTATGATATGAACATGGCAAGCACTAAGGATCAAGCTTCACTTCATAACTCGTTAGAATAGGCTCATGAAGGGTACAACAAAGACAAAAGCTCATGAAGGGCTTACAAAAGAAATGGCTTTTAGATTAACAGAAGATTGACCTTGTTGCAACCTACTACACCACCCATAGTAGGCTTAGTACACTTTCTCATGTCAAACTGACATTTCATTGTGTTGAACTTAGCTAATAGAGATCACATCGAAGGAAGTATGATATGAACATGGACAGCACTAAAGATCAAGCTTCATTTCATAACTCGTTAGAATAAGCGCATGAAGGGTACACAAAAGACATAAGCTCATATAGGGCTCACAAAAGACATGGCTTTTAGATTAGCAGAAGATTGACCTGGATGCAACCTATTACACCGCCGTGGTTGGCTTAGCACACTTTCTCATGTCAAACTGACATTACATTTCGTTGAACTTAGCTAATAGAGATCACATGTGTAGAAGTATGATATGAACATGGCAAGCACTACGGCTCAAGCTTCACTTCATAACTCGTTAGAATAAGCTCATGAAGGGCTTACAAAAGACATGGCTTTTAGATTAACATAAGATTGACCTTTTTGCAACCTACTACACCACCCATAGTAGCCTTAGCACACTTTCTCAGGTCAAACTAACATTTCATTGAGTTGAACTTAGCTAATAGAGATCACATGTGTAGAAGTATGATATGAACAAGGCAAAGCACTAAGAATCAAACTTCACTTCATAACTCGTTAGAATAAGCTCATGAAGGGTACAACAAAGACAAAAGCTCATGAAGGGCTTACAAAAGACATGGCTTTTAGATTAACAGAAGATTGACCTTGTTGCAACCTACTACACCACCCATAGTAGGCTTAGTACACTTTCTCATGTCAAACTGACATTTCATTGCGTTGAACTTAGCTAACAGATATCACATCGAAGGAAGTATGATATGAACATGGACAACACTAAAGATCAAGCTTCATTTCATAACTCGTTAGAATAAGCGCATGAAGGGTACACAAAAGACATAAGCTCATATATGGCTCACAAAAGACATGGCTTTTAGATTAGCAGAAGATTGACATGGATGCAACCTATTACACCGCCGTGGTTGGCTTAGCACACTTTCTCATGTCAAACTGACATTACATTTCGTTGAACTTAGCTAATAGAGATCACATGTGTAGAAGTATGATATGAACATGGCAAGCACTAAGGATCAAGCTTCACTTCATAACTCGTTAGAATAAGCTCATGAAGGGTACAACAAAGACAAAAGCTCATGAAGGGCTTACAAAAGAAATGGCTTTTAGATTAACAGAAGATTGACATGGATGCAACCTATTACACCGACGTGGTTGGCTTAGCATAATTTCTCATGTGAAACTGACATTTCATTGCGTTGAACTTAGCTAATGGAGATCACATCGAAGGAAGTATGATATGAACATGGACAGCACTAAAGATCAAGCTTCATTTCATAACTCGTTAGAATAAGTGCATGAAGGGTACACAAAAGACATAAGCTAATATATGGCTCCCAAAAGACATGGCTTTTAGATTAACTGAAGATTGACATGGATGCAACCTATTACACCGCCGTGGTTGGCTTAGCAATATTTCTCATGTCAAACTGACATTACATTTCGTTGAACTTAGCTAACAGAGATCACATGTGTAGAAGTATGATATGAACATGGCAAGCACTAAGGATAAAGCTTCACTTCATAACTCGTTAGAATAAACTCATGAAGGGTACAACAAAGACAAAAGCTCATGAAGGGCTTACAAAAGACATGGCTTTTAGATTAACATAAGATTGACCTTTTTGCAACCTACTACACCACCCATAGTAGCCTTAGCACAGTTTCTCAGGTCAAACTAACATTTCAATGCGTTGATCTTAGCTAATAGAGATCACATGTGTAGAAGTATGATATGAACAAGGCAAAGCACTAAGAATCAAACTTCACTTCATAACTCGTTAGAAAAAGCTCATGAAGGGTACAACAAAGACAAAAGCTCATGAAGGGCTTACAAAAGACATGGCTTTTAGATTAACAGAAGATTGACCTTGTTGCAACCTACAACACCACCCATCGTAGGCTTAGTACACTTTTTCATGTCAAACTGACATTTCATTGCGTTGAACTTAGCTAACATAGGTCAAATGTGTAGAAGTATGATATAACATGGATAACACTAAAGATCAAGCATCACTTCATAACTTCTTAGAATAAGCTCATGAAGGGTACACCAAAGACATAAGCTCATATAGGTCTCACAAAAGACATGGCTTTTAGATTAGCAGAAGATTGACCGGGATGTAACCTATTACACCGCCGTGGTTGGCTTAGCATACTTTCTCATGTCAAACTGAAATTACATTTCGTTGAACTTAGCTAATAGAGATCACATGTGTAGAAGTATGATATGAACATGGCAAGCACTAAGGATCAAGCTTCACTTCATAACTCGTTAGAATAAGCTCATGAAGGGTACAACAAAGACAAAAGCTCATGAAGGGCTTACAAAAGAAATGGCTTTTAGATTAACAGAAGATTGACCTTGTTGCAACCTACTACACCACCCATAGTAGGCTTAGTACACTTTCTCATGTCAAACTTACATTTCATTGCGTTGAACTTAGCTAATAGAGATCACATCGAAGGAAGTATGATATGAACATGGACAGTACTAAAGATCAACCTTCATTTCATAACTCGTTAGAATAAGCGCATGAAGGGTACACAAAAGACATAAGCTCATATATGGCTCACAAAAGACCTGGCTTTTAGATTAGCAGAAGATTGACATGGATGCAACCTATTACACCGCCGTGGTAGGCTTAGCACACTTTTTCATGTCAAACTGACATTACATTTCGTTGAACTTAGCTAATAGAGATCACATGTGTAGAAGTATGATATGAACATGGCAAGCACTAAGGATCAAGCTTCACTTCATAACTCGTTAGAATAAGCTCATGAAGGGTACAACAAAGACAAAAGCTCATGAAGGGCTTACAAAAGAAATGGCTTTTAGATTAACATAAGATTGACCTTGTTGCAACCTACTACACCACCCATAGTAGGCTTAGTACACTTTCTCATGTCAAACTTACATTTCATTGCGTTGAACTTAGCTAATAGAGATCACATCGAAGGAAGTATGATATGAACATGGACAGCACTAAAGATCAACCTTCATTTCATAACTCGTTAGAATAAGCGCATGAAGGGTACACAAAAGACATAAGCTCATATATGGCTCACAAAAGACCTGGCTTTTAGATTAGCAGAAGATTGACATGGATGCAACCTATTACACCGCCGTGGTAGGCTTAGCACACTTTCTCATGTCAAACTGACATTACATTTCGTTGAACTTAGCTAATAGAGATCACATGTGTAGAAGTATGATATGAACATGGCAAGCACTAAGGATCAAGCTTCACTTCATAACTCGTTAGAATAGGCTCATGAAGGGTACAACAAAGACAAAAGCTCATGAAGGGCTTACAAAAGAAATGGCTTTTAGATTAACAGAAGATTGACCTTGTTGCAACCTACTACACCACCCATAGTAGGCTTAGTACACTTTCTCATGTCAAACTGACATTTCATTGTGTTGAACTTAGCTAATAGAGATCACATCGAAGGAAGTATGATATGAACATGGACAGCACTAAAGATCAAGCTTCATTTCATAACTCGTTAGAATAAGCGCATGAAGGGTACACAAAAGACATAAGCTCATATAGGGCTCACAAAAGACATGGCTTTTAGATTAGCAGAAGATTGACCTGGATGCAACCTATTACACCGCCGTGGTTGGCTTAGCACACTTTCTCATGTCAAACTGACATTACATTTCGTTGAACTTAGCTAATAGAGATCACATGTGTAGAAGTATGATATGAACATGGCAAGCACTACGGCTCAAGCTTCACTTCATAACTCGTTAGAATAAGCTCATGAAGGGTACAACTAAGACAAAAGCTCATGAAGGGCTTACAAAAGACATGGCTTTTAGATTAACATAAGATTGACCTTTTTGCAACCTACTACACCACCCATAGTAGCCTTAGCACACTTTCTCAGGTCAAACTAACATTTCATTGAGTTGAACTTAGCTAATAGAGATCACATGTGTAGAAGTATGATATGAACAAGGCAAAGCACTAAGAATCAAACTTCACTTCATAACTCGTTAGAATAAGCTCATGAAGGGTACAACAAAGACAAAAGCTCATGAAGGGCTTACAAAAGACATGGCTTTTAGATTAACAGAAGATTGACCTTGTTGCAACCTACTACACCACCCATAGTAGGCTTAGTACACTTTCTCATGTCAAACTGACATTTCATTGCGTTGAACTTAGCTAACAGATATCACATCGAAGGAAGTATGATATGAACATGGACAACACTAAAGATCAAGCTTCATTTCATAACTCGTTAGAATAAGCGCATGAAGGGTACACAAAAGACATAAGCTCATATATGGCTCACAAAAGACATGGCTTTTAGATTAGCAGAAGATTGACATGGATGCAACCTATTACACCGCCGTGGTTGGCTTAGCACACTTTCTCATGTCAAACTGACATTACATTTCGTTGAACTTAGCTAATAGAGATCACATGTGTAGAAGTATGATATGAACATGGCAAGCACTAAGGATCAAGCTTCACTTCATAACTCGTTAGAATAAGCTCATGAAGGGTACAACAAAGACAAAAGCTCATGAAGGGCTTACAAAAGAAATGGCTTTTAGATTAACAGAAGATTGACATGGATGCAACCTATTACACCGACGTGGTTGGCTTAGCATAATTTCTCATGTGAAACTGACATTTCATTGCGTTGAACTTAGCTAATGGAGATCACATCGAAGGAAGTATGATATGAACATGGACAGCACTAAAGATCAAGCTTCATTTCATAACTCGTTAGAATAAGTGCATGAAGGGTACACAAAAGACATAAGCTCATATATGGCTCCCAAAAGACATGGCTTTTAGATTAACTGAAGATTGACATGGATGCAACCTATTACACCGCCGTGGTTGGCTTAGCAATATTTCTCATGTCAAACTGACATTACATTTCGTTGAACTTAGCTAACAGAGATCACATGTGTAGAAGTATGATATGAACATGGCAAGCACTAAGGATAAAGCTTCACTTCATAACTCGTTAGAATAAACTCATGAAGGGTACAACAAAGACAAAAGCTCATGAAGGGCTTACAAAAGACATGGCTTTTAGATTAACATAAGATTGACCTTTTTGCAACCTACTACACCACCCATAGTAGCCTTAGCACACTTTCTCAGGTCAAACTAACATTTCAATGCGTTGATCTTAGCTAATAGAGATCACATGTGTAGAAGTATGATATGAACAAGGCAAAGCACTAAGAATCAAACTTCACTTCATAACTCGTTAGAAAAAGCTCATGAAGGGTACAACAAAGACAAAAGCTCATGAAGGGCTTACAAAAGACATGGCTTTTAGATTAACAGAAGATTGACCTTGTTGCAACCTACAACACCACCCATAGTAGGCTTAGTACACTTTTTCATGTCAAACTGACATTTCATTGCGTTGAACTTAGCTAACATAGGTCAAATGTGTAGAAGTATGATATAACATGGATAACACTAAAGATCAAGCATCACTTCATAACTTCTTAGAATAAGCTCATGAAGGGTACACCAAAGACATAAGCTCATATAGGTCTCACAAAAGACATGGCTTTTAGATTAGCAGAAGATTGACCGGGATGTAACCTATTACACCGCCGTGGTTGGCTTAGCATACTTTCTCATGTCAAACTGAAATTACATTTCGTTGAACTTAGCTAATAGAGATCACATGTGTAGAAGTATGATATGAACATGGCAAGCACTAAGGATCAAGCTTCACTTCATAACTCGTTAGAATAAGCTCATGAAGGGTACAACAAAGACAAAAGCTCATGAAGGGCTTACAAAAGAAATGGCTTTTAGATTAACAGAAGATTGACCTTGTTGCAACCTACTACACCACCCATAGTAGGCTTAGTACACTTTCTCATGTCAAACTTACATTTCATTGCGTTGAACTTAGCTAATAGAGATCACATCGAAGGAAGTATGATATGAACATGGACAGTACTAAAGATCAACCTTCATTTCATAACTCGTTAGAATAAGCGCATGAAGGGTACACAAAAGACATAAGCTCATATATGGCTCACAAAAGACCTGGCTTTTAGATTAGCAGAAGATTGACATGGATGCAACCTATTACACCGCCGTGGTAGGCTTAGCACACTTTTTCATGTCAAACTGACATTACATTTCGTTGAACTTAGCTAATAGAGATCACATGTGTAGAAGTATGATATGAACATGGCAAGCACTAAGGATCAAGCTTCACTTCATAACTCGTTAGAATAAGCTCATGAAGGGTACAACAAAGACAAAAGCTCATGAAGGGCTTACAAAAGAAATGGCTTTTAGATTAACATAAGATTGACCTTGTTGCAACCTACTACACCACCCATAGTAGGCTTAGTACACTTTCTCATGTCAAACTTACATTTCATTGCGTTGAACTTAGCTAATAGAGATCACATCGAAGGAAGTATGATATGAACATGGACAGCACTAAAGATCAACCTTCATTTCATAACTCGTTAGAATAAGCGCATGAAGGGTACACAAAAGACATAAGCTCATATATGGCTCACAAAAGACCTGGCTTTTAGATTAGCAGAAGATTGACATGGATGCAACCTATTACACCGCCGTGGTAGGCTTAGCACACTTTCTCATGTCAAACTGACATTACATTTCGTTGAACTTAGCTAATAGAGATCACATGTGTAGAAGTATGATATGAACATGGCAAGCACTAAGGATCAAGCTTCACTTCATAACTCGTTAGAATAGGCTCATGAAGGGTACAACAAAGACAAAAGCTCATGAAGGGCTTACAAAAGAAATGGCTTTTAGATTAACAGAAGATTGACCTTGTTGCAACCTACTACACCACCCATAGTAGGCTTAGTACACTTTCTCATGTCAAACTGACATTTCATTGTGTTGAACTTAGCTAATAGAGATCACATCGAAGGAAGTATGATATGAACATGGACAGCACTAAAGATCAAGCTTCATTTCATAACTCGTTAGAATAAGCGCATGAAGGGTACACAAAAGACATAAGCTCATATAGGGCTCACAAAAGACATGGCTTTTAGATTAGCAGAAGATTGACCTGGATGCAACCTATTACACCGCCGTGGTTGGCTTAGCACACTTTCTCATGTCAAACTGACATTACATTTCGTTGAACTTAGCTAATAGAGATCACATGTGTAGAAGTATGATATGAACATGGCAAGCACTACGGCTCAAGCTTCACTTCATAACTCGTTAGAATAAGCTCATGAAGGGTACAACTAAGACAAAAGCTCATGAAGGGCTTACAAAAGACATGGCTTTTAGATTAACATAAGATTGACCTTTTTGCAACCTACTACACCACCCATAGTAGCCTTAGCACACTTTCTCAGGTCAAACTAACATTTCATTGAGTTGAACTTAGCTAATAGAGATCACATGTGTAGAAGTATGATATGAACAAGGCAAAGCACTAAGAATCAAACTTCACTTCATAACTCGTTAGAATAAGCTCATGAAGGGTACAACAAAGACAAAAGCTCATGAAGGGCTTACAAAAGACATGGCTTTTAGATTAACAGAAGATTGACCTTGTTGCAACCTACTACACCACCCATAGTAGGCTTAGTACACTTTCTCATGTCAAACTGACATTTCATTGCGTTGAACTTAGCTAACAGATATCACATCGAAGGAAGTATGATATGAACATGGACAACACTAAAGATCAAGCTTCATTTCATAACTCGTTAGAATAAGCGCATGAAGGGTACACAAAAGACATAAGCTCATATATGGCTCACAAAAGACATGGCTTTTAGATTAGCAGAAGATTGACATGGATGCAACCTATTACACCGCCGTGGTTGGCTTAGCACACTTTCTCATGTCAAACTGACATTACATTTCGTTGAACTTAGCTAATAGTGATCACATGTGTAGAAGTATGATATGAACATGGCAAGCACTAAGGATAAAGCTTCACTTCATAACTCGTTAGAATAAGCTCATGAAGGGTACAACAAAGACAAAAGCTCATGAAGGGCTTACAAAAGAAATGGCTTTTAGATTAACAGAAGATTGACTTTGGTGTAACCTACTACACCACCCATAGTAGGCTTAGCACACTTTCTCAAGTCAAACTAACATTTCAATGCGTTGATCTTAGCTAATAGAGATCACATGTGTAGAAGTATGATATGAACAAGGCAAAGCATTAAGAATCAAGCTTCACTTCATAACTCGTTAGAATAAGCTCATGAAGGGTACAACAAAGACAAAAGCTCATGAAGGGCTTACAAAAGACATGGCTTTTAGATTAACAGAAGATTGACCTTTTTGCAACCTACTACACCACCCATAGTAGGCTTAGTACACTTTCTCATGTCAAACTGACATTTCATTGCGTTGAACTTAGCTAATAGATATCACATGTGTAGAAGTATTATATAACATGGATAACACTAAAGATCAAGCATCACTTCATAACTCCTTAGAATAAGCTCATGAAGGGTACACCAAAGACATAAGCTCATATAGATCTCACAAAAGAAATGGCTTTTAGATTAACATAAGATTGACCTTGTTGCAACCTACTACACCACCCATAGTAGCCTTAGCACACTTTCTCAGGTCAAACTAACATTTCATTGCGTTGAACTTAGCTCACAGAGATCACTTCGAAGGAAGTATGATATAACATGGATAGTACTAAAGATCAAGCTTCACTTCATAACTCGTTAGAATAAGCTCATGAAGGGTACACCAAAGACAAAGGCTCATATATGGCTCACAAAAGACATGGCTTTTAGATTAGCAGAAGATTGACATGGATGCAACCTATTACACCGCCGTGGTTGGCTTAGCACACTTTCTCATGTCAAACTGACATTACATTTCGTTGAACTTAGCTAATAGTGATCACATGTGTAGAAGTATGATATGAACATGGCAAGCACTAAGGATAAAGCTTCACTTCATAACTCGTTAGAATAAGCTCATGAAGGGTACAACAAAGACAAAAGCTCATGAAGGGCTTACAAAAGAAATGGCTTTTAGATTAACAGAAGATTGACCTTGTTGCAACCTACTACACCACCCATAGTAGGCTTAGTACACTTTCTCATGTCAAACTGACATTTCATTGCGTTGAACTTAGCTAATAGAGATCACATCGAAGGAAGTATGATATGAACAAGGCAAAGCACTAAGAATCAAACTTCACTTCATAACTCGTTAGAATAAGCTCATGAAGGGTACAACAAAGACAAAAGCTCATGAAGGGCTTACAAAAGACATGGCTTTTAGATTAACAGAAGATTGACCTTGTTGCAACCTACTACACCACCCATAGTAGGCTTAGTACACTTTCTCATGTCAAACTGACATTTCATTGCGTTGAACTTAGCTAACAGAGATTACATGTGTAGAAGTATGATATAACATGGATAACACTAAATATCAAGCATCACTTCATAACTCCTTAGAATAAGCTCATGAAGGGTACACCAAAGACATAAGCTCATATAGGTCTCACAAAAGAAATGGCTTTTAGATTAACATAAGATTGACCTTGTTGCAACCTACTACACCACCCATAGTAGCCTTAGCACACTTTCTCAGGTCAAACTAACATTTCATTGCGTTGAACTTAGCTCACAGAGATCACATCGAAGGAAGTATGATATGAACATGGATAGCACTAAAGATCAAGCTTCACTTCATAACTCGTTAGAATAAGCTCATGAAGGGTACACCAAAGACAAAGGCTCATATATGGCTCACAAAAGACATGGCTTTTAGATTAGCAGAAGATTGACCTGGATGTAACCTATTACACCGCCGTGGTTGGCTTAGCACACTTTCTCATGTCAAACTGACATTACATTTCGTTGAACTTAGCTAATAGAGATCACATGTGTAGAAGTATGATATGAACATGGCAAGCACTAAGGATCAAACTTCACTTCATAACTCGTTAGAATAAGCTCATGAAGGGTACAACAAAGACAAAATCTCATGAAGGGCTTACAAAAGACATGGCTTTTAGATTAACAGAAGATTGACCTTGTTGCAACCTACTACACCACCCATAGTAGGCTTACTACACTTTCTCATGTCAAACTGACATTTCATTGCGTTGAACTTAGCTAACAGAGATCACATGTGTAGAAGTATGATATAACATGGATAACACTAAAGATCAAGCATCACTTCATAACTCGTTAGAATAAGCTCATGAAGGGTACACCAAAGACATAAGCTCATATAGGTCTCACAAAAGACATGGCTTTTAGATTAGCAGAAGATTGGGCGGGATGCAACCTATTACACCGCCGTGGTTGGCTTAGCATACTTTCTCATGTCAAACTGACATTACATTTCGTTGAACTTAGCTAATAGAGATCACATGTGTAGAAGTATGATATGAACATGGCAAGCATTAAGGATCAAGCTTCACTTCATAACTCGTTAGAATAAGCTCATGAAGGGTACAACAAAGACAAAAGCTCATGAAGGTCTTACAAAAGAAATGGCTTTTAGATTAACAGAAGATTGACCTTGTTGCAACCTACTACACCACCCATAGTAGGCTTAGTACACTTTCTCATGTCAAACTTACATTTCATTGCGTTGAACTTAGCTAATAGAGATCACATCGAAGGAAGTATGATATGAACATGGACAGTACTAAAGATCAACCTTCATTTCATAACTCGTTAGAATAAGCGCATGAAGGGTACACAAAAGACATAAGCTCATATATGGCTCACAAAAGACCTGGCTTTTAGATTAGCAGAAGATTGACATGGATGCAACCTATTACACCGCCGTGGTTGGCTTAGCACACTTTCTCATGTCAAACTGACATTACATTTCGTTGAACTTAGCTAATAGAGATCACATGTGTAGAAGTATGATATGAACATGGCAAGCACTAAGGATCAAGCTTCACTTCATAACTCGTTAGAATAAGCTCATGAAGGGTACAACAAAGACAAAAGCTCATGAAGGGCTTACAAAAGAAATGGCTTTTAGATTAACAGAAGATTGACATGGATGCAACCTATTACACCGACGTGGTTGGCTTAGCATAATTTCTCATGTGAAACTGACATTTCATTGCGTTGAACTTAGCTAATGGAGATCACATCGAAGGAAGTATGATATGAACATGGACAGCACTAAAGATCAAGCTTCATTTCATAACTCGTTAGAATAAGTGCATGAAGGGTACACAAAAGACATAAGCTCATATATGGCTCCCAAAAGACATGGCTTTTAGATTAACTGAAGATTGACATGGATGCAACCTATTACACCGCCGTGGTTGGCTTAGCAATATTTCTCATGTCAAACTGACATTACATTTCGTTGAACTTAGCTAACAGAGATCACATGTGTAGAAGTATGATATGAACATGGCAAGCACTAAGGATAAAGCTTCACTTCATAACTCGTTAGAATAAACTCATGAAGGGTACAACAAAGACAAAAGCTCATGAAGGGCTTACAAAAGACATGGCTTTTAGATTAACATAAGATTGACCTTTTTGCAACCTACTACACCACCCATAGTAGCCTTAGCACACTTTCTCAGGTCAAACTAACATTTCAATGCGTTGATCTTAGCTAATAGAGATCACATGTGTAGAAGTATGATATGAACAAGGCAAAGCACTAAGAATCAAACTTCACTTCATAACTCGTTAGAAAAAGCTCATGAAGGGTACAACAAAGACAAAAGCTCATGAAGGGCTTACAAAAGACATGGCTTTTAGATTAACAGAAGATTGACCTTGTTGCAACCTACAACACCACCCATAGTAGGCTTAGTACACTTTTTCATGTCAAACTGACATTTCATTGCGTTGAACTTAGCTAACATAGGTCAAATGTGTAGAAGTATGATATAACATGGATAACACTAAAGATCAAGCATCACTTCATAACTTCTTAGAATAAGCTCATGAAGGGTACACCAAAGACATAAGCTCATATAGGTCTCACAAAAGACATGGCTTTTAGATTAGCAGAAGATTGACCGGGATGTAACCTATTACACCGCCGTGGTTGGCTTAGCATACTTTCTCATGTCAAACTGAAATTACATTTCGTTGAACTTAGCTAATAGAGATCACATGTGTAGAAGTATGATATGAACATGGCAAGCACTAAGGATCAAGCTTCACTTCATAACTCGTTAGAATAAGCTCATGAAGGGTACAACAAAGACAAAAGCTCATGAAGGGCTTACAAAAGAAATGGCTTTTAGATTAACAGAAGATTGACCTTGTTGCAACCTACTACACCACCCATAGTAGGCTTAGTACACTTTCTCATGTCAAACTTACATTTCATTGCGTTGAACTTAGCTAATAGAGATCACATCGAAGGAAGTATGATATGAACATGGACAGTACTAAAGATCAACCTTCATTTCATAACTCGTTAGAATAAGCGCATGAAGGGTACACAAAAGACATAAGCTCATATATGGCTCACAAAAGACCTGGCTTTTAGATTAGCAGAAGATTGACATGGATGCAACCTATTACACCGCCGTGGTAGGCTTAGCACACTTTTTCATGTCAAACTGACATTACATTTCGTT
This sequence comes from Lepidium didymum, assembly GCA_963920545.1. Taxonomy (NCBI): domain Eukaryota; kingdom Viridiplantae; phylum Streptophyta; class Magnoliopsida; order Brassicales; family Brassicaceae; genus Lepidium; species Lepidium didymum. Next base: position 11,471,454 of record OY986981.1, on the reverse strand, counting down.
GAACTTAGCTAATAGAGATCACATGTGTAGAAGTATGATATGAACATGGCAAGCACTAAGGATCAAGCTTCACTTCATAACTCGTTAGAATAAGCTCATGAAGGGTACAACAAAGACAAAAGCTCATGAAGGGCTTACAAAAGAAATGGCTTTTAGATTAACATAAGATTGACCTTGTTGCAACCTACTACACCACCCATAGTAGGCTTAGTACACTTTCTCATGTCAAACTTACATTTCATTGCGTTGAACTTAGCTAATAGAGATCACATCGAAGGAAGTATGATATGAACATGGACAGCACTAAAGATCAACCTTCATTTCATAACTCGTTAGAATAAGCGCATGAAGGGTACACAAAAGACATAAGCTCATATATGGCTCACAAAAGACCTGGCTTTTAGATTAGCAGAAGATTGACATGGATGCAACCTATTACACCGCCGTGGTAGGCTTAGCACACTTTCTCATGTCAAACTGACATTACATTTCGTTGAACTTAGCTAATAGAGATCACATGTGTAGAAGTATGATATGAACATGGCAAGCACTAAGGATCAAGCTTCACTTCATAACTCGTTAGAATAGGCTCATGAAGGGTACAACAAAGACAAAAGCTCATGAAGGGCTTACAAAATAAATGGCTTTTAGATTAACAGAAGATTGACCTTGTTGCAACCTACTACACCACCCATAGTAGGCTTAGTACACTTTCTCATGTCAAACTGACATTTCATTGTGTTGAACTTAGCTAATAGAGATCACATCGAAGGAAGTATGATATGAACATGGACAGCACTAAAGATCAAGCTTCATTTCATAACTCGTTAGAATAAGCGCATGAAGGGTACACAAAAGACATAAGCTCATATAGGGCTCACAAAAGACATGGCTTTTAGATTAGCAGAAGATTGACCTGGATGCAACCTATTACACCGCCGTGGTTGGCTTAGCACACTTTCTCATGTCAAACTGACATTACATTTCGTTGAACTTAGCTAATAGAGATCACATGTGTAGAAGTATGATATGAACATGGCAAGCACTACGGCTCAAGCTTCACTTCATAACTCGTTAGAATAAGCTCATGAAGGGTACAACTAAGACAAAAGCTCATGAAGGGCTTACAAAAGACATGGCTTTTAGATTAACATAAGATTGACCTTTTTGCAACCTACTACACCACCCATAGTAGCCTTAGCACACTTTCTCAGGTCAAACTAACATTTCATTGAGTTGAACTTAGCTAATAGAGATCACATGTGTAGAAGTATGATATGAACAAGGCAAAGCACTAAGAATCAAACTTCACTTCATAACTCGTTAGAATAAGCTCATGAAGGGTACAACAAAGACAAAAGCTCATGAAGGGCTTACAAAAGACATGGCTTTTAGATTAACAGAAGATTGACCTTGTTGCAACCTACTACACCACCCATAGTAGGCTTAGTACACTTTCTCATGTCAAACTGACATTTCATTGCGTTGAACTTAGCTAACAGATATCACATCGAAGGAAGTATGATATGAACATGGACAACACTAAAGATCAAGCTTCATTTCATAACTCGTTAGAATAAGCGCATGAAGGGTACACAAAAGACATAAGCTCATATATGGCTCACAAAAGACATGGCTTTTAGATTAGCAGAAGATTGACATGGATGCAACCTATTACACCGCCGTGGTTGGCTTAGCACACTTTCTCATGTCAAACTGACATTACATTTCGTTGAACTTAGCTAATAGTGATCACATGTGTAGAAGTATGATATGAACATGGCAAGCACTAAGGATAAAGCTTCACTTCATAACTCGTTAGAATAAGCTCATGAAGGGTACAACAAAGACAAAAGCTCATGAAGGGCTTACAAAAGAAATGGCTTTTAGATTAACAGAAGATTGACTTTGGTGTAACCTACTACACCACCCATAGTAGGCTTAGCACACTTTCTCAAGTCAAACTAACATTTCAATGCGTTGATCTTAGCTAATAGAGATCACATGTGTAGAAGTATGATATGAACAAGGCAAAGCATTAAGAATCAAGCTTCACTTCATAACTCGTTAGAATAAGCTCATGAAGGGTACAACAAAGACAAAAGCTCATGAAGGGCTTACAAAAGACATGGCTTTTAGATTAACAGAAGATTGACCTTTTTGCAACCTACTACACCACCCATAGTAGGCTTAGTACACTTTCTCATGTCAAACTGACATTTCATTGCGTTGAACTTAGCTAATAGATATCACATGTGTAGAAGTATTATATAACATGGATAACACTAAAGATCAAGCATCACTTCATAACTCCTTAGAATAAGCTCATGAAGGGTACACCAAAGACATAAGCTCATATAGATCTCACAAAAGAAATGGCTTTTAGATTAACATAAGATTGACCTTGTTGCAACCTACTACACCACCCATAGTAGCCTTAGCACACTTTCTCAGGTCAAACTAACATTTCATTGCGTTGAACTTAGCTCACAGAGATCACTTCGAAGGAAGTATGATATAACATGGATAGTACTAAAGATCAAGCTTCACTTCATAACTCGTTAGAATAAGCTCATGAAGGGTACACCAAAGACAAAGGCTCATATATGGCTCACAAAAGACATGGCTTTTAGATTAGCAGAAGATTGACATGGATGCAACCTATTACACCGCCGTGGTTGGCTTAGCACACTTTCTCATGTCAAACTGACATTACATTTCGTTGAACTTAGCTAATAGTGATCACATGTGTAGAAGTATGATATGAACATGGCAAGCACTAAGGATAAAGCTTCACTTCATAACTCGTTAGAATAAGCTCATGAAGGGTACAACAAAGACAAAAGCTCATGAAGGGCTTACAAAAGAAATGGCTTTTAGATTAACAGAAGATTGACCTTGTTGCAACCTACTACACCACCCATAGTAGGCTTAGTACACTTTCTCATGTCAAACTGACATTTCATTGCGTTGAACTTAGCTAATAGAGATCACATCGAAGGAAGTATGATATGAACAAGGCAAAGCACTAAGAATCAAACTTCACTTCATAACTCGTTAGAATAAGCTCATGAAGGGTACAACAAAGACAAAAGCTCATGAAGGGCTTACAAAAGACATGGCTTTTAGATTAACAGAAGATTGACCTTGTTGCAACCTACTACACCACCCATAGTAGGCTTAGTACACTTTCTCATGTCAAACTGACATTTCATTGCGTTGAACTTAGCTAACAGAGATTACATGTGTAGAAGTATGATATAACATGGATAACACTAAATATCAAGCATCACTTCATAACTCCTTAGAATAAGCTCATGAAGGGTACACCAAAGACATAAGCTCATATAGGTCTCACAAAAGAAATGGCTTTTAGATTAACATAAGATTGACCTTGTTGCAACCTACTACACCACCCATAGTAGCCTTAGCACACTTTCTCAGGTCAAACTAACATTTCATTGCGTTGAACTTAGCTCACAGAGATCACATCGAAGGAAGTATGATATGAACATGGATAGCACTAAAGATCAAGCTTCACTTCATAACTCGTTAGAATAAGCTCATGAAGGGTACACCAAAGACAAAGGCTCATATATGGCTCACAAAAGACATGGCTTTTAGATTAGCAGAAGATTGACCTGGATGTAACCTATTACACCGCCGTGGTTGGCTTAGCACACTTTCTCATGTCAAACTGACATTACATTTCGTTGAACTTAGCTAATAGAGATCACATGTGTAGAAGTATGATATGAACATGGCAAGCACTAAGGATCAAACTTCACTTCATAACTCGTTAGAATAAGCTCATGAAGGGTACAACAAAGACAAAATCTCATGAAGGGCTTACAAAAGACATGGCTTTTAGATTAACAGAAGATTGACCTTGTTGCAACCTACTACACCACCCATAGTAGGCTTACTACACTTTCTCATGTCAAACTGACATTTCATTGCGTTGAACTTAGCTAACAGAGATCACATGTGTAGAAGTATGATATAACATGGATAACACTAAAGATCAAGCATCACTTCATAACTCGTTAGAATAAGCTCATGAAGGGTACACCAAAGACATAAGCTCATATAGGTCTCACAAAAGACATGGCTTTTAGATTAGCAGAAGATTGGGCGGGATGCAACCTATTACACCGCCGTGGTTGGCTTAGCATACTTTCTCATGTCAAACTGACATTACATTTCGTTGAACTTAGCTAATAGAGATCACATGTGTAGAAGTATGATATGAACATGGCAAGCATTAAGGATCAAGCTTCACTTCATAACTCGTTAGAATAAGCTCATGAAGGGTACAACAAAGACAAAAGCTCATGAAGGTCTTACAAAAGAAATGGCTTTTAGATTAACAGAAGATTGACCTTGTTGCAACCTACTACACCACCCATAGTAGGCTTAGTACACTTTCTCATGTCAAACTGACATTTCATTGCGTTGAACTTAGCTAATAGAGATCACATCGAAGGAAGTATGATATGAACAAGGCAAAGCACTAAGAATCAAACTTCACTTCATAACTCGTTAGAATAAGCTCATGAAGGGTACAACAAAGACAAAAGCTCATGAAGGGCTTACAAAAGACATGTCTTTTAGATTAACAGAAGATTGACCTTGTTGCAACCTACTACACCACCCATAGTTGGCTTAGTACACTTTCTCATGTCAAACTGACATTTCATTGCGTTGAACTTAGCTAACAGATATCACATGTGTAGAAGTATGATATGAACATGGCAAGCACTAAGGATCAAGCTTCACTTCATAACTCGTTAGAATAAGCTCATGAAGGGTACAACAAAGACAAAAGCTCATGAAGGGCTTACAAAAGAAATGGCTTTTAGATTAACAGAAGATTGACCTTGTTGCAACCTACTACACCACCCATAGTAGCCTTAGCACACTTTCTCAAGTCAAACTAACATTTCATTGCGTTGAACTTAGCTCACAGAGATCACATCGAAGGAAGTATGATATGAACATGGATAGCACTAAAGATCAAGCTTCACTTCATAACTCGTTAGAATAAGCTCATGAAGGGTACACCAAAGACAAAAGCTCATATATGGCTCACAAAAGACATGGCTTTTAGATTAGCAGAAGATTGACCTGGATGCAACCTATTACACCGCCGTGGTTGGCTTAGCACACTTTCTCATGTCAAACTGACATTACATTTTGTTGAACTTAGCTAACAGAGATCACATGTGTAGAAGTATGATATGAATATGGCAAGCACTAAGGATAAAGCTTCACTTCATAACTCGTTAGAATAAGCTCATGAAGGGTACAACAAAGACAAAAGCTCATGAAGGGCTTACAAAAAAATGGCTTTTAGATTAACAGAAGATTGACTTTCGTGTAACCTACTACACCACCCATAGTAGGCTTAGCACACTTTCTCATGTCAAACTAACATTTCAATGCGTTGATCTTAGCTAATAGAGATCACATGTGTAGAAGTATGATATGAACATGGCAAGCACTAAGGATAAAGCTTCACTTCATAACTCGTTAGAATAAGCTCATGAAGGGTACAACAAAGACAAAAGCTCATGAAGGGCATACAAAAGAAATGGCTTTTAGATTAACAGAAGATTGACTTTGGTGTAACCTACTACACCACCCATAGTAGGCTTAGCACACTTTCTCATGTCAAACTAACATTTCAATGCGTTGATCTTAGCTAATAGAGATCACATGTGTAGAAGTATGATATGAACATGGCAAGCACTAAGGATCAAGCTTCACTTCATAACTCGTTAGAATAAGCTCATGAAGGGTACAACAAAGACAAAAGCTCATGAAGGGCTTACAAAAGACATGGCTTTTAGATTAACATAAGATTGACCTTTTTGCAACCTACTACACCACCCATAGTAGCCTTAGCACACTTTCTCAGGTCAAACTGACATTACATTTCGTTGAACTTAGCTAATAGAGATCACATGTGTAGAAGTATGATATGAACATGGCAAGCACTAAGGATCAAGCTTCACTTCATAACTCGTTAGAATAAGCTCATGAAGGGTACAACAAAAACAAAAGCTCATGAAGGGCTTACAAAAGAAATGGCTTTTAGATTAACAGAAAATTGACCTTGTTGCAACCTACTACACCACCCATAGTAGGCTTAGTACACTTTCTCATGTCAAACTAACATTTCATTGCGTTGAACTTAGCTAATAGAGATCACATCGAAGGAAGTATGATATGAACATGGACAGCACTAAAGATCAAGCTTCATTTCATAACTCGTTAGAATAAGCGCATGAAGGGTACACAAAAGACATAAGCTCATATATGGCTCACAAAAGACATGGCTTTTAGATTATCAGAAGATTGACATGGATGCAACCTATTACACCGCCGTGGTTGGCTTAGCACAATTTCTCATGTCAAACTGACATTTTATTGCGTGGAACTTAGCTAATAGAGATCACATCGAAGGAAGTATGATATGAACATGGACAACACTAAAGATCAAGCTTCATTTCATAACTCGTTAGAATAAGCGCATGAAGGGTACACAAAAGACATAAGCTTATATATGGCTCACAAAAGACATGGCTTTTAGATTAGCAGAAGATTGACATGGATGCAACCTATTACACCGCCATGGTAGGCTTAGCACACTTTCTCATGTCAAACTGACATTACATTTCGTTGAACTTAGCTAATAGAGATCACATGTGTAGAAGTATGATATGAACATGGCAAGCACTAAGGATAAAGCTTCACTTCATAACTCGTTAGAATAGGCTCATGAAGGGTACAACAAAGACAAAAGCTCGTGAAGGGCTTACAAAAGAAATGGCTTTTAGATTAACAGAAGATTGACCTTGTTGCAACCTACTACACCACCCATAGTAGGCTTAGTACACTTTTTCATGACAAACTAACATTTCATTGCGTTGAACTTAGCTAATAGAGATCACATCGAAGGAAGTATGATATGAACATGGACAGCACTAAAGATCAAGCTTTATTTCATAACTTGTTAGAATAAGCGCATGAAGGGTACACAAAAGACATAAGCTCATATAGGGCTCACAAAAGACATGGCTTTCAGATTAGCAGAAGATTGACCTGGATGCAACCTATTACACCGCCGTGGTTGGCTTAGCACACTTTCTCATGTCAAACTGACATTACATTTCGTTGAACTTAGCTAATAGAGATCACATGTGTAGAAGTATGATATGAACATGGCAAGCACTAAGGATCAAGCTTCACTTCATAACTCGTTAGAATAAGCTCATGAAGGGTACAACAAAGACAAAAGACATGGCTTTTAGATTAACATAAGATTGACCTTTTTGCAACCTACTACACCACCCATAGTAGCCTTAGCACACTTTCTCAGGTCAAACTAACATTTCATTGCGTTGAACTTAGCTAATAGAGATCACATCGAAGGAAGTATGATATGAACATGGGAAAGCACTAAGAATAAAACTTCACTTCATAACTCGTTAGATTAAGCTCATGAAGGGTACAACAAAGACAAAAGCTCATGAAGGGCTTACAAAAGACATGGCTTTTAGATTAACAGAAGATTGACCTTGTTGCAACCTACTACACCACCCATAGTAGGCTTAGTACACTTTCTCATGTCAAACTGACATTTCATTGCGTTGAACTTAGCTAACAGATATCACATGTGTAGAAGTATGATATAACATGGATAACACTAAAGATCAAGCATCACTTCATAACTCCTTAGAATAAGCTCATGAAGGGTACACCAAAGATATAAGCTCATATAGGTCTCACAAAAGAAATGGCTTTTAGATTAACATAAGATTGACCTTGTTGCAACCTACTACACCACCCATAGTAGCCTTAGCACACTTTCTCAGGTCAAACTAACATTTCATTGCTTTGAACTTAGCTCACAGAGATCACATCGAAGGAAGTATGATATGAACATGGATAGCACTAAAGATCAAGCTTCACTTCATAACTCGTTAGAATAAGCTCATGAAGGGTACACCAAAGACAAAAGCTCATATATGGCTCACAAAAGACATGGCTTTTAGATTAGCAGAAGATTGACCTGGATGCAACCTATTACACCGCCGTGGTTGGCTTAGCACACTTTCTCATGTCAAACTGACATTACATTTCGTTGAACTTAGCTAATAGAGATCACATGTGTAGAAGTATGATATGAACATGGCAAGCACTAAGGATCAAGCTTCACTTCATAACTCGTTAGAATAAGCTCATGAAGGGTACAACAAAGACAAAAGCTCATGAAGGTCTTACAAAAGAAATGGCTTTTAGATTAACAGAAGATTGACCTTGTTGCAACCTACTACACCACCCATAGTAGGCTTAGTACACTTTCTCATGTCAAACTGACATTTCATTGCGTTGAACTTAGCTAATAGAGATCACATCGAAGGAAGTATGATATGAACAAGGCAAAGCACTAAGAATCAAACTTCACTTCATAACTCGTTAGAATAAGCTCATGAAGGGTACAACAAAGACAAAAGCTCATGAAGGGCTTACAAAAGACATGTCTTTTAGATTAACAGAAGATTGACCTTGTTGCAACCTACTACACCACCCATAGTTGGCTTAGTACACTTTCTCATGTCAAACTGACATTTCATTGCGTTGAACTTAGCTAACAGATATCACATGTGTAGAAGTATGATATGAACATGGCAAGCACTAAGGATCAAGCTTCACTTCATAACTCGTTAGAATAAGCTCATGAAGGGTACAACAAAGACAAAAGCTCATGAAGGGCTTACAAAAGAAATGGCTTTTAGATTAACAGAAGATTGACCTTGTTGCAACCTACTACACCACCCATAGTAGGCTTACTACACTTTCTCATGTCAAACTGACATTTCATTGCGTTGAACTTATCTAACAGAGATCACATGTGTAGAAGTATGATATAACATGGATAACACTAAAGATCATGCATCACTTCATAACTCCTTAGAATAAGCTCATGAAGGGTACACCAAAGACATAAGCTCATATAGGTCTCACAAAAGACCTGGCTTTTAGATTAGCAGAAGATTGACATGGATGCAACCTATTACACCGCCATGGTAGGCTTAGCACACTTTCTCATGTCAAACTGACATTACATTTCGTTGAACTTAGCTAATAGAGATCACATGTGTAGAAGTATGATATGAACATGGCAAGCACTAAGGATCAAGCTTCACTTCATAACTCGTTAGAATAGGCTCATGAAGGGTACAACAAAGACAAAAGCTCATGAAGGGCTTACAAAAGAAATGGCTTTTAGATTAACATAAGATTGACCTTGTTGCAACCTACTACACCACCCATAGTAGGCTTAGTACACTTTCTCATGTCAAACTAACATTTCATTGCGTTGAACTTAGCTAATAGAGATCACATCGAAGGAAGTATGATATGAACATGGACAGCACTAAAGATCAAGCTTCATTTCATAACTCGTTAGAATAAGCGCATGAAGGGTACACAAAAGACATAAGCTCATATAGGGCTCACAAAAGACATGGCTTTTAGATTAGCAGAAGATTGACATGGATGCAACCTATTACACCGCCGTGGTAGGCTTAGCACACTTTCTCATGTCAAACTGACATTACATTTCGTTGAACTTAGCTAATAGAGATCACATGTGTAGAAGTATGATATGAACATGGCAAGCACTAAGGATCAAGCTTCACTTCATAACTCGTTAGAATAAGCTCATGAAGGGTACAACAAAGACAAAATCTCATGAAGGGCTTACAAAAGACATGGCTTTTAGATTAACAGAAGATTGACCTTGTTGCAACCTACTACACCACCCATAGTAGGCTTACTACACTTTCTCATGTCAAACTGACATTTCATTGCGTTGAACTTAGCTAACAGAGATCACATGTGTAGAAGTATGATATAACATGGATAACACTAAAGATCAAGCATCACTTCATAACTCGTTAGAATAAGCTCATGAAGGGTACACCAAAGACATAAGCTCATATAGGTCTCACAAAAGACATGGCTTTTAGATTTGCAGAAGATTGACCGGGATGCAACCTATTACACCGCCGTGGTTGGCTTAGCATACTTTCTCATGTCAAACTGACATTACATTTCGTTGAACTTAGCTAATAGAGATCACATGTGTAGAAGTATGATATGAACATGGCAAGCATTAAGGATCAAGCTTCACTTCATAACTCGTTAGAATAAGCTCATGAAGGGTACAACAAAGACAAAAGCTCATGAAGGTCTTACAAAAGAAATGGCTTTTAGATTAACAGAAGATTGACCTTGTTGCAACCTACTACACCACCCATAGTAGGCTTAGTACACTTTCTCATGTCAAACTGACATTTCATTGCGTTGAACTTAGCTAATAGAGATCACATCGAAGGAAGTATGATATGAACAAGGCAAAGCACTAAGAATCAAACTTCACTTCATAACTCGTTAGAATAAGCTCATGAAGGGTACAACAAAGACAAAAGCTCATGAAGGGCTTACAAACGACATGGCTTTTAGATTAACAGAAGATTGACCTTGTTGCAACCTACTACACCACCCATAGTAGGCTTAGTACACTTTCTCATGTCAAACTGACATTTCATTGCGTTGAACTTAGCTAACAGAGATCACATGTGTAGAAGTATGATATAACATGGATAACACTAAATATCAAGCATCACTTCATAACTCTTTAGAATAAGCTCATGAAGGGTACACCAAAGACATAAGCTCATATAGGTCTCACAAAAGAAATGGCTTTTAGATTAACATAAGATTGACCTTGTTGCAACCTACTACACCACCCATAGTAGCCTTAGCACACTTTCTCAGGTCAAACTAACATTTCATTGCGTTGAACTTAGCTAATAGAGATCACATGTGTAGAAGTATGATATGAACAAGGCAAAGCACTAAGAATAAAACTTCACTTCATAACTCGTTAGAATAAGCTCATGAAGGGTACAACAAAGACAAAAGCTCATGAAGGGCTTACAAAAGACATGGCTTTTAGATTAACAGAAGATTGACCTTGTTGCAACCTACTACACCACCCATAGTAGGCTTACTACACTTTCTCATGTCAAACTGACATTTCATTGCGTTGAACTTAGCTAACAGAGATCACATGTGTAGAAGTATGATATAACATGGATAACACTAAAGATCAAGCATCACTTCATAACTCCTTAGAATAAGCTCATGAAGGGTACACCAAAGACATAAGCTCATATAGGTCTCACAAAAGACATGGCTTTTAGATTAGCAGAAGATTGACCGGGATGCAACCTATTACACCGCCGTGGTTGGCTTAGCATACTTTCTCATGTCAAACTGACATTACATTTCGTTGAACTTAGCTAATAGAGATCACATGTGTAGAAGTATGATATGAACATGGCAAGCATTAAGGATCAAGCTTCACTTCATAACTCGTTAGAATAAGCTCATGAAGGGTACAACAAAGACAAAAGCTCATGAAGGGCTTACAAAAGACATGGCTTTTAGATTAACAGAAGATTGACCTTGTTGCAACCTACTACACCACCCATAGTAGGCTTAGTACACTTTCTCATGTCAAACTGACATTTCATTGCGTTGAACTTAGCTAATAGAGATCACATCGAAGGAAGTATGATATGAACAAGGCAAAGCACTAAGAATCAAACTTCACTTCATAACTCGTTAGAATAAGCTCATGAAGGGTACAACAAAGACAAAAGCTCATGAAGGGCTTACAAAAGACATGGCTTTTAGATTAACAGAAGATTGACCTTGTTGCAACCTACTACACCACCCATAGTTGGCTTAGTACACTTTCTCATGTCAAACTGACATTACATTTCGTTGAACTTAGCTAATAGAGATCACATGTGTAGAAGTATGATATGAACATGGCAAGCATTAAGGATCAAGCTTCACTTCATAACTCGTTAGAATAGGCTCATGAAGGGTACAACAAAGACAAAAGCTCATGAAGGGCTTACAAAAGAAATGGCTTTTAGATTAACAGAAGATTGACCTTGTTGCAACCTACTACACCACCCATAGTAGGCTTAGTACACTTTTTCATGTCAAACTAACATTTCATTGCGTTGAACTTAGCTAATAGAGATCACATCGAAGGAAGTATGATATGAACATGGACAGCACTAAAGATCAAGCTTCATTTCATAACTCGTTAGAATAAGCGCATAAAGGGTACATAAAAGACATAAGCTCATATAGGGCTCACAAAAGACATGGCTTTCAGATTAGCAGAAGATTGACCTGGATGCAACCTATTACACCGCCGTGGTTGGCTTAGCACACTTTCTCATGTCAAACTGACATTACATTTCGTTGAACTTAGCTAATAGAGATCACATGTGTAGAAGTATGATATGAACATGGCAAGCACTAAGGATCAAGCTTCACTTCATAACTCGTTAGAATAAGCTCATGAAGGGTACAACAAAGACAAAATCTCATGAAGGGCTTACAAAAGACATGGCTTTTAGATTAACAGAAGATTGACCTTGTTGCAACCTACTACACCACCCATAGTAGGCTTACTACACTTTCTCATGTCAAACTGACATTTCATTGCGTTGAACTTAGCTAACAGAGATCACATGTGTAGAAGTATGATATAACATGGATAACACTAAAGATCAAGCATCACTTCATAACTCGTTAGAATAAGCTCATGAAGGGTACACCAAAGACATAAGCTCATATAGGTCTCACAAAAGACATGGCTTTTAGATTAGCAGAAGATTGACCGGGATGCAACCTATTACACCGCCGTGGTTGGCTTAGCATACTTTCTCATGTCAAACTGACATTACATTTCGTTGAACTTAGCTAATAGAGATCACATGTGTAGAAGTATGATATGAACATGGCAAGCATTAAGGATCAAGCTTCACTTCATAACTTGTTAGAATAAGCTCATGAAGGGTACAACAAAGACAAAAGCTCATGAAGGTCTTACAAAAGAAATGGCTTTTAGATTAACAGAAGATTGACCTTGTTGCAACCTACTACACCACCCATAGTAGGCTTAGTACACTTTCTCATGTCAAACTGACATTTCATTGCGTTGAACTTAGCTAATAGAGATCACATCGAAGGAAGTATGATATGAACAAGGCAAAGCACTAAGAATCAAACTTCACTTCATAACTCGTTAGAATAAGCTCATGAAGGGTACAACAAAGACAAAAGCTCATGAAGGGCTTACAAAAGACATGGCTTTTAGATTAACAGAAGATTGACCTTGTTGCAACCTACTACACCACCCATAGTAGGCTTAGTACACTTTCTCATGTCAAACTGACATTTCATTGCGTTGAACTTAGCTAACAGAGATCACATGTGTAGAAGTATGATATTACATGGATAACACTAAATATCAAGCATCACTTCATAACTCCTTAGAATAAGCTCATGAAGGGTACACCAAAGACATAAGCTCATATAGGTCTCACAAAAGAAATGGCTTTTAGATTAACATAAGATTGACCTTGTTGCAACCTACTACACCACCCATAGTAGCCTTAGCACACTTTCTCAGGTCAAACTAACATTTCATTGCGTTGAACTTAGCTCACAGAGATCACATCGAAGGAAGTATGATATGAACATGGATAGCACTAAAGATCAAGCTTCACTTCATAACTCGTTAGAATAAGCTCATGAAGGGTACACCAAAGACAAAGGCTCATATATGGCTCACAAAAGACATGGCTTTTACATTAGCAGAAGATTGACCTGGATGCAACCTATTACACCGCCGTGGTTGGCTTAGCACACTTTCTCATGTCAAACTGACATTACATTTCGTTGAACTTAGCTAATAGAGATCACATGTGTAGAAGTATGATATGAACATGGCAAGCACTAAGGATCAAGCTTCACTTCATAACTCGTTAGAATAAGCTCATGAAGGGTACAACAAAGACAAAATCTCATGAAGGGCTTACAAAAGACATGGCTTTTAGATTAACAGAAGATTGACCTTGTTGCAACCTACTACACCACCCATAGTAGGCTTACTACACTTTCTCATGTCAAACTGACATTTCATTGCGTTGAACTTAGCTAACAGAGATCACATGTGTAGAAGTATGATATAACATGGATAACACTAAAGATCAAGCATCACTTCATAACTCCTTAGAATAAGCTCATGAAGGGTACACCAAAGACATAAGCTCATATAGGTCTCACAAAAGACATGGCTTTTAGATTAGCAGAAGATTGACCGGGATGCAACCTATTACACCGCCGTGGTTGGCTTAGCATACTTTCTCATGTCAAACTGACATTACATTTCGTTGAACTTAGCTAATAGAGATCACATGTGTAGAAGTATGATATGAACATGGCAAGCATTAAGGATCAAGCTTCACTTCATAACTCGTTAGAATAAGCTCATGAAGGGTACAACAAAGACAAAAGCTCATGAAGGTCTTACAAAAGAAATGGCTTTTAGATTAAAAGAAGATTGACCTTGTTGCAACCTACTACACCACCCATAGTAGGCTTAGTACACTTTCTCATGTCAAACTGACATTTCATTGCGTTGAACTTAGCTAATAGAGATCACATCGAAGGAAGTATGATATGAACAAGGCAAAGCACTAAGAATCAAACTTCACTTCATAACTCGTTAGAATAAGCTCATGAAGGGTACAACAAAGACAAAAGCTCATGAAGGGCTTACAAAAGACATGGCTTTTAGATTAACAGAAGATTGACCTTGTTGCAACCTACTACACCACCCATAGTAGGCTTACTACACTTTCTCATGTCAAACTTACATTTCATTGCGTTGAACATATCTAACAGAGATCACATGTGTAGAAGTATGATATAACATGGATAACACTAAAGATCATGCATCACTTCATAACTCCTTAGAATAAGCTCATGAAGGGTACACCAAAGACATAAGCTCATATAGGTCTCACAAAAGACCTGGCTTTTAGATTAGCAGAAGATTGACATGGATGCAACCTATTACACCGCCATGGTAGGCTTAGCACACTTTCTCATGTCAAACTGACATTACATTTCGTTGAACTTAGCTAATAGAGATCACATGTGTAGAAGTATGATATGAACATGGCAAGCACTAAGGATCAAGCTTCACTTCATAACTCGTTAGAATAGGCTCATGAAGGGTACAACAAAGACAAAAGCTCATGAAGGGCTTACAAAAGAAATGGCTTTTAGATTAACAGAAGATTGACCTTGTTGCAACCTACTACACCACCCATAGTAGGCTTAGTACACTTTCTCATGTCAAACTGACATTTCATTGCGTTGAACTTAGCTAATAGAGATCACATCGAAGGAAGTATGATATGAACATGGACAGCACTAAAGATCAAGCTTCATTTCATAACTCGTTAGAATAAGCGCATAAAGGGTACACAAAAGACATAAGCTCATATATGGCTCACAAAAGACATGGCTTTTAGATTAGCAGAAGATTGACCTGGATGCAACCTATTACACCGCCGTGGTTGGCTTAGCACACTTTCTCATGTCAAACTGACATTACATTTCGTTGAACTTAGCTAATAGAGATCACATGTGTAGAAGTATGATATGAACATGGCAAGCACTAAGGATCAAGCTTCACTTCATAACTCGTTAGAATAGGCTCATGAAGGGTACAACAAAGACAAAAGCTCATGAAGGGCTTACAAAAGAAATGGCTTTTAGATTAACAGAAGATTGACCTTGTTGCAACCTACTACACCACCCATAGTAGGCTTAGTACACTTTTTCATGTCAAACTAACATTTCATTGCGTTGAACTTAGCTAATAGAGATCACATCGAAGGAAGTATGATATGAACATGGACAGCACTAAAGATCAAACTTCATTTCATAACTCGTTAGAATAAGCGCATAAAGGGTACACAAAAGACATAAGCTCATATAGGGCTCACAAAAGACATAAGCTCATATAGTAGGCTTACTACACTTTCTCATGTCAAACTGACATTTCATTGCGTTGAACTTAGCTAACAGAGATCACATGTGTAGAAGTATGATATAACATGGATAACACTAAAGATAAAGCTTCACTTCATAACTCGTTAGAATAAGCTCATGAAGGGTACAACAAAGACTAAAGCTCATGAAGGGCATACAAAAGAAATGGCTTTTAGATTAACAGAAGATTGACTTTGGTGTAACCTACTACACCACCCATAGTAGGCTTAGCACACTTTCTCATGTCAAACTAACATTTCAATGCGTTGATCTTAGCTAATAGAGATCACATGTGTAGAAGTATGATATGAACAAGGCAAAGCACTAAGAATCAAACTTCACTTCATAACTCGTTAGAATAAGCTCATGAAGGGTACAACAAAGACAAAAGCTCATGAAGGGCTTACAAAAGAAATGGCTTTTAGATTAACAAAAGATTGACCTTGTTGCAACCTACTACACCACCCATAGTAGGCTTAGTACACTTTCTCATGTCAAACTGACATTTCATTGCGTTGAACTTAGCTAATAGAGATCACATCGAAGGAAGTATGATATGAACAAGGCAAAGCACTAAGAATCAAACTTCACTTCATAACTCGTTAGAATAAGCTCATGAAGGGTACAACAAAGACAAAAGCTCATGAAGGGCTTACAAAAGACATGGCTTTTAGATTAACAGAAGATTGACCTTGTTGCAACCTACTACACCACCCATAGTAGGCTTACTACACTTTCTCATGTCAAACTGACATTTCATTGCGTTGAACTTATCTAACAGAGATCACATGTGTAGAAGTATGATATAACATGGATAACACTAAAGATCATGCATCACTTCATAACTCCTTAGAATAAGCTCATGAAGGGTACACCAAAGACATAAGCTCATATAGGTCTCACAAAAGACCTGGCTTTTAGATTAGCAGAAGATTGACATGGATGCAACCTATTACACCGCCATGGTAGGCTTAGCACACTTTCTCATGTCAAACTGACATTACATTTCGTTGAACTTAGCTAATAGAGATCACATGTGTAGAAGTATGATATGAACATGGCAAGCACTAAGGATCAAGCTTCACTTCATAACTCGTTAGAATAGGCTCATGAAGGGTACAACAAAGACAAAAGCTCATGAAGGGCTTACAAAAGAAATGGCTTTTAGATTAACAGAAGATTGACCTTGTTGCAACCTACTACACCACCCATAGTAGGCTTAGTACACTTTCTCATGTCAAACTGACATTTCATTGCGTTGAACTTAGCTAATAGAGATCACATCGAAGGAAGTATGATATGAACAAGGCAAAGCACTAAGAATCAAACTTCACTTCATAACTCGTTAGAATAAGCTCATGAAGGGTACAACAAAGACAAAAGCTCATGAAGGGCTTACAAAAGACATGTCTTTTAGATTAACAGAAGATTGACCTTGTTGCAACCTACTACACCACCCATAGTTGGCTTAGTACACTTTCTCATGTCAAACTGACATTTCATTGCGTTGAACTTAGCTAACAGATATCACATGTGTAGAAGTATGATATGAACATGGCAAGCACTAAGGATCAAGCTTCACTTCATAACTCGTTAGAATAGGCTCATGAAGGGTACAACAAAGACAAAAGCTCATGAAGGGCTTACAAAAGAAATGGCTTTTAGATTAACAGAAGATTGACCTTGTTGCAACCTACTACACCACCCATAGTTGGCTTAGTACACTTTCTCATGTCAAACTGACATTTCATTGCGTTGAACTTAGCTAACAGATATCACATGTGTAGAAGTATGATATGAACATGGCAAGCACTAAGGATCAAGCTTCACTTCATAACTCGTTAGAATAAGCTCATGAAGGGTACAACAAAGACAAAAGCTCATGAAGGGCTTACAAAAGAAATGGCTTTTAGATTAACAGAAGATTGACCTTGTTGCAACCTACTACACCACCCATAGTAGGCTTAGTACACTTTCTCATGTCAAACTGACATTTCATTGCGTTGAACTTATCTAACAGAGATCACATGTGTAGAAGTATGATATAACATGGATAACACTAAAGATCATGCATCACTTCATAACTCCTTAGAATAAGCTCATGAAGGGTACACCAAAGACATAAGCTCATATAGGTCTCACAAAAGACCTGGCTTTTAGATTAGCAGAAGATTGACATGGATGCAACCTATTACACCGCCATGGTAGGCTTAGCACACTTTCTCAGGTCAAACTAACATTTCATTGCGTTGAACTTAGCTCACAGAGATCACATCGAAGGAAGTATGATATGAACATGGATAGCACTAAAGATCAAGCTTCACTTCATAACTCGTTAGAATAAGCTCATGAAGGGTACACCAAAGACAAAGGCTCATATATGGCTCACAAAAGACATGGCTTTTAGATTAGCAGAAGATTGACCTGGATGCAACCTATTACACCGCCGTGGTTGGCTTAGCACACTTTCTCATGTCAAACTGACATTACATTTCGTTGAACTTAGCTAATAGAGATCACATGTGTAGAAGTATGATATGAACATGGCAAGCACTAAGGATCAAGCTTCACTTCATAACTCGTTAGAATAAGCTCATGAAGGGTACAACAAAGACAAAATCTCATGAAGGGCTTACAAAAGACATGGCTTTTAGATTAACAGAAGATTGACCTTGTTGCAACCTACTACACCACCCATAGTAGGCTTACTACACTTTCTCATGTCAAACTGACATTTCATTGCGTTGAACTTATCTAACAGAGATCACATGTGTAGAAGTATGATATAACATGGATAACACTAAAGATCATGCATCACTTCATAACTCCTTAGAATAAGCTCATGAAGGGTACACCAAAGACATAAGCTCATATAGGTCTCACAAAAGACCTGGCTTTTAGATTAGCAGAAGATTGACATGGATGCAACCTATTACACCGCCATGGTAGGCTTAGCACACTTTCTCATGTCAAACTGACATTACATTTCGTTGAACTTAGCTAATAGAGATCACATGTGTAGAAGTATGATATGAACATGGCAAGCACTAAGGATCAAGCTTCACTTCATAACTCGTTAGAATAGGCTCATGAAGGGTACAACAAAGACAAAAGCTCATGAAGGGCTTACAAAAGAAATGGCTTTTAGATTAACAGAAGATTGACCTTGTTGCAACCTACTACACCACCCATAGTAGGCTTAGTACACTTTCTCATGTCAAACTGACATTTCATTGCGTTGAACTTAGCTAATAGAGATCACATCGAAGGAAGTATGATATGAACAAGGCAAAGCACTAAGAATCAAACTTCACTTCATAACTCGTTAGAATAAGCTCATGAAGGGTACAACAAAGACAAAAGCTCATGAAGGGCTTACAAAAGACATGTCTTTTAGATTAACAGAAGATTGACCTTGTTGCAACCTACTACACCACCCATAGTTGGCTTAGTACACTTTCTCATGTCAAACTGACATTTCATTGCGTTGAACTTAGCTAACAGATATCACATGTGTAGAAGTATGATATGAACATGGCAAGCACTAAGGATCAAGCTTCACTTCATAACTCGTTAGAATAAGCTCATGAAGGGTACAACAAAGACAAAAGCTCATGAAGGGCTTACAAAAGAAATGGCTTTTAGATTAACAGAAGATTGACCTTGTTGCAACCTACTACACCACCCATAGTAGCCTTAGCACACTTTCTCAGGTCAAACTAACATTTCATTGCGTTGAACTTAGCTCACAGAGATCACATCGAAGGAAGTATGATATGAACATGGATAGCACTAAAGATCAAGCTTCACTTCATAACTAGTTAGAATAAGCTCATGAAGGGTACACCAAAGACAAAAGCTCATATATGGCTCACAAAAGACATGGCTTTTAGATTAGCAGAAGATTGACCTGGATGCAACCTATTACACCGCCGTGGTTGGCTTAGCACACTTTCTCATGTCAAACTGACATTACATTTCGTTGAACTTAGCTAACAGAGATCACATGTGTAGAAGTATGATATGAACATGGCAAGCACTAAGGATCAAGCTTCACTTCATAACTCGTTAGAATAAGCTCATGAAGGGTACAACAAAGACAAAATCTCATGAAGGGCTTACAAAAGACATGGCTTTTAGATTAACAGAAGATTGACCTTGTTGCAACCTACTACACCACCCATAGTAGGCTTACTACACTTTCTCATGTCAAACTGACATTTCATTGCGTTGAACTTATCTAACAGAGATCACATGTGTAGAAGTATGATATAACATGGATAACACTAAAGATCATGCATCACTTCATAACTCCTTAGAATAAGCTCATGAAGGGTACACCAAAGACATAAGCTCATATAGGTCTCACAAAAGACCTGGCTTTTAGATTAGCAGAAGATTGACATGGATGCAACCTATTACACCGCCATGGTAGGCTTAGCACACTTTCTCAAGTCAAACTAACATTTCATTGCGTTGAACTTAGCTCACAGAGATCACATCGAAGGAAGTATGATATGAACATGGATAGCACTAAAGATCAAGCTTCACTTCATAACTCGTTAGAATAAGCTCATGAAGGGTACACCAAAGACAAAGGCTCATATATGGCTCACAAAAGACATGGCTTTTAGATTAGCAGAAGATTGACCTGGATGCAACCTATTACACCGCCGTGGTTGGCTTAGCACACTTTCTCATGTCAAACTGACATTACATTTCGTTGAACTTAGCTAATAGAGATCACATGTGTAGAAGTATGATATGAACATGGCAAGCACTAAGGATCAAGCTTCACTTCATAACTCGTTAGAATAAGCTCATGAAGGGTACAACAAAGACAAAATCTCATGAAGGGCTTACAAAAGACATGGCTTTTAGATTAACAGAAGATTGACCTTGTTGCAACCTACTACACCACCCATAGTAGGCTTACTACACTTTCTCATGTCAAACTGACATTTCATTGCGTTGAACTTATCTAACAGAGATCACATGTGTAGAAGTATGATATAACATGGATAACACTAAAGATCATGCATCACTTCATAACTCCTTAGAATAAGCTCATGAAGGGTACACCAAAGACATAAGCTCATATAGGTCTCACAAAAGACCTGGCTTTTAGATTAGCAGAAGATTGACATGGATGCAACCTATTACACCGCCATGGTAGGCTTAGCACACTTTCTCAGGTCAAACTAACATTTCATTGCGTTGAACTTAGCTCACAGAGATCACATCGAAGGAAGTATGATATGAACATGGATAGCACTAAAGATCAAGCTTCACTTCATAACTCGTTAGAATAAGCTCATGAAGGGTACACCAAAGACAAAGGCTCATATATGGCTCACAAAAGACATGGCTTTTAGATTAGCAGAAGATTGACCTGGATGCAACCTATTACACCGCCGTGGTTGGCTTAGCACACTTTCTCATGTCAAACTGACATTACATTTCGTTGAACTTAGCTAATAGAGATCACATGTGTAGAAGTATGATATGAACATGGCAAGCACTAAGGATCAAGCTTCACTTCATAACTCGTTAGAATAAGCTCATGAAGGGTACAACAAAGACAAAATCTCATGAAGGGCTTACAAAAGACATGGCTTTTAGATTAACAGAAGATTGACCTTGTTGCAACCTACTACACCACCCATAGTAGGCTTACTACACTTTCTCATGTCAAACTGACATTTCATTGCGTTGAACTTATCTAACAGAGATCACATGTGTAGAAGTATGATATAACATGGATAACACTAAAGATCATGCATCAATTCATAACTCCTTAGAATAAGCTCATGAAGGGTACACCAAAGACATAAGCTCATATAGGTCTCACAAAAGACCTGGCTTTTAGATTAGCAGAAGATTGACATGGATGCAACCTATTACACCGCCATGGTAGGCTTAGCACACTTTCTCATGTCAAACTGACATTACATTTCGTTGAACTTAGCTAATAGAGATCACATGTGTAGAAGTATGATATGAACATGGCAAGCACTAAGGATCAAGCTTCACTTCATAACTCGTTAGAATAGGCTCATGAAGGGTACAACAAAGACAAAAGCTCATGAAGGTCTTACAAAAGAAATGGCTTTTAGATTAACAGAAGATTGACCTTTTTGCAACCTACTACACCACCCATAGTAGCCTTAGCACACTTTCTCAGGTCAAACTAACATTTCATTGCGTTGAACTTAGCTCACAGAGATCACATCGAAGGAAGTATGATATGAACATGGATAGCACTAAAGATCAAGCTTCACTTCATAACTAGTTAGAATAAGCTCATGAAGGGTACACCAAAGACAAAAGCTCATATATGGCTCACAAAAGAAATGGCTTTTAGATTAACAGAAGATTGACCTGGATGCAACCTATTACACCGCCGTGGTTGGCTTAGCACACTTTCTCATGTCAAACTGACATTACATTTTGTTGAACTTAGCTAACAGAGATCACATGTGTAGAAGTATGATATGAATATGGCAAGCACTAAGGATAAAGCTTCACTTCATAACTCGTTAGAATAAGCTCATGAAGGGTACAACAAAGACAAAAGCTCATGAAGGGCTTACAAAAGACATGGCTTTTAGATTAACAGAAGATTGACCTTGTTGCAACCTACTACACCACCCATAGTAGGCTTACTACACTTTCTCATGTCAAACTGACATTTCATTGCGTTGAACTTAGCTAACAGAGATCACATGTGTAGAAGTATGATATAACATGGATAACACTAAAGATCATGCATCACTTCATAACTCCTTAGAATAAGCTCATGAAGGGTACACCAAAGACATAAGCTCATATAGGTCTCACAAAAGACCTGGCTTTTAGATTAGCAGAAGATTGACATGGATGCAACCTATTACACCGCCATGGTAGGCTTAGCACACTTTCTAAGGTCAAACTAACATTTCATTGCGTTGAACTTAGCTCACAGAGATCACATCGAAGGAAGTATGATATGAACATGGATAGCACTAAAGATCAAGCTTCACTTCATAACTCGTTAGAATAAGCTCATGAAGGGTACACCAAAGACAAAGGCTCATATATGGCTCACAAAAGACATGGCTTTTAGATTAGCAGAAGATTGACCTGGATGCAACCTATTACACCGCCGTGGTTGGCTTAGCACACTTTCTCATGTCAAACTGACATTACATTTCGTTGAACTTAGCTAATAGAGATCACATGTGTAGAAGTATGATATGAACATGGCAAGCACTAAGGATCAAGCTTCACTTCATAACTCGTTAGAATAAGCTCATGAAGGGTACAACAAAGACAAAATCTCATGAAGGGCTTACAAAAGACATGGCTTTTAGATTAACAAAAGATTGACCTTGTTGCAACCTACTACACCACCCATAGTAGGCTTACTACACTTTCTCATGTCAAACTGACATTTCATTGCGTTGAACTTATCTAACAGAGATCACATGTGTAGAAGTATGATATAACATGGATAACACTAAAGATCATGCATCACTTCATAACTCCTTAGAATAAGCTCATGAAGGGTACACCAAAGACATAAGCTCATATAGGTCTCACAAAAGACCTGGCTTTTAGATTAGCAGAAGATTGACATGGATGCAACCTATTACACCGCCATGGTAGGCTTAGCACACTTTCTCATGTCAAACTGACATTACATTTCGTTGAACTTAGCTAATAGAGATCACATGTGTAGAAGTATGATATGAACATGGCAAGCACTAAGGATCAAGCTTCACTTCATAACTCGTTAGAATAGGCTCATGAAGGGTACAACAAAGACAAAAGCTCATGAAGGGCTTACAAAAGAAATGGCTTTTAGATTAACAGAAGATTGACCTTGTTGCAACCTACTACACCACCCATAGTAGGCTTAGTACACTTTCTCTTGTCAAACTGACATTTCATTGCGTTGAACTTAGCTAATAGAGATCACATCGAAGGAAGTATGATATGAACAAGGCAAAGCACTAAGAATCAAACTTCACTTCATAACTCGTTAGAATAAGCTCATGAAGGGTACAACAAAGACAAAAGCTCATGAAGGGCTTACAAAAGACATGTCTTTTAGATTAACAGAAGATTGACCTTGTTGCAACCTACTACACCACCCATAGTTGGCTTAGTACACTTTCTCATGTCAAACTGACATTTCATTGCGTTGAACTTAGCTAACAGATATCACATGTGTAGAAGTATGATATGAACATGGCAAGCACTAAGGATCAAGCTTCACTTCATAACTCGTTAGAATAAGCTCATGAAGGGTACAACAAAGACAAAAGCTCATGAAGGGCTTACAAAAGAAATGGCTTTTAGATTAACAGAAGATTGACCTTGTTGCAACCTACTACACCACCCATAGTAGCCTTAGCACACTTTCTCAGGTCAAACTAACATTTCATTGCGTTGAACTTAGCTCACAGAGATCACATCGAAGGAAGTATGATATGAACATGGATAGCACTAAAGATCAAGCTTCACTTCATAACTAGTTAGAATAAGCTCATGAAGGGTACACCAAAGACAAAAGCTCATATATGGCTCACAAAAGACATGGCTTTTAGATTAGCAGAAGATTGACCTGGATGCAACCTATTACACCGCCGTGGTTGGCTTAGCACACTTTCTCATGTCAAACTGACATTACATTTTGTTGAACTTAGCTAACAGAGATCACATGTGTAGAAGTATGATATGAATATGGCAAGCACTAAGGATAAAGCTTCACTTCATAACTCGTTAGAATAAGCTCATGAAGGGTACAACAAAGACAAAAGCTCATGAAGGGCTTACAAAAAAATGGCTTTTAGATTAACAGAAGATTGACTTTGGTGTAACCTACTACACCACCCATAGTAGGCTTAGCACACTTTCTCATGTCAAACTAACATTTCAATGCGTTGATCTTAGCTAATAGAGATCACATGTGTAGAAGTATGATATGAACATGGCAAGCACTAAGGATAAAGCTTCACTTCATAACTCGTTAGAATAAGCTCATGAAGGGTACAACAAAGACTAAAGCTCATGAAGGGCATACAAAAGAAATGGCTTTTAGATTAACAGAAGATTGACTTTGGTGTAACCTACTACACCACCCATAGTAGGCTTAGCACACTTTCTCATGTCAAACTAACATTTCAATGCGTTGATCTTAGCTAATAGAGATCACATGTGTAGAAGTATGATATGAACAAGGCAAAGCACTAAGAATAAAACTTCACTTCATAACTCGTTAGAATAAGCTCATGAAGGGTACAACAAAGACAAAAGCTCATGAAGGGCTTACAAAAGAAATGGCTTTTAGATTAACAAAAGATTGACCTTGTTGCAACCTACTACACCACCCATAGTAGGCTTAGTACACTTTCTCATGTCAAACTTACATTTCATTGCGTTGAACTTAGCTAATAGAGATCACATCGAAGGAAGTATGATATGAACATGGACAGCACTAAAGATTAAGCTTCATTTCATAACTCGTTAGAATAAGCGCATGAAGGGTACACAAAAGACATAAGCTCATATATGGCTCACAAAAGACCTGGCTTTTAGATTAGCAGAAGATTGACATGGATGCAACCTATTACACCGCCATGGTAGGCTTAGCACACTTTCTCATGTCAAACTGACATTACATTTCGTTGAACTTAGCTAATAGAGATCACATGTGTAGAAGTATGATATGAACATGGCAAGCACTAAGGATCAAGCTTCACTTCATAACTCGTTAGAATAGGCTCATGAAGGGTACAACAAAGACAAAAGCTCATGAAGGGCTTACAAAAGAAATGGCTTTTAGATTAACAGAAGATTGACCTTGTTGCAACCTACTACACCACCCATAGTAGGCTTAGTACACTTTTTCATGTCAAACTAACATTTCATTGCGTTGAACTTAGCTAATAGAGATCACATCGAAGGAAGTATGATATGAACATGGACAGCACTAAAGATCAAGCTTCATTTCATAACTCATTAGAATAAGCGCATGAAGGGTACACAAAAGACATAAGCTCATATAGGGCTCACAAAAGACATGGCTTTCAGATTAGCAGAAGATTGACCTGGATGCAACCTATTACACCGCCGTGGTTGGCTTAGCACACTTTCTCATGTCAAACTGACATTACATTTCGTTGAACTTAGCTAATTGAGATCACATGTGTAGAAGTATGATATGAACATGGCAAGCACTAAGGATCAAGCTTCACTTCATAACTCGTTAGAATAAGCTCATGAAGGGTACAACAAAGACAAAAGCTCATGAAGGGCTTACAAAATACATGGCTTTTAGATTACCATAAGATTGACCTTTTTGCAACCTACTACACCACCCATAGTAGCCTTAGCACACTTTCTCAGGTCAAACTAACATTTCATTGCGTTGAACTTAGCTAATAGAGATCACATGTGTAGAAGTATGATATGAACAAGGCAAAGCACTAAGAATAAAACTTCACTTCATAACTCGTTAGATTAAGCTCATGAAGGGTACAACAAAGACAAAAGCTCATGAAGGGCTTACAAAAGACATGGCTTTTAGATTAACAGAAGATTGACCTTGTTGCAACCTACTACACCACCCATAGTAGGCTTAGTACACTTTCTCATGTCAAACTGACATTTCATTGCGTTGAACTTAGCTAACAGATATCACATGTGTAGAAGTATGATATAACATGGATAACACTAAAGATCAAGCATCACTTCATAACTCCTTAGAATAAGCTCATGAAGGGTACACCAAAGACATAAGCTCATATAGGTCTCACAAAAGAAATGGCTTTTAGATTAACATAAGATTGACCTTGTTGCAACCTACTACACCACCCATAGTAGCCTTAGCACACTTTCTCAGGTCAAACTAACATTTCATTGCTTTGAACTTAGCTCACAGAGATCACATCGAAGGAAGTATGATATGAACATGGATAACACTAAAGATCAAGCTTCACTTCATAACTCGTTAGAATAAGCTCATGAAGGGTACACCAAAGACAAAAGCTCATATATGGCTCACAAAAGACATGGCTTTTAGATTAGCAGAAGATTGACCTGGATGCAACCTATTACACCGCCGTGGTTGGCTTAGCACACTTTCTCATGTCAAACTGACATTACATTTCGTTGAACTTAGCTAATAGAGATCACATGTGTAGAAGTATGATATGAACATGGCAAGCACTAAGGATCAAGCTTCACTTCATAACTCGTTAGAATAAGCTCATGAAGGGTACAACAAAGACAAAAGCTCATGAAGGTCTTACAAAAGAAATGGCTTTTAGATTAACAGAAGATTGACCTTTTTGCAACCTACTACACCACCCATAGTAGCCTTAGCACACTTTCTCAGGTCAAACTAACATTTCAATGCGTTGATCTTAGCTAATAGAGATCACATGTGTAGAAGTATGATATGAACATGGCAAGCAGTAAGGATAAAGCTTCACTTCATAACTCGTTAGAATAAGCTCATGAAGGGTACAACAAAGACAAAAGCTCATGAAGGGCATACAAAAGAAATGGCTTTTAGATTAACAGAAGATTGACTTTGGTGTAACCTACTACACCACCCATAGTAGGCTTAGCACACTTTCTCATGTCAAACTAACATTTCAATGCGTTGATCTTAGCTAATAGAGATCACATGTGTAGAAGTATGATATGAACAAGGCAAAGCACTAAGAATCAAACTTCACTTCATAACTCGTTAGAATAAGCTCATGAAGGGTACAACAAAGACAAAAGCTCATGAAGGGCTTACAAAAGAAATGGCTTTTAGATTAACAAAAGATTGACCTTGTTGCAACCTACTACACCACCCATAGTAGGCTTAGTACACTTTCTCATGTCAAACTTACATTTCATTGCGTTGAACTTAGCTAATAGAGATCACATCGAAGGAAGTATGATATGAACATGGACAGCACTAAAGATCAAGCTTCATTTCATAACTCGTTAGAATAAGCGCATGAAGGGTACACAAAAGACATAAGCTCATATATGGCTCACAAAAGACCTGGCTTTTAGATTAGCAGAAGATTGACATGGATGCAACCTATTACACCGCCATGGTAGGCTTAGCACACTTTCTCATGTCAAACTGACATTACATTTCGTTGAACTTAGCTAATAGAGATCACATGTGTAGAAATATGATATGAACATGGCAAGCACTAAGGATCAAGCTTCACTTCATAACTCGTTAGAATAAGCTCATGAAGGGTACAACAAAGACAAAAGCTCATGAAGGTCTTACAAAAGAAATGGCTTTTAGATTAACAGAAGATTGACCTTTTTGCAACCTACTACACCACCCATAGTAGCCTTAGCACACTTTCTCAGGTCAAACTAACATTTCAATGCGTTGATCTTAGCTAATAGAGATCACATGTGTAGAAGTATGATATGAACATGGCAAGCACTAAGGATAAAGCTTCACTTCATAACTCGTTAGAATAAGCTCATGAAGGGTACAACAAAGACAAAAGCTCATGAAGGGCATACAAAAGAAATGGCTTTTAGATTAACAGAAGATTGACTTTGGTGTAACCTACTACACCACCCATAGTAGGCTTAGCACACTTTCTCATGTCAAACTAACATTTCAATGCGTTGATCTTAGCTAATAGAGATCACATGTGTAGAAGTATGATATGAACAAGGCAAAGCACTAAGAATCAAACTTCACTTCATAACTCGTTAGAATAAGCTCATGAAGGGTACAACAAAGACAAAAGCTCATGAAGGGCTTACAAAAGAAATGGCTTTTAGATTAACAAAAGATTGACCTTGTTGCAACCTACTACACCACCCATAGTAGGCTTAGTACACTTTCTCATGTCAAACTTACATTTCATTGCGTTGAACTTAGCTAATAGAGATCACATCGAAGGAAGTATGATATGAACATGGACAGCACTAAAGATCAAGCTTCATTTCATAACTCGTTAGAATAAGCGCATGAAGGGTACACAAAAGACATAAGCTCATATATGGCTCACAAAAGACCTGGCTTTTAGATTAGCAGAAGATTGACCTGGATGCAACCTATTACACCGCCATGGTAGGCTTAGCACACTTTCTCATGTCAAACTGACATTACATTTCGTTGAACTTAGCTAATAGAGATCACATGTGTAGAAGTATGATATGAACATGGCAAGCACTAAGGATCAAGCTTCACTTCATAACTCGTTAGAATAAGCTCATGAAGGGTACAACAAAGACAAAAGCTCATGAAGGGCTTACAAAAGACATGTCTTTTAGATTAACAGAAGATTGACCTTGTTGCAACCTACTACACCACCCATAGTTGGCTTATTACACTTTCTCATGTCAAACTGACATTTCATTGCGTTGAACTTAGCTAACAGATATCACATGTGTAGAAGTATGATATGAACATGGCAAGCACTAAGGATCAAGCTTCACTTCATAACTCGTTAGAATAAGCTCATGAAGGGTACAACAAAGACAAAAGCTCATGAAGGGCTTACAAAAGAAATGGCTTTTAGATTAACAGAAGATTGACCTTGTTGCAACCTACTACACCACCCATAGTAGGCTTAGTACACTTTCTCATGTCAAACTGACATTTCATTGCGTTGAACTTATCTAACAGAGATCACATGTGTAGAAGTATGATATAACATGGATAACACTAAAGATCATGCATCACTTCATAACTCCTTAGAATAAGCTCATGAAGGGTACACCAAAGACATAAGCTCATATAGGTCTCACAAAAGACCTGGCTTTTAGATTAGCAGAAGATTGACATGGATGCAACCTATTACACCGCCATGGTAGGCTTAGCACACTTTCTCATGTCAAACTGACATTACATTTCGTTGAACTTAGCTAATAGAGATCACATGTGTAGAAGTATGATATGAACATGGCAAGCACTAAGGATCAAGCTTCACTTCATAACTCGTTAGAATAGGCTCATGAAGGGTACAACAAAGACAAAAGCTCATGAAGGGCTTACAAAAGAAATGGCTTTTAGATTAACAGAAGATTGACCTTGTTGCAACCTACTACACCACCCATAGTAGGCTTAGTACACTTTTTCATGTCAAACTAACATTTCATTGCGTTGAACTTAGCTAATAGAGATCACATCGAAGGAAGTATGATATGAACATGGACAGCACTAAAGATCAAGCTTCATTTCATAACTCGTTAGAATAAGCGCATGAAGGGTACACAAAAGACATAAGCTCATATAGGGCTCACAAAAGACATGGCTTTCAGATTAGCAGAAGATTGACCTGGATGCAACCTATTACACCGCCGTGGTTGGCTTAGCACACTTTCTCATGTCAAACTGACATTACATTTCGTTGAACTTAGCTAATTGAGATCACATGTGTAGAAGTATGATATGAACATGGCAAGCACTAAGGATCAAGCTTCACTTCATAACTCGTTAGAATAAGCTCATGAAGGGTACAACAAAGACAAAAGCTCATGAAGGGCTTACAAAAGACATGGCTTTTAGATTAACATAAGATTGACCTTTTTGCAACCTACTACACCACCCATAGTAGCCTTAGCACACTTTCTCAGGTCAAACTAACATTTCATTGCGTTGAACTTAGCTAATAGAGATCACATGTGTAGAAGTATGATATGAACAAGGCAAAGCACTAAGAATAAAACTTCACTTCATAACTCGTTAGAATAAGCTCATGAAGGGTACAACAAAGACAAAAGCTCATGAAGGGCTTACAAAAGACATGGCTTTTAGATTAACGGAAGATTGACCTTGTTGCAACCTACTACACCACCCATAGTAGGCTTAGTACACTTTCTCATGTCAAACTGACATTTCATTGCGTTGAACTTAGCTAACAGATATCACATGTGTAGAAGTATGATATAACATGGATAACACTAAAGATCAAGCATCACTTCATAACTCCTTAGAATAAGCTCATGAAGGGTACACCAAAGACATAAGCTCATATAGGTCTCACAAAAGAAATGGCTTTTAGATTAACATAAGATTGACCTTGTTGCAACCTACTACACCACCCATAGTAGCCTTAGCACACTTTCTCAGGTCAAACTAACATTTCATTGCTTTGAACTTAGCTCACAGAGATCACATCGAAGGAAGTATGATATGAACATGGATAGCACTAAAGATCAAGCTTCACTTCATAACTCGTTAGAATAAGCTCATGAAGGGTAAACCAAAGACAAAAGCTCATATATGGCTCACAAAAGACATGGCTTTTAGATTAGCAGAAGATTGACCTGGATGCAACCTATTACACCGCCGTGGTTGGCTTAGCACACTTTCTCATGTCAAACTGACATTACATTTCGTTGAACTTAGCTAATAGAGATCACATGTGTAGAAGTATGATATGAACATGGCAAGCACTAAGGATCAAGCTTCACTTCATAACTCGTTAGAATAAGCTCATGAAGGGTACAACAAAGACAAAAGCTCATGAAGGTCTTACAAAAGAAATGGCTTTTAGATTAACAGAAGATTGACCTTGTTGCAACCTACTACACCACCCATAGTAGGCTTAGTACACTTTCTCATGTCAAACTGACATTTCATTGCGTTGAACTTAGCTAATAGAGATCACATCGAAGGAAGTATGATATGAACAAGGCAAAGCACTAAGAATCAAACTTCACTTCATAACTCGTTAGAATAAGCTCATGAAGGGTACAACAAAGACAAAAGCTCATGAAGGGCTTACAAAAGACATGTCTTTTAGATTAACAGAAGATTGACCTTGTTGCAACCTACTACACCACCCATAGTAGGCTTAGTACACTTTCTCATGTCAAACTGACATTTCATTGCGTTGAACTTAGCTAATAGAGATCACATCGAAGGAAGTATGATATGAACAAGGCAAAGCACTAAGAATCAAACTTCACTTCATAACTCGTTAGAATAAGCTCATGAAGGGTACAACAAAGACAAAAGCTCATGAAGGGCTTACAAAAGACATGTCTTTTAGATTAACAGAAGATTGACCTTGTTGCAACCTACTACACCACCCATAGTTGGCTTAGTACACTTTCTCATGTCAAACTGACATTTCATTGCGTTGAACTTAGCTAACAGATATCACATGTGTAGAAGTATGATATGAACAAGGCAAAGCACTAAGAATCAAACTTCACTTCATAACTCGTTAGAATAAGCTCATGAAGGGTACAACAAAGACAAAAGCTCATGAAGGGCTTACAAAAGAAATGGCTTTTAGATTAACAGAAGATTGACCTTGTTGCAACCTACTGTAAGAATGGAAGAATTAATGGAAGAAAGCTCATAGAGAGAGAGAGAGAATGGGGGTGAGAATGAAGAAGAAGAAGAGTGTGTATTCACTCACTTAACATTACAAATGGTTGCTACATGGTTTATATAGGCATACAATTGGTTGCCCTAGATTCTACAAGACAAACACAAAGAGACAAGAATTGCCTAAAATGGATCAGCAAAATCTGCTGAGACAAAAGGAGATGGAGCCTCTTTCCTCTTTTGTTCAAACAGAGTCACATGTCTTCCCTAACCTTCTTTCAGCCTCCAACGGTTATATTGAACCATTTGGAGTCTTCTTTCCTTCTAGAAGACATTCATGGGCCTTTATAACCTCAGCCCAACTTCCTCCAAAGTGTTAACACACATCTGATCCATTTGGCTTCCTTATTCAGTTTCTGGCCCAAAGTAACTTCAAGCTTGATAATAGCTTGATCAATACTCCCCCTCAAGCTTAGCTATATGGAGTAAAGCTAAGCTTGGAATCCGCAAGACATCACCTCATTAAAAACCTTACCACCCAAAAACCACATGGGAGAAAAGAGTGTTAAGGGAAAAAGAGTGTGAAGCTCACGGATTAGAGGACATGAGATCAAGGGCGAGTTAAGTCTACAAGTCCCAACTTGATGTTGATGTGTTCGCACACCTTGAGACTTGCAGCTTTGGTGAAGATGTCCGCCAACTGGTCTTCACTCTTTGTATAGCATGGAAGGGTTACTCCTTCCTCGATCTTCTCACGTACTTTATGACAATCCATCTCAATATGCTTAGTCCTCTCATGAAATACTGAGTTGGATGCAATGTGAATGGCAGCTTGGTTGTCACAATGCATAGTAATTGGTCTTGGAGACTCTATGCCGAGGTCTTTTAGAAGAGCCTTCAGCCATGTTAACTCATTAGTTAGCTTCCTCATGGCCCTATACTCCGCTTCCGCACTCGAACAAGATACAACCTTCTGCTTCTTTGTTTTCCACGTGACTAAGTTTCCTCCAATGAATGTGCAATAGCCTGTTGTGGATTTCCGGTCATTCCTATCCCCAGCCCAGTCTGCGTCACAGTAACCCACGATCTCGGTGTTCTCATTCTTTCCCATCCAAATGCCACGACCTGGGCTTCCTTTGAGATATCGAAGAATCCGTTCTACCATACTCCAATGGTACACCGTAGGAGTCTGCATATGCTGACTGACCTGGTTCACAGCAAAACACAAGTCAGGGCGTGTGATGGTTAAGTATATAAGCTTACCAACCAGACGACGGTATTGAGCTGGATCTTCATAAGGTGTATCATCTTTCTCCCCCTTTCGAGCGACCTTGTAGCCATCTTCGAGGGGAGTCTTGGCCGGCTTTGCTCCAAGCTTTCCTGTCTCATTCAAAAGATCAAGCACGTACTTCCTTTGGGATAGAAAGAGACCATGCGAGGAGCGGCACACTTCTATTCCAAGGAAGTACTTAAGTTCTCCAAGGTCTTTGATATCAAACACACTCTTAAGGAAAGCTTTAGTTTCAGCAATACCTGATTTGTCACTACCAGAAATGATCAAATCATCAACATAAATGAGCACAACGATAATACCTCTGGAACTTTGCAATGTGAAGAGTGTGTGATCAGCCTCGGATTTCCTAAATCCTCTGGTTTTGAGAGTTGAGCTAAGCTTATGGTACCAAGCTCTAGGTGACTGCTTGAGTCCATAAATCGCCTTGCGCAACTTGAGTACCTTTCCCGGTGCAATGGAGGCTTCCAAACCAGGAGGAGGATACATATAGACGTCTTCATCTAATTCCCCTTGGAGGAAAGCATTTTTCACATCCATCTGCCATAGCTCCCAAGATAGGTTAGTAGCTAAGGATAAAATGACTCTTACCGTATGGAGCTTAGCAACCGGAGCAAATGTGTCTGTATAGTCCTCTCCATAAGTTTGTGTAAACCCTCTAGCAACCAGCCTGGCTTTGTATCGCTCTATATCTCCATTGCTGTGGTACTTAATGGTGAAGACCCACTTGGAACTGACCGCTTTTTTTCCATTAGGTAGTTCAGCTTCTTCCCATGTATGGTTCTTTTCCATTGCACTAACTTCTGCACCAATAGCCTCACACCATTCTTTGATGTCCTTAGCTTCTTCATAGGTGTTCGGAATGGAGTGCACCTCAATCATTCCAAGGAAAGCTTGATGATCTGATGGCAAAAGGGCGATCGAACACACAGCTTGAATAGGATGAGCAACAGCTTGATTGTTGTAGTAGACTCTTGTGTTGATCCAATTGGAAGGATCCTTGCGTAGCCTAGTACTTCTTCTTAGGGGTGGAGCGGCAGCAATCTCCCCCTCATTATCAGCCCGGTTTAGAGTTTCCTCGGTGGGTTGATCATCCGAGACCTCATTAGGCATGGCCGGCTCACCTTCCTCCTCACCTTGTGGTTCAATGTTGCCTTGTGGTTCCCCATGTGACTCAGGTGTTGGTGTTACTTTGGAGGAATCCGGAGGAGTTGGGTGAGTACGTGATGCCTCTTTCTCCTGACCAAGTCCAAGGTTCTCTAAGAGTTGCTTTAAACTTGCCGATCTATCCGAGGTTGAGTGAGCCAAGTCTTTCAAGTCTTCCCACTCTATCTTATCATAATAGCCCTTCTCTTCAATGAACCTTACATCTCGAGAAACATATGTTTTCCCATTGTTGGGATCAATGCACTTGTATCCTTTTTGCGATGTAGAATACCCAATAAACATACACCTATTGCTCTTTGGATCCAACTTGTTCCTCAACTCACCTGGAACCAACACAAAACACACACATCCAAAAACTTTTAGATGTTCAAGTGATGGCTTAATGCCGTTTAGTACCTCAAATGGAGAAAGGTCCTTGAGAACTTTTGTTGGGGTTCGGTTGATCAAGTAACAAGCTGTCATAACCGCATCTCCCCAAAATCTCCTTGGAACATTTGCATGGAACATCATTGATCGTGCAACTTCCATAAGATGTCTGTTCTTCCTCTCAGCCACTCCATTTTGTTGTGGAGTATAAGGGCAGCTTGTTTGGTGAATTATGCCGTGTTTTGCTAAGTTCTCTTTGAACTTGGTGCTTGTATATTCTCCACCATTGTCTGATCTTAGTACCTTAATTTTAGCATTGAATTGATTAGTCACATAGTTTTGGAAGTTTAAGAATGCATCAAACACACGATCCTTAGAGGGAAGTAATGTAATCCAAGTGTACTTTGATTTTTCATCTATGAATGTCACAAAATACTTGAGATTATCCCTAGAAACGCATGGAGAAGTCCAAACATCTGAGTGAACTAAATCGAAGCAATTATCATAGATTGTGGATGAATTTGGAAACACACTCTTACAATGTTTACCCAAGATACAAGCTTCACAAACAGAATGATCAAACTTAATATTAGGCAACATGAGTTCAATAGCACGAGCATGAGGATGACCTAATCTAGCATGCCAAACAGAATTTAAAGCAACTACAACATTAGAAGTAAAAGAGGGTGAATCTAAAGAACTTGGTTCAGCATCTCCTAACACATAGAGCCCATCCTTGGTTCCACCTTCTCCAAGGATCTTTCCACTCTTAATATCCTGAAAATGAACATTGTCAGATCCAAATATAGCCAAACAATCAAGATCAGTGGTTGCTTTCTTCACCGAGAGCAAATTAGAAGTAAACTTAGGCATGTAGAATGCTTTAGATGTTTTCTCAAATAGCTTCAAGTCTCCTACACCTTGTATTGGTACTCTTGTACCATTGGCTATCACAACATTACCTATTGCCGGTTCTACATTCTCTATTAACCTAGGATTGCTAATCATGTGGTGAGAAGCACCTGAGTCAATAATAAGAGATTCAACCGGTTTTTGAGAGTAATAAGTGATACCGAAATCTTTTAGGGAGGCAATGGACTTGAGAAGCTTTTCAACATCTGACTTTCTCATGACATCATCCACAGGTACAGCCGTCATAGCCACGCCTTCACTTTGTTTAGACGTCCCTGCTTGGTCTCCTTCTGCCACAGACTGAGAGATGTTTGCTTTTGGGTCCTTAAACTTGTTTGGTTTAAGGTGTGGATGAAGAATCCAGCACTTGTCCTTGCTATGCCCCTTCTTCTTGCAGTGCTCACAGACCAACCGCCTTCTTTCCTCATATGTGAGAGATGCCCTATGAGCTGAGACGTGCTCCACCTGATTTGCTGAGACTAGCTCACCTTTATTAACCAAGCCGTGTGAGCCTTGTTCTTTGAGGATTTGGGAGCACACCTCATCAACACTAGGGATTCTGTCTTGCCTTAGAATATGTTTAGTGAGGTCGTTGAAGTTTGAGTTGAGTCCACCAAGCAGCTTGAACACCTTATCTTGTTCTTGTCTTTCCTTGATCACCAACGGATCATTAGTTCCTGGCCTTAGCATATCTAGTTCAGCCCACAAAGAACTGAGCTTTCCAAAGTAGGCAGAGAACTCCATTTCTTCTTGGTTCAAGGATGTGATAGCCTTCTTGACTTCATACACTCGAGTAAGATTAGAGACATTCCCAAAAACCTTTTTGAGAGTTTCCCATAGATCTTTGGCTGTGTCACAGAATGAGTAAGACTCAATGAGGTGAGCATCAAGGGAGCTTGTGAGAATGGCTAAAACAGTCTGGTCCTCTTGAAACCACTTGCTGTCTTCCGCCAACACCATTCCTCTCTCAGCTTCATCATCTTCTTCAGGTCGAGATGAGACTATGTGCCTCCACATTCCCTTGCTACAGAGAATCATCCTTGCTGCTCTGGCCCACAGCAAGTAATTTGGACCTTTCAACATCACAGGAATCAGCATATTCTTTGAGTTCTCCATGGTGTGAGTTTAAATCCGAGAGAATGAAGTTCAAAACAGAGAATAAGAGATGAGTTTTAGAACATAGAATGGACTTGGAACAGAGAATAAGGAATTAGAGTTGGAGAATATAGGTGAAGAATGCTTAGAAATGACAGAGAATAGGAGAGATTAGGATCTTAGAATGCTCTGATACCATGTAAGAATGGAAGAATTAATGGAAGAAAGCTCATAGAGAGAGAGAGAGAATGGGGTGAGAATGAAGAAGAAGAAGAGTGTGTATTCACTCACTTAACATTACAAATGGTTGCTACATGGTTTATATAGGCATACAATTGGTTGCCCTAGATTCTACAAGACAAACACAAAGAGACAAGAATTGCCTAAAATGGATCAGCAAAATCTGCTGAGACAAAAGGAGATGGAGCCTCTTTCCTCTTTTGTTCAAACAGAGTCACATGTCTTCCCTAACCTTCTTTCAGCCTCCAACAGTTATATTGAACCATTTGGAGTCTTCTTTCCTTCTAGAAGACATTCATGGGCCTTTATAACCTCAGCCCAACTTCCTCCAAAGTGTTAACACACATCTGATCCATTTGGCTTCCTTATTCAGTTTCTGGCCCAAAGTAACTTCAAGCTTGATAATAGCTTGATCAATAATAAGCTCATGAAGGGTACAACAAAGACAAAATCTCATGAAGGGCTTACAAAAGACATGGCTTTTAGATTAACAGAAGATTGACCTTGTTGCAACCTACTACACCACCTATAGTAGTCTTACTACACTTTCTCATGTCAAACTAGCATTTCATTGCGTTGAACTTATCTAACAGATATCACATGTGTAGAAGTATGATATAACATGGATAACACTAAAGATCAAGCATCACTTCATAACTCCTTAGAATAAGCTCATGAAGGGTACACCAAAGACATAAGCTCATATAAGTCTCACAAAAGACATGGCTTTTAGATTAGCAGAAGATTGACCGGGATGCAACCTATTACACCGCCGTGGTTGGCTTAGCATACTTTCTCATGTCAAACTGACATTACATTTCGTTGAACTTAGCTAATAGAGATCACATGTGTAGAAGTATGATATGAACATGGCAAGCACTAAGGATCAAGCTTCACTTCATAACTCGTTAGAATAAGCTCATGAAGGGTACAACAAAGACAAAAGCTCATGAAGGGCTTACAAAAGAAATGGCTTTTAGATTAACAGAAGATTGACCTTGTTGCTGTTAACTTGAGTGATAAACAAGTTATTTCACTAAGCAAACATTAAACCTGGAGTGAGGGGCAAGGAACTGAACGAAATTGAGTAACCAAAGTCTAAAAGGTGTTTAGGAACCAAGTATATGGTTGGGAATCAACTCAGCAAGAGTCACATGCTCATTTGGAGACTTTATGACCGTTGGGACACTTTGGGAAAAGGTTCAAACCTTCTTTGGTCAGCACAGAATCTGTTCTACCATTTTGGGTAACTTTTGTTCATATGTGTTTTGTATGTTATGAGTGTATATATCCGAGTGTATGTGTGTGTATAGGCTAGGTTTACCTTATTATTGTCTATATATACTTTGTAGCCAACAATTGTAAAGTTAAGAGAAAGAGAATACACTTTCTTCTTCCCATTCTCTGCAACCAACAATCTCTCTCTCTCAGATTTCTCTCTTCCATTCTTATTCTCAACTGATTCTTACTTCATTTCTTCTACAAACTTACATGGTATCAGAGCATAAGGTCCCTTATGCTTGTTTAATCCGCTGAATCTCTATTTACAATCTTCTTTCTCTCTGTTCTAGCTCTCAAATCGCCATTACTCTCAGTTTGAAGCTTTGTGCGAGTTTTTGATGGATAACTTCAAATCTCTTGCTGTTCATGTTACACTCAAAGGAGTGAACTATCTTCTATGGTCTAGGACTGTGAAGACTGTACTTAGTGGCCGTGGACTTTGGGCTCACATTGAAGGTGAAGCTCCAAAGAGGGTGGTCCGATCTGTTGGAAAGGAAAATGAAGGTGAAGCTAGTGTGGTGGTGGCTGCGGATGAGGAGAATGAAAAATGGTATCAAGACGACCAAGTGGCTCTTGTTATCATTCAAAGCTCATTAGATCCGGCCATTCATGAGGCTTACTCCTATTGTGAGAGTGCTAAACACTTGTGGGATACTCTCAAGAAGGTTTATGGTAACCTCTCTAACCTCAGCCGTGTATATGAGGTGAAGAAAGCCATTAACGACCTCAGCCAAGAAGATATGGAATTTACTCAATGGTTTGGGAAGTATAGATCCCTTTGGGCTGAACTTGAGATGCTAAGACCCCCAACTGTGGATCCGGTTGTTTTGGGAGAAAGACTTGAGCAAGACAAGGTGTTTGGGCTCATGTTGAACCTGAATCCATCCTATGGTGATCTTATTCGACATCTCTTGAGACAAGACAAGCTTCCAAGCTTGGAGGAAGTGTGTGGATCCATCCAAAGAGAACAAGGATCACGAAATCTACTTGGTGGTAAGGGGGAGCTTGCTATAGCAAACAAGGCTTCATACCATAATGATGAGAAGAAGGTGTTCATTTGTGAACATTGCAAACGTAAGGGCCATACCAAGGATCGTTGTTGGACTCTCCATCCCCATCTCAAGCAAAACCGATGGGATAGGGCTAAGGCAAATGTGGCAAGCGAGGAAGTGGTAGCTAAAGCAAGTTCTGGCTCAACCTCTCTAGGCCCTAATGGGACAGCTATGGCGGCTGCTCAGGGTGATTATGTGAGGAAGACTGACCTTGAGGAGCTCATCAAATCAATCAATGCCTTAAAGGATTCTGGTAACTCATTTTATGTTTCAAAAATTAATAAACCGTTGGTAGTTGATTCTGGTGCTTCTCATCACATGATTAGCGATGGAAATTTACTTGAGAACATAAAACCTGCCTTAGGAAATGTGGTTATAGCTGATGGAAAACAGGTGCCTATCAAAGGAATTGGTAATCTGCGTTTGTTTGATAAGGAATCCAAAGCATTCTATATGCCTACCTTTAAGTCTAACTTGCTAAGTGTGTATAAGGCTGTGAGTGATTTGAATTGTAAAGCTGTATTCGATCCTAACAAGGTTTGCTCTCAGGATATTAAGAGTGGCCAAGTCCTTGGAGAAGGAGTAACCAAGGATGGGTTGTACTTGTTGGAGGACATCAAGAGCAATTCGAATCTATCTTTAAATTCATGTTTATCTAGTTTCTCTAATGATGTTAGTTCTGGTAGTTTCTTGGATGATAATGTGTTGTGGCATGCTCGTTTAGGCCACTCCCATTCTAGAGCTTTGAACTTGTTATTACCTAATGTTTCATTTCAAAATGATGGTTGTGAGGCCTGTATTCTTGGCAAACATTGCAAAACCGTATTTCCTAAGTCTTCAACTCGTTAGAATAAGAGCATGAAGGGTACACAAAAGACATAAGCTCATATAGGGTTCACAAAAGACATGGCTTTTAGATTAGCAGAAGATTGACATGGATGCAACCTATTACACCGCCGTGGTTGGCTTAGCACACTTTCTCATGTCAAACTGACATTACATTTCGTTGAACTTAGCTAATAGAGATCACATGTGTAGAAGTATGATATGAACATGGCAAGCACTAAGGATCAAGCTTCACTTCATAACTCGTTAGAATAAGCTCATGAAGGGTACAACAAAGACAAAATCTCATGATGGGCTTACAAAAGACATGGCTTTTAGATTAACAGAAGATTGACCTTGTTGCAACCTACTACACCACCCATAGTAGGCTTACTACACTTTCTCATGTCAAACTGACATTTCATTGCGTTGAACTTAGCTAACAGAGATCACATGTGTAGAAGTATGATATAACATGGATAACACTAAAGATCAAGCATCACTTCATAACTCCTTAGAATAAGCTCATGAAGGATACACCAAAGACATAAGCTCATATAGGTCTCACAAAAGACATGGCTTTTAGATTAGCAGAAGATTGACCGGGATGCAACCTATTACACCGCCGTGGTTGGCTTAGCATACTTTCTCATGTCAAACTGACATTACATTTCGTTGAACTTAGCTAATAGAGATCACATGTGTAGAAGTATGATATGAACATGGCAAGCACTAAGGATCAAGCTTCACTTCATAACTCGTTAGAATAAGCTCATGAAGGGTACAACAAAGACAAAAGCTCATGAAGGGCTTACAAAAGACATGGCTTTTAGATTAACATAAGATTGACCTTGTTGCAACCTACTACACCACCCATAGTAGGCTTAGTACACTTTCTCATGTCAAACTGACATTTCATTGCGGTTAACTTAGCTAATAGAGATCACGTCGAAGGAAGTATGATATGAACATGGACAGCACTAAAGATCACGCTTCATTTCATAACTCGTTAGAATAAGCGCATGAAGGGTACACAAAAGACATAAGCTCATATATGGCTCACAAAAGACATGGCTTTTAGATTAGCATAAGATTGACATGGATGCAACCTATTACACTGCCGTGGTTGGCTTAGCACAATTTCTCATGTCAAACTGACATTTCATTGCGTTGAACTTAGCTAATAGAGATCACATCGAAGGAAGTATGATATGAACATGGACAGCACTAAAGATCAAGCTTCATTTCATAACTCGTTAGAATAAGCGTATGAAGGGTACACAAAAGACATAAGCTCATATATGGCTCACAAAAGACATGGCTTTTAGATTAGCAGAAGATTGACATGGATGCAACCTATTACACCGCCGTGGTTGGCTTAGCATACTTTCTCATGTCAAACTAAAATTACATTTCGTTGAACTTAGCTAATAGAGATCACATGTGTAGAAGTATGATATGAACATGGCAAGCACTAAGGATCAAGCTTCACTTCATAAGTCGTTAGAATAAGCTCATGAAGGGTACAACAAAGACAAAAGCTCATGAAGGGCTTACAAAAGACATGGCTTTTAGATTAACATAAGATTGACCTTTTTGCAACCTACTACACCACCCATAGTAGGCTTAGCACACTTTCTCATGTCAAACTGACATTTCATTGCGTTGAACTTAGCTAATAGAGATCACATGTGTCAAAGTATGATATGAACAAGGCAAAGCATTAAGGATCAAGCTTCACTTCATAACTCGTTAGAATAAGCTCATGCAGGGTACAACAAAGACAAAAGCTCATGAAGGGCTTACAAAAGACATGGCTTTTAGATTAACATAAGATTGACCTTGTTGCAACCTACTACACCACCAATAGTAGGCTTAGTACACTTTCTCATATCAAACTGACATTTCATTGCGTTGAACTTAGCTCACAGAGATCACATCGAAGGAAGTATGATATGAAAATGGATAGCACTAAAGATCAAGCTTCACTTCATAACTCGTTCGAATAAGCTCATGAAGGGTACACCAAAGACAAAAGCTCATATATGGCTCACAAAAGACATGGCTTTTAGATTAGCAGAAGATTGACATGGATGCAACCTATTACACCGCCGTGGTTGGCTTAGCACACTTTCTCATGTCAAACTGACATTACATTTCGTTGAACTTAGCTAATAGAGATCACATGTGTAGAAGTATGATATGAACATGGCAAGCACTAAGGATCAAGCTTCACTTCATAACTCGTTAGAATAAGCTCATGAAGGGTACAACAAAGACAAAAGCTCATGAAGGGCTTACAAAAGAAATGACTTTTAGATTAACAGAAGATTGACCTTGTTGCAACCTACACCACCCATAGTAGGCTTAGTACACTTTCTCATGTCAAACTGACATTACATTTCGTTGAACTTAGCTAATAGAGATCACATGTGTAGAAGTATGATATGAACATGGCAAGCACTAAGGATCAAGCTTCACTTCATAACTCGTTAGAATAAGCTCATGAAGGGTACAACAAAGAGAAAAGCTCATGAAGGGCTTACAAAAGAAATAGCTTTTAGATTAACAGAAGATTGACCTTGTTGCAACCTACTACACCACCCATAGTAGGCTTAGTACACTTTCTCATGTGAAATTGACATTTCATTGCGTTGAACTTAGCTAATAGAGATCACATCGAAGGAAGTATGATATGAACATGGACAGCACTAAAGATCAAGCTTCATTTCATAACTCGTTAGAATAAGCGCATGAAGGGTACACAAAAGACATAAGCTCATATAGGGCTCACAAAAGACATGGCTTTTAGATTAGCAGAAGATTGACCTCGATGCAACCTATTACACCGCCGTGGTTGGCTTAGCACAATTTCTCATGTCAAACTGACATTACATTTCGTTGAACTTAGCTAATAGAGATCACATGTGTAGAAGTATGATATGAACATGGCAAGCACTAAGGATCAAGCTTCACTTCATAACTCGTTAGAATAAGCTCATGAAGGGTAAAACAAAGACAAAAGCTCATGAAGGGCTTACAAAAGAAATGGCTTTTAGATTAACAGAAGATTGACCTTGCAACCTACTACACCACCCATAGTAGGCTTAGTACACTTTCTCATGTCAAACTGACATTTCATTGCGTTGAACTTAGCTAATAGAGATCACATCGAAGGAAGTATGATATGAACATGGACAGCACTAAAGATCAAGCTTCATTTCATAACTCGTTAGAATAAGCGCATGAAGGGTACACAAAAGATATAAGCTCATATAGGGCTCACAAAAGACATGGCTTTTAGATTAGCAGAAGATTGACATGGATGCAACCTATTACACCGCCGTGGTTGGCTTAGCACAATTTCTCATGTCAAACTGACATTACATTTCGTTGAACTTAGCTAATAGAGATCACATGTGTAGAAGTATGATATGAACATGGCAAGCACTAAGGATCAAGCTTCACTTCATAACTCGTTAGAATAAGCTCATGAAGGGTACAACAAAGACAAAAGCTCATGAAGGGCTTACAAAAGACATGGCTTTTAGATTAACATAAGATTGACCTTGTTGCAACCTACTACACCACCCATAGTAGGCTTAGTACACATTCTCATGTCAAACTGACATTTCATTGCGTTGAACTTAGCTAATAGAGATCACATCGAAGGAAGTATGATATGAACATGGACAGCACTAAAGATAAAGCTTCATTTCATAACTCGTTAGAATAAGCGCATGAAGGGTACACAAAAGACATAAGCTCATATAGGGCTCACAAAAGACATGGCTTTTAGATTAGC
Organism: Lepidium didymum; assembly: GCA_963920545.1. Classification (NCBI taxonomy): domain Eukaryota; kingdom Viridiplantae; phylum Streptophyta; class Magnoliopsida; order Brassicales; family Brassicaceae; genus Lepidium; species Lepidium didymum. Next base: position 11,427,100 of record OY986981.1, on the reverse strand, counting down.
AGAAGATTGACCTGGATGCAACCTATTACACCGCCGTGGTTGGCTTAGCACAATTTCTCATGTCAAACTGACATAACATTTCGTTGAACTTAGCTAATAGAGATCACATGTGTAGAAGTATGATATGAACATGGCAAGCACTAAGGATCAAGCTTCACTTCATAACTCGTTAGAATAAGCTCATGAAGGGTACAACAAAGACAAAAGCTCATGAAGGGCTTACAAAAGACATGACATTTAGATTAACATAAGATTGACCTTGTTGCAACCTACTACACCACCCATAGTAGGCTTAGTACACTTTCTCATGTCAAACTGACATTTCATTGCGTTGAACTTAGCTAATAGAGATCACGTCGAAGGAAGTATGATATGAACATGGACAGCACTAAAGATCAAGCTTCATTTCATAACTCGTTAGAATAAGCGCATGAAGGGTACACAAAAGACATAAGCTCATATAGGGCTCACAAAAGACATGGCTTTTAGATTAGCAGAAGATTGACCTGGATGCAACCTATTACACCGCCGTGGTTGGCTTAGCACAATTTCTCATGTCAAACTGACATAACATTTCGTTGAACTTAGCTAATAGAGATCACATGTGTAGAAGTATGATATGAACATGGCAAGCACTAAGGATCAAGCTTCACTTCATAACTCGTTAGAATAAGCTCATGAAGGGTACAACAAAGACAAAAGCTCATGAAGGGCTTACAAAAGACATGGCTTTTAGATTAACATAAGATTGACCTTGTTGCAACCTACTACACCACCCATAGTAGGCTTAGTACACATTCTCATGTCAAACTGACATTTCATTGCGTTGAACTTAGCTAATAGAGATCACATCGAAGGAAGTATGATATGAACATGGACAGCACTAAAGATCAAGCTTCATTTCATAACTCGTTAGAATAAGCGCATGAAGGGTACACAAAAGACATAAGCTCATATAGGGCTCACAAAAGACATGGCTTTTAGATTAGCAGAAGATTGACCTGGATGCAACCTATTACACCGCCGTGGTTGGCTTAGCACAATTTCTCATGTCAAACTGACATAACATTTCGTTGAACTTAGCTAATAGAGATCACATGTGTAGAAGTATGATATGAACATGGCAAGCACTAAGGATCAAGCTTCACTTCATAACTCGTTAGAATAAGCTCATGAAGGGTACAACAAAGACAAAAGCTCATGAAGTGCTTACAAAAGACATGACATTTAGATTAACATAAGATTGACCTTGTTGCAACCTACTACACCACCCATAGTAGGCTTAGTACACTTTCTCATGTCAAACTGACATTTCATTGCGTTGAACTTAGCTAATAGAGATCACGTCGAAGGAAGTATGATATGAACATGGACAGCACTAAAGATCAAGCTTCATTTCATAACTCGTTAGAATAAGCGCATGAAGGGTACACAAAAGACATAAGCTCATATATGGCTCACAAAAGACATGGCTTTTAGATTAGCAGAAGATTGACATGGATGCAACCTATTACACCGCCGTGGTTGGCTTAGCACAATTTCTCATGTCAAACTGACATTACATTTCGTTGAACTTAGCTAATAGAGATCACATGTGTAGAAGTATGATATGAACATGGCAAGCACTAAGGATCAAGCTTCACTTCATAACTCGTTAGAATAAGCTCATGAAGGGTACAACAAAGACAAAAGCTCATGAAGGGCTTACAAAAGACATGGCTTTTAGATTAACATAAGATTGACCTTGTTGCAACCTACTACACCACCCATAGTAGGCTTAGTACACATTCTCATGTCAAACTGACATTTCATTGCGTTGAACTTAGCTAATAGAGATCACATCGAAGGAAGTATGATATGAACATGGACAGCACTAAAGATCAAGCTTCATTTCATAACTCGTTAGAATAAGCGCATGAAGGGTACACAAAAGACATAAGCTCATATAGGGCTCACAAAAGACATGGCTTTTAGATTAGCAGAAGATTGACCTGGATGCAACCTATTACACCGCCGTGGTTGGCTTAGCACAATTTCTCATGTCAAACTGACATAACATTTCGTTGAACTTAGCTAATAGAGATCACATGTGTAGAAGTATGATATGAACATGGCAAGCACTAAGGATCAAGCTTCACTTCATAACTCGTTAGAATAAGCTCATGAAGGGTACAACAAAGACAAAAGCTCATGAAGTGCTTACAAAAGACATGACTTTTAGATTAACATAAGATTGACCTTGTTGCAACCTACTACACCACCCATAGTAGGCTTAGTACACTTTCTCATGTCAAACTGACATTTCATTGCGGTTAACTTAGCTAATAGAGATCACATCGAAGGAAGTATGATATGAACATGGACAGCACTAAAGATCACGCTTCATTTCATAACTCGTTAGAATAAGCGCATGAAGGGTACACAAAAGACATAAGCTCATATATGGCTCACAAAAGACATGGCTTTTAGATTAGCATAAGATTGACATGGATGGAACCTATTACACTGCCGTGGTTGGCTTAGCACAATTTCTCATGTCAAACTGACATTTCATTGCGTTGAACTTAGCTAATAGAGATCACATCGAAGGAAGTATGATATGAACATGGACAGCACTAAAGATCAAGCTTCATTTCATAACTCGTTAGAATAAGCGCATGAAGGGTACACAAAAGACATAAGCTCATATATGGCTCACAAAAGACATGGCTTTTAGATTAGCAGAAGATTGACATGGATGCAACCTATTACACCGCCGTGGTTGGCTTAGCACACTTTCTCATGTCAAACTGACATTACATTTCGTTGAACTTAGCTAATAGAGATCACATGTGTAGAAGTATTATATGAACATGGCAAGCACTAAGGATCAAGCTTCACTTCATAACTCGTTAGAATAAGCTTATGAAGGGTACAACAAAGACAAAAGCTCATGAAGGGCTTACAAAAGACATGGCTTTTAGATTAACATAAGATTGACCTTTTTGCAACCTACTACACCACCCATAGTAGGCTTAGCACACTTTCTCATGTCAAACTGACATTTCATTGCGTTGAACTTAGCTAATAGAGATCACATGTGTCGAAGTATGATATGAACAAGGCAAAGCATTAAGTATCAAGCTTCACTTCATAACTCGTTAGAATAAGCTCATGAAGGGTACAACAAAGACAAAACCTCATGAATGGCTTACAAAAGACATGGCTTTTAGATTAACATAAGATTGACCTTGTTGCAACCTACTACACCACCAATAGTAGGCTTAGTACACTTTCTCATATCAAACTGACATTTCATTGCGTTGAACTTAGCTCACAGAGATCACATCGAAGGAAGTATGATATGAAAATGGATAGCACTAAAGATCAAGCTTCACTTCATAACTCGTTCGAATAAGCTCATGAAGGGTACACCAAAGACAAAAGCTCATATATGGCTCACAAAAGACATGGCTTTTAGATTAGCAGAAGATTGACATGGATGCAACCTATTACACCGCCGTGGTTGGCTTAGCACACTTTCTCATGTCAAACTGACATTACATTTCGTTGAACTTAGCTAATAGAGATCACATGTGTAGAAGTATGATATGAACATGGCAAGCACTAAGGATCAAGCTTCACTTCATAACTCGTTAGAATAAGCTCATGAAGGGTACAACAAAGACAAAAGCTCATGAAGGGCTTACAAAAGAAATGATTTTTAGATTAACAGAAGATTGACCTTGTTGCAACCTACACCACCCATAGTAGGCTTAGTACACTTTCTCATGTCAAACTGACATTACATTTCGTTGAACTTAGCTAATAGAGATCACATGTGTAGAAGTATGATATGAACATGGCAAGCACTAAGGATCAATCTTCACTTCATAACTCGTTAGAATAAGCTCATGAAGGGTACAACAAAGAGAAAAGCTCATGAAGGGCTTACAAAAGAAATGGCTTTTAGATTAACAGAAGATTGACCTTGTTGCAACCTACTACACCACCCATAGTAGGCTTAGTACACTTTCTCATGTGAAATTGACATTTCATTGCGTTGAACTTAGCTAATAGAGATCACATCGAAGGAAGTATGATATGAACATGGACAGCACTAAAGATCAAGCTTCATTTCATAACTCGTTAGAATAAGCGCATGAAGGGTACACAAAAGACATAAGCTCATATAGGGCTCACAAAAGACATGGCTTTTAGATTAGCAGAAGATTGACCTGGATGCAACCTATTACACCGCCGTGGTTGGCTTAGCACAATTTCTCATGTCAAACTGACATAACATTTCGTTGAACTTAGCTAATAGAGATCACATGTGTAGAAGTATGATATGAACATGGCAAGCACTAAGGATCAAGCTTCACTTCATAACTCGTTAGAATAAGCTCATGAAGGGTAAAACAAAGACAAAAGCTCATGAAGGGCTTACAAAAGAAATGGCTTTTAGATTAACAGAAGATTGACCTTGTTGCAACCTACTACACCACCCATAGTAGGCTTAGTACACTTTCTCATGTCAAACTGACATTTCATTGCGTTGAACTTAGCTAATAGAGATCACATCGAAGGAAGTATGATATGAACATGGACAGCACTAAAGATCAAGCTTCATTTCATAACTCGTTAGAATAAGCGCATGAAGGGTACACAAAAGATATAAGCTCATATAGGGCTCACAAAAGACATGGCTTTTAGATTAGCAGAAGATTGACATGGATGCAACCTATTACACCGCCGTGGTTGGCTTAGCACAATTTCTCATGTCAAACTGACATTACATTTCGTTGAACTTAGCTAATAGAGATCACATGTGTAGAAGTATGATATGAACATGGCAAGCACTAAGGATCAAGCTTCACTTCATAACTCGTTAGAATAAGCTCATGAAGGGTACAACAAAGACAAAAGCTCATGAAGGGCTTACAAAAGACATGGCTTTTAGATTAACATAAGATTGACCTTGTTGCAACCTACTACACCACCCATAGTAGGCTTAGTACACATTCTCATGTCAAACTGACATTTCATTGCGTTGAACTTAGCTAATAGAGATCACATCGAAGGAAGTATGATATGAACATGGACAGCACTAAAGATCAAGCTTCATTTCATAACTCGTTAGAATAAGCGCATGAAGGGTACACAAAAGACATAAGCTCATATAGGGCTCACAAAAGACATGGCTTTTAGATTAGCAAAAAATTGACCTGGATGCAACCTATTACACCGCCGTGGTTGGCTTAGCACAATTTCTCATGTCAAACTTACATAACATTTCGTTGAACTTAGCTAATAGAGATCACATGTGTAGAAGTATGATATGAACATGGCAAGCACTAAGGATCAAGCTTCACTTCATAACTCGTTAGAATAAGCTCATGAAGGGTACAACAAAGACAAAAGCTCATGAAGGGCTTAGAAAAGACATGGCTTTTAGATTAACATAAGATTGACCTTGTTGCAACCTACTACACCACCCATAGTAGGCTTAGTACACATTCTCATGTCAAACTGACATTTCATTGCGTTGAACTTAGCTAATAGAGATCACATCGAAGGAAGTATGATATGAACATGGACAGCACTAAAGATCAAGCTTCATTTCATAACTCGTTAGAATAAGCGCATGAAGGGTACACAAAAGACATAAGCTCATATAGGGCTCACAAAAGACATGGCTTTTAGATTAGCAGAAGATTGACCTGGATGCAACCTATTACACCGCCGTGGTTGGCTTAGCACAATTTCTCATGTCAAACTGACATAACATTTCGTTGAACTTAGCTAATAGAGATCACATGTGTAGAAGTATGATATGAACATGGCAAGCACTAAGGATCAAGCTTCACTTCATAACTCGTTAGAATAAGCTCATGAAGGGTACAACAAAGACAAAAGCTCATGAAGGGCTTACAAAAGACATGACTTTTAGATTAACATAAGATTGACCTTGTTGCAACCTACTACACCACCCATAGTAGGCTTAGTACACTTTCTCATGTCAAACTGACATTTCATTGCGTTGAACTTAGCTAATAGAGATCACGTCGAAGGAAGTATGATATGAACATGGACAGCACTAAAGATCACGCTTCATTTCATAACTCGTTAGAATAAGCGCATGAAGGGTACACAAAAGACATAAGCTCATATATGGCTCACAAAAGACATGGCTTTTAGATTAGCATAAGATTGACATGGATGCAACCTATTACACTGCCGTGGTTGGCTTAGCAAAATTTCTCATGTCAAACTGACATTTCATTGCGTTGAACTTAGCTAATAGAGATCACATCGAAGGAAGTATGATATGAACATGGACAGCACTAAAGATCAAGCTTCACTTCATAACTCGTTAGAATAAGCTCATGAAGGGTACAACAAAGACAAAAGCTCATGAAGGGCTTACAAAAGACATGGCTTTTAGATTAACATAAGATTGACCTTTTTGCAACCTACTACACCACCCATAGTAGCCTTAGCACACTTTCTCAGGTCAAACTAATATTTCATTGCGTTGAACTTAGCTCACAGAGATCACATCGAAGGAAGTATGATATGAAAATGGATAGCACTAAAGATCAAGCTTCATTTCATAACTCGTTAGAATAAGCTCATGAAGGGTACACCAAAGAGAAAAGCTCATATATGGCTCACAAAAGACATGGCTTTTAGATTAGCAGAAGATTGACATGGATGCAACCTATTACACCGCTGTGGTTGGCTTAGCACAATTTCTCATGTCAAACTGACATTTCATTGCGTTGAACTTAGCTAATAGAGATCACATCGAAGGAAGTATGATATGAACATGGACAGCACTAAAGATCAAGCTTCATTTCATAACTCGTTAGAATAAGCGCATGAAGGGTACACAAAAGACATAAGCTCATATATGGCTCACAAAAGACATGGCTTTTAGATTAGCAGAAGATTGACATGGATGCAACCTATTACACCGCCGTGGTTGGCTTAGCACAATTTCTCATGTCAAACTGACATTACATTTCGTTGAACTTAGCTAATAGAGATCACATGTGTAGAAGTATGATATGAACATGGCAAGCACTAAGGATCAAGCTTCACTTCATAACTCGTTAGAATAAGCTCATGAAGGGTACAACAAAGACAAAAGCTCATGAAGGGCTTACAAAAGACATGGCTTTTAGATTAACATAAGATTGACCTTGTTGCAACCTACTACACCACCCATAGTAGGCTTAGTACACTTTCTCATGTCAAACTAACATTTCATTGCGTTGAACTTAGCTAATAGAGATCACATCGAAGGAAGTATGATATGAACATGGACAGCACTAAAGATCAAGCTTCATTTCATAACTCGTTAGAATAAGCGTATGAAGGGTACAACAAAGAGAAAAGCTCATGAAGGGCTTACAAAAGAAATGGCTTTTAGATTAACAGAAGATTGACCTTGTTGCAACCTACTACACCACCCATAGTAGGCTTAGTACACTTTCTCATGTGAAATTGACATTTCATTGCGTTGAACTTAGCTAATAGAGATCACATCGAAGGAAGTATGATATGAACATGGACAGCACTAAAGATCAAGCTTCATTTCATAACTCGTTAGAATAAGCGCATGAAGGGTACACAAAAGACATAAGCTCATATAGGGCTCACAAAAGACATGGCTTTTAGATTAGCAAAAAATTGACCTGGATGCAACCTATTACACCGCCGTGGTTGGCTTAGCACAATTTCTCATGTCAAACTGACATAACATTTCGTTGAACTTAGCTAATAGAGATCACATGTGTAGAAGTATGATATGAACATGGCAAGCACTAAGGATCAAGCTTCACTTCATAACTCGTTAGAATAAGCTCATGAAGGGTACAACAAAGACAAAAGCTCATGAAGGGCTTACAAAAGACATGGCTTTTAGATTAACATAAGATTGACCTTGTTGCAACCTACTACACCACCCATAGTAGGCTTAGTACACATTCTCATGTCAAACTGACATTTCATTGCGTTGAACTTAGCTAATAGAGATCACATCGAAGGAAGTATGATATGAACATGGACAGCACTAAAGATCAAGCTTCATTTCATAACTCGTTAGAATAAGCGCATGAAGGGTACACAAAAGACATAAGCTCATATAGGGCTCACAAAAGACATGGCTTTTAGATTAGCAGAAGATTGACCTGGATGCAACCTATTACACCGCCGTGGTTGGCTTAGCACAATTTCTCATGTCAAACTGACATAACATTTCGTTGAACTTAGCTAATAGAGATCACATGTGTAGAAGTATGATATGAACATGGCAAGCACTAAGGATCAAGCTTCACTTCATAACTCGTTAGAATAAGCTCATGAAGGGTACAACAAAGACAAAAGCTCTAGAAGGGCTTACAAAAGACATGACTTTTAGATTAACATAAGATTGACCTTGTTGCAACCTACTACACCACCCATAGTAGGCTTAGTACACTTTCTCATGTCAAACTGACATTTCATTGCGGTTAACTTAGCTAATAGAGATCACGTCGAAGGAAGTATGATATGAACATGGACAGCACTAAAGATCACGCTTCATTTCATAACTCGTTAGAATAAGCGCATGAAGGGTACACAAAAGACATAAGCTCATATATGGCTCACAAAAGACATGGCTTTTAGATTAGCATAAGATTGACATGGATGCAACCTATTACACTGCCGTGGTTGGCTTAGCACAATTTCTCATGTCAAACTGACATTTCATTGCGTTGAACTTAGCTAATAGAGATCACATGTGTAGAAGTATGATATGAACATGGCAAGCACTAAGGATCAAGCTTCACTTCATAACTCGTTAGAATAAGCTCATGAAGGGTACAACAAAGACAAAAGCTCATGAAGGGCTTACAAAAGACATGGCTTTTAGATTAACATAAGATTGACCTTGTTGCAACCTACTACACCACCCATAGTAGGCTTAGTACACTTTCTCATGTCAAACTAACATTTCATTGCGTTGAACTTAGCTAATAGAGATCACATCGAAGGAAGTATGATATGAACATGGACAGCACTAAAGATCAAGCTTCATTTCATAACTCGTTAGAATAAGCGCATGAAGGGTACACAAAAGATATAAGCTCATATAGGGCTCACAAAAGACATGGCTTTTAGATTAACATAAGATTGACCTTGTTGCAACCTACTACACCACCCATAGTAGGCTTAGTACACTTTCTCATGTCAAACTGACATTTCATTGCGTTGAACTTAGCTAATAGTGATCACATCGAAGGAAGTATGATATGAACATGGACAGCACTAAAGATCAAGCTTCATTTCATAACTCGTTAGAATAAGCGCATGAAGGGTACACAAAAGATATAAGCTCATATAGGGCTCACAAAAGACATGGCTTTTAGATTAGCAGAAGATTGACCTGGATGCAACCTATTACACCTCCGTGGTTGGCTTAGCACAATTTCTCATGTCAAACTGACATGACATTTCGTTGAACTTAGCTAATAGAGATCACATGTGTAGAAGTATGATATGAACATGGCAAGCACTAAGGATCAAGCTTCACTTCATACCTCATTAGAATAAGGTCATGAAGGGTACAACAAAGACAAAAGCTCATGAAGGGCTTACAAAAGACATGGCTTTTAGATTAACATAAGATTGACCTTGTTGCAACCTACTACACCACCCATAGTAGGCTTAGTACACATTCTCATGTCAAACTGACATTTCATTGCGTTGAACTTAGCTAATAGAGATCACATCGAAGGAAGTATGATATGAACATGGACAGCACTAAAGATCAAGCTTCATTTCATAACTCGTTAGAATAAGCGCATGAAGGGTACACAAAAGACATAAGCTCATATAGGGCTCACAAAAGACATGGCTTTTAGATTAGCAGAAGATTGACCTGGATGCAACCTATTACACCGCCGTGGTTGGCTTAGCACAATTTCTCATGTCAAACTGACATAACATTTCGTTGAACTTAGCTAATAGAGATCACATGTGTAGAAGTATGATATGAACATGGCAAGCACTAAGGATCAAGCTTCACTTCATAACTCGTTAGAATAAGCTCATGAAGGGTACAACAAAGACAAAAGCTCATGAAGGGCTTACAAAAGACATGACTTTTAGATTAACATAAGATTGACCTTGTTGCAACCTACTACACCACCCATAGTAGGCTTAGTACACTTTCTCATGTCAAACTGACATTTCATTGCGGTTAACTTAGCTAATAGAGATCACGTCGAAGGAAGTATGATATGAACATGGACAGCACTAAAGATCACGCTTCATTTCATAACTCGTTAGAATAAGCGCATGAAGGGTACACAAAAGACATAAGCTCATATATGGCTCACAAAAGACATGGCTTTTAGATTAGCAGAAGATTGACATGGATGCAACCTATTACACCGCCGTGGTTGGCTTAGCACAATTTCTCATGTCAAACTGACATTACATTTCGTTGAACTTAGCTAATAGAGATCACATGTGTAGAAGTATGATATGAACATGGCAAGCACTAAGGATCAAGCTTCACTTCATAACTCGTTAGAATAAGCTCATGAAGGGTACAACAAAGACAAAAGCTCATGAAGGGCTTACAAAAGACATGACTTTTAGATTAACATAAGATTGACCTTGTTGCAACCTACTACACCACCCATAGTAGGCTTAGTACACTTTCTCATGTCAAACTGACATTTCATTGCGTTGAACTTAGCTAATAGAGATCACGTCGAAGGAAGTATGATATGAACATGGACAGCACTAAAGATCACGCTTCATTTCATAACTCGTTAGAATAAGCGCATGAAGGGTACACAAAAGACATAAGCTCATATATGGCTCACAAAAGACATGGCTTTTAGATTAGCATAAGATTGACATGGATGCAACCTATTACACTGCCGTGGTTGGCTTAGCAAAATTTCTCATGTCAAACTGACATTTCATTGCGTTGAACTTAGCTAATAGAGATCACATCGAAGGAAGTATGATATGAACATGGACAGCACTAAAGATCAAGCTTCACTTCATAACTCGTTAGAATAAGCTCATGAAGGGTACAACAAAGACAAAAGCTCATGAAGGGCTTACAAAAGACATGGCTTTTAGATTAACATAAGATTGACCTTTTTGCAACCTACTACACCACCCATAGTAGCCTTAGCACACTTTCTCAGGTCAAACTAATATTTCATTGCGTTGAACTTAGCTCACAGAGATCACATCGAAGGAAGTATGATATGAAAATGGATAGCACTAAAGATCAAGCTTCATTTCATAACTCGTTAGAATAAGCTCATGAAGGGTACACCAAAGAGAAAAGCTCATATATGGCTCACAAAAGACATGGCTTTTAGATTAGCAGAAGATTGACATGGATGCAACCTATTACACCGCTGTGGTTGGCTTAGCACAATTTCTCATGTCAAATTGACATTTCATTGCGTTGAACTTAGCTAATAGAGATCACATCGAAGGAAGTATGATATGAACATGGACAGCACTAAAGATCAAGCTTCATTTCATAACTCGTTAGAATAAGCGCATGAAGGGTACACAAAAGACATAAGCTCATATATGGCTCACAAAAGACATGGCTTTTAGATTAGCAGAAGATTGACATGGATGCAACCTATTACACCGCCGTGGTTGGCTTAGCACAATTTCTCATGTCAAACTGACATTACATTTCGTTGAACTTAGCTAATAGAGATCACATGTGTAGAAGTATGATATGAACATGGCAAGCACTAAGGATCAAGCTTCACTTCATAACTCGTTAGAATAAGCTCATGAAGGGTACAACAAAGACAAAAGCTCATGAAGGGCTTACAAAAGACATGGCTTTTAGATTAACATAAGATTGACCTTGTTGCAACCTACTACACCACCCATAGTAGGCTTAGTACACTTTCTCATGTCAAACTAACATTTCATTGCGTTGAACTTAGCTAATAGAGATCACATCGAAGGAAGTATGATATGAACATGGACAGCACTAAAGATCAAGCTTCATTTCATAACTCGTTAGAATAAGCGTATGAAGGGTACAACAAAGAGAAAAGCTCATGAAGGGCTTACAAAAGAAATGGCTTTTAGATTAACAGAAGATTGACCTTGTTGCAACCTACTACACCACCCATAGTAGGCTTAGTACACTTTCTCATGTGAAATTGACATTTCATTGCGTTGAACTTAGCTAATAGAGATCACATCGAAGGAAGTATGATATGAACATGGACAGCACTAAAGATCAAGCTTCATTTCATAACTCGTTAGAATAAGCGCATGAAGGGTACACAAAAGACATAAGCTCATATAGGGCTCACAAAAGACATGGCTTTTAGATTAGCAAAAAATTGACCTGGATGCAACCTATTACACCGCCGTGGTTGGCTTAGCACAATTTCTCATGTCAAACTGACATAACATTTCGTTGAACTTAGCTAATAGAGATCACATGTGTAGAAGTATGATATGAACATGGCAAGCACTAAGGATCAAGCTTCACTTCATAACTCGTTAGAATAAGCTCATGAAGGGTACAACAAAGACAAAAGCTCATGAAGGGCTTACAAAAGACATGGCTTTTAGATTAACATAAGATTGACCTTGTTGCAACCTACTACACCACCCATAGTAGGCTTAGTACACATTCTCATGTCAAACTGACATTTCATTGCGTTGAACTTAGCTAATAGAGATCACATCGAAGGAAGTATGATATGAACATGGACAGCACTAAAGATCAAGCTTCATTTCATAACTCGTTAGAATAAGCGCATGAAGGGTACACAAAAGACATAAGCTCATATAGGGCTCACAAAAGACATGGCTTTTAGATTAGCAGAAGATTGACCTGGATGCAACCTATTACACCGCCGTGGTTGGCTTAGCACAATTTCTCATGTCAAACTGACATAACATTTCGTTGAACTTAGCTAATAGAGATCACATGTGTAGAAGTATGATATGAACATGGCAAGCACTAAGGATCAAGCTTCACTTCATAACTCGTTAGAATAAGCTCATGAAGGGTACAACAAAGACAAAAGCTCTAGAAGGGCTTACAAAAGACATGACTTTTAGATTAACATAAGATTGACCTTGTTGCAACCTACTACACCACCCATAGTAGGCTTAGTACACTTTCTCATGTCAAACTGACATTTCATTGCGGTTAACTTAGCTAATAGAGATCACGTCGAAGGAAGTATGATATGAACATGGACAGCACTAAAGATCACGCTTCATTTCATAACTCGTTAGAATAAGCGCATGAAGGGTACACAAAAGACATAAGCTCATATATGGCTCACAAAAGACATGGCTTTTAGATTAGCATAAGATTGACATGGATGCAACCTATTACACTGCCGTGGTTGGCTTAGCACAATTTCTCATGTCAAACTGACATTTCATTGCGTTGAACTTAGCTAATAGAGATCACATGTGTAGAAGTATGATATGAACATGGCAAGCACTAAGGATCAAGCTTCACTTCATAACTCGTTAGAATAAGCTCATGAAGGGTACAACAAAGACAAAAGCTCATGAAGGGCTTACAAAAGACATGGCTTTTAGATTAACATAAGATTGACCTTGTTGCAACCTACTACACCACCCATAGTAGGCTTAGTACACTTTCTCATGTCAAACTAACATTTCATTGCGTTGAACTTAGCTAATAGAGATCACATCGAAGGAAGTATGATATGAACATGGACAGCACTAAAGATCAAGCTTCATTTCATAACTCGTTAGAATAAGCGCATGAAGGGTACACAAAAGATATAAGCTCATATAGGGCTCACAAAAGACATGGCTTTTAGATTAACATAAGATTGACCTTGTTGCAACCTACTACACCACCCATAGTAGGCTTAGTACACTTTCTCATGTCAAACTGACATTTCATTGCGTTGAACTTAGCTAATAGTGATCACATCGAAGGAAGTATGATATGAACATGGACAGCACTAAAGATCAAGCTTCATTTCATAACTCGTTAGAATAAGCGCATGAAGGGTACACAAAAGATATAAGCTCATATAGGGCTCACAAAAGACATGGCTTTTAGATTAGCAGAAGATTGACCTGGATGCAACCTATTACACCTCCGTGGTTGGCTTAGCACAATTTCTCATGTCAAACTGACATGACATTTCGTTGAACTTAGCTAATAGAGATCACATGTGTAGAAGTATGATATGAACATGGCAAGCACTAAGGATCAAGCTTCACTTCATACCTCATTAGAATAAGGTCATGAAGGGTACAACAAAGACAAAAGCTCATGAAGGGCTTACAAAAGACATGGCTTTTAGATTAACATAAGATTGACCTTGTTGCAACCTACTACACCACCCATAGTAGGCTTAGTACACATTCTCATGTCAAACTGACATTTCATTGCGTTGAACTTAGCTAATAGAGATCACATCGAAGGAAGTATGATATGAACATGGACAGCACTAAAGATCAAGCTTCATTTCATAACTCGTTAGAATAAGCGCATGAAGGGTACACAAAAGACATAAGCTCATATAGGGCTCACAAAAGACATGGCTTTTAGATTAGCAGAAGATTGACCTGGATGCAACCTATTACACCGCCGTGGTTGGCTTAGCACAATTTCTCATGTCAAACTGACATAACATTTCGTTGAACTTAGCTAATAGAGATCACATGTGTAGAAGTATGATATGAACATGGCAAGCACTAAGGATCAAGCTTCACTTCATAACTCGTTAGAATAAGCTCATGAAGGGTACAACAAAGACAAAAGCTCATGAAGGGCTTACAAAAGACATGACTTTTAGATTAACATAAGATTGACCTTGTTGCAACCTACTACACCACCCATAGTAGGCTTAGTACACTTTCTCATGTCAAACTGACATTTCATTGCGGTTAACTTAGCTAATAGAGATCACGTCGAAGGAAGTATGATATGAACATGGACAGCACTAAAGATCACGCTTCATTTCATAACTCGTTAGAATAAGCGCATGAAGGGTACACAAAAGACATAAGCTCATATATGGCTCACAAAAGACATGGCTTTTAGATTAGCAGAAGATTGACATGGATGCAACCTATTACACCGCCGTGGTTGGCTTAGCACAATTTCTCATGTCAAACTGACATTACATTTCGTTGAACTTAGCTAATAGAGATCACATGTGTAGAAGTATGATATGAACATGGCAAGCACTAAGGATCAAGCTTCACTTCATAACTCGTTAGAATAAGCTCATGAAGGGTACAACAAAGACAAAAGCTCATGAAGGGCTTACAAAAGACATGGCTTTTAGATTAACATAAGATTGACCTTGTTGCAACCTACTACACCACCCATAGTAGGCTTAGTACACTTTCTCATGTCAAACTAACATTTCATTGCGTTGAACTTAGCTAATAGAGATCACATCGAAGGAAGTATGATATGAACATGGACAGCACTAAAGATCAAGCTTCATTTCATAACTCGTTAGAATAAGCGCATGAAGGGTACACAAAAGATATAAGCTCATATAGGGCTCACAAAAGACATGGCTTTTAGATTAACATAAGATTGACCTTGTTGCAACCTACTACACCACCCATAGTAGGCTTAGTACACTTTCTCATGTCAAACTGACATTTCATTGCGTTGAACTTAGCTAATAGTGATCACATCGAAGGAAGTATGATATGAACATGGACAGCACTAAAGATCAAGCTTCATTTCATAACTCGTTAGAATAAGCGCATGAAGGGTACACAAAAGATATAAGCTCATATAGGGCTCACAAAAGACATGGCTTTTAGATTAGCAGAAGATTGACCTGGATGCAACCTATTACACCTCCGTGGTTGGCTTAGCACAATTTCTCATGTCAAACTGACATGACATTTCGTTGAACTTAGCTAATAGAGATCACATGTGTAGAAGTATGATATGAACATGGCAAGCACTAAGGATCAAGCTTCACTTCATACCTCATTAGAATAAGGTCATGAAGGGTACAACAAAGACAAAAGCTCATGAAGGGCTTACAAAAGACATGGCTTTTAGATTAACATAAGATTGACCTTGTTGCAACCTACTACACCACCCATAGTAGGCTTAGTACACATTCTCATGTCAAACTGACATTTCATTGCGTTGAACTTAGCTAATAGAGATCACATCGAAGGAAGTATGATATGAACATGGACAGCACTAAAGATCAAGCTTCATTTCATAACTCGTTAGAATAAGCGCATGAAGGGTACACAAAAGACATAAGCTCATATAGGGCTCACAAAAGACATGGCTTTTAGATTAGCAGAAGATTGACCTGGATGCAACCTATTACACCGCCGTGGTTGGCTTAGCACAATTTCTCATGTCAAACTGACATAACATTTCGTTGAACTTAGCTAATAGAGATCACATGTGTAGAAGTATGATATGAACATGGCAAGCACTAAGGATCAAGCTTCACTTCATAACTCGTTAGAATAAGCTCATGAAGGGTACAACAAAGACAAAAGCTCATGAAGGGCTTACAAAAGACATGACTTTTAGATTAACATAAGATTGACCTTGTTGCAACCTACTACACCACCCATAGTAGGCTTAGTACACTTTCTCATGTCAAACTGACATTTCATTGCGGTTAACTTAGCTAATAGAGATCACGTCGAAGGAAGTATGATATGAACATGGACAGCACTAAAGATCACGCTTCATTTCATAACTCGTTAGAATAAGCGCATGAAGGGTACACAAAAGACATAAGCTCATATATGGCTCACAAAAGACATGGCTTTTAGATTAGCATAAGATTGACATGGATGCAACCTATTACACTGCCGTGGTTGGCTTAGCACAATTTCTCATGTCAAACTGACATTTCATTGCGTTGAACTTAGCTAATAGAGATCACATCGAAGGAAGTATGATATGAACATGGACAGCACTAAAGATCAAGCTTCATTTCATAACTCGTTAGAATAAGCGCATGAAGGGTACACAAAAGACATAAGCTCATATATGGCTCACAAAAGACATGGCTTTTAGATTAGCAGAAGATTGACCTGGATGCAACCTATTACACCGCCGTGGTTGGCTTAGCACACTTTCTCATGTCAAACTGACATTACATTTCGTTGAACTTAGCTAATAGAGATCACATGTGTAGAAGTATTATATGAACATGGCAAGCACTAAGGATCAAGCTTCACTTCATAACTCGTTAGAATAAGCTCATGAAGGGTACAACAAAGACAAAAGCTCATGAAGGGCTTACAAAAGACATGGCTTTTAGATTAACATAAGATTGACCTTTTTGCAACCCTACTACACCACCCATAGTAGCCTTAGCACAGTTTCTCAGGTCAAACTAATATTTCATTGCGTTGAACTTAGCTCACAGAGATCACATCGAAGGAAGTATGATATGAAAATGGATAGCACTAAAGATCAAGCATCATTTCATAACTCGTTAGAATAAGCGCATGAAGGGTACACAAAAGACATAAGCTCATATATGGCTCACAAAAGACATGGCTTTTAGATTAACATAAGATTGACATGGATGCAACCTATTACACTGCCGTGGTTGGCTTAGCACAATTTCTCATGTCAAACTGACATTTCATTGCGTTGAACTTAGCTAATAGAGATCACATCGAAGGAAGTATGATATGAACATGGACAGCACTAAAGATCAAGCTTCATTTCATAACTCGTTAGAATAAGCGCATGAAGGGTACACAAAAGACATAAGCTCATATATGGCTCACAAAAGACATGGCTTTTAGATTAGCAGAAGATTGACCTGGATGCAACCTATTACACCGCCGTGGTTGGCTTAGCACACTTTCTCATGTCAAACTGACATTACATTTCGTTGAACTTAGCTAATAGAGATCACATGTGTAGAAGTATTATATGAACATGGCAAGCACTAAGGATCAAGCTTCACTTCATAACTCGTTAGAATAAGCTCATGAAGGGTACAACAAAGACAAAAGCTCATGAAGGGCTTACAAAAGACATGGCTTTTAGATTAACATAAGATTGACCTTTTTGCAACCTACTACACCACCCATAGTAGCCTTAGCACACTTTCTCAGGTCAAACTAATATTTCATTGCGTTGAACTTAGCTCACAGAGATCACATCGAAGGAAGTATAATATGAAAATGGATAGCACTAAAGATCAAGCTTCACTTCATAACTCGTTAGAATAAGCTCATGAAGGGTACACCAAAGAGAAAAGCTCATATATGGCTCACAAAAGACATGGCTTTTAGATTAGCAGAAGATTGACATGGATGCAACCTATTACACCGCTGTGGTTGGCTTAGCACAATTTCTCATGTCAAACTGACATTTCATTGCGTTGAACTTAGCTAATAGAGATCACATCGAAGGAAGTATGATATGAACATGGACAGCACTAAAGATCAAGCTTCATTTCATAACTCGTTAGAATAAGCGCATGAAGGGTACACAAAAGACATAAGCTCATATATGGCTCACAAAAGACATGGCTTTTGGATTAGCAGAAGATTGACATGGATGCAACCTATTACACCGCCGTGGTTGGCTTAGCACAATTTCTCATGTCAAACTGACATTACATTTCGTTGAACTTAGCTAATAGAGATCACATGTGTAGAAGTATGATATGAACATGGCAAGCACTAAGGATCAAGCCTCACTTCATAACTCGTTAGAATAAGCTCATGAAGGGTACAACAAAGACAAAAGCTCATGAAGGGCTTACAAAAGACATGGCTTTTAGATTAACATAAGATTGACCTTGTTGCAACCTACTACACCACCCATAGTAGGCTTAGTACACTTTCTCATGTCAAACTGACATTTCATTGCGTTGAACTTAGCTAATAGAGATCACATCGAAGGAAGTATGATATGAACATGGACAGCACTAAAGATCAAGCTTCATTTCATAACTCGTTAGAATAAGCGCATGAAGGGTACACAAAAGATATAAGCTCATATAGGGCTCACAAAAGACATGGCTTTTAGATTAGCAGAAGATTGACCTGGATGCAACCTATTACACCGCCGTGGTTGGCTTAGCACAATTTCTCATGTCAAACTGACATGACATTTCGTTGAACTTAGCTAATAGAGATCACATGTGTAGAAGTATGATATGAACATGGCAAGCACTAAGGATCAAGCTTCACTTCATTCCTCGTTAGAATAAGGTCATGAAGGGTACAACAAAGACAAAAGCTCATGAAGGGCTTAAAAAAGACATGGCTTTTAGATTAACATAAGATTGACCTTGTTGCAACCTACTACACCACCCATAGTAGGCTTAGTACACTTTCTCATGTCAAACTGACATTTCATTGCGTTGAACTTAGCTAATAGAGATCACATCGAAGGAAGTATGATATGAACATGGACAGCACTAAAGATCAAGTTTCATTTCATAACTCGTTAGAATAAGCGCATGAAGGGTACACAAAAGACATAAGCTCATATATGGCTCACAAAAGACATGGCTTTTAGATTAGCTGAAGATTGACATGGATGCAACCTATTACACCGCCGTGGTTGGCTTAGCACAATTTCTCATGTCAAACTGACATTACATTTCGTTGAACTTAGCTAATAGAGATCACATGTGTAGAAGTATTATATGAACATGGCAAGCACTAAGGATCAAGCTTCACTTCATAACTCGTTAGAATAAGCTCATGAAGGGTACAACAAAGACAAAAGCTCATGAAGGGCTTACAAAAGAAATGACTTTTAGATTAACAGAAGATTGACCTTGTTGCAACCTACACCACCCATAGTAGGCTTAGTACACTTTCTCATGTCAAACTGACATTACATTTCGTTGAACTTAGCTAATAAAAGATCACATGTGTAGAAGTATGATATGAACATGGCAAGCACTAAGGATCAAGCTTCACTTCATAACTCTTTAGAATAAGCTCATGAAGGGTACAACAAAGACAAAAGCTCATGAAGGGCTTACAAAAAAAATAGCTTTTAGATTAACAGAAGATTGACCTTGTTGCAACCTACTACACCACCCATAGTAGGCTTAGTACACTTTCTCATGTCAAACTGACATTTTATTGCGTTGAACTTAGCTAATAGAGATCACATCGAAGGAAGTATGATATGAACATGGACAACACTAAAGATCAAGCTTTATTTCATAACTCGTTAGAATAAGCGCATGAAGGGTACACAAAAGACATAAGCTCATATAGGGCTCACAAAAGACATGGCTTTTAGATTAGCAGAAGATTGACCTGGATGCAACCTATTACACCGCCGTGGTTGGCTTAGCACAATTTCTCATGTCAAACTGACATTACATTTCGTTGAACTTAGCTAATAGAGATCACATGTGTAGAAGTATAATATGAACATGGCAAGCACTAAGGATCAAGCTTCACTTCATAACTCGTTATAGAATAAGCTCATGAAGGGTACAACAAAGACAAAAGCTCATGAAGGGCTTACAAAAGAAATGGCTTTTAGATTAACAGAAGATTGACCTTGTTGCAACCTACTACACCACCCATAGTAGGCTTAGTACACTTTCTCATGTCAAACTGACATTTCATTGCGTTGAACTTAGCTAATAGAGATCACATCGAAGGAAGTATGATATGAACATGGACAGCACTAAAGATCAAGCTTCATTTCATAACTCGTTAGAATAAGCGCATGAAGGGTACACAAAAGACATAAGCTCATATATGGCTCACAAAAGACATGGCTTTTAGATTAGCAGAAGATTGACATGGATGCAACCTATTACACCGCCGTGGTTGGCTTAGCACAATTTCTCATGTCAAACTGACATTTCATTGCGTTGAACTTAGCTAATAGAGATCACATCGAAGGAAGTATGATATGAACATGGACAGCACTAAAGATCAAGCTTCATTTCATAACTCGTTAGAATAAGCGCATGAAGGGTACACAAAAGACATAAGCTCATATATGGCTCACAAAAGACATGGCTTTTAGATTACCAGAAGATTGACATGGATGCAACCTATTACACCGCCGTGGTTGGCTTAGCACACTTTTTCATGTCAAACTGACATTACATTTCGTTGAACTTAGCTAATAGAGATCACATGTGTAGAAGTATTATATGAACATGGCAAGCACTAAGGATCAAGCTTCACTTCATAACTCGTTAGAATAAGCTCATGAAGGGTACAACAAAGACAAAAGCTCATGAAGGGCTTACAAAAGACATGGCTTTTAGATTAACATAAGATTGACCTTTTTGCAACCCTACTACACCACCCATAGTAGCCTTAGCACAGTTTCTCAGGTCAAACTAATATTTCATTGCGTTGAACTTAGCTCACAGAGATCACATCGAAGGAAGTATGATATGAAAATGGATAGCACTAAAGATCAAGCATCATTTCATAACTCGTTAGAATAAGCGCATGAAGGGTACACAAAAGACATAAGCTCATATATGGCTCACAAAAGACATGGCTTTTAGATTAGCAGAAGATTGACATGGATGCAACCTATTACACCGCCGTGGTTGGCTTAGCACAATTTCTCATGTCAAACTGACATTACATTTCGTTGAACTTACCTAATAGAGATCACATGTGTAGAAGTATGATATGAACATGGCAAGCACTAAGGATCAAGCTTCACTTCATAACTCGTTAGAATAAGCTCATGAAGGGTACAACAAAGACAAAAGCTCATGAAGGGCTTACAAAAGAAATGGCTTTTAGATTAACAGAAGATTGACCTTGTTGCAACCTACTACACCACCCATAGTAGGCTTAGTACACTTTCTCATGTCAAACTGACATTTCATTGCGTTGAACTTAGCTAACAGAGATCACATGTGTAGAAAGTATGATATAACATGGACAGCACTAAAGATCAAGCTTCATTTCATAACTCGTTAGAATAAGCGAATGAAGGGTACACAAAAGACATAAGCTCATATATGGCTCACAAAAGACATGGCTTTTAGATTAACATAAGATTGACCTTGTTGCAACCTACTACACCACCCATAGTAGGCTTAGTACACTTTCTCATGTCAAACTGACATTTCATTGCGTTGAACTTAGCTAATAGAGATCACATCGAAGGAAGTATGATATGAACATGGACAGCACTAAAGATCAAGCTTCATTTCATAACTCGTTAGAATAAGCGCATGAAGGGTACACAAAAGATATAAGCTCATATAGGGCTCACAAAAGACATGGCTTTTAGATTAGCAGAAGATTGACCTGGATGCAACCTATTACACCGCCGTGGTTGGCTTAGCACAATTTCTCATGTCAAACTGACATTACATTTCGTTGAACTTAGCTAATAGAGATCACATGTGTAGAAGTATGATATGAACATGGCAAGCACTAAGGATCAAGCTTCACTTCATAACTCGTTAGAATAAGCTCATGAAGGGTACAACAAAGACAAAAGCTCATGAAGGGCTTACAAAAGACATGGCTTTTAGATTAACATAAGATTGACCTTTTTGCAACCTACTACACCACCCATAGTAGCCTTAGCACACTTTCTTAGGTCAAACTAACATTTCATTACGTTGAACTTAGCTCACAGAGATCACATCGAAGGAAGTATGATATGAAAATGGATAGCACTAAAGATCAAGCTTCACTTCATAACTCGTTAGAATAAGCTCATGAAGGGTACACCAAAGACAAAAGCTTATATATGGCTCACAAAAGACATGGCTTTTAGATTAGCAGAAGATTGACCTGGATGCAACCTATTACACCGCCGTGGTTGGCTTAGCACACTTTCTCATGTCAAACTGACATTTCATTGCGTTGAACTTAGCTAATAGAGATCACATCGAAGGAAGTACGATATGAACATGGCAAACACTAAGGATCAAGCTTCACTTCATAACTCGTTAGAATAAGCTCATGAAGGGTACAACAAAGACAAAAGCTCATGAAGGGCTTACAAAAGAAATGGCTTTTAGATTAACAGAGGATTGACCTTGTTGCAACCTACACCACCCATAGTAGGCTTAGTACACTTTCTCATGTCAAACTGACATTACATTTCGTTGAACTTAGCTAATAGAGATCACATGTGTAGAAGTATGATATGAACATGGCAAGCACTAAGGATCAAGCTTCACTTCATAACTCGTTAGAATAAGCTCATGAAGGGTACAACAAAGACAAAAGCTCATGAAGGGCTTACAAAAGACATGGCTTTTAGATTAACAGAAGATTGACCTTGTTGCAACCTACTACACCACCCATAGTAGGCTTAGTACACTTTCTCATGTCAAACTGACATTTCATTGCGTTGAACTTAGCTAATAGAGATCACATCGAAGGAAGTATGATATGAACATGGACAGCACTAAAGATCAAGCTTCATTTCATAACTCGTTAGAATAAGCGCATGAAGGGTACACAAAAGACATAAGCTCATATAGGGCTCACAAAAGACATGGCTTTTAGATTAGCAGAAGATTGACCTGGATGCAACCTATTACACCGCCGTGGTTGGCTTAGCACACTTTCTCATGTCAAACTGACATTACATTTCGTTGAACTTAGCTAATAGAGATCACATGTGTAGAAGTATGATATGAACATGGCAAGCACTAAGGATCAAGCTTCACTTCATAACTCGTTAGAATAAGCTCATGAAGGGTACAACAAAGACAAAAGCTCATGAAAGGCTTACAAAAGAAATGGCTTTTAGATTAACAGAAGATTGACCTTGTTGCAACCTACTACACCACTCATAGTAGGCTTAGTACACTTTCTCATGTCAAACTGACATTTCATTGCGTTGAACTTAGCTAACAGAGATCACATGTGTAGAAATATGATATAACATGGACAGCACTAAAGATCAAGCTTCATTTCATAACTCGTTAGAATAAGCGCATGAAGGGTACACAAAAGACATAAGCTCATATATGGCTCACAAAAGACATGGCTTTTAGATTAGCAGAAGATTGACATGGATGCAACCTATTACACCGCTGTGGTTGGCTTAGCACAATTTCTCATGTCAAACTGACATTTCATTGCGTTGAACTTAGCTAATAGAGATCACATCGAAGGAAGTATGAGATGAACATGGACAGCACTAGAGATCAAGCTTCATTTCATAACTCGTTAGAATAAGCGCATGAAGGGTACACAAAAGACATAAGCTCATATATGGCTCACAAAAGACATGGCTTTTAGATTGGCAGAAGATTGACATGGATGCAACCTATTACACCGTCGTGGTTGGCTTAGCACAATTTCTCATGTCAAACTGACATTACATTTCGTTGAACTTACCTAATAGAGATCACATGTGTAGAAGTATGATATGAACATGGCAAGCACTAAGGATCAAGCTTCACTTCATAACTCGTTAGAATAAGCTCATGAAGGGTACAACAAAGACAAAAGCTCATGAAGGGCTTACAAAAGAAATGGCTTTTAGATTAACAGAAGATTGACTTTGGTGCAACCTACTACACCACCCATGTAAGCTTAGCATACTTTCTCATGTCAAACTGACATTACATTTCGTTGAACTTAGCTAATAGAGATCACATCGAAGGAGGTATGATATGAACATGGACAGCACTAAAGATCAAGCTTCATTTCATAACTCGTTAGACTAAGCGCATGAAGGGTACACAAAAGACATAAGCTCATATGGGGCTCACAATAGACATGGCTTTTAGATTAGCAGAAGATTGACCTGGATGCAACCTATTACACCGCCGTGGTTGGCTTAGCACAATTTCTCATGTCAAACTGACATTACATTTCGTTGAACTTAGCTAATAGAGATCACATGTGTAGAAGTATGATATGAACATGGCAAGCACTAAGGATCAAGCTTCACTTCATAACTCGTTAGAATAAGCTCATGAAGGGTACAACAAAGACAAAAGCTCATGAAGGGCTTACAAAAGAAATGGCTTTTAGATTAACAGAAGATTGACCTTGTTGCAACCTACTACACCACCCATAGTAGGCTTAGTACACTTTCTCATGTCAAACTGACATTTCATTGCGTTGAACTTAGCTAATAGAGATCACATCGAAGGAAGTATGATATGAACATGGAAAGCACTAAAGATCAAGCTTCATTTCATAACTCGTTAGAATAAGCGCATGAAGGGTACACAAAAGACATAAGCTCATATATGGCTCACAAAAGACATGGCTTTTAGATTAGCCGAAGATTGACATGGATGCAACCTATTACACCGCCGTGGTTGGCTTAGCACAATTTCTCATGTCAAACTGACATTTCATTGCGTTGAACTTAGCTAATAGAGATCACATCGAAGGAAGTATGATATGAACATGGACAGCACTAAAGATCAAGCTTCATTTCATAACTCGTTAGAATAAGCGCATGAAGGGTACACAAAAGACATAAGCTCATATATGGCTCACAAAAGACATGGCTTTTAGATTACCAGAAGATTGACATGGATGCAACCTATTACACCGCCGTGGTTGGCTTAGCACACTTTTTCATGTCAAACTGACATTACATTTCGTTGAACTTAGCTAATAGAGATCACATGTGTAGAAGTATTATATGAACATGGCAAGCACTAAGGATCAAGCTTCACTTCATAACTCGTTAGAATAAGCTCATGAAGGGTACAACAAAGACAAAAGCTCATGAAGGGCTTACAAAAGACATGGCTTTTAGATTAACATAAGATTGACCTTTTTGCAACCTACTACACCACCCATAGTAGCCTTAGCACAGTTTCTCAGGTCAAACTAATATTTCATTGCGTTGAACTTAGCTCACAGAGATCACATCGAAGGAAGTATGATATGAAAATGGATAGCACTAAAGATCAAGCTTCACTTCATAACTCGTTAGAATAAGCTCATGAAGGGTACACCAAAGACAAAAGCTCATATATGGCTCACAAAAGACATGGCTTTTAGATTAGCAGAAGATTGACATGGATGCAACCTATTACACCGCTGTGGTTGGCTTAGCACAATTTCTCATGTCAAACTGACATTTCATTGCGTTGAACTTAGCTAATAGAGATCACATCGAAGGAAGTATGATATGAACATGGACAACACTAAAGATCAAGCTTCATTTCATAACTCGTTAGAATAAGCGCATGAAGGGTACACAAAAGACATAAGCTCATATATGGCTCACAAAAGACATGGCTTTTAGATTAGCAGAAGATTGACATGGATGCAACCTATTACACCGCCGTGGTTGGCTTAGCACAATTTCTCATGTCAAACTGACATTACATTTCGTTGAACTTACCTAATAGAGATCACATGTGTAGAAGTATGATATGAACATGGCAAGCACTAAGGATCAAGCTTCACTTCATAACTCGTTAGAATAAGCTCATGAAGGGTACAACAAAGACAAAAGCTCATGAAGGGCTTACAAAAGAAATGGCTTTTAGATTAACAGAAGATTGACCTTGTTGCAACCTACTACACCACCCATAGTAGGCTTAGTACACTTTCTCATGTCAAACTGACATTTCATTGCGTTGAACTTAGCTAACAGAGATCACATGTGTAGAAGTATGATATAACATGGACAGCACTAAAGATCAAGCTTCATTTCATAACTCGTTAGAATAAGCGAATGAAGGGTACACAAAAGACATAAGCTCATATATGGCTCACAAAAGACATGGCTTTTAGATTAGCAGAAGATTGACATGAATGCAACCTATTACACCGCTGTGGTTGGCTTAGCACAATTTCTCATGTCAAACTGACATTTCATTGCGTTGAACTTAGCTAATAAAGATCACATCGAAGGAAGTATGATATGAACATGGACAGCACTAAAGATCAAGCTTCATTTCATAACTCGTTAGAATAAGCGCATGAAGGGTACACAAAAGACATAAGCTCATATATGGCTCACAAAAGACATGGCTTTTAGATTACCAGAAGATTGACATGGATGCAACCTATTACACCGCCGTGGTTGGCTTAGCACAATTTCTCATGTCAAACTGACATTACATTTCGTTGAACTTAGCTAATAGAGATCACATGTGTAGAAGTATGATATGAACATGGCAAGCACTAAGGATCAAGCTTCACTTCATAACTCGTTAGAATAAGCTCATGAAGGGTACAACAAAGACAAAAGCTCATGAAGGGCTTACAAAAGACATGGCTTTTAGATTAACATAAGATTGACCTTTTTGCAACCTACTACACCACCCATAGTAGCCTTAGCACACTTTCTTAGGTCAAACTAACATTTCATTACGTTGAACTTAGCTCACAGAGATCACATCGAAGGAAGTATGATATGAAAATGGATAGCACTAAAGATCAAGCTTCACTTCATAACTCGTTAGAATAAGCTCATGAAGGGTACACCAAAGACAAAAGCTTATATATGGCTCACAAAAGACATGGCTTTTAGATTAGCAGAAGATTGACCTGGATGCAACCTATTACACCGCCGTGGTTGGCTTAGCACACTTTCTCATGTCAAACTGACATTACATTTCGTTGAACTTAGCTAATAGAGATCACATGTGTAGAAGTATGATATGAACATGGCAAACACTAAGGATCAAGCTTCACTTCATAACTCGTTAGAATAAGGTCATGAAGGGTACAACAAAGACAAAAGCTCATGAAGGGCTTACAAAAGAAATGGCTTTTAGATTAACAGAGGATTGACCTTGTTGTAACCTACACCACCCATAGTAGGCTTAGTACACTTTCTCATGTCAAACTGACATTACATTTCGTTGAACTTAGCTAATAGAGATCACATGTGTAGAAGTATGATATGAACATGGCAAGCACTAAGGATCAAGCTTCACTTCATAACTCGTTAGAATAAGCTCATGAAGGGTACAACAAAGACAAAAGCTCATGAAGGGCTTACAAAAGACATGGCTTTTAGATTAACAGAAGATTGACCTTGTTGCAACCTACTACACCACCCATAGTAGGCTTAGTACACTTTCTCATGTCAAACTGACATTTCATTGCGTTGAACTTAGCTAATAGAGATCACATCGAAGGAAGTATGATATGAACATGGACAGCACTAAAGATCAAGCTTCATTTCATAACTCGTTAGAATAAGCGCATGAAGGGTACACAAAAGATATAAGCTCATATATGGCTCACAAAAGACATGGCTTTTAGATTAGCAGAAGATTGACATGAATGCAACCTATTACACCGCTGTGGTTGGCTTAGCACAATTTCTCATGTCAAACTGACATTTCATTGCGTTGAACTTAGCTAATAAAGATCACATCGAAGGAAGTATGATATGAACATGGACAGCACTAAAGATCAAGCTTCATTTCATAACTCGTTAGAATAAGCGCATGAAGGGTACACAAAAGACATAAGCTCATATATGGCTCACAAAAGACATGGCTTTTAGATTACCAGAAGATTGACATGGATGCAACCTATTACACCGCCGTGGTTGGCTTAGCACAATTTCTCATGTCAAACTGACATTACATTTCGTTGAACTTAGCTAATAGAGATCACATGTGTAGAAGTATGATATGAACATGGCAAGCACTAAGGATCAAGCTTCACTTCATAACTCGTTAGAATAAGCTCATGAAGGGTACAACAAAGACAAAAGCTCATGAAGGGCTTACAAAAGACATGGCTTTTAGATTAACATAAGATTGACCTTTTTGCAACCTACTACACCACCCATAGTAGCCTTAGCACACTTTCTTAGGTCAAACTAACATTTCATTACGTTGAACTTAGCTCACAGAGATCACATCGAAGGAAGTATGATATGAAAATGGATAGCACTAAAGATCAAGCTTCACTTCATAACTCGTTAGAATAAGCTCATGAAGGGTACACCAAAGACAAAAGCTTATATATGGCTCACAAAAGACATGGCTTTTAGATTAGCAGAAGATTGACCTGGATGCAACCTATTACACCGCCGTGGTTGGCTTAGCACACTTTCTCATGTCAAACTGACATTACATTTCGTTGAACTTAGCTAATAGAGATCACATGTGTAGAAGTATGATATGAACATGGCAAACACTAAGGATCAAGCTTCACTTCATAACTCGTTAGAATAAGGTCATGAAGGGTACAACAAAGACAAAAGCTCATGAAGGGCTTACAAAAGAAATGGCTTTTAGATTAACAGAGGATTGACCTTGTTGTAACCTACACCACCCATAGTAGGCTTAGTACACTTTCTCATGTCAAACTGACATTACATTTCGTTGAACTTAGCTAATAGAGATCACATGTGTAGAAGTATGATATGAACATGGCAAGCACTAAGGATCAAGCTTCACTTCATAACTCGTTAGAATAAGCTCATGAAGGGTACAACAAAGACAAAAGCTCATGAAGGGCTTACAAAAGACATGGCTTTTAGATTAACAGAAGATTGACCTTGTTGCAACCTACTACACCACCCATAGTAGGCTTAGTACACTTTCTCATGTCAAACTGACATTTCATTGCGTTGAACTTAGCTAATAGAGATCACATCGAAGGAAGTATGATATGAACATGGACAGCACTAAAGATCAAGCTTCATTTCATAACTCGTTAGAATAAGCGCATGAAGGGTACACAAAAGACATAAGCTCATATAGGGCTCACAAAAGACATGGCTTTTAGATTAGCAGAAGATTGACCTGGATGCAACCTATTACACCGCCGTGGTTGGCTTAGCACACTTTCTCATGTCAAACTGACATTACATTTCGTTGAACTTAGCTAATAGAGATCACATGTGTAGAAGTATGATATGAACATGGCAAGCACTAAGGATCAAGCTTCACTTCATAACTCGTTAGAATAAGCTCATGAAGGGTACAACGAAGACAAAAGCTCATGAAAGGCTTACAAAAGAAATGGCTTTTAGATTAACAGAAGATTGACCTTGTTGCAACCTACTACACCACCCATAGTAGGCTTAGTACACTTTCTCATGTCAAACTGACATTTCATTGCGTTGAATTTAGCTAACAGAGATCACATGTGTAGAAGTATGATATAACATGGATAGCACTAAAGATCAAGCTTCATTTCATAACTCGTTAGAATAAGCGCATGAAGGGTACAAAAAAGACATAAGCTCATATATGGCTCACAAAAGACATGGCTTTTAGATTAGCAGAAGATTGACATGGATGCAACCTATTACACCGCTGTGGTTGGCTTAGCACAATTTCTCATGTCAAACTGACATTTCATTGCGTTGAACTTAGCTAATAGAGATCACATCGAAGGAAGTATGAGATGAACATGGACAGCACTAAAGATCAAGCTTCATTTCATAACTCGTTAGAATAAGCGCATGAAGGGTACACAAAAGACATAAGCTCATATAGGTCTCACAAAAGACATGGCTTTTAGATTAGCAGAAGATTGACCTGGATGCAACCTATTACACCGCCGTGGTTGGCTTAGCACACTTTCTCATGTCAAATGACATTACATTTCGTTGAACTTAGCTAATAGAGATCACATGTGTAGAAGTATGATATGAACATGGCAAGCACTAAGGATCAAGCTTCACTTCATAACTCGTTAGAATATGCTCATGAAGGGTACAACAAAGACAAAAGCTCATGAAGGGCTTACAAAAGAAATGGCTTTTAGATTAACAGAAGATTGACTTTGGTGCAACCTACTACACCACCCATGTAAGCTTAGCATACTTTCTCATGTCAAACTGACATTACATTTCGTTGAACTTAGCTAATAGAGATCACATCGAAGGAGGTATGATATGAACATGGACAGCACTAAAGATCAAGCTTCATTTCATAACTCGTTAGACTAAGCGCATGAAGGGTACACAAAAGACATAAGCTCATATGGGGCTCACAAAAGACATGGCTTTTAGATTAGCAGAAGATTGACCTGGATGCAACCTATTACACCGCCGTGGTTGGCTTAGCACAATTTCTCATGTCAAACTGACATTACATTTCGTTGAACTTAGCTAATAGAGATCACATGTGTAGAAGTATGATATGAACATGGCAAGCACTAAGGATCAAGCTTCACTTCATAACTCGTTAGAATAAGCTCATGAAGGGTACAACAAAGACAAAAGCTCATGAAGGGCTTACAAAAGAAATGGCTTTTAGATTAACAGAAGATTGACTTTGGTGCAACCTACTACACAACCCATGTAAGCTTAGCATACTTTCTCATTTCAAACTGACATTACATTTCGTTGAACTTAGCTAATAGAGATCACATCGAAGGAGGTATGATATGAACATGGACAGCACTAAAGATCAAGCTTCATTTCATAACTCGTTAGACTAAGCGCATGAAGGGTACACAAAAGACATAAGCTCATATGGGGCTCACAAAAGACATGGCTTTTAGATTAGCAGAAGATTGACCTGGATGCAACCTATTACACCGCCGTGGTTGGCTTAGCACACTTTCTCATGTCAAACTGACATTACATTTCGTTGAACTTAGCTAATAGAGATCACATGTGTAGAAGTATGATATGAACATGGCAAGCACTAAGGATCAAGCTTCACTTCATAACTCGTTAGAATAAGCTCATGAAGGGTACAACAAAGACAAAAGCTCATGAAGGGCTTACAAAAGAAATGACTTTTAGATTAACAGAAGATTGACCTTGTTGCAACCTACACCACCCATAGTAGGCTTAGTACACTTTCTCATGTCAAACTGACATTAACTTTCGTTGAACTTAGCTAATAGAGATCACATGTGTAGAAGTATGATATGAACATGGCAAGCACTAAGGATCAAGCTTCACTTCATAACTTGTTAGAATAAGCTCATGAAAGGGTACAACAAAGACAAAAGCTCATGAAGGGCTTACAAAAGACATGGCTTTTAGATTAACAGAAGATTGACCTTGTTGCAACCTACTACACCACCCATAGTAGGCTTACTACACTTTCTCATGTCAAACTGACATTTCATTGCGTTGAACTTAGCTAATAGAGTTCACATCGAAGGAAGTATGATATGAACATGGACAGCACTAAAGATCAAGCTTCATTTCATAACTCGTTAGAATAAGCGCATGAAGGGTACACAAAAGACATAAGCTCATATATGGCTCACAAAAGACATGGCTTTTAGATTAGCAGAAGATTGACATGGATGCAACCTATTACACCGCCGTGGTTGGCTTAGCACACTTTCTCATGTCAAACTGACATTACATTTCGTTGAACTTAGCTAATAGAGATCACATGTGTAGAAGTATGATATGAACATGGCAAGCACTAAGGATCAAGCTTCACTTCATAACTCGTTAGAATAAGCTCATGAAGGGTACAACAAAGACAAAAGCTCATGAAGGGCTTACAAAAGAAATGGCTTTTAGATTAACAGAAGATTGACTTTGGTGCAACCTACTACACCACCCATGTAAGCTTAGCATACTTTCTCATGTCAAACTGACATTACATTTCGTTGAACTTAGCTAATAGAGATCACATCGAAGGAGGTATGATATGAACATGGACAGCACTAAAGATCAAGCTTCATTTCATAACTCGTTAGACTAAGCGCATGAAGGGTACACAAAAGACATAAGCTCATATGGGGCTCACAAAAGACATGGCTTTTAGATTAGCAGAAGATTGACCTGGATGCAACCTATTACACCGCCGTGGTTGGCTTAGCACAATTTCTCATGTCAAACTGACATTACATTTCGTTGAACTTAGCTAATAGAGATCACATGTGTAGAAGTATGATATGAACATGGCAAGCACTAAGGATCAAGCTTCACTTCATAACTCGTTAGAATAAGCTCATGAAGGGTACAACAAAGACAAAAGCTCATTAAGGGCTTACAAAAGAAATGGTTTTTAGATTAACAGAAAATTGACCTTGTTGCAACCTACTACACCACCCATAGTAGGCTTAGTACACTTTCTCATGTCAAACTGACATTTCATTGCGTTGAACTTAGCTAATAGAGATCACATCGAAGGAACTATGATATGAACATGGACAGCACTAAAGATCAAGCTTCATTTCATAACTCGTTAGAATAAGCGCATGAAGGGTACACAAAAGACATAAGCTCATATATGGCTCACAAAAGACATGGCTTTTAGATTAGCAGAAGATTGACATGGATGCAACCTATTACACTGCCGTGGTTGGCTTAGCACAATTTCTAATGTCAAACTGACATTACATTTCGTTGAACTTAGCTAATAGAGATCACATGTGTAGAAGTATGATATGAACATGGCAAGCACTGAGGATCAAGCTTCACTTCATAACTCGTTAGAATAAGCTCATGAAGGGTACAACAAAGACAAAATCTCATGAAGGGCTTACAAAAGAAATGGCTTTTAGATTAACAGAAGATTGACCTTGTTGCAACCTACTACACCACCCATAGTAGTCTTAGTACACTTTCTCATGTCAAACTGACATTTCATTGCGTTGAACTTAGCTAATAGAGATCACATGTGTAGAAGTATGATATGAACATGGCAAGCACTAAGGATCAAGCTTCACTTCATAACTCGTTAGAATAAACTCATGAAGGGTACAACAAGGACAAAAGCTCATGAAGGGCTTACAAAAGAAATGGCTTTTAGATTAACAGAACATTGACCTTGTTGCAACCTACTACACCACCCATAGTAGGCTTAGTACACTTTCTCATGTCAAACTGACATTTCATTGCGTTGAACTTAGCTAATAGAGATCACATCGAAGGAAATATGATATGAACATGGACAGCACTAAAGATCAAGCTTCATTTCATAACTCGTTAGAATAAGCGCATGAAGGGTACACAAAAGACATAAGCTCATATATGGCTCACAAAAGACATGGCTTTTAGATTAGCAGAAGATTGACATGGATGCAACCTATTACACTGCCGTGGTTGGCTTAGCACAATTTCTCATGTCAAACTGACATTACATTTCGTTGAACTTAGCTAATAGAGATCACATGTGTAGAAGTATGATATGAACATGGCAAGCACTAAGGATCAAGCTTCACTTCATAACTTGTTAGAATAAGCTCATGAAGGGTACAACAAAGACAAAATCTCATGAAGGGCTTACAAAAGACATGGCTTTTAGATTAACAGAAGATTGACCTTGTTGCAACCTACTACACCACCCATAGTAGGCTTAGTACACTTTCTCATGTCAAACTGACATTTCATTGCGTTGAACTTAGCTAACAGAGATCACATGTGTAGAAGTATGATATAACATGGATAACACTAAAGATCAAGCATCACTTCATAACTCCTTAGAATAAGCTCATGAAGGGTACACCAAAGACATAAGCTCATATAGGTCTCACAAAAGACATGGCTTTTAGATTAGCAGAAGATTGACCGGGATGCAACCTATTACACCGCCGTGGTTGGCTTAGCATACTTTCTCATGTCAAACTGACATTACATTTCGTTGAACTTAGCTAATAGAGATCACATGTGTAGAAGTATGATATGAACATGGCAAGCACTAAGGATCAAGCTTCACTTCATAACTCGTTAGAATAAGCTCATGAAGGGTAAAACAAAGACAAAATCTCATGAAGGGCTTACAAAAGACATGGCTTTTAGATTAACAGAAGATTGACCTTGTTGCAACCTACTACACCACCCATAGTAGGCTTAGCACACTTTCTCATGTCAAACTGACATTTCATTGCGTTGAACTTAGCTAACAGAGATCACATGTGTAGAAGTATGATATAACATTGATAACACTAAAGATCAAGCATCACTTCATAACTCCTTAGAATAAGCTCATGAAGGGTACACCAAAGACATAAGCTCATATAGGTCTCACAAAAGACATGGCTTTTAGATTAGCAGAAGATTGACCGGGATGCAACCTATTACACCGCCGTGGTTGGCTTAGCATACTTTCTCATGTCAAACTGACATTACATTTCGTTGAACTTAGCTAATAGAGATCACATGTGTAGAAGTATGATATGAACATGGCAAGCACTAAGGATCAAGCTTCACTTCATAACTCGTTAGAATAAGCTCATGAAGGGTACAACAAAGACAAAAGCTCATGAAGGGCTTACAAAAGACATGGCTTTTAGATTAGCAGAAGATTGACCTTGTTGCAACCTACTACACCACCCATAGTAGGCTTAGCACACTTTCTCATGTCAAACTGACATTTCATTGCGTTGAACTTAGCTAACAGAGATCACATGTGTAGAAGTATGATATAACATTGATAACACTAAAGATCAAGCATCACTTCATAACTCCTTAGAATAAGCTCATGAAGGGTACACCAAAGACATAAGCTCATATAGGTCTCACAAAAGACATGGCTTTTAGATTAGCAGAAGATTGACCGGGATGCAACCTATTACACCGCCGTGGTTGGCTTAGCATACTTTCTCATGTCAAACTGACATTACATTTCGTTGAACTTAGCTAATAGAGATCACATGTGTAGAAGTATGATATGAACATGGCAAGCACTAAGGATCAAGCTTCACTTCATAACTCGTTAGAATAAGCTCATGAAGGGTACAACAAAGACAAAAGCTCATGAAGGGCTTACAAAAGACATGGCTTTTAGATTAGCAGAAGATTGACCTTGTTGCAACCTACTACACCACCCATAGTAGGCTTAGTACACTTTCTCATGTCAAACTGACATTTCATTGCGTTGAACTTAGCTAATAGAGATCACATGTGTAGAAGTATGATATGAACATGGCAAGCACTAAGGATCAAGCTTCACTTCATAACTCGTTAGAATAAGCTCATGAAGGTTACAACAAGGACAAAAGCTCATGAAGGGCTTACAAAGGACATGGCTTTTAGATTAACATAAGATTGACCTTTTTGCAACCTAGTACACCACCCATAGTAGCCTTAGCACACTTTCTCAGGTCAAACTAACATTTCATTGCGTTGAACTTAGCTCACAGAGATCACATCGAAGGAAGTATGATATGAAAATGGATAGCACTAAAGATCAAGCTTCACTTCATAACTTGTTAGAATAAGCGCATGAAGGGTACACAAAAGACATAAGCTCATATATGGCTCACAAAAGACATGGCTTTTAGATTAGCAAAAGATTGACATGGATGCAACCTATTACACTGCCGTGGTTGGCTTAGCACAATTTCTCATGTCAAACTGACATTACATTTCATTGAACTTAGCTAATAGAGATCACATGTGTAGAAGTATGATATGAACATGACAAGCACTAAGGATCAAGCTTCACTTCATAACTCGTTAGAATAAGCTCATGAAGGGTAAAACAAAGACAAAATCTCATGAAGGGCTTACAAAAGACATGGCTTTTAGATTAACAGAAGATTGACCTTGTTGCAACCTACTACACCACCCATAGTAGGCTTACTACACTTTCTCATGTCAAACTGACATTTCATTGCGTTGAACTTAGCTAATAGAGATCACATCGAAGGAACTATGATATGAACATGGACAGCACTAAAGATCAAGCTTCATTTCATAACTCGTTAGAATAAGCGCATGAAGGGTACACAAAAGACATAAGCTCATATATGGCTCACAAAAGACATGGCTTTTAGATTAGCAGAAGATTGACCTGGATGCAACCTATTACACCGCCGTGGTTGGCTTAGCATACTTTCTCATGTCAAACTGACATTACATTTCGTTGAACTTAGCTAATAGAGATCACATGTGTAGAAGTATGATATGAACATGGCAAGCACTAAGGATCAAGCTTCACTTCATAACTCGTTAGAATAAGCTCATGAAGGGTACAACAAGGACAAAAGCTCATGAAGGACTTACAAAGGACATGGCTTTTAGATTAACATAAGATTGACCTTTTTGCAACCTAGTACACCACCCATAGTAGCCTTAGCACACTTTCTTAGGTCAAACTAACATTTCATTGCGTTGAACTTAGCTCACAGAGATCACATCGAAGGAAGTATGATATGAAAATGGATAGCACTAAAGATCAAGCTTCACTTCATAACTTGTTAGAATAAGCGCATGAAGGGTACACAAAAGACATAAGCTCATATATGGCTCACAAAAGACATGGCTTTTAGATTAGCAAAAGATTGACATGGATGCAACCTATTACACTGCCGTGGTTGGCTTAGCACAATTTCTCATGTCAAACTGACATTACATTTCGTTGAACTTAGCTAATAGAGATCACATGTGTAGAAGTATGATATGAACATGACAAGCACTAAGGATCAAGCTTCACTTCATAACTCGTTAGAATATGCTCATGAAGGGTAAAACAAAGACAAAATCTCATGAAGGGTTTACAAAAGACATGGCTTTTAGATTAACAGAAGATTGACCTTGTTGCAACCTACTACACCACCCATAGTAGGCTTACTACACTTTCTCATGTCAAACTGACATTTCATTGCGTTGAACTTAGCTAATAGAGATCACATCGAAGGAACTATGATATGAACATGGACAGCACTAAAGATCAAGCTTCATTTCATAACTCGTTAGAATAAGCGCATGAAGGGTACACAAAAGACATAAGCTCATATATGGCTCACAAAAGACATGGCTTTTAGATTAGCAGAAGATTGACCTTGTTGCAACCTACTACACCACCCATAGTAGGCTTAGTACACTTTCTCATGTCAAACTGACATTTCATTGCGTTGAACTTAGCTAATAGAGATCGCATGTGTAGAAGTATGATATGAACATGGCAAGCACTAAGGATCAAGCTTCACTTCATAACTCGTTAGAATAAGCTCATGAAGGGTACAACAAGGACAAAAGCTCATGAAGGGCTTACAAAAGAAATGGCTTTTAGATTAACAGAAGATTGACCTTGTTGCAACCTACTACACCACCCATAGTAGGCTTAGTACACTTTCTCATGTCAAACTGACATTTCATTGCGTTGAACTTAGCTAATAGAGATCACATCGAAGGAAGTATGATATGAACATGGACAGCACTAAAGATCAAGCTTCATTTCATAACTCGTTAGAATAAGCGCATGAAGGGTACACAAAAGACATAAGCTCATATATGGCTCACAAAAGACATGGCTTTTAGATTAGAAGAAGATTGACATGGATGCAACCTATTACACTGCCGTGGTTGGCTTAGCACAATTTCTCATGTCAAACTGACATTACATTTCGTTAAACTTAGCTAATAGAGATCACATGTGTAGAAGTATGATATGAACATGACAAGCACTAAGGATCAAGCTTCACTTCATAACTCGTTAGAATAAGCTCATGAAGGGTAAAACAAAGACAAAAGCTCATGAAGGGCTTACAAAGGACATGGCTTTTAGATTAACATAAGATTGACCTTTTTGCAACCTAGTACACCACCCATAGTAGCCTTAGCACACTTTCTCAGGTCAAACTAACATTTCATTGCGTTGAACTTAGCTCACAGAGATCACATCGAAGGAAGTATGATATGAAAATGGATAGCACTAAAGATCAAGCTTCACTTCATAACTTGTTAGAATAAGCGCATGAAGGGTACACAAAAGACATAAGCTCATATATGGCTCACAAAAGACATGGCTTTTAGATTAGCAAAAGATTGACATGGATGCAACCTATTACACTGCCGTGGTTGGCTTAGCACAATTTCTCATGTCAAACTGACATTACATTTCGTTGAACTTAGCTAATAGAGATCACATGTGTAGAAGTATGATATGAACATGACAAGCACTAAGGATCAAGCTTCACTTCATAACTCGTTAGAATATGCTCATGAAGGGTAAAACAAAGACAAAATCTCATGAAGGGCTTACAAAAGACATGGCTTTTAGATTAACAGAAGATTGACCTTGTTGCAACCTACTACACCACACATAGTAGGCTTACTACACTTTCTCATGTCAAACTGACATTTCATTGCGTTGAACTTAGCTAATAGAGATCACATCGAAGGAACTATGATATGAACATGGACAGCACTAAAGATCAAGCTTCATTTCATAACTCGTTAGAATAAGCGCATGAAGGGTACACAAAAGACATAAGCTCATATATGGCTCACAAAAGACATGGCTTTTAGATTAGCAGAAGATTGACCTTGTTGCAACCTACTACACCACCCATAGTAGGCTTAGTACACTTTCTCATGTCAAACTGACATTTCATTGCGTTGAACTTAGCTAATAGAGATCACATCTGTAGAAGTATGATATGAACATGGCAAGCACTAAGGATCAAGCTTCACTTCATAACTCGTTAGAATAAGCTCATGAAGGGTACAACAAGGACAAAAGCTCATGAAGGGCTTACAAAAGAAATGGCTTTTAGATTAACAGAAGATTGACCTTGTTGCAACCTACTACAGCACCCATAGTAGGCTTAGTACACTTTCTCATGTCAAACTGACATTTCATTGCGTTGAACTTAGCTAATAGAGATCACATCGAAGGAAGTATGATATGAACATGGACAGCACTAAAGATCAAGCTTCATTTCATAACTCGTTAGAATAAGCGCATGAAGGGTACACAAAAGACATAAGCTCATATATGGCTCATAAAAGACATGGCTTTTAGATTAGCAGAAGATTGACATGGATGCAACCTATTACACTGCCGTGGTTGGCTTAGCACAATTTCTCATGTCAAACTGACATTACATTTCGTTAAACTTAGCTAATAGAGATCACATGTGTAGAAGTATGATATGAACATGACAAGCACTAAGGATCAAGCTTCACTTCATAACTCGTTAGAATAAGCTCATGAAGGGTAAAACAAAGACAAAATCTCATGAAGGGTTTACAAAAGACATGGCTTTTAGATTAACAGAAGATTGACCTTGTTGCAACCTACTACACCACCCATAGTAGGCTTACTACACTTTCTCATGTCAAACTGACATTTCATTGCGTTGAACTTAGCTAACAGAGATCACATGTGTAGAAGTATGATATAACATGGATAACACTAAAGATCAAGCATCACTTCATAACTCCTTAGAATAAGCTCATGAAGGGTACAACAAAGACAAAAGCTCATTAAGGGCTTACAAAAGAAATGGCTTTTAGATTAACAGAAGATTGACCTTGTTGCAACCTACTACACCACCCATAGTAGGCTTAGTACACTTTCTCATGTCAAACTGACATTTCATTGCGTTGAACTTAGCTAATAGAGATCACATCGAAGGAAGTATGATATGAACATGGACAGCACTAAAGATCAAGCTTCATTTCATAACTCGTTAGAATAAGCGCATGAAGGGTACACAAAAGACATAAGCTCATATAGGGCTCACAAAAGACATGGCTTTTAGATTAGCAGAAGATTGACCTGGATGCAACCTATTACACCGCCGTGGTTGGCTTAGCACACTTTCTCATGTCAAACTGACATTACATTTCGTTGAACTTAGCTAATAGAGATCACATGTGTAGAAGTATGATATGAACATGGCAAGCACTAAGGATCAAGCTTCACTTCATAACTCGTTAGAATAAGCTCATGAAGGGTACAACAAAGACAAAAGCTCATGAAGGGCTTACAAAAGAAATGGCTTTTAGATTAACAGATGATTGACTTTGGTGCAACCTACTACACCACCCAGAGTAGGCTTAGCATACTTTCTCATGTCAAACTGACATTACATTTCGTTGAACTTAGCTAATAGAGATCACATGTGTAGAAGTATGATATGAACATGGACAGCACTAAGGATAAGGCTTCACTTCATAACTCGTTAGAATAAGCTCATGAAGGGTACAACAAAGACAAAAGCTCATGAAGGGCTTACAAAAGAAATGGCTTTTAGATTAACAGAAGATTGACCTTGTTGCAACCTACTACACCACCCATAGTAGGCTTAGCACACTTTCTCATGTCAAACTGACATTTCATTGCGTTCAACTTAGCTAATAGAGATCACATCGAAGGAAGTATGATATGAACATGGACAGCACTAAAGATCAAGCTTCATTTCATAACTCGTTAGAATAAGCGCATGAAGGGTACACAAAAGACATAAGCTCATATAGGGATCACAAAAGACATGGCTTTTAGATTAGCAGAAGATTGACCTGGATGCAACCTATTACACCGTCGTGGTTGGCTTAGCACACTTTCTCATGTTAAACTGACATTACATTTCGTTGAACTTAGCTAATAGAGATCACATGTGTAGAAGTATGATATGAACATGGCAAGCACTAAGGATCAAGCTTCACTTCATAACTCGTTAGAATAAGCTCATGAAGGGTACAACAAAGACAAAAGCTCATGAAGGGCTTACAAAAGAAATGGCTTTTAGATTAACAGAAGATTGACTTTGGTGCAACCTACTACACCACCCATGTAGGCTTAGCATACTTTCTCATCTCAAACTGACATTACATTTCGTTGAACTTAGCTAATAGAGATCACATGTGTAGAAGTATGATATGAACATGGCAAGCATTAAGGATCAAGCTTCACTTCATAACTCGTTAGAATAAGCTCATGAAGGGTACAGCAAAGACAAAAGCTCATGAAGGGCTTACAAAAGAAATGGCTTTTAGATTAGCAGAAGATTGACCTTGTTGCAACCTACTACACCACCCATAGTAGGCTTAGTACACTTTCTCATGTCAAACTGACATTTCATTGCGTTGAACTTAGCTAATAGAGATCACATCGAAGGAAGTATGATATGAACATGGACAGCACTAAAGATCAAGCTTCATTTCATAACTCGTTAGAATAAGCGCATGAAGGGTACACAAAAGACATAAGCTCATATATGGCTCACAAAAGACATGGCTTTTAGATTAGCAGAAGATTGACATGGATGCAACCTATGAAACCGCCGTGGTTGGCTTAGCGCAAATTCTCATGTCAAACTGACATTACATTTCGTTGAACTTAGCTAATAGAGATCACATGTGTAGAAGTTATATATGAACATGGCAAGCACTAAAGATCAAGCTTCACTTCATAACTCGTTAGAATAAGCTCATGAAGGGTACAACAAAGACAAAAGCTCATGAAGGGCTTACAAAGGACATGGCTTTTAGATTAACATAAGATTAACCTTTTTGCAACCTAGTACACCACCCATAGTAGCCTTAGCACACTTTCTCAGGTCAAACTAACATTTCATTGCGTTGAACTTAGCTCACAGAGATCACATCGAAGGAAGTATGATATGAAAATGGATAGCACTAAAGATCAAGCTTCACTTCATAACTTGTTAGAATAAGCTCATGAAGGGTACACCAAAGACAAAAGCTCATATATGGCTCACAAAAGACATGGCTTTTAGATTAGCAGAAGATTGACCTGGATGCAACCTATTACACCGCCGTGGTTGGCTTAGCACACTTTCTCATGTCAAACTGACATTACATTTCGTTGAACTTAGCTAATAGAGATCACATGTGTAGAAGTATGATATGAACATGGCAAGCACTAAGGATCAAGCTTCACTTCATAACTCGTTAGAATAAGCTCATGAAGGGTACAACAAAGACAAAAGCTCATGAAGGGCTTACAAAAGAAATGGCTTTTAGATTAACAGAAGATTGACCTTGTTGCAACCTACACCACCCATAGTAGGCTTAGTACACTTTCTCATGTCAAACTGACATTACATTTCGTTGAACTTAGCTAATAGAGATCACATGTGTAGAAATATGATATGAACATGGCAAGCACTAAGGATCAAGCTTCACTTCATAACTCGTTAGAATAAGCTCATGAAGGGTACAACAAAGACAAAAGCTCATGAAGGGCTTACAAAAGAAATGGCTTTTTGATTAACAGAAGATTGACCTTGTTGCAACCTACTACACCACCCATAGTAGGCTTAGTACACTTTCTCATGTCAAACTGACATTTCATTGCGTTGAACTTAGCTAATAGAGATCACATCGAAGGAAGTATGATATGAACATGGACAGCACTAAAGATCAAGCTTCATTTCATAACTCGTTAGAATAAGCGCATGAAGGGTACACAAAAGACATAAGCTCATATAGGGCTCACAAAAGACATGGCTTTTAGATTAGCAGAAGATTGACCTGGATGCAACCTATTACACCGCCGTGGTTGGCTTAGCACAATATCTCATGTCAAACTGACATTTCATTGCGTTGAACTTAGCTAATAGAGATCACATCGAAGGAAGTATGATATGAACATGGACAGCACTAAAGATCAAGCTTCATTTCATAACTCGTTAGAATAAGCGCATGAAGGGTACACAAAAGACATAAGCTCATATATGGCTCACAAAAGACATGGCTTTTAGATTAGCAGAAGATTGACCTGGATGCAACCTATTACACCGCCGTGGTTGGCTTAGCACACTTTCTCATGTCAAACTGACATTACATTTCGTTGAACTTAGCTAATAGAGATCACATGTGTAGAAGTATTATATGAACATGGCAAGCACTAAAGATCAAGCTTCACTTCATAACTCGTTAGAATAACCTCATGAAGGGTACAACAAAGACAAAAGCTCATGAAGGGCTTACAAAAGAAATGGCTTTTAGATTAACAGAAGATTGACCTTGTTGCAACCTACTACACCACCCATAGTAGGCTTAGTACACTTTCTCATGTCAAACTGACATTTCATTGCGTTGAACTTAGCTAACAGAGATCACATGTGTAGAAGTATAATATAACATGGATAACACTAAAGATCAAGCATCACTTCATAACTCCTTAGAATAAGCTCATGAAGGGTACACCAAAGACATAAGCTCATATAGGTCTCACAAAAGACATGGCTTTTAGATTAACAGAAGATTGACCGGGATGCAACATATTACACCGCCGTGGTTGGCTTAGCATACTTTCTCATGTCAAACTGACATTACATTTCGTTGAACTTAGCTACTAGAGATCACATGTGTAGAAGTATGATATGAACATGGCAAGCACTAAGGATCAAGCTTCACTTCATAACTCGTTAGAATAAGCTCATGAAGGGTACAACAAAGACAAAAGCTCATGAAGGGCTTACAAAAGAAATGGCTTTTAGATTAACAGAAGATTGACCTTGTTGCAACCTACTACACCACCCATAGTAGGCTTAGTACACTTTCTCATGTCAAACTGACATTTCATTGCGTTGAACTTAGCTAATAGAGATCACATGTGTAGAAGTATGATATGAACATGGCAAGCACTAAGGATCAAGCTTCACTTCATAACTCGTTAGAATAAGCTCATGAAGGGTACAACAAGGACAAAAGCTCATGAAGGGCTTACAAAAGAAATGGCTTTTAGAT
This sequence comes from Lepidium didymum, assembly GCA_963920545.1. Lineage (NCBI taxonomy): Eukaryota > Viridiplantae > Streptophyta > Magnoliopsida > Brassicales > Brassicaceae > Lepidium > Lepidium didymum. The sequence goes on along the minus strand of OY986981.1, from coordinate 11,382,825 downwards.
TAACAGAAGATTGACCTTGTTGCAACCTACTACACCACCCATAGTAGGCTTAGTACACTTTCTCATGTCAAACTGACATTTCATTGCGTTGAACTTAGCTAATAGAGATCACATCGAAGGAAGTATGATATGAACATGGACAGCACTAAAGATCAAGCTTCATTTCATAACTCGTTACAATAAGCGCATGAAGGGTACACAAAAGACATAAGCTCATATATGGCTCACAAAAGACATGGCTTTTAGATTAGCAGAAGATTGACATGGATGCAACCTATTACACTGCCGTGGTTGACTTAGCACAATTTCTCATGTCAAACTGACATTACATTTCGTTAAACTTAGCTAATAGAGATCACATGTGTAGAAGTATGATATGAACATGGCAAGCACTAAGGATCAAGCTTCACTTCATAACTCGTTAGAATAAGCTCATGAAGGGTACAACAAGGACAAAAGCTCATGAAGGGCTTACAAAAGAAATGGCTTTTAGATTAACAGAAGATTGACCTTGTTGCAACCTACTACACCACCCATAGTAGGCTTAGTACACTTTCTCATGTCAAACTGACATTTCATTGCGTTGAACTTAGCTAATAGAGATCACATCGAAGGAAGTATGATATGAACATGGACAGCACTAAAGATCAAGCTTCATTTCATAACTCGTTAGAATAAGCGCATGAAGGGTACACAAAAGACATAAGCTCATATATGGCTCACAAAAGACATGGCTTTTAGATTAGCAGAAGATTGACATGGATGCAACCTATTACACTGCCGTGGTTGGCTTAGCACAATTTCTCATGTCAAACTGACATTACATTTCGTTAAACTTAGCTAATAGAGATCACATGTGTAGAAGTATGATATGAACATGACAAGCACTAAGGATCAAGCTTCACTTCATAACTCGTTAGAATAAGCTCATGAAGGGTAAAACAAAGACAAAATCTCATGAAGGGTTTACAAAAGACATGGCTTTTAGATTAACAGAAGATTGACCTTGTTGCAACCTACTACACCACCCATAGTAGGCTTACTACACTTTCTCATGTCAAACTGACATTTCATTGCGTTGAACTTAGCTAACAGAGATCACATGTGTAGAAGTATGATATAACATGGATAACACTAAAGATCAAGCATCACTTCATAACTCCTTAGAATAAGCTCATGAAGGGTACAACAAAGACAAAAGCTCATTAAGGGCTTACAAAAGAAATGGCTTTTAGATTAACAGAAGATTGACCTTGTTGCAACCTACTACACCACCCATAGTAGGCTTAGTACACTTTCTCATGTCAAACTGACATTTCATTGCGTTGAACTTAGCTAATAGAGATCACATCGAAGGAAGTATGATATGAACATGGACAGCACTAAAGATCAAGCTTCATTTCATAACTCGTTAGAATAAGCGCATGAAGGGTACACAAAAGACATAAGCTCATATAGGGCTCACAAAAGACATGGCTTTTAGATTAGCAGAAGATTGACCTGGATGCAACCTATTACACCGCCGTGGTTGGCTTAGCACAATATCTCATGTCAAACTGACATTTCATTCCGTTGAACTTAGCTAATAGAGATCACATCGAAGGAAGTATGATATGAACATGGACAGCACTAAAGATCAAGCTTCATTTCATAACTCGTTAGAATAAGCGCATGAAGGGTACACAAAAGACATAAGCTCATATATGGCTCACAAAAGACATGGCTTTTAGATTAGCAGAAGATTGACCTGGATGCAACCTATTACACCGCCGTGGTTGGCTTAGCACACTTTCTCATGTCAAACTGACATTACATTTCGTTGAACTTAGCTAATAGAGATCACATGTGTAGAAGTATTATATGAACATGGCAAGCACTAAAGATCAAGCTTCACTTCATAACTCGTTAGAATAACCTCATGAAGGGTACAACAAAGACAAAAGCTCATGAAGGGCTTACAAAAGAAATGGCTTTTAGATTAACAGAAGATTGACCTTGTTGCAACCTACTACACCACCCATAGTAGGCTTAGTACACTTTCTCATGTCAAACTGACATTTCATTGCGTTGAACTTAGCTAACAGAGATCACATGTGTAGAAGTATAATATAACATGGATAACACTAAAGATCAAGCATCACTTCATAACTCCTTAGAATAAGCTCATGAAGGGTACACCAAAGACATAAGCTCATATAGGTCTCACAAAAGACATGGCTTTTAGATTAACAGAAGATTGACCGGGATGCAACATATTACACCGCCGTGGTTGGCTTAGCATACTTTCTCATGTCAAACTGACATTACATTTCGTTGAACTTAGCTACTAGAGATCACATGTGTAGAAGTATGATATGAACATGGCAAGCACTAAGGATCAAGCTTCACTTCATAACTCGTTAGAATAAGCTCATGAAGGGTACAACAAAGACAAAAGCTCATGAAGGGCTTACAAAAGAAATGGCTTTTAGATTAACAGAAGATTGACCTTGTTGCAACCTACTACACCACCCATAGTAGGCTTAGTACACTTTCTCATGTCAAACTGACATTTCATTGCGTTGAACTTAGCTAATAGAGATCACATGTGTAGAAGTATGATATGAACATGGCAAGCACTAAGGATCAAGCTTCACTTCATAACTCGTTAGAATAAGCTCATGAAGGGTACAACAAGGACAAAAGCTCATGAAGGGCTTACAAAAGAAATGGCTTTTAGATTAACAGAAGATTGACCTTGTTGCAACCTACTACACCACCCATAGTAGGCTTAGTACACTTTCTCATGTCAAACTGACATTTCATTGCGTTGAACTTAGCTAATAGAGATCACATCGAAGGAAGTATGATATGAACATGGACAGCACTAAAGATCAAGCTTCATTTCATAACTCGTTACAATAAGCGCATGAAGGGTACACAAAAGACATAAGCTCATATATGGCTCACAAAAGACATGGCTTTTAGATTAGCAGAAGATTGACATGGATGCAACCTATTACACTGCCGTGGTTGACTTAGCACAATTTCTCATGTCAAACTGACATTACATTTCGTTAAACTTAGCTAATAGAGATCACATGTGTAGAAGTATGATATGAACATGGCAAGCACTAAGGATCAAGCTTCACTTCATAACTCGTTAGAATAAGCTCATGAAGGGTACAACAAGGACAAAAGCTCATGAAGGGCTTACAAAAGAAATGGCTTTTAGATTAACAGAAGATTGACCTTGTTGCAACCTACTACACCACCCATAGTAGGCTTAGTACACTTTCTCATGTCAAACTGACATTTCATTGCGTTGAACTTAGCTAATAGAGATCACATCGAAGGAAGTATGATATGAACATGGACAGCACTAAAGATCAAGCTTCATTTCATAACTCGTTAGAATAAGCGCATGAAGGGTACACAAAAGACATAAGCTCATATATGGCTCACAAAAGACATGGCTTTTAGATTAGCAGAAGATTGACATGGATGCAACCTATTACACTGCCGTGGTTGGCTTAGCACAATTTCTCATGTCAAACTGACATTACATTTCGTTAAACTTAGCTAATAGAGATCACATGTGTAGAAGTATGATATGAACATGACAAGCACTAAGGATCAAGCTTCACTTCATAACTCGTTAGAATAAGCTCATGAAGGGTAAAACAAAGACAAAATCTCATGAAGGGTTTACAAAAGACATGGCTTTTAGATTAACAGAAGATTGACCTTGTTGCAACCTACTACACCACCCATAGTAGGCTTACTACACTTTCTCATGTCAAACTGACATTTCATTGCGTTGAACTTAGCTAACAGAGATCACATGTGTAGAAGTATGATATAACATGGATAACACTAAAGATCAAGCATCACTTCATAACTCCTTAGAATAAGCTCATGAAGGGTACAACAAAGACAAAAGCTCATTAAGGGCTTACAAAAGAAATGGCTTTTAGATTAACAGAAGATTGACCTTGTTGCAACCTACTACACCACCCATAGTAGGCTTAGTACACTTTCTCATGTCAAACTGACATTTCATTGCGTTGAACTTAGCTAATAGAGATCACATCGAAGGAAGTATGATATGAACATGGACAGCACTAAAGATCAAGCTTCATTTCATAACTCGTTAGAATAAGCGCATGAAGGGTACACAAAAGACATAAGCTCATATAGGGCTCACAAAAGACATGGCTTTTAGATTAGCAGAAGATTGACCTGGATGCAACCTATTACACCGCCGTGGTTGGCTTAGCACACTTTCTCATGTCAAACTGACATTACATTTCGTTGAACTTAGCTAATAGAGATCACATGTGTAGAAGTATGATATGAACATGGCAAGCACTAAGGATCAAGCTTCACTTCATAACTCGTTAGAATAAGCTCATGAAGGGTACAACAAAGACAAAAGCTCATGAAGGGCTTACAAAAGAAATGGCTTTTAGATTAACAGATGATTGACTTTGGTGCAACCTACTACACCACCCAGAGTAGGCTTAGCATACTTTCTCATGTCAAACTGACATTACATTTCGTTGAACTTAGCTAATAGAGATCACATGTGTAGAAGTATGATATGAACATGGACAGCACTAAGGATAAGGCTTCACTTCATAACTCGTTAGAATAAGCTCATGAAGGGTACAACAAAGACAAAAGCTCATGAAGGGCTTACAAAAGAAATGGCTTTTAGATTAACAGAAGATTGACCTTGTTGCAACCTACTACACCACCCATAGTAGGCTTAGCACACTTTCTCATGTCAAACTGACATTTCATTGCGTTCAACTTAGCTAATAGAGATCACATCGAAGGAAGTATGATATGAACATGGACAGCACTAAAGATCAAGCTTCATTTCATAACTCGTTAGAATAAGCGCATGAAGGGTACACAAAAGACATAAGCTCATATAGGGATCACAAAAGACATGGCTTTTAGATTAGCAGAAGATTGACCTGGATGCAACCTATTACACCGTCGTGGTTGGCTTAGCACACTTTCTCATGTTAAACTGACATTACATTTCGTTGAACTTAGCTAATAGAGATCACATGTGTAGAAGTATGATATGAACATGGCAAGCACTAAGGATCAAGCTTCACTTCATAACTCGTTAGAATAAGCTCATGAAGGGTACAACAAAGACAAAAGCTCATGAAGGGCTTACAAAAGAAATGGCTTTTAGATTAACAGAAGATTGACTTTGGTGCAACTTACTACACCACCCATGTAGGCTTAGCATACTTTCTCATCTCAAACTGACATTACATTTCGTTGAACTTAGCTAATAGAGATCACATGTGTAGAAGTATGATATGAACATGGCAAGCATTAAGGATCAAGCTTCACTTCATAACTCGTTAGAATAAGCTCATGAAGGGTACAACAAAGACAAAAGCTCATGAAGGGCTTACAAAAGAAATGGCTTTTAGATTAGCAGAAGATTGACCTTGTTGCAACCTACTACACCACCCATAGTAGGCTTAGTACACTTTCTCATGTCAAACTGACATTTCATTGCGTTGAACTTAGCTAATAGAGATCACATCGAAGGAAGTATGATATGAACATGGACAGCACTAAAGATCAAGCTTCATTTCATAACTCGTTAGAATAAGCGCATGAAGGGTACACAAAAGACATAAGCTCATATATGGCTCACAAAAGACATGGCTTTTAGATTAGCAGAAGATTGACATGGATGCAACCTATGAAACCGCCGTGGTTGGCTTAGCGCAAATTCTCATGTCAAACTGACATTACATTTCGTTGAACTTAGCTAATAGAGATCACATGTGTAGAAGTTATATATGAACATGGCAAGCACTAAAGATCAAGCTTCACTTCATAACTCGTTAGAATAAGCTCATGAAGGGTACAACAAAGACAAAAGCTCATGAAGGGCTTACAAAGGACATGGCTTTTAGATTAACATAAGATTAACCTTTTTGCAACCTAGTACACCACCCATAGTAGCCTTAGCACACTTTCTCAGGTCAAACTAACATTTCATTGCGTTGAACTTAGCTCACAGAGATCACATCGAAGGAAGTATGATATGAAAATGGATAGCACTAAAGATCAAGCTTCACTTCATAACTTGTTAGAATAAGCTCATGAAGGGTACACCAAAGACAAAAGCTCATATATGGCTCACAAAAGACATGGCTTTTAGATTAGCAGAAGATTGACCTGGATGCAACCTATTACACCGCCGTGGTTGGCTTAGCACACTTTCTCATGTCAAACTGACATTACATTTCGTTGAACTTAGCTAATAGAGATCACATGTGTAGAAGTATGATATGAACATGGCAAGCACTAAGGATCAAGCTTCACTTCATAACTCGTTAGAATAAGCTCATGAAGGGTACAACAAAGACAAAAGCTCATGAAGGGCTTACAAAAGAAATGGCTTTTAGATTAACAGAAGATTGACCTTGTTGCAACCTACACCACCCATAGTAGGCTTAGTACACTTTCTCATGTCAAACTGACATTACATTTCGTTGAACTTAGCTAATAGAGATCACATGTGTAGAAGTATGATATGAACATGGCAAGCACTAAGGATCAAGCTTCACTTCATAACTCGTTAGAATAAGCTCATGAAGGGTACAACAAAGACAAAAGCTCATGAAGGGCTTACAAAAGAAATGGCTTTTTGATTAACAGAAGATTGACCTTGTTGCAACCTACTACACCACCCATAGTAGGCTTAGTACACTTTCTCATGTCAAACTGACATTTCATTGCGTTGAACTTAGCTAATAGAGATCACATCGAAGGAAGTATGATATGAACATGGACAGCACTAAAGATCAAGCTTCATTTCATAACTCGTTAGAATAAGCGCATGAAGGGTACACAAAAGACATAAGCTCATATAGGGCTCACAAAAGACATGGCTTTTAGATTAGCAGAAGATTGACCTGGATGCAACCTATTACACCGCCGTGGTTGGCTTAGCACAATATCTCATGTCAAACTGACATTTCATTGCGTTGAACTTAGCTAATAGAGATCACATCGAAGGAAGTATGATATGAACATGGACAGCACTAAAGATCAAGCTTCATTTCATAACTCGTTAGAATAAGCGCATGAAGGGTACACAAAAGACATAAGCTCATATATGGCTCACAAAAGACATGGCTTTTAGATTAGCAGAAGATTGACCTGGATGCAACCTATTACACCGCCGTGGTTGGCTTAGCACACTTTCTCATGTCAAACTGACATTACATTTCGTTGAACTTAGCTAATAGAGATCACATGTGTAGAAGTATTATATGAACATGGCAAGCACTAAAGATCAAGCTTCACTTCATAACTCGTTAGAATAAGCTCATGAAGGGTACAACAAAGACAAAAGCTCATGAAGGGCTTACAAAAGAAATGGCTTTTAGATTAACAGAAGATTGACCTTGTTGCAACCTACTACACCACCCATAGTAGGCTTAGTACACTTTCTCATGTCAAACTGACATTTCATTGCGTTGAACTTAGCTAACAGAGATCACATGTGTAGAAGTATAATATAACATGGATAACACTAAAGATCAAGCATCACTTCATAACTCCTTAGAATAAGCTCATGAAGGGTACACCAAAGACATAAGCTCATATAGGTCTCACAAAAGACATGGCTTTTAGATTAACAGAAGATTGACCGGGATGCAACATATTACACCGCCGTGGTTGGCTTAGCATACTTTCTCATGTCAAACTGACATTACATTTCGTTGAACTTAGCTACTAGAGATCACATGTGTAGAAGTATGATATGAACATGGCAAGCACTAAGGATCAAGCTTCACTTCATAACTCGTTAGAATAAGCTCATGAAGGGTACAACAAAGACAAAAGCTCATGAAGGGCTTACAAAAGAAATGGCTTTTAGATTAACAGAAGATTGACCTTGTTGCAACCTACTACACCACCCATAGTAGGCTTAGTACACTTTCTCATGTCAAACTGACATTTCATTGCGTTGAACTTAGCTAATAGAGATCACATGTGTAGAAGTATGATATGAACATGGCAAGCACTAAGGATCAAGCTTCACTTCATAACTCGTTAGAATAAGCTCATGAAGGGTACAACAAGGACAAAAGCTCATGAAGGGCTTACAAAAGAAATGGCTTTTAGATTAACAGAAGATTGACCTTGTTGCAACCTACTACACCACCCATAGTAGGCTTAGTAAACTTTCTCATGTCAAACTGACATTTCATTGCGTTGAACTTAGCTAATAGAGATCACATCGAAGGAAGTATGATATGAACATGGACAGCACTAAAGATCAAGCTTCATTTCATAACTCGTTAGAATAAGCGCATGAAGGGTACACAAAAGACATAAGCTCATATATGGCTCACAAAAGACATGGCTTTTAGATTAGCAGAAGATTGACATGGATGCAACCTATTACACTGTCGTGGTTGACTTAGCACAATTTCTCATGTCAAACTGACATTACATTTCGTTGAACTTAGCTAATAGAGAACACATGTGTAGAAGTATGATATGAACATGACAAGCACTAAGGATCAAGCTTCACTTCATTACTCGTTAGAATAAGCTCATGAAGGGTACACAAAAGACATAAGCTCATATATGGCTCACAAAAGACATGGCTTTTAGATTAGCAGAAGATTGACATGGATGCAACCTATGAAACCGCCGTGGTTGGCTTAGCGCAAATTCTCATGTCAAACTGACATTACATTTCGTTGAACTTAGCTAATAGAGATCACATGTGTAGAAGTTATATATGAACCTGGCAAGCACTAAAGATCAAGCTTCACTTCATAACTCGTTAGAATAAGCTCATGAAGGGTACAACAAAGACAAAAGCTCATGAAGGGCTTACAAAGGACATGGCTTTTAGATTAACATAAGATTGACCTTTTTGCAACCTAGTACACCACCCATAGTAGCCTTAGCACACTTTCTCAGGTCAAACTAACATTTCATTGCGTTGAACTTAGCTCACAGAGATCACATCGAAGGAAGTATGATATGAAAATGGATAGCACTAAAGATCAAGCTTCACTTCATAACTTGTTAGAATAAGCTCATGAAGGGTACACCAAAGACAAAAGCTCATATATGGCTCACAAAAGACATGGCTTTTAGATTAGCAGAAGATTGACCTGGATGCAACCTATTACACCGCCGTGGTTGGCTTAGCACACTTTCTCATGTCAAACTGACATTACATTTCGTTGAACTTAGCTAATAGAGATCACATGTGTAGAAGTATGATATGAACATGGCAAGCACTAAGGATCAAGCTTCACTTCATAACTCGTTAGAATAAGCTCATGAAGGGTACAACAAAGACAAAAGCTCATGAAGGGCTTACAAAAGAAATGGCTTTTAGATTAACAGAAGATTGACCTTGTTGCAACCTACACCACCCATAGTAGGCTTAGTACACTTTCTCATGTCAAACTGACATTACATTTCGTTGAACTTAGCTAATAGAGATCACATGTGTAGAAGTATGATATGAACATGGCAAGCACTAAGGATCAAGCTTCACTTCATAACTCGTTAGAATAAGCTCATGAAGGGTACAACAAAGACAAAAGCTCATGAAGGGCTTACAAAAGAAATGGCTTTTCGATTAACAGAAGATTGACCTTGTTGCAACCTATTACACCACCCATAGTAGGCTTAGTACACTTTCTCATGTCAAACTAACATTTCATTGCGTTGAACTTAGCTAATAGAGATCACATCGAAGGAAGTATGATATGAACATGGACAGCACTAAAGATCAAGTTTCATTTCATAACTCGTTAGAATAAGCGCATGAAGGGTACACAAAAGACATAAGCTCATATAGGGCTCACAAAAGACATGGCTTTTAGATTAGCAGAAGATTGACCTGGATGCAACCTATTACACCGCCGTGGTTGGCTTAGCATAATATCTCATGTCAAACTGACATTTCATTGCGTTGAACTTAGCTAATAGAGATCACATCGAAGGAAGTATGATATGAACATGGACAGCACTAAAGATCAAGCTTCATTTCATAACTCGTTAGAATAAGCGCATGAAGGGTACACAAAAGACATAAGCTCATATATGGCTCACAAAAGACATGGCTTTTAGATTAGCAGAAGATTGACCTGGATGCAACCTATTACACCGCCGTGGTTGGCTTAGCACACTTTCTCATGTCAAACTGACATTACATTTCGTTGAACTTAGCTAATAGAGATCACATGTGTAGAAGTATTATATGAACATGGCAAGCACTAAAGATCAAGCTTCACTTCATAACTCGTTAGAATAAGCTCATGAAGGGTACAACAAAGACAAAAGCTCATGAAGGGCTTACAAAAGAAATGGCTTTTAGATTAACAGAAGATTGACCTTGTTGCAACCTACTACACCACCCATAGTAGGCTTAGTACACTTTCTCATGTCAAACTGACATTTCATTGCGTTGAACTTAGCTAACAGAGATCACATGTGTAGAAGTATAATATAACATGGATAACACTAAAGATCAAGCATCACTTCATAACTCCTTAGAATAAGCTCATGAAGGGTACACCAAAGACATAAGCTCATATAGGTCTCACAAAAGACATGGCTTTTAGATTAACAGAAGATTGACCGGGATGCAACATATTACACCGCCGTGGTTGGCTTAGCATACTTTCTCATGTCAAACTGACATTACATTTCGTTGAACTTAGCTACTAGAGATCACATGTGTAGAAGTATGATATGAACATGGCAAGCACTAAGGATCAAGCTTCACTTCATAACTCGTTAGAATAAGCTCATGAAGGGTACAACAAAGACAAAAGCTCATGAAGGGCTTACAAAAGAAATGGCTTTTAGATTAACAGAAGATTGACCTTGTTGCAACCTACTACACCACCCATAGTAGGCTTAGTACACTTTCTCATGTCAAACTGACATTTCATTGCGTTGAACTTAGCTAATAGAGATCACATGTGTAGAAGTATGATATGAACATGGCAAGCACTAAGGATCAAGCTTCACTTCATAACTCATTAGAATAAGCTCATGAAGGGTACAACAAGGACAAAAGCTCATGAAGGGCTTACAAAATAAATGGCTTTTAGATTAACAGAAGATTGACCTTGTTGCAACCTACTACACCACCCATAGTAGGCTTAGTACACTTTCTCATGTCAAACTGACATTTCATTGCGTTGAACTTAGCTAATAGAGATCACATCGAAGGAAGTATGATATGAACATGGACAGCACTAAAGATCAAGCTTCATTTCATAACTCGTTAGAATAAGCGCATGAAGGGTACACAAAAGACATAAGCTCATATATGGCTCACAAAAGACATGGCTTTTAGATTAGCAGAAGATTGACCGGGATGCAACCTATTACACCGCCGTGGTTGGCTTAGCACAATTTCTCATGTCAAACTGACATTACATTTCGTTGAACTTAGCTAATAGAGATCACATGTGTAGAAGTATGATATGAACATGGCAAGCACTAAGGATCAAGCTTCATTTCATAACTCGTTAGAATAAGCTCATGAAGGGTACAACAAAGACAAAAGCTCATTAAGGGCTTACAAAAGAAATGGCTTTTAGATTAACAAAAGATTGACCTTGTTGCAACCTACTACACCACCCATAGTAGGCTTAGTACACTTTCTCATGTCAAACTGACATTTCATTGCGTTGAACTTAGCTAATAGAGATCACATCGAAGGAAGTATGATATGAACATGGACAGCACTAAAGATCAAGTTTCATTTCATAACTCGTTAGAATAAGCGCATGAAAGGTACACAAAAGACATAAGCTCATGAAGGGCTTACAAAAGGAATGGCTTTTAGATTAACAGAAGATTGACCTTGTTGCAACCTACTACACCACCCATAGTAGGCTTAGCACACTTTCTCATGTCAAACTGACATTTCATTGCGTTGAACTTAGCTAATAGAGATCACATCGAAGGAAGTATGATATGAACATGGACAGCACTAAAGATCAAGCTTTATTTCATAACTCGTTAGAATAAGCGCATGAAGGGTACACAAAATGTTGGTTTTTATGAGACTAAGCTCAAAATAAACCGTGGAGACTTCACTTGGTGAATGAAACCACTTAACCCACAAAATGGACTCGATCTCAAGACTTGTTGAATCCGAGTTTACTATGGAGTAAATCGGTTCTAGCAAGGAGAAAACTAATCTAGGTTGGATCTAATCCAAGTAAAGCATCACAACACTTGGAGTTTGTGTGCTAAAGAGATCTTGGATTCTAGAACCATTCATCTAGATTTACATAAATATAAATAAAGCATAAGAAGAGTTTGGTGGAGATCTAGAAGTGTTTGGGTAGAGGTCTGCCATTGGGCAGCCTCTACACGAGCCAACTAACCTAGAATCTACATTGAAACTACTTGCTTAAACATAAAGAGAAGAGAGAACTTTAGCAACACTTCTTTGTATATATTTTCGGATTATTTTACAAAGGGAATACAAGCTCTATTTATAGAGTTTACAAGGTTATGGTTCAGCTTAAAATGAAGCCTAGATGCTCAGCAATATGACCGTTGGAGAGGAGAGAGGAAGTGTTGTTCCCAAAGCTTGAAAGTGACATGTCCTTAGTCTTGAACTTAGCATAAAGTAGAGTCACATGTCTTCTTAGGCTTCCAACGGTATTCTTGGCTCTAGTTAGACTCCATTTAGGTCCTAACAGCCTTACATAACTTCCCATTTGATTAGAATCAACATTTGGAAGATTTCTCAAAACGTTGACATTTTTGCCTCGGCCGTTGACCTTACCCGCGGTACACAGAAACCTTACCCGCGGTGCATGAATTCCTTACCCGCGGTACATGAATTCCTCGACCCGTGGTACGTGAATTCCTCGACCCGCGGTACGTGAATTTCCTTCCCGCGGTACGTCCATGTCTCGACCCGCGGTACACGCCTCTCGACCTGATCTGCTACCCGCGGTATACCACCGACCGTTGACTTTCTCGCATGTCCGTTGACCCGTCCTGCGTCTGCCCGCAGTACATGAAAACCTTCCCGCGGTACGTGCCTCTCGACCCGATGGCCTACCCGCGGTCCATGACCACCTACCGTTGACTTTCTGGTCCAAAACGTTGACTTTTCCAGAACTCCTTCTTTTGGCCATTTCTTGATCTTTTGATGATTTGATGACCTTTATGGGTCCTTGGTGGCTAATTTCCTCCTTCTTGGAGGTCCTTGGGGTGGTCTTCGGCCTTGTCTTAAAAACCCTAGAGAGAAAACCACGTGGGACAAAACTCTACTAGGGGAAAAAGAGTATAGCTCATCGGTGGTTTGATGATGCTTGACCCCGGTTTTTAAATGACTTTGCAACCGGCGCCTTCTTCTTCCAAATGATTCCTTGCATTAGTCCTTCTTGACTTTGTTTCCCTTCTTATGATCCTCTTGTTTCATCTAGTGCTCCTTGTGAGAATATCCACACATTCCTCCTTCTCTTTTGAACCTTCATCATGAGATTCAAAGAAAAATTTTAAAGTATATGTTGTGGGGGTTTAAGAAACACTTAAATGAAATTAAAGAAAGACCAAATGAGAGGATTTAAAGCCTAAGAATGGATTGAATATTTTTTAAAAAAATTGGAAAGGTTTAGAGTTTAGCCTTTTTGGAGATCTTTGAGGATTTTTGACATTTTTCAAGGCACTTCCAATCGCTTTGGTTTTGATTCATAGCCTTCCACCAGCTAGCATCTCCACTTTGACCTTCCACCTTAGACACCTACGGATCCACTCTCTTTAGGTCAGCCTTTTTGGTCCGCCTCTTCAAGTCCTTCCGTGTTGAGCTAGGTGAGATATTTGGAGTCCAAAGCTTGGTGGCCCTCTTGATCACGTACCAAGCTTTGTTGTGCTTTTTCTAGCTTCTTTTGAAGCCTTTTGAGAGTTTGAATGCAGCCACCAACTGACCTCCAGTCCGCATGACTTGATTCACAACTCTTCAACAACTCGCCACTTCTCCTTTGAGATAGCAAACGAGCTTTCTCACCATTTTTAATTCCAGATCTGTTTTTAGAGTTAAACATACACTCAAAACAACAAGAGATGGTGAGAGATTAGAGTATAAGTAACAAGAGAATTAGTGAGAATAAGTAACCAAGAGAATATTGAGAATAAGTAACTGAGAGAATATTAAGAATAAGAGAGAATGAGCGGAAGCAATGGAGAATAGAGAATAAGAGATTTTTGCTCAAGAGTTCATGTGGACAGAGTTTTGTTCTCTGTTTTCTTGAGTTTTGTGGAAGCATTAGCTGCCAAATACCAAGCCAAGAGCACCTTAGAACAACAAGAACTCGGTGCTTTAATGGCTGGTCTAAATTATGAACCAATGGACAATTGATCTATCCATGGTGACAAGAATGAACTCACGAATAACTCATGAGTTTTGAGGGAGCATTGGCTCAAAAATCCAGCCAAAAATACCTTAGAACAACAAGAACTAGGTGCTTTAATGGCTGAGACAAGTTATGGACCGATGGACAATTAATTTATCCACCGGTTAAAGATTTGAAGCTCACGAAATAACACATATCCAAAAGGTTTTCGTGAGCTTTAGACATCAAGAGCCACAAAATAACACAAATATTAGTGTTTCTCATGGTTGACAAAAGCAATTCCAACAATCTCACAAAATAATCCATTTTTAAGAATTTTTCATGAGCCTTTTGAAATTTGAAATTTGAAAAACGAAAATTAAACTAGTCTAGGACCTTCCCCATTTGAGATAAGCTAATATCCATTGATAAAGCTAAGAGGTAAAGTCTCTAAACCCTAGAAAAACGAGAACTTCATTCATGTCCTCTTCTTTTGATTCATTGGACAAGATGAAGAACATAAAAACCGAAAAACAAGAGAATCGAGTTTAATGGGAACCAAGCTCTTGTGGCTCTGATACCATGTTGGTTTTTATGAGACTAAGCTCAAAATAAACCGTGGAGACTTCACTTGGTGAATGAAACCACTTAACCCACAAAATGGACTCGATCTCAAGACTTGTTGAATCCGAGTTTACTATGGAGTAAATCGGTTCTAGCAAGGAGAAAACTAATCTAGGTTGGATCTAATCCAAGTAAAGCATCACAACACTTGGAGTTTGTGTGCTAAAGAGATCTTGGATTCTAGAACCATTCATCTAGATTTACATAAATATAAATAAAGCATAAGAAGAGTTTGGTGGAGATCTAGAAGTGTTTGGGTAGAGGTCTGCCATTGGGCAGCCTCTACACGAGCCAACTAACCTAGAATCTACATTGAAACTACTTGCTTAAACATAAAGAGAAGAGAGAACTTTAGCAACACTTCTTTGTATATATTTTCGGATTATTTTACAAAGGGAATACAAGCTCTATTTATAGAGTTTACAAGGTTATGGTTCAGCTTAAAATGAAGCCTAGATGCTCAGCAATATGACCGTTGGAGAGGAGAGAGGAAGTGTTGTTCCCAAAGCTTGAAAGTGACATGTCCTTAGTCTTGAACTTAGCATAAAGTAGAGTCACATGTCTTCTTAGGCTTCCAACGGTATTCTTGGCTCTAGTTAGACTCCATTTAGGTCCTAACAGCCTTACATAACTTCCCATTTGATTAGAATCAACATTTGGAAGATTTCTCAAAACGTTGACATTTTTGCCTCGGCCGTTGACCTTACCCGCGGTACACAGAAACCTTACCCGCGGTGCATGAATTCCTTACCCGCGGTACATGAATTCCTCGACCCGTGGTACGTGAATTCCTCGACCCGCGGTACGTGAATTTCCTTCCCGCGGTACGTCCATGTCTCGACCCGCGGTACACGCCTCTCGACCTGATCTGCTACCCGCGGTATACCACCGACCGTTGACTTTCTCGCATGTCCGTTGACCCATCCTGCGTCTGCCCGCAGTACATGAAAACCTTCCCGCGGTACGTGCCTCTCGACCCGATGGCCTACCCGCGGTCCATGACCACCTACCGTTGACTTTCTGGTCCAAAACGTTGACTTTTCCAGAACTCCTTCTTTTGGCCATTTCTTGATCTTTTGATGATTTGATGACCTTTATGGGTCCTTGGTGGCTAATTTCCTCCTTCTTGGAGGTCCTTGGGGTGGTCTTCGGCCTTGTCTTGATGACTTCGGCCTTAACTCTCCTCCATTTCATCTTATTGACCTTAAAGGTCTTCGGCCTCTTCGGCCTCATCCTCCTCATCTCTTTGATATAGACTAATACAAAAGACATAAGCTCATATAGGGCTCACAAAAGACATGGCTTTTAGATTAGCAGAAGATTGACCTGGATGCAACCTATTACACCGTCGTGGTTGGCTTAGCACACTTTCTCATGTCAAACTGACATTACATTTCGTTGAACTTAGCTAATAGAGATCACATGTGTAGAAGTATGATATGAACATGGCAAGCACTAAGGATCAAGCTTCACTTCATAACTCGTTAGAATAAGCTCATGAAGGGTACAACAAAGACAAAAGCTCATGAAGGGCTTACAAAAGAAATGGCTTTTAGATTAACAGAAGATTGACTTTGGTGCAACCTACTACACCACCCATGTAGGCTTAGCATACTTTCTCATGTCAAACTGACATTACATTTCGTTGAACTTAGCTAATAGAGATCACATGTGTAGAAGTATGATATGAACATGGCAAGCATTAAGGATCAAGCTTCACTTCATAACTCGTTAGAATAAGCTCATGAAGGGTACAACAAAGACAAAAGCTCATGAAGGGCTTACAAAAGAAATGGCTTTTAGATTAGCAGAAGATTGACCTTTTTGCAACATACTACACCACCCATAGTAGGCTTAGTACACTTTCTCATGTCAAACTGACATTTCATTGCGTTGAACTTAGCTAATAGAGATCACATCGAAGGAAGTATGATATGAACATGGACAGCACTAAAGATCAAGCTTCATTTCATAACTCGTTAGAATAAGCGCATGAAAGGTACACAAAAGACATAAGCTCATATATGGCTCACAAAAGACATGGCTTTTAGATTAGCAGAAGATTGACATGGATGCAACCTATTACACCGCCGTGGTTGGCTTAGCACACTTTCTCATGTCAAACTTGTAAGTTTGTAGAAGAAATGAAGTAAGAATCAGTTGAGAATAAGAATGGAAGAGAGAAATCTGAGAGAGAGAGATTGTTGGTTGCAGAGAATGGGAAGAAGAAAGTGTATTCTCTTTCTCTTAACTTTACAATTGTTGGCTACAAAGTATATATAGACAATAATAAGGTAAACCTAGCCTATACACACACATACACTCGGATATATACACTCATAACATACAAAACACATATGAACAAAAGTTACCCAAAATGGTAGAACAGATTCTGTGCTGACCAAAGAAGGTTTGAACCTTTTCCCAAAGTGTCCCAACGGTCATAAAGTCTCCAAATGAGCATGTGACTCTTGCTGAGTTGATTCCCAACCATATACTTGGTTCCTAAACACCTTTTAGACTTTGGTTACTCAATTTCGTTCAGTTCCTTGCCCCTCACTCCAGGTTTAATGTTTGCTTAGTGAAATAACTTGTTTGTCACTCAAGTTAACACTCTCCCTCAAGCTTGAATCCGCAATGTGGATCATTAAGATCAAGCTTGAAAGTTGTAACTCCCCACCTCATTAAAAACCTTAGTGGAAAACCCATTTGGGACAAAACCAACTAAGGGAAAAAGAGTATGGATCATTGTCACATCTTGGACATGTCAATCAGACCAAGTTTCGAATACACAAAGTCACACATCTTTGAGCTTGCAGCCTTGGTGAAAATGTCAGCCAGCTGGTCCGAGCTTCTTGTGTAGCATGGTAAGATTACTCCTTGCTCCACCTTCTCTCGAACCTTGTGACAATCAACCTCAATATGCTTTGTTCTCTCATGAAATACTGAGTTAGATGCAATGTGAATGGCTGCTTGGTTATCACAGTGCATTGTGATTGGTTCATCGCTTTCAACTCCCATATCCTTGAGCAATGCCTTCAACCATATTAGTTCATCCGTGAGCTTCCTCATAGCTCTATACTCAGCCTCAGCGCTTGAACATGAAACCACCTTTTGCTTCTTGCTCTTCCAAGTAACTAGATTGCCACCAAGGAACGTGCAATACCCAGTAGTTGACTTGCGGTCTTGTCTATCTCCAGCCCAATCCGCATCACAATAACCCACAAGAGTTGTGTTCTCATTCCTTCCCATCCATATGCCTTGTTCCGGAGTCCCTTTAAGGTATCTAAGGATTCGATCCACCATTCCCCAATGGCACACCTTAGGAGCTTGCATATGTTGGCTCACTTGGTTTACTGCAAAACACAAATCTGGTCTTGTTATTGTAAGATATATCAACTTACCGACCATTCTCCGGTATTGGTGTACATCTTCAAACGGTTCATCATCTTTCTCCCCCTTGCACGTTGCTTTGTAGGCATCTTCAAGTGGAGTCTTGGCTGTCCGTGTACCTATATCACCTGCCTCATGCAAAAGATCAAGAGTATACTTTCTTTGAGACAAGAAGAGGCCGTCTTTTGATCGGCACACTTCAATGCCAAGAAAGTACTTCATCTCACCCAAGTCTTTAATATCAAAAACAGATTTAAGGTGTTCTTTGATACCTTTGATACCTTCCTTGTCATCGCCGGTGATGATAATATCATCCACATACACAAGAACAACAACGATACCATTCTTACCAAGGAGTGTAAAGAGAGTGTGATCAGCCTCAGACTTCTTAAACCCATGATCTCTTAAGGTATGGCTCAACTTGTGATACCAAGCTCTTGGAGATTGTTTGAGTCCATAGATGGCTTTCCGAAGCCTCAACACATTTCTGGGTGCCACAATGTGTTTCAAGCCCGGTGGAGGATGCATGTACACCTCATCTTCAAGTTCACCTTGTAGGAATGCATTCTTGACATCCATCTGCCACAATTCCCAATCAAGATTAGTGGCTAAGGATAACACAACACGTACCGTATGTAGTTTGGCAACTGGTGCAAATGTGTCTTGATAATCCTCTCCATATGTTTGAGTGAATCCTCTTGCCACAAGTCTAGCCTTATGCCTCTCGATCTGACCATCACTCTTGTATTTGATGGTAAAGATCCATCGAGAAGTCACAGCCTTCTTGCCAAGAGGGAGAATAGCTTCATCCCAAGTATGATTGCGATCCATTGCCCCATGTTCGTCACCAACAGCATCACGCCAAACCTTGTGCTCTTTGGCTTCCTCATAGGTCTTTGGCACATGATGTTGGTCTAGTTTAGTAATGAAGGCTTGATGTTCAGCTGGAACCTCAGCTAGATTGCATACAACTTGGGTCGGATGAGCCACCGCATTATTGTTGTAGTATACTCGAGTGTTGATCCAATTAGAGGGGTCCTTCCGAATTCTCTGGCTCCTTCTTAAAGGAATGGGAGAATTTGATGTATCAACAGCTTGAATCAGATCTGTGCTTCGTTCCTCTTCAACCTCTACACTTGATTCAGTTGGCGCTTGATCCACTTGCTCTGTTTGCTCTGTGTGGTCATTATTTACCAGACCCGGTTCTTGCTGATTATCTATACTCGATCTCGTACCCGGACATGAGGTGATCGAGTCAACACTTCCCTCACTCTCTATATCACTTGGTCTTAGATCCACTTGACCATCTTCTTGTATAGTACTTGGCCTAGTGAAGTCATCAATACCAAGCCTTTCCAACAGCTTCCTTAGACCAGCTGCACGATCTGACTTGTTATGAGATAGATCCTGAAGATTGTTCCAATCTTTATCATCATAATAGCCTTTCCCTTCTAGAAACCTCACTTCTCTAGACACCATGACCTTCCGAGACTCAGGTATGTAACACTTATACCCCTTTTGAGTGATTGAGTACCCAATGAACATGCCTTTCACACTCTTAGCATCCAATTTTGTTATTTGTTCTCCTGGTGTAAGGACAAAACACACACAGCCAAACACTCGTAAGTGATTAATAGGAGGTTTAGTTTTGTTCAATACCTCAAATGGAGATATATCATGAAGAACTCGTGTGGGAATCCTATTGATGAGGTAACATGCTAAAACCACCGCATCACTCCAAAATCGCTTTGGTACATTAGTGTGGAACATCATAGACCTAGCAACCTCCATAAGATGTCTATTCTTCCTCTCAGCCACTCCATTTTGTTGGGGAGTGTAGGGACAAGTTATTTGATGAATGATGCCATGTTTTGCAAGAAGTTGTCTAAATGCATTGCTTGTGTACTCTCCTCCATTATCCGTTCTTAGGGTCTTAATCTTGGCACTATATTGATTAGAAACATAACTTTGAAAGTTAGTAAAGGCCTCAAGCACACGATCTTTACTTGGTAATAAGGTAAGCCAAGTAAATTTCGATTTTTCATCAATAAAAGTAACAAAGTATTTATGATTATCTCTAGATTCACAAGGTGCAGACCACACATCTGAATGAATTAGATCAAAACAATGCTCATATATAGTTGAAGACTTAGGAAATACGGTTTTGCAATGTTTGCCAAGAATACAGGCCTCACAACCATCATTTTGAAATGAAACATTAGGTAATAACAAGTTCAAAGCTCTAGAATGGGGGTGGCCTAAACGAGCATGCCACAACACATTATCATCCAAGAAACTACCAGAACTAACATCATTAGAGAAACTAGATAAACATGAATTTAAAGATAGATTCGAATTGCTCTTGATGTCCTCCAACAAGTACAACCCATCCTTGGTTACTCCTTCTCCAAGGACTTGGCCACTCTTAATATCCTGAAAGCAAACCTTGTTAGGATCGAATACAGCTTTACAATTCAAATCACTCACAGCCTTATACACACTTAGCAAGTTAGACTTAAAGGTAGGCATATAGAATGCTTTGGATTCCTTATCAAAAGACATGGCTTTTAGATTAGCAGAAGATTGACCTGGATACAACCTATTACACCGCCGAGGTTGGCTTAGCACACTTTCTCATGTCAAACTAACATTACATTTCGTTGAACTTAGCTAATAGAGATCACATGTGTAGAAGTATGATATGAACATGGCAAGCACTAAGGATTAAGCTTCATTTCATAACTCGTTAGAATAAGCTCATGAAGGGTACAACAAAGACAAAAGCTCATTAAGGGCTTACAAAAGAAATGGCTTTTAGATTAACAGAAGATTGACTTTGGTGCAACCTACTACACCACCCATAGTAGGCTTAGCACACTTTCTCATGTCAAACTAACATTTTATTGCGTTGAACTTAGCTAATAGAGATCACATGTGTAGAAGTATGATATGAACAAGGCAAATCACTAAGAATCAAACTTCACTTCATAACTCGTTAGAATAAGCTCATGAAGGGTACAACAAAGACAAAAGCTCATGAAGGGCTTACAAAAGACATGGCTTTTAGATTAACAGAAGATTGACCTTGTTGCAACCTACTACACCACCCATAGTAGGCTTAGTACACTTTCTCATGTCAAACTGACATTTCATTGCGTTGAACTTAGCTAATAGAGGTCACATCGAAGGAAGTATGATATTAACATGGACAGCACTAAAGATCAAGCTTCACTTCATAACTCGTTAGAATAAGCGCATGAAGGGTACACAAAAGACATAAGCTCATCTAGGGCTCACAAAAGACATGGCTTTTAGATTAGTAGAAGATTGACCTGGATGCAACCTATTACACCGCCGTGGTTGGCTTAGCACACTTTCTAATGTTAAACTTACAATACATTCTGTTGAACTTAGCTAATGGAGATCACATGTGTAGAAGTTTGATATGAACATGGCAAGCACTAAGGATCAAGCTTCACTTCATAACTCGTTAGAATAACCTCATGAAGGGTACAACAAAGACAAAAGCTCATGAAGGGCTTACAAAAGACATGGCTTTTAGATTAACAGAAGATTGACCTTGTTGCAACCTACTACACCACCCATAGTAGGCTTAGTACACTTTCTCATGTCAAACTGACATTTCATTGCGTTGAACTTAGCTAATAGAGGTCACATCGAAGGAAGTATGATATGAACATGGACAGCACTAAAGATCAAGCTTCATTTCATAACTCGTTAGAATAAGTGCATGAAGGGTACACAAAAGACATAAGCTCATATATGGCTCACAAAAGACATGGCTTTTAGATTAGCAGAAGATTGACCTTGTTGCAACCTACTACACCACCCATAGTAGGCTTAGCACACTTTCTCATGTCAAACTGACATTTCATTGCGTTGAACTTAGCTAATAGAGATCACATCAAAGGAAGTATGATATGAACATGGACAGCACTAAAGATCAAGCTTCATTTCATAACTCGTTAGAATAAGCGCATGAAGGGTACACAAAAGACATAAGCTCATATAGGGCTCACAAAAGACATAACTTTTAGATTAGCAGAAGATTGACCTGGATGCAACCTATTACACCGCCGAGGTTGGCTTAGCACACTTTCTCATGTCAAACTAACATTACATTTCGTTGAACTTAGCTAATAGAGATCACATGTGTAGAAGTATGATATGAACATGGCAAGCACTAAGGATCAAGCTTCACTTCATAACTCGTTAGAATAAGCTCATGAAGGGTACAACAAAGACAAAAGCTCATTAAGGGCTTACAAAAGAAATGGCTTTTAGATTAACAGAAGATTGACTTTGGTGCAACCTACTACACCACCCATAGTAGGCTTAGCACACTTTCTCATGTCAAACTAACATTTTATTGCGTTGAACTTAGCTAATAGAGATCACATGTGTAGAAGTATGATATGAACAAGGCAAAGCACTAAGAATCAAACTTCACTTCATAACTCGTTAGAATAAGCTCATGAAGGGTACAACAAAGACAAAAGCTCATGAAGGGCTTACAAAAGACATGGCTTTTAGATTAACAGAAGATTGACCTTGTTGCAACCTACTACACCACCCATAGTAGGCTTAGTACACTTTCTCATGTCAAACTGACATTTCATTGCGTTGAACTTAGCTAATAGAGGTCACATCGAAGGAAGTATGATATGAACATGGACAGCACTAAAGATCAAGCTTCACTTCATAACTCGTTAGAATAAGCGCATGAAGGGTACACAAAAGACATAAGCTCATCTAGGGCTCACAAAAGACATGGCTTTTAGATTAGCAGAAGATTGACCTGGATGCAACCTATTACACCGCCGTGGTTGGCTTAGCACAATTTCTCATGTCAAACTGACCATCTTCTTGTATAGTACTTGGCCTAGTGAAGTCATCAATACCAAGCCTTTCCAACAGCTTCCTTAGACCAGCTGCACGATCTGACTTGTTATGAGATAGATCCTGAAGATTGTTCCAATCTTTATCATCATAATAGCCTTTCCCTTCTAGAAACCTCACTTCTCTAGACACCATGACCTTCCGAGACTCAGGTATGTAACACTTATACCCCTTTTGAGTGATTGAGTACCCAATGAACATGCCTTTCACACTCTTAGCATCCAATTTTGTTATTTGTTCTCCTGGTGTAAGGACAAAACACACACAGCCAAACACTCGTAAGTGATTAATAGGAGGTTTAGTTTTGTTCAATACCTCAAATGGAGATATATCATGAAGAACTCGTGTGGGAATCCTATTGATGAGGTAACATGCTAAAACCACCGCATCACTCCAAAATCGCTTTGGTACATTAGTGTGGAACATCATAGACCTAGCAACCTCCATAAGATGTCTATTCTTCCTCTCAGCCACTCCATTTTGTTGGGGAGTGTAGGGACAAGTTATTTGATGAATGATGCCATGTTTTGCAAGAAGTTGTCTAAATGCATTGCTTGTGTACTCTCCTCCATTATCCGTTCTTAGGGTCTTAATCTTGGCACTATATTGATTAGAAACATAACTTTGAAAGTTAGTAAAGGCCTCAAGCACACGATCTTTACTTGGTAATAAGGTAAGCCAAGTAAATTTCGATTTTTCATCAATAAAAGTAACAAAGTATTTATGATTATCTCTAGATTCACAAGGTGCAGACCACACATCTGAATGAATTAGATCAAAACAATGCTCATATATAGTTGAAGACTTAGGAAATACGGTTTTGCAATGTTTGCCAAGAATACAGGCCTCACAACCATCATTTTGAAATGAAACATTAGGTAATAACAAGTTCAAAGCTCTAGAATGGGGGTGGCCTAAACGAGCATGCCACAACACATTATCATCCAAGAAACTACCAGAACTAACATCATTAGAGAAACTAGATAAACATGAATTTAAAGATAGATTCGAATTGCTCTTGATGTCCTCCAACAAGTACAACCCATCCTTGGTTACTCCTTCTCCAAGGACTTGGCCACTCTTAATATCCTGAAAGCAAACCTTGTTAGGATCGAATACAGCTTTACAATTCAAATCACTCACAGCCTTATACACACTTAGCAAGTTAGACTTAAAGGTAGGCATATAGAATGCTTTGGATTCCTTATCAAAAGACATGGCTTTTAGATTAGCAGAAGATTGACCTTGTTGCAACCTACTACACCACCCATAGTAGGCTTAGCACACTTTCTCATGTCAAACTGACATTTCATTGCGTTGAACTTAGCTAATAGAGATCACATCAAAGGAAGTATGATATGAACATGGACAGCACTAAAGATCAAGCTTCATTTCATAACTCGTTAGAATAAGCGCATGAAGGGTACACAAAAGACATAAGCTCATATAGGGCTCACAAAAGACATAACTTTTAGATTAGCAGAAGATTGACCTGGATACAACCTATTACACCGCCGAGGTTGGCTTAGCACACTTTCTCATGTCAAACTAACATTACATTTCGTTGAACTTAGCTAATAGAGATCACATGTGTAGAAGTATGATATGAACATGGCAAGCACTAAGGATTAAGCTTCATTTCATAACTCGTTAGAATAAGCTCATGAAGGGTACAACAAAGACAAAAGCTCATTAAGGGCTTACAAAAGAAATGGCTTTTAGATTAACAGAAGATTGACTTTGGTGCAACCTACTACACCACCCATAGTAGGCTTAGCACACTTTCTCATGTCAAACTAACATTTTATTGCGTTGAACTTAGCTAATAGAGATCACATGTGTAGAAGTATGATATGAACAAGGCAAATCACTAAGAATCAAACTTCACTTCATAACTCGTTAGAATAAGCTCATGAAGGGTACAACAAAGACAAAAGCTCATGAAGGGCTTACAAAAGACATGGCTTTTAGATTAACAGAAGATTGACCTTGTTGCAACCTACTACACCACCCATAGTAGGCTTAGTACACTTTCTCATGTCAAACTGACATTTCATTGCGTTGAACTTAGCTAATAGAGGTCACATCGAAGGAAGTATGATATGAACATGGACAGCACTAAAGATCAAGCTTCACTTCATAACTCGTTAGAATAAGCGCATGAAGGGTACACAAAAGACATAAGCTCATCTAGGGCTCACAAAAGACATGGCTTTTAGATTAGCAGAAGATTGACCTGGATGCAACCTATTACACCGCCGTGGTTGGCTTAGCACACTTTCTAATGTTAAACTTACAATACATTCTGTTGAACTTAGCTAATGGAGATCACATGTGTAGAAGTTTGATATGAACATGGCAAGCACTAAGGATCAAGCTTCACTTCATAACTCGTTAGAATAACCTCATGAAGGGTACAACAAAGACAAAAGCTCATGAAGGGCTTACAAAAGACATGGCTTTTAGATTAACAGAAGATTGACCTTGTTGCAACCTACTACACCACCCATAGTAGGCTTAGTACACTTTCTCATGTCAAACTGACATTTCATTGCGTTGAACTTAGCTAATAGAGGTCACATCGAAGGAAGTATGATATGAACATGGACAGCACTAAAGATCAAGCTTCATTTCATAACTCGTTAGAATAAGTGCATGAAGGGTACACAAAAGACATAAGCTCATATATGGCTCACAAAAGACATGGCTTTTAGATTAGCAGAAGATTGACATGGATGCAACCTATTACACCGCCGTGGTTGGCTTAGCACAATTTCTCATGTCAAACTGACATTACATTTCGTTGAACTTAGCTAATAGAGATCACATGTGTAGAAGTATGATATGAACATGGCAAGCATTAAGGATCAAGCTTCACTTCATAACTCGTTAGAATAAGCTCATGAAGGGTACAACAAAGACAAAAGCTCATGAAGGGCTTACAAAAGACATGGCTTTTAGATTAACAGAAGATTGACCTTGTTGCAACCTACTACACCACCCATAGTAGGCTTAGTACACTTTCTCATGTCAAACTGACATTTCATTGCGTTGAACTTAGCTAATAGAGGTCACATCGAAGGAAGTATGATATGAACATGGACAGCACTAAAGATCAAGCTTCATTTCATAACTCGTTAGAATAAGTGCATGAAGGGTACACAAAAGACATAAGCTCATATATGGCTCACAAAAGACATGGCTTTTAGATTAGCAGAAGATTGACATGGATGCAACCTATTACACCGCCGTGGTTGGCTTAGCACAATTTCTCATGTCAAACTGACATTACATTTCGTTGAACTTAGCTAATAGAGAATACATGTGTAGAAGTATGATATGAACATGGCAAGCATTAAGGATCAAGCTTCACTTCATAACTCGTTAGAATAAGCTCATGAAGGGTACAACAAAGACAAAAGCTCATGAAGGGCTTACAAAAGACATGGCTTTTAGATTAACAGAAGATTGACCTTGTTCCAACCTACTACACCACCCATAGTAGGCTTAGTACACTTTCTCATGTCAAACTGACATTTCATTGCGTTGAACTTAGCTAAGAGAGGTCACATCGAAGGAAGTATGATATGAACATGGACAACACTAAAGATCAAGCTTCATTTCATAACTCGTTAGAATAAGTGCATGAAGGGTACACAAAAGACATAAGCTCATATATGGCTCACAAAAGACATGGCTTTTAGATTAGCAGAAGATTGACCTTGTTGCAACCTACTACACCACCCATAGTAGGCTTAGCACACTTTCTCATGTCAAACTGACATTTCATTGCGTTGAACTTAGCTAATAGAGATCACATCAAAGGAAGTATGATATGAACATGGACAGCACTAAAGATCAAGCTTCATTTCATAACTCGTTAGAATAAGCGCATGAAGGGTACACAAAAGACATAAGCTCATATAGGGCTCACAAAAGACATAACTTTTAGATTAGCAGAAGATTGACCTGGATGCAACCTATTACACCGCCGAGGTTGGCTTAGCACACTTTCTCATGTCAAACTAACATTACATTTCGTTGAACTTAGCTAATAGAGATCACATGTGTAGAAGTATGATATGAACATGGCAAGCACTAAGGATCAAGCTTCACTTCATAACTCGTTAGAATAAGCTCATGAAGGGTACAACAAAGACAAAAGCTCATTAAGGGCTTACAAAAGAAATGGCTTTTAGATTAACAGAAGATTGACTTTGGTGCAACCTACTACACCACCCATAGTAGGCTTAGCACACTTTCTCATGTCAAACTAACATTTTATTGCGTTGAACTTAGCTAATAGAGATCACATGTGTAGAAGTATGATATGAACAAGGCAAAGCACTAAGAATCAAACTTCACTTCATAACTCGTTAGAATAAGCTCATGAAGGGTACAACAAAGACAAAAGCTCATGAAGGGCTTACAAAAGACATGGCTTTTAGATTAACAGAAGATTGACCTTGTTGCAACCTACTACACCACCCATAGTAGGCTTAGTACACTTTCTCATGTCAAACTGACATTTCATTGCGTTGAACTTAGCTAATAGAGGTCACATCGAAGGAAGTATGATATGAACATGGACAGCACTAAAGATCAAGCTTCACTTCATAACTCGTTAGAATAAGCGCATGAAGGGTACACAAAAGACATAAGCTCATCTAGGGCTCACAAAAGACATGGCTTTTAGATTAGCAGAAGATTGACCTGGATGCAACCTATTACACCGCCGTGGTTGGCTTAGCACAATTTCTCATGTCAAACTGACATTACATTTCGTTGAACTTAGCTAATGGAGATCACATGTGTAGAAGTTTGATATGAACATGGCAAGCACTAAGGATCAAGCTTCACTTCATAACTCGTTAGAATAAGCTCATGAAGGGTACAACAAAGACAAAAGCTCATGAAGGGCTTACAAAAGACATGGCTTTTAGATTAACAGAAGATTGACCTTGTTGCAACCTACTACACCACCCATAGTAGGCTTAGTACACTTTCTCATGTCAAACTGACATTTCATTGCGTTGAACTTAGCTAATAGAGGTCACATCGAAGGAAGTATGATATGAACATGGACAGCACTAAAGATCAAGCTTCATTTCATAACTCGTTAGAATAAGTGCATGAAGGGTACACAAAAGACATAAGCTCATATATGGCTCACAAAAGACATGGCTTTTAGATTAGCAGAAGATTGACATGGATGCAACCTATTACACCGCCGTGGTTGGCTTAGCACAATTTCTCATGTCAAACTGACATTACATTTCGTTGAACTTAGCTAATAGAGATCACATGTGTAGAAGTATGATATGAACATGGCAAGCATTAAGGATCAAGCTTCACTTCATAACTCGTTAGAATAAGCTCATGAAGGGTACAACAAAGACAAAAGCTCATGAAGGGCTTACAAAAGACATGGCTTTTAGATTAACAGAAGATTGACCTTGTTGCAACCTACTACACCACCCATAGTAGGCTTAGTACACTTTCTCATGTCAAACTGACATTTCATTGCGTTGAACTTAGCTAATAGAGATCACATCGAAGGAAGTATGATATGAACATGGACAGCACTAAAGATCAAGCTTCATTTCATAACTCGTTAGAATAAGTGCATGAAGGGTACACAAAAGACATAAGCTCATATATGGCTCACAAAAGACATGGCTTTTAGATTAGCAGAAGATTGACATGGATGCAACCTATTACACCGCCGTGGTTGGCTTAGCACAATTTCTCATGTCAAACTGACATTACATTTCGTTGAACTTAGCTAATAGAGAATACATGTGTAGAAGTATGATATGAACATGGCAAGCATTAAGGATCAAGCTTCACTTCATAACTCGTTAGAATAAGCTCATGAAGGGTACAACAAAGACAAAAGCTCATGAAGGGCTTACAAAAGACATGGCTTTTAGATTAACAGAAGATTGACCTTGTTGCAACCTACTACACCACCCATAGTAGGCTTAGTACACTTTCTCATGTCAAACTGACATTTCATTGCATTGAACTTAGCTAAGAGAGGTCACATCGAAGGAAGTATGATATGAACATGGACAGCACTAAAGATCAAGCTTCATTTCATAACTCGTTAGAATAAGTGCATGAAGGGTACACAAAAGACATAAGCTCATATATGGCTCACAAAAGACATGGCTTTTAGATTAGCAGAAGATTGACCTTGTTGCAACCTACTACACCACCCATAGTAGGCTTAGCACACTTTCTCATGTCAAACTGACATTTCATTGCGTTGAACTTAGCTAATAGAGATCACATCAAAGGAAGTATGATATGAACATGGACAGCACTAAAGATCAAGCTTCATTTCATAACTCGTTAGAATAAGCGCATGAAGGGTACACAAAAGACATAAGCTCGTATAGGGCTCACAAAAGACATAACTTTTAGATTAGCAGAAGATTGACCTGGATGCAACCTATTACACCGCCGAGGTTGGCTTAGCACACTTTCTCATGTCAAACTAACATTACATTTCGTTGAACTTAGCTAATAGAGATCACATGTGTAGAAGTATGATATGAACATGGCAAGCACTAAGGATCAAGCTTCACTTCATAACTCGTTAGAATAAGCTCATGAAGGGTACAACAAAGACAAAAGCTCATTAAGGGCTTACAAAAGAAATGGCTTTTAGATTAACAGAAGATTGACTTTGGTACAACCTACTACACCACCCATAGTAGGCTTAGCACACTTTCTCATGTCAAACTAACATTTTATTGCGTTGAACTTAGCTAATAGAGATCACATGTGTAGAAGTATGATATGAACAAGGCAAAGCACTAAGAATCAAACTTCACTTCATAACTCGTTAGAATAAGCTCATGAAGGGTACAACAAAGACAAAAGCTCATGAAGGGCTTACAAAAGACATGGCTTTTAGATTAACAGAAGATTGACCTTGTTGCAACCTACTACACCACCCATAGTAGGCTTAGTACACTTTCTCATGTCAAACTGACATTTCATTGCGTTGAACTTAGCTAATAGAGGTCACATCGAAGGAAGTATGATATGAACATGGACAGCACTAAAGATCAAACTTCATTTCATAACTCGT
This sequence comes from Lepidium didymum, assembly GCA_963920545.1. Classification (NCBI taxonomy): domain Eukaryota; kingdom Viridiplantae; phylum Streptophyta; class Magnoliopsida; order Brassicales; family Brassicaceae; genus Lepidium; species Lepidium didymum. Next base: position 11,352,408 of record OY986981.1, on the reverse strand, counting down.
TAGAATAAGTGCATGAAGGGTACACAAAAGACATAAGCTCATATATGGCTCACAAAAGACATGGCTTTTAGATTAGCAGAAGATTGACATGGATGCAACCTATTACACCGCCGTGGTTGGCTTAGCACAATTTCTCATGTCAAACTGACATTACATTTCGTTGAACTTAGCTAATAGAGATCACATGTGTAGAAGTATGATATGAACATGGCAAGCATTAAGGATCAAGCTTCACTTCATAACTCGTTAGAATAAGCTCATGAAGGGTACAACAAAGACAAAAGCTCATGAAGGGCTTACAAAAGACATGGCTTTTAGATTAACAGAAGATTGACCTTGTTGCAACCTACTACACCACCCATAGTAGGCTTAGTACACTTTCTCATGTCAAACTGACATTTCATTGCGTTGAACTTAGCTAATAGAGGTCACATCGAAGGAAGTATGATATGAACATGGACAGCACTAAAGATCAAGCTTCATTTCATAACTTGTTAGAATAAGTGCATGAAGGGTACACAAAAGACATAAGCTCATATATGGCTCACAAAAGACATGGCTTTTAGATTAGCAGAAGATTGACATGGATGCAACCTATTACACCGCCGAGGTTGGCTTAGCACACTTTCTCATGTCAAACTAACATTACATTTCGTTGAACTTAGCTAATAGAGATCACATGTGTAGAAGTATGATATGAACATGGCAAGCACTAAGGATCAAGCTTCACTTCATAACTCGTTAGAATAAGCTCATGAAGGGTACAACAAAGACAAAAGCTCATGAAGGGCTTACAAAAGAAATGGCTTTTAGATTAACAGAAGATTGACTTTGGTGCAACCTACTACACCACCCATGTAGGCTTAGCATACTTTCTCATGTCAAACTGACATTACATTTCGTTGAACTTAGCTAATAGAGATCACATGTGTAGAAGTATGATATGAACATGGCAAGCATTAAGGATCAAGCTTCACTTCATAACTCGTTAGAATAAGCTCATGAAGGGTACAACAAAGACAAAAGCTCATGAAGGGCTTACAAAAGACATGGCTTTTAGATTAGCAGAAGATTGACCTTTTTGCAACCTACTACACCACCCTTAGTAGGCTTAGCACAATTTCTCATGTCAAACTGACATTACATTTCGTTGAACTTAGCTAATAGAGATCACATGTGTAGAAGTATGATATGAACATGGCAAGCACTAAGGATCAAGCTTCACTTCATAACTCGTTAGAATAAGCTCATGAAGGGTACAACAAAGACAAAAGCTCATGAAGGGCTTACAAAAGAAATGGCTTTTAGATTAACAGAAGATTGACTTTGGTGCAACCTACTACACCACCCATGAAGGCTTAGCATACTTTCTCATGTCAAACTGACATTACATTTCGTTGAACTTAGCTAATAGAGATCACATGTGTAGAAGTATGATATGAACATGGCAAGCATTAAGGATCAAGCTTCACTTCATAACTCGTTAGAATAAGCTCATGAAGGGTACAACAAAGACAAAAGCTCATGAAGGGCTTACAAAAGAAATGGCTTTTAGATTAGCAGAAGATTGACCTTTTTGCAACCTACTACACCACCTTTAGTAGGCTTAGCACAATTTCTCATGTCAAACTGACATTACATTTCGTTGAACTTAGCTCACAGAGATCACATCGAAGGAAGTATGATATGAAAATGGATAGAACTAAAGATCAAGCTTCACTTCATAACTCGTTAGAATAAGCTCAAGAAGGGTACACCAAAGACAAAAGCTCATATATGGCTCACAAAAGACATGGCTTTTAGATTAGCAGAAGATTGACCTGGATGCAACCTATTACACCGCCGTGGTTGGCTTAGCACACTTTCTCATGTCAAACTGACATTACATTTCGTTGAACTTACCTAATAGAGATCACATGTGTAGAAGTATGATATGAATATGGCAAGCATTAAGGATCAAGCTTCACTTCATAACTCGTTAGAATAAGCTCATGAAGGGTACAACAAAGACAAAAGCTCATGAAGGGCTTACAAAAGACATGGCTTTTAGATTAGCAGAAGATTGACCTTTTTGCAACCTACTACACCACCCTTAGTAGGCTTAGCACAATTTCTCATGTCAAACTGACATTACATTTCGTTGAACTTAGCTCACAGAGATCACATCGAAGGAAGTATGATATGAAAATGGATAGCACTAAAGATCAAGCTTCACTTCATAACTCGTTAGAATAAGCTCAAGAAGGGTACACAAAAGACAAAAGCTCATATATGGCTCACAAAAGACATGGCTTTTAGATTAGCAGTAGATTGACATGGATGCAACCTATTACACCGCCGTGGTTGGCTTAGCACAATTTCTCATGTCAAACTGACATTACATTTCGTTGAACTTAGCTAATAGAGATCACATGTGTAGAAGTATGATATGAACATGGCAAGCATTAAGGATCAAGCTTCACTTCATAACTCGTTAGAATAAGCTCATGAAGGGTACAACAAAGACAAAAGCTCATGAAGGGCTTACAAAAGACATGCCTTTTAGATTAACAGAAGATTGACCTTGTTGCAACCTACTACACCACCCATAGTAGGCTTAGTACACTTTCTCATGTCAAACTGACATTTCATTGCGTTGAACTTAGCTAATAGAGGTCACATCGAAGGAAGTATGATATGAACATGGACAGCACTAAAGATCAAGCTTCATTTCATAACTTGTTAGAATAAGTGCATGAAGGGTACACAAAAGACATAAGTTCATATATGGCTCACAAAACACATGGCTTTTAGATTAGCAGAAGATTGACATGGATGCAACCTATTACACCGCCGTGGTTGGCTTAGCACAATTTCTCATGTCAAACTGACATTACATTTCGTTGAACTTAGCTCACAGAGATCACATCGAAGGAAGTATGATATGAAAATGGATAGCACTAAAGATCAAGCTTCACTTCATAACTCGTTAGAATAAGCTCAAGAAGGGTACACCAAAGACAAAAGCTCATATATGGCTCACAAAAGACATGGCTTTTAGATTAGCAGAAGATTGACCTGGATGCAACCTATTACACCGCCGTGGTTGGCTTAGCACACTTTCTCATGTCAAACTGACATTACATTTCGTTGAACTTAGCTAATAGAGATCACATGTGTAGAAGTATGATATGAACATGGCAAGCATTAAGGATCAAGCTTCACTTCATAACTCGTTAGAATAAGCTCATGAAGGGTACAACAAAGACAAAAGCTCATGAAGGGCTTACAAAAGAAATGGCTTTTAGATTAATAGAAGATTGACCTTGTTGCAACCTACTACACCACCCATATTAGGCTTAGTACACTTTCTCATGTCAAACTGACATTTCATTGCGTTGAACTAAGCTAATAGAGGTCACATCGAAGGAAGTATGATATGAACATGGACAGCACTAAAGATCAAGCTTCATTTCATAACTCGTTAGAATAAGTGCATGAAGGGTACACAAAAGACATAAGCTCATATATGGCTCACTAAAGACATGGCTTTTAGATTAGCAGAAGATTGACATGGATGCAACCTATTACACCGCCGTGGTTGGCTTAGCACAATTTCTCATGTCAAACTGACATTACATTTCGTTGAACTTAGCTAATAGAGATCACATGTGTAGAAGTATGATATGAACATGGCAAGCATTAAGGATCAAGCTTCACTTCATAACTCGTTAGAATAAGCTCATGAAGGGTACAACAAAGACAAAAGCTCATGAAGGGCTTACAAAAGACATGGCTTTTAGATTAACAGAAGATTGACCTTGTTGCAACCTACTACACCACCCATAGTAGGCTTAGCACACTTTCTCATGTCAAACTGACATTTCATTGCGTTGAACTTAGCTAATAGAGATCACATCAAAGGAAGTATGATATGAACATGGACAGCACTAAAGATCAAGCTTCATTTCATAACTCGTTAGAATAAGCGCATGAAGGGTACACCAAAGACATAAGCTCATATAGGTCTCACAAAAGACATGGCTTTTAGATTAGCAGAAGATTGACCTGGATGCAACCTATTACACCGCCGTGGTTGGCTTAGCACACTTTCTAATGTCAAACTGACATTTCATTTCGTTGAACTTAGCTAATAGAGATCACATGTGTAGAAGTATGATATGAACATGGCAAGCATTAAGGATCAAGCTTCACTTCATAACTCGTTAGAATAAGCTCATGAAGGGTACAACAAAGACAAAAGCTCATGAAGGGCTTACAAAAGACATGGCTTTTAGATTAACAGAAGATTGACCTTGTTGCAACCTACTACACCACCCATAGTAGGCTTAGTACACTTTCTCATGTCAAACTGACATTTCATTGCGTTGAACTTAGCTAATAGAGGTCACATCGAAGGAAGTATGATATGAACATGGACAGCACTAAAGATCAAGCTTCATTTCATAACTTGTTAGAATAAGTGCATGAAGGGTACACAAAAGACATAAGCTCATATATGGCTCACAAAACACATGGCTTTTAGATTAGCAGAAGATTGACATGGATGCAACCTATTACACCGCCGTGGTTGGCTTAGCACAATTTCTCATGTCAAACTGACATTACATTTCGTTGAACTTAGCTCACAGAGATCACATCGAAGGAAGTATGATATGAAAATGGATAGCACTAAAGATCAAGCTTCACTTCATAACTCGTTAGAATAAGCTCAAGAAGGGTACACCAAAGACAAAAGCTCATATATGGCTCACAAAAGACATGGCTTTTAGATTAGCAGAAGATTGACCTGGATGCAACCTATTACACCGCCGTGGTTGGCTTAGCACACTTTCTCATGTCAAACTGACATTACATTTCGTTGAACTTAGCTAATAGAGATCACATGTGTAGAAGTATGATATGAACATGGCAAGCATTAAGGATCAAGCTTCACTTCATAACTCGTTAGAATAAGCTCATGAAGGGTACAACAAAGACAAAAGCTCATGAAGGGCTTACAAAAGAAATGGCTTTTAGATTAATAGAAGATTGACCTTGTTGCAACCTACTACACCACCCATAGTAGGCTTAGTACACTTTCTCATGTCAAACTGACATTTCATTGCGTTGAACTAAGCTAATAGAGGTCACATCGAAGGAAGTATGATATGAACATGGACAGCACTAAAGATCAAGCTTCATTTCATAACTCGTTAGAATAAGTGCATGAAGGGTACACAAAAGACATAAGCTCATATATGGCTCACTAAAGACATGGCTTTTAGATTAGCAGAAGATTGACATGGATGCAACCTATTACACCGCCGTGGTTGGCTTAGCACAATTTCTCATGTCAAACTGACATTACATTTCGTTGAACTTAGCTAATAGAGATCACATGTGTAGAAGTATGATATGAACATGGCAAGCATTAAGGATCAAGCTTCACTTCATAACTCGTTAGAATAAGCTCATGAAGGGTACAACAAAGACAAAAGCTCATGAAGGGCTTACAAAAGAAATGGCTTTTAGATTAACAGAAGATAGACTTTGGTGCAACCTACTACACCACCCATAGTTGGCTTAGCATACTTTCTCATGTCAAACTGACATTACATTTCGTTGAACTTAGCTAATAGAGATCACATGTGTAGAAGTATGATATGAACATGGCAAGCACTAAGGATTAAGCTTCAATTCATAACTCGTTAGAATAAGCTCATGAAGGGTACAACAAAGACAAAAGGCATGAAGGGCTTACAAAAGAAATGGCTTTTAGATTAACAGAAGATTGACCTTGTTGCAACCTACTACACCACCCATAGTAGGCTTAGCACACTTTCTCATGTCAAACTGACATTTCATTGCGTTGAACTTAGCTAATAGAGATCACATCAAAGGAAGTATGATATGAACATGGACAGCACTAAAGATCAAGCTTCATTTCATAACTTGTTAGAATAAGCGCATGAAGGGTACACAAAAGACATAAGCTCATATAGGGCTCACAAAAGACATAACTTTTAGATTAACAGAAGATTGACCTGGATGCAACCTATTACACCGCCGAGGTTGGCTTAGCACACTTTCTCATGTCAAACTAACATTACATTTCGTTGAACTTAGCTAATAGAGATCACATATGTAGAAGTATGATATGAACATGGCAAGCACTAAGGATCAAGCTTCACTTCATAACTCGTTAGAATAAGCTCATGAAGGGTACAACAAAGACAAAAGCTCATGAAGGGCTTACAAAAGAAATGGCTTTTAGATTAACAGAAGATTGACTTTGGTGCAACCTACTACACCACCCATAGTAGGCTTAGCACACTTTCTCATGTCAAACTAACATTTTATTGCGTTGAACTTAGCTAATAGAGATCACATGTGTAGAAGTATGATATGAACAAGGCAAAACACTAAGAATCAAACTTCACTTCATAACTCGTTAGAATAAGCTCATGAAGGGTACAACAAAGACAAAAGCTCATGAAGGGCTTACAAAAGACATGGCTTTTAGATTAACAGAAGATTGACCTTGTTGCAACCTACTACACCACCCATAGTAGGCTTAGTACACTTTCTCATGTCAAACTGACATTTCATTGCGTTGAACTTAGCTAACAGAGATCACATGTGTAGAAGTATGATATAACATGGATAACACTAAAGATCAAGCATCACTTCATAACTCCTTAGAATAAGCTCATGAAGGGTACACCAAAGACATAAGCTCATATAGGTCTCACAAAAGACATGGCTTTTAGATTAGCAGAAGATTGACCGGGATGCAACCTATTACACCGCCGTGGTTGGCTTAGCATACTTTCTCATGTCAAACTGACATTACATTTCGTTGAACTTAGCTAATAGAGATCACATGTGTAGAAGTATGATATGAACATGGCAAGCACTAAGGATCAAGCTTCACTTCATAACTCGTTAGAATAAGCTCATGAAGGGTACAACAAAGACAAAAGCTCATTAAGGGCTTACAAAAGAAATGGCTTTTAGATTAACAGAAGATTGACCTTGTTGCAACCTACTACACCACCCATAGTAGGCTTAGTACACTTTCTCATGTCAAACTGACATTTCATTGCGTTGAACTTAGCTAATAGAGATCACATGTGTAGAAGTATGATATGAACAAGGCAAAGCACTAAGAATCAAACTTCACTTCATAACTCGTTAGAATAAGCTCATGAAGGGTACACAAAAGACATAAGCTCATATGTGGCTCACAAAAGACATAGCTTTTAGATTAGCAGAAGATTGACATGGATGCAACCTATTACACCGCCGTGGTTGGCTTAGCACAATTTCTCATGTCAAACTAACATTTTATTGCGTTGAACTTAGCTAATAGAGATCACATGTGTAGAAGTATGATATGAACAAGGCAAAGCACTAAGAATCAAACTTCACTTCATAACTCGTTAGAATAAGCTCATGAAGGGTACAACAAAGACAAAAGCTCATGAAGGGCTTACAAAAGACATGGCTTTTAGATTAACAGAAGATTGACCTTGTTGCAACCTACTACACCACCCATAGCAGGCTTAGCACACTTTCTCATGTCAAACTGACATTTCATTGCGTTGAACTTAGCTAATAGAGATCACATCGAACGAAGTATGATATGAACATGGATAGTACTAAATATCAAGCTTCACTTCATAACTCATTAGAATAAGCTCATGAAGGGTACACCAAAGATATAAGCTCATATAGGTCTCACAAAAGACATGGCTTTTAGATTAGCAGAAAATTGACCTGGATGCAACCTATTACACCGCCGTGGTTGGCTTAGCATACTTTCTCATGTCAAACTGACATTACATTTCGTTGAACTTAGCTAATAGAGATCACATGTGTAGAAGTATGATATGAACATAGCAAGCATTAAGGATCAAGCTTCACTTCATAACTCGTTAGAATAAGCTCATGAAGGGTACAACTAAGACAAAAGCTCATGAAGGGCTTACAAAAGAAATGGCTTTTAGATTAACAGAAGATTGACCTTGTTGCAACCTACTACACCACCCATAGTAGGCTTAGTACACTTTCTCATGTCAAACTGACATTTCATTGCGTTGAACTTAGCTAATAGAGGTCACATCGAAGGAAGTATGATATGAACATGGACAGCACTAAAGATCAAGCTTCATTTCATAACTCGTTAGAATAAGTGCATGAAGGGTACACAAAAGACATAAGCTCATATATGGCTCACAAAAGACATGGCTTTTAGATTAGCAGAAGATTGACATGGATGCAACCTATTACACCGCCGTGGTTGGCTTGGCACAATTTCTCATGTCAAACTGACATTACATTTCGTTGAACTTAGCTAATAGAGATCACATGTGTAGAAGTATGATATGAACATGGCAAGCACTAAGGATCAAGCTTCACTTCATAACTCGTTAGAATAAGCTCATGAAGGGTACAACAAAGACAAAATCTCATGAAGGGCTTACAAAAGACATGGCATTTAGATTAACAGAAGATTGACCTTGTTGCAACCTACTACACCACCCATAGTAGGCTTACTACACTTTCTCAGGTCAAACTAACATTTCATTGCGTTGAACTTAGCTCACAGAGATCACATCGAAGGAAGTATGATATGAACATGGATAGCACTAAAGATCAAGCTTCACTTCATAACTCGTTAGAATAAGCTCATGAAGGGTACACCAAAGACAAAAGCTCATATATGGCTCACAAAAGACCTGTATGCAACCTATTACACCGCCGAGGTTGGCTTAGCACACTTTCTCATGTAACACTGACATTACATTTCGTTGAACTTAGCTAATAGAGATCACATGTGTAGAAGTATGATATGAACATGGCAAGCACTAAGGATCAAGCTTCACTTCATAACTCGTTAGAATAAGCTCATGAAGGGTACAACAAAGACAAAAGCTCATGAAGGGCTTACAAAAGAAATGGCTTTTAGATTAACAGAAGATTGACTTTGGTGCAACCTACTACACCACCCATAGTAGGCTTAGCACACTTTCTCATGTCAAACTAACATTTCATTGCGTTGAACTTAGCTAATAGAGATCACATGTGTAGAAGTATGATATGAACAAGGCAAAGCACTAAGAATCAAACTTCACTTCATAACTCGTTAGAATAAGCTCATGAAGGGTACAACAAAGACAAAAGCTCATGAAGGGCTTACAAAAGACATGGCTTTTAGATTAACAGAAGATTGACTTTGGTGCAACCTACTACACCACCCATAGTAGGCTTAGCACACTTTCTCATGTCAAACTAACATTTCATTGCGTTGAACTTAGCTAATAGAGATCACATCGAAGGAAGTATGATATGAACATGGACAGCACTAAAGATCAAGCTTCATTTCATAACTCGTTAGAATAAGTGCATGAAGGGTACACAAAAGACATAAGCTCATATATGGCTCACAAAAGACATGGCTTTTAGATTAGCAGAAGATTGACATGGATGCAACCTATTACACCGCCGTGGTTGGCTTGGCACAATTTCTCATGTCAAACTGACATTACATTTCGTTGAACTTAGCTAATAGAGATCACATGTGTAGAAGTATGATATGAACATGGCAAGCACTAAGGATCAAGCTTCACTTCATAACTCGTTAGAATAAGCTCATGAAGGGTACAACAAAGACAAAATCTCATGAAGGGCTTACAAAAGACATGGCATTTAGATTAACAGAAGATTGACCTTGTTGCAACCTACTACACCACCCATAGTAGGCTTACTACACTTTCTCAGGTCAAACTAACATTTCATTGCGTTGAACTTAGCTCACAGAGATCACATCGAAGGAAGTATGATATGAACATGGATAGCACTAAAGATCAAGCTTCACTTCATAACTCGTTAGAATAAGCTCATGAAGGGTACACCAAAGACAAAAGCTCATATATGGCTCACAAAAGACCTGTATGCAACCTATTACACCGCCGAGGTTGGCTTAGCACACTTTCTCATGTAACACTGACATTACATTTCGTTGAACTTAGCTAATAGAGATCACATGTGTAGAAGTATGATATGAACATGGCAAGCACTAAGGATCAAGCTTCACTTCATAACTCGTTAGAATAAGCTCATGAAGGGTACAACAAAGACAAAAGCTCATGAAGGGCTTACAAAAGAAATGGCTTTTAGATTAACAGAAGATTGACTTTGGTGCAACCTACTACACCACCCATAGTAGGCTTAGCACACTTTCTCATGTCAAACTAACATTTCATTGCGTTGAACTTAGCTAATAGAGATCACATGTGTAGAAGTATGATATGAACAAGGCAAAGCACTAAGAATCAAACTTCACTTCATAACTCGTTAGAATAAGCTCATGAAGGGTACAACAAAGACAAAAGCTCATGAAGGGCTTACAAAAGACATGGCTTTTAGATTAACAGAAGATTGACCTTGTTGCAACCTACTACACCACCCATAGTAGGCTTAGTACACTTTCTCATGTCAAACTGACATTTCATTGCGTTGAACTTAGCTAAAAAAGATCACATGTGTAGAAGTATGATATAACATGGATAACACTAAAGATCAAGCATCACATCATAACTCCTTAGAATAAGCTCATGAAGGGTACACCAAAGACATTAGCTCATATAGGTCTCACAAAAGACATGGCTTTTAGATTAGCAGAAGATTGACCGGGATGCAACCTATTACACTGCCGTGGTTGGCTTAGCATACTTTCTCATGTCAAACTGACATTACATTTCGTTGAACTTAGCTAATAGAGATCACATGTGTAGAAGTATGAAATGAACATGGCAAGCACTAAGGATCAAGCTTCACTTCATAACTCGTTAGAATAAGCTCATGAAGGGTACAACAAAGACAAAAGCTCATGAAGGGCTTACAAAAGAAATGGCTTTTAGATTAACAGAAGATTGACCTTGTTGCAACCTACTACACCACCCATAGTTGGCTTAGCACACTTTCTCATGTCAAACTGACATTTCATTGCGTTGAACTTAGCTAATAGAGATCACATGTGTAGAAGTATGATATGAACAAGGCAAAGCACTAACAATCAAACTTCACTTCATAACTCGTTAGAATAAGCTCATGAAGGGTACAACAAAGACAAAGGCTCATGAAGGGCTTACAAAAGACATGGCTTTTAGATTAACAGAAGATTGACCTTGTTGCAACCTACTACACCACCCATAGTAGGCTTAGTACACTTTCTCATGTTAAACTGACATTTCATTGCGTTGAACTTAGCTAACAGAGATCACATGTGTAGAAGTATGATATAACATGGATAACACTAAAGATCAAGCATCACTTCATAACTCCTTAGAATAAGCTCATGAAGGGTACACCAAAGACATAAGCTCATATAGGTCTCACGAAAGACATGGCTTTTAGATTAGCAGAAGATTGACCGGGATGCAACCTATTACACCACCGTGGTTGGCTTAGCACACTTTCACATGTCAAACTGACATTACATTTCGTTGAACTTAGCTAATAGAGATCACATGTGTAGAAGTATGATATGAACATGGCAAGCACTAAGGATCAAGCTTCACTTCATAACTCGTTAGAATAAGCTCATGAAGGGTACAACAAAGACAAAAGCTCATGAAGGGCTTACAAAAGACATGGCTTTTAGATTAACATAAGATTGACCTTTTTGCAACCTACTACACCACCCATAGTAGGCTTAGCACACTTTCTCAGGTCAAACTAACATTTCATTGCGTTGAACTTAGCTCACAGAGATCACATCGAAGGAAGTATGATATGAACATGGATAGCACTAAAGATCAAGCTTCACTTCATAACTCGTTAGAATAAGCTCATGAAGGGTACACCAAAGACAAAAGATCATATATGGCACACAAAAGACATGGCTTTTAGATTAGCAGAAGATTGACCTGGATGCAACCTATTACACCGCCGTGGTTGGCTTAGCACACTTTCTCATGTCAAACTGACATTACATTTCGTTGAACTTAGCTAATAGAGATCACATGTGTAGAAGTATGATATGAACATGGCAAGCACTAAGGATCAAGGTTCACTTCATAACTCGTTAGAATAACCTCATGAAGGGTACAACAAAGACAAAAGCTCATGAAGGGCTTACAAAAGAAATGGCTTTTAGATTAACAGAAGATTGACTTTGGTGCAACCTACTACACCACCCATAGTAGGCTTAGCACACTTTCTCATGTCAAACTAACATTTCATTGCGTTGAACTTAGCTAATAGAGATCACATGTATAGAAGTATGATATGAACAAGGCAAAGCACTAAGAATCAAACTTCACTTCATAACTCGTTAGAATAAGCTCATCAAGGGTACAACAAAGACAAAAGCTCATGAAGGGCTTACAAAAGACATGGCTTTTAGATTAACAGAAGATTGACCTTGTTGCAACCTACTACAACACCCATAGTAGGCTTAGTACACTTTCTCATGTCAAACTGACATTTCATTGCGTTGAACTTAGCTAACAGAGATCACATGTGTAGAAGTATGATATAAAATGGATAACACTAAAGATCAAGCATCACTTCATAACTCCTTAGAATAAGCTCATGAAGGGTACACCAAAGACATAAGCTCATATAGGTCTCACGAAAGACATGGCTTTTAGATTAGCAGAAGATTGACCTGGATGCAACCTATTACACCGCCGTGGTTGGCTTAGCACACTTTCTCATGTCAAACTGACATTACATTTCATTGAACTTAGCTAATAGAGATCACATGTGTAGAAGTATGATATGAACATGGCAAGCACTAAGGATCAAGCTTCACTTCATAACTCGTTAGAATAAGCTCATGAAGGGTACAACAAAGACAAAAGCTCATGAAGGGCTTACAAAAGAAATGGCTTTTAGATTAACAGAAGATTGACTTTGGTGCAACCTACTACACCACCCATAGTAGGCTTAGCACACTTTCTCAGGTCAAACTAACATTTCATTGCGTTGAACTTAGCTCACAGAGATCACATCGAAGGAAGTATGATATGAACAAGGCAAAGCACTAAGAATCAAACTTCACTTCATAACTCGTTAGAATAAGCTCATGAAGGGTACAACAAAGAAAAAAGCTCATGAAGGGCTTACAAAAGAAATGGCTTTTAGATTAACAGAAGATTGACTTTGGTGCAACCTACAACACCACCCATAGTAGGCTTAGCACACTTTTTCATGTCAAACTAACATTTCATTGCGTTGAACTTAGCTAATAGAGATCACATGTGTAGAAGTATGATATGAACAAGTCAAAGCACTAAGAATCAAACTTCACTTCATAACTCGTTAGAATAAGCTCATGAAGGGTACAACAAAGACAAAAGATCATGAAGGACTTACAAAAGACATGGCTTTTAGATTAACAGAAGATTGACCTTGTTGCAACCTACTACACCACCCATAGTAGGCTTAGTACACTTTCTCATGTCAAACTGACATTTCATTGCGTTGAACTTAGCTAACAGAGATCACATGTGTAGAAGTATGATATAACATGGATAACACTAAAGATCAACCATCACTTCATAACTCCTTAGAATAAGCTCATGAAGGGTACACCAAAGACATAAGCTCATATAGGTCTCACGAAAGACATGGCTTTTAGAGTAGCAGAAGATTGACCGGGATGCAACCTATTACACCGCCGTGGTTGGCTTAGCACACTTTCTCATGTCAAACTGACATTACATTTCGTTGAACTTAGCTAATAGAGATCACATGTGTAGAAGTATGATATGAACATGGCAAGCACTAAGGATCAAGGTTCACTTCATAACTCGTTAGAATAAGCTCATGAAGGGTACAACAAAGACAAAAGCTCATGAAGGGCTTACAAAAGACATGGCTTTTAGATTAACATAAGATTGACTTTGGTGCAACCTACTACACCACCCATAGTAGGCTTAGCACACTTTCTCATGTCAAACTGACATTTCATTGCGTTGAACTTAGCTAACAGAGATCACATGTGTAGAAGTATGATATAACATGGATAACACTAAAGATCAACCATCACTTCATAACTCCTTAGAATAAGCTCATGAAGGGTACACCAAAGACAAAAGCTCATATATGGCTCACAAAAGACATAGCTTTTAGATTAGCAGAAGATTGACCTGGATGCAACCTATTACACCGCCGTGGTTGGCTTAGCACACTTTCTCATATCAAACTGACATTACATTTCGTTGAACTTAGCTAATAGAGATCACATGTGTAGAAGTATGATATGAACATGGCAAGCACTAAGGATCAAGCTTCACTTCATAACTCGTTAGCATAAGCTCATGAAGGGTACAACAAAGACAAAAGCTCATGAAGGGCTTACAAAAGAAATGGCTTTTAGATTAACAGAAGATTGACTTTGGTGCAACCTACTACACCACCCATAGTAGGCTTAGCACACTTTCTCATGTCAAACTAACATTTCATTGCGTTGAACTTAGCTAATAGAGATCACATGTGTAGAAGTATGATATGAACAAGGCAAAGCACTAAGAATCAAACTTCACTTCATAACTCGTTAGAATAAGCTCATGAAGGGTACAATAAAGAAAAAAGCTCATGAAGGGCTTACAAAAGAAATGGCTTTTAGATTAACAGAAGATTGACTTTGGTGCAACCTACAACACCACCCATAGTAGGCTTAGCACACTTTTTCATGTCAAACTAACATTTCATTGCGTTGAACTTAGCTAATAGAGATCACATGTGTAGAAGTATGATATGAACAAGTCAAAGCACTAAGAATCAAACTTCACTTCATAACTCGTTAGAATAAGCTCATGAAGGGTACAACAAAGACAAAAGATCATGAAGGGCTTACAAAAGACATGGCTTTTAGATTAACAGAAGATTGACCTTGTTGCAACCTACTACACCACCCATAGTAGGCTTAGTACACTTTCTCATGTCAAACTGACATTTCATTGCGTTGAACTTAGCTAACAGAGATCACATGTGTAGAAGTATGATATAACATGGATAACACTAAAGATCAAGCATCACTTCATAACTCCTTAGAATAAGCTCATGAAGGGTACACCAAAGACATAAGCTCATATAGGTCTCACGAAAGACATGGCTTTTAGATTAGCAGAAGATTGACCGGGATGCAACCTATTACACCGCCGTGGTTGGCTTAGCACACTTTCTCATGTCAAACTGACATTACATTTCGTTGAACTTAGCTAATAGAGATCACATGTGTAGAAGTATGATATGAACATGGCAAGCACTAAGGATCAAGGTTCACTTCATAACTCGTTAGAATAAGCTCATGAAGGGTACAACAAAGACAAAAGCTCATGAAGGGCTTACAAAAGACATGGCTTTTAGATTAACATAAGATTGACCTTTTTTGCAACCTACTACACCACCCATAGTAGGCTTAGCACACTTTCTCATGTCAAACTAACATTTCATTGCGTTGAACTTAGCTCACAGAGATCACATCGAAGGAAGTATGATATGAACATGGATAGCACTAAAGATCAAGCTTCACTTCATAACTCGTTAGAATAAGCTCATGAAGGGTACACCAAAGACAAAAGCTCATATATGGCTCACAAAAGACATGGCTTTTAGATTAGCAGAAGATTGACCTGGATGCAACCTATTACACCGCCGTGGTTGGCTTAGCACACTTTCTCATGTCAAACTGACATTACATTTCGTTGAACTTAGCTAATAGAGATCACATGTGTAGAAGTATGATATGAACATGGCAAGCACTAAGGATCAAGCTTCACTTCATAACTCGTTAGAATAAGCTCATGAAGGGTACAACAAAGACAAAAGCTCATGAAGGGCTTACAAAAGAAATGGCTTTTAGATTAACAGAAGATTGACTTTGGTGCAACCTACTACACCACCCATAGTAGGCTTAGCACACTTTCTCATGTCAAACTAACATTTCATTGCGTTGAACTTAGCTAATTGAGATCACATGTGTAGAAGTATGATATGAACAAGGCAAAGCACTAAGAATCAAACTTCACTTCATAACTCGTTAGAATAAGCTCATGAAGGGTACAACAAAGACAAAAGCTCATGAAGGGCTTACAAAAGACATGGCTTTTAGATTAACAGAAGATTGACCTTGTTGCAACCTACTACACCACCCATAGTAGGCTTAGTACACTTTCTCATGTCAAACTGACATTTCATTGCGTTGAACTTAGCTAACAGAGATCACATGTGTAGAAGTATGATATAACATGGATAACACTAAAGATCAAGCATCACTTCATAACTCCTTAGAATAAGCTCATGAAGGGTACACCAAAGACATAAGCTCATATAGGTCTCACGAAAGACATGGCTTTTAGATTAGCAGAAGATTGACCGGGATGCAACCTATTACACCGCCGTGGTTGGCTTAGCACACTTTCTCATGTCAAACTGACATTACATTTCGTTGAACTTAGCTAATAGAGATCACATGTGTAGAAGTATGATATGAACATGGCAAGCACTAAAGATCAAGCTTCACTTCATAACTCGTTAGAATAAGCTCATGAAGGGTACAACAAAGACAAAAGCTCATGAAGGGCTTACAAAAGACATGGCTTTTAGATTAACATAAGATTGACCTTGTTGCAACCTACTACACCACCCATAGTAGGCTTAGTACACTTTCTCATGTCAAACTGACATTTCATTGCGTTGAACTTAGCTAACAGAGATCACATGTGTAGAAGTATGATATAACATGGATAACACTAAAGATCAACCATCACTTCATAACTCCTTAGAATAAGCTCATGAAGGGTACACCAAAGACAAAAGCTCATATATGGCTCACAAAAGACATAGCTTTTAGATTAGCAGAAGATTGACCTGGATGCAACCTATTACACCGCCGTGGTTGGCTTAGCACACTTTCTCATGTCAAACTGACATTACATTTCGTTGAACTTAGCTAATAGAGATCACATGTGTAGAAGTATGATATGAACATGGCAAGCACTAAGGATCAAGCTTCACTTCATAACTCGTTAGAATAAGCTCATGAAGGGTACAACAAAGACAAAAGCTCATGAAGGGCTTACAAAAGAAATGGCTTTTAGATTAACAGAAGATTGACTTTGGTGCAACCTACTACACCACCCATAGTAGGCTTAGCACACTTTCTCATGTCAAACTAACATTTCATTGCGTTGAACTTAGCTAATTGAGATCACATGTGTAGAAGTATGATATGAACAAGGCAAAGCACTAAGAATCAAACTTCACTTCATAACTCGTTAGAATAAGCTCATGAAGGGTACAACAAAGACAAAAGCTCATGAAGGGCTTACAAAAGACATGGCTTTTAGATTAACAGAAGATTGACCTTGTTGCAACCTACTACACCACCCATAGTAGGCTTAGTACACTTTCTCATGTCAAACTGACATTTCATTGCGTTGAACTTAGCTAACAGAGATCACATGTGTAGAAGTATGATATAACATGGATAACACTAAAGATCAAGCATCACTTCATAACTCCTTAGAATAAGCTCATGAAGGGTACACCAAAGACATAAGCTCATATAGGTCTCACGAAAGACATGGCTTTTAGATTAGCAGAAGATTGACCGGGATGCAACCTATTACACCGCCGTGGTTGGCTTAGCACACTTTCTCATGTCAAACTGACATTACATTTCGTTGAACTTAGCTAATAGAGATCACATGTGTAGAAGTATGATATGAACATGGCAAGCACTAAAGATCAAGCTTCACTTCATAACTCGTTAGAATAAGCTCATGAAGGGTACAACAAAGACAAAAGCTCATGAAGGGCTTACAAAAGACATGGCTTTTAGATTAACAGAAGATTGACCTTGTTGCAACCTACTACACCACCCATAGTAGGCTTAGTACACTTTCTCATGTCAAACTGACATTTCATTGCGTTGAACTTAGCTAACAGAGATCACATGTGTAGAAGTATGATATAACATGGATAACACTAAAGATCAACCATCACTTCATAACTCCTTAGAATAAGCTCATGAAGGGTACACCAAAGACAAAAGCTCATATATGGCTCACAAAAGACATAGCTTTTAGATTAGCAGAAGATTGACCTGGATGCAACCTATTACACCGCCGTGGTTGGCTTAGCACACTTTCTCATGTCAAACTGACATTACATTTCGTTGAACTTAGCTAATAGAGATCACATGTGTAGAAGTATGATATGAACATGGCAAGCACTAAGGATCAAGCTTCACTTCATAACTCGTTAGCATAAGCTCATGAAGGGTACAACAAAGACAAAAGCTCATGAAGGGCTTACAAAAGAAATGGCTTTTAGATTAACAGAAGATTGACTTTGGTGCAACCTACTACACCACCCATAGTAGGCTTAGCACACTTTCTCATGTCAAACTAACATTTCATTGCGTTGAACTTAGCTAATAGAGATCACATGTGTAGAAGTATGATATGAACAAGGCAAAGCACTAAGAATCAAACTTCACTTCATAACTCGTTAGAATAAGCTCATGAAGGGTACAACAAAGAAAAAAGCTCATGAAGGGCTTACAAAAGAAATGGCTTTTAGATTAACAGAAGATTGACTTTGGTGCAACCTACAACACCACCCATAGTAGGCTTAGCACACTTTTTCATGTCAAACTAACATTTCATTGCGTTGAACTTAGCTAATAGAGATCACATGTGTAGAAGTATGATATGAACAAGTCAAAGCACTAAGAATCAAACTTCACTTAATAACTCGTTAGAATAAGCTCATGAAGGGTACAACAAAGACAAAAGATCATAAAGGGCTTACAAAAGACATGGCTTTTAGATTAACAGAAGATTGACCTTGTTGCAACCTACTACACCACCCATAGTAGGCTTAGTACACTTTCTCATGTCAAACTGACATTTCATTGCGTTGAACTTAGCTAACAGAGATCACATGTGTAGAAGTATGATATAACATGGATAACACTAAAGATCAAGCATCACTTCATAACTCCTTAGAATAAGCTCATGAAGGGTACACCAAAGACATAAGCTCATATAGGTCTCACGAAAGACATGGCTTTTAGATTAGCAGAAGATTGACCGGGATGCAACCTATTACACCGCCGTGGTTGGCTTAGCACACTTTCTCATGTCAAACTGACATTACATTTCGTTGAACTTAGCTAATAGAGATCACATGTGTAGAAGTATGATATGAACATGGCAAGCACTAAAGATCAAGCTTCACTTCATAACTCGTTAGAATAAGCTCATGAAGGGTACAACAAAGACAAAAGCTCATGAAGGGCTTACAAAAGACATGGCTTTTAGATTAACATAAGATTGACCTTTTTTGCAACCTACTACACCACCCATAGTAGGCTTAGCACACTTTCTCATGTCAAACTAACATTTCATTGCGTTGAACTTAGCTCACAGAGATCACATCGAAGGAAGTATGATATGAACATGGATAGCACTAAAGATCAAGCTTCACTTCATAACTCGTTAGAATAAGCTCATGAAGGGTACACCAAAGACAAAAGCTCATATATGGCTCACAAAAGACATGGCTTTTAGATTAGCAGAAGATTGACCTGGATGCAACCTATTACACCGCCGTGGTTGGCTTAGCACACTTTCTCATGTCAAACTGACATTACATTTCGTTGAACTTAGCTAATAGAGATCACATGTGTAGAAGTATGATATGAACATGGCAAGCACTAAGGATCAAGCTTCACTTCATAACTCGTTAGAATAAGCTCATGAAGGGTACAACAAAGACAAAAGCTCATGAAGGGCTTACAAAAGAAATGGCTTTTAGATTAACAGAAGATTGACTTTGGTGCAACCTACTACACCACCCATAGTAGGCTTAGCACACTTTCTCATGTCAAACTAACATTTCATTGCGTTGAACTTAGCTAATTGAGATCACATGTGTAGAAGTATGATATGAACAAGGCAAAGCACTAAGAATCAAACTTCACTTCATAACTCGTTAGAATAAGCTCATGAAGGGTACAACAAAGACAAAAGCTCATGAAGGGCTTACAAAAGACATGGCTTTTAGATTAACAGAAGATTGACCTTGTTGCAACCTACTACACCACCCATAGTAGGCTTAGTACACTTTCTCATGTCAAACTGACATTTCATTGCGTTGAACTTAGCTAACAGAGATCACATGTGTAGAAGTATGATATAACATGGATAACACTAAAGATCAAGCATCACTTCATAACTCCTTAGAATAAGCTCATGAAGGGTACACCAAAGACATAAGCTCATATAGGTCTCACGAAAGACATGGCTTTTAGATTAGCAGAAGATTGACCGGGATGCAACCTATTACACCGCCGTGGTTGGCTTAGCACACTTTCTCATGTCAAACTGACATTACATTTCGTTGAACTTAGCTAATAGAGATCACATGTGTAGAAGTATGATATGAACATGGCAAGCACTAAAGATCAAGCTTCACTTCATAACTCGTTAGAATAAGCTCATGAAGGGTACAACAAAGACAAAAGCTCATGAAGGGCTTACAAAAGACATGGCTTTTAGATTAACATAAGATTGACCTTTTTGCAACCTACTACACCACCCATAGTAGGCTTAGCACACTTTCTCAGGTCAAACTAACATTTCATTGCGTTGAACTTAGCTAATAGAGATCACATGTGTAGAAGTATGATATGAACATGGCAAAGCACTAACAATCAAACTTCACTTCATAACTCGTTAGAATAAGCTCATGAAGGGTACAACAAAGACAAAAGATCATGAAGGGCTTACAAAAGACATGGCTTTTAGATTAACAGAAGATTGACCTTGTTGCAACCTACTACACCACCCATAGTAGGCTTAGTACACTTTCTCATGTCAAACTGACATTTCATTGCGTTGAACTTAGCTAACAGAGATCACATGTGTAGAAGTATGATATAACATGGATAACACTAAAGATCAAGCATCACTTCATAACTCCTTAGAATAAGCTCATGAAGGGTACACCAAAGACATAAGCTCATATAGGTCTCACGAAAGACATGGCTTTTAGATTAGCAGAAGATTGACCGGGATGCAACCTATTACACCGCCGTGGTTGGCTTAGCACACTTTCTCATGTCAAACTGACATTACATTTCGTTGAACTTAGCTAATAGAGATCACATGTGTAGAAGTATGATATGAACATGGCAAGCACTAAAGATCAAGCTTCACTTCATAACTCGTTAGAATAAGCTCATGAAGGGTACAACAAAGACAAAAGCTCATGAAGGGCTTACAAAAGACATGGCTTTTAGATTAACATAAGATTGACCTTTTTGCAACCTACTACACCACCCATAGTAGGCTTAGCACACTTTCTCAGGTCAAACTAACATTTCATTGCGTTGAACTTAGCTAATAGAGATCACATGTGTAGAAGTATGATATGAACATGGCAAAGCACTAACAATCAAACTTCACTTCATAACTCGTTAGAATAAGCTCATGAAGGGTACAACAAAGACAAAAGATCATGAAGGGCTTACAAAAGACATGGCTTTTAGATTAACAGAAGATTGACCTTGTTGCAACCTACTACACCACCCATAGTAGGCTTAGTACACTTTCTCATGTCAAACTGACATTTCATTGCGTTGAACTTAGCTAACAGAGATCACATGTGTAGAAGTATGATATAACATGGATAACACTAAAGATCAAGCATCACTTCATAACTCCTTAGAATAAGCTCATGAAGGGTACACCAAAGACATAAGCTCATATAGGTCTCACGAAAGACATGGCTTTTAGATTAGCAGAAGATTGACCGGGATGCAACCTATTACACCGCCGTGGTTGGCTTAGCACACTTTCTCATGTCAAACTGACATTACATTTCGTTGAACTTAGCTAATAGAGATCACATGTGTAGAAGTATGATATGAACATGGCAAGAACTAAGGATCAAGCTTCACTTCATAACTCGTTAGAATAAGCTCATGAAGGGTAGAACAAAGACAAAAGCTCATGAAGGGCTTACAAAAGACATGGCTTTTAGATTAACATAAGATTGACCTTTTTGCAACTTACTACACCACCCATAGTAGGCTTAGCACACTTTCTCATGTCAAACTAACATTTCATTGCGTTGAACTTAGCTCACAGAGATCACATCGAAGGAAGTATGATATGAACATGGATAGCACTAAAGATCAAGCTTCACTTCATAACTCGTTAGAATAAGCTCATGAACGGTACACCAAAGACAAAAGCTCATATATGGCTCACAAAAGACATGGCTTTTAGATTAGCAGAAGATTGACCTGGATGCAACCTATTACACCGCCGTGGTTGGCTTAGCACACTTTCTCATGTCAAACTGACATTACATTTCGTTGAACTTAGCTAATAGAGAGCACATGTGTAGAAGTATGATATGAACATGGCAAGCACTAAGGATCAAGATTCCCTTCATAACTCGTTAGAATAAGCTCATGAAGGGTACAACAAAGACAAAAGCTCATGAAGGGCTTACAAAAGAAATGGCTTTTAGATTAACAGAAGATTGACTTTGGTGCAACCTACTACACCACCCATAGTAGGCTTAGCACACTTTCTCATGTCAAACTAACATTTCATTGCGTTGAACTTAGCTAATAGAGATCACATGTGTAGAAGTATGATATGAACAAGGCAAAGCATTAAGAATCAAACTTCACTTCATAACTCGTTAGAATAAGCTCATGAAGGGTACAACAAAGACAAAAGCTCATGAAGGGCTTACAAAAGACATGGCTTTTAGATTAACAGAAGATTGACCTTGTTGCAACCTACTACACCACCCATAGTAGGCTTAGTACACTTTCTCATGTCAAACTGACATTTCATTGCGTTGAACTTAGCTAACAGAGATCACATGTGTAGAAGTATGATATAACATGGATAACACTAAAGATCAAGCATCACTTCATAACTCCTTAGAATAAGCTCATGAAGGGTACACCAAAGACATAAGCTCATATAGGTCTCACGAAAGACATGGCTTTTAGATTAGCAGAAGATTGACCGGGATGCAACCTATTACACCGCCGCGGTTGGCTTAGCACACTTTCTCATGTCAAACTGACATTACATTTCGTTGAACTTAGCTAATAGAGATCACATGTGTAGAAGTATGATATGAACATGGCAAGCACTAAGGATCAAGCTTCACTTCATAACTCGTTAGAATAAGCTCATGAAGGGTACAACAAAGACAAAAGCTCATGAAGGGCTTACAAAAGAAATGGCTTTTAGATTAACAGAAGATTGACTTTGGTGCAACCTACTACACCACCCATAGTAGGCTTAGCACACTTTCTCATGTCAAACTAACATTTTATTGCGTTGAACTTAGCTAATAGAGATCACATGTGTAGAAGTATGATATGAACAAGGCAAAGCACTAACAATCAAACTTCACTTCATAACTCGTTAGAATAAGCTCATGAAGGGTACAACAAAGACAAAGGCTCATGAAGGGCTTACAAAAGACATGGCTTTTAGATTAACAGAAGATTGACCTTGTTGCAACCTACTACACCACCCATAGTAGGCTTAGTACACTTTCTCATGTCAAACTGACATTTCATTGCGTTGAACTTAGCTAACAGAGATCACATGTGTAGAAGTATGATATAACATGGATAACACTAAAGATCAAGCATCACTTCATAACTCCTTAGAATAAGCTCATGAAGGGTACACCAAAGCCATAAGCTCATATAGGTCTCACGAAAGACATGGCTTTTAGATTAGCAGAAGATTGACTGGGATGCAACCTATTACACCGCCGTGGTTGGCTTAGCACACTTTCTCATGTCAAGCTGACATTACATTTCATTGAACTTAGCTAATAGAGATCACATGTGTAGAAGTATGATATGAACATGGCAAGCACTAAGGATCAAGCTTCACTTCATAACTCGTTAGAATAAGCTCATGAAGGGTACAACAAAGACAAAAGCTCATGAAGGGCTTACAAAAGACATGGCTTTTAGATTAACATAAGATTGACCTTTTTGCAACCTACTACACCACCCATAGTAGGCTTAGCACACTTTCTCATGTCAAACTAACATTTCATTGCGTTGAACTTAGCTCACAGAGATCACATCGAAGGAAGTATGATATGAACATGGATAGCACTAAAGATCAAGCTTCACTTCATAACTCGTTAGAATAAGCTCATGAAGGGTACACCAAAGACAAAAGCTCATATATGGCTCACAAAAGACATGGCTTTTAGATTAGCAGAAGATTGACGGGGATGCAACCTATTACACCGCCGTGGTTGGCTTAGCACACTTTCTCATGTCAAACTGACATTACATTTCGTTGAACTTAGCTAATAGAGATCACATGTGTAGAAGTATGATATGAACATGGCAAGCACTAAGGATCAAGCTTCACTTCATAACTCGTTAGAATAAGCTCATGAAGGGTACAACAAAGACAAAAGCTCATGAAGGGCTTACAAAAGACATGGCTTTTAGATTAACATAAGATTGACCTTTTTGCAACCTACTACACCACCCATAGTAGGCTTAGCACACTTTCTCATGTCAAACTAACATTTCATTGCGTTGAACTTAGCTCACAGAGATCACATCGAAGGAAGTATGATATGAACATGGATAGCACTAAAGATCAAGCTTCACTTCATAACTCGTTAGAATAAGCTCATGAAGGGTACACCAAAGACAAAAGCTCATATATGGCTCACAAAAGACATGGCTTTTAGATTAGCAGAAGATTGACGGGGATGCAACCTATTACACCGCCGTGGTTGGCTTAGCACACTTTCTCATGTCAAACTGACATTACATTTCGTTGAACTTAGCTAATAGAGATCACATGTGTAGAAGTATGATATGAACATGGCAAGCACTAAGGATCAAGCTTCACTTCATAACTCGTTAGAATAAGCTCATGAAGGGTACAACAAAGACAAAAGCTCATGAAGGGCTTACAAAAGACATGGCTTTTAGATTAACATAAGATTGACCTTTTTTGCAACCTACTACACCACCCATAGTAGGCTTAGCACACTTTCTCATGTCAAACTAACATTTCATTGCGTTGAACTTAGCTCACAGAGATCACATCGAAGGAAGTATGATATGAACATGGATAGCACTAAAGATCAAGCTTCACTTCATAACTCGTTAGAATAAGCTCATGAAGGGTACACCAAAGACAAAAGCTCATATATGGCTCACAAAAGACATGGCTTTTAGATTAGCAGAAGATTGACTTTGGTGCAACCTACTACACCACCCATAGTAGGCTTAGCACACTTTCTCATGTCAAACTAACATTTTATTGCGTTGAACTTAGCTAATAGAGATCACATGTGTAGAAGTATGATATGAACAAGGCAAAGCACTAACAATCAAACTTCACTTCATAACTCGTTAGAATAAGCTCATGAAGGGTACAACAAAGACAAAAGCTCATGAAGGGCTTACAAAAGACATGGCTTTTAGATTAACAGAAGATTGACCTTGTTGCAACCTACTACACCACCCATAGTAGGCTTAGTACACTTTCTCATGTCAAACTGACATTTCATTGCGTTGAACTTAGCTAACAGAGATCACATGTGTAGAAGTATGATATAACATGGATAACACTAAAGATCAAGCATCACTTCATAACTCCTTAGAATAATCTCATGAAGGGTACACCAAAGACATAAGCTCATATAGGTCTCACGAAAGACATGGCTTTTAGATTAGCAGAAGATTGACCGGGATGGAACCTATTACACCGCCGTGGTTGGCTTAGCACACTTTCTCATGTCAAACTGACATTACATTTCGTTGAACTTAGCTAATAGAGATCACATGTGTAGAAGTATGATATGAACATGGCAAGCACTAAGGATCAAGCTTCACTTCATAACTCGTTAGAATAAGCTCATGAAGGGTACAACAAAGACAAAAGCTCATGAAGGGCTTACAAAAGAAATGGCTTTTAGATTAACAGAAGATTGACTTTGGTGCAACCTACTACACCACCCATAGTAGGCTTAGCACACTTTCTCATGTCAAACTAACATTTTATTGCGTTGAACTTAGCTAATAGAGATCACATGTGTAGAAGTATGATATGAACAAGGCAAAGCACTAACAATCAAACTTCACTTCATAACTCGTTAGAATAAGCTCATGAAGGGTACAACAAAGACAAAAGCTCATGAAGGGCTTACAAAAGACATGGCTTTTAGATTAACAGAAGATTGACCTTGTTGCAACCTACTACACCACCCATAGTAGGCTTAGTACACTTTCTCATGTCAAACTGACATTTCATTGCGTTGAACTTAGCTAACAGAGATCACATGTGTAGAAGTATGATATGAACAAGGCAAAGCACTAACAATCAAACTTCACTTCATAACTCGTTAGAATAAGCTCATGAAGGGTACAACAAAGACAAAAGCTCATGAAGGGCTTACAAAAGACATGGCTTTTAGATTAACAGAAGATTGACCTTGTTGCAACCTACTACACCACCCATAGTAGGCTTAGTACACTTTCTCATGTCAAACTGACATTTCATTGCGTTGAACTTAGCTAACAGAGATCACATGTGTAGAAGTATGATATAACATGGATAACACTAGAGATCAAGCATCACTTCATAACTCCTTCGAATAAGCTCATGAAGGGTACACCAAAGACATAAGCTCATATAGGTCTCACGAAAGACATGGCTTTTAGATTAGCAGAAGATTGACTGGGATGCAACCTATTACACCGCCGTGGTTGGCTTAGCACACTTTCTCATGTCAAACTGACATTACATTTCGTTGAACTTAGCTAATAGAGATCACATGTGTAGAAGTATTATATGAACATGGCAAGCACTAAGGATCAAGCTTCACTTCATAACTCGTTAGAATAAGCTCATGAAGGGTACAACAAAGACAAAAGCTCATGAAGGGCTTACAAAAGACATGGCTTTTAGATTAACATAAGATTGACCTTTTTGCAACCTACTACACCATCCATAGTAGGCTTAGCACACTTTCTCAGGTCAAACTAACATTTCATTGCGTTGAACTTAGCTAACAGAGATCACATCGAAGGAAGTATGATATGAACATGGATAGCACTAAAGATCAAGCTTCACTTCATAACTCGTTAGAATAAGCTCATGAAGGGTACACCAAAGACATAAGCTCATATATGGCTCACAAAAGACATGGCTTTTAGATTAGCAGAAGATTGACCTGGATGCAACCTATTACACCGCCGAGGTTGGCTTAGCACACTTTCTCATGTCAAACTGACATTACATTTCGTTGAACTTAGCTAATAGAGATCACATGTGTAGAAGTATGATATGAACATGGCAAGCACTAAGGATCAAGCTTCATTTCATAACTCGTTAGAATAAGGTCATGAAGGGTACAACAAAGACAAAAGCTCATGAAGGGCTTACAAAAGAAATGGCTTTCAGATTAACAGAAGATTGACTTTGGTGCAACCTACTACACCACCCATAGTAGGCTTAGCACACTTTCTCATGTCAAACTAACATTTTATTGCGTTGAACTTAGCTAATAGAGATCACATGTGTAGAAGTATGATATGAACAAGGCAAAGCACTAACAATCAAACTTCACTTCATAACTCGTTAGAATAAGCTCATGAAGGGTACAACAAAGACAAAAGCTCATGAAGGGCTTACAAAAGAAATGGCTTTTAGATTAACAGAAGATTGACTTTGGTGCAACCTACTACACCACCCATAGTAGGCTTAGCACACTTTCTCATGTCAAAATAACATTTTATTGCGTTGAACTTAGCTAATAGAGATCATATGTGTAGAAGTATGATATGAACAAGGCAAAGCACTAACAATCAAACTTCACTTCATAACTCGTTAGAATAAGCTCATGAAGGGTACAACAAAGACAAAAGCTCATGAAGGGCTTACAAAAGACATGGCTTTTAGATTAACAGAAGATTGACCTTGTTGCAACCTACTACACCACCCATAGTAGGCTTAGTACACTTTCTCATGTCAAACTGACATTTCATTGCGTTGAACTTAGCTAACAGAGATCACATGTGTAGAAGTATGATATAACATGGATAACACTAAAGATCAAGCATCACTTCATAACTCCTTAGAATAAGCTCATGAAGGGTACACGAAAGACATAAGCTCATATAGGTCTCACGAAAGACATGGCTTTTAGATTAGCAGAAGATTGACCTGGATGCAACCTATTACACCGCCGTGGTTGGCTTAGCACACTTTCTCATGTCAAACTGACATTACATTTCGTTGAACTTAGCTAATAGAGATCACATGTGTAGAAGTATGATATGAACATGGCAAGCACTAAGGATCAAGCTTCACTTCATAACTCGTTAGAATAAGCTCATGAAGGGTACAACAAAGACAAAAGCTCATGAAGGGCTTACAAAAGAAATGGCTTTTAGATTAACAGAAGATTGACTTTGGTGCAACCTACTACACCACCCATAGTAGGCTTAGCACACTTTCTCATGTCAAACTAACATTTTATTGCGTTGAACTTAGCTAATAGAGATCACATGTGTAGAAGTATGATATGAACAAGGCAAAGCACTAACAATCAAACTTCACTTCATAACTCGTTAGAATAAGCTCATGAAGGGTACAACAAAGACAAAAGCTCATGAAGGGCTTACAAAAGACATGGCTTTTAGATTAACAGAAGATTGACCTTGTTGCAACCTACTACACCACCCATAGTAGGCTTAGTACACTTTCTCATGTCAAACTGACATTTCATTGCGTTGAACTTAGCTAACAGAGATAACATGTGTAGAAGTATGATATAACATGGATAACACTAAAGATCAAGCATCACTTCATAACTCCTTAGAATAAGCTCATGAAGGGTACACCAAAGACATAAGCTCATATAGGTCTCACGAAAGACATGGCTTTTAGATTAGCAGAAGATTGACCGGGATGGAACCTATTACACCGCCGTGGTTGGCTTAGCACACTTTCTCATGTCAAACTGACATTACATTTCGTTGAACTTAGCTAATAGAGATCACATGTGTAGAAGTATGATATGAACATGGCAAGCACTAAGGATCAAGCTTCACTTCATAACTCGTTAGAATAAGCTCATGAAGGGTACAACAAAGACAAAAGCTCATGAAGGGCTTACAAAAGAAATGGCTTTTAGATTAACAGAAGATTGACTTTGGTGCAACCTACTACACCACCCATAGTAGGCTTAGCACACTTTCTGATGTCAAACTAACATTTTATTGCGTTGAACTTAGCTAATAGAGATCACATGTGTAGAAGTATGATATGAACAAGGCAAAGCACTAACAATCAAACTTCACTTCATAACTCGTTAGAATAAGCTCATGAAGGGTACAACAAAGACAAAAGCTCATGAAGGGCTTACAAAAGAAATGGCTTTTAGATTAACAGAAGATTGACTTTGGTGCAACCTACTACACCACCCATAGTAGGCTTAGCACACTTTCTCATGTAAAACTAACATTTTATTGCGTTGAACTTAGCTAATAGAGATCACATGTGTAGAAGTATGATATGAACAAGGCAAAGCACTAACAATCAAACTTCACTTCATAACTCGTTAGAATAAGCTCATGAAGGGTACAACAAAGACAAAAGCTCATGAAGGGCTTACAAAAGACATGGCTTTTAGATTAACAGAAGATTGACCTTGTTGCAACCTACTACACCACCCATAGTAGGCTTAGTACACTTTCTTATGTCAAACTGACATTTCATTGCGTTGAACTTAGCTAACAGAGATCACATGTGTAGAAGTATGATATAACATGGATAACACTAGAGATCAAGCATCACTTCATAACTCCTTCGAATAAGCTCATGAAGGGTACACCAAAGACATAAGCTCATATAGGTCTCACGAAAGACATGGCTTTTAGATTAGCAGAAGATTGACTGGGATGCAACCTATTACACCGCCGTGGTTGGCTTAGCACACTTTCTCATGTCAAACTGACATTACATTTCGTTGAACTTAGCTAATAGAGATCACATGTGTAGAAGTATGATATGAACATGGCAAGCACTAAGGATCAAGCTTCATTTCATAACTCGTTAGAATAAGCTCATGAAGGGTACAACAAAGACAAAAGCTCATGAAGGGCTTACAAAAGAAATGGCTTTCAGATTAACAGAAGATTGACTTTGGTGCAACCTACTACACCACCCATAGTAGGCTTAGCACACTTTCTCATGTCAAACTAACATTTTATTGCGTTGAACTTAGCTAATAGAGATCACATGTGTAGAAGTATGATATGAACAAGGCAAAGCACTAACAATCAAACTTCACTTCATAACTCGTTAGAATAAGCTCATGAAGGGTACAACAAAGACAAAAGCTCATGAAGGGCTTACAAAAGAAATGGCTTTTAGATTAACAGAAGATTGACTTTGGTGCAACCTACTACACCACCCATAGTAGGCTTAGCACACTTTCTCATGTCAAACTAACATTTTATTGCGTTGAACTTAGCTAATAGAGATCACATGTGTAGAAGTATGATATGAACAAGGCAAAGCACTAACAATCAAACTTCACTTCATAACTCGTTAGAATAAGCTCATGAAGGGTACAACAAAGACAAAAGCTCATGAAGGGCTTACAAAAGACATGGCTTTTAGATTAACAGAAGATTGACCTTGTTGCAACCTACTACACCACCCATAGTAGGCTTAGTACACTTTCTCATGTCAAACTGACATTTCATTGCGTTGAACTTAGCTAACAGAGATCACATGTGTAGAAGTATGATATAACATGGATAACACTAAAGATCAAGCATCACTTCATAACTCCTTAGAATAAGCTCATGAAGGGTACACGAAAGACATAAGCTCATATAGGTCTCACGAAAGACATGGCTTTTAGATTAGCAGAAGATTGACCTGGATGCAACCTATTACACCGCCGTGGTTGGCTTAGCACACTTTCTCATGTCAAACTGACATTACATTTCGTTGAACTTAGCTAATAGAGATCACATGTGTAGAAGTATGATATGAACATGGCAAGCACTAAGGATCAAGCTTCACTTCATAACTCGTTAGAATAAGCTCATGAAGGGTACAACAAAGACAAAAGCTCATGAAGGGCTTACAAAAGAAATGGCTTTTAGATTAACAGAAGATTGACTTTGGTGCAACCTACTACACCACCCATAGTAGGCTTAGCACACTTTCTCATGTAAAACTAACATTTTATTGCGTTGAACTTAGCTAATAGAGATCACATGTGTAGAAGTATGATATGAACAAGGCAAAGCACTAACAATCAAACTTCACTTCATAACTCGTTAGAATAAGCTCATGAAGGGTACAACAAAGACAAAAGCTCATGAAGGGCTTACAAAAGACATGGCTTTTAGATTAACAGAAGATTGACCTTGTTGCAACCTACTACACCACCCATAGTAGGCTTAGTACACTTTCTCATGTCAAACTGACATTTCATTGCGTTGAACTTAGCTAACAGAGATCACATGTGTAGAAGTATGATATAACATGGATAACACTAAAGATCAAGCATCACTTCATAACTCCTTAGAATAAGCTCATGAAGGGTACACCAAAGACATAAGCTCATATAGGTCTCACGAAAGACATGGCTTTTAGATTAGCAGAAGATTGACCGGGATGGAACCTATTACACCGCCGTGGTTGGCTTAGCACACTTTCTCATGTCAAACTGACATTACATTTCGTTGAACTTAGCTAATAGAGATCACATGTGTAGAAGTATGATATGAACAAGGCAAAGCACTAACAATCAAACTTCACTTCATAACTCGTTAGAATAAGCTCATGAAGGGTACAACAAAGACAAAAGCTCATGAAGGGCTTACAAAAGAAATGGCTTTTAGATTAACAGAAGATTGACTTTGGTGCAACCTACTACACCACCCATAGTAGGCTTAGCACACTTTCTGATGTCAAACTAACATTTTATTGCGTTGAACTTAGCTAATAGAGATCACATGTGTAGAAGTATGATATAAACAAGGCAAAGCACTAACAATCAAACTTCACTTCATAACTCGTTAGAATAAGCTCATGAAGGGTACAACAAAGACAAAAGCTCATGAAGGGCTTACAAAAGAAATGGCTTTTAGATTAACAGAAGATTGACTTTGGTGCAACCTACTACACCACCCATAGTAGGCTTAGCACACTTTCTCATGTAAAACTAACATTTTATTGCGTTGAACTTAGCTAATAGAGATCACATGTGTAGAAGTATGATATGAACAAGGCAAAGCACTAACAATCAAACTTCACTTCATAACTCGTTAGAATAAGCTCATGAAGGGTACAACAAAGACAAAAGCTCATGAAGGGCTTACAAAAGACATGGCTTTTAGATTAACAGAAGATTGACCTTGTTGCAACCTACTACACCACCCATAGTAGGCTTAGTACACTTTCTCATGTCAAACTGACATTTCATTGCGTTGAACTTAGCTAACAGAGATCACATGTGTAGAAGTATGATATAACATGGATAACACTAGAGATCAAGCATCACTTCATAACTCCTTCGAATAAGCTCATGAAGGGTACACCAAAGACATAAGCTCATATAGGTCTCACGAAAGACATGGCTTTTAGATTAGCAGAAGATTGACTGGGATGCAACCTATTACACCGCCGTGGTTGGCTTAGCACACTTTCTCATGTCAAACTGACATTACATTTCGTTGAACTTAGCTAATAGAGATCACATGTGTAGAAGTATTATATGAACATGGCAAGCACTAAGGATCAAGCTTCACTTCATAACTCGTTAGAATAAGCTCATGAAGGGTACAACAAAGACAAAAGCTCATGAAGGGCTTACAAAAGACATGGCTTTTAGATTAACATAAGATTGACCTTTTTGCAACCTACTACACCACCCATAGTAGGCTTAGCACACTTTCTCAGGTCAAACTAACATTTCATTGCGTTGAACTTAGCTAACAGAGATCACATCGAAGGAAGTATGATATGAACATGGATAGCACTAAAGATCAAGCTTCACTTCATAACTCGTTAGAATAAGCTCATGAAGGGTACACCAAAGACATAAGCTCATATATGGCTCACAAAAGACATGGCTTTTAGATTAGCAGAAGATTGACCTGGATGCAACCTATTACACCGCCGAGGTTGGCTTAGCACACTTTCTCATGTCAAACTGACATTACATTTCGTTGAACTTAGCTAATAGAGATCACATGTGTAGAAGTATGATATGAACATGGCAAGCACTAAGGATCAAGCTTCATTTCATAACTCGTTAGAATAAGCTCATGAAGGGTACAACAAAGACAAAAGCTCATGAAGGGCTTACAAAAGAAATGGCTTTCAGATTAACAGAAGATTGACTTTGGTGCAACCTACTACACCACCCATAGTAGGCTTAGCACACTTTCTCATGTCAAACTAACATTTTATTGCGTTGAACTTAGCTAATAGAGATCACATGTGTAGAAGTATGATATGAACAAGGCAAAGCACTAACAATCAAACTTCACTTCATAACTCGTTAGAATAAGCTCATGAAGGGTACAACAAAGACAAAAGCTCATGAAGGGCTTACAAAAGAAATGGCTTTTAGATTAACAGAAGATTGACTTTGGTGCAACCTACTACACCACCCATAGTAGGCTTAGCACACTTTCTCATGTCAAAATAACATTTTATTGCGTTGAACTTAGCTAATAGAGATCATATGTGTAGAAGTATGATATGAACAAGGCAAAGCACTAACAATCAAACTTCACTTCATAACTCGTTAGAATAAGCTCATGAAGGGTACAACAAAGACAAAAGCTCATGAAGGGCTTACAAAAGACATGGCTTTTAGATTAACAGAAGATTGACCTTGTTGCAACCTACTACACCACCCATAGTAGGCTTAGTACACTTTCTCATGTCAAACTGACATTTCATTGCGTTGAACTTAGCTAACAGAGATCACATGTGTAGAAGTATGATATAACATGGATAACACTAAAGATCAAGCATCACTTCATAACTCCTTAGAATAAGCTCATGAAGGGTACACGAAAGACATAAGCTCATATAGGTCTCACGAAAGACATGGCTTTTAGATTAGCAGAAGATTGACCTGGATGCAACCTATTACACCGCCGTGGTTGGCTTAGCACACTTTCTCATGTCAAACTGACATTACATTTCGTTGAACTTAGCTAATAGAGATCACATGTGTAGAAGTATGATATGAACATGGCAAGCACTAAGGATCAAGCTTCACTTCATAACTCGTTAGAATAAGCTCATGAAGGGTACAACAAAGACAAAAGCTCATGAAGGGCTTACAAAAGAAATGGCTTTTAGATTAACAGAAGATTGACTTTGGTGCAACCTACTACACCACCCATAGTAGGCTTAGCACACTTTCTCATGTCAAACTAACATTTTATTGCGTTGAACTTAGCTAATTGAGATCACATGTGTAGAAGTATGATATGAACAAGGCAAAGCACTAACAATCAAACTTCACTTCATAACTCGTTAGAATAAGCTCATGAAGGGTACAACAAAGACAAAAGCTCATGAAGGGCTTACAAAAGACATGGCTTTTAGATTAACAGAAGATTGACCTTGTTGCAACCTACTACACCACCCATAGTAGGCTTAGTACACTTTCTCATGTCAAACTGACATTTCATTGCGTTGAACTTAGCTAACAGAGATCACATGTGTAGAAGTATGATATAACATGGATAACACTAAAGATCAAGCATCACTTCATAACTCCTTAGAATAAGCTCATGAAGGGTACACGAAAGACATAAGCTCATATAGGTCTCACGAAAGACATGGCTTTTAGATTAGCAGAAGATTGACCTGGATGCAACCTATTACACCGCCGTGGTTGGCTTAGCACACTTTCTCATGTCAAACTGACATTACATTTCGTTGAACTTAGCTAATAGAGATCACATGTGTAGAAGTATGATATGAACATGGCAAGCACTAAGGATCAAGCTTCACTTCATAACTCGTTAGAATAAGCTCATGAAGGGTACAACAAAGACAAAAGCTCATGAAGGGCTTACAAAAGAAATGGCTTTTAGATTAACAGAAGATTGACTTTGGTGCAACCTACTACACCACCCATAGTAGGCTTAGCACACTTTCTCATGTCAAACTAACATTTTATTGCGTTGAACTTAGCTAATAGAGATCACATGTGTAGAAGTATGATATGAACAAGGCAAAGCACTAACAATCAAACTTCACTTCATAACTCGTTAGAATAAGCTCATGAAGGGCTTACAAAAGACATGGCTTTTAGATTAACAGAAGATTGACCTTGTTGCAACCTACTACACCACCCATAGTAGGCTTAGTACACTTTCTCATGTCAAACTGACATTTCATTGCGTTGAACTTAGCTAACAGAGATCACATGTGTAGAAGTATGATATAACATGGATAACACTAAAGATCAAGCATCACTTTATAACTCCTTAGAATAAGCTCATGAAGGGTACACCAAAGACATAAGCTCATATAGGTCTCACGAAAGACATTGCTTTTAGATTAGCAGAAGATTGACCGGGATGGAACCTATTACACCGCCGTGGTTGGCTTAGCACACTTTCTCATGTCAAACTGACATTACATTTCGTTGAACTTAGCTAATAGAGATCACATGTGTAGAAGTATGATATGAACATGGCAAGCACTACGGATCAAGGTTCACTTCATAACTCGTTAGAATAAGCTCATGAAGGGTACAACAAAGACAAAAGCTCATGAAGGGCTTACAAAAGACATGGCTTTTAGATTAACATAAGATTGACCTTTTTGCAACCTACTACACCATCCATAGTAGGCTTAGCACACTTTCTCAGGTCAAACTAACATTTCATTGCGTTGAACTTAGCTAACAGAGATCACATCGAAGGAAGTATGATATGAACATGGATAGCACTAAAGATCAAGCTTCACTTCATAACTCGTTAGAATAAGCTCATGAAGGGTACACCAAAGACAAAAGCTCATATATGGCTCACAAAAGACATGGCTTTTAGATTAGCAGAAGATTGACCTGGATGCAACCTATTACACCGCCGAGGTTGGCTTAGCACACTTTCTCATGTCAAACTGACATTACATTTCGTTGAACTTAGCTAATAGAGATCACATGTGTAGAAGTATGATATGAACATGGCAAGCACTAAGGATCAAGCTTCACTTCATAACTCGTTAGAATAAGCTCATGAAGGGTACAACAAAGACAAAAGCTCATGAAGGGCTTACAAAAGAAATGGCTTTTAGATTAACAGAAGATTGACTTTGGTGCAACCTACTACACCACCCATAGTAGGCTTAGCACACTTCACATGTCAAACTAACATTTCATTGTGTTGAACTTAGCTAATAGAGATCACATGTGTAGAAGTATGATATGAACAAGGCAAAGCACTAAGAATCAAACTTCACTTCATAACTCGTTAGAATAAGCTCATGAAGGGTACAACAAAGACAAAAGCTTATGAAGGGCTTACAAAAGAAATGGCTTTTAGATTAACAGAAGGTTGACTTTGGTGCAACCTACTAGACCACCCATAGTAGGCTTAGCACATTTTCTCATGTCAAACTAACATTTTATTGCGTTGAACTTAGCTAATAGAGATCACATGTGTAGAAGTATGATATGAACAAGGCAAAGCACTAACAATCAAACTTCACTTCATAACTCGTTAGAATAAGCTCATGAAGGGTACAACAAAGACAAAAGCTCATGAAGGGCTTACAAAAGACATGGCTTTTAGATTAACAGAAGATTGACCTTGTTGCAACCTACTACACCACCCATAGTAGGCTTAGTACACTTTCTCATGTCAAACTGACATTTCATTGCGTTGAACTTAGCTAACAGAGATCACATGTGTAGAAGTATGATATAACATGGATAACACTAGAGATCAAGCATCACTTCATAACTCCTTCGAATAAGCTCATGAAGGGTACACCAAAGACATAAGCTCATATAGGTCTCACGAAAGACTTGGCTTTTAGATTAGCAGAAGATTGACTGGGATGCAACCTATTACACCGCCGTGGTTGGCTTAGCACACTTTCTCATGTCAAACTGACATTACATTTCGTTGAACTTAGCTAATAGAGATCACATGTGTAGAAGTATGATATGAACATGGCAAGCACTAAGGATCAAGCTTCACTTCATAACTCGTTAGAATAAGCTCATGAAGGGTCAACAAAGACAAAAGCTCATGAAGGGCTTACAAAAGAAATGGCTTTTAGATTAACAGAAGATTGACTTTGGTGCAACCTACTACACCACCCATAGTAGGCTTAGCACACTTCACATGTCAAACTAACATTTCATTGTGTTGAACTTAGCTAATAGAGATCACATGTGTAGAAGTATGATATGAACAAGGCAAAGCACTAAGAATCAAACTTCACTTCATAACTCGTTAGAATAAGCTCATGAAGGGTACAACAAAGACAAAAGCTCATGAAGGGCTTACAAAAGAAATGGCTTTTAGATTAACAGAAGATTGACTTTGGTGCAACCTACTACACCACCCATAGTAGGCTTAGCACATTTTCTCATGTCAAACTAACATTTTATTGCGTTGAACTTAGCTAATAGAGATCACATGTGTAGAAGTATGATATGAACAAGGCAAAGCACTAACAATCAAACTTCACTTCATAACTCGTTAGAATAAGCTCATGAAGGGTACAACAAAGACAAAAGCTCATGAAGGGCTTACAAAAGACATGGCTTTTAGATTAACAGAAGATTGACCTTGTTGCAACCTACTACACCACCCATAGTAGGCTTAGTACACTTTCTCATGTCAAACTGACATTTCATTGCGTTGAACTTAGCTAACAGAGATCACATGTGTAGAAGTATGATATAACATGGATAACACTAAAGATCAAGCGTCACTTCATAACTCCTTAGAATAAGCTCATGAAGGGTACACGAAAGACATAAGCTCATATAGGTCTCACGAAAGACATGGCTTTTAGATTAGCAGAAGATTGACCTGGATGCAACCTATTACACCGCCGTGGTTGGCTTAGCACACTTTCTCATGTCAAACTGACATTACATTTCGTTGAACTTAGCTAATAGAGATCACATGTGTAGAAGTATGATATGAACATGGCAAGCACTAAGGATCAATCTTCACTTCATAACTCGTTAGAATAAGCTCATGAAGGGTACAACAAAGACAAAAGCTCATGAAGGGCTTACAAAAGAAATGGCTTTTAGATTAACAGAAGATTGACTTTGGTGCAACCTACTACACCACCCATAGTAGGCTTAGCACACTTCACATGTCAAACTAACATTTCATTGTGTTGAACTTAGCTAATAGAGATCACATGTGTAGAAGTATGATATGAACAAGGCAAAGCACTAAGAATCAAACTTCACTTCATAACTCGTTAGAATAAGCTCATGAAGGGTACAACAAAGACAAAAGCTCATGAAGGGCTTACAAAAGAAATGGCTTTTAGATTAACAGAAGATTGACTTTGGTGCAACCTACTACACCACCCATAGTAGGCTTAGCACATTTTCTCATGTCAAACTAACATTTTATTGCGTTGAACTTAGCTAACAGAGATCACATGTGTAGAAGTATGATATGAACAAGGCAAAGCACTAACAATCAAACTTCACTTCATAACTCGTTAGAATAAGCTCATGAAGGGTACAACAAAGACAAAAGCTCATGAAGGGCTTACAAAAGACATGGCTTTTAGATTAACAGAAGATTGACCTTGTTGCAACCTACTACACCACCCATAGTAGGCTTAGTACACTTTCTCATGTCAAACTGACATTTCATTGCGTTGAACTTAGCTAACAGAGATCACATGTGTAGAAGTATGATATAACATGGATAACACTAAAGATCAAGCGTCACTTCATAACTCCTTAGAATAAGCTCATGAAGGGTACACGAAAGACATAAGCTCATATAGGTCTCACGAAAGACATGGCTTTTAGATTAGCAGAAGATTGACCTGGATGCAACCTATTACACCGCCGTGGTTGGCTTAGCACACTTTCTCATGTCAAACTGACATTACATTTCGTTGAACTTAGCTAATAGAGATCACATGTGTAGAAGTATGATATGAACAAGGCAAAGCACTAAGAATCAAACTTCACTTCATAACTCGTTAGAATAAGCTCATGAAGGGTACAACAAAGACAAAAGCTCATGAAGGGCTTACAAAAGACATGGCTTTTAGATTAACAGAAGATTGACCTTGTTGCAACCTACTACACCACCCATAGTAGGCTTAGTACACTTTCTCATGTCAAACTGACATTTCATTGCGTTGAACTTAGCTAACAGAGATCACATGTGTAGAAGTATGATATAACATGGATAACACTAAAGATCAAGCGTCACTTCATAACTCCTTAGAATAAGCTCATGAAGGGTACACGAAAGACATAAGCTCATATAGGTCTCACGAAAGACATGGCTTTTAGATAAGCAGAAGATTGACCTGGATGCAACCTATTACACCGCCGTGGTTGGCTTAGCACACTTTCTCATGTCAAACTGACATTACATTTCGTTGAACTTAGCTAATAGAGATCACATGTGTAGAAGTATGATATGAACAAGGCAAAGCACTAAGAATCAAACTTCACTTCATAACTCGTTAGAATAAGCTCATGAAGGGTACAACAAAGACAAAAGCTCATGAAGGGCTTACAAAAGAAATGGCTTTTAGATTAACAGAAGATTGACTTTGGTGCAACCTACTACACCACCTATAGTAGGCTTAGCACACTTTCTCATGTCAAACTAACATTTTATTGCGTTGAACTTAGCTAATAGAGATCACATGTGTAGAAGTATGATATGAACATGGCAAGCACTAAGGATCAAGCTTTACTTCATAACTCGTTAGAATAAGCTCATGAAGGGTACAACAAAGACAAAAGCTCATGAAGGGCTTACAAAAGACATGGCTTTTAGATTAACAGAAGATTGACCTTGTTGCAACCTACTACACCACCCATAGTAGGCTTAGTACACTTTCTCATGTCAAACTGACATTTCATTGCGTTGAACTTAGCTAACAGAGATCACATGTGTAGAAGTATGATATAACATGGATAACACTAAAGATCAAGCGTCACTTCATAACTCCTTAGAATAAGCTCATGAAGGGTACACGAAAGACATAAGCTCATATAGGTCTCACGAAAGACATGGCTTTTAGATAAGCAGAAGATTGACCTGGATGCAACCTATTACACCGCCGTGGTTGGCTTAGCACACTTTCTCATGTCAAACTGACATTACATTTCGTTGAACTTAGCTAATAGAGATCACATGTGTAGAAGTATGATATGAACAAGGCAAAGCACTAAGAATCAAACTTCACTTCATAACTCGTTAGAATAAGCTCATGAAGGGTACAACAAAGACAAAAGCTCATGAAGGGCTTACAAAAGAAATGGCTTTTAGATTAACAGAAGATTGACTTTGGTGCAACCTACTACACCACCCATAGTAGGCTTAGCACACTTTCTCATGTCAAACTAACATTTTATTGCGTTGAACTTAGCTAATAGAGATCACATGTGTAGAAGTATGATATGAACAAGGCAAAGCACTAACAATCAAACTTCACTTCATTACTCGTTAGAATAAGCTCATGAAGGGTACAACAAAGACAAAAGCTCATGAAGGGCTTACAAAAGACATGGCTTTTAGATTAACAGAAGATTGACCTTGTTGCAACCTACTACACCACCCATAGTAGGCTTAGTACACTTTCTCATGTCAAACTGACATTTCATTGCGTTGAACTTAGCTAACAGAGATCACATGTGTAGAAGTATGATATAACATGGATAACACTAGAGATCAAGCATCACTTCATAACTCCTTCGAATAAGCTCATGAAGGGTACACCAAAGACATAAGCTCATATAGGTCTCACGAAAGACATGGCTTTTAGATTAGCAGAAGATTGACTGGGATGCAACCTATTACACCGCCATGGTTGGCTTAGCACACTTTCTCATGTCAAACTGATATTACATTTCGTTGAACTTAGCTAATAGAGATCACATGTGTAGAAGTATTATATGAACATGGCAAGCACTAAGGATCAAGCTTCACTTCATAACTCGTTAGAATAAGCTCATGAAGGGTACAACAAAGACAAAAGCTCATGAAGGGCTTACAAAAGACATGGCTTTTAGATTAACAGAAGATTGACCTTGTTGCAACCTACTACACCACCCATAGTAGGCTTAGTACACTTTCTCATGTCAAACTGACATTTCATTGCGTTGAACTTAGCTAACAGAGATCACATGTGTAGAAGTATGATATAACATGGATAACACTAAAGATCAAGCGTCACTTCATAACTCCTTAGAATAAGCTCATGAAGGGTACACGAAAGACATAAACTCATATAGGTCTCACGAAAGACATGGCTTTTAGATTAGCAGAAGATTGACCGGGATGCAACCTATTACACCGCCGTGGTTGGCTTAGCACACTTTCTCATGTCAAACTGACATTACATTTCGTTGAACTTAGCTAATAGAGATCACATGTGTAGAAGTATGATATGAACATGGCAAGCACTAAGGATCAAGCTTCACTTCATAACTCGTTAGAATAAGCTCATGAAGGGTACAACAAAGACAAAAGCTCATGAAGGGCTTACAAAAGACATGGCTTTTAGATTAACATAAGATTGACCTTTTTGCAACCTACTACACCATCCATAGTAGGCTTAGCACACTTTCTCAGGTCAAACTAACATTTCATTGCGTTAAACTTAGCTAACAGAGATCACATCGAAGGAAGTATGATATGAACATGGATAGCACTAAAGATCAAGCTTCACTTCATAACTCGTTAGAATAAGCTCATGAAGGGTACACCAAAGACAAAAGCTCATATATGGCTCACAAAAGACATGGCTTTTAGATTAGCAGAAGATTGACCTGGATGCAACCTATTACACCGCCGAGGTTGGCTTAGCACACTTTCTCATGTCAAACTGACATTACATTTCGTTGAACTTAGCTAATAGAGATCACATGTGTAGAAGTATGATATGAACATGGCAAGCACTAAGGATCAAGCTTCACTTCATAACTCGTTAGAATAAGCTCATGAAGGGTACAACAAAGACAAAAGCTCATGAAGGGCTTACAAAAGAAATGGCTTTTAGATTAACAGAAGATTAACTTTGGTGCAACCTACTACACCACCCATAGTAGGCTTAGCACACTTCACATGTCAAACTAACATTTCATTGTGTTGAACTTAGCTAATAGAGATCACATGTGTAGAAGTATG
This sequence comes from Lepidium didymum, assembly GCA_963920545.1. Lineage (NCBI taxonomy): Eukaryota > Viridiplantae > Streptophyta > Magnoliopsida > Brassicales > Brassicaceae > Lepidium > Lepidium didymum. The sequence continues at coordinate 11,309,939 of OY986981.1, read as the reverse complement.
ATATGAACAAGGCAAAGCACTAAGAATCAAACTTCACTTCATAACTCGTTAGAATAAGCTCATGAAGGGTACAACAAAGACAAAAGCTCATGAAGGGCTTACAAAAGAAATGGCTTTTAGATTAACAGAAGATTGACCTTGTTGCAACCTACTACACCACCCATAGTAGGCTTAGTACACTTTCTCATGTCAAACTGACATTTCATTGCGTTGAACTTAGCTAACAGAGATCACATGTGTAGAAGTATGATATAACATGGATAACACTAGAGATCAAGCATCACTTCATAACTCCTTCGAATAAGCTCATGAAGGGTACACCAAAGACATAAGCTCATATAGGTCTCACGAAAGACATGGCTTTTAGATTAGCAGAAGATTGACTGGGATGCAACCTATTACACCGCCGTGGTTGGCTTAGCACACTTTCTCATGTCAAACTGACATTACATTTCGTTGAACTTAGCTAATAGAGATCACATGTGTAGAAGTATGATATGAACATGGCAAGCACTAAGGATCAAGCTTCACTTCATAACTCGTTAGAATAAGCTCATGAAGGGTACAACAAAGACAAAAGCTCATGAAGGGCTTACAAAAGAAATGGCTTTTAGATTAACAGAAGATTGACTTTGGTGCAACCTACTACACCACCCATAGTAGGCTTAGCACACTTCACATGTCAAACTAACATTTCATTGTGTTGAACTTAGCTAATAGAGATCACATGTGTAGAAGTATGATATGAACAAGGCAAAGCACTAAGAATCAAACTTCACTTCATAACTCGTTAGAATAAGCTCATGAAGGGTACAACAAAGACAAAAGCTCATGAAGGGCTTACAAAAGAAATGGCTTTTAGATTAACAGAAGATTGACTTTGGTGCAACCTACTACACCACCCATAGTAGGCTTAGCACATTTTCTCATGTCAAACTAACATTTTATTGCGTTGAACTTAGCTAATAGAGATCACATGTGTAGAAGTATGATATGAACAAGGCAAAGCACTAACAATCAAACTTCACTTCATAACTCGTTAGAATAAGCTCATGAAGGGTACAACAAAGACAAAAGCTCATGAAGGGCTTACAAAAGAAATGGCTTTTAGATTAACAGAAGATTGACCTTGTTGCAACCTACTACACCACCCATAGTAGGCTTAGTACACTTTCTCATGTCAAACTGACATTTCATTGCGTTGAACTTAGCTAACAGAGATCACATGTGTAGAAGTATGATATAACATGGATAACACTAAAGATCAAGCGTCACTTCATAACTCCTTAGAATAAGCTCATGAAGGGTACACCAAAGACATAAGCTCATATAGGTCTCACGAAAGACATGGCTTTTAGATTAGCAGAAGATTGACCTGGATGCAACCTATTACACCGCCGTGGTTGGCTTAGCACACTTTCTCATGTCAAACTGACATTACATTTCGTTGAACTTAGCTAATAGAGATCACATGTGTAGAAGTATGATATGAACATGGCAAGCACTAAGGATCAACCATCACTTCATAACTCCTTCGAATAAGCTCATGAAGGGTACACCAAAGACATAAGCTCATATAGGTCTCACGAAAGACATGGCTTTTAGATTAGCAGAAGATTGACTGGGATGCAACCTATTACACCGCCGTGGTTGGCTTAGCACACTTTCTCATGTCAAACTGACATTACATTTCGTTGAACTTAGCTAATAGAGATCACATGTGTAGAAGTATGATATGAACATGGCAAGCACTAAGGATCAAGCTTCACTTCATAACTCGTTAGAATAAGCTCATGAAGGGTACAACAAAGACAAAAGCTCATGAAGGGCTTACAAAAGACATGGCTTTTAGATTAACAGAAGATTGACCTTGTTGCAACCTACTACACCACCCATAGTAGGCTTAGTACACTTTCTCATGTCAAACTGACATTTCATTGCGTTGAACTTAGCTCACAGAGATCACATCGAAGGAAGTATGATATGAACATGGATAGCACTAAAGATCAAGCTTCACTTCATAACTCGTTAGAATAAGCTCGTGAAGGGTACACCAAAGACAAAAGCTCATATATGGCTCACAAAAGACATGGCTTTTAGATTAGCAGAAGATTGACCTGGATGCAACCTATTACACCGCCGAGGTTGGCTTAGCACACTTTCTCATGTCAAACTGACATTACATTTCGTTGAACTTAGCTAATAGAGATCACATGTGTAGAAGTATGATATGAACATGGCAAGCACTAAGGATCAAGCTTCACTTCATAACTCGTTAGAATAAGCTCATGAAGGGTACAACAAAGACAAAAGCTCATGAAGGGCTTACAAAAGAAATGGCTTTTAGATTAACAGAAGATTGACTTTGGTGCAACCTACTACACCACCCATAGTAGGCTTAGCACACTTCACATGTCAAACTAACATTTCATTGTGTTGAACTTAGCTAATAGAGATCACATGTGTAGAAGTATGATATGAACAAGGCAAAGCACTAAGAATCAAACTTCACTTCATAACTCGTTAGAATAAGCTCATGAAGGGTACAACAAAGACAAAAGCTCATGAAGGGCTTACAAAAGAAATGGCTTTTAGATTAACAGAAGATTGACTTTGGTGCAACCTACTACACCACCCATAGTAGGCTTAGCACATTTTCTCATGTCAAACTAACATTTTATTGCGTTGAACTTAGCTAATAGAGATCACATGTGTTGAAGTATGATATGAACAAGGCAAAGCACTAACAATCAAACTTCACTTCATAACTCGTTAGAATAAGCTCATGAAGGGTACAACAAACACAAAAGCTCATGAAGGGCTTACAAAAGACATGGCTTTTAGATTAACAGAAGATTGATCTTGTTGCAACCTACTACACCACCCATAGTAGGCTTAGTACACTTTCTCATGTCAAACTGACATTTCATTGCGTTGAACTTAGCTAACAGAGATCACATGTGTAGAAGTATGATATAACATGGATAACACTAAAGATCAAGCGTCACTTCATAACTCCTTAGAATAAGCTCATGAAGGGTACACGAAAGACATAAGCTCATATAGGTCTCACAAAAGACATGGCTTTTAGATTAGCAGAAGATTGACCTGGATGCAACCTATTACACCGCCGTGGTTGGCTTAGCACACTTTCTCATGTCAAACTGACATTACATTTCGTTGAACTTAGCTAATAGAGATCACATGTGTAGAAGTATGATATGAACATGGCAAGCACTAAGGATCAAGCTTCACTTCATAACTCGTTAGAATAAGCTCATGAAGGGTACAACAAAGACAAAAGCTCATGAAGGGCTTACAAAAGACATGGCTTTTAGATTAACATAAGATTGACCTTTTTGCAACCTACTACACCACCCATAGTAGGCTTAGCACACTTTCTCAGGTCAAACTAACATTTCATTGCGTTGAACTTAGCTCACAGAGATCACATCGAAGGAAGTATGATATGAACATGGATAGCACTAAAGATCAAGCTTCACTTCATAACTCGTTAGAATAAGCTCATGAAGGGTACACCAAAGACAAAAGCTCATATATGGCTCACAAAAGACATGGCTTTTAGATTAGCAGAAGATTGACATGGATGCAACCTATTACACCGCCGAGGTTGGCTTAGCACAGTTTCTCATGTCAAACTGACATTACATTTCGTTGAACTTAGCTAATAGAGATCACATGTGTAGAAGTATGATATGAACATGGCAAGCACTAAGGATCAAGCTTCACTTCATAACTCGTTAGAATAAGCTCATGAAGGGTACAACAAAGACAAAAGCTCATGAAGGTCTTACAAAAGAAATGGGTTTTAGATTAACAGAAGATTGACTTTGGTGCAACCTACTACACCACCCATAGTAGGCTTAGCACACTTCTCATGTCAAACTAACATTTCATTGTGTTGAACTTAGCTAATAGAGATCACATGTGTAGAAGTATGATATGAACAAGGCAAAGCACTAAGAATCAAACTTCACTTCATAACTTGTTAGAATAAGCTCATGAAGGGTACAACAAAGACAAAAGCTCATGAAGGGCTTACAAAAGAAATGGCTTTTAGATTAACAGAAGATTGACTTTGGTGCAACCTACTACACCACCCATAGTAGGCTTAGCACATTTTCTCATGTCAAACTAACATTTTATTGCGTTGAACTTAGCTAATAGAGATCACATGTGTAGAAGTATGATATGAACAAGGCAAAGCACTAACAATCAAACTTCACTTCATAACTCGTTAGAATAAGCTCATGAAGGGTACAACAAAGACAAAAGCTCATGAAGGGCTTACAAAAGACATGCCTTTTAGATTAACAGAAGATTGACCTTGTTGCAACCTACTACACCACCCATAGTAGGCTTAGTACACTTTCTCATGTCAAACTGACATTTCATTGCGTTGAACTTAGCTAACAGAGATCACATGTGTAGAAGTATGATATAACATGGATAACACTAAAGATCAAGCATCACTTCATAACTCCTTAGAATAAGCTCATGAAGGGTACAACAAAGACAAAAGCTCATGAAGGGCTTACAAAAGACATGGCTTTTAGATTAACAGAAGATTGACCTTGTTGCAACCTACTACACCACCCATAGTAGGCTTAGTACACTTTCTCATGTCAAACTGACATTTCATTGCGTTGAACTTAGCTAACAGAGATCACATGTGTAGAAGTATGATATAACATGGATAACACTAAAGATCAAGCGTCACTTCATAACTCCTTAGAATAAGCTCATGAAGGGTACACGAAAGACATAAGCTCATATAGGTCTCACGAAAGACATGGCTTTTAGATTAGCAGAAGATTGACCGGGATGCAACCTATTACACCGCCGTGGTTGGCTTAGCACACTTTCTCATGTCAAACTGACATTACATTTCGTTGAACTTAGCTAATAGAGATCACATGTGTAGAAGTATGATATGAACATGGCAAGCACTAAGGATCAAGCTTCACTTCATAACTCGTTAGAATAAGCTCATGAAGGGTACACCAAAGACATAAGCTCATATAGGTCTCACAAAAGAAATGGCTTTTAGATTAACATAAGATTGACCTTGTAGCAACCTACTACACCACCCATAGTAGCCTTAGCACACTTTCTCAGGTCAAACTAACATTTCATTGCTTTGAACTTAGCTCACAGAGATCACATCGAAGGAAGTATGATATGAACATGGATAGCACTAAAGATCAAGCTTCACTTCATAACTCGTTAGAATAAGCTCATGAAGGGTACACCAAAGACAAAAGCTCATATATGGCTCACAAAAGACATGGCTTTTAGATTAGCAGAAGATTGACCTGGATGCAGCCTATTACACCGCCGAGGTTGGCTTAGCACACTTTCTCATGTCAAACTGACATTACATTTCGTTGAACTTAGCTAATAGAGATCACATGTGTAGAAGTATGATATGAACATGGCAAGCACTAAGGATCAAGCTTCACTTCATAACTTGTTAGAATAAGCTCATGAAGGGTACAACAAAGACAAAAGCTCATGAAGGGCTTACAAAAGAAATGGCTTTTAGATTAACAGAAGATTGACCTTGTTGTAACCTACTACACCACCCATAGTAGGCTTAGCATACTTTCTCAGGTCAAACTAACATTTCATTGCGTTGAACTTAGCTCACAGATATCACATCGAAGGAAGTATGATATGAACATGGATAGCACTAAAGATCAAGCTTCACTTCATAACTCGTTAGAATAAGCTCATAAAGGGTACACCAAAGACAAAAGCTCATATATGGCTCACAAAAGACATGGCTTTTAGATTAGCAGAAGATTGACCTGGATGCAACCTATTACACCGCCGTGGTTGGCTTAGCACACTTTCTCATGTCAAACTGACATTACATTTCGTTGAACTTAGCTAATAGAGATCACATGTGTAGTAGTATGATATGAACATGGCAAGCACTAAGGATCAAGCTTCACTTCATAACTCGTTAGAATAAGCTCATGAAGGGTACAACAAAGACAAAAGCTCATGGGCTTACAAAAGAAATGGCTTTTAGATTAACAGAAGATTGACTTTGGTGCAACCTACTACACCACCCATAGTAGGCTTAGCACACTTTCTCATGTCAAACTAACATTTTATTGCGTTGAACTTAGCTAATAGAGATCACATGTGTAGAAGTATGATATGAACAAGGCAAAGCACTAACAATCAAACTTCACTTCATAACTCGTTAGAATAAGCTCATGAAGGGTACAACAAAGACAAAAGCTCATGAAGGGCTTACAAAAGAAATGGCTTTTAGATTAACAGAAGATTGACTTTGGTGCAACCTACTACACCACCCATAGTAGGCTTAGCACACTTTCTCATGTCAAACTAACATTTTATTGCGTTGAACTTAGCTAATAGAGATCACATGTGTAGAAGTATGATATGAACAAGGCAAAGCACTAACAATCAAACTTCACTTCATAACTCGTTAGAATAAGCTCATGAAGGGTACAACAAAGACAAAAGCTCATGAAGGGCTTACAAAAGACATGGCTTTTAGATTAACAGAAGATTGACCTTGTTGCAACCTACTACACCACCCATAGTAGGCTTAGTACACTTTCTCATGTCAAACTGACATTTCATTGCGTTGAACTTAGCTAACAGAGATCACATGTGTAGAAGTATGATATAACATGGATAACACTAAAGATCAAGCATCACTTCATAACTCCTTAGAATAAGCTCATGAAGGGTACACCAAAGATATAAGCTCATATAGGTCTCACGAAAGACATGGCTTTTAGATTAGCAGAAGATTGACCGGGATGCAACCTATTACACCGCCGTGGTTGGCTTAGCACACTTTCTCATGTCAAACTGACATTACATTTCGTTGAACTTAGCTAATAGAGATCACATGTGTAGAAGTATGATATGAACATGGCAAGCACTAAGGATCAAGCTTCACTTCATAACTCGTTAGAATAAGCTCATGAAGGGTACAACAAAAACAAAAGCTCATGAAGGGCTTACAAAAGAAATGGCTTTTAGATTAACAGAAGATTGACTTTGGTGCAACCTACTACACCACCCATAGTAGGCTTAGCACACTTTCTCATGTCAAACTAACATTTTATTGCGTTGAACTTAGCTAATAGAGATCACATGTGTAGAAGTATGATATGAACAAGGCAAAGCACTAACAATCAAACTTCACTTCATAACTCGTTAGAATAAGCTCATGAAGGGTACAACAAACACAAAAGCTCATGAAGGGCTTACAAAAGACATGGCTTTTAGATTAACAGAAGATTGACCTTGTTGCAACCTACTACACCACCCATAGTAGGCTTAGTACACTTTCTCATGTCAAACTGACATTTCATTGCGTTGAACTTAGCTAACAGAGATCACATGTGTAGAAGTATGATATAACATGGATAACACTAGAGATCAAGCATCACTTCATAACTCCTTCGAATAAGCTCATGAAGGGTACACCAAAGACATAAGCTCATATAGGTCTCACGAAAGACATGGCTTTTAGATTAGCAGAAGATTGACTAGGATGCAACCTATTACACCGCCGTGGTTGGCTTAGCACACTTTCTCATGTCAAACTGACATTACATTTCGTTGAACTTAGCTAATAGAGATCACATGTGTAGAAGTATTATATGAACATGGCAAGCACTAAGGATCAAGCTTCACTTCATAACTCGTTAGAATAAGCTCATGAAGGGTACAACAAAGACAAAAGCTCATGAAGGGCTTACAAAAGACATGGCTTTTAGATTAACAGAAGATTGACCTTGTTGCAACCTACTACACCACCCATAGTAGGCTTAGTACACTTTCTCATGTCAAACTGACATTTCATTGCGTTGAACTTAGCTAACAGAGATCACATGTGTAGAAGTATGATATAACATGGATAACACTAAAGATCAAGCGTCACTTCATAACTCCTTAGAATAAGCTCATGAAGGGTACACGAAAGACATAAGCTCATATAGGTCTCACGAAAGACATGGCTTTTAGATTAGCAGAAGATTGACCTGGATGCAACCTATTACACCGCCGTGGTTGGCTTAGCACACTTTCTCATGTCAAACTGACATTACATTTCGTTGAACTTAGCTAATAGAGATCACATGTGTAGAAGTATGATATGAACATGGCAAGCACTAAGGATCAAGCTTCACTTCATAACTCGTTAGAATAAGCTCATGAAGGGTACAACAAAGACAAAAGCTCATGAAGGGCTTACAAAAGAAATGGCTTTTAGATTAACAGAAGATTGACTTTGGTGCAACCTACTACACCACCCATAGTAGGCTTAGCACACTTTCTCATGTCAAACTAACATTTTATTGCGTTGAACTTAGCTAATAGAGATCACATGTGTAGAAGTATGATATGAACAAGGCAAAGCACTAACAATCAAACTTCACTTCATAACTCCTTAGAATAAGCTCATGAAGGGTACAACAAAGACAAAAGCTCATGAAGGGCTTACAAAAGACATGGCTTTTAGATTAACAGAAGATTGACCTTGTTGCAACCTACTACACCACCCATAGTAGGCTTAGTACACTTTCTCATGTCAAACTGACATTTCATTGCGTTGAACTTAGCTAATAGAGATCACATGTGGAGAAGTATGATATAACATGGATAACACTAAAGATCAAGCATCACTTCATAACTCCTTAGAATAAGCTCATGAAGGGTACACCAAAGACATAAGCTCATATAGGTCTCACGAAAGACATGGCTTTTAGATTAGCAGAAGATTGACCGGGATGCAACCTATTACACCGCCGTGGTTGGCTTAGCACACTTTCTCATGTCAAACTGACATTACATTTCGTTGAACTTAGCTAATAGAGATCACATGTGTAGAAGTATGATATGAACATGGCAAGCACTAAGGATCAAGCTTCACTTCATAACTCGTTAGAATAAGCTCATGAAGGGTACAACAAAGACAAAAGCTCATGAAGGGCTTACAAAAGACATGGCTTTTAGATTAACATAAGATTGACCTTTTTGCAACCTACTACACCACCCATAGTAGGCTTAGCACACTTTCTCAGGTCAAACTAACATTTCATTGCGTTGAACTTAGCTCACGGAGATCACATCGAAGGAAGTATGATATGAACATGGATAGCACTAAAGATCAAGCTTCACTTCATAACTCGTTAGAATAAGCTCATGAAGGGTACACCAAAGACAAAAGCTCATATATGGCTCACAAAAGACATGGCTTTTAGATTAGCAGAAGATTGACCTGGATGCAACCTATTACACCGCCGAGGTTGGCTTAGCACAGTTTCTCATGTCAAACTGACATTACATTTCGTTGAACTTAGCTAATAGAGATCACATGTGTAGAAGTATGATATGAACATGGCAAGCACTAAGGATCAAGCTTCACTTCATAACTCGTTAGAATAAGCTCATGAAGGGTACAACAAAGACAAAAGCTCATGAAGGGCTTACAAAAGAAATGGGTTTTAGATTAACAGAAGATTGACTTTGGTGCAACCTACTACACCACCCATAGTAAGCTTAGCACACTTCTCATGTCAAACTAACATTTCATTGTGTTGAACTTAGCTAATAGAGATCACATGTGTAGAAGTATGATATGAACAAGGCAAAGCACTAAGAATCAAACTTCACTTCATAACTCGTTAGAATAAGCTCATGAAGGGTACAACAAAGACAAAAGCTCATGAAGGGCTTACAAAAGAAATGGCTTTTAGATTAACAGAAGATTGACTTTGGTGCAACCTACTACACCACCCATAGTAGGCTTAGCACATTTTCTCATTTCAAACTAACATTTTATTGCGTTGAACTTAGCTAATAGAGATCACATGTGTAGAAGTATGATATGAACAAGGCAAAGCACTAACAATCAAACTTCACTTCATAACTCGTTAGAATAAGCTCATGAAGGGTACAACAAAGACAAAAGCTCATGAAGGGCTTACAAAAGACATGGCTTTTAGATTAACAGAAGATTGACCTTGTTGCAACCTACTACACCACCCATAGTAGGCTTAGTACACTTTCTCATGTCAAACTGACATTTCATTGCGTTGAACTTAGCTAACAGAGATCACATGTGTAGAAGTATGATATAACATGGATAACACTAAAGATTAAGCATCACTTCATAACTCCTTAGAATAAGCTCATGAAGGGTACAACAAAGACAAAAGCTCATGAAGGGCTTACAAAAGACATGGCTTTTAGATTAACAGAAGATTGACCGGGATGCAACCTATTACACCGCCGTGGTTGGCTTAGCACACTTTCTCATGTCAAACTGACATTACATTTCGTTGAACTTAGCTAATAGAGATCACATGTGTAGAAGTATGATATGAACATGGCAAGCACTAAGGATCAAGCTTCACTTCATAACTCGTTAGAATAAGCTCATGAAGAGTACAACAAAGACAAAAGCTCATGAAGGGCTTACAAAAGACATGGCTTTTAGATTAACATAAGATTGACCTTTTTGCAACCTACTACACCACCCATAGTAGGCTTAGCACACTTTCTCAGGTCAAACTAACATTTCATTGCGTTGAACTTAGCTCACAGAGATCACATCGAAGGAAGTATGATATGAACATGGATAGCACTAAAGATCAAGCTTCACTTCATAACTCGTTAGAATAAGCTCATGAAGGGTACACCAAAGACAAAAGCTCATATATGGCTCACAAAAGACATGGCTTTTAGATTAGCAGAAGATTGACCTGGATGCAACCTTTTACACCGCCGAGGTTGGCTTAGCACACTTTCTCATGTCAAACTGACATTACATTTCGTTGAACTTAGCTAATAGAGATCACATGTGTAGAAGTATGATATGAACATGGCAAGCACTAAGGATCAAGCTTCCCTTCATAACTCGTTAGAATAAGCTCATGAAGGGTACAACAAAGACAAAAGCTCATGAAGGGCTTACAAAAGAAATGGCTTTTAGATTAACAGAAGATTGACTTTTGGTGCAACCTACTACACCACCCATAGTAGGCTTAGCACACTTCTCATGTCAAACTAACATTTCATTGTGTTGAACTTAGCTAATAGAGATCACATGTGTAGAAGTATGATATGAACAAGGCAAAGCACTAAGAATCAAACTTCACTTCATAACTCGTTAGAATAAGCTCATGAAGGGTACAACAAAGACAAAAGCTCATGATGGGCTTACAAAAGAAATGGCTTTTAGATTAACAGAAGATTGACTTTGGTGCAACCTACTACACCACCCATAGTAGGCTTAGCACATTTTCTCATGTCAAACTAACATTTTATTGCGTTGAACTTAGCTAATAGAGATCACATGTGTAGAAGTATGATATGAACAAGGCAAAGCACTAACAATCAAACTTCACTTCATAACTCGTTAGAATAAGCTCATGAAGGGTACAACAAAGACAAAAGCTCATGAAGGGCTTACAAAAGACATGGCTTTTAGATTAACATAAGATTGACCTTTTTGCAACCTACTACACCACCCATAGTAGGCTTAGCACACTTTCTCAGGTCAAACTAACATTTCATTGCGTTGAACTTAGCTCACAGATATCACATCGAAGGAAGTATGATATGAACATGGATAGCACTAAAGATCAAGCTTCACTTCATAACTCGTTAGAATAAGCTCATGAAGGGTACACCAAAGACAAAAGCTCATATATGGCTCACAAAAGACATGGCTTTTAGATTAGCAGAAGATTGACCTGGATGCAACCTATTACACCGCCGAGGTTGGCTTAGCACACTTTCTCATGTCAAACTGACATTACATTTCGTTGAACTTAGCTAATAGAGATCACATGTGTAGAAGTATGATATGAACATGGCAAGCACTAAGGATCAAGCTTCACTTCATAACTCGTTAGAATAAGCTCATGAAGGGTACAACAAAGACAAAAGCTCATGAAGGGCTTACAAAAGAAATGGCTTTTAGATTAACAGAAGATTGACTTTGGTGCAACCTACTACACCACCCATAGTAGGCTTAGCACACTTTCTCATGTCAAACTAACATTTTGCGTTGAACTTAGCTAATAGAGATCACATGTGTAGAAGTATGATATGAACAAGGCAAAGCACTAACAATCAAACTTCACTTCATAACTCGTTAGAATAAGCTCATGAAGGGTACAATAAAGACAAAAGCTCATGAAGGGCTTACAAAAGACATGGCTTTTAGATTAACAGAAGATTGACCTTGTTGCAACCTACTACACCACCCGTAGTAGGCTTAGTACACTTTCTCATGTCAAACTGACATTTCATTGCGTTGAACTTAGCTAACAGAGATCACATGTGTAGAAGTATGATATAACATGGATAACACTAAAGATCAAACATCACTTCATAACTCCTTAGAATAAACTCATGAAGGGTACACCAAAGATATAAGCTCATATAGGTCTCACGAAAGACATGGCTTTTAGATTAGCAGAAGATTGACCGGGATGCAACCTATTACACCGCCGTGGTTGGCTTAGCACACTTTCTCATGTCAAACTGACATTACATTTCGTTGAACTTAGCTAATAGAGATCACATGTGTAGAAGTATGATATGAACATGGCAAGCACTAAGGATCAAGCTTCACTTCATAACTCGTTAGAATAAGCTCATGAAGGGTACAACAAAGACAAAAGCTCATGAAGGGCTTACAAAAGACATGGCTTTTAGATTAACATAAGATTGACCTTGTTACAACCTATTACACCACCCATAGTAGGCTTAGTACACTTTCTCATGTCAAACTGACATTTCATTGCGGTGAACTTAGCTAACAGAGATCACATGTGTAGAAGTATGATATAACATGGATAACACTAAAGATCAAGCATCACTTCATAACTCCTTAGAATAAGCTCATGAAGGGTACACCAAAGACATAAGCTCATATAGGTCTCACGAAAGACATGGCTTTTAGATTAGCAGAAGATTGACCGGGATGCAACCTATTACACCGCCGTGGTTGGCTTAGCACACTTTCTCATGTCAAACTGACATTACATTTCGTTGAACTTAGCTAATAGAGATCACATGTGTAGAAGTATGATATGAACATGGCAAGCACTAAGGATCAAGCTTCACTTCATAACTCGTTAGAATAAGCTCATGAAGGGTACAACAAAGACAAAAGCTCATGAAGGGCTTACAAAAGACATGGCTTTTAGATTAACATAAGATTGACCTTTTTGCAACCTACTACACCACCCATAGTAGGCTTAGCACACTTTCTCAGGTCAAACTAACATTTCATTGCGTTGAACTTAGCTCACAGAGATCACATCGAAGGAAGTATGATATGAACATGGATAGCACTAAAGATCAAGCTTCACTTCATAACTCGTTAGAATAAGGTCATGAAGGGTACACCAAAGACAAAAGCTCATATATGGCTCACAAAAGACATGGCTTTTAGATTAGCAGAAGATTGACCTGGATGCAACCTATTACACCGCCGAGGTTGGCTTAGCACACTTTCTCATGTCAAACTGACATTACATTTCGTTGAACTTAGCTAATAGAGATCACATGTGTAGAAGTATGATATGAACATGGCAAGCACTAAGGATCAAGCTTCACTTCATAACTCGTTAGAATAAGCTCATGAAGGGTACAACAAAGACAAAAGCTCATGAAGGGCTTACAAAAGAAATGGCTTTTAGATTAACAGAAGATTGACTTTGGTGCAACCTACTACACCACCCATAGTAGGCTTAGCACACTTTCTCATGTCAAACTAACATTTTATTGCGTTGAACTTAGCTAATAGAGATCACATGTGTAGAAGTATGATATGAACAAGGCAAAGCACTAACAATCAAACTTCACTTCATAACTCGTTAGAATAAGCTCATGAAGGGTACAACAAAGACAAAAGCTCATGAAGGGCTTACAAAAGACATGGCTTTTAGATTAACAGAAGATTGACCTTGTTGCAACCTACTACACCACCCATAGTAGGCTTAGTACACTTTCTCATGTCAAACTGACATTTCATTGCGTTGAACTTAGCTAACAGAGATCACATGTGTAGAAGTATGATATAACATGGATAACACTAAAGATCAAGCATCACTTCATAACTCCTTAGAATAAGCTCATGAAGGGTACACCAAAGATATAAGCTCATATAGGTCTCACGAAAGACATGGCTTTTAGATTAGCAGAAGATTGACCGGGATGCAACCTATTACACCGCCGTGGTTGGCTTAGCACACTTTCTCATGTCAAACTGACATTACATTTCGTTGAACTTAGCTAATAGAGATCACATGTGTAGAAGTATGATATGAACATGGCAAGCACTAAGGATCAAGCTTCACTTCATAACTCGTTAGAATAAGCTCATGAAGGGTACAACAAAGACAAAAGCTCATGAAGGGCTTACAAAAGACATGGCTTTTAGATTAACATAAGATTGACCTTGTTGCAACCTACTACACCACCCATAGTAGGCTTAGTACACTTTCTCATGTCAAACTGACATTTCATTGCGGTGAACTTAGCTAACAGAGATCACATGTGTAGAAGTATGATATAACATGGATAACACTAAAGATCAAGCATCACTTCATAACTCCTTAGAATAAGCTCATGAAGGGTACACCAAAGACATAAGCTCATATAGGTCTCACGAAAGACATGGCTTTTAGATTAGCAGAAGATTGACCGGGATGCAACCTATTACACCGCCGTGGTTGGCTTAGCACACTTTCTCATGTCAAACTGACATTACATTTCGTTGAACTTAGCTAATAGAGATCACATGTGTAGAAGTATGATATGAACATGGCAAGCACTAAGGATCAAGCTTCACTTCATAACTCGTTAGAATAAGCTCATGAAGGGTACAACAAAGACAAAAGCTCATGAAGGGCTTACAAAAGAAATGGCTTTTAGATTAACAGAAGATTGACTTTGGTGCAACCTACTACACCACCCATAGTAGGCTTAGCACACTTTCTCATGTCAAACTAACATTTTATTGCGTTGAACTTAGCTAATAGAGATCACATGTGTAGAAGTATGATATGAACAAGGCAAAGCACTAACAATCAAACTTCACTTCATAACTCGTTAGAATAAGCTCATGAAGGGTACAACAAAGACAAAAGCTCATGAAGGGCTTACAAAAGACATGGCTTTTAGATTAACAGAAGATTGACCTTGTTGCAACCTACTACACCACCCATAGTAGGCTTAGTACACTTTCTCATGTCAAACTGACATTTCATTGCGTTGAACTTAGCTAACAGAGATCACATGTGTAGAAGTATGATATAACATGGATAACACTAAAGATCAAGCATCACTTCATAACTCCTTAGAATAAGCTCATGAAGGGTACACCAAAGATATAAGCTCATATAGGTCTCACGAAAGACATGGCTTTTAGATTAGCAGAAGATTGACCGGGATGCAACCTATTACACCGCCGTGGTTGGCTTAGCACACTTTCTCATGTCAAACTGACATTACATTTCGTTGAACTTAGCTAATAGAGATCACATGTGTAGAAGTATGATATGAACATGGCAAGCACTAAGGATCAAGCTTCACTTCATAACTCGTTAGAATAAGCTCATGAAGGGTACAACAAAGACAAAAGCTCATGAAGGGCTTACAAAAGACATGGCTTTTAGATTAACATAAGATTGACCTTGTTGCAACCTACTACACCACCCATAGTAGGCTTAGTACACTTTCTCATGTCAAACTGACATTTCATTGCGGTGAACTTAGCTAACAGAGATCACATGTGTAGAAGTATGATATAACATGGATAACACTAAAGATCAAGCATCACTTCATAACTCCTTAGAATAAGCTCATGAAGGGTACACCAAAGACATAAGCTCATATAGGTCTCACGAAAGACATGGCTTTTAGATTAGCAGAAGATTGACCGGGATGCAACCTATTACACCGCCGTGGTTGGCTTAGCACACTTTCTCATGTCAAACTGACATTACATTTCGTTGAACTTAGCTAATAGAGATCACATGTGTAGAAGTATGATATGAACATGGCAAGCACTAAGGATCAAGCTTCACTTCATAACTCGTTAGAATAAGCTCATGAAGGGTACAACAAAGACAAAAGCTCATGAAGGGCTTACAAAAGACATGGCTTTTAGATTAACATAAGATTGACCTTTTTGCAACCTACTACACCACCCATAGTAGGCTTAGCACACTTTCTCAGGTCAAACTAACATTTCATTGCGTTGAACTTAGCTCACAGAGATCACATCGAAGGAAGTATGATATGAACATGGATAGCACTAAAGATCAAGCTTCACTTCATAACTCTTTAGAATAAGGTCATGAAGGGTACACCAAAGACAAAAGCTCATATATGGCTCACAAAAGACATGGCTTTTAGATTAGCAGAAGATTGACCTGGATGCAACCTATTACACCGCCGAGGTTGGCTTAGCACACTTTCTCATGTCAAACTGACATTACATTTCGTTGAACTTAGCTAATAGAGATCACATGTGTAGAAGTATGATATGAACATGGCAAGCACTAAGGATCAAGCTTCACTTCATAACTCGTTAGAATAAGCTCATGAAGGGTACAACAAAGACAAAAGCTCATGAAGGGCTTACAAAAGAAATGGCTTTTAGATTAACAGAAGATTGACTTTGGTGCAACCTACTACACCACCCATAGTAGGCTTAGCACACTTTCTCATGTCAAACTAACATTTTATTGCGTTGAACTTAGCTAATAGAGATCACATGTGTAGAAGTATCATATGAACAAGGCAAAGCACTAACAATCAAACTTCACTTCATAACTCGTTAGAATAAGCTCATGAAGGGTACAACAAAGACAAAAGCTCATGAAGGGCTTACAAAAGACATGGCTTTTAGATTAACAGAAGATTGACCTTGTTGCAACCTACTACACCACCCATAGTAGGCTTAGTACACTTTCTCATGTCAAACTGACATTTCATTGCGTTGAACTTAGCTAACAGAGATCACATGTGTAGAAGTATGATATAACATGGATAACACTAAAGATCAAGCATCACTTCATAACTCCTTAGAATAAGCTCATGAAGGGTACAACAAAGATATAAGCTCTAATAGGTCTCACGAAAGACATGGCTTTTAGATTAGCAGAAGATTGACCGGGATGCAACCTATTACACCGCCGTGGTTGGCTTAGCACACTTTCTCATGTCAAACTGACATTACATTTCGTTGAACTTAGCTAATAGAGATCACATGTGTAGAAGTATGATATGAACATGGCAAGCACTAAGGATCAAGCTTCACTTCATAACTCGTTAGAATAAGCTCATGAAGGGTACAACAAAGACAAAAGCTCATGAAGGGCTTACAAAAGACATGGCTTTTAGATTAACATAAGATTGACCTTGTTGCAACCTACTACACCACCCATAGTAGGCTTAGTACACTTTCTCATGTCAAACTGACATTTCATTGCGGTGAACTTAGCTAACAGAGATCACATGTGTAGAAGTATGATATAACATGGATAACACTAAAGATCAAGCATCACTTCATAACTCCTTAGAATAAGCTCATGAAGGGTACACCAAAGACATAAGCTCATATAGGTCTCACGAAAGACATGGCTTTTAGATTAGCAGAAGATTGACCGGGATGCAACCTATTACACCGGCGTGGTTGGCTTAGCACACTTTCTCATGTCAAACTGACATTACATTTCGTTGAACTTAGCTAATAGAGATCACATGTGTAGAAGTATGATATGAACATGGCAAGCACTAAGGATCAAGCTTCACTTCATAACTCGTTAGAATAAGCTCATGAAGGGTACATAAAAGACAAAAGCTCATGAAGGGCTTACAAAAGACATGGCTTTTAGATTAACATAAGATTGACCTTGTTGCAACCTACTACACCACCCATAGTAGGCTTAGTACACTTTCTCATGTCAAACTGACATTTCATTGCGGTGAACTTAGCTAACAGAGATCACATGTGTAGAAGTATGATATAACATGGATAACACTAAAGATCAAGCATCACTTCATAACTCCTTAGAATAAGCTCATGAAGGGTACACCAAAGACATAAGCTCATATAGGTCTCACGAAAGACATGGCTTTTAGATTAGCAGAAGATTGACCGGGATGCAACCTATTACACCGCCGTGGTTGGCTTAGCACACTTTCTCATGTCAAACTAACATTACATTTCGTTGAACTTAGCTAATAGAGATCACATGTGTAGAAGTATGATATGAACATGGCAAGCACTAAGGATCAAGCTTCACTTCATAACTCGTTAGAATAAGCTCATGAAGGGTACAACAAAGACAAAAGCTCATGAAGGGCTTACAAAAGACATGGCTTTTAGATTAACATAAGATTGACCTTTTTGCAACCTACTACACCACCCATAGTACACTTAGCACACTTTCTCAGGTCAAACTAACATTTCATTGCGTTGAACTTAGCTCACAGAGATCACATCGAAGGAAGTATGATATGAACATGGATAGCACTAAAGATCAAGCTTCACTTCATAACTCGTTAGAATAAGCTCATGAAGGGTACACCAAAGACAAAAGCTCATATATGGCTCACAAAAGACATGGCTTTTAGATTAGCAGAAGATTGACCTGGATGCAACCTATTACACCGCCGAGGTTGGCTTAGCACACTTTCTCATGTCAAACTGACATTACATTTCGTTGAACTTAGCTAATAGAGATCACATGTGTAGAAGTATGATATGAACATGGCAAGCACTAAGGATCAAGCTTCACTTTATAACTCGTTAGAATAAGCTCATGAAGGGTACAACAAAGACAAAAGCTCTTGAAGGGCTTACAAAAGAAATGGCTTTTAGATTAACAGAAGATTGACTTTGGTGCAACCTACTACACCACCCATAGTAGGCTTAGCACACTTCTCATGTCAAACTAACATTTCATTGTGTTGAACTTAGCTAATAGAGATCACATGTCTAGAAGTATGATATGAACAAGGCAAAGCGCTAAGAATCAAACTTCACTTCATAACTCGTTAGAATAAGCTCATGAAGGGTACAACAAAGACAAAAGCTCATGAAGGGCTTACAAAAGAAATGGCTTTTAGATTAACAGAAGATTGACTTTGGTGCAACCTACTACACCACCCATACTAGGCTTAGCACATTTTCTCATGTCAAACTAACATTTTATTGCGTTGAACTTAGCTAATAGAGATCACATGTGTAGAAGTATGATATGAACAAGGCAAAGCACTAACAATCAAACTTCACTTCATAACTCGTTAGAATAAGCTCATGAAGGGTACAACAAAGACAAAAGCTCATGAAGGGCTTACAAAAGACATGGCTTTTAGATTAACAGAAGATTGACCTTGTTGCAACCTACTACACCACCCATAGTACGCTTAGTACACTTTCTCATGTCAAACTGACATTTCATTGCGTTGAACTTAGCTAACAGAGATCACATGTGTAGAAGTATGATATAACATGGATAGCACCAAAGATCAAGCATCACTTCATAACTCCTTAGAATAAGCTCATGAAGGGTACACCAAAGACATAAGCTCATATAGGTCTCACGAAAGACATGGCTTTTAGATTAGCAGAAGATTGACCGGGATGCAACCTATTACACCGCCGTGGTTGGCTTAGCACACTTTCTCATGTCAAACTGACATTACATTTCGTTGAACTTAGCTAATAGAGATCACATGTGTAGAAGTATGATATGAACATGGCAAGCACTAAGGATCAAGCTTCACTTCATAACTCGTTAGAATAAGCTCATGAAGGGTACAACAAAGACAAAAGCTCATGAAGGGCTTACAAAAGACATGGCTTTTAGATTAACATAAGATTGACCTTTTTGCAACCTACTACACCACCCATAGTAGGCTTAGCACACTTTCTCAGGTCAAACTAACATTTCATTGCGTTGAACTTAGCTCACAGAGATCACATCGAAGGAAGTATGATATGAACATGGATAGCACTAAAGATCAAGCTTCACTTCATAACTCGTTAGAATAAGCTCATGAAGGGTACACCAAAGACAAAAGCTCATATATGGCTCACAAAAGACATGGCTTTTAGATTAGCAGAAGATTGACCTGGATGCAACCTATTACACCGCCGAGGTTGGCTTAGCACACTTTCTCATGTCAAACTGACATTACATTTCGTTGAACTTAGCTAATAGAGATCACATGTGTAGAAGTATGATATTAACATGGCAAGCACTAAGGATCAAGCTTCACTTTATAACTCGTTAGAATAAGCTCATGAAGGGTACAACAAAGACAAAAGCTCTTGAAGGGCTTACAAAAGAAATGGCTTTTAGATTAACAGAAGATTGACTTTGGTGCAACCTACTACACCACCCATAGTAGGCTTAGCACATTTCTCATGTCAAACTAACATTTCATTGTGTTGAACTTAGCTAATAGAGATCACATGTCTAGAAGTATGATATGAACAAGGCAAAGCGCTAAGAATCAAACTTCACTTCATAACTCGTTAGAATAAGCTCATGAAGGGTACAACAAAGACAAAAGCTCATGAAGGGCTTACAAAAGAAATGGCTTTTAGATTAACAGAAGATTGACTTTGGTGCAACCTACTACACCACCCATAGTAGGCTTAGCACATTTTCTCATGTCAAACTAACATTTTATTGCGTTGAACTTAGCTAATAGAGATCACATGTGTAGAAGTATGATATGAACAAGGCAAAGCACTAACAATCAAACTTCACTTCATAACTCGTTAGAATAAGCTCATGAAGGGTACAACAAAGACAAAAGCTCATGAAGGGCTTACAAAAGACATGGCTTTTAGATTAACAGAAGATTGACCTTGTTGCAACCTACTACACCACCCATAGTACGCTTAGTACACTTTCTCATGTCAAACTGACATTTCATTGCGTTGAACTTAGCTAACAGAGATCACATGTGTAGAAGTATGATATAACATGGATAGCACCAAAGATCAAGCATCACTTCATAACTCCTTAGAATAAGCTCATGAAGGGTACACCAAAGACATAAGCTCATATAGGTCTCACGAAAGACATGGCTTTTAGATTAGCAGAAGATTGACCGGGATGCAACCTATTACACCGCCGTGGTTGGCTTAGCACACTTTCTCATGTCAAACTAACATTACATTTCGTTGAACTTAGCTAATAGAGATCACATGTGTAGAAGTATGATATGAACATGGCAAGCACTAAGGATCAAGCTTCACTTCATAACTCGTTAGAATAAGCTCATGAAGGGTACAACAAAGACAAAAGCTCATGAAGGGCTTACAAAAGACATGGCTTTTAGATTAACATAAGATTGACCTTTTTGCAACCTACTACACCACCCATAGTACACTTAGCACACTTTCTCAGGTCAAACTAACATTTCATTGCGTTGAACTTAGCTCACAGAGATCACATCGAAGGAAGTATGATATGAACATGGATAGCACTAAAGATCAAGCTTCACTTCATAACTCGTTAGAATAAGCTCATGAAGGGTACACCAAAGACAAAAGCTCATATATGGCTCACAAAAGACATGGCTTTTAGATTAGCAGAAGATTGACCTGGATGCAACCTATTACACCGCCGAGGTTGGCTTAGCACACTTTCTCATGTCAAACTGACATTACATTTCGTTGAACTTAGCTAATAGAGATCACATGTGTAGAAGTATGATATTAACATGGCAAGCACTAAGGATCAAGCTTCACTTTATAACTCGTTAGAATAAGCTCATGAAGGGTACAACAAAGACAAAAGCTCTTGAAGGGCTTACAAAAGAAATGGCTTTTAGATTAACAGAAGATTGACTTTGGTGCAACCTACTACACCACCCATAGTAGGCTTAGCACACTTCTCATGTCAAACTAACATTTCATTGTGTTGAACTTAGCTAATAGAGATCACATGTGTAGAAGTATGATATGAACAAGGCAAAGCGCTAAGAATCAAACTTCACTTCATAACTCGTTAGAATAAGCTCATGAAGGGTACAACAAAGACAAAAGCTCATGAAGGGCTTACAAAAGAAATGGCTTTTAGATTAACAGAAGATTGACTTTGGTGCAACCTACTACACCACCCATAGTAGGCTTAGCACATTTTCTCATGTCAAACTAACATTTTATTGCGTTGAACTTAGCTAATAGAGATCACATGTGTAGAAGTATGATATGAACAAGGCAAAGCACTAACAATCAAACTTCACTTCATAACTCGTTAGAATAAGCTCATGAAGGGTACAACAAAGACAAAAGCTCATGAAGGGCTTACAAAAGACATGGCTTTTAGATTAACAGAAGATTGACCTTGTTGCAACCTACTACACCACCCATAGTACGCTTAGTACACTTTCTCATGTCAAACTGACATTTCATTGCGTTGAACTTAGCTAACAGAGATCACATGTGTAGAAGTATGATATAACATGGATAGCACCAAAGATCAAGCATCACTTCATAACTCCTTAGAATAAGCTCATGAAGGGTACACCAAAGACATAAGCTCATATAGGTCTCACGAAAGACATGGCTTTTAGATTAGCAGAAGATTGACCGGGATGCAACCTATTACACCGCCGTGGTTGGCTTAGCACACTTTCTCATGTCAAACTAACATTACATTTCGTTGAACTTAGCTAATAGAGATCACATGTGTAGAAGTATGATATGAACATGGCAAGCACTAAGGATCAAGCTTCACTTCATAACTCGTTAGAATAAGCTCATGAAGGGTACAACAAAGACAAAAGCTCATGAAGGGCTTACAAAAGACATGGCTTTTAGATTAACATAAGATTGACCTTTTTGCAACCTACTACACCACCCATAGTACACTTAGCACACTTTCTCAGGTCAAACTAACATTTCATTGCGTTGAACTTAGCTCACAGAGATCACATCGAAGGAAGTATGATATGAACATGGATAGCACTAAAGATCAAGCTTCACTTCATAACTCGTTAGAATAAGCTCATGAAGGGTACACCAAAGACAAAAGCTCATATATGGCTCACAAAAGACATGGCTTTTAGATTAGCAGAAGATTGACCTGGATGCAACCTATTACACCGCCGAGGTTGGCTTAGCACACTTTCTCATGTCAAACTGACATTACATTTCGTTGAACTTAGCTAATAGAGATCACATGTGTAGAAGTATGATATTAACATGGCAAGCACTAAGGATCAAGCTTCACTTTATAACTCGTTAGAATAAGCTCATGAAGGGTACAACAAAGACAAAAGCTCTTGAAGGGCTTACAAAAGAAATGGCTTTTAGATTAACAGAAGATTGACTTTGGTGCAACCTACTACACCACCCATAGTAGGCTTAGCACATTTCTCATGTCAAACTAACATTTCATTGTGTTGAACTTAGCTAATAGAGATCACATGTCTAGAAGTATGATATGAACAAGGCAAAGCGCTAAGAATCAAACTTCACTTCATAACTCGTTAGAATAAGCTCATGAAGGTTACAACAAAGACAAAAGCTCATGAAGGGCTTACAAAAGAAATGGCTTTTAGATTAACAGAAGATTGACTTTGGTGCAACCTACTACACCACCCATAGTAGGCTTAGCACATTTTCTCATGTCAAACTAACATTTTATTGCGTTGAACTTAGCTAATAGAGATCACATGTGTAGAAGTATGATACGAACAAGGCAAAGCACTAACAATCAAACTTCACTTCATAACTCGTTAGAATAAGCTCATGAAGGGTACAACAAAGACAAAAGCTCATGAAGGGCTTACAAAAGACATGGCTTTTAGATTAACAGAAGATTGACCTTGTTGCAACCTACTACACCACCCATAGTACGCTTAGTACACTTTCTCATGTCAAACTGACATTTCATTGCGTTGAACTTAGCTAACAGAGATCACATGTGTAGAAGTATGATATAACATGGATAGCACCAAAGATCAAGCATCACTTCATAACTCCTTAGAATAAGCTCATGAAGGGTACACCAAAGACATAAGCTCATATAGGTCTCACGAAAGACATGGCTTTTAGATTAGCAGAAGATTGACCGGGATGCAACCTATTACACCGCCGTGGTTGGCTTAGCACACTTTCTCATGTCAAACTAACATTACATTTCGTTGAACTTAGCTAATAGAGATCACATGTGTAGAAGTATGATATGAACATGGCAAGCACTAAGGATCAAGCTTCACTTCATAACTCGTTAGAATAAGCTCATGAAGGGTACAACAAAGACAAAAGCTCATGAAGGGCTTACAAAAGACATGGCTTTTAGATTAACATAAGATTGACCTTTTTGCAACCTACTACACCACCCATAGTACACTTAGCACACTTTCTCAGGTCAAACTAACATTTCATTGCGTTGAACTTAGCTCACAGAGATCACATCGAAGGAAGTATGATATGAACATGGATAGCACTAAAGATCAAGCTTCACTTCATAACTCGTTAGAATAAGCTCATGAAGGGTACACCAAAGACAAAAGCTCATATATGGCTCACAAAAGACATGGCTTTTAGATTAGCAGAAGATTGACCTGGATGCAACCTATTACACCGCCGAGGTTGGCTTAGCACACTTTCTCATGTCAAACTGACATTACATTTCGTTGAACTTAGCTAATAGAGATCACATGTGTAGAAGTATGATATTAACATGGCAAGCACTAAGGATCAAGCTTCACTTTATAACTCGTTAGAATAAGCTCATGAAGGGTACAACAAAGACAAAAGCTCTTGAAGGGCTTACAAAAGAAATGGCTTTTAGATTAACAGAAGATTGACTTTGGTGCAACCTACTACACCACCCATAGTAGGCTTAGCACATTTCTCATGTCAAACTAACATTTCATTGTGTTGAACTTAGCTAATAGAGATCACATGTCTAGAAGTATGATATGAACAAGGCAAATCGCTAAGAATCAAACTTCACTTCATAACTCGTTAGAATAAGCTCATGAAGGGTACAACAAAGACAAAAGCTCATGAAGGGCTTACAAAAGAAATGGCTTTTAGATTAACAGAAGATTGACTTTGGTGCAACCTACTACACCACCCATAGTAGGCTTAGCACATTTTCTCATGTCAAACTAACATTTTATTGCGTTGAACTTAGCTAATAGAGATCACATGTGTAGAAGTATGATATGAACAAGGCAAAGCACTAACAATCAAACTTCACTTCATAACTCGTTAGAATAAGCTCATGAAGGGTACAACAAAGACAAAAGCTCATGAAGGGCTTACAAAAGACATGGCTTTTAGATTAACAGAAGATTGACCTTGTTGCAACCTACTACACCACCCATAGTACGCTTAGTACACTTTCTCATGTCAAACTGACATTTCATTGCGTTGAACTTAGCTAACAGAGATCACATGTGTAGAAGTATGATATAACATGGATAGCACCAAAGATCAAGCATCACTTCATAACTCCTTAGAATAAGCTCATGAAGGGTACACCAAAGACATAAGCTCATATACGTCTCACGAAAGACATGGCTTTTAGATTAGCAGAAGATTGACCGGGATGCAACCTATTACACCGCCGTGGTTGGCTTAGCACACTTTCTCATGTCAAACTGACATTACATTTCGTTGAACTTAGCTAATAGAGATCACATGTGTAGAAGTATGATATGAACATGGCAAGCACTAAGGATCAAGCTTCACTTCATAACTCGTTAGAATAAGCTCATGAAGGGTACAACAAAGACAAAAGCTCATGAAGGGCTTACAAAAGACATGGCTTTTAGATTAACATAAGATTGACCTTTTTGCAACCTACTACACCACCCATAGTAGGCTTAGCACACTTTCTCATGTCAAACTAACATTTCATTGCGTTGAACTTAGCTCACAGAGATCACATCGAAGGAAGTATGATATGAACATGGATAACACTAAAGATCAAGCTTCACTTCATAACTCGTTAGAATAAGCTCATGAAAGGTACACCAAAGACAAAAGCTCATGAAGGGCTTACAAAAGACATGGCTTTTAGATTAACATAAGATTGACCTTTTTGCAACCTACTACACCACCCATAGTAGGCTTAGCACACTTTCTCATGTCAAACTAACATTTCATTGCGTTGAACTTAGCTCACAGAGATCACATCGAAGGAAGTATGATATGAACATGGATAGCACTAAAGATCAAGCTTCACTTCATAACTCGTTAGAATAAGGTCATGAAGGGTACACCAAAGACAAAAGCTCATATATGGCTCACAAAAGACATGGCTTTTAGATTAGCAGAAGATTGACCTGGATGCAACCTATTACACCACCCATAGTAGGCTTAGCACACTTTCTCATGTCAAACTAACATTTCATTGCGTTGAACTTAGCTCACAGAGATCACATCGAAGGAAGTATGATATGAACATGGATAGCACTAAAGATCAAGCTTCACTTCATAACTCGTTAGAATAAGGTCATGAGGGGTACACCAAAGACAAAAGCTCATATATGGCTCACAAAAGACATGGCTTTTAGATTAGCAGAAGATTGACCTGGATGCAACCTATTACACCGCGGAGGTTGGCTTAGCACACTTTCTCATGTCAAACTTACATTACATTTCGTTGAATTTAGCTAATAGAGATCACATGTGTAGAAGTATGATATGAACATGGCAAGCACTAAGGATCAAGGTTCACTTCATAACTCGTTAGAATAAGCTCATGAAGGGTACAACAAAGACAAAAGCTCATGAAGGGCTTACAAAAGAAATGGCTTTTAGATTAACAGAAGATTGACTTTGGTGCAACCTACTACACCACCCATAGTAGGCTTAGCACACTTTCTCATGTCAAACTAACATTTTATTGCGTTGAACTTAGCTAATAGAGATCACATGTGTAGAAGTATGATATGAACAAGGCAAAGCACTAACAATCAAACTTCACTTCATAACTCGTTAGAATAAGCTCATGAAGGGTACAACAAAGACAAAAGCTCATGAAGGGCTTACAAAAGACATGGCTTTTAGATTAACAGAAGATTGACCTTGTTGCAACCTACTACACCACCCATAGTAGGCTTAGTACACTTTCTCATGTCAAACTGACATTTCATTGCGTTGAACTTAGCTAACAGAGATCACATGTGTAGAAGTATGATATAACATGGATAACACTAAAGATCAAGCATCACTTCATAACTCCTTAGAATAAGCTCATGAAGGGTACACCAAAGATATAAGCTCATATAGGTCTCACGAAAGAAATGGCTTTTAGATTAGCAGAAGATTGACCGGGATGCAACCTATTACACCGCCGTGGTTGGCTTAGCACACTTTCTCATGTCAAACTGACATTACATTTCGTTGAACTTAGCTAATAGAGATCACATGTGTAGAAGTATGATATGAACATGGCAAGCACTAAGGATCAAGCTTTACTTCATAACTCGTTAGAATAAGCTCATGAAGGGTACAACAAAGACAAAAGCTCATGAGGGGCTTACAAAAGACATGGCTTTTAGATTAACATAAGATTGACCTTGTTGCAACCTACTACACCACCCATAGTAGGCTTAGTACACTTTCTCATGTCAAACTGACATTTCATTGCGTTGAACTTAGCTAACAGAGATCACATGTGTAGAAGTATGATATAACATGGATAACACTAAAGATCAAGTATCACTTCATAACTCCTTAGAATAAGCTCATGAAGGGTACACCAAAGACATAAGCTCATATAGGTCTCACGAAAGACATGGCTTTTAGATTAGCAGAAGATTAACCGGGATGCAACCTATTACACCGCCGAGGTTGGCTTAGCACACTTTCTCATGTCAAACTAACATTACATTTCGTTGAACTTAGCTAATAGAGATCACATGTGTAGAAGTATGATATGAACATGGCAAGCACTAAGGATCAAGGTTCACTTCATAACTCGTTAGACTAAGCTCATGAAGGGTACAACAAAGACAAAAGCTCATGAAGGGCTTACAAAAGACATGGCTTTTAGATTAACATAAGATTGACCTTTTTGCAACCTACTACACCACCCATAGTACGCTTAGCACACTTTCTCAGGTCAAACTAACATTTCATTGCGTTGAACTTAGCTCACAGAGATCACATCGAAGGAAGTATGATATGAACATGGATAGCACTAAAGATCAAGCTTCACTTCATAACTCGTTAGAATAAGCTCATGAAGGGTACACCAAAGACAAAAGCTCATATATCGCTCACAAAAGACATGGCTTTTAGATTAGCAGAAGATTGACCTGGATGCAACCTATTACACCGCCGAGGTTGGCTTAGCACACTTTCTCATGTCAAACTGACATTACATTTCGTTGAACTTAGCTAATAGAGATCACATGTGTAGAAGTATGATATGAACATGGCAAGCACTAAGGATCAAGCTTCACTTCATAACTCGTTAGAATAAGCTCATGAAGGGTACAACAAAGACAAAAGCTCATGAAGGGCTTACAAAAGAAATGGCTTTTAGATTAACAGAAGATTGACTTTGGTGCAACCTACTACACCACCCATAGTAGGCTTAGCACACTTCTCATGTCAAACTAACATTTCATTGTGTTGAACTTAGCTAATAGAGATCACATGTGTAGAAGTATGATATGAACAAGGCAAAGCACTAAGAATCAAACTTCACTTCATAACTTGTTAGAATAAGCTCATGAAGGGTACAACAAAGACAAAAGCTCATGAAGGGCTTACAAAAGAAATGGCTTTTAGATTAACAGAAGATTGACTTTGGTGCAACCTACTACACCACCCATAGTAGGCTTAGCACACTTTCTCATGTCAAACTAACATTTTATTGCGTTGAACTTAGCTAATAGAGATCACATGTGTAGAAGTATGATATGAACAAGGCAAAGCACTAACAATCAAACTTCACTTCATAACTCGTTAGAATAAGCTCATGAAGGGTACAACAAAGACAAAAGCTCATGAATGGCTTACAAAAGACATGGGTTTTAGATTAACAGAAGATTGACCTTGTTGCAACCTACTACACCACCCATAGTAGGCTTAGTACACTTTCTCATGTCAAACTGACATTTCATTGCGTTGAACTTAGCTAACAGAGATCACATGTGTAGAAGTATGATATAACATGGATAGCACTAAAGATCAAGCTTCACTTTACAACTCGTTAGAATAAGCTCATGAAGGGTACACCAAAGACATAAGCTCATATACGTCTCACGAAAGACATGGCTTTTAGATTAGCAGAAGATTGACCGGGATGCAACCTATTACACCGCCGTGGTTGGCTTAGCACACTTTCTCATGTCAAACTGACATTACATTTCGTTGAACTTAGCTAATAGAGATCACATGTGTAGAAGTATGATATGAACATGGCAAGCACTAAGGATCAAGCTTCACTTCATAACTCGTTAGAATAAGCTCATGAAGGGTACAACAAAGACAAAAGCTCATGAAGGGCTTACAAAAGACATGGCTTTTAGATTAACATAAGATTGACCTTTTTGCAACCTACTACACCACCCATAGTAGGCTTAGCACACTTTCTCATGTCAAACTAACATTTCATTGCGTTGAACTTAGCTCACAGAGATCACATCGAAGGAAGTATGATATGAACATGGATAACACTAAAGATCAAGCTTCACTTCATAACTCGTTAGAATAAGCTCATGAAAGGTACACCAAAGACAAAAGCTCATGAAGGGCTTACAAAAGACATGGCTTTTAGATTAACATAAGATTGACCTTTTTGCAACCTACTACACCACCCATAGTAGGCTTAGCACACTTTCTCATGTCAAACTAACATTTCATTGCGTTGAACTTAGCTCACAGAGATCACATCGAAGGAAGTATGATATGAACATGGATAACACTAAAGATCAAGCTTCACTTCATAACTCGTTAGAATAAGCTCATGAAAGGTACACCAAAGACAAAAGCTCATGAAGGGCTTACAAAAGACATGGCTTTTAGATTAACATAAGATTGACCTTTTTGCAACCTACTACACCACCCATAGTAGGCTTAGCACACTTTCTCATGTCAAACTAACATTTCATTGCGTTGAACTTAGCTCACAGAGATCACATCGAAGGAAGTATGATATGAACATGGATAGCACTAAAGATCAAGCTTCACTTCATAACTCGTTAGAATAAGGTCATGAAGGGTACACCAAAGACAAAAGCTCATATATGGCTCACAAAAGACATGGCTTTTAGATTAGCAGAAGATTGACCTGGATGCAACCTATTACACCACCCATAGTAGGCTTAGCACACTTTCTCATGTCAAACTAACATTTCATTGCGTTGAACTTAGCTCACAGAGATCACATCGAAGGAAGTATGATATGAACATGGATAGCACTAAAGATCAAGCTTCACTTCATAACTCGTTAGAATAAGGTCATGAGGGGTACACCAAAGACAAAAGCTCATATATGGCTCACAAAAGACATGGCTTTTAGATTAGCAGAAGATTGACCTGGATGCAACCTATTACACCGCGGAGGTTGGCTTAGCACACTTTCTCATGTCAAACTTACATTACATTTCGTTGAATTTAGCTAATAGAGATCACATGTGTAGAAGTATGATATGAACATGGCAAGCACTAAGGATCAAGGTTCACTTCATAACTCGTTAGAATAAGCTCATGAAGGGTACAACAAAGACAAAAGCTCATGAAGGGCTTACAAAAGAAATGGCTTTTAGATTAACAGAAGATTGACTTTGGTGCAACCTACTACACCACCCATAGTAGGCTTAGCACACTTTCTCATGTCAAACTAACATTTTATTGCGTTGAACTTAGCTAATAGAGATCACATGTGTAGAAGTATGATATGAACAAGGCAAAGCACTAACAATCAAACTTCACTTCATAACTCGTTAGAATAAGCTCATGAAGGGTACAACAAAGACAAAAGCTCATGAAGGGCTTACAAAAGACATGGCTTTTAGATTAACAGAAGATTGACCTTGTTGCAACCTACTACACCACCCATAGTAGGCTTAGTACACTTTCTCATGTCAAACTGACATTTCATTGCGTTGAACTTAGCTAACAGAGATCACATGTGTAGAAGTATGATATAACATGGATAACACTAAAGATCAAGCATCACTTCATAACTCCTTAGAATAAGCTCATGAAGGGTACACCAAAGATATAAGCTCATATAGGTCTCACGAAAGAAATGGCTTTTAGATTAGCAGAAGATTGACCGGGATGCAACCTATTACACCGCCGTGGTTGGCTTAGCACACTTTCTCATGTCAAACTGACATTACATTTCGTTGAACTTAGCTAATAGAGATCACATGTGTAGAAGTATGATATGAACATGGCAAGCACTAAGGATCAAGCTTTACTTCATAACTCGTTAGAATAAGCTCATGAAGGGTACAACAAAGACAAAAGCTCATGAAGGGCTTACAAAAGACATGGCTTTTAGATTAACATAAGATTGACCTTGTTGCAACCTACTACACCACCCATAGTAGGCTTAGTACACTTTCTCATGTCAAACTGACATTTCATTGCGTTGAACTTAGCTAACAGAGATCACATGTGTAGAAGTATGATATAACATGGATAACACTAAAGATCAAGTATCACTTCATAACTCCTTAGAATAAGCTCATGAAGGGTACACCAAAGACATAAGCTCATATAGGTCTCACGAAAGACATGGCTTTTAGATTAGCAGAAGATTAACCGGGATGCAACCTATTACACCGCCGAGGTTGGCTTAGCACACTTTCTCATGTCAAACTAACATTACATTTCGTTGAACTTAGCTAATAGAGATCACATGTGTAGAAGTATGATATGAACATGGCAAGCACTAAGGATCAAGGTTCACTTCATAACTCGTTAGACTAAGCTCATGAAGGGTACAACAAAGACAAAAGCTCATGAAGGGCTTACAAAAGACATGGCTTTTAGATTAACATAAGATTGACCTTTTTGCAACCTACTACACCACCCATAGTACGCTTAGCACACTTTCTCAGGTCAAACTAACATTTCATTGCGTTGAACTTAGCTCACAGAGATCACATCGAAGGAAGTATGATATGAACATGGATAGCACTAAAGATCAAGCTTCACTTCATAACTCGTTAGAATAAGGTCATGAAGGGTACACCAAAGACAAAAGCTCATATATGGCTCACAAAAGACATGGCTTTTAGATTAGCAGAAGATTGACCTGGATGCAACCTATTACACCACCCATAGTAGGCTTAGCACACTTTCTCATGTCAAACTAACATTTCATTGCGTTGAACTTAGCTCACAGAGATCACATCGAAGGAAGTATGATATGAACATGGATAGCACTAAAGATCAAGCTTCACTTCATAACTCGTTAGAATAAGGTCATGAGGGGTACACCAAAGACAAAAGCTCATATATGGCTCACAAAAGACATGGCTTTTAGATTAGCAGAAGATTGACCTGGATGCAACCTATTACACCGCGGAGGTTGGCTTAGCACACTTTCTCATGTCAAACTTACATTACATTTCGTTGAATTTAGCTAATAGAGATCACATGTGTAGAAGTATGATATGAACATGGCAAGCACTAAGGATCAAGGTTCACTTCATAACTCGTTAGAATAAGCTCATGAAGGGTACAACAAAGACAAAAGCTCATGAAGGGCTTACAAAAGAAATGGCTTTTAGATTAACAGAAGATTGACTTTGGTGCAACCTACTACACCACCCATAGTAGGCTTAGCACACTTTCTCATGTCAAACTAACATTTTATTGCGTTGAACTTAGCTAATAGAGATCACATGTGTAGAAGTATGATATGAACAAGGCAAAGCACTAACAATCAAACTTCACTTCATAACTCGTTAGAATAAGCTCATGAAGGGTACAACAAAGACAAAAGCTCATGAAGGGCTTACAAAAGACATGGCTTTTAGATTAACAGAAGATTGACCTTGTTGCAACCTACTACACCACCCATAGTAGGCTTAGTACACTTTCTCATGTCAAACTGACATTTCATTGCGTTGAACTTAGCTAACAGAGATCACATGTGTAGAAGTATGATATAACATGGATAACACTAAAGATCAAGCATCACTTCATAACTCCTTAGAATAAGCTCATGAAGGGTACACCAAAGATATAAGCTCATATAGGTCTCACGAAAGAAATGGCTTTTAGATTAGCAGAAGATTGACCGGGATGCAACCTATTACACCGCCGTGGTTGGCTTAGCACACTTTCTCATGTCAAACTGACATTACATTTCGTTGAACTTAGCTAATAGAGATCACATGTGTAGAAGTATGATATGAACATGGCAAGCACTAAGGATCAAGCTTTACTTCATAACTCGTTAGAATAAGCTCATGAAGGGTACAACAAAGACAAAAGCTCATGAAGGGCTTACAAAAGACATGGCTTTTAGATTAACATAAGATTGACCTTGTTGCAACCTACTACACCACCCATAGTAGGCTTAGTACACTTTCTCATGTCAAACTGACATTTCATTGCGTTGAACTTAGCTAACAGAGATCACATGTGTAGAAGTATGATATAACATGGATAACACTAAAGATCAAGTATCACTTCATAACTCCTTAGAATAAGCTCATGAAGGGTACACCAAAGACATAAGCTCATATAGGTCTCACGAAAGACATGGCTTTTAGATTAGCAGAAGATTAACCGGGATGCAACCTATTACACCGCCGAGGTTGGCTTAGCACACTTTCTCATGTCAAACTAACATTACATTTCGTTGAACTTAGCTAATAGAGATCACATGTGTAGAAGTATGATATGAACATGGCAAGCACTAAGGATCAAGGTTCACTTCATAACTCGTTAGACTAAGCTCATGAAGGGTACAACAAAGACAAAAGCTCATGAAGGGCTTACAAAAGACATGGCTTTTAGATTAACATAAGATTGACCTTTTTGCAACCTACTACACCACCCATAGTACGCTTAGCACACTTTCTCAGGTCAAACTAACATTTCATTGCGTTGAACTTAGCTCACAGAGATCACATCGAAGGAAGTATGATATGAACATGGATAGCACTAAAGATCAAGCTTCACTTCATAACTCGTTAGAATAAGGTCATGAAGGGTACACCAAAGACAAAAGCTCATATATGGCTCACAAAAGACATGGCTTTTAGATTAGCAGAAGATTGACCTGGATGCAACCTATTACACCACCCATAGTAGGCTTAGCACACTTTCTCATGTCAAACTAACATTTCATTGCGTTGAACTTAGCTCACAGAGATCACATCGAAGGAAGTATGATATGAACATGGATAGCACTAAAGATCAAGCTTCACTTCATAACTCGTTAGAATAAGCTCATGAAGGGTACACCAAAGACAAAAGCTCATATATCGCTCACAAAAGACATGGCTTTTAGATTAGCAGAAGATTGACCTGGATGCAACCTATTACACCGCCGAGGTTGGCTTAGCACACTTTCTCATGTCAAACTGACATTACATTTCGTTGAACTTAGCTAATAGAGATCACATGTGTAGAAGTATGATATGAACATGGCAAGCACTAAGGATCAAGCTTCACTTCATAACTCGTTAGAATAAGCTCATGAAGGGTACAACAAAGACAAAAGCTCATGAAGGGCTTACAAAAGAAATGGCTTTTAGATTAACAGAAGATTGACTTTGGTGCAACCTACTACACCACCCATAGTAGGCTTAGCACACTTCTCATGTCAAACTAACATTTCATTGTGTTGAACTTAGCTAATAGAGATCACATGTGTAGAAGTATGATATGAACAAGGCAAAGCACTAAGAATCAAACTTCACTTCATAACTTGTTAGAATAAGCTCATGAAGGGTACAACAAAGACAAAAGCTCATGAAGGGCTTACAAAAGAAATGGCTTTTAGATTAACAGAAGATTGACTTTGGTGCAACCTACTACACCACCCATAGTAGGCTTAGCACACTTTCTCATGTCAAACTAACATTTTATTGCGTTGAACTTAGCTAATAGAGATCACATGTGTAGAAGTATGATATGAACAAGGCAAAGCACTAACAATCAAACTTCACTTCATAACTCGTTAGAATAAGCTCATGAAGGGTACAACAAAGACAAAAGCTCATGAATGGCTTACAAAAGACATGGGTTTTAGATTAACAGAAGATTGACCTTGTTGCAACCTACTACACCACCCATAGTAGGCTTAGTACACTTTCTCATGTCAAACTGACATTTCATTGCGTTGAACTTAGCTAACAGAGATCACATGTGTAGAAGTATGATATAACATGGATAGCACTAAAGATCAAGCTTCACTTTACAACTCGTTAGAATAAGCTCATGAAGGGTACACCAAAGACATAAGCTCATATACGTCTCACGAAAGACATGGCTTTTAGATTAGCAGAAGATTGACCGGGATGCAACCTATTACACCGCCGTGGTTGGCTTAGCACACTTTCTCATGTCAAACTGACATTACATTTCGTTGAACTTAGCTAATAGAGATCACATGTGCAGAAGTATTATATGAACATGGCAAGCACTAAGGATCAAGCTTCACTTCATAACTCGTTAGAATAAGCTCATGAAGGGTACAACAAAGACAAAAGCTCATGAAGGGCTTACAAAAGACATGGCTTTTAGATTAACATAAGATTGACCTTTTTGCAACCTACTACACCACCCATAGTACGCTTAGCACACTTTCTCAGGTCAAACTAACATTTCATTGCGTTGAACTTAGCTCACAGAGATCACATCGAAGGAAGTATGATATGAACATGGATAGCACTAAAGATCAAGCTTCACTTCATAACTCGTTAGAATAAGCTCATGAAGGGTACACCAAAGACAAAAGCTCATATATGGCTCACAAAAGACATGGCTTTTAGATTAGCAGAAGATTGACCTGGATGCAACCTATTACACCGCCGAGGTTGGCTTAGCACACTTTCTCATGTCAAACTGACATTACATTTCGTTGAACTTGCTAATAGAGATCACATGTGTAGAAGTATGATATGAACATGGCAAGCACTAAGGATCAAGCTTCACTTCATAACTCGTTAGAATAAGCTCATGAAGGGTACAACAAAGACAAAAGCTCATGAAGGGCTTACAAAAGACATGGCTTTTAGATTAACATAAGATTGACCTTTTTGCAACCTACTACACCACCCATAGTACACTTAGCACACTTTCTCAGGTCAAACTAACATTTCATTGCGTTGAACTTAGCTCACAGAGATCACATCGAAGGAAGTATGATATGAACATGGATAGCACTAAAGATCAAGCTTCACTTCATAACTCGTTAGAATAAGCTCATGAAGGGTACACCAAAGACAAAAGCTCATATATGGCTCACAAAAGACATGGCTTTTAGATTAGCAGAAGATTGACCTGGATGCAACCTATTACACCGCCGAGGTTGGCTTAGCACACTTTCTCATGTCAAACTGACATTACATTTCGTTGAACTTAGCTAATAGAGATCACATGTGTAGAAGTATGATATGAACATGGCAAGCACTAAGGATCAAGCTTCACTTCATAACTCGTTAGAATAAGCTCATGAAGGGTACAACAAAGACAAAAGCTCATGAAGGGCTTACAAAAGAAATGGCTTTTAGATTAACAGAAGATTGACTTTGGTGCAACCTACTACACCACCCATAGTAGGCTTAGCACACTTCTCATGTCAAACTAACATTTCATTGTGTTGAACTTAGCTAATAGAGATCACATGTGTAGAAGTATGATATGAACAAGGCAAAGCACTAAGAATCAAACTTCACTTCATAACTCGTTAGAATAAGCTCATGAAGGGTACACCAAAGACATAAGCTCATATAGGTCTCACGAAAGACATGGCTTTTAGATTAGCAGAAGATTGACCGGGATGCAACCTATTACACCGCCGTGGTTGGCTTAGCACACTTTCTCATGTCAAACTGACATTACATTTCGTTGAACTTGCTAATAGAGATCACATGTGTAGAAGTATGATATGAACATGGCAAGCACTAAGGATCAAGCTTCACTTCATAACTCGTTAGAATAAGCTCATGAAGGGTACAACAAAGACAAAAGCTCATGAAGGGCTTACAAAAGACATGGCTTTTAGATTAACATAAGATTGACCTTTTTGCAACCTACTACACCACCCATAGTACACTTAGCACACTTTCTCAGGTCAAACTAACATTTCATTGCGTTGAACTTAGCTCACAGAGATCACATCGAAGGAAGTATGATATGAACATGGATAGCACTAAAGATCAAGCTTCACTTCATAACTCGTTAGAATAAGCTCATGAAGGGTACACCAAAGACAAAAGCTCATATATGGCTCACAAAAGACATGGCTTTTAGATTAGCAGAAGATTGACCTGGATGCAACCTATTACACCGCCGAGGTTGGCTTAGCACACTTTCTCATGTCAAACTGACATTACATTTCGTTGAACTTAGCTAATAGAGATCACATGTGTAGAAGTATGATATGAACATGGCAAGCACTAAGGATCAAGCTTCACTTCATAACTCGTTAGAATAAGCTCATGAAGGGTACAACAAAGACAAAAGCTCATGAAGGGCTTACAAAAGAAATGGCTTTTAGATTAACAGAAGATTGACTTTGGTGCAACCTACTACACCACCCATAGTAGGCTTAGCACACTTCTCATGTCAAACTAACATTTCATTGTGTTGAACTTAGCTAATAGAGATCACATGTGTAGAAGTATGATATGAACAAGGCAAAGCACTAAGAATCAAACTTCACTTCATAACTCGTTAGAATAAGCTCATGAAGGGTACAACAAAGACAAAAGCTCATGAAGGGCTTACAAAAGAAATGGCTTTTAGATTAACAGAAGATTGACTTTGGTGCAACCTACTACACCACCCATAGTAGGCTTAGCACACTTCTCATGTCAAACTAACATTTCATTGTGTTGAACTTAGCTAATAGAGATCACATGTGTAGAAGTATGATATGAACAAGGCAAAGCACTAAGAATCAAACTTCACTTCATAACTCGTTAGAATAAGCTCATGAAGGGTACAACAAAGACAAAAGCTCATGAAGGGCTTACAAAAGAAATGGCTTTTAGATTAACAGAAGATTGACTTTGGTGCAACCTACTACACCACCCATAGTAGGCTTAGCACACTTTCTCATGTCAAACTAACATTTTATTGCGTTGAACTTAGCTAATAGAGATCACATGTGTAGAAGTATGATATGAACAAGGCAAAGCACTAACAATCAAACTTCACTTCATAACTCGTTAGAATAAGCTCATGAAGGGTACAACAAAGACAAAAGCTCATGAAGGGCTTACAAAAGAAATGGCTTTTAGATTAACAGAAGATTGACTTTGGTGCAACCTACTACACCACCCATAGTAGGCTTAGCACACTTTCTCATGTCAAACTAACATTTTATTGCGTTGAACTTAGCTAATAGAGATCACATGTGTAGAAGTATGATATGAACAAGGCAAAGCACTAACAATCAAACTTCACTTCATAACTCGTTAGAATAAGCTCATGAAGGGTACAACAAAGACAAAAGCTCATGAATGGCTTACAAAAGACATGGGTTTTAGATTAACAGAAGATTGACCTTGTTGCAACCTACTACACCACCCATAGTAGGCTTAGTACACTTTCTCATGTCAAACTGACATTTCATTGCGTTGAACTTAGCTAACAGAGATCACATGTGTAGAAGTATGATATAACATGGATAGCACTAAAGATCAAGCTTCACTTTACAACTCGTTAGAATAAGCTCATGAAGGGTACACCAAAGACATAAGCTCATATACGTCTCACGAAAGACATGGCTTTTAGATTAGCAGAAGATTGACCGGGATGCAACCTATTACACCGCCGTGGTTGGCTTAGCACACTTTCTCATGTCAAACTGACATTACATTTCGTTGAACTTAGCTAATAGAGATCACATGTGCAGAAGTATTATATGAACATGGCAAGCACTAAGGATCAAGCTTCACTTCATAACTCGTTAGAATAAGCTCATGAAGGGTACAACAAAGACAAAAGCTCATGAAGGGCTTACAAAAGACATGGCTTTTAGATTAACATAAGATTGACCTTTTTGCAACCTACTACACCACCCATAGTACGCTTAGCACACTTTCTCAGGTCAAACTAACATTTCATTGCGTTGAACTTAGCTCACAGAGATCACATCGAAGGAAGTATGATATGAACATGGATAGCACTAAAGATCAAGCTTCACTTCATAACTCGTTAGAATAAGCTCATGAAGGGTACACCAAAGACAAAAGCTCATATATGGCTCACAAAAGACATGGCTTTTAGATTAGCAGAAGATTGACCTGGATGCAACCTATTACACCGCCGAGGTTGGCTTAGCACACTTTCTCATGTCAAACTGACATTACATTTCGTTGAACTTGCTAATAGAGATCACATGTGTAGAAGTATGATATGAACATGGCAAGCACTAAGGATCAAGCTTCACTTCATAACTCGTTAGAATAAGCTCATGAAGGGTACAACAAAGACAAAAGCTCATGAAGGGCTTACAAAAGACATGGCTTTTAGATTAACATAAGATTGACCTTTTTGCAACCTACTACACCACCCATAGTACACTTAGCACACTTTCTCAGGTCAAACTAACATTTCATTGCGTTGAACTTAGCTCACAGAGATCACATCGAAGGAAGTATGATATGAACATGGATAGCACTAAAGATCAAGCTTCACTTCATAACTCGTTAGAATAAGCTCATGAAGGGTACACCAAAGACAAAAGCTCATATATGGCTCACAAAAGACATGGCTTTTAGATTAGCAGAAGATTGACCTGGATGCAACCTATTACACCGCCGAGGTTGGCTTAGCACACTTTCTCATGTCAAACTGACATTACATTTCGTTGAACTTAGCTAATAGAGATCACATGTGTAGAAGTATGATATGAACATGGCAAGCACTAAGGATCAAGCTTCACTTCATAACTCGTTAGAATAAGCTCATGAAGGGTACAACAAAGACAAAAGCTCATGAAGGGCTTACAAAAGAAATGGCTTTTAGATTAACAGAAGATTGACTTTGGTGCAACCTACTACACCACCCATAGTAGGCTTAGCACACTTCTCATGTCAAACTAACATTTCATTGTGTTGAACTTAGCTAATAGAGATCACATGTGTAGAAGTATGATATGAACAAGGCAAAGCACTAAGAATCAAACTTCACTTCATAACTCGTTAGAATAAGCTCATGAAGGGTACACCAAAGACATAAGCTCATATAGGTCTCACGAAAGACATGGCTTTTAGATTAGCAGAAGATTGACCGGGATGCAACCTATTACACCGCCGTGGTTGGCTTAGCACACTTTCTCATGTCAAACTGACATTACATTTCGTTGAACTTGCTAATAGAGATCACATGTGTAGAAGTATGATATGAACATGGCAAGCACTAAGGATCAAGCTTCACTTCATAACTCGTTAGAATAAGCTCATGAAGGGTACAACAAAGACAAAAGCTCATGAAGGGCTTACAAAAGACATGGCTTTTAGATTAACATAAGATTGACCTTTTTGCAACCTACTACACCACCCATAGTACACTTAGCACACTTTCTCAGGTCAAACTAACATTTCATTGCGTTGAACTTAGCTCACAGAGATCACATCGAAGGAAGTATGATATGAACATGGATAGCACTAAAGATCAAGCTTCACTTCATAACTCGTTAGAATAAGCTCATGAAGGGTACACCAAAGACAAAAGCTCATATATGGCTCACAAAAGACATGGCTTTTAGATTAGCAGAAGATTGACCTGGATGCAACCTATTACACCGCCGAGGTTGGCTTAGCACACTTTCTCATGTCAAACTGACATTACATTTCGTTGAACTTAGCTAATAGAGATCACATGTGTAGAAGTATGATATGAACATGGCAAGCACTAAGGATCAAGCTTCACTTCATAACTCGTTAGAATAAGCTCATGAAGGGTACAACAAAGACAAAAGCTCATGAAGGGCTTACAAAAGAAATGGCTTTTAGATTAACAGAAGATTGACTTTGGTGCAACCTACTACACCACCCATAGTAGGCTTAGCACACTTCTCATGTCAAACTAACATTTCATTGTGTTGAACTTAGCTAATAGAGATCACATGTGTAGAAGTATGATATGAACAAGGCAAAGCACTAAGAATCAAACTTCACTTCATAACTCGTTAGAATAAGCTCATGAAGGGTACAACAAAGACAAAAGCTCATGAAGGGCTTACAAAAGAAATGGCTTTTAGATTAACAGAAGATTGACTTTGGTGCAACCTACTACACCACCCATAGTAGGCTTAGCACACTTTCTCATGTCAAACTAACATTTTATTGCGTTGAACTTAGCTAATAGAGATCACATGTGTAGAAGTATGATATGAACAAGGCAAAGCACTAACAATCAAACTTCACTTCATAACTCGTTAGAATAAGCTCATGAAGGGTACAACAAAGACAAAAGCTCATGAATGGCTTACAAAAGACATGGGTTTTAGATTAACAGAAGATTGACCTTGTTGCAACCTACTACACCACTCATAGTAGGCTTAGTACACTTTCTCATGTCAAACTGACATTTCATTGCGTTGAACTTAGCTAACAGAGATCACATGTGTAGAAGTATGATATAACATGGATAACACTAAAGATCAAGCATCACTTCATAACTCCTTAGAATAAGCTCATGAAGGGTACACCAAAGACATAAGCTCATATAGGTCTCACGAAAGACATGGCTTTTAGATTAGCAGAAGATTGACCGGGATGCAACCTATTACACCGCCGTGGTTGGCTTAGCACACTTTCTCATGTCAAACTGACATTACATTTCGTTGAACTTAGCTAATAGAGATCACATGTGTAGAAGTATGATATGAACATGGCAAGCACTAAGGATCAAGCTTCACTTCATAACTCGTTAGAATAAGCTCATGAAGGGTACAACAAAGACAAAAGCTCATGAAGGGCTTACAAAAGACATGGCTTTTAGATTAACATAAGATTGACCTTTTTGCAACCTACTACACCACCCATAGTAGGCTTAGCACACTTTCTCAGGTCAAACTAACATTTCATTGCGTTGAACTTAGCTCACAGAGATCACATCGAAGGAAGTATGATATGAACATGGATAGCACTAAAGATCAAGCTTCACTTCATAACTCGTTAGAATAAGCTCATGAAGGGTACACCAAAGACAAAAGCTCATATATGGCTCACAAAAGACATGGCTTTTAGATTAGCAGAAGATTGACCTGGATGCAACCTATTACACCGCCGAGGTTGGCTTAGCACACTTTCTCATGTCAAACTGACATTACATTTCGTTGAACTTAGCTAATAGAGATCACATGTGTAGAAGTATGATATGAACATGGCAAGCACTAAGGATCAAGCTTCACTTCATAACTCGTTAGAATAAGCTCATGAAGGGTACAACAAAGACAAAAGCTCATGAAGGGCTTACAAAAGAAATGGCTTTTAGATTAACAGAAGATTGACTTTGGTGCAACCTACTACACCACCCATAGTAGGCTTAGCACACTTTCTCATGTCAAACTAACATTTTATTGCGTTGAACTTAGCTAATAGAGATCACATGTGTAGAAGTATGATATGAACAAGGCAAAGAACTAACAATCAAACTTCACTTCATAAC
Organism: Lepidium didymum; assembly: GCA_963920545.1. Taxonomy (NCBI): domain Eukaryota; kingdom Viridiplantae; phylum Streptophyta; class Magnoliopsida; order Brassicales; family Brassicaceae; genus Lepidium; species Lepidium didymum. Next base: position 11,267,068 of record OY986981.1, on the reverse strand, counting down.
TCGTTAGAATAAGCTCATGAAGGGTACAACAAAGACAAAAGCTCATGAAGGGCTTACAAAAGACATGGCTTTTAGATTAACAGAAGATTGACCTTGTTGCAACCTACTACACCACCCATAGTAGGCTTAGTACACTTTCTCATGTCAAACTGACATTTCATTGCGTTGAACTTAGCTAACAGAGATCACATGTGTAGAAGTATGATATAACATGGATAGCACTAAAGATCAAGCTTCACTTTACAACTCGTTAGAATAAGCTCATGAAGGGTACACCAAAGACATAAGCTCATATACGTCTCACAAAAGACATGGCTTTTAGATTAGCAGAAGATTGACCGGGATGCAACCTATTACACCGCCGTGGTTGGCTTAGCACACTTTCTCATGTCAAACTGACATTACATTTCGTTGAACTTAGCTAATAGAGATCACATGTGCAGAAGTATTATATGAACATGGCAAGCACTAAGGATCAAGCTTCACTTCATAACTCGTTAGAATAAGCTCATGAAGGGTACAACAAAGACAAAAGCTCATGAAGGGCTTACAAAAGACATGGCTTTTAGATTAACATAAGATTGACCTTTTTGCAACCTACTACACCACCCATAGTAGGCTTAGCACACTTTCTCAGGTCAAACTAACATTTCATTGCGTTGAACTTAGCATACAGAGATCACATCGAAGGAAGTATGATATGAACATGGATAGCACTAAAGATCAAGCTTCACTTCATAACTCGTTAGAATAAGCTCATGAAGGGTACACCAAAGACAAAAGCTCATATATGGCTCACAAAAGACATGGCTTTTAGATTAGCAGAAGATTGACCTGGATGCAACCTACTACACCACCCATAGTAGGCTTAGCACACTTCTCATGTCAAACTAACATTTCATTGTGTTGAACTTAGCTAATAGAGATCACATGTGTAGAAGTATGATATGAACAAGGCAAAGCACTAAGAATCAAACTTCACTTCATAACTCCTTAGAATAAGCTCATGAAGGGTACAACAAAGACAAAAGCTCATGAAGGGCTTACAAAAGAAATGGCTTTTAGATTAACAGAAGATTGACTTTGGTGCAACCTACTACACCACCCATAGTAGGCTTAGCACACTTTCTCATGTCAAACTAACATTTTATTGCGTTGAACTTAGCTAATAGAGATCACATGTGTAGAAGTATGATATGAACAAGGCAAAGCACTAAGAATCAAACTTCACTTCATAACTCGTTAGAATAAGCTCATGAAGGGTACAACAAAGACAAAAGCTCATGAATGGCTTACAAAAGACATGGGTTTTAGATTAACAGAAGATTGACCTTGTTGCAACCTACTACACCACCCATAGTAGGCTTAGTACACTTTCTCATGTCAAACTGACATTTCATTGCGTTGAACTTAGCTAACAGAGATCACATGTGTAGAAGTATGATATAACATGGATAACACTAAAGATCAAGCATCACTTCATAACTCCTTAGAATAAGCTCATGAAGGGTACACCAAAGACATAAGCTCATATAGGTCTCACGAAAGACATGGCTTTTAGATTAGCAGAAGATTGACCTGGATGCAACCTATTACACCGCCGTGGTTGGCTTAGCACACTTTCTCATGTCAAACTGACATTACATTTCGTTGAACTTAGCTAATAGAGATCACATGTGTAGAAGTATGATATGAACATGGCAAGCACTAAGGATCAAGCTTCACTTCATAACTCGTTAGAATAAGCTCATGAAGGGTACAACAAAGACAAAAGCTCATGAAGGGCTTACAAAAGACATGGCTTTTAGATTAACATAAGATTGACCTTTTTGCAACCTACTACACCACCCATAGTAGGCTTAGCACACTTTCTCAGGTCAAACTAACATTTCATTGCGTTGAACTTAACTCACAGAGATCACATCGAAGGAAGTATGATATGAACATGGATAGCACTAAAGATCAAGCTTCACTTCATAACTCGTTAGAATAAGCTCATGAAGGGTACACCAAAGACAAAAGCTCATATATGGCTCACAAAAGACATGGCTTTTAGATTAGCAGAAGAATGACCTGGATGCAACCTATTACACCGCCGAGGTTGGCTTAGCACACTTTCTTATGTCAAACTGACATTACATTTCGTTGAACTTAGCTAATAGAGATCACATGTGTAGAAGTATGATATGAACATGGCAAGCACTAAGGATCAAGCTTCACTTCATAACTCGTTAGAATAAGCTCATGAAGGGTACAACAAAGACAAAAGCTCATGAAGGGCTTACAAAAGAAATGGCTTTTAGATTAACAGAAGATTGACTTTGGTGCAACCTACTACACCACCCATAGTAGGCTTAGCACACTTTCTCATGTCAAACTAACATTTTATTGCGTTGAACTTAGCTAATAGAGATCACATGTGTAGAAGTATGATATGAACAAGGCAAAGAACTAACAATCAAACTTCACTTCATAACTCGTTAGAATAAGCTCATGAAGGGTACAACAAAGACAAAAGCTCATGAAGGGCTTACAAAAGACATGGCTTTTAGATTAACAGAAGATTGACCTTGTTGCAACCTACTACACCACCCATAGTAGGCTTAGTACACTTTCTCATGTCAAACTGACATTTCATTGCGTTGAACTTAGCTAACAGAGATCACATGTGTAGAAGTATGATATAACATGGATAGCACTAAAGATCAAGCTTCACTTTACAACTCGTTAGAATAAGCTCATGAAGGGTACACCAAAGACATAAGCTCATATACGTCTCACGAAAGACATGGCTTTTAGATTAGCAGAAGATTGACCGGGATGCAACCTATTACACCGCCGTGGTTGGCTTAGCACACTTTCTCATGTCAAACTGACATTACATTTCGTTGAACTTAGCTAATAGAGATCACATGTGCAGAAGTATTATATGAACATGGCAAGCACTAAGGATCAAGCTTCACTTCATAACTCGTTAGAATAAGCTCATGAAGGGTACAACAAAGACAAAAGCTCATGAAGGGCTTACAAAAGACATGGCTTTTAGATTAACATAAGATTGACCTTTTTGCAACCTACTACACCACCCATAGTAGGCTTAGCACACTTTCTCAGGTCAAACTAACATTTCATTGCGTTGAACTTAGCATACAGAGATCACATCGAAGGAAGTATGATATGAACATGGATAGCACTAAAGATCAAGCTTCACTTCATAACTCGTTAGAATAAGCTCATGAAGGGTACACCAAAGACAAAAGCTCATATATGGCTCACAAAAGACATGGCTTTTAGATTAGCAGAAGATTGACCTGGATGCAACCTACTACACCACCCATAGTAGGCTTAGCACACTTCTCATGTCAAACTAACATTTCATTGTGTTGAACTTAGCTAATAGAGATCACATGTGTAGAAGTATGATATGAACAAGGCAAAGCACTAAGAATCAAACTTCACTTCATAACTCCTTAGAATAAGCTCATGAAGGGTACAACAAAGACAAAAGCTCATGAAGGGCTTACAAAAGAAATGGCTTTTAGATTAACAGAAGATTGACTTTGGTGCAACCTACTACACCACCCATAGTAGGCTTAGCACACTTTCTCATGTCAAACTAACATTTTATTGCGTTGAACTTAGCTAATAGAGATCACATGTGTAGAAGTATGATATGAACAAGGCAAAGCACTAAGAATCAAACTTCACTTCATAACTCGTTAGAATAAGCTCATGAAGGGTACAACAAAGACAAAAGCTCATGAATGGCTTACAAAAGACATGGGTTTTAGATTAACAGAAGATTGACCTTGTTGCAACCTACTACACCACCCATAGTAGGCTTAGTACACTTTCTCATGTCAAACTGACATTTCATTGCGTTGAACTTAGCTAACAGAGATCACATGTGTAGAAGTATGATATAACATGGATAACACTAAAGATCAAGCATCACTTCATAACTCCTTAGAATAAGCTCATGAAGGGTACACCAAAGACATAAGCTCATATAGGTCTCACGAAAGACATGGCTTTTAGATTAGCAGAAGATTGACCTGGATGCAACCTATTACACCGCCGTGGTTGGCTTAGCACACTTTCTCATGTCAAACTGACATTACATTTCGTTGAACTTAGCTAATAGAGATCACATGTGTAGAAGTATGATATGAACATGGCAAGCACTAAGGATCAAGCTTCACTTCATAACTCGTTAGAATAAGCTCATGAAGGGTACAACAAAGACAAAAGCTCATGAAGGGCTTACAAAAGACATGGCTTTTAGATTAACATAAGATTGACCTTTTTGCAACCTACTACACCACCCATAGTAGGCTTAGCACACTTTCTCAGGTCAAACTAACATTTCATTGCGTTGAACTTAACTCACAGAGATCACATCGAAGGAAGTATGATATGAACATGGATAGCACTAAAGATCAAGCTTCACTTCATAACTCGTTAGAATAAGCTCATGAAGGGTACACCAAAGACAAAAGCTCATATATGGCTCACAAAAGACATGGCTTTTAGATTAGCAGAAGAATGACCTGGATGCAACCTATTACACCGCCGAGGTTGGCTTAGCACACTTTCTTATGTCAAACTGACATTACATTTCGTTGAACTTAGCTAATAGAGATCACATGTGTAGAAGTATGATATGAACATGGCAAGCACTAAGGATCAAGCTTCACTTCATAACTCGTTAGAATAAGCTCATGAAGGGTACAACAAAGACAAAAGCTCATGAAGGGCTTACAAAAGAAATGGCTTTTAGATTAACAGAAGATTGACTTTGGTGCAACCTACTACACCACCCATAGTAGGCTTAGCACACTTTCTCATGTCAAACTAACATTTTATTGCGTTGAACTTAGCTAATAGAGATCACATGTGTAGAAGTATGATATGAACAAGGCAAAGAACTAACAATCAAACTTCACTTCATAACTCGTTAGAATAAGCTCATGAAGGGTACAACAAAGACAAAAGCTCATGAAGGGCTTACAAAAGACATGGCTTTTAGATTAACAGAAGATTGACCTTGTTGCAACCTACTACACCACCCATAGTAGGCTTAGTACACTTTCTCATGTCAAACTGACATTTCATTGCGTTGAACTTAGCTAACAGAGATCACATGTGTAGAAGTATGATATAACATGGATAGCACTAAAGATCAAGCTTCACTTTACAACTCGTTAGAATAAGCTCATGAAGGGTACACCAAAGACATAAGCTCATATACGTCTCACGAAAGACATGGCTTTTAGATTAGCAGAAGATTGACCGGGATGCAACCTATTACACCGCCGTGGTTGGCTTAGCACACTTTCTCATGTCAAACTGACATTACATTTCGTTGAACTTAGCTAATAGAGATCACATGTGTAGAAGTATGATATGAACATGGCAAGCACTAAGGATCAAGCTTCACTTCATAACTCGTTAGAATAAGCTCATGAATGGTACAACAAAGACAAAAGCTCATGAAGGGCTTACAAAAGAAATGGCTTTTAGATTAACAGAAGATTGACTTTGGTGCAACCTACTACACCACCCATAGTAAGCTTAGCACACTTTCTCATGTCAAACTAACATTTTATTGCGTTGAACTTAGCTAATAGAGATCACATGTGTAGAAGTATGATATGAACAAGGCAAAGAACTAACAATCAAACTTCACTTCATAACTCGTTAGAATAAGCTCATGAAGGGTACACCAAAGACAAAAGCTCATATATGGCTCAAAAAAGACATGGCTTTTAGATTAGCAGAAGATTGACCTGGATGCAACCTATTACACCGCCGAGGTTGGCTTAGCACACTTTCTCATGTCAAACTGACATTACATTTCGTTGAACTTAGCTAATAGAGATCACATGTGTAGAAGTATGATATGAACATGGCAAGCACTAAGGATCAAGCTTCACTTCATAACTCGTTAGAATAAGCTCATGAAGGGTACAACAAAGACAAAAGCTCATGAAGGGCTTACAAAAGAAATGGCTTTTAGATTAACAGAAGATTGACTTTGGTGCAACCTACTACACCACCCATAGTAGGCTTAGCACACTTTCTCATGTCAAACTAACATTTTATTGCGTTGAACTTAGCTAATAGAGATCACATGTGTAGAAGTATGATATGAACAAGGCAAAGAACTAACAATCAAACTTCACTTCATAACTCGTTAGAATAAGCTCATGAAGGGTACAACAAAGACAAAAGCTCATGAAGGGCTTACAAAAGACATGGCTTTTAGATTAACAGAAGATTGACCTTGTTGCAACCTACTACACCACCCATAGTAGGCTTAGTACACTTTCTCATGTCAAACTGACATTTCATTGCGTTGAATTTAGCTAACAGAGATCACATGTGTAGAAGTATGATATAACATGGATAGCACTAAAGATCAAGCTTCACTTTACAACTCGTTAGAATAAGCTCATGAAGGGTACACCAAAGACATAAGCTCATATACGTCTCACGAAAGACATGGCTTTTAGATTAGCAGAAGATTGACCGGGATGCAACCTATTACACCGCCGTGGTTGGCTTAGCACACTTTCTCATGTGAAACTGACATTACATTTCGTTGAACTTAGCTAATAGAGATCACATGTGCAGAAGTATTATATGAACATGGCAAGCACTAAGGATCAAGCTTCACTTCATAACTCGTTAGAATAAGCTCATGAAGGGTACAACAAAGACAAAAGCTCATGAAGGGCTTACAAAAGACATGGCTTTTAGATTAACATAAGATTGACCTTTTTGCAACCTACTACACCACCCATAGTAGGCTTAGCACACTTTCTCAGGTCAAACTAACATTTCATTGCGTTGAACTTAGCTCACAGAGATCACATCGAAGGAAGTATGATATGAACATGGATAGCACTAAAGATCAAGCTTCACTTCATAACTCTTTAGAATAAGCTCATGAAGGGTACACCAAAGACAAAAGCTCATATATGGCTCAAAAAAGACATGGCTTTTAGATTAGCAGAAGATTGACCTGGATGCAACCTATTACACCGCCGAGGTTGGCTTAGCACACTTTCTCATGTCAAACTGACATTACATTTCGTTGAACTTAGCTAATAGAGATCACATGTGTAGAAGTATGATATGAACATGGCAAGCACTAAGGATCAAGCTTCACTTCATAACTCGTTAGAATAAGCTCATGAAGGGTACAACAAAGACAAAAGCTCATGAAGGGCTTACAAAAGACATGGCTTTTAGATTAACATAAGATTGACCTTTTTGCAACCTACTACACCACCCATAGTAGGCTTAGCACACTTTCTCAGGTCAAACTAACATTTCATTGCGTTGAACTTAGCATACAGAGATCACATCGAAGGAAGTATGATATGAACATGGATAGCACTAAAGATCAAGCTTCACTTCATAACTCGTTAGAATAAGCTCATGAAGGGTACACCAAAGACAAAAGCTCATATATGGCTCACAAAAGACATGGCTTTTAGATTAGCAGAAGATTGACCTGGATGCAACCTACTACACCACCCATAGTAGGCTTAGCACACTTCTCATGTCAAACTAACATTTCATTGTGTTGAACTTAGCTAATAGAGATCACATGTGTAGAAGTATGATATGAACAAGGCAAAGCACTAAGAATCAAACTTCACTTCATAACTCGTTAGAATAAGCTCATGAAGGGTACAACAAAGACAAAAGCTCATGAATGGCTTACAAAAGACATGGGTTTTAGATTAACAGAAGATTGACCTTGTTGCAACCTACTACACCACCCATAGTAGGCTTAGTACACTTTCTCATGTCAAACTGACATTTCATTGCGTTGAACTTAGCTAACAGAGATCACATGTGTAGAAGTATGATATAACATGGATAACACTAAAGATCAAGCATCACTTCATAACTCCTTAGAATAAGCTCATGAAGGGTACACCAAAGACATAAGCTCATATAGGTCTCACGAAAGACATGGCTTTTAGATTAGCAGAAGATTGACCTGGATGCAACCTATTACACCGCCGTGGTTGGCTTAGCACACTTTCTCATGTCAAACTGACATTACATTTCGTTGAACTTAGCTAATAGAGATCACATGTGTAGAAGTATGATATGAACATGGCAAGCACTAAGGATCAAGCTTCACTTCATAACTCGTTAGAATAAGCTCATGAAGGGTACAACAAAGACAAAAGCTCATGAAGGGCTTACAAAAGACATGGCTTTTAGATTAACATAAGATTGACCTTTTTGCAACCTACTACACCACCCATAGTACACTTAGCACACTTTCTCAGGTCAAACTAACATTTCATTGCGTTGAACTTAGCTCACAGAGATCACATCGAAGGAAGTATGATATGAACATGGATAGCACTAAAGATCAAGCTTCACTTCATAACTCGTTAGAATAAGCTCATGAAGGGTACACCAAAGACAAAAGCTCATATATGGCTCACAAAAGACATGGCTTTTAGATTAGCAGAAGATTGACCTGGATGCAACCTATTACACCGCCGAGGTTGGCTTAGCACACTTTCTCATGTCAAACTGACATTACATTTCGTTGAACTTAGCTAATAGACATCACATGTGTAGAAGTATGATATGAACATGGCAAGCACTAAGGATCAAGCTTCACTTCATAACTCGTTAGAATAAGCTCATGAAGGGTACAACAAAGACAAAAGCTCATGAAGGGCTTACAAAAGAAATGGCTTTTAGATTAACAGAAGATTGACTTTGGTGCAACCTACTACACCACCCATAGTAGGCTTAGCACACTTTCTCATGTCAAACTAACATTTTATTGCGTTGAACTTAGCTAATAGAGATCACATGTGTAGAAGTATGATATGAACAAGGCAAAGCACTAACAATCAAACTTCACTTCATAACTCGTTAGAATAAGCTCATGAAGGGTACAACAAAGACAAAAGCTCATGAATGGCTTACAAAAGACATGGCTTTTAGATTAACAGAAGATTGACCTTGTTGCAACCTACTACACCACCCATAGTAGGCTTAGTACACTTTCTCATGTCAAACTGACATTTCATTGCGTTGAACTTAGCTAACAGAGATCACATGTGTAGAAGTATGATATAACATGGATAACACTAAAGATCAAGCATCACTTCATAACTCCTTAGAATAAGCTCATGAAGGGTACAACAAAGACAAAAGCTCATGAAGGGCTTACAAAAGAAATGGCTTTTAGATTAACAGAAGATTGACTTTGGTGCAACCTACTACACCACCCATAGTAGGCTTAGCACACTTTCTCATGTCAAACTAACATTTTATTGCGTTGAACTTAGCTAATAGAGATCACATGTGTAGAAGTATGATATGAACAAGGCAAAGAACTAACAATCAAACTTCACTTCATAACTCGTTAGAATAAGCTCATGAAGGGTACAACAAAGACAAAAGCTCATGAAGGGCTTACAAAAGACATGGCTTTTAGATTAACAGAAGATTGACCTTGTTGCAACCTACTACACCACCCATAGTAGGCTTAGTACACTTTCTCATGTCAAACTGACATTTCATTGCGTTGAACTTAGCTAACAGAGATTACATGTGTAGAAGTATGATATAACATGGATAGCACTAAAGATCAAGCTTCACTTTACAACTCGTTAGAATAAGCTCATGAAGGGTACACCAAAGACATAAGCTCATATACGTCTCACGAAAGACATGGCTTTTAGATTAGCAGAAGATTGACCGGGATGCAACCTATTACACCGCCGTGGTTGGCTTAGCACACTTTCTCATGTCAAACTGACATTACATTTCGTTGAACTTAGCTAATAGAGATCACATGTGCAGAAGTATTATATGAACATGGCAAGCACTAAGGATCAAGCTTCACTTCATAACTCGTTAGAATAAGCTCATGAAGGGTACAACAAAGACAAAAGCTCATGAAGGGCTTACAAAAGACATGGCTTTTAGATTAACATAAGATTGACCTTTTTGCAACCTACTACACCACCCATAGTAGGTTTAGCACACTTTCTCAGGTCAAACTAACATTTCATTGCGTTGAACTTAGCTCACAGAGATCACATCGAAGGAAGTATGATATGAACATGGATAGCACTAAAGATCAAGCTTCACTTCATAACTCGTTAGAATAAGCTCATGAAGGGTACACCAAAGACAAAAGCTCATATATGGCTCAAAAAAGACATGGCTTTTAGATTAGCAGAAGATTGACCTGGATGCAACCTATTACACCGCCGAGGTTGGCTTAGCACACTTTCTCATGTCAAACTGACATTACATTTCGTTGAACTTAGCTAATAGAGATCACATGTGTAGAAGTATGATATGAACATGGCAAGCACTAAGGATCAAGCTTCACTTCATAACTCGTTAGAATAAGCTCATGAAGGGTACAACAAAGACAAAAGCTCATGAAGGGCTTACAAAAGACATGGCTTTTAGATTAACATAAGATTGACCTTTTTGCAACCTACTACACCACCCATAGTACACTTAGCACACTTTCTCAGGTCAAACTAACATTTCATTGCGTTGAACTTAGCTCACAGAGATCACATCGAAGGAAGTATGATATGAACATGGATAGCACTAAAGATCAAGCTTCACTTCATAACTCGTTAGAATAAGCTCATGAAGGGTACACCAAAGACAAAAGCTCATATATGGCTCACAAAAGACATGGCTTTTAGATTAGCAGAAGATTGACCTGGATGCAACCTATTACACCGCCGAGGTTAGCTTAGCACACTTTCTCATGTCAAACTGACATTACATTTCGTTGAACTTAGCTAATAGACATCACATGTGTAGAAGTATGATATGAACATGGCAAGCACTAAGGATCAAGCTTCACTTCATAACTCGTTAGAATAAGCTCATGAAGGGTACAACAAAGACAAAAGCTCATGAAGGGCTTACAAAAGAAATGGCTTTTAGATTAACAGAAGATTGACTTTGGTGCAACCTACTACACCACCCATAGTAGGCTTAGCACACTTTCTCATGTCAAACTAACATTTTATTGCGTTGAACTTAGCTAATAGAGATCACATGTGTAGAAGTATGATATGAATAAGGCAAAGCACTAACAATCAAACTTCACTTCATAACTCGTTAGAATAAGCTCATGAAGGGTACAACAAAGACAAAAGCTCATGAATGGCTTACAAAAGACATGGCTTTTAGATTAACAGAAGATTGACCTTGTTGCAACCTACTACACCACCCATAGTAGGCTTAGTACACTTTCTCATGTCAAACTGACATTTCATTGCGTTGAACTTAGCTAACAGAGATCACATGTGTAGAAGTATGATATAACATGGATAACACTAAAGATCAAGCATCACTTCATAACTCCTTAGAATAAGCTCATGAAGGGTACAACAAAGACAAAAGCTCATGAAGGGCTTACAAAAGAAATGGCTTTTAGATTAACAGAAGATTGACTTTGGTGCAACCTACTACACCACCCATAGTAGGCTTAGCACACTTTCTCATGTCAAACTAACATTTTATTGCGTTGAACTTAGCTAATAGAGATCACATGTGTAGAAGTATGATATGAACAAGGCAAAGAACTAACAATCAAACTTCACTTCATAACTCGTTAGAATAAGCTCATGAAGGGTACAACAAAGACAAAAGCTCATGAAGGGCTTACAAAAGACATGGCTTTTAGATTAACAGAAGATTGACCTTGTTGCAACCTACTACACCACCCATAGTAGGCTTAGTACACTTTCTCATGTCAAACTGACATTTCATTGCGTTGAACTTAGCTAACAGAGATCACATGTGTAGAAGTATGATATAACATGGATAACACTAAAGATCAAGCATCACTTCATAACTCCTTAGAATAAGCTCATGAAGGGTACACCAAAGACATAAGCTCATATAGGTCTCACGAAAGACATGGCTTTTAGATTAGCAGAAGATTGACCTGGATGCAACCTATTACACCGCCGTGGTTGGCTTAGCACACTTTCTCATGTCAAACTGACATTACATTTCGTTGAACTTAGCTAATAGAGATCACATGTGTAGAAGTATGATATGAACATGGCAAGCACTAAGGATCAAGCTTCACTTCATAACTCGTTAGAATAAGCTCATGAAGGGTACAACAAAGACAAAAGCTCATGAAGGGCTTACAAAAGACATGGCTTTTAGATTAACATAAGATTGACCTTTTTGCAACCTACTACACCACCCATAGTACACTTAGCACACTTTCTCAGGTCAAACTAACATTTCATTGCGTTGAACTTAGCTCACAGAGATCACATCGAAGGAAGTATGATATGAACATGGATAGCACTAAAGATCAAGCTTCACTTCATAACTCGTTAGAATAAGCTCATGAAGGGTACACCAAAGACAAAAGCTCATATATGGCTCACAAAAGACATGGCTTTTAGATTAGCAGAAGATTGACCTGGATGCAACCTATTACACCGCCGAGGTTGGCTTAGCACACTTCTCATGTCAAACTAACATTTCATTGTGTTGAACTTAGCTAATAGAGATCACATGTGTAGAAGTATGATATGGACAAGGCAAAGCACTAAGAATCAAACTTCACTTCATAACTCGTTAGAATAAGCTCATGAAGGGTACAACAAAGACAAAAGCTCATGAAGGGCTTACAAAAGAAATGGCTTTTAGATTAACAGAAGATTGACTTTGGTGCAACCTACTACACCACCCATAGTAGGCTTAGCACACTTTCTCATGTCAAACTAACATTTTATTGCGTTGAACTTAGCTAATAGAGATCACATGTGTAGAAGTATCATATGAACAAGGCAAAGCACTAACAATCAAACTTCACTTCATAACTCGTTAGAATAAGCTCATGAAGGGTACAACAAAGACAAAAGCTCATAAAATGGCTTACAAAAGACATGGGTTTTAGATTAACAGAAGATTGACCTTGTTGCAACCTACTACACCACCCATAGTAGGCTTAGTACACTTTCTCATGTCAAACTGACATTTCATTGCGTTGAACTTAGCTAACAGAGATCACATGTGTAGAAGTATGATATAACATGGATAACACTAAAGATCAAGCATCACTTCATAACTCCTTAGAATAAGCTCATGAAGGGTACACCAAAGACATAAGCTCATATAGGTCTCACGAAAGACATGGCTTTTAGATTAGCAGAAGATTGACCGGGATGCAACCTATTACACCGCCGTGGTTGGCTTAGCACACTTTCTCATGTCAAACTGACATTACATTTCGTTGAACTTAGCTAATAGAGATCACATGTGTAGAAGTATGATATGAACATGGCAAGCACTAAGGATCAAGCTTCACTTCATAACTCGTTAGAATAAGCTCATGAAGGGTACAACAAAGACAAAAGCTCATGAAGGGCTTACAAAAGACATGGCTTTTAGATTAACATAAGATTGACCTTTTTGCAACCTACTACACCACCCATAGTAGGCTTAGCACACTTTCTCAGGTCAAACTAACATTTCATTGCGTTGAACTTAGCTCACAGAGATCACATCGAAGGAAGTATGATATGAACATGGATAGCACTAAAGATCAAGCTTCACTTCCTAACTCGTTAGAATAAGCTCATGAAGGGTACACCAAAGACAAAAGCTCATATATGGCTCACAAAAGACATGGCTTTTAGATTAGCAGAAGATTGACCTGGATGCAACCTATTACACCGCCGAGGTTGGCTTAGCACACTTCTCATGTCAAACTAACATTTCATTGTGTTGAACTTAGCTAATAGAGATCACATGTGTAGAAGTATGATATGAACAAGGCAAAGCACTAAGAATCAAACTTCACTTCATAACTCGTTAGAATAAGCTCATGAAGGGTACAACAAAGACAAAAGCTCATGAAGGGCTTACAAAAGAAATGGCTTTTAGATTAACAGAAGATTGACTTTGGTGCAACCTACTAGACCACCCATAGTAGGCTTAGCACACTTTCTCATGTCAAACTAACATTTTATTGCGTTGAACTTAGCTAATAGAGATCACATGTGTAGAAGTATGATATGAACAAGGCAAAGCACTAACAATCAAACTTCACTTCATAACTCGTTAGAATAAGCTCATGAAGGGTACAACAAAGACAAAAGCTCATAAAATGGCTTACAAAAGACATGAGTTTTAGATTAACAGAAGATTGACCTTGTTGCAACCTACTACACCACCCATAGTAGGCTTAGTACACTTTCTCATGTCAAACTGACATTTCATTGCGTTGAACTTAGCTAACAGAGATCACATGTGTAGAAGTATGATATAACATGGATAACACTAAAGATCAAGCATCACTTCATAACTCCTTAGAATAAGCTCATGAAGGGTACACCAAAGACATAAGCTCATATAGGTCTCACGAAAGACATGGCTTTTAGATTAGCAGAAGATTGACCGGGATGCAACCTATTACACCGCCGTGGTTGGCTTAGCACACTTTCTCATGTCAAACTGACATTACATTTCGTTGAACTTAGCTAATAGAGATCACATGTGTAGAAGTATGATATGAACATGGCAAGCACTAAGGATCAAGCTTCACTTCATAACTCGTTAGAATAAGCTCATGAAGGGTACAACAAAGACAAAAGCTCATGAAGGGCTTACAAAAGACATGGCTTTTAGATTAACATAAGATTGACCTTTTTGCAACCTACTACACCACCCATAGTAGGCTTAGCACACTTTCTCAGGTCAAACTAACATTTCATTGCGTTGAACTTAGCTCACAGAGATCACATCGAAGGAAGTATGATATGAACATGGATAGCACTAAAGATCAAGCTTCACTTTATAACTCGTTAGAATAAGCTCATGAAGGGTACACCAAAGACAAAAGCTCATATATGGCTCACAAAAGACATGGCTTTTAGATTAGCAGAAGATTGACCTGGATGCAACCTATTACACCGCCGAGGTTGGCTTAGCACACTTTCTCATGTCAAACTGACATTACATTTCGTTGAACTTAGCTAATAGAGATCACATGTGTAGAAGTATGATATGAACATGGCAAGCACTAAGGATAAGGTTCACTTCATAACTCGTTAGGATAAGCTCAGGAAGGGTACAACAAAGACAAAAGCTCATGAAGGGCTTACAAAAGAAATGGCTTTTAGATTAACAGAAGATTGACTTTGGTGCAACCTACTACACCACCCATAGTAGGCTTAGCACACTTCTCATGTCAAACTAACATTTTATTGCGTTGAACTTAGCTAATAGAGATCACATGTGTAGAAGTATGATATGAACAAGGCAAAGCACTAACAATCAAACTTCACTTCATAACTCGTTAGAATAAGATCATGAAGGGTACAACAAAGACAAAAGCTCATGAAGGGCTTACAAAAGACATGGCTTTTAGATTAACATAAGATTGACCTTTTTGCAACCTACTACACCACCCATAGTAGGCTTAGCACACTTTCTCAGGTCAAACTAACATTTCATTGCGTTGAACTTAGCTCACAGAGATCACATCGAAGGAAGTATGATATGAACATGGATAGCACTAAAGATCAAGCTTCACTTCATAACTCGTTAGAATAAGCTCATGAAGGGTACACCAAAGACAAAAGCTCATATATGGCTCAAAAAAGACATGGCTTTTAGATTAGCAGAAGATTGACCTGGATGCAACCTATTACACCGCCGAGGTTGGCTTAGCACACTTTCTCATGTCAAACTGACATTACATTTCGTTGAACTTAGCTAATAGAGATCACATGTGTAGAAGTATTATATGAACATGGCAAGCACTAAGGATCAAGCTTCACTTCATAACTCGTTAGAATAAGCTCATGAAGGGTACAACAAAGACAAAAGCTCATGAAGGGCTTACAAAAGACATGGCTTTTAGATTAACATAAGATTGACCTTTTTGCAACCTACTACACCACCCATAGTAGGCTTAGCACACTTTCTCAGGTCAAAGTAACATTTCATTGCGTTGAACTTAGCTCACAGAGATCACATCGAAGGAAGTATGATATGAACATGGATAGCACTAAAGATCAAGCTTCACTTCATAACTCGTTAGAATAAGCTCATGAAGGGTACACCAAAGACAAAAGCTCATATATGGCTCACAAAAGACATGGCTTTTAGATTAGCAGAAGATTGACCTGGATGCAACCTATTACACTGCCGAGGTTGGCTTAGCACACTTTCTCATGTCAAACTGACATTACATTTCGTTGAATTTAGCTAATAGAGATCACATGTGTAGAAGTATGATATGAACATGGCAAGCACTAAGGATCAAGCTTCACTTCATAACTCGTTAGAATAAGCTCATGAAGGGTACAACAAAGACAAAAGCTCATGAAGGGCTTACAAAAGAAATGGCTTTTAGATTAACAGAAGATTGACTTTGGTGCAACCTACTACACCACCCATAGTAGGCTTAGCACACTTCTCATGTCAAACTAACATTTCATTGTGTTGAACTTAGAGATCACATGTGTAGAAGTATGATATGAACATGGCAAGCACTAAGGATCAAGCTTCACTTCATCACCCGTTAGAATAAGCTCATGAAGGGTACAACAAAGACAAAAGCTCATGAAGGGCTTACAAAAGAAATGGCTTTTAGATTAACAGAAGATTGTTTTTGGTGCAACCTACTACACCACCCATAGTAGGCTTAGCACACTTTCTCATGTCAAACTAACATTTCATTGCGTTGGACTTAGCTAATAGAGATCACATGTGTAGAAGTATGATATGAACATGGCAAGCACTAAGGATCAAGCTTCACTTCATAACTCGTTAGAATAAGCTCATGAAGGGTACAACAAAGACAAAAGCTCATGAAGGGCTTACAAAAGAAATGGCTTTTAGATTAACAGAAGATTGACTTTGGTGCAACCTACTACACCACCCATAGTAGGCTTAGCACACTTTCTCATGTCAAACTAACATTTTATTGCGTTGAACTTAGCTAATAGAGATCACATGTGTAGAAGTATGATATGAACAAGGCAAAGCACTAAGAATCAAACTTCACTTCATAACTCGTTAGAATAAGATCATGAAGGGTACAACAAAGACAAAAGCTCATGAAGGGCTTACAAAAGACATGGCTTTTAGATTAACATAAGATTGACCTTTTTGCAACCTACTACACCACCCATAGTAGGCTTAGCACACTTTCTCAGGTCAAACTAACATTTCATTGCGTTGAACTTAGCTCACAGAGATCACATCGAAGGAAGTATGATATGAACATGGATAGCACTAAAGATCAAGCTTCACTTCATAACTCGTTAGAATAAGCTCATGAAGGGTACACCAAAGACAAAAGCTCATATATGGCTCAAAAAAGACATGGCTTTTAGATTAGCAGAAGATTGACCTGGATGCAACCTATTACACCGCCGAGGTTGGCTTAGCACACTTTCTCATGTCAAACTGACATTACATTTCGTTGAACTTAGCTAATAGAGATCACATGTGTAGAAGTATTATATGAACATGGCAAGCACTAAGGATCAAGCTTCACTTCATAACTCGTTAGAATAAGCTCATGAAGGGTACAACAAAGACAAAAGCTCATGAAGGGCTTACAAAAGACATGGCTTTTAGATTAACATAAGATTGACCTTTTTGCAACCTACTACACCACCCATAGTAGGCTTAGCACACTTTCTCAGGTCAAAGTAACATTTCATTGCGTTGAACTTAGCTCACAGAGATCACATCGAAGGAAGTATGATATGAACATGGATAGCACTAAAGATCAAGCTTCACTTCATAACTCGTTAGAATAAGCTCATGAAGGGTACACCAAAGACAAAAGCTCATATATGGCTCACAAAAGACATGGCTTTTAGATTAGCAGAAGATTGACCTGGATGCAACCTATTACACTGCCGAGGTTGGCTTAGCACACTTTCTCATGTCAAACTGACATTACATTTCGTTGAATTTAGCTAATAGAGATCACATGTGTAGAAGTATGATATGAACATGGCAAGCACTAAGGATCAAGCTTCACTTCATAACTCGTTAGAATAAGCTCATGAAGGGTACAACAAAGACAAAAGCTCATGAAGGGCTTACAAAAGAAATGGCTTTTAGATTAACAGAAGATTGACTTTGGTGCAACCTACTACACCACCCATAGTAGGCTTAGCACACTTCTCATGTCAAACTAACATTTCATTGTGTTGAACTTAGAGATCACATGTGTAGAAGTATGATATGAACATGGCAAGCACTAAGGATCAAGCTTCACTTCATCACCCGTTAGAATAAGCTCATGAAGGGTACAACAAAGACAAAAGCTCATGAAGGGCTTACAAAAGAAATGGCTTTTAGATTAACAGAAGATTGTTTTTGGTGCAACCTACTACACCACCCATAGTAGGCTTAGCACACTTTCTCATGTCAAACTAACATTTCATTGCGTTGGACTTAGCTAATAGAGATCACATGTGTAGAAGTATGATATGAACATGGCAAGCACTAAGGATCAAGCTTCACTTCATAACTCGTTAGAATAAGCTCATGAAGGGTACAACAAAGACAAAAGCTCATGAAGGGCTTACAAAAGAAATGGCTTTTAGATTAACAGAAGATTGACTTTGGTGCAACCTACTACACCACCCATAGTAGGCTTAGCACACTTTCTCATGTCAAACTAACATTTTATTGCGTTGAACTTAGCTAATAGAGATCACATGTGTAGAAGTATCATATGAACAAGGCAAAGCACTAACAATCAAACTTCACTTCATAACTCGTTAGAATAAGCTCATGAAAGGTACAACAAAGACAAAAGCTCATGAAGGGCTTACAAAAGACATGGCTTTTAGATTAACAGAAGATTGACCTTTTTGCAACCTACTACACCACCCATAGTAGGCTTAGTACACTTTCTCATGTCAAACTGACATTTCATTGCGTTGAATTTAGCTCACAGAGATCACATCGAGGGAAGTATGATATAACATGGATAGCACTAAAGATCAAGCTTCACTTTACAACTCGTTAGAATAAGCTCCTGAAGGGTAAACCAAAGACATAAGCTCATATACGTCTCACGAAATACATGGCTTTTAGATTAGCAGAAGATTGACCAGGATGCAACCTATTACACCGCCGTGGTTGGCTTAGCACACTTTCTCATGTCAAACTGACATTACATTTCGTTGAACTTAGCTAATAGAGATCACATGTGTAGAAGTATTATATGAACATGGCAAGCACTAAGGATCAAGCTTCACTTCATAACTCGTTAGAATAAGCTCATGAAGGGTACAACAAAGACAAAAGCTCATGAAGGGCTTACAAAAGAAATGGCTTTTAGATTAACAGAAGATTGACTTTGGTGCAACCTACTACACCACCCATAGTAGGGTTAGCACACTTTCTCATGTCAAACTAACATTTCATTGTGTTGAAATTAGCTAACAGAGATCACATGTGTAGAAGTATGATATAACATGGATAACACTAAAGATCAAGCATAACTTCATAACTCCTTAGAATAAGCTCATGAAGGGTACACCAAAGACATAAGCTCATATAGGTCTCACGAAAGACATGGCTTTTAGATTAGCAGAAGATTGACCGGGATGCAACCTATTACACCGCCGTGGTTGGCTTAGCACACTTTCTCATGTCAAACTGACATTACATTTCGTTGAACTTAGGTAATAGAGATCACATGTGTAGAAGTATGATATGAACATGGCAAGAACTAAGGATCAAGCTTCACTTCATAACTCGTTAGAATAAGCTCATGAAGGGTACAACAAAGACAAAAGCTCATGAAGGGCTTACAAAAGACATGGCTTTTAGATTAACATAAGATTGACCTTTTTGCAACCTACTACACCACCCATAGTAGGCTTAGCACACTTTCTCAGGTCAAACTAACATTTCATTGCGTTGAACTTAGCTCACAGAGATCACATCGAAGGAAGTATGATATGAACATGGATAGCACTAAAGATCAAGCTTCACTTCATAACTCGTTAGAATAAGCTCATGAAGGGTACACCAAAGACAAAAGCTCATATATGGCTCACAAAAGACATGGCTTTTAGATTAGCAGAAGATTGACCTGGATGCAACCTATTACACCGCCGAGGTTGGCTTAGCACACTTTCTCATGTCAAACTGACATTACATTTCGTTGAACTTAGCTAATAGAGATCACATGTGTAGAAGTATGATATGAACATGGCAAGCACTAAGGATCAAGCTTCACTTCATAATTCGTTAGAATAAGCTCATGAAGGGTACAACAAAAACAAAAGCTCATAAAGGGCTTACAAAAGAAATGGCTTTTAGATTAACAGAAGATTGACTTTGGTGCAACCTACTACACCACCCATAGTAGGCTTAGCACACTTCTCATGTCAAACTAACATTTCATTGTGTTGAACTTAGAGATCACATGTGTAGAAGTATGATATGAACATGGCAAGCACTAAGGATCAAGCTTCACTTCATCACCCGTTAGAATAAGCTCATGAAGGGTACAACAAAGACAAAAGCTCATGAAGGGCTTACAAAAGAAATGGCTTTTAGATTAACAGAAGATTGTTTTTGGTGCAACCTACTACACCACCCATAGTAGGCTTAGCACACTTTCTCATGTCAAACTAACATTTCATTGCGTTGGACTTAGCTAATAGAGATCACATGTGTAGAAGTATGATATGAACATGGCAAGCACTAAGGATCAAGCTTCACTTCATAACTCGTTAGAATAAGCTCATGAAGGGTACAACAAAGACAAAAGCTCATGAAGGGCTTACAAAAGAAATGGCTTTTAGATTAACAGAAGATTGACTTTGGTGCAACCTACTACACCACCCATAGTAGGCTTAGCACACTTTCTCATGGCAAACTAACATTTTATTGCGTTGAACTTAGCTAATAGAGATCACATGTGTAGAAGTATGATATGAACAAGGCAAAGCACTAACAATCAAACTTCACTTCATAACTCGTTAGAATAAGCTCATGAAAGGTACAACAAAGACAAAAGCTCATGAAGGGCTTACAAAAGACATGGCTTTTAGATTAACAGAAGATTGACCTTTTTGCAACCTACTACACCACCCATAGTAGGCTTAGTACACTTTCTCATGTCAAACTGACATTTCATTGCGTTGAATTTAGCTCACAGAGATCACATCGAGGGAAGTATGATATAACATGGATGGCACTAAAGATCAAGCATCACTTCATAACTCCTTAGAATAAGCTCATGAAGGGTACACCAAAGACATAAGCTCATATAGGTCTCACGAAAGACATGGCTTTTAGATTAGCAGAAGATTGACCGGGATGCAACCTATTACACCGCCGTGGTTGGCTTAGCACACTTTCTCATGTCAAACTGACATTACATTTCGTTGAACTTAGCTAATAGAGATCACATGTGTAGAAGTATGATATGAACATGGCAAGCACTAAGGATCAAGCTTCACTTCATAACTCGTTAGAATAAGCTCATGAAGGGTACAACAAAGACAAAAGCTCATGAAGGGCTTACAAAAGACATGGCTTTTAGATTAACATAAGATTGACCTTTTTGCAACCTACTACACCACCCATAGTAGGCTTAGCACACTTTCTCAGGTCAAACTAACATTTCATTGCGTTGAACTTAGCTCACAGAGATCACATCGAAGGAAGTATGATATGAACATGGATAGCACTAAAGATCAAGCTTCACTTTATAACTCGTTAGAATAAGCTCATGAAGGGTACACCAAAGACAAAAGCTCATATATGGCTCACAAAAGACATGGCTTTTAGATTAGCAGAAGATTGACCTGGATGCAACCTATTACACCGCCGAGGTTGGCTTAGCACACTTTCTCATGTCAAACTGACATTACATTTCGTTGAACTTAGCTAATAGAGATCACATGTGTAGAAGTATGATATGAACATGGCAAGCACTAAGGATCAAGGTTCACTTCATAACTCGTTAGAATAAGCTCATGAAGGGTACAACAAAGACAAAAGCTCATGAAGGGCTTACAAAAGAAATGGCTTTTAGATTAACAGAAGATTGACTTTGGTGCAACCTACTACACCACCCATAGTAGGCTTAGCACACTTCTCATGTCAAACTAACATTTTATTGCGTTGAACTTAGCTAATAGAGATCACATGTGTAGAAGTATGATATGAACAAGGCAAAGCACTAACAATCAAACTTCACTTCATAACTCGTTAGAATAAGATCATGAAGGGTACAACAAAGACAAAAGCTCATGAAGGGCTTACAAAAGACATGGCTTTTAGATTAACATAAGATTGACCTTTTTGCAACCTACTACACCACCCATAGTAGGCTTAGCACACTTTCTCAGGTCAAACTAACATTTCATTGCGTTGAACTTAGCTCACAGAGATCACATCGAAGGAAGTATGATATGAACATGGATAGCACTAAAGATCAAGCTTCACTTCATAACTCGTTAGAATAAGCTCATGAAGGGTACACCAAAGACAAAAGCTCATATATGGCTCAAAAAAGACATGGCTTTTAGATTAGCAGAAGATTGACCTGGATGCAACCTATTACACCGCCGAGGTTGGCTTAGCACACTTTCTCATGTCAAACTGACATTACATTTCGTTGAACTTAGCTAATAGAGATCACATGTGTAGAAGTATTATATGAACATGGCAAGCACTAAGGATCAAGCTTCACTTCATAACTCGTTAGAATAAGCTCATGAAGGGTACAACAAAGACAAAAGCTCATGAAGGGCTTACAAAAGACATGGCTTTTAGATTAACATAAGATTGACCTTTTTGCAACCTACTACACCACCCATAGTAGGCTTAGCACACTTTCTCAGGTCAAACTAACATTTCATTGCGTTGAACTTAGCTCACAGAGATCACATCGAAGGAAGTATGATATGAACATGGATAGCACTAAAGATCAAGCTTCACTTCATAACTCGTTAGAATAAGCTCATGAAGGGTACACCAAAGACAAAAGCTCATATATGGCTCAAAAAAGACATGGCTTTTAGATTAGCAGAAGATTGACCTGGATGCAACCTATTACACTGCCGAGGTTGGCTTAGCACACTTTCTCATGTCAAACTGACATTACATTTCGTTGAATTTAGCTAATAGAGATCACATGTGTAGAAGTATGATATGAACATGGCAAGCACTAAGGATCAAGGTTCACTTCATAACTCGTTAGAATAAGCTCATGAAGGGTACAACAAAGACAAAAGCTCATGAAGGGCTTACAAAAGAAATGGCTTTTAGATTAACAGAAGATTGACTTTGGTGCAACCTACTACACCACCCATAGTAGGCTTAGCACACTTCTCATGTCAAACTAACATTTTATTGCGTTGAACTTAGCTAATAGAGATCACATGTGTAGAAGTATGATATGAACAAGGCAAAGCACTAACAATCAAACTTCACTTCATAACTCGTTAGAATAAGATCATGAAGGGTACAACAAAGACAAAAGCTCATGAAGGGCTTACAAAAGACATGGCTTTTAGATTAACATAAGATTGACCTTTTTGCAACCTACTACACCACCCATAGTAGGCTTAGCACACTTTCTCAGGTCAAACTAACATTTCATTGCGTTGAACTTAGCTCACAGAGATCACATCGAAGGAAGTATGATATGAACATGGATAGCACTAAAGATCAAGCTTCACTTCATAACTCGTTAGAATAAGCTCATGAAGGGTACACCAAAGACAAAAGCTCATATATGGCTCAAAAAAGACATGGCTTTTAGATTAGCAGAAGATTGACCTGGATGCAACCTATTACACCGCCGAGGTTGGCTTAGCACACTTTCTCATGTCAAACTGACATTACATTTCGTTGAACTTAGCTAATAGAGATCACATGTGTAGAAGTATTATATGAACATGGCAAGCACTAAGGATCAAGCTTCACTTCATAACTCGTTAGAATAAGCTCATGAAGGGTACAACAAAGACAAAAGCTCATGAAGGGCTTACAAAAGACATGGCTTTTAGATTAACATAAGATTGACCTTTTTGCAACCTACTACACCACCCATAGTAGGCTTAGCACACTTTCTCAGGTCAAACTAACATTTCATTGCGTTGAACTTAGCTCACAGAGATCACATCGAAGGAAGTATGATATGAACATGGATAGCACTAAAGATCAAGCTTCACTTCATAACTCGTTAGAATAAGCTCATGAAGGGTACACCAAAGACAAAAGCTCATATATGGCTCAAAAAAGACATGGCTTTTAGATTAGCAGAAGATTGACCTGGATGCAACCTATTACACTGCCGAGGTTGGCTTAGCACACTTTCTCATGTCAAACTGACATTACATTTCGTTGAATTTAGCTAATAGAGATCACATGTGTAGAAGTATGATATGAACATGGCAAGCACTAAGGATCAAGCTTCACTTCATAACTCGTTAGAATAAGCTCATGAAGGGTACAACAAAGACAAAAGCTCATGAAGGGCTTACAAAAGAAATGGCTTTTAGATTAACAGAAGATTGACTTTGGTGCAACCTACTACACCACCCATAGTAGGCTTAGCACACTTCTCATGTCAAACTAACATTTCATTGTGTTGAACTTAGAGATCACATGTGTAGAAGTATGATATGAACATGGCAAGCACTAAGGATCAAGCTTCACTTCATCACCCGTTAGAATAAGCTCATGAAGGGTACAACAAAGACAAAAGCTCATGAAGGGCTTACAAAAGAAATGGCTTTTAGATTAACAGAAGATTGTTTTTGGTGCAACCTACTACACCACCCATAGTAGGCTTAGCACACTTTCTCATGTCAAACTAACATTTCATTGCGTTGGACTTAGCTAATAGAGATCACATGTGTAGAAGTATGATATGAACATGGCAAGCACTAAGGATCAAGCTTCACTTCATAACTCGTTAGAATAAGCTCATGAAAGGTACAACAAAGACAAAAGCTCATGAAGGGCTTACAAAAGACATGGCTTTTAGATTAACAGAAGATTGACCTTTTTGCAACCTACTACACCACCCATAGTAGGCTTAGTACACTTTCTCATGTCAAACTGACATTTCATTGCGTTGAATTTAGCTCACAGAGATCACATCGAGGGAAGTATGATATAACATGGATAGCACTAAAGATCAAGCTTCACTTTACAACTCGTTAGAATAAGCTCCTGAAGGGTAAACCAAAGACATAAGCTCATATACGTCTCACGAAATACATGGCTTTTAGATTAGCAGAAGATTGACCAGGATGCAACCTATTACACCGCCGTGGTTGGCTTAGCACACTTTCTCATGTCAAACTGACATTACATTTCGTTGAACTTAGCTAATAGAGATCACATGTGTAGAAGTATTATATGAACATGGCAAGCACTAAGGATCAAGCTTCACTTCATAACTCGTTAGAATAAGCTCATGAAGGGTACAACAAAGACAAAAGCTCATGAAGGGCTTACAAAAGAAATGGCTTTTAGATTAACAGAAGATTGACTTTGGTGCAACCTACTACACCACCCATAGTAGGGTTAGCACACTTTCTCATGTCAAACTAACATTTCATTGTGTTGAAATTAGCTAACAGAGATCACATGTGTAGAAGTATGATATAACATGGATAACACTAAAGATCAAGCATAACTTCATAACTCCTTAGAATAAGCTCATGAAGGGTACACCAAAGACATAAGCTCATATAGGTCTCACGAAAGACATGGCTTTTAGATTAGCAGAAGATTGACCGGGATGCAACCTATTACACCGCCGTGGTTGGCTTAGCACACTTTCTCATGTCAAACTGACATTACATTTCGTTGAACTTAGGTAATAGAGATCACATGTGTAGAAGTATGATATGAACATGGCAAGCACTAAGGATCAAGCTTCACTTCATAACTCGTTAGAATAAGCTCATGAAGGGTACAACAAAGACAAAAGCTCATGAAGGGCTTACAAAAGACATGGCTTTTAGATTAACATAAGATTGACCTTTTTGCAACCTACTACACCACCCATAGTAGGCTTAGCACACTTTCTCAGGTCAAACTAACATTTCATTGCGTTGAACTTAGCTCACAGAGATCACATCGAAGGAAGTATGATATGAACATGGATAGCACTAAAGATCAAGCTTCACTTTATAACTCGTTAGAATAAGCTCATGAAGGGTACACCAAAGACAAAAGCTCATATATGGCTCACAAAAGACATGGCTTTTAGATTAGCAGAAGATTGACCTGGATGCAACCTATTACACCGCCGAGGTTGGCTTAGCACACTTTCTCATGTCAAACTGACATTACATTTCGTTGAACTTAGCTAATAGAGATCACATGTGTAGAAGTATGATATGAACATGGCAAGCACTAAGGATCAAGGTTCACTTCATAACTCGTTAGAATAAGCTCATGAAGGGTACAACAAAGACAAAAGCTCATGAAGGGCTTACAAAAGAAATGGCTTTTAGATTAACAGAAGATTGACTTTGGTGCAACCTACTACACCACCCATAGTAGGCTTAGCACACTTCTCATGTCAAACTAACATTTTATTGCGTTGAACTTAGCTAATAGAGATCACATGTGTAGAAGTATGATATGAACAAGGCAAAGCACTAACAATCAAACTTCACTTCATAACTCGTTAGAATAAGATCATGAAGGGTACAACAAAGACAAAAGCTCATGAAGGGCTTACAAAAGACATGGCTTTTAGATTAACATAAGATTGACCTTTTTGCAACCTACTACACCACCCATAGTAGGCTTAGCACACTTTCTCAGGTCAAACTAACATTTCATTGCGTTGAACTTAGCTCACAGAGATCACATCGAAGGAAGTATGATATGAACATGGATAGCACTAAAGATCAAGCTTCACTTCATAACTCGTTAGAATAAGCTCATGAAGGGTACACCAAAGACAAAAGCTCATATATGGCTCAAAAAAGACATGGCTTTTAGATTAGCAGAAGATTGACCTGGATGCAACCTATTACACCGCCGAGGTTGGCTTAGCACACTTTCTCATGTCAAACTGACATTACATTTCGTTGAACTTAGCTAATAGAGATCACATGTGTAGAAGTATTATATGAACATGGCAAGCACTAAGGATCAAGCTTCACTTCATAACTCGTTAGAATAAGCTCATGAAAGGTACAACAAAGACAAAAGCTCATGAAGGGCTTACAAAAGACATGGCTTTTAGATTAACATAAGATTGACCTTTTTGCAACCTACTACACCACCCATAGTAGGCTTAGCACACTTTCTCAGGTCAAAGTAACATTTCATTGCGTTGAACTTAGCTCACAGAGATCACATCGAAGGAAGTATGATATGAACATGGATAGCACTAAAGATCAAGCTTCACTTCATAACTCGTTAGAATAAGCTCATGAAGGGTACACAAAAGACAAAAGCTCATATATGGCTCACAAAAGACATGGCTTTTAGATTAGCAGAAGATTGACCTGGATGCAACCTATTACACTGCCGAGGTTGGCTTAGCACACTTTCTCATGTCAAACTGACATTACATTTCGTTGAACTTAGCTAATAGAGATCACATGTGTAGAAGTATGATATGAACATGGCAAGCACTAAGGATCAAGCTTCACTTCATAATTCGTTAGAATAAGCTCATGAAGGGTACAACAAAAACAAAAGCTCATAAAGGGCTTACAAAAGAAATGGCTTTTAGATTAACAGAAGATTGACTTTGGTGCAACCTACTACACCACCCATAGTAGGCTTAGCACACTTCTCATGTCAAACTAACATTTCATTGTGTTGAACTTAGAGATCACATGTGTAGAAGTATGATATGAACATGGCAAGCACTAAGGATCAAGCTTCACTTCATCACCCGTTAGAATAAGCTCATGAAGGGTACAACAAAGACAAAAGCTCATGAAGGGCTTACAAAAGAAATGGCTTTTAGATTAACAGAAGATTGTTTTTGGTGCAACCTACTACACCACCCATAGTAGGCTTAGCACACTTTCTCATGTCAAACTAACATTTCATTGCGTTGGACTTAGCTAATAGAGATCACATGTGTAGAAGTATGATATGAACATGGCAAGCACTAAGGATCAAGCTTCACTTCATAACTCGTTAGAATAAGCTCATGAAGGGTACAACAAAGACAAAAGCTCATGAAGGGCTTACAAAAGAAATGGCTTTTAGATTAACAGAAGATTGACTTTGGTGCAACCTACTACACCACCCATAGTAGGCTTAGCACACTTTCTCATGGCAAACTAACATTTTATTGCGTTGAACTTAGCTAATAGAGATCACATGTGTAGAAGTATGATATGAACAAGGCAAAGCACTAACAATCAAATTTCACTTCATAACTCGTTAGAATAAGCTCATGAAAGGTACAACAAAGACAAAAGCTCATGAAGGGCTTACAAAAGACATGGCTTTTAGATTAACAGAAGATTGACCTTTTTGCAACCTACTACACCACCCATAGTAGGCTTAGTACACTTTCTCATGTCAAACTGACATTTCATTGCGTTGAATTTAGCTCACAGAGATCACATCGAGGGAAGTATGATATAACATGGATAGCACTAAAGATCAAGCTTCACTTTACAACTCGTTAGAATAAGCTCATGAAGGGTACACCAAAGACATAAGCTCATATACGTCTCACGAAAGACATGGCTTTTAGATTAGCAGAAGATTGACCAGGATGCAACCTATTACACCGCCGTGGTTGGCTTAGCACACTTTCTCATGTCAAACTGACATTACATTTCGTTGAACTTAGCTAATAGAGATCACATGTGTAGATGTATTATATGAACATGGCAAGCACTAAGGATCAAGCTTCACTTCATAACTCGTTAGAATAAGCTCATGAAGGGTACAACAAAGACAAAAGCTCATGAAGGGCTTACAAAAGAAATGGATTTTAGATTAACAGAAGATTGACTTTGGTGCAACCTACTACACCACCCATAGTAGGGTTAGCACACTTTCTCATGTCAAACTAACATTTCATTGTGTTGAAATTAGCTAACAGAGATCACATGTGTAGAAGTATGATATAACATGGATAACACTAAAGATCAAGCATCACTTCATAACTCCTTAGAATAAGCTCATGAAGGGTACACCAAAGACATAAGCGCATATAGGTCTCACGAAAGACATGGCTTTTAGATTAGCAGAAGATTGACCGGGATGCAACCTATTACACCGCCGTGGTTGGCTTAACACACTTTCTCATGTCAAACTGACATTACATTTCGTTGAACTTAGCTAATAGAGATCACATGTGTAGAAGTATGATATGAACATGGCAAGCACTAAGGATCAAGCTTCACTTCATAACTCGTTAGAATAAGCTCATGAAGGGTACAACAAAGACAAAAACTCATGAAGGGCTTACAAAAGACATGGCTTTTAGATTAACATAAGATTGACCTTTTTGCAACCTACTACACCACCCATAGTAGGCTTAGCACACTTTCTCAGGTCAAACTAACATTTCATTGCGTTGAACTTAGCTCACAGAGATCACATCGAAGGAAGTATGATATGAACATGGATAGCACTAAAGATCAAGCTTCACTTCATAACTCGTTAGAATAAGCTCATGAAGGGTACACCAAAGACAAAAGCTCATATATGGCTCACAAAAGACATGGCTTTTAGATTAGCAGAAGATTGACCTGGATGCAACCTATTACACCGCCGAGGTTGGCTTAGCACACTTTCTCATGTCAAACTGACATTACATTTCGTTGAACTTAGCTAATAGAGATCACATGTGTAGAAGTATGATATGAACATGGCAAGCACTAAGGATCAAGCTTCACTTCATAACTCGTTAGAATAAGCTCATGAAGGGTACAACAAAGACAAAAGCTCATGAAGGGCTTACAAAAGAAATGGCTTTTAGATTAACAGAAGATTGACTTTGGTGCAACCTACTACACCACCCATAGTAGGCTTAGCACACTTTCTCATGTCAAACTAACATTTTATTGCGTTGAACTTAGCTAATAGAGATCACATGTGTAGAAGTATGATATGAACAAGGCAAAGCACTAACAATCAAACTTCACTTCATAACTCGTTAGAATAAGCTCATGAAGGGTACAACAAAGACAAAAGCTCATGAAGGGCTTACAAAAGACATGGCTTTTAGATTAACAGAAGATTGACCTTGTTGCAACCTACTACACCACCCATAGTAGGCTTAGTACACTTTCTCATGTCAAACTGACATTTCATTGCGTTGAACTTAGCTAACAGAGATCACATGTGTAGAAGTATGATATAACATGGATAACACTAAAGATCAAGCATCACTTCATAACTCCTTAGAATAAGCTCATGAAGGGTACACCAAAGATATAAGCTCATATAGGTCTCACGAAAGACATGGCTTTTAGATTAGCAGAAGATTGACCGGGATGCAACCTATTACACTGCCGTGGTTGGCTTAGCACACTTTCTCATGTCAAACTGACATTACATTTCGTTGAACTTAGCTAATAGAGATCACATGTGTAGAAGTATGATATGAACATGGCAAGCACTAAGGATCAAGCTTCACTTCATAACTCGTTAGAATAAGCTCATGAAGGGTACAACAAAGACAAAAGCTCATGAAGGGCTTACAAAAGACATGGCTTTTAGATTAACATAAGATTGACCTTTTTGCAACCTACTACACCACCCATAGTAGGCTTAGCACAATTTCTCAGGTCAAACTAACATTTCATTGCGTTGAACTTAGCTCACAGAGATCACATCGAAGGAAGTATGATATGAACATGGATAGCACTAAAGATCAAGCTTCACTTCATAACTCGTTAGAATAAGCTCATGAAGGGTACACCAAAGACAAAAGCTCATATATGGCTCACAAAAGACATGGCTTTTAGATTAGCAGAAGATTGACCTGGATGCAACCTATTACACCGCCGAGGTTGGCTTAGCACACTTTCTCATGTCAAACTAACATTACATTTCGTTGAACTTAGCTAATAGAGATCACATGTGTAGAAGTATGATATGAACATGGCAAGCACTAAGGATCAAGCTTCACTTCATAACTCGTTAGAATAAGCTCATGAAGGGTACAACAAAGACAAAAGCTCATGAAGGGCTTACAAAAGAAATGGCTTTTAGATTAACAGAAGATTGACTTTGGTGCAACCTACTACACCACCCATAGTAGGCTTAGCACACTTCTCATGTCAAACTAACATTTCATTGTGTTGAACTTAGCTAATAGAGATCACATGTGTAGAAGTATGATATGAACAAGGCAAAGCACTAAGAATCAAACTTCACTTCATAACTCGTTAGAATAAGCTCATGAAGGGTACAACAAAGACAAAAGCTCATGAAGGGCTTACAAAAGAAATGGCTTTTAGATTAATAGAAGATTGACTTTGGTGCAACCTACTACACCACCCATAGTAGGCTTAGCACACTTTCTCATGTCAAACTAACATTTTATTGCGTTGAACTTAGCTAATAGAGATCACATGTGTAGAAGTATGATATGAACAAGGCAAAGCACTAACAATCAAACTTCACTTCATAACTCGTTAGAATAAGCTCATGAAGGGTACAACAAAGACAAAAGCTCATGAATGGCTTACAAAAGACATGGGTTTTAGATTAACAGAAGATTGACCTTGTTGCAACCTACTACACCACCCATAGTAGGCTTAGTACACTTTCTCATGTCAAACTGACATTTCATTGCGTTGAACTTAGCTAACAGAGATCACATGTGTAGAAGTATGATATAACATGGATAACACTAAAGATCAAGCATCACTTCATAACTCCTTAGAATAAGCTCATGAAGGGTACACCAAAGACATAAGCTCATATAGGTCTCACGAAAGACATGGCTTTTAGATTAGCAGAAGATTGACCGGGATGCAACCTATTACACCGCCGTGGTTGGCTTACCACACTTTCTCATGTCAAACTGACATTACATTTCGTTGAACTTAGCTAATAGAGATCACATGTGTAGAAGTATGATATGAACATGGCAAGCACTAAGGATCAAGCTTCACTTCATAACTCGTTAGAATAAGCTCATGAAGGGTACAACAAAGACAAAAGCTCATGAAGGGCTTACAAAAGAAATGGCTTTTAGATTAACAGAAGATTGACTTTGGTGCAACCTACTACACCACCCATAGTAGGCTTAGCACACTTTCTCATGTCAAACTAACATTTTATTGCGTTGAACTTAGCTCATAGAGATCACATGTGTAGAAGTATGATATGAACAAGGCAAAGCACTAACAATCAAACTTCACTTCATAACTCGTTAGAATAAGCTCATGAAGGGTACAACAAAGACAAAAGCTCATGAAGGGCTTACAAAAGACATGGCTTTTAGATTAACAGAAGATTGACCTTGTTGCAACCTACTACACCACCCATAGTAGGCTTAGTACACTTTCTCATGTCAAACTGACATTTCATTGCGTTGAACTTAGCTAACAGAGATCACATGTGTAGAAGTATGATATAACATGGATAACACTAAAGATCAAGCATCACTTCATAACTCCTTAGAATAAGCTCATGAAGGGTACACCAAAGATATAAGCTCATATAGGTCTCACGAAAGACATGGCTTTTAGATTAGCAGAAGATTGACCGGGATGCAACCTATTACACCGCCGTGGTTGGCTTAGCACACTTTCTCATGTCAAACTGACATTACATTTCGTTGAACTTAGCTAATAGAGATCACATGTGTAGAAGTATGATATAAACATGGCAAGCACTAAGGATCAAGCTTCACTTCATAACTCGTTAGAATAAGCTCATGAAGGGTACAACAAAGACAAAAGCTCATGAAGGGCTTACAAAAGACATGGCTTTTAGATTAACATAAGATTGACCTTTTTGCAACCTACTACACCACCCATAGTACGCTTAGCACACTTTCTCAGGTCAAACTAACATTTCATTGCGTTGAACTTAGCTCACAGAGATCACATCGAAGGAAGTATGATATGAACATGGATAGCACTAAAGATCAAGCTTCACTTCATAACTCGTTAGAATAAGCTCATGAAGGGTACACCAAAGACAAAAGCTCATATATGGCTCACAAAAGACATGGCTTTTAGATTAGCAGAAGATTGACCTGGATGCAACCTATTACACCGCCGTGGTTGGCTTAGCACACTTTCTCATGTCAAAGTGACATTACATTTTGTTGAACTTAGCTAATAGAGATCACATGTGTAGAAGTATGATATGAACATGGCAAGCACTAAGGATCAAGCTTCACTTCATAACTCGTTAGAATAAGCTCATGAAGGGTACAACAAAGACAAAAGCTCATGAAGGGCTTACAAAAGAAATGGCTTTTAGATTAACAGAAGATTGACTTTGGTGCAACCTACTACACCACCCATAGTAGGCTTAGCACACTTCTCATGTCAAACTAACATTTCATTGTGTTGAACTTAGCTAATAGAGATCACATGTGTAGAAGTATGATATGAACAAGGCAAAGCACTAAGAATCAAACTTCACTTCATAACTCGTTAGAATAAGCTCATGAAGGGTACAACAAAGACAAAAGCTCATGAAGGGCTTACAAAAGAAATGGCTTTTAGATTAATAGAAGATTGACTTTGGTGCAACCTACTACACCACCCATAGTAGGCTTAGCACACTTTCTCATGTCAAACTAACATTTTATTGCGTTGAACTTAGCTAATAGAGATCACATGTGTAGAAGTATGATATGAACAAGGCAAAGCACTAACAATCAAACTTCACTTCATAACTCGTTAGAATAAACTCATGAAGGGTACAACAAAGACAAAAGCTCATGAATGGCTTACAAAAGACATGGGTTTTAGATTAACAGAAGATTGACCTTGTTGCAACCTACTACACCACCCATAGTAGGCTTAGTACACTTTCTCATGTCAAACTGACATTTCATTGCGTTGAACTTAGCTAACAGAGATCACATGTGTAGAAGTATGATATAACATGGATAACACTAAAGATCAAGCATCACTTCATAACTCCTTAGAATAAGCTCATGAAGGGTACACCAAAGACATAAGCTCATATAGGTCTCACGAAAGACATGGCTTTTAGATTAGCAGAAGATTGACCGGGATGCAACCTATTACACCGCCGTGGTTGGCTTACCACACTTTCTCATGTCAAACTGACATTACATTTCGTTGAACTTAGCTAATAGAGATCACATGTGTAGAAGTATGATATGAACATGGCAAGCACTAAGGATCAAGCTTCACTTCATAACTCGTTAGAATAAGCTCATGAAGGGTACAACAAAGACAAAAGCTCATGAAGGGCTTACAAAAGACATGGCTTTTAGATTAACATAAGATTGACCTTTTTGCAACCTACTACACCACCCATAGTAGGCTTAGCACACTTTCTCAGGTCAAACTAACATTTCATTGCGTTGAACTTAGCTCACAGAGATCACATCGAAGGAAGTATGATATGAACATGGATAGCACTAAAGATCAAGCTTCACTTCATAACTCGTTAGAATAAGCTCATGAAGGGTACACCAAAGACAAAAGCTCATATATGGCTCACAAAAGACATGGCTTTTAGATTAGCAGAAGATTGACCTGGATGCAACCTATTACACCGCCGAGGTTGGCTTAGCACACTTTCTCATGTCAAACTGACATTACATTTCGTTGAACTTAGCTAATAGAGATCACATGTGTAGAAGTATGATATGAACATGGCAAGCACTAAGGATCAAGGTTCACTTCATAACTCGTTAGAATAAGCTCATGAAGGGTACAACAAAGACAAAAGCTCATGAAGGGCTTACAAAAGAAATGGCTTTTAGATTAACAGAAGATTGACTTTGGTGCAACCTACTACACCACCCATAGTAGGCTTAGCACACTTTCTCATGTCAAACTAACATTTTATTGCGTTGAACTTAGCTAATAGAGATCACATGTGTAGAAGTATGATATGAACATGGCAAGCACTAAGGATCAAGGTTCACTTCATAACTCGTTAGAATAAGCTCATGAAGGGTACAACAAAGACAAAAGCTCATGAAGGGCTTACAAAAGAAATGGCTTTTAGATTAACAGAAGATTGACTTTGGTGCAACCTACTACACCACCCATAGTAGGCTTAGCACACTTTCTCATGTCAAACTAACATTTTATTGCGTTGAACTTAGCTAATAGAGATCACATGTGTAGAAGTATGATATGAACAAGGCAAAGCACTAACAATCAAACTTCACTTCATAACTCGTTAGAATAAGCTCATGAAGGGTACAACAAAGACAAAAGCTCATGAAGGGCTTCCAAAAGACATGGCTTTTAGATTAACAGAAGATTGACCTTGTTGCAACCTACTACACCACCCATAGTAGGCTTAGTACACAATCTCATGTCAAACTGACATTTCATTGCGTTGAACTTAGCTAACAGAGATCACATGTGTAGAAGTATGATATGAACAAGGCAAAGCACTAACAATCAAACTTCACTTCATAACTCGTTAGAATAAGCTCATGAAGGGTACAACAAAGACAAAAGCTCATGAATGGCTTACAAAAGACATGGGTTTTAGATTAACAGAAGATTGACCTTGTTGCAACCTACTACACCACCCATAGTAGGCTTAGTACACTTTCTCATGTCAAACTGACATTTCATTGCGTTGAACTTAGCTAACAGAGATCACATGTGTAGAAGTATGATATAACATGGATAACACTAAAGATCAAGCATCACTTCATAACTCCTTAGAATAAGCTCATGAAGGGTACACCAAAGACATAAGCTCATATAGGTCTCACGAAAGACATGGCTTTTAGATTAGCAGAAGATTGACCGGGATGCAACCTATTACACCGCCGTGGTTGGCTTACCACACTTTCTCATGTCAAACTGACATTACATTTCGTTGAACTTAGCTAATAGAGATCACATGTGTAGAAGTATGATATGAACATGGCAAGCACTAAGGATCAAGCTTCACTTCATAACTCGTTAGAATAAGCTCATGAAGGGTACAACAAAGACAAAAGCTCATGAAGGGCTTACAAAAGACATGGCTTTTAGATTAACATAAGATTGACCTTTTTGCAACCTACTACACCACCCATAGTACGCTTAGCACACTTTCTCAGGTCAAACTAACATTTCATTGCGTTGAACTTAGCTCACAGAGATCACATCGAAGGAAGTATGATATGAACATGGATAGCACTAAAGATCAAGCTTCACTTCATAACTCGTTAGAATAAGCTCATGAAGGGTACACCAAAGACAAAAGCTCATATATGGCTCACAAAAGACATGGCTTTTAGATTAGCAGAAGATTGACCTGGATGCAACCTATTACACCGCCGAGGTTGGCTTAGCACACTTTCTCATGTCAAACTGACATTACATTTCGTTGAACTTAGCTAATAGAGATCACATGTGTAGAAGTATGATATGAACATGGCAAGCACTAAGAATCAAGGTTCACTTCATAACTCGTTAGAATAAGCTCATGAAGGGTACAACAAAGACAAAAGCTCATGAAGGGCTTACAAAAGAAATGGCTTTTAGATTAACAGAAGATTGACTTTGGTGCAACCTACTACACCACCCATAGTAGGCTTAGCACACTTTCTCATGTCAAACTAACATTTTATTGCGTTGAACTTAGCTAATAGAGATCACAAGTGTAGAAGTATGATATGAACAAGGCAAAGCACTAACAATCAAACTTCACTTCATAACTCGTTAGAATAAGCTCATGAAGGGTACAACAAAGACAAAAGCTCATGAAGGGCTTACAAAAGACATGGGTTTTAGATTAACAGAAGATTGACCTTGTTGCAACCTACTACACCACCCATAGTAGGCTTAGTACACTTTCTCATGTCAAACTGACATTTCATTGCGTTGAACTTAGCTAACAGAGATCACATGTGTAGAAGTATGATATAACATGGATAGCACTAAAGATCAAGCTTCACTTTACAACTCGTTAGAATAAGCTCATGAAGGGTACACCAAAGACATAAGCTCATATACGTCTCACGAAAGACATGGCTTTTAGATTAGCAGAAGATTGACCGGGATGCAACCTATTACACCGCCGTGGTTGGCTTAGCACACTTTCTCATGTCAAACTGACATTACATTTCGTTGAACTTAGCTAATAGAGATCACATGTGTAGAAGTATGATATGAACATGCCAAGCACTAAGGATCAAGCTTCACTTCATAACTCGTTAGAATAAGCTCATGAAGGGTACAACAAAGACAAAAGCTCATGAAGGGCTTACAAAAGAAATGGCTTTTAGATTAACAGAAGATTGACTTTGGTGCAACCTACTACACCACCTATAGTAGGCTTAGCACACTTTCTCATGTCAAACTAACATTTTATTGCGTTGAACTTAGCTAATAGAGATCACATGTGTAGAAGTATGATATGAACAAGGCAAAGCACTAACAATCAAACTTCACTTCATAACTCGTTAGAATAAGCTCATGAAGGGTACAACAAAGACAAAAGCTCATGAAGGGCTTACAAAAGACATGGCTTTTAGATTAACAGAAGATTGACCTTGTTGCAACCTACTACACCACCCATAGTAGGCTTAGTACACTTTCTCATGTCAAACTGACATTTCATTGCGTTGAACTTAGCTAACAGAGATCACATGTGTAGAAGTATGATATAACATGGATAGCACTAAAGATCAAGATTCACTTTACAACTCGTTAGAATAAGCTCATGAAGGGTACACCAAAGACATAAGCTCATATACGTCTCACGAAAGACATGGCTTTTAGATTAGCAGAAGATTGACCGGGATACAACCTATTACACCGCCGTGGTTGGCTTACCACACTTTCTCATGTCAAACTGACATTACATTTCGTTGAACTTAGCTAATAGAGATCACATGTGTAGAAGTATGATATGAACATGGCAAGCACTAAGGATCAAGCTTCACTTCATAACTCGTTAGAATAAGCTCATGAAGGGTACAACAAAGACAAAAGCTCATGAAGGGCTTACAAAAGACATGGCTTTTAGATTAACATAAGATTGACCTTTTTGCAACCTACTACACCACCCATAGTAGGCTTAGCACACTTTCTCAGGTCAAACTAACATTTCATTGCGTTGAACTTAGCTCACAGAGATCACATCGAAGGAAGTATGATATGAACATGGATAGCACTAAAGATCAAGCTTCACTTCATAACTCGTTAGAATAAGCTCATGAAGGGTACACCAAAGACAAAAGCTTATATATGGCTCACAAAAGACATGGCTTTTAGATTAGCAGAAGATTGACCTGGATGCAACCTATTACACCGCCGAGGTTGGCTTAGCACACTTTCTCATGTCAAACTGACATTACATTTCGTTGAACTTAGCTAATAGAGATCACATGTGTAGAAGTATGATATGAACATGGCAAGCACTAAGGATCAAGATTCACTTCATAACTCGTTAGAATAAGCTCATGAAGGGTACAACAAAAACAAAAGCTCATGAAGGGC
Organism: Lepidium didymum; assembly: GCA_963920545.1. Classification (NCBI taxonomy): domain Eukaryota; kingdom Viridiplantae; phylum Streptophyta; class Magnoliopsida; order Brassicales; family Brassicaceae; genus Lepidium; species Lepidium didymum. The sequence continues at coordinate 11,228,423 of OY986981.1, read as the reverse complement.
TTACAAAAGAAATGGCTTTTAGATTAACAGAAGATTGACTTTGGTGCAACCTACTACACCACCCATAGTAGGCTTAGCACACTTCTCATGTCAAACTAACATTTCATTGTGTTGAACTAAGAGATCACATGTGTAGAAGTATGATATGAACATGGCAAGCACTAAGGATCAAGCTTCACTTCATCACTCGTTAGAATAAGCTCATGAAGGGTACAACAAAGATATAAGCTCATATAGGTCTCACGAAAGACATGGCTTTTAGATTAACAGAAGATTGTTTTTCGTGCAACCTACTACACCACCCATAGTAGGCTTAGTACACTTTCTCATGTCAAACTAACATTTCATTGCGTTGGACTTAGCTAATAGAGATCACATGTGTAGAAGTATGATATGAACAATGCAAAGCACTAACAATCAAACTTCACTTCATAACTCGTTAGAATAAGCTCATGAAAGGTACAACAAAGACAAAAGCTAATGAAGGGCTTACAAAAGACATGGCTTTTAGATTAACAGAAGATTGACCTTTTTGCAACCTACTACACCACCCATAGTAGGCTTAGTACACTTTCTCATGTCAAACTGACATTTCATTGCGTTGAACTTAGCTCACAGAGATCACATCGAGGGAAGTATGATATGAACATGGATAGCACTAAAGATCAAGCTTCACTTTACAACTCGTTAGAATAAGCTCATGAAGGGTACACCAAAGACAAAAGCTCATATATGGCTCACAAAAGAAATGGCTTTTAGATTAACAGAAGATTGTTTTTGGTGCAACCTACTACACCACCCATAGTAGGCTTAGCACACTTTCTCATGTCAAACTAACATTTCATTGCGTTGGATTTAGCTAATAGAGATCACATGTGTAGAAGTATGATATGAACAATGCAAAGCACTAAGAATCAAACTTCACTTCATAACTCGTTAGAATAAGCTCATGAAGGGTACAACACAGACAAAAGCTCATGAAGGGCTTACAAAAGACATGGCTTTTAGATTAACAGAAGATTGACCTTTTTGCAACCTACTACACCACCCATAGTAGGCTTAGTACACTTTCTCATGTCAAACTGACATTTCATTGCGTTGAATTTAGCTCACAGAGATCACATCGAGGGAAGTATGATATGAACATGGATAGCACTAAAGATCAAGCTTCACTTTACAACTCGTTAGAATAAGCTCATGAAGGGTACACCAAAGCCAAAAGCTCATATATGGCTCACAAAAGACATGGCTTTTAGATTAGCAGAAGATTGACCTGGATGCAACCTATTACACCGCCGTGGTTGGCTTAGCACACTTTCTCATGTCAAACTGACATTACATTTCGTTGAACTTAGCTAATAGAGATCACATGTGTAAAAGTATGATATGAACATGGCAAGCACTAAGGATCAAGCTTCACTTCATAACTCGTTAGAATAAGCTCATGAAGGGTACAACAAAGACAAAAGCTCATGAAGGGCTTACAAAAGAAATGGCTTTTAGATTAACAGAAGATTGACTTTGGTGCAACCTACTACACCACCCATAGTAGGGTTAGCACACTTTCTCATGTCAAACTAACATTTCATTGTGTTGAACTTAGCTAACAGAGATCACATGTGTAGAAGTATGATATAACATGGATAACACTAAAGATCAAGCATCACTTCATAACTCCTTAGAATAAGCTCATGAAGGGTACACCAAAGACATAAGCTCATATAGGTCTCACGAAAGACATGGCTTTTAGATTAGCAGAAGATTGACCTGGATGCAACCTATTATACCGCCGAGGTTGGCTTAGCACACTTTCTCATGTCAAACTGACATTACATTTCGTTGAACTTAGCTAATAGAGATCACATGTGTAGAAGTATGATATGAACATGGCAAGCACTAAGGATCAAGCTTCACTTCATAACTCGTTAGAATAAGCTCATGAAGGGTACAACAAAGACAAAAGCTCATGAAGGGCTTACAAAAGAAATGGCTTTTAGATTAACAGAAGATTGACTTTGGTGCAACCTACTACACCACCCATAGTAGGCTTAGCACACTTCTCATGTCAAACTAACATTTCATTGTGTTGAACTTAGCTAATAGAGATCACATGTGTAGAAGTATGATATGAACAAGGCAAAGCACTAAGAATCAAACTTCACTTCATAACTCGTTAGAATAAGCTCATGAAGGGTACAACAAAGACAAAAGCTTATGAAGGGCTTACAAAAGAAATGGCTTTTAGATTAATAGAAGATTGACTTTGGTGCAACCTACTACACCACCCATAGTAGGCTTAGCACACTTTCTCATGTCAAACTAACATTTTATTGCGTTGAACTTAGCTAATAGAGATCACATGTGTAGAAGTATGATATGAACAAGGCAAAGCACTAACAATCAAACTTCACTTCATAACTCGTTAGAATAAGCTCATGAAGGGTACAACAAAGACAAAAGCTCATGAAGGGCTCACAAAAGACATGGCTTTTAGATTAACATAAGATTGACCTTGTTGCAACCTACTACACCACCCATAGTAGGCTTAGTACACTTTCTCATGTCAAACTGACATTTCATTGCGTTGAACTTAGCTAACAGAGATCACATGTGTAGAAGTATGATATAACATGGATAGCACTAAAGATAAAGATTCACTTTACAACTCGTTAGAATAAGCTCATGAAGGGTACACCAAAGACATAAGCTCATATACGTCTCACGAAAGACATGGCTTTTAGATTAGCAGAAGATTGACCGGGATGCAACCTATTACACCGCCGTGGTTGGCTTATCACACTTTCTCATGTCAAACTGACATTACATTTCGTTGAACTTAGCTAATAGAGATCACATGTGTAGAAGTATTATATGAACATGGCAAGCACTAAGGATCAAGCTTCACTTCATAACTCGTTAGAATAAGCTCATGAAGGGTACAACAAAGACAAAAGCTCATGAAGGGCTTACAAAAGACATGGCTTTTAGATTAACATAAGATTGACCTTTTTGCAACTTACTACACCACCCATAGTACGCTTAGCACACTTTCTCAGGTCAAACTAACATTTCATTGCGTTGAACTTAGCTCACAGAGATCACATCGAAGGAAGTATGATATGAACATGGATAGCACTAAAGATCAAGCTTCACTTTACAACTCGTTAGAATAAGCTCATGAAGGGTACACCAAAGACAAAAGCTCATATATGGCTCACAAAAGACATGGCTTTTAGATTAGCAGAAGATTGACCTGGATGCAACCTATTACACCGCCGTGGTTGGCTTAGCACACTTTCTCATGTCAAACTGACATTACATTTCGTTGAACTTAGCTAATAGAGATCACATGTGTAAAAGTATGATATGAACATGGCAAGCACTAAGGATCAAGCTTCACTTCATAACTCGTTAGAATAAGCTCATGAAGGGTACAACAAAGACAAAAGCTCATGAAGGGCTTACAAAAGAAATGGCTTTTAGATTAACAGAAGATTGACTTTGGTGCAACCTACTACACCACCCATAGTAGGGTTAGCACACTTTCTCATGTCAAACTAACATTTCATTGTGTTGAACTTAGCTAACAGAGATCACATGTGTAGAAGTATGATATAACATGGATAACACTAAAGATCAAGCATCACTTCATAACTCCTTAGAATAAGCTCATGAAGGGTACACCAAAGACATAAGCTCATATAGGTCTCACGAAAGACATGGCTTTTAGATTAGCAGAAGATTGACCTGGATGCAACCTATTACACCGCCGAGGTTGGCTTAGCACACTTTCTCATGTCAAACTGACATTACATTTCGTTGAACTTAGCTAATAGAGATCACATGTGTAGAAGTATGATATGAACATGGCAAGCACTAAGGATCAAGCTTCACTTCATAACTCGTTAGAATAAGCTCATGAAGGGTACAACAAAGACAAAAGCTCATGAAGGGCTTACAAAAGAAATGGCTTTTAGATTAACAGAAGATTGACTTTGGTGCAACCTACTACACCACCCATAGTAGGCTTAGCACACTTCTCATGTCAAACTAACATTTCATTGTGTTGAACTTAGCTAATAGAGATCACATGTGTAGAAGTATGATATGAACATGGCAAGCACTAAGGATCAAGCTTCACTTCATAACTTGTTAGAATAAGCTCATGAAGGGTACAACAAAGACAAAAGCTCATGAAGGGCTTACAAAAGAAATGGCTTTTAGATTAACAGAAGATTGACTTTGGTGCAACCTACTACACCACCCATAGTAGGCTTAGCACACTTTCTCATGTCAAACTAACATTTTATTGCGTTGAACTTAGCTAATAGAGATCACATGTGTAGAAGTATGATATGAACAAGGCAAAGCACTAACAATCAAACTTCACTTCATAACTCGTTAGAATAAGCTCATGAAGGGTACAACAAAGACAAAAGCTCATGAAGGGCTTCCAAAAGACATGGCTTTTAGATTAACAGAAGATTGACCTTGTTGCAACCTACTACACCACCCATAGTAGGCTTAGTACACTTTCTCATGTCAAACTGACATTTCATTGCGTTGAACTTAGCTAACAGAGATCACATGTGTAGAAGTATGATATAACATGGAAAACACTAAAGATCAAGCATCACTTCATAACTCCTTAGAATAAGCTCATGAAGGGTACACCAAAGATATAAGCTCATATAGGTCTCACGAAAGACATGGCTTTTAGATTAGCAGAAGATTGACCGGGATGCAACCTATTACACCGCCGTGGTTGGCTTAGCACACTTTCTCATGTCAAACTGACATTACATTTCGTTGAACTTAGCTAATAGAGATCACATGTGTAGAAGTATGATATGAACATGGCAAGCACTAAGGATCAAGCTTCACTTCATAACTCGTTAGAATAAGCTCATGAAGGGTACAACAAAGACAAAAGCTCATGAAGGGCTTACAAAAGAAATGGCTTTTAGATTAACAGAAGATTGACTTTGGTGCAACCTACTACACCACCCATAGTAGGCTTAGCACACTTTCTCATGTCAAACTAACATTTTATTGCGTTGAACTTAGCTAATAGAGATCACATGTGTAGAAGTATGATATGAACAAGGCAAAGCACTAACAATCAAACTTCACTTCATAACTCGTTAGAATAAGCTCATGAAGGGTACAACAAAGACAAAAGCTCATGAAGGGCTTCCAAAAGACATGGCTTTTAGATTAACAGAAGATTGACTTTGTTGCAACCTACTACACCACCCATAGTAGGCTTAGTACACTTTCTCATGTCAAACTGACATTTCATTGCGTTGAACTTAGCTAACAGAGATCACATGTGTAGAAGTATGATATAACATGGATAACACTAAAGATCAAGCATCACTTCATAACTCCTTAGAATAAGCTCATGAAGGGTACACCAAAGATATAAGCTCATATAGGTCTCACGAAAGACATGGCTTTTAGATTAGCAGAAAATTGACCGGGATGCAACCTATTACACCGCCGTGGTTGGCTTAGCACACTTTCTCATGTCAAACTGACATTACATTTCGTTGAACTTAGCTAATAGAGATCACATGTGTAGAAGTATGATATGAACATGGCAAGCACTAAGGATCAAGCTTCACTTCATAACTCGTTAGAATAAGCTCATGAAGGGTACAACAAAGACAAAAGCTCATGAAGGGCTTACAAAAGACATGGCTTTTAGATTAACATAAGATTGACCTTTTTGCAACCTACTACACCACCCATAGTACGCTTAGCACACTTTCTCAGGTCAAACTAACATTTCATTGCGTTGAACTTAGCTCACAGAGATCACATCGAAGGAAGTATGATATGAACATGGATAGCACAAAAGATCAAGCTTCACTTCATAACTCGTTAGAATAAGCTCATGAAGGGTACACCAAAGACAAAAGCTCATATATGGCTCACAAAAGACATGGCTTTTAGATTAGCAGAAGATTGACCTGGATGCAACCTATTACACCGCCGAGGTTGGCTTAGCACACTTTCTCATGTCAAACTGACATTACATTTCGTTGAACTTAGCTAATAGAGATCACATGTGTAGAAGTATGATATGAACATGGCAAGCACTAAGGATCAAGCTTCACTTCATAACTCGTTAGAATAAGCTCATGAAGGGTACAACAAAGACAAAAGCTCATGAAGGGCTTACAAAAGAAATGGCTTTTAGATTAACAGAAGATTGACTTTGGTGCAACCTACTACACCACCCATAGTAGGCTTAGCACACTTTCTCATGTCAAACTAACATTTTATTGCGTTGAACTTAGCTAATAGAGATCACATGTGTAGAAGTATGATATGAACAAGGCAAAGCACTAACAATCAAACTTCACTTCATAACTCGTTAGAATAAGCTCATGAAGGGTACAACAAAGACAAAAGCTCATGAAGGGCTTCCAAAAGACATGGCTTTTAGATTAACAGAAGATTGACCTTGTTGCAACCTACTACACCACCCATAGTAGGCTTAGTACACTTTCTCATGTCAAACTGACATTTCATTGCGTTGAACTTAGCTAACAGAGATCACATGTGTAGAAGTATGATATAACATGGATAACACTAAAGATCAAGCATCACTTCATAACTCCTTAGAATAAGCTCATGAAGGGTACACCAAAGATATAAGCTCATATAGGTCTCACGAAAGACATGGCTTTTAGATTAGCAGAAGATTGACCGGGATGCAACCTATTACACCGCCGTGGTTGGCTTAGCACACTTTCTCATGTCAAACTGACATTACATTTCGTTGAACTTAGCTAATAGAGATCACATGTGTAGAAGTATGATATGAACATGGCAAGCACTAAGGATCAAGCTTCACTTCATAACTCGTTAGAATAAGCTCATGAAGGGTACAACAAAGACAAAAGCTCATGAAGGGCTTACAAAAGACATGGCTTTTAGATTAACATAAGATTGACCTTTTTGCAACCTACTACACCACCCATAGTACGCTTAGCACACTTTCTCAGGTCAAACTAACATTTCATTGCGTTGAACTTAGCTCACAGAGATCACATCGAAGGAAGTATGATATGAACATGGATAGCACTAAAGATCAAGCTTCACTTCATAACTCGTTAGAATAAGCTCATGAAGGGTACACCAAAGACAAAAGCTCATATATGGCTCACAAAAGACATGGCTTTTAGATTAGCAGAAGATTGACCTGGATGCAACCTATTACACCGCCGAGGTTGGCTTAGCACACTTTCTCATGTCAAACTGACATTACATTTCGTTGAACTTAGCTAATAGAGATCACATGTGTAGAAGTATGATATGAACATGGCAAGCACTAAGGATCAAGCTTCACTTCATAACTCGTTAGAATAAGCTCATGAAGGGTACAACAAAGACAAAAGCTCATGAAGGGCTTACAAAAGAAATGGCTTTTAGATTAACAGAAGATTGACTTTGGTGCAACCTACTACACCACCCATAGTAGGCTTAGCACACTTTCTCATGTCAAACTAACATTTTATTGCGTTGAACTTAGCTAATAGAGATCACATGTGTAGAAGTATGATATGAACAAGGCAAAGAACTAACAATCAAACTTCACTTCATAACTCGTTAGAATAAGCTCATGAAGGGTACAACAAAGACAAAAGCTCATGAAGGGCTTACAAAAGACATGGCTTTTAGATTAACAGAAGATTGACCTTGTTGCAACCTACTACACCACCCATAGTAGGCTTAGTACACTTTCTCATGTCAAACTGACATTTCATTGCGTTGAACTTAGCTAACAGAGATCACATGTGTAGAAGTATGATATAACATGGATAGCACTAAAGATAAAGATTCACTTTACAACTCGTTAGAATAAGCTCATGAAGGGTACACCAAAGACATAAGCTCATATACGTCTCACGAAAGACATGGCTTTTAGATTAGCAGAAGATTGACCGGGATGCAACCTATTACACCGCCGTGGTTGGCTTATCACACTTTCTCATGTCAAACTGACATTACATTTCGTTGAACTTAGCTAATAGAGATCACATGTGTAGAAGTATTATATGAACATGGCAAGCACTAAGGATCAAGCTTCACTTCATAACTCGTTAGAATAAGCTCATGAAGGGTACAACAAAGACAAAAGCTCATGAAGGGCTTACAAAAGACATGGCTTTTAGATTAACATAAGATTGACCTTTTTGCAACTTACTACACCACCCATAGTACGCTTAGCACACTTTCTCAGGTCAAACTAACATTTCATTGCGTTGAACTTAGCTCACAGAGATCACATCGAAGGAAGTATGATATGAACATGGATAGCACTAAAGATCAAGCTTCACTTTACAACTCGTTAGAATAAGCTCATGAAGGGTACACCAAAGACAAAAGCTCATATATGGCTCACAAAAGACATGGCTTTTAGATTAGCAGAAGATTGACCTGGATGCAACCTATTACACCGCCGTGGTTGGCTTAGCACACTTTCTCATGTCAAACTGACATTACATTTCGTTGAACTTAGCTAATAGAGATCACATGTGTAAAAGTATGATATGAACATGGCAAGCACTAAGGATCAAGCTTCACTTCATAACTCGTTAGAATAAGCTCATGAAGGGTACAACAAAGACAAAAGCTCATGAAGGGCTTACAAAAGAAATGGCTTTTAGATTAACAGAAGATTGACTTTGGTGCAACCTACTACACCACCCATAGTAGGGTTAGCACACTTTCTCATGTCAAACTAACATTTCATTGTGTTGAACTTAGCTAACAGAGATCACATGTGTAGAAGTATGATATAACATGGATAACACTAAAGATCAAGCATCACTTCATAACTCCTTAGAATAAGCTCATGAAGGGTACACCAAAGACATAAGCTCATATAGGTCTCACGAAAGACATGGCTTTTAGATTAGCAGAAGATTGACCTGGATGCAACCTATTACACCGCCGAGGTTGGCTTAGCACACTTTCTCATGTCAAACTGACATTACATTTCGTTGAACTTAGCTAATAGAGATCACATGTGTAGAAGTATGATATGAACATGGCAAGCACTAAGGATCAAGCTTCACTTCATAACTCGTTAGAATAAGCTCATGAAGGGTACAACAAAGACAAAAGCTCATGAAGGGCTTACAAAAGAAATGGCTTTTAGATTAACAGAAGATTGACTTTGGTGCAACCTACTACACCACCCATAGTAGGCTTAGCACACTTCTCATGTCAAACTAACATTTCATTGTGTTGAACTTAGCTAATAGAGATCACATGTGTAGAAGTATGATATGAACATGGCAAGCACTAAGGATCAAGCTTCACTTCATAACTTGTTAGAATAAGCTCATGAAGGGTACAACAAAGACAAAAGCTCATGAAGGGCTTACAAAAGAAATGGCTTTTAGATTAACAGAAGATTGACTTTGGTGCAACCTACTACACCACCCATAGTAGGCTTAGCACACTTTCTCATGTCAAACTAACATTTTATTGCGTTGAACTTAGCTAATAGAGATCACATGTGTAGAAGTATGATATGAACAAGGCAAAGCACTAACAATCAAACTTCACTTCATAACTCGTTAGAATAAGCTCATGAAGGGTACAACAAAGACAAAAGCTCATGAAGGGCTTCCAAAAGACATGGCTTTTAGATTAACAGAAGATTGACCTTGTTGCAACCTACTACACCACCCATAGTAGGCTTAGTACACTTTCTCATGTCAAACTGACATTTCATTGCGTTGAACTTAGCTAACAGAGATCACATGTGTAGAAGTATGATATAACATGGAAAACACTAAAGATCAAGCATCACTTCATAACTCCTTAGAATAAGCTCATGAAGGGTACACCAAAGATATAAGCTCATATAGGTCTCACGAAAGACATGGCTTTTAGATTAGCAGAAGATTGACCGGGATGCAACCTATTACACCGCCGTGGTTGGCTTAGCACACTTTCTCATGTCAAACTGACATTACATTTCGTTGAACTTAGCTAATAGAGATCACATGTGTAGAAGTATGATATGAACATGGCAAGCACTAAGGATCAAGCTTCACTTCATAACTCGTTAGAATAAGCTCATGAAGGGTACAACAAAGACAAAAGCTCATGAAGGGCTTACAAAAGAAATGGCTTTTAGATTAACAGAAGATTGACTTTGGTGCAACCTACTACACCACCCATAGTAGGCTTAGCACACTTTCTCATGTCAAACTAACATTTTATTGCGTTGAACTTAGCTAATAGAGATCACATGTGTAGAAGTATGATATGAACAAGGCAAAGCACTAACAATCAAACTTCACTTCATAACTCGTTAGAATAAGCTCATGAAGGGTACAACAAAGACAAAAGCTCATGAAGGGCTTCCAAAAGACATGGCTTTTAGATTAACAGAAGATTGACTTTGTTGCAACCTACTACACCACCCATAGTAGGCTTAGTACACTTTCTCATGTCAAACTGACATTTCATTGCGTTGAACTTAGCTAACAGAGATCACATGTGTAGAAGTATGATATAACATGGATAACACTAAAGATCAAGCATCACTTCATAACTCCTTAGAATAAGCTCATGAAGGGTACACCAAAGATATAAGCTCATATAGGTCTCACGAAAGACATGGCTTTTAGATTAGCAGAAAATTGACCGGGATGCAACCTATTACACCGCCGTGGTTGGCTTAGCACACTTTCTCATGTCAAACTGACATTACATTTCGTTGAACTTAGCTAATAGAGATCACATGTGTAGAAGTATGATATGAACATGGCAAGCACTAAGGATCAAGCTTCACTTCATAACTCGTTAGAATAAGCTCATGAAGGGTACAACAAAGACAAAAGCTCATGAAGGGCTTACAAAAGACATGGCTTTTAGATTAACATAAGATTGACCTTTTTGCAACCTACTACACCACCCATAGTACGCTTAGCACACTTTCTCAGGTCAAACTAACATTTCATTGCGTTGAACTTAGCTCACAGAGATCACATCGAAGGAAGTATGATATGAACATGGATAGCACAAAAGATCAAGCTTCACTTCATAACTCGTTAGAATAAGCTCATGAAGGGTACACCAAAGACAAAAGCTCATATATGGCTCACAAAAGACATGGCTTTTAGATTAGCAGAAGATTGACCTGGATGCAACCTATTACACCGCCGAGGTTGGCTTAGCACACTTTCTCATGTCAAACTGACATTACATTTCGTTGAACTTAGCTAATAGAGATCACATGTGTAGAAGTATGATATGAACATGGCAAGCACTAAGGATCAAGCTTCACTTCATAACTCGTTAGAATAAGCTCATGAAGGGTACAACAAAGACAAAAGCTCATGAAGGGCTTACAAAAGAAATGGCTTTTAGATTAACAGAAGATTGACTTTGGTGCAACCTACTACACCACCCATAGTAGGCTTAGCACACTTTCTCATGTCAAACTAACATTTTATTGCGTTGAACTTAGCTAATAGAGATCACATGTGTAGAAGTATGATATGAACAAGGCAAAGCACTAACAATCAAACTTCACTTCATAACTCGTTAGAATAAGCTCATGAAGGGTACAACAAAGACAAAAGCTCATGAAGGGCTTCCAAAAGACATGGCTTTTAGATTAACAGAAGATTGACCTTGTTGCAACCTACTACACCACCCATAGTAGGCTTAGTACACTTTCTCATGTCAAACTGACATTTCATTGCGTTGAACTTAGCTAACAGAGATCACATGTGTAGAAGTATGATATAACATGGATAACACTAAAGATCAAGCATCACTTCATAACTCCTTAGAATAAGCTCATGAAGGGTACACCAAAGATATAAGCTCATATAGGTCTCACGAAAGACATGGCTTTTAGATTAGCAGAAGATTGACCGGGATGCAACCTATTACACCGCCGTGGTTGGCTTAGCACACTTTCTCATGTCAAACTGACATTACATTTCGTTGAACTTAGCTAATAGAGATCACATGTGTAGAAGTATGATATGAACATGGCAAGCACTAAGGATCAAGCTTCACTTCATAACTCGTTAGAATAAGCTCATGAAGGGTACAACAAAGACAAAAGCTCATGAAGGGCTTACAAAAGACATGGCTTTTAGATTAACATAAGATTGACCTTTTTGCAACCTACTACACCACCCATAGTACGCTTAGCACACTTTCTCAGGTCAAACTAACATTTCATTGCGTTGAACTTAGCTCACAGAGATCACATCGAAGGAAGTATGATATGAACATGGATAGCACTAAAGATCAAGCTTCACTTCATAACTCGTTAGAATAAGCTCATGAAGGGTACACCAAAGACAAAAGCTCATATATGGCTCACAAAAGACATGGCTTTTAGATTAGCAGAAGATTGACCTGGATGCAACCTATTACACCGCCGAGGTTGGCTTAGCACACTTTCTCATGTCAAACTGACATTACATTTCGTTGAACTTAGCTAATAGAGATCACATGTGTAGAAGTATGATATGAACATGGCAAGCACTAAGGATCAAGCTTCACTTCATAACTCGTTAGAATAAGCTCATGAAGGGTACAACAAAGACAAAAGCTCATGAAGGGCTTACAAAAGAAATGGCTTTTAGATTAACAGAAGATTGACTTTGGTGCAACCTACTACACCACCCATAGTAGGCTTAGCACACTTTCTCATGTCAAACTAACATTTTATTGCGTTGAACTTAGCTAATAGAGATCACATGTGTAGAAGTATGATATGAACAAGGCAAAGCACTAACAATCAAACTTCACTTCATAACTCGTTAGAATAAGCTCATGAAGGGTACAACAAAGACAAAAGCTCATGAAGGGCTTCCAAAAGACATGGCTTTTAGATTAACAGAAGATTGACCTTGTTGCAACCTACTACACCACCCATAGTAGGCTTAGTACACTTTCTCATGTCAAACTGACATTTCATTGCGTTGAACTTAGCTAACAGAGATCACATGTGTAGAAGTATGATATAACATGGATAACACTAAAGATCAAGCATCACTTCATAACTCCTTAGAATAAGCTCATGAAGGGTACACCAAAGATATAAGCTCATATAGGTCTCACGAAAGACATGGCTTTTAGATTAGCAGAAGATTGACCGGGATGCAACCTATTACACCGCCGTGGTTGGCTTAGCACACTTTCTCATGTCAAACTGACATTACATTTCATTGAACTTAGCTAATAGAGATCACATGTGTAGAAGTATGATATGAACATGGCAAGCACTAAGGATCAAGCTTCACTTCATAACTCGTTAGAATAAGCTCATGAAGGGTACAACAAAGACAAAAGCTCATGAAGGGCTTACAAAAGACATGGCTTTTAGATTAACATAAGATTGACCTTTTTGCAACCTACTACACCACCCATAGTACGCTTAGCACACTTTCTCAGGTCAAACTAACATTTCATTGCGTTGAACTTAGCTCACAGAGATCACATCGAAGGAAGTATGATATGAACATGGATAGCACTAAAGATCAAGCTTCACTTCATAACTCGTTAGAATAAGCTAATGAAGGGTACACCAAAGACAAAAGCTCATATATGGCTCACAAAAGACATGGCTTTTAGATTAGCAGAAGATTGACCTAGATGCAACCTATTACACCGCCGAGGTTGGCTTAGCACACTTTCTCATGTCAAACTGACATTACATTTCGTTGAACTTAGCTAATAGAGATCACATGTGTAGAAGTATGATATGAACATGGCAAGCACTAAGGATCAAGCTTCACTTCATAACTCGTTAGAATAAGCTCATGAAGGGTACAACAAAGACAAAAGCTCATGAAGGGCTTACAAAAGAAATGGCTTTTAGATTAACAGAAGATTGACTTTGGTGCAACCTACTACACCACCCATAGTAGGCTTAGCACACTTTCTCATGTCAAACTAACATTTTATTGCGTTGAACTTAGCTAATAGAGATCACATGTGTAGAAGTATGATATGAACAAGGCAAAGCACTAACAATCAAACTTCACTTCATAACTCGTTAGAATAAGCTCATGAAGGGTACAACAAAGACAAAAGCTCATGAAGGGCTTCCAAAAGACATGGCTTTTAGATTAACAGAAGATTGACCTTGTTGCAACCTACTACACCACCCATAGTAGGCTTAGTACACTTTCTCATGTCAAACTGACATTTCATTGCGTTGAACTTAGCTAACAGAGATCACATGTGTAGAAGTATGATATAACATGGATAACACTAAAGATCAAGCATCACTTCATAACTCCTTAGAATAAGCTCATGAAGGGTACACCAAAGATATAAGCTCATATAGGTCTCACGAAAGACATGGCTTTTAGATTAGCAGAAGATTGACCGGGATGCAACCTATTACACCGCCGTGGTTGGCTTAGCACACTTTCTCATGTCAAACTGACATTACATTTCGTTGAACTTAGCTAATAGAGATCACATGTGTAGAAGTATGATATGAACATGGCAAGCACTAAGGATCAAGCTTCACTTCATAACTCGTTAGAATAAGCTCATGAAGGGTACAACAAAGACAAAAGCTCATGAAGGGCTTACAAAAGACATGGCTTTTAGATTAACATAAGATTGACCTTTTTGCAACCTACTACACCACCCATAGTACGCTTAGCACACTTTCTCAGGTCAAACTAACATTTCATTGCGTTGAACTTAGCTCACAGAGATCACATCGAAGGAAGTATGATATGAACATGGATAGCACTAAAGATCAAGCTTCACTTCATAACTCGTTAGAATAAGCTCATAAAGGGTACACCAAAGACAAAAGCTCATATATGGCTCACAAAAGACATGGCTTTTAGATTAGCAGAAGATTGACCTGGATGCAACCTATTACACCGCCGAGGTTGGCTTAGCACACTTTCTCATGTCAAACTGACATTACATTTCGTTGAACTTAGCTAATAGAGATCACATGTGTAGAAGTATGATATGAACATGGCAAGCACTAAGGATCAAGCTTCACTTCATAACTCGTTAGAATAAGCTCATGAAGGGTACAACAAAGACAAAAGCTCATGAAGGGCTTACAAAAGAAATGGCTTTTAGATTAACAGAAGATTGACTTTGGTGCAACCTACTACACCACCCATAGTAGGCTTAGCACACTTTCTCATGTCAAACTAACATTTTATTGCGTTGAACTTAGCTAATAGAGATCACATGTGTAGAAGTATGATATGAACAAGGCAAAGCACTAACAATCAAACTTCACTTCATAACTCGTTAGAATAAGCTCATGAAGGGTACAACAAAGACAAAAGCTCATGAAGGGCTTCCAAAAGACATGGCTTTTAGATTAACAGAAGATTGACCTTGTTGCAACCTACTACACCACCCATAGTAGGCTTAGTACACTTTCTCATGTCAAACTGACATTTCATTGCGTTGAACTTAGCTAACAGAGATCACATGTGTAGAAGTATGATATAACATGGATAACACTAAAGATCAAGCATCACTTCATAACTCGTTAGAATAAGCTCATGAAGGGTACACCAAAGACATAAGCTCATATAGGTCTCACGAAAGACATGGCTTTTAGATTAGCAGAAGATTGACCGGGATGCAACCTATTACACCGCCGTGGTTGGCTTAGCACACTTTCTCATGTCAAACTGACATTACATTTCGTTGAACTTAGCTAATAGAGATCACATGTGTAGAAGTATGATATGAACATGGCAAGCACTAAGGATCAAGCTTCACTTCATAACTCGTTAGAATAAGCTCATGAAGGGTACAACAAAGACAAAAGCTCATGAAGGGCTTACAAAAGACATGGCTTTTAGATTAACATAAGATTGACCTTTTTGCAACCTACTACACCACCCATAGTAGGCTTAGCACACTTTCTCAGGTCAAACTAACATTTTATTGCGTTGAACTTAGCTCACAGAGATCACATCGAAGGAAGTATGATATGAACATGGATAGCACTAAAGATCAAGCTTCACTTCATAACTCGTTAGAATAAGCTCATGAAGGGTACACCAAAGACAAAAGCTCATATATGGCTCACAAAAGACATGGCTTTTAGATTAGAAGAAGATTGACCTAGATGCAACCTATTACACCGCCGAGGTTGGCTTAGCACACTTTCTCATGTCAAACTGACATTACATTTCGTTGAACTTAGCTAATAGAGATCACATGTGTAGAAGTATGATATGAACATGGCAAGCACTAAGGATCAAGCTTCACTTCATAACTCGTTAGAATAAGCTCATGAAGGGTACAACAAAGACAAAAGCTCATGAAGGGCTTACAAAAGAAATGGCTTTTAGATTAACAGAAGATTGACTTTGGTGCAACCTGCTACACCACCCATAGTAGGCTTAGCACACTTTCTCATGTCAAACTAACATTTTATTGCTTTGAACTTAGCTAATAGAGATCACATGTGTAGAAGTATAATTTGAACAAGGCAAAGCACTAACAATCAAACTTCACTTCATAACTCGTTAGAATAAGCTCATGAAGGGTACAACGAAGACAAAAGCTCATGAAGGGCTTACAAAAGACATGGCTTTTAGATTAACAGAAGATTGACCTTGTTGCAACCTACTACACCACCCATAGTAGGCTTAGTACACTTTCTCATGTCAAACTGACATTTCATTGCGTTGAACTTAGCTAACAGAGATCACATGTGTAGAAGTATGATATAACATGGATAGCACTAAAGATCAAGCTTCACTTTACAACTCGTTAGAATAAGCTCATGAAGGGTACACCAAAGACATAAGCTCATATACGTCTCACGAAAGACATGGCTTTTAGATTAGCAGAAGATTGACCGGGATGCAACCTATTACACCGCCGTGGTTGGCTTAGCACACTTTCTCATGTCAAACTGACATTACATTTCGTTGAACTTAGCTAATAGAGATCACATGTGTAGAAGTATGATATGAACATGGCAAGTACTAAGGATCAAGGTTCACTTCATAACTCGTTAGAATAAGCTCATGAAGGGTACAACAAAGACAAAAGCTCATGAAGGGCTTACAAAAGAAATGGCTTTTAGATTAACAGAAGATTGACTTTGGTGCAACCTACTACACCACCCATAGTAGGCTTAGCACACTTTCTCATGTCAAACTAACATTTTATTGCGTTGAACTTAGCTAATAGAGATCACATGTGTAGAAGTATGATATGAACAAGGCAAAGCACTAACAATCAAACTTTACTTCATAACTCGTTAGAATAAGCTCATGAAGGGTACACCAAAGACATAAGCTCATATAGGTCTCACGAAAGACATGGCTTTTAGATTAGCAGAAGATTGACCGGGATGCAACCTATTACACCGCCGTGGTTGGCTTAGCACACTTTCTCATGTCAAACTGACATTACATTTCGTTGAACTTAGCTAATAGAGATCACATGTGTAGAAGTATGATATGAACATGGCAAGCACTAAGGATCAAGCTTCACTTCATAACTCGTTAGAATAAGCTCATGAAGGGTACAACAAAGACAAAAGCTCATGAAGGGCTTACAAAAGACATGGCTTTTAGATTAACATAAGATTGACCTTTTTGCAACCTACTACACCACCCATAGTAGGCTTAGCACACTTTCTCAGGTCAAACTAACATTTCATTGCGTTGAACTTAGCTCACAGAGATCACATCGAAGGAAGTATGATATGAACATGGATAGCACTAAAGATCAAGCTTCACTTCATAACTCGTTAGAATAAGCTCATGAAGGGTACACCAAAGACAAAAGCTCATATATGGCTCACAAAAGACATGGCTTTTAGATTAGCAGAAGATTGACCTGGATGCAACCTATTACACCGCCGAGGTTGGCTTAGCACACTTTCTCATGTCAAACTGACATTACATTTCGTTGAACTTAGCTAATAGAGATCACATGTGTAGAAGTATGATATGAACATGGCAAGCACTAAGGATCAAGCTTCACTTCATAACTCGTTAGAATAAGCTCATGAAGGGTACAACAAAGACAAAAGCTCATGAAGGGCTTACAAAAGAAATGGCTTTTAGATTAACAGAAGATTGACTTTGGTGCAACCTACTACACCACCCATAGTAGGCTTAGCACACTTTCTCATGTCAAACTAACATTTTATTGCGTTGAACTTAGCTAATAGAGATCACATGTGTAGAAGTATGATATGAACAAGGCAAAGCACTAACAATCAAACTTCACTTCATAACTCGTTAGAATAAGCTCATGAAGGGTACAACAAAGACAAAAGCTCATGAAGGGCTTCCAAAAGACATGGCTTTTAGATTAACAGAAGATTGACCTTGTTGCAACCTACTACACCACCCATAGTAGGCTTAGTACACTTTCTCATGTCAAACTGACATTTCATTGCGTTGAACTTAGCTAACAGAGATCACATGTGTAGAAGTATGATATAACATGGATAACACTAAAGATCAAGCATCACTTCATAACTCGTTAGAATAAGCTCATGAAGGGTACACCAAAGACATAAGCTCATATAGGTCTCACGAAAGACATGGCTTTTAGATTAGCAGAAGATTGACCGGGATGCAACCTATTACACCGCCGTGGTTGGCTTAGCACACTTTGTCATGTCAAACTGACATTACATTTCGTTGAACTTAGCTAATAGAGATCACATGTGTAGAAGTATGATATGAACATGGCAAGCACTAAGGATCAAGCTTCACTTCATAACTCGTTAGAATAAGCTCATGAAGGGTACAACAAAGACAAAAGCTCATGAAGGGCTTACAAAAGACATGGCTTTTAGATTAACATAAGATTGACCTTTTTGCAACCTACTACACCACCCATAGTAGGCTTAGCACACTTTCTCAAGTCAAACTAACATTTTATTGCGTTGAACTTAGCTCACAGAGATCACATCGAAGGAAGTATGATATGAACATGGATAGCACTAAAGATCAAGCTTCACTTCATAACTCGTTAGAATAAGCTCATGAAGGGTACACCAAAGACAAAAGCTCATATATGGCTCACAAAAGACATGGCTTTTAGATTAGAAGAAGATTGACCTAGATGCAACCTATTACACCGCCGAGGTTGGCTTAGCACACTTTCTCATGTCAAACTGACATTACATTTCGTTGAACTTAGCTAATAGAGATCACATGTGTAGAAGTATGATATGAACATGGCAAGCACTAAGGATCAAGCTTCACTTCATAACTCGTTAGAATAAGCTCATGAAGGGTACAACAAAGACAAAAGCTCATGAAGGGCTTACAAAAGAAATGGCTTTTAGATTAACAGAAGATTGACTTTGGTGCAACCTGCTACACCACCCATAGTAGGCTTAGCACACTTTCTCATGTCAAACTAACATTTTATTGCTTTGAACTTAGCTAATAGAGATCACATGTGTAGAAGTATAATATGAACAAGGCAAAGCACTTACAATCAAACTTCACTTCATAACTCGTTAGAATAAGCTCATGAAGGGTACAACGAAGACAAAAGCTCATGAAGGGCTTACAAAAGACATGGCTTTTAGATTAACAGAAGATTGACCTTGTTGCAACCTACTACACCACCCATAGTAGGCTTAGTACACTTTCTCATGTCAAACTGACATTTCATTGCGTTGAACTTAGCTAACAGAGATCACATGTGTAGAAGTATGATATAACATGGATAGCACTAAAGATCAAGCTTCACTTTACAACTCGTTAGAATAAGCTCATGAAGGGTACACCAAAGACATAAGCTCATATACGTCTCACGAAAGACATGGCTTTTAGATTAGCAGAAGATTGACCGGGATGCAACCTATTACACCGCCGTGGTTGGCTTAGCACACTTTCTCATGTCAAACTGACATTACATTTCGTTGAACTTAGCTAATAGAGATCACATGTGTAGAAGTATGATATGAACATGGCAAGTACTAAGGATCAAGGTTCACTTCATAACTCGTTAGAATAAGCTCATGAAGGGTACAACAAAGACAAAAGCTCATGAAGGGCTTACAAAAGAAATGGCTTTTAGATTAACAGAAGATTGACTTTGGTGCAACCTACTACACCACCCATAGTAGGCTTAGCACACTTTCTCATGTCAAACTAACATTTTATTGCGTTGAACTTAGCTAATAGAGATCACATGTGTAGAAGTATGATATGAACAAGGCAAAGCACTAACAATCAAACTTTACTTCATAACTCGTTAGAATAAGCTCATGAAGGGTACAACAAAGACAAAAGCTCATGAAGGGCTTACAAAAGACATGGCTTTTAGATTAGCAGAAGATTGACCTGGATGCAACCTATTACACCGCCGTGGTTGGCTTAGCACACTTTCTCATGTCAAACTGACATTACATTTCGTTGAACTTAGCTAATAGAGATCACATGTGTAGATGTATGATATGAACATGGCAAGCACTAAGGATCAAGCTTCACTTCATAACTCGTTAGAATAAGCTCATGAAGGGTACAACAAAGACAAAAGCTCATGAAGGGCTTACAAAAGACATGGCTTTTAGATTAACATAAGATTGACCTTTTTGCAACCTACTACACCACCCATAGTAGGCTTAGCACACTTTCTCAGGTCAAACTAACATTTCATTGCGTTGAACTTAGCTCACAGAGATCACATCGAAGGAAGTATGATATGAACATGGATAGCACTAAAGATCAAGCTTCACTTCATAACTCGTTAGAATAAGCTCATGAAGGGTACACCAAAGACAAAAGCTCATATATGGCTCACAAAAGACATGGCTTTTAGATTAGCAGAAGATTGACCTGGATGCAACCTATTACACCGCCGTGGTTGGCTTAGCACACTTTCTCATGTCAAACTGACATTACATTTCGTTGAACTTAGCTAATAGAGATCACATGTGTAGAAGTATGATATGAACATGGCAAGCACTAAGGAACAAGCTTCACTTCATAACTCGTTAGAATAAGCTCACGAAGGGTACAACAAAAACAAAAGCTCATGAAGGGCTTACAAAAGAAATGGCTTTTAGATTAACAGAAGATTGACTTTGGTGCAACCTACTACACCACCCATAGTAGGCTTAGCACACTTCTCATGTCAAACTAACATTTCATTGTGTTGAACTTAGAGATCACATGTGTAGAAGTATGATATGAACATGGCAAGCACTAAGGATCAAGCTTCACTTCATCACTCGTTAGAATAAGCTCATGAAGGGTACAACAAAGACAAAAGCTCATGAAGGGCTTACAAAAGAAATGGCTTTTAGATTAACAGAAGATTGTTTTTGGTGCAACCTACTACACCACCCATAGTAGGCTTAGCACACTTTCTCATGTCAAACTAACATTTCATTGCGTTGGACTTAGCTAATAGAGATCACATGTGTAGAAGTATGATATGAACAATGCAAAGCACTAACAATCAAACTTCACTTCATAACTCGTTAGAATAAGCTCATGAAAGGTACAACAAAGACAAAAGCTCATGAAGGGCTTACAAAAGACATGGCTTTTAGATTAACAGAAGATTGACCTTTTTGCAACCTACTACACCACCCATAGTAGGCTTAGTACACTTTCTCATGTCAAACTGACATTTCATTGCGTTGAACTTAGCTCACAGAGATCACATCGAGGGAAGTATGATATGAACATGGATAGCACTAAAGATCAAGCTTCACTTTACAACTCGTTAGAATAAGCTCATGAAGGGTACACCAAAGACAAAAGCTCATAGATGGCTCACAAAAGAAATGGCTTTTAGATTAACAGAAGATTGACTTTGGTGCAACCTACTACACCACCCATAGTAGGCTTAGCACACTTCTCATGTCAAACTAACATTTCATTGTGTTGAACTTAGAGATCACATGTGTAGAAGTATGATATGAACATGGCAAGCACTAAGGATCAAGCTTCACTTCATCACTCGTTAGAATAAGCTCATGAAGGGTACAACAAAGACAAAAGCTCATGAAGGGCTTACAAAAGAAATGGCTTTTAGATTAACAGAAGATTGTTTTTGGTGCAACCTACTACACCACCCATAGTAGGCTTAGCACACTTTCTCATGTCAAACTAACATTTCATTGCGTTGGACTTAGCTAATAGAGATCACATGTGTAGAAGTATGATATGAACAATGCAAAGCACTAACAATCAAACTTCACTTCATAACTCGTTAGAATAAGCTCATGAAAGGTACAACAAAGACAAAAGCTCATGAAGGGCTTACAAAAGACATGGCTTTTAGATTAACAGAAGATTGACCTTTTTGCAACCTACTACACCACCCATAGTAGGCTTAGTACACTTTCTCATGTCAAACTGACATTTCATTGCGTTGAACTTAGCTCACAGAGATCACATCGAGGGAAGTATGATATGAACATGGATAGCACTAAAGATCAAGCTTCACTTTACAACTCGTTAGAATAAGCTCATGAAGGGTACACCAAAGACAAAAGCTCATAGATGGCTCACAAAAGAAATGGCTTTTAGATTAACAGAAGATTGTTTTTGGTGCAACCTACTACACCACCCATAGTAGGCTTAGCACACTTTCTCATGTCAAACTAACATTTCATTGCGTTGGACTTAGCTAATATAGATCACATGTGTAGAAGTATGATATGAACAATGCAAAGCACTAAGAATCAAACTTCACTTCATAACTCGTTAGAATAAGCTCATGAAGGGTACAACAAAGACAAAAGCTCATGAAGGGCTTACAAAAGACATGGCTTTTAGATTAACAGAAGATTGACCTTTTTGCAACCTACTACACCACCCATAGTAGGCTTAGTACACTTTCTCATGTCAAACTGACATTTCATTGCGTTGAATTTAGCTCACAGAGATCACATCGAGGGAAGTATGATATGAACATGGATAGCACTAAAGATCAAGCTTCACTTTACAACTCGTTAGAATAAGCTCATGAAGGGTACACCAAAGACAAAAGCTCATATATGGCTCACAAAAGACATGGCTTTTAGATTAGCAGAAGATTGACCTGGATGCAACCTATTACACCGCCGTGGTTGGCTTAGCACACTTTCTCATGTCAAACTGACATTACATTTCGTTGAACTTAGCTAATAGAGATCACATGTGTAAAAGTATGATATGAACATGGCAAGCACTAAGGATCAAGCTTCACTTCATAACTCGTTAGAATAAGCTCATGAAGGGTACAACAAAGACAAAAGCTCATGAAGGGCTTACAAAAGAAATGGCTTTTAGATTAACAGAAGATTGACTTTGGTGCAACCTACTACACCACCCATAGTAGGGTTAGCACACTTTCTCATGTCAAACTAACATTTCATTGTGTTGAACTTAGCTAATAGAGATCACATGTGTAGAAGTATGATATGAATGTTAGATTTAAGAGATTAGAAGAGATTGTGAGAGAATGAGAAATCGAAAATGTGATGGTATTGTGAGAGTAGAAGAAGAAGAAGAAGAGTAAAATCTCTTACTTAGTTTGTTTACAAGAGTTACAGCATATATATAGAGAAAACACAGCAAACCTAGTCTAATACACATCTATACAAGACAAACTACTAAAGTCCAAATATTACTCAAAATGGTAAAGACAGAAACTGATCCATGAAAACAAGTTGTCTTCTTTTCCACATATAGTCCAACGGTCACATGTGCTTAAGGAAGACATGTGACTATTTCAAGTTGCATTCCAAGTGGATAATTACTTCCTAACTGAATGTAATTATTGATTACTTTGTTGTTCCATTCAGTTCCTTCATTCGCACTCAATCATCTCTTCGACCTTAGTACGTTGAGTTTAACACTCCCCCTCAAGCTTGACTCTATAATGAGATCATTAAGAACAAGCTTGAAAGTTGTAACTCCCCACCTCATTAAAAACTTTAGTGGAAAACCCATTTGGGACAAAACCAACTAAGGGAAAAAGAGTATGGATCATCATCACCTTTTAGACATGTCAATCAGTCCAAGTTTTGAATACACAAAGTCACACACCTTTGAGCTTGCAGCCTTAGTGAAAATGTCAGCCAACTGATCTGAGCTTCTTGTGTAACATGGTAGAATCACTCCTTGCTCCACCTTTTCTCGTACCTTGTGACAATCAACTTCGATGTGTTTTGTCCTCTCATGAAACACCGAGTTTGATGCAATGTGTATGGCGGCTTGATTATCACAATGCATTGTGATTGGTTCTTGCGATTCCACTCTCAAATCCTTCAGCAGTGCCTTCAGCCATATGAGTTCCTCCGTGAGCTTTCTCATTGCTCTATACTCAGCTTCAGCGCTAGAACATGAAACCACCTTCTGTTTCTTACTCTTCCAAGTGACTAGATTGCCTCCAAGAAACGTGCAATACCCAGTGGTTGATTTACGGTCTTGTCTATCTCCAGCCCAATCGGCAACACAATAACCCACAAGAGTTGTACTATCATTCTTTCCCATCCATATGCCTTGCTCCGAAGTCCCTTTGAGGTATCTAAGAATCCGATCCACCATTCCCCAATGATACATCTTCGGAGCGTGCATATGTTGGCTCACTTGGTTCACTGCAAAACATATATCCGGTCTTGTTATGGTAAGATAAATTAACTTACCAACCATTCTCCGGTATTGATGCACATCTTTGAATGGTTCATCATCGCCATTCTCCCCCTTGCACGTTGCTTTGTAGGCATCTTCAAGAGGAGTCGATGCTTTTCGTGAACCTACAACACACTCATTTAAAAGGTCAAGTGTGTACTTCCTTTGAGACAAGAAGAGGCCTTCGTTGGAACGACACACTTCAATCCCAAGGAAGTACTTCATTTCTCCCAAATCTTTAATATCAAATACAGATTTGAGATGATCTTTAATACCTTGAATGCCTTCCTTATCATTGCCGGTGACAATGATATCATCTACATACACCAAAAGCACAACAATACCATTCTTACCTTGAAGAGTGAAGAGTGTATGATCAGCCTCGGACTTTCTAAAGCCACGATCACGCAAAGTATGGCTCAGCTTGTGATACCAAGCTCTTGGGGATTGCTTAAGGCCATAGATAGCTTTTCGAAGCCGCAACACATTTCCGGGAGCTACTATGTGTTCTAGGCCTGGTGGGGGTAACATGTAGACCTCATCATTATTAGTCAAGCATCCTCACTCGGTCACATGTAAACCTATCCAAGAGACCGAGTGACATATTTACTTGAGTAGCAAGGGAAGCAGAACAAGGATAGGCTCAGCTGTAGGGGATTGCTAGTGGATAAGAAGCAAAAGTGGTCCCAATGGTCCCCTCCACCCAGCTGGTCAATATGACCGTTGGAGACTAGTACCAAATGGTCCCCTCCTCCCAGCTGGCACTTCTCTTTCCTCTCTTATGCTTTTATGTACCTAGACAGAATTGTGTATTCATGATGTATCTAGGATAAGTCTATTTAAGCTAACTCATGTAACCATTTCGAAATTAATGAGAACATGATGGTTTCTTCACTATTCTACTCACTCTCTCTCTAAAATTTCTTAAAGCTTCCGCAGCCATAGTTCATGTTTTGATTCCAAAACCCAACATGGTATCAGAGCATTGATCTTTGGATCATTCTCTTCTCATTCCCCTGTTCTCATTCATCCATTCTCTGTTCTGTACTCACTCTTTTCTCATTAGCTCTATGTTCGCATTCAAGCTTTCAAAATCCAAACTTTGCTGCTAGTGAAGAAAGCTCACGTTTTTTTTTGTCAGAATCTCATCAAGCTTGCTCCTTTCTGGCGTTATTCACTCAAAGGTGTCACCTTTCTCAAGTTTCTTCAAAGAAAGTTCAGAACTTTCTCAAGAAAAACCTTAAAGCTTCAGCCTTTTTCAAATCTGCAAGGAAAGATTCGACCTTTCTCAAGATCTCATGGATACAACTAAGTTTCCGAGTGTTCCAATAACTCTCAAGGGTGTGAACTATCTTCTATGGGCCAGAACAGTGAAGACAACAATTTGCACTAGGAAAGGGTTTTGGGGCCATGTGGTGAAGGAAAGACCTCCAAAGGAACCTCAGTCCAGCGATGAAGAAGAAGAAGACCTTCTTGATGAAGATGATGAGTGGTTTCAAGTGGATCAAGCTGTCAAGTCCATCATCCAGAGCTCCCTAAATCCACAAATCCTTGAGGCATATTCATACTGTGAAACGGCAAAGGAGTTATGGGACACCTTGAAGAAGGTTTATGGTAACATTTCAAACTTAACAAGAGTATTTGAGGTTAAGAGAGCTCTGTCTAATCTTCTTCAAGAAGAAATGGAATTTACTGAATACTTTGGGAAGTTTAGATCATTATGGGCTGAGTTAGATATGTTAAGGCCAATGACTATGGATCCGAAGGTGATTAGGCAGAGGAATGAAGAGGATAAGGTCTTCGGCCTTATGATGAATCTGAACCCTGGATATAAGGATCTTGTGAAACATATCCTAAGGTCAGCTGCAAGCACTAGCTCTCTTCCCAGTCTTGAAGAAGTTTGTTCTCAAATCCAGAAGGAACAAGGGTCCATTGAGCTGTTTGAGGGAAAAGGAAATTCTGGTCTTATAACAGCAAACAAAGCTCAAGGAAGGTTTGAAGATAGGAAGAAGCCCTTTTGTGACCATTGCAAGAAGAAGGGTCATGTTAAGGAAAAATGTTGGCTGCTCCATCCTCACCTTAAACCAGCCAAGTTCAAGGATTCAAAGGCCAATCTGTCTCATGAAGTCTTGCATGATCAAGGTTCCATGATAGGCTCAGCCGCTGCCTCTTCATCCAAGGACCAAGAGCACTTGACTGCAGCTGCTGCCTCATCATTTCATGGAGATGTCATCAAGAAATCGGACCTTGAAGCTCTCATCAACTCCCTCAAATCACTAAAGGATTCCGGTATCTGTTTTTATTCCCATAAGCTCTTTAAACCGATTGTTGTTGATTCTGGAGCTTCTCATCATATGATTAGTGATAAGAGCTTGATTAGCAACATAGAACCGGCTTTAGGGAGTGTTGTGATAGCAAATGGCAATAGGATATCGGTTAGTGGAGTAGGGAAGCTAGGCTTGTTTAACAAAAAGTCTAGAGCTTTTTATATGCCGGAATTCACCTCTAATCTTCTCTCGGTTAGAAAGGCTGTTATGGACTTATATTGCAATGTTATTTTTGGACCTAACGATGTGAAGTTTCAGGATATTGAGACGGGAAGGTTACTTGGACAAGGGAGAGTGGAAAATGGGCTTTACATTCTTGAAGACCCAAAGTTTTTATCTTCGTTTTGTGGCAATATTGTGGCTGTTTCTAATTCGGCTGTTAGTAGTTTAAGTGACTATGTTTGGCATGCTAGAGCTGGCCACCCTCATTTTCGTGCCTTGAAACTTATGTTGCCTGACTTATCTTTTGACAATGTTGATTGTGAAGCTTGCATTCTTGGAAAACATTGCAAGGCAGTTTATCCTTTATCTTCTACCATTTATGAAAGTTGCTTTGATCTTGTGCACTCTGATGTTTGGACGTCTCCTTGTGCATCTAGGGATAATCATAGATACTTTGTCACTTTCATAGATGAGAAATCAAAATATACTTGGATAACTCTTATGCCATCAAAAGATAGAGTGTTTGATGCATTTAAAAATTTTGAAGCTTACATATCTAATCATTTTAACTCGAAATTGAAGGTACTTAGAACGGATAATGGAGGAGAATATATGAGCAAAGCGTTCCAAGAGCACTTAACTAAACAAGGAATACTACATCAAACTAGTTGCCCCTATAATCCACAACAAAACGGAGTGGCTGAGAGGAAGAATCGCCACCTAATGGAGGTTTCAAGATCTCTCATGTTCCACATGAATGTGCCAAAAAGATTTTGGGGTGATGCAGTCATGACGGCCTGCTACTTGATCAATAGAACTCCAACCAAAGTCCTCAAAGATGTGTCTCCATATAAGGTATTAAACAAAACTGAACCTTCCTTAGATCACTTAAGGGTGTTTGGTTGTGTGTGTTTTGTTCTAGTGCCCGGAGAGCTGAGGAACAAACTCGAAGCCAAGAGCAAGAAGTGTATGTTCATAGGTTACTCCTCTACTCAAAAGGGGTATAAGTGTTATGATCCGGAAACGAGACGAGTCCATGTATCCCGAGATGTGACATTTCGTGAAGATCGTGGATACTATGGTGAAAGGAATTGGGATGATCTTCAAGACCTACCTGAACCTGTCATGGATAGAGCCGCAAGTCTTCAGTTCCTCCTCAACAAGCTTGGTGTCCCAACCACCCAAAACCACACTCCCTCGGATCAGACAACCTCGGAAACACCTCTGGATCATGTCAACAACATGCCACGGACTGAACCAAGGACTGATCAAGGGACTGCCCCATCAACACATTCGCCTCCAAGAACCTACACTCAAGATTGTAGCTCACCACAGGTGCTGGATCCGCAGAAGGAATCTGAGCCGGCCTCACAATCAGACCTAACGGGTTCAATAACTCCAAAGGCTCCTTGGACTGACTCTGAGTTGTGTGTGCCCCAAGCTCAACCTGATCAACCTGAGCCACCAACTCAACCCATGGAGCCACCCGCTGTGGTCCAACCTCTCAGACGTAGCACACGAGTCCGCAAAGATCCCTCTAATTGGAGGAACACAAGGGTCTATTACAATGCTCAAGCCGTGGCTCATCCCGTTACCACGGTATTTTTGATTGACCTCTTACCCTCTGAGTTCCATGCCTTTCTTGGTCGAATTGAAATGGATCAGGTACCTCAAAGCTATGATGAAGCTAAGCAAATCCAACATTGGTTGGATGCGGTGAAGGCTGAGATAGGGGCTATGGAAAAGAACCACACTTGGGATGAAGTAGATATGCCATTGGGAAAGAAGGCTGTCACCTCCAAGTGGGTCTTCACTATCAAGTACAAAAGCAATGGAGAGATTGAGCGCTACAAAGCAAGGCTTGTAGCTCGCGGTTTCACACAAACCTTTGGAGTTGACTACACGGATACATTTGCTCCGGTTGCCAAACTACATACGGTAAGGGTGGTTCTTTCATTAGCTACTAACTTTTCTTGGGAGTTATGGCAGATGGATGTCAA
Organism: Lepidium didymum; assembly: GCA_963920545.1. NCBI lineage: Eukaryota > Viridiplantae > Streptophyta > Magnoliopsida > Brassicales > Brassicaceae > Lepidium > Lepidium didymum. Next base: position 11,199,311 of record OY986981.1, on the reverse strand, counting down.
GAATGCCTTCCTTCAAGGGGAACTTGAGGAGGAGGTGTATATGACACCACCACCAGGCCTAGACTTGAAGGTTACTCCCGGGAAAGTATTGCGGCTAAGGAAAGCCATCTATGGTTTGAAGCAATCTCCAAGAGCATGGTACCACAAGCTCAGCCACACACTTAGAGATCGTGGCTTCCGCAAGTCTGAAGCTGACCATACCTTATTCACACTCAAGAGTTCGAATGGTATTGTGGTTGTGTTGATATATGTTGATGACCTTATCATCTCTGGCGATGATAAGGAAGGAATAGCAGCCACTAAATCATATCTTCACTCTGTTTTTGACATTAAAGATCTTGGCGAACTAAAGTATTTTCTAGGGATTGAGATTTGTCGTTCTTCGGAAGGATTATTTCTCTCTCAAAGAAAATACACTCTTGATTTGGTTCGTGAGACAGGTATGGAGATTAGTAGACCAGCCAAGACACCCCTTGCAGATGGTTACAAGGTCAATCGAAAGGGGGAGAAAGATGATGAGCCATTTGAAGATGTGTCCAAATACCGCCGATTAGTGGGTAAGCTCATTTATCTAACCATATCTAGACCAGACCTCTGTTTTGCTGTGAACCAGGTTAGTCAATTCATGCAAGCTCCAACAAAGTATCATTGGAGTATGGTTGAGCGGATCCTCAAGTATCTCAAAGGAAGCTCGAGCCAAGGCGTATGGATGGGAAAGAATGAGAGCTCGGATGTTGCTGGATATTGTGATGCTGATTGGGCTGGAGATAGGAATGATAGGAAGTCTACCACGGGTTATTGCACATTTGTTGGAGGTAACTTGGTTACTTGGAAGACCAAGAAGCAAAAGGTTGTGGCGTGTTCAAGTGCAGAAGCGGAGTATAGAGCTATGAGGAGGCTTACGGATGAGCTAGTGTGGCTGAGAGCTCTGCTCAAGGATCTAGGACGAGACACAAAGGATCCAATTACCATGCACTGTGACAACCAAGCAGCAATCCACATAGCCTCCAATCCGGTCTTTCATGAGAGAACTAAGCACGTAGAAGTAGACTGTCACAAAGTCCGAGAGCGTATAGAGGAAGGAGTAGTTCTTCTATGTTTCACACCAAGTGGAGATCAGTTGGCAGATATCTTCACTAAAGCCGCAAGTACCAAAGTTTGCAACCACATCTATGGTAAGCTTGGACTTGTGAGCTTAGACCGCCCTTGACTTCATGTCCTCTAACCCGCGGTTTGCATACTCTTTTTCCCTCGGCAAGGTTTTGTCCCACGTGGTTTTCCTTATTGAGGTTTTTAATGAGGTGTAGACTTCGGGTTTTTCAAGCTAAGCCTTCGGTCCTTTCGGCTTAGCTTGAGGGGGAGTATTAGTCAAGCATCCTCACTCGGTCACATGTAAACCTATCCAAGAGACCGAGTGACATATTTACTTGAGTAGCAAGGGAAGCAGAACAAGGATAGGCTCAGCTGTAGGGGATTGCTAGTGGATAAGAAGCAAAAGTGGTCCCAATGGTCCCCTCCACCCAGCTGGTCAATATGACCGTTGGAGACTAGTACCAAATGGTCCCCTCCTCCCAGCTGGCACTTCTCTTTCCTCTCTTATGCTTTTATGTACTTAGACAGAATTGTGTATTCATGATGTATCTAGGATAAGTCTATTTAAGCTAACTCATGTAACCATTTCGAAATTAATGAGAACATGATGGTTTCTTCACTATTCTACTCACTCTCTCTCTAAAATTTCTTAAAGCTTCCGCAGCCATAGTTCATGTTTTGATTCCAAAACCCAACAATCATCCAATTCACCTTGTAAGAAGGCATTCTTGACATCCATCTGCCACAACTCCCAATCAAGGTTAGTAGCCAAAGAAAGTACAACACGTACCGTATGGAGTTTAGCGACCGGGGCAAATGTGTCATGATAGTCTTCTCCATATGTTTGAGTGAATCCTCTAGCTACAAGTCTGGCTTTATGTCTCTCAATCTGGCCATCACTTTTATATTTGATAGTAAAGATCCAACGAGAGGTTACAGCCTTCTTCCCGGGAGGTAGAGAGGCTTCATCCCACGTGCAGTTTCGGACCATAGCTCCATGCTCTTCATGAATTGCATCACGCCACTCCTGGTGTTCTTTAGCTTCTGCATAGGTGTTTGGCACATAATGTTGATCAAGTTGAGTGATGAAGGCCTGATGTTTAGCTGGAACCTCAACTAAGCTGCAAGTAACTTGGTGGGGATGAGCTACAGCCATGTTGTTGAAGTAGACTCTTGTGTTCATCCAATTGGATGGATCCTTCCTTACTCTTTGGCTACGTCTTAGAGGCACAACGGATGGAGTCACATCCTGACCATTCTGGCCATTGTCCACATTCATCTCAAGGTTATGAGCCTCATTCAGGTCATCCACGTCATTAGTCTCTTCATGTGCATCACGGAGGTGTGGCGGATCATCTACATTGTTTCCGTCATCTACAGCTTCAACCCCTTGGTCCGCAGTTGTACATGTGTTTTTGTGTTGAGGATCACTCTCACATGTCTCCATACCACTTGGCCTTACACTCCTTGTGTGAGAAGGTGTTGCACTTGACTGACCCATACCAAGTTTCTCCAAAAGGCCACGTAAGGTGTCAGCTCGGTCTTGGCTTGAGTGTGAAAGGTTCTTCAAACCTTCCCAATCCTTGTTGTCATAGAAACCTCTGTTTTCCACAAATTTAACCTCCCTCGACACTAGCACCGGTCTTGTCTCCGGTACATAGCATTTGTAACCTTTTTGTGTAATGGAGTAGCCAATGAACATCCCTTTAACACTCGTAGCCTCTAATTTATTCCTCTGTTCTCTTGGCACCAAAACAAAGCACACACACCCAAACACTCTCAAGTGATTAATAGATGGCTTAGTGTGAATTAGTACCTCATATGGTGATTTGTCTAGAAGCACTTTGGTTGGAATTCGGTTGATGAGGTAACATGCAGCAGTCACAGCATCACTCCAGAACCTCTTAGGGACATTGGTATGGAACATCATCGACCTTGCTACTTCCATTAAGTGTCGATTCTTCCTCTCAGCTACACCGTTTTGTTGGGGTGTGTATGGACAAGTTGTTTGATGCATAATTCCATGTTTGGCAAGGTGTTGTTTGAATGCGTGGCTAGTATATTCTCCACCATTATCTGTTCTCAAAATTTTAATCTTGCCATCATATTGGTTAGTCACATACGTTTGGAAATTTGCAAATGCATCTAACACCCTATCTTTTGATGGCAATAAGGTTAACCAAGTATACTTGGATTTTTCATCAATAAAGGTGACAAAATATTTATGGTGTTCCCTAGATTCACATGGGGCAGACCAAACATCAGAATGAATTAAATCAAAACAATGTTCATAAATAGTTGAAGACTTAGGAAACACCGATCTACAATGTTTCCCAAGTATACAAGCTTCACAATCATCATTTTTAAACGAAATACTAGGCAATAATAATGATAATGCACGAGAATGTGGGTGACCAAGTCTAGCATGCCATAAACCATTCTCATCACTACTACAAGAGCTAACTAAACAAGATAAAGATAGGTTCGGATCTTTCTCAGCATCTTCAAGAAGATACAATCCGTCTTTAGTAATGCCTTCTCCAAGAGTTCTGCCACTTTTAATATCCTGAAAGCAAACTCCATTAGGCTCAAATATAGCTCTACAATTCAGGTCACACACAGTTTTGTTCACACTCAATAAGTTGGAAGTAAATGAAGGCATGTAAAATGCCTTAGAACATCTATCAAACAATTTCAAATCACCAATTGCTTTAATCGGAACCTTCTTTCCATCAGCTATAATCACATTTCCTAGGGCTGGTTTCAGGTTACTAAGCAACCTAGGATTCTTAATCATGTTATGAGAAGCACCAGAATCAACTATAAGACAATCCGATGATTTAGAGGTGTGATAAGAGATACCAGATTCTTTGAGAGCATTGATGGACTTGATGAGTTCATCAAGGTCTGATCTCCTCACATAGCCAGAGCCTTTCCTTCAGGTACTTGAGAAGAGGAGCTTGCAGCCATGTTGGTGTGATTTTCCACACCTTCAGCCGCATGGTTGGCTTTCGGTTTCTCCCATGGCCGGTTCTGTTTGAGGTGAGGATGAAGAAGGAAGCAGCGATCCTTGCCATGTCCTTTTCTCTTGCAATGGTCACAGAACCATGTCTTCTTCTCATTAGGCCTGAACTCCACCTTGTTGGCCAAGACCATCTCCCCCTTACCACCAAGCAGATTTTTAGATCCTTGTTCTCGTTGAACACAGCCACACACTTCTTCCAAACTTGGGAGCTTGTCTTGTCTCAACAAATGGCGGATGAGGTCACCATAGGATGGATTCAAGTTCATCATGAGCCCAAATACTTTATCTTGTTCAAGTCTTTCTCCCAACACTGCCGGATCCGAGGTGGGAGGTCTAAACATTTCAAGCTCAGCCCAAAGAGATTTGTACTTTCCGAACCATTGAGTGAACTCCATATCCTCTTGCCTAAGCTCATTAATCGCTTTCTTAACCTCATAGACTCGGCTGAGATTTGACAAATTTCCATATACCTTTTTGAGTGTGTCCCATAGTTGTTTAGCATTCTCACAGTAAGAATAGGCCTCATGAATGGCTGGGTCAAGGGAGCTTTGTATGATAACAAGGGCCACTTGGTCATCTTGGTACCATTTTGCTTCACCTTCACCTTCAGCAACAACCACACCTGAGACTTCTTCACCTTCTTGAACCGCCTTCTTTGGAGCTCCAACTTCAATATGAGCCCAAAGCCCTCGGCCACTTAGCACACTTTTGACAGTCCTTGACCACAACAGGTAGTTAACTCCCTTAAGAGTTACATGAACACTCAAAGACTTCAGATTTTCCATCATAAACAGAGAAAACACCCTATTACCCAACGGTTAATAGCAAAGCTTCAACAACAATGGCAGATTTTTCGGAACTGAGAGAGAGAAGAAAGAGAAATTCAGCGGAAATGAGAGGGTCTCAAGAGTCTTTAAGCTCTGATACCATGTTAGATTTAAGAGATTAGAAGAGATTGTGAGAGAATGAGAAATCGAAAATGTGATGGTATTGTGAGAGTAGAAGAAGAAGAAGAAGAAGAAGAGTAAAATCTCTTACTTAGTTTGTTTACAAGAGTTACAGCATATATATAGAGAAAACACAGCAAACCTAGTCTAATACACATCTATACAAGACAAACTACTAAAGTCCAAATATTACTCAAAATGGTAAAGACAGAAACTGATCCATGAAAACAAGTTGTCTTCTTTTCCACATATAGTCCAACGGTCACATGTGCTTAAGGAAGACATGTGACTATTTCAAGTTGCATTCCAAGTGGATAATTACTTCCTAACTGAATGTAATTATTGATTACTTTGTTTTCCATTCAGTTCCTTCATTCGCACTCAATCATCTCTTCGACCTTAGTACGTTGAGTTTAACAATGAACAAGGCAAAGCACTAAGAATCAAACTTCACTTCATAACTCGTTAGAATAAGCTCATGAAGGTTACAACAAAGACAAAAGCTCATGAAAGGCTTACAAAAGACATGGCTTTTAGATTAACACAAGATTGACCTTGTTGCAACCTACTACACCACCCATAGTAGGCTTAGTACACTTTCTCATGTCAAACTGACATTTCGTTGCGTTGAACTTAGCTAACATAGATCACATGTGTAGAAGTATGATATAACATGGATAACACTAAAGATCAAGCATCACTTCATAACTCCTTAGAATAAGCTCATGAAGGGTACACCAAAGATATTAGCTCATATAGGTCTCACAAAAGACATGGCTTTTAGATTAACAGAAGATTGACCGGGATGCAACCTATTACACCGCCGTGGTTGGCTTAGCATACTTTCTCATGTCAAACTGACATTACATTTCGTTGAACTTAGCTAATAGAGATCACATGTGTAGAAGTTTGAAATGAACATGGCAAGCACTAAGGATCAAGCTTCACTTCATAACTCGTTAGAATAAGCTCATGAAGGGTACAACAAAGACAAAAGCTCATGAAGGGCTTACAAAAGAAATGGCTTTTAGATTAACAGAAGATTGACCTTGTTGCAACCTACTACACCACCCATAGTAGGCTTAGCACACTTTCTCATGTCAAAATGACATTTCATTGCGTTGAACTTAGCTAATAGAGATCACCTCGAAGGACGTATGATATGAACATGGTCAGCACTAAAGATCAAGCTTCATTTCATAACTCGTTAGAATAAGCGCATGAAGGGTACACAAAAGACATAAGCTCATATAGGGCTCAAAAAAGACATGGCTTTTAGATTAGCAGAAGATTGACCTGGATGCAACCTATTACACCGCCGTGGTTGGCTTAGCACACTTTCTCATGTCAAACTGACGATTCATTTCGTTGAACTTAGCTAATAGAGATCACATGTGTAGAAGTATGATATGAACATAGCAAGCACTAAGGATCAAGCTTTACTTTATAACTCGTTAGAATAAGCTCATGAAGGGTACAACAAAGACAAAAGCTCATGAAGGGCTTACAAAAGAAATGGCTTTTAGATTAACAGAAGATTGACTTTGGTGCAACTTACTACACCACCCATAGTAGGCTTAGCACACTTTCTCATGTCAAACTAACATTTCATTGCGTTGAACTTAGCTAATAGAGATCACATGTGTAGAAGTATGATATGAACAAGGCAAAGCACTAAGAATCAAACTTCACTTCATAACTCGTTAGAATAAGCTCATGAAGGGTACAACAAAGACAAAAGCTCATGAAGGGCTTACAAAAGACATGGCTTTTAGATTAACAGAAGATTGACCTTGTTGCAACCTACTACACCACCCATAGTAGGCTTCGTACACTTTCTCATGTCAAACTGACATTTCATTGCGTTGAACTTAGCTAACAGAGATCACATGTGTAGAAGTATGATATAACATGGATAACACTAAAGATCAAGCATCACTTCATAACTCCTTAGAATAAGCTCATGAAGGGTACACCAAAGACATTAGCTCATATAGGTCTCACAAAAGACATGGCTTTTAGATTAGCAGAAGATTGACCTGGATGCAACCTATTACACCGCCGTGGTTGGCTTAGCACACTTTCTCATGTCAAACTGACGATTCATTTCGTTGAACTTAGCTAATAGAGATCACATGTGTAGAAGTATGATATGAACATAGCAAGCACTAAGGATCAAGCTTTACTTTATAACTCGTTAGAATAAGCTCATGAAGGGTACAACAAAGACAAAAGCTCATGAAGGGCTTACAAAAGAAATGGCTTTTAGATTAACAGAAGATTGACTTTGGTGCAACTTACTACACCACCCATAGTAGGCTTAGCACACTTTCTCATGTCAAACTAACATTTCATTGCGTTGAACTTAGCTAATAGAGATCACATGTGTAGAAGTATGATATGAACAAGGCAAAGCACTAAGAATCAAACTTCACTTCATAACTCGTTAGAATAAGCTCATGAAGGGTACAACAAAGACAAAAGCTCATGAAGGGCTTACAAAAGACATGGCTTTTAGATTAACAGAAGATTGACCTTGTTGCAACCTACTACACCACCCATAGTAGGCTTCGTACACTTTCTCATGTCAAACTGACATTTCATTGCGTTGAACTTAGCTAACAGAGATCACATGTGTAGAAGTATGATATAAAATGGATAACACTAAAGATCAAGCATCACTTCATAACTCCTTAGAATAAGCTCATGAAGGGTACACCAAAGACATTAGCTCATATAGGTCTCACAAAAGACATGGCTTTTAGATTAGCAGAAGATTGACCTGGATGCAACCTATTACACCGCCGTGGTTGGCTTAGCACACTTTCTCATGTCAAACTGACGATTCATTTCGTTGAACTTAGCTAATAGAGATCACATGTGTAGAAGTATGATATGAACATAGCAAGCACTAAGGATCAAGCTTTACTTTATAACTCGTTAGAATAAGCTCATGAAGGGTACAACAAAGACAAAAGCTCATGAAGGGCTTACAAAAGAAATGGCTTTTAGATTAACAGAAGATTGACTTTGGTGCAACTTACTACACCACCCATAGTAGGCTTAGCACACTTTCTCATGTCAAACTAACATTTCATTGCGTTGAACTTAGCTAATAGAGATCACATGTGTAGAAGTATGATATGAACAAGGCAAAGCACTAAGAATCAAACTTCACTTCATAACTCGTTAGAATAAGCTCATGAAGGGTACAACAAAGACAAAAGCTCATGAAGGGCTTACAAAAGACATGGCTTTTAGATTAACAGAAGATTGACCTTGTTGCAACCTACTACACCACCCATAGTAGGCTTCGTACACTTTCTCATGTCAAACTGACATTTCATTGCGTTGAACTTAGCTAACAGAGATCACATGTGTAGAAGTATGATATAACATGGATAACACTAAAGATCAAGCATCACTTCATAACTCCTTAGAATAAGCTCATGAAGGGTACACCAAAGACATTAGCTCATATAGGTCTCACAAAAGACATGGCTTTTAGATTAGCAGAAGATTGACCGGGATGCAACCTATTACACCGCCGTGGTTGGCTTAGCATACTTTCTCATGTCAAACTGACATTACATTTCGTTGAACTTAGCTAATAGAGATCACCTGTGTAGAAGTATGAAATGAACATGGCAAGCACTAAGAATCAAGCTTCACTTCATAACTCGTTAGAATAAGCTCATGAAGGGTACAACAAAGACAAAAGCTCATGAAGGGCTTACAAAAGAAATGGCTTTTAGATTAACAGAAGATTGACCTTGTTGCAACCTACTACACCACCCATAGTTGGCTTAGCACACTTTCTCATGTCAAACTGACATTTCATTGCGTTGAACTTAGCTAATAGAGATCACATCGAAGGACGTATAATATGAACATGGACAGCACTAAAGATCAAGCTTAATTTCATAACTCGTTAGAATAAGCGCATGAAGGGTACACAAAAGACATAAGCTCATATAGGGCTCACAAAAGACATGGCTTTTAGATTAGCAGAAGATTGACCTGGATGCAACCTATTACACCGCCGTGGTTGGCTTAGCACACTTTCTCATGTCAAACTGACATTACATTTCGTTGAACTTAGCTAATAGAGATCACATGTGTAGAAGTATGATATGAACATGGCAAGCACTAAGGATCAAGCTTTACTTCATAACTCGTTAGAATAAGCTCATGAAGGGTACAACAAAGACAAAAGCTCATAAAGGGCTTACAAAAGAAATGGCTTTTAGATTAACAGAAGATTGACTTTGGTGCAACCTACTACACCACCCATAGTAGGCTTAGCACACTTTCTCATGTCAAATTAACATTTCATTGCGTTGAACTTAGCTAATAGAGATCACATGTGTAGAAGTATGATATGGACAAGGCAAAGCACTAAGAATCAAACTTCACTTCATAACTCGTTAGAGTAAGCTCATGAAGGGTACAACAAAGACAAAAGCTCATGAAGGGCTTACAAAAGAAATGGCTTTTAGATTAACAGAAGATTGACCTTGTTGCAACCTACTACACCACCCATAGTAGGCTTAGCACACTTTCTCATGTCAAACTAACATTTCATTGCGTTGAACTTAGCTAATAGAGATCACATGTGTAGAAGTATGATATGAACATGGCAAGTACTAAGGATCAAGGTTCACTTCATAACTCGTTAGAATAAGCTCATGAAGGGTACAACAAAGACAAAAGCTCATGAAGGGCTTACAAAAGAAATGGCTTTTAGATTAACAGAAGATTGACTTTGGTGCAACCTACTACACCACCCATAGTAGGCTTAGCACACTTTCTCATGTCAAACTAACATTTTATTGCGTTGAACTTAGCTAATAGAGATCACATGTGTAGAAGTATGATATGAACAAGGCAAAGCACTAACAATCAAACTTTACTTCATAACTCGTTAGAATAAGCTCATGAAGGGTACAACAAAGACAAAAGCTCATGAAGGGCTTACAAAAGACATGGCTTTTAGATTAGCAGAAGATTGACCTGGATGCAACCTATTACACCGCCGTGGTTGGCTTAGCACACTTTCTCATGTCAAACTGACATTACATTTCGTTGAACTTAGCTAATAGAGATCACATGTGTAGATGTATGATATGAACATGGCAAGCACTAAGGATCAAGCTTCACTTCATAACTCGTTAGAATAAGCTCATGAAGGGTACAACAAAGACAAAAGCTCATGAAGGGCTTACAAAAGACATGGCTTTTAGATTAACATAAGATTGACCTTTTTGCAACCTACTACACCACCCATAGTAGGCTTAGCACACTTTCTCAGGTCAAACTAACATTTCATTGCGTTGAACTTAGCTCACAGAGATCACATCGAAGGAAGTATGATATGAACATGGATAGCACTAAAGATCAAGCTTCACTTCATAACTCGTTAGAATAAGCTCATGAAGGGTACACCAAAGACAAAAGCTCATATATGGCTCACAAAAGACATGGCTTTTAGATTAGCAGAAGATTGACCTGGATGCAACCTATTACACCGCCGTGGTTGGCTTAGCACACTTTCTCATGTCAAACTGACATTACATTTCGTTGAACTTAGCTAATAGAGATCACATGTGTAGAAGTATGATATGAACATGGCAAGCACTAAGGAACAAGCTTCACTTCATAACTCGTTAGAATAAGCTCACGAAGGGTACAACAAAAACAAAAGCTCATGAAGGGCTTACAAAAGAAATGGCTTTTAGATTAACAGAAGATTGACTTTGGTGCAACCTACTACACCACCCATAGTAGGCTTAGCACACTTCTCATGTCAAACTAACATTTCATTGTGTTGAACTTAGAGATCACATGTGTAGAAGTATGATATGAACATGGCAAGCACTAAGGATCAAGCTTCACTTCATCACTCGTTAGAATAAGCTCATGAAGGGTACAACAAAGACAAAAGCTCATGAAGGGCTTACAAAAGAAATGGCTTTTAGATTAACAGAAGATTGTTTTTGGTGCAACCTACTACACCACCCATAGTAGGCTTAGCACACTTTCTCATGTCAAACTAACATTTCATTGCGTTGGACTTAGCTAATAGAGATCACATGTGTAGAAGTATGATATGAACAATGCAAAGCACTAACAATCAAACTTCACTTCATAACTCGTTAGAATAAGCTCATGAAAGGTACAACAAAGACAAAAGCTCATGAAGGGCTTACAAAAGACATGGCTTTTAGATTAACAGAAGATTGACCTTTTTGCAACCTACTACACCACCCATAGTAGGCTTAGTACACTTTCTCATGTCAAACTGACATTTCATTGCGTTGAACTTAGCTCACAGAGATCACATCGAGGGAAGTATGATATGAACATGGATAGCACTAAAGATCAAGCTTCACTTTACAACTCGTTAGAATAAGCTCATGAAGGGTACACCAAAGACAAAAGCTCATAGATGGCTCACAAAAGAAATGGCTTTTAGATTAACAGAAGATTGACTTTGGTGCAACCTACTACACCACCCATAGTAGGCTTAGCACACTTCTCATGTCAAACTAACATTTCATTGTGTTGAACTTAGAGATCACATGTGTAGAAGTATGATATGAACATGGCAAGCACTAAGGATCAAGCTTCACTTCATCACTCGTTAGAATAAGCTCATGAAGGGTACAACAAAGACAAAAGCTCATGAAGGGCTTACAAAAGAAATGGCTTTTAGATTAACAGAAGATTGTTTTTGGTGCAACCTACTACACCACCCATAGTAGGCTTAGCACACTTTCTCATGTCAAACTAACATTTCATTGCGTTGGACTTAGCTAATAGAGATCACATGTGTAGAAGTATGATATGAACAATGCAAAGCACTAACAATCAAACTTCACTTCATAACTCGTTAGAATAAGCTCATGAAAGGTACAACAAAGACAAAAGCTCATGAAGGGCTTACAAAAGACATGGCTTTTAGATTAACAGAAGATTGACCTTTTTGCAACCTACTACACCACCCATAGTAGGCTTAGTACACTTTCTCATGTCAAACTGACATTTCATTGCGTTGAACTTAGCTCACAGAGATCACATCGAGGGAAGTATGATATGAACATGGATAGCACTAAAGATCAAGCTTCACTTTACAACTCGTTAGAATAAGCTCATGAAGGGTACACCAAAGACAAAAGCTCATAGATGGCTCACAAAAGAAATGGCTTTTAGATTAACAGAAGATTGTTTTTGGTGCAACCTACTACACCACCCATAGTAGGCTTAGCACACTTTCTCATGTCAAACTAACATTTCATTGCGTTGGACTTAGCTAATATAGATCACATGTGTAGAAGTATGATATGAACAATGCAAAGCACTAAGAATCAAACTTCACTTCATAACTCGTTAGAATAAGCTCATGAAGGGTACAACAAAGACAAAAGCTCATGAAGGGCTTACAAAAGACATGGCTTTTAGATTAACAGAAGATTGACCTTTTTGCAACCTACTACACCACCCATAGTAGGCTTAGTACACTTTCTCATGTCAAACTGACATTTCATTGCGTTGAATTTAGCTCACAGAGATCACATCGAGGGAAGTATGATATGAACATGGATAGCACTAAAGATCAAGCTTCACTTTACAACTCGTTAGAATAAGCTCATGAAGGGTACACCAAAGACAAAAGCTCATATATGGCTCACAAAAGACATGGCTTTTAGATTAGCAGAAGATTGACCTGGATGCAACCTATTACACCGCCGTGGTTGGCTTAGCACACTTTCTCATGTCAAACTGACATTACATTTCGTTGAACTTAGCTAATAGAGATCACATGTGTAAAAGTATGATATGAACATGGCAAGCACTAAGGATCAAGCTTCACTTCATAACTCGTTAGAATAAGCTCATGAAGGGTACAACAAAGACAAAAGCTCATGAAGGGCTTACAAAAGAAATGGCTTTTAGATTAACAGAAGATTGACTTTGGTGCAACCTACTACACCACCCATAGTAGGGTTAGCACACTTTCTCATGTCAAACTAACATTTCATTGTGTTGAACTTAGCTAATAGAGATCACATGTGTAGAAGTATGATATGAATGTTAGATTTAAGAGATTAGAAGAGATTGTGAGAGAATGAGAAATCGAAAATGTGATGGTATTGTGAGAGTAGAAGAAGAAGAAGAAGAGTAAAATCTCTTACTTAGTTTGTTTACAAGAGTTACAGCATATATATAGAGAAAACACAGCAAACCTAGTCTAATACACATCTATACAAGACAAACTACTAAAGTCCAAATATTACTCAAAATGGTAAAGACAGAAACTGATCCATGAAAACAAGTTGTCTTCTTTTCCACATATAGTCCAACGGTCACATGTGCTTAAGGAAGACATGTGACTATTTCAAGTTGCATTCCAAGTGGATAATTACTTCCTAACTGAATGTAATTATTGATTACTTTGTTGTTCCATTCAGTTCCTTCATTCGCACTCAATCATCTCTTCGACCTTAGTACGTTGAGTTTAACACTCCCCCTCAAGCTTGACTCTATAATGAGATCATTAAGAACAAGCTTGAAAGTTGTAACTCCCCACCTCATTAAAAACTTTAGTGGAAAACCCATTTGGGACAAAACCAACTAAGGGAAAAAGAGTATGGATCATCATCACCTTTTAGACATGTCAATCAGTCCAAGTTTTGAATACACAAAGTCACACACCTTTGAGCTTGCAGCCTTAGTGAAAATGTCAGCCAACTGATCTGAGCTTCTTGTGTAACATGGTAGAATCACTCCTTGCTCCACCTTTTCTCGTACCTTGTGACAATCAACTTCGATGTGTTTTGTCCTCTCATGAAACACCGAGTTTGATGCAATGTGTATGGCGGCTTGATTATCACAATGCATTGTGATTGGTTCTTGCGATTCCACTCTCAAATCCTTCAGCAGTGCCTTCAGCCATATGAGTTCCTCCGTGAGCTTTCTCATTGCTCTATACTCAGCTTCAGCGCTAGAACATGAAACCACCTTCTGTTTCTTACTCTTCCAAGTGACTAGATTGCCTCCAAGAAACGTGCAATACCCAGTGGTTGATTTACGGTCTTGTCTATCTCCAGCCCAATCGGCATCACAATAACCCACAAGAGTTGTACTATCATTCTTTCCCATCCATATGCCTTGCTCCGAAGTCCCTTTGAGGTATCTAAGAATCCGATCCACCATTCCCCAATGATACATCTTCGGAGCGTGCATATGTTGGCTCACTTGGTTCACTGCAAAACATATATCCGGTCTTGTTATGGTAAGATAAATTAACTTACCAACCATTCTCCGGTATTGATGCACATCTTTGAATGGTTCATCATCGCCATTCTCCCCCTTGCACGTTGCTTTGTAGGCATCTTCAAGAGGAGTCGATGCTTTTCGTGAACCTACAACACACTCATTTAAAAGGTCAAGTGTGTACTTCCTTTGAGACAAGAAGAGGCCTTCGTTGGAACGACACACTTCAATCCCAAGGAAGTACTTCATTTCTCCCAAATCTTTAATATCAAATACAGATTTGAGATGATCTTTAATACCTTGAATGCCTTCCTTATCATTGCCGGTGACAATGATATCATCTACATACACCAAAAGCACAACAATACCATTCTTACCTTGAAGAGTGAAGAGTGTATGATCAGCCTCGGACTTTCTAAAGCCACGATCACGCAAAGTATGGCTCAGCTTGTGATACCAAGCTCTTGGGGATTGCTTAAGGCCATAGATAGCTTTTCGAAGCCGCAACACATTTCCGGGAGCTACTATGTGTTCTAGGCCTGGTGGGGGTAACATGTAGACCTCATCATTATTAGTCAAGCATCCTCACTCGGTCACATGTAAACCTATCCAAGAGACCGAGTGACATATTTACTTGAGTAGCAAGGGAAGCAGAACAAGGATAGGCTCAGCTGTAGGGGATTGCTAGTGGATAAGAAGCAAAAGTGGTCCCAATGGTCCCCTCCACCCAGCTGGTCAATATGACCGTTGGAGACTAGTACCAAATGGTCCCCTCCTCCCAGCTGGCACTTCTCTTTCCTCTCTTATGCTTTTATGTACCTAGACAGAATTGTGTATTCATGATGTATCTAGGATAAGTCTATTTAAGCTAACTCATGTAACCATTTCGAAATTAATGAGAACATGATGGTTTCTTCACTATTCTACTCACTCTCTCTCTAAAATTTCTTAAAGCTTCCGCAGCCATAGTTCATGTTTTGATTCCAAAACCCAACATGGTATCAGAGCATTGATCTTTGGATCATTCTCTTCTCATTCCCCTGTTCTCATTCATCCATTCTCTGTTCTGTACTCACTCTTTTCTCATTAGCTCTATGTTCGCATTCAAGCTTTCAAAATCCAAACTTTGCTGCTAGTGAAGAAAGCTCACGTTTTTTTTTGTCAGAATCTCATCAAGCTTGCTCCTTTCTGGCGTTATTCACTCAAAGGTGTCACCTTTCTCAAGTTTCTTCAAAGAAAGTTCAGAACTTTCTCAAGAAAAACCTTAAAGCTTCAGCCTTTTTCAAATCTGCAAGGAAAGATTCGACCTTTCTCAAGATCTCATGGATACAACTAAGTTTCCGAGTGTTCCAATAACTCTCAAGGGTGTGAACTATCTTCTATGGGCCAGAACAGTGAAGACAACAATTTGCACTAGGAAAGGGTTTTGGGGCCATGTGGTGAAGGAAAGACCTCCAAAGGAACCTCAGTCCAGCGATGAAGAAGAAGAAGACCTTCTTGATGAAGATGATGAGTGGTTTCAAGTGGATCAAGCTGTCAAGTCCATCATCCAGAGCTCCCTAAATCCACAAATCCTTGAGGCATATTCATACTGTGAAACGGCAAAGGAGTTATGGGACACCTTGAAGAAGGTTTATGGTAACATTTCAAACTTAACAAGAGTATTTGAGGTTAAGAGAGCTCTGTCTAATCTTCTTCAAGAAGAAATGGAATTTACTGAATACTTTGGGAAGTTTAGATCATTATGGGCTGAGTTAGATATGTTAAGGCCAATGACTATGGATCCGAAGGTGATTAGGCAGAGGAATGAAGAGGATAAGGTCTTCGGCCTTATGATGAATCTGAACCCTGGATATAAGGATCTTGTGAAACATATCCTAAGGTCAGCTGCAAGCACTAGCTCTCTTCCCAGTCTTGAAGAAGTTTGTTCTCAAATCCAGAAGGAACAAGGGTCCATTGAGCTGTTTGAGGGAAAAGGAAATTCTGGTCTTATAACAGCAAACAAAGCTCAAGGAAGGTTTGAAGATAGGAAGAAGCCCTTTTGTGACCATTGCAAGAAGAAGGGTCATGTTAAGGAAAAATGTTGGCTGCTCCATCCTCACCTTAAACCAGCCAAGTTCAAGGATTCAAAGGCCAATCTGTCTCATGAAGTCTTGCATGATCAAGGTTCCATGATAGGCTCAGCCGCTGCCTCTTCATCCAAGGACCAAGAGCACTTGACTGCAGCTGCTGCCTCATCATTTCATGGAGATGTCATCAAGAAATCGGACCTTGAAGCTCTCATCAACTCCCTCAAATCACTAAAGGATTCCGGTATCTGTTTTTATTCCCATAAGCTCTTTAAACCGATTGTTGTTGATTCTGGAGCTTCTCATCATATGATTAGTGATAAGAGCTTGATTAGCAACATAGAACCGGCTTTAGGGAGTGTTGTGATAGCAAATGGCAATAGGATATCGGTTAGTGGAGTAGGGAAGCTAGGCTTGTTTAACAAAAAGTCTAGAGCTTTTTATATGCCGGAATTCACCTCTAATCTTCTCTCGGTTAGAAAGGCTGTTATGGACTTATATTGCAATGTTATTTTTGGACCTAACGATGTGAAGTTTCAGGATATTGAGACGGGAAGGTTACTTGGACAAGGGAGAGTGGAAAATGGGCTTTACATTCTTGAAGACCCAAAGTTTTTATCTTCGTTTTGTGGCAATATTGTGGCTGTTTCTAATTCGGCTGTTAGTAGTTTAAGTGACTATGTTTGGCATGCTAGAGCTGGCCACCCTCATTTTCGTGCCTTGAAACTTATGTTGCCTGACTTATCTTTTGACAATGTTGATTGTGAAGCTTGCATTCTTGGAAAACATTGCAAGGCAGTTTATCCTTTATCTTCTACCATTTATGAAAGTTGCTTTGATCTTGTGCACTCTGATGTTTGGACGTCTCCTTGTGCATCTAGGGATAATCATAGATACTTTGTCACTTTCATAGATGAGAAATCAAAATATACTTGGATAACTCTTATGCCATCAAAAGATAGAGTGTTTGATGCATTTAAAAATTTTGAAGCTTACATATCTAATCATTTTAACTCGAAATTGAAGGTACTTAGAACGGATAATGGAGGAGAATATATGAGCAAAGCGTTCCAAGAGCACTTAACTAAACAAGGAATACTACATCAAACTAGTTGCCCCTATAATCCACAACAAAACGGAGTGGCTGAGAGGAAGAATCGCCACCTAATGGAGGTTTCAAGATCTCTCATGTTCCACATGAATGTGCCAAAAAGATTTTGGGGTGATGCAGTCATGACGGCCTGCTACTTGATCAATAGAACTCCAACCAAAGTCCTCAAAGATGTGTCTCCATATAAGGTATTAAACAAAACTGAACCTTCCTTAGATCACTTAAGGGTGTTTGGTTGTGTGTGTTTTGTTCTAGTGCCCGGAGAGCTGAGGAACAAACTCGAAGCCAAGAGCAAGAAGTGTATGTTCATAGGTTACTCCTCTACTCAAAAGGGGTATAAGTGTTATGATCCGGAAACGAGACGAGTCCATGTATCCCGAGATGTGACATTTCGTGAAGATCGTGGATACTATGGTGAAAGGAATTGGGATGATCTTCAAGACCTACCTGAACCTGTCATGGATAGAGCCGCAAGTCTTCAGTTCCTCCTCAACAAGCTTGGTGTCCCAACCACCCAAAACCACACTCCCTCGGATCAGACAACCTCGGAAACACCTCTGGATCATGTCAACAACATGCCACGGACTGAACCAAGGACTGATCAAGGGACTGCCCCATCAACACATTCGCCTCCAAGAACCTACACTCAAGATTGTAGCTCACCACAGGTGCTGGATCCGCAGAAGGAATCTGAGCCGGCCTCACAATCAGACCTAACGGGTTCAATAACTCCAAAGGCTCCTTGGACTGACTCTGAGTTGTGTGTGCCCCAAGCTCAACCTGATCAACCTGAGCCACCAACTCAACCCATGGAGCCACCCGCTGTGGTCCAACCTCTCAGACGTAGCACACGAGTCCGCAAAGATCCCTCTAATTGGAGGAACACAAGGGTCTATTACAATGCTCAAGCCGTGGCTCATCCCGTTACCACGGTATTTTTGATTGACCTCTTACCCTCTGAGTTCCATGCCTTTCTTGGTCGAATTGAAATGGATCAGGTACCTCAAAGCTATGATGAAGCTAAGCAAATCCAACATTGGTTGGATGCGGTGAAGGCTGAGATAGGGGCTATGGAAAAGAACCACACTTGGGATGAAGTAGATATGCCATTGGGAAAGAAGGCTGTCACCTCCAAGTGGGTCTTCACTATCAAGTACAAAAGCAATGGAGAGATTGAGCGCTACAAAGCAAGGCTTGTAGCTCGCGGTTTCACACAAACCTTTGGAGTTGACTACACGGATACATTTGCTCCGGTTGCCAAACTACATACGGTAAGGGTGGTTCTTTCATTAGCTACTAACTTTTCTTGGGAGTTATGGCAGATGGATGTCAAGAATGCCTTCCTTCAAGGGGAACTTGAGGAGGAGGTGTATATGACACCACCACCAGGCCTAGACTTGAAGGTTACTCCCGGGAAAGTATTGCGGCTAAGGAAAGCCATCTATGGTTTGAAGCAATCTCCAAGAGCATGGTACCACAAGCTCAGCCACACACTTAGAGATCGTGGCTTCCGCAAGTCTGAAGCTGACCATACCTTATTCACACTCAAGAGTTCGAATGGTATTGTGGTTGTGTTGATATATGTTGATGACCTTATCATCTCTGGCGATGATAAGGAAGGAATAGCAGCCACTAAATCATATCTTCACTCTGTTTTTGACATTAAAGATCTTGGCGAACTAAAGTATTTTCTAGGGATTGAGATTTGTCGTTCTTCGGAAGGATTATTTCTCTCTCAAAGAAAATACACTCTTGATTTGGTTCGTGAGACAGGTATGGAGATTAGTAGACCAGCCAAGACACCCCTTGCAGATGGTTACAAGGTCAATCGAAAGGGGGAGAAAGATGATGAGCCATTTGAAGATGTGTCCAAATACCGCCGATTAGTGGGTAAGCTCATTTATCTAACCATATCTAGACCAGACCTCTGTTTTGCTGTGAACCAGGTTAGTCAATTCATGCAAGCTCCAACAAAGTATCATTGGAGTATGGTTGAGCGGATCCTCAAGTATCTCAAAGGAAGCTCGAGCCAAGGCGTATGGATGGGAAAGAATGAGAGCTCGGATGTTGCTGGATATTGTGATGCTGATTGGGCTGGAGATAGGAATGATAGGAAGTCTACCACGGGTTATTGCACATTTGTTGGAGGTAACTTGGTTACTTGGAAGACCAAGAAGCAAAAGGTTGTGGCGTGTTCAAGTGCAGAAGCGGAGTATAGAGCTATGAGGAGGCTTACGGATGAGCTAGTGTGGCTGAGAGCTCTGCTCAAGGATCTAGGACGAGACACAAAGGATCCAATTACCATGCACTGTGACAACCAAGCAGCAATCCACATAGCCTCCAATCCGGTCTTTCATGAGAGAACTAAGCACGTAGAAGTAGACTGTCACAAAGTCCGAGAGCGTATAGAGGAAGGAGTAGTTCTTCTATGTTTCACACCAAGTGGAGATCAGTTGGCAGATATCTTCACTAAAGCCGCAAGTACCAAAGTTTGCAACCACATCTATGGTAAGCTTGGACTTGTGAGCTTAGACCGCCCTTGACTTCATGTCCTCTAACCCGCGGTTTGCATACTCTTTTTCCCTCGGCAAGGTTTTGTCCCACGTGGTTTTCCTTATTGAGGTTTTTAATGAGGTGTAGACTTCGGGTTTTTCAAGCTAAGCCTTCGGTCCTTTCGGCTTAGCTTGAGGGGGAGTATTAGTCAAGCATCCTCACTCGGTCACATGTAAACCTATCCAAGAGACCGAGTGACATATTTACTTGAGTAGCAAGGGAAGCAGAACAAGGATAGGCTCAGCTGTAGGGGATTGCTAGTGGATAAGAAGCAAAAGTGGTCCCAATGGTCCCCTCCACCCAGCTGGTCAATATGACCGTTGGAGACTAGTACCAAATGGTCCCCTCCTCCCAGCTGGCACTTCTCTTTCCTCTCTTATGCTTTTATGTACTTAGACAGAATTGTGTATTCATGATGTATCTAGGATAAGTCTATTTAAGCTAACTCATGTAACCATTTCGAAATTAATGAGAACATGATGGTTTCTTCACTATTCTACTCACTCTCTCTCTAAAATTTCTTAAAGCTTCCGCAGCCATAGTTCATGTTTTGATTCCAAAACCCAACAATCATCCAATTCACCTTGTAAGAAGGCATTCTTGACATCCATCTGCCACAACTCCCAATCAAGGTTAGTAGCCAAAGAAAGTACAACACGTACCGTATGGAGTTTAGCGACCGGGGCAAATGTGTCATGATAGTCTTCTCCATATGTTTGAGTGAATCCTCTAGCTACAAGTCTGGCTTTATGTCTCTCAATCTGGCCATCACTTTTATATTTGATAGTAAAGATCCAACGAGAGGTTACAGCCTTCTTCCCGGGAGGTAGAGAGGCTTCATCCCACGTGCAGTTTCGGACCATAGCTCCATGCTCTTCATGAATTGCATCACGCCACTCCTGGTGTTCTTTAGCTTCTGCATAGGTGTTTGGCACATAATGTTGATCAAGTTGAGTGATGAAGGCCTGATGTTTAGCTGGAACCTCAACTAAGCTGCAAGTAACTTGGTGGGGATGAGCTACAGCCATGTTGTTGAAGTAGACTCTTGTGTTCATCCAATTGGATGGATCCTTCCTTACTCTTTGGCTACGTCTTAGAGGCACAACGGATGGAGTCACATCCTGACCATTCTGGCCATTGTCCACATTCATCTCAAGGTTATGAGCCTCATTCAGGTCATCCATGTCATTAGTCTCTTCATGTGCATCACGGAGGTGTGGCGGATCATCTACATTGTTTCCGTCATCTACAGCTTCAACCCCTTGGTCCGCAGTTGTACATGTGTTTTTGTGTTGAGGATCACTCTCACATGTCTCCATACCACTTGGCCTTACACTCCTTGTGTGAGAAGGTGTTGCACTTGACTGACCCATACCAAGTTTCTCCAAAAGGCCACGTAAGGTGTCAGCTCGGTCTTGGCTTGAGTGTGAAAGGTTCTTCAAACCTTCCCAATCCTTGTTGTCATAGAAACCTCTGTTTTCCACAAATTTAACCTCCCTCGACACTAGCACCGGTCTTGTCTCCGGTACATAGCATTTGTAACCTTTTTGTGTAATGGAGTAGCCAATGAACATCCCTTTAACACTCGTAGCCTCTAATTTATTCCTCTGTTCTCTTGGCACCAAAACAAAGCACACACACCCAAACACTCTCAAGTGATTAATAGATGGCTTAGTGTGAATTAGTACCTCATATGGTGATTTGTCTAGAAGCACTTTGGTTGGAATTCGGTTGATGAGGTAACATGCAGCAGTCACAGCATCACTCCAGAACCTCTTAGGGACATTGGTATGGAACATCATCGACCTTGCTACTTCCATTAAGTGTCGATTCTTCCTCTCAGCTACACCGTTTTGTTGGGGTGTGTATGGACAAGTTGTTTGATGCATAATTCCATGTTTGGCAAGGTGTTGTTTGAATGCGTGGCTAGTATATTCTCCACCATTATCTGTTCTCAAAATTTTAATCTTGCCATCATATTGGTTAGTCACATACGTTTGGAAATTTGCAAATGCATCTAACACCCTATCTTTTGATGGCAATAAGGTTAACCAAGTATACTTGGATTTTTCATCAATAAAGGTGACAAAATATTTATGGTGTTCCCTAGATTCACATGGGGCAGACCAAACATCAGAATGAATTAAATCAAAACAATGTTCATAAATAGTTGAAGACTTAGGAAACACCGATCTACAATGTTTCCCAAGTATACAAGCTTCACAATCATCATTTTTAAACGAAATACTAGGCAATAATAATGATAATGCACGAGAATGTGGGTGACCAAGTCTAGCATGCCATAAACCATTCTCATCACTACTACAAGAGCTAACTAAACAAGATAAAGATAGGTTCGGATCTTTCTCAGCATCTTCAAGAAGATACAATCCGTCTTTAGTAATGCCTTCTCCAAGAGTTCTGCCACTTTTAATATCCTGAAAGCAAACTCCATTAGGCTCAAATATAGCTCTACAATTCAGGTCACACACAGTTTTGTTCACACTCAATAAGTTGGAAGTAAATGAAGGCATGTAAAATGCCTTAGAACATCTATCAAACAATTTCAAATCACCAATTGCTTTAATCGGAACCTTCTTTCCATCAGCTATAATCACATTTCCTAGGGCTGGTTTCAGGTTACTAAGCAACCTAGGATTCTTAATCATGTTATGAGAAGCACCAGAATCAACTATAAGACAATCCGATGATTTAGAGGTGTGATAAGAGATACCAGATTCTTTGAGAGCATTGATGGACTTGATGAGTTCATCAAGGTCTGATCTCCTCACATAGCCAGAGCCTTTCCTTCAGGTACTTGAGAAGAGGAGCTTGCAGCCATGTTGGTGTGATTTTCCACACCTTCAGCCGCATGGTTGGCTTTCGGTTTCTCCCATGGCCGGTTCTGTTTGAGGTGAGGATGAAGAAGGAAGCAGCGATCCTTGCCATGTCCTTTTCTCTTGCAATGGTCACAGAACCATGTCTTCTTCTCATTAGGCCTGAACTCCACCTTGTTGGCCAAGACCATCTCCCCCTTACCACCAAGCAGATTTTTAGATCCTTGTTCTCGTTGAACACAGCCACACACTTCTTCCAAACTTGGGAGCTTGTCTTGTCTCAACAAATGGCGGATGAGGTCACCATAGGATGGATTCAAGTTCATCATGAGCCCAAATACTTTATCTTGTTCAAGTCTTTCTCCCAACACTGCCGGATCCGAGGTGGGAGGTCTAAACATTTCAAGCTCAGCCCAAAGAGATTTGTACTTTCCGAACCATTGAGTGAACTCCATATCCTCTTGCCTAAGCTCATTAATCGCTTTCTTAACCTCATAGACTCGGCTGAGATTTGACAAATTTCCATATACCTTTTTGAGTGTGTCCCATAGTTGTTTAGCATTCTCACAGTAAGAATAGGCCTCATGAATGGCTGGGTCAAGGGAGCTTTGTATGATAACAAGGGCCACTTGGTCATCTTGGTACCATTTTGCTTCACCTTCACCTTCAGCAACAACCACACCTGAGACTTCTTCACCTTCTTGAACCGCCTTCTTTGGAGCTCCAACTTCAATATGAGCCCAAAGCCCTCGGCCACTTAGCACACTTTTGACAGTCCTTGACCACAACAGGTAGTTAACTCCCTTAAGAGTTACATGAACACTCAAAGACTTCAGATTTTCCATCATAAACAGAGAAAACACCCTATTACCCAACGGTTAATAGCAAAGCTTCAACAACAATGGCAGATTTTTCGGAACTGAGAGAGAGAAGAAAGAGAAATTCAGCGGAAATGAGAGGGTCTCAAGAGTCTTTAAGCTCTGATACCATGTTAGATTTAAGAGATTAGAAGAGATTGTGAGAGAATGAGAAATCGAAAATGTGATGGTATTGTGAGAGTAGAAGAAGAAGAAGAAGAAGAAGAGTAAAATCTCTTACTTAGTTTGTTTACAAGAGTTACAGCATATATATAGAGAAAACACAGCAAACCTAGTCTAATACACATCTATACAAGACAAACTACTAAAGTCCAAATATTACTCAAAATGGTAAAGACAGAAACTGATCCATGAAAACAAGTTGTCTTCTTTTCCACATATAGTCCAACGGTCACATGTGCTTAAGGAAGACATGTGACTATTTCAAGTTGCATTCCAAGTGGATAATTACTTCCTAACTGAATGTAATTATTGATTACTTTGTTTTCCATTCAGTTCCTTCATTCGCACTCAATCATCTCTTCGACCTTAGTACGTTGAGTTTAACAATGAACAAGGCAAAGCACTAAGAATCAAACTTCACTTCATAACTCGTTAGAATAAGCTCATGAAGGTTACAACAAAGACAAAAGCTCATGAAAGGCTTACAAAAGACATGGCTTTTAGATTAACACAAGATTGACCTTGTTGCAACCTACTACACCACCCATAGTAGGCTTAGTACACTTTCTCATGTCAAACTGACATTTCGTTGCGTTGAACTTAGCTAACATAGATCACATGTGTAGAAGTATGATATAACATGGATAACACTAAAGATCAAGCATCACTTCATAACTCCTTAGAATAAGCTCATGAAGGGTACACCAAAGATATTAGCTCATATAGGTCTCACAAAAGACATGGCTTTTAGATTAACAGAAGATTGACCGGGATGCAACCTATTACACCGCCGTGGTTGGCTTAGCATACTTTCTCATGTCAAACTGACATTACATTTCGTTGAACTTAGCTAATAGAGATCACATGTGTAGAAGTTTGAAATGAACATGGCAAGCACTAAGGATCAAGCTTCACTTCATAACTCGTTAGAATAAGCTCATGAAGGGTACAACAAAGACAAAAGCTCATGAAGGGCTTACAAAAGAAATGGCTTTTAGATTAACAGAAGATTGACCTTGTTGCAACCTACTACACCACCCATAGTAGGCTTAGCACACTTTCTCATGTCAAAATGACATTTCATTGCGTTGAACTTAGCTAATAGAGATCACCTCGAAGGACGTATGATATGAACATGGTCAGCACTAAAGATCAAGCTTCATTTCATAACTCGTTAGAATAAGCGCATGAAGGGTACACAAAAGACATAAGCTCATATAGGGCTCAAAAAAGACATGGCTTTTAGATTAGCAGAAGATTGACCTGGATGCAACCTATTACACCGCCGTGGTTGGCTTAGCACACTTTCTCATGTCAAACTGACGATTCATTTCGTTGAACTTAGCTAATAGAGATCACATGTGTAGAAGTATGATATGAACATAGCAAGCACTAAGGATCAAGCTTTACTTTATAACTCGTTAGAATAAGCTCATGAAGGGTACAACAAAGACAAAAGCTCATGAAGGGCTTACAAAAGAAATGGCTTTTAGATTAACAGAAGATTGACTTTGGTGCAACTTACTACACCACCCATAGTAGGCTTAGCACACTTTCTCATGTCAAACTAACATTTCATTGCGTTGAACTTAGCTAATAGAGATCACATGTGTAGAAGTATGATATGAACAAGGCAAAGCACTAAGAATCAAACTTCACTTCATAACTCGTTAGAATAAGCTCATGAAGGGTACAACAAAGACAAAAGCTCATGAAGGGCTTACAAAAGACATGGCTTTTAGATTAACAGAAGATTGACCTTGTTGCAACCTACTACACCACCCATAGTAGGCTTCGTACACTTTCTCATGTCAAACTGACATTTCATTGCGTTGAACTTAGCTAACAGAGATCACATGTGTAGAAGTATGATATAACATGGATAACACTAAAGATCAAGCATCACTTCATAACTCCTTAGAATAAGCTCATGAAGGGTACACCAAAGACATTAGCTCATATAGGTCTCACAAAAGACATGGCTTTTAGATTAGCAGAAGATTGACCTGGATGCAACCTATTACACCGCCGTGGTTGGCTTAGCACACTTTCTCATGTCAAACTGACGATTCATTTCGTTGAACTTAGCTAATAGAGATCACATGTGTAGAAGTATGATATGAACATAGCAAGCACTAAGGATCAAGCTTTACTTTATAACTCGTTAGAATAAGCTCATGAAGGGTACAACAAAGACAAAAGCTCATGAAGGGCTTACAAAAGAAATGGCTTTTAGATTAACAGAAGATTGACTTTGGTGCAACTTACTACACCACCCATAGTAGGCTTAGCACACTTTCTCATGTCAAACTAACATTTCATTGCGTTGAACTTAGCTAATAGAGATCACATGTGTAGAAGTATGATATGAACAAGGCAAAGCACTAAGAATCAAACTTCACTTCATAACTCGTTAGAATAAGCTCATGAAGGGTACAACAAAGACAAAAGCTCATGAAGGGCTTACAAAAGACATGGCTTTTAGATTAACAGAAGATTGACCTTGTTGCAACCTACTACACCACCCATAGTAGGCTTCGTACACTTTCTCATGTCAAACTGACATTTCATTGCGTTGAACTTAGCTAACAGAGATCACATGTGTAGAAGTATGATATAACATGGATAACACTAAAGATCAAGCATCACTTCATAACTCCTTAGAATAAGCTCATGAAGGGTACACCAAAGACATTAGCTCATATAGGTCTCACAAAAGACATGGCTTTTAGATTAGCAGAAGATTGACCTGGATGCAACCTATTACACCGCCGTGGTTGGCTTAGCACACTTTCTCATGTCAAACTGACGATTCATTTCGTTGAACTTAGCTAATAGAGATCACATGTGTAGAAGTATGATATGAACATAGCAAGCACTAAGGATCAAGCTTTACTTTATAACTCGTTAGAATAAGCTCATGAAGGGTACAACAAAGACAAAAGCTCATGAAGGGCTTACAAAAGAAATGGCTTTTAGATTAACAGAAGATTGACTTTGGTGCAACTTACTACACCACCCATAGTAGGCTTAGCACACTTTCTCATGTCAAACTAACATTTCATTGCGTTGAACTTAGCTAATAGAGATCACATGTGTAGAAGTATGATATGAACAAGGCAAAGCACTAAGAATCAAACTTCACTTCATAACTCGTTAGAATAAGCTCATGAAGGGTACAACAAAGACAAAAGCTCATGAAGGGCTTACAAAAGACATGGCTTTTAGATTAACAGAAGATTGACCTTGTTGCAACCTACTACACCACCCATAGTAGGCTTCGTACACTTTCTCATGTCAAACTGACATTTCATTGCGTTGAACTTAGCTAACAGAGATCACATGTGTAGAAGTATGATATAACATGGATAACACTAAAGATCAAGCATCACTTCATAACTCCTTAGAATAAGCTCATGAAGGGTACACCAAAGACATTAGCTCATATAGGTCTCACAAAAGACATGGCTTTTAGATTAGCAGAAGATTGACCGGGATGCAACCTATTACACCGCCGTGGTTGGCTTAGCATACTTTCTCATGTCAAACTGACATTACATTTCGTTGAACTTAGCTAATAGAGATCACCTGTGTAGAAGTATGAAATGAACATGGCAAGCACTAAGAATCAAGCTTCACTTCATAACTCGTTAGAATAAGCTCATGAAGGGTACAACAAAGACAAAAGCTCATGAAGGGCTTACAAAAGAAATGGCTTTTAGATTAACAGAAGATTGACCTTGTTGCAACCTACTACACCACCCATAGTTGGCTTAGCACACTTTCTCATGTCAAACTGACATTTCATTGCGTTGAACTTAGCTAATAGAGATCACATCGAAGGACGTATAATATGAACATGGACAGCACTAAAGATCAAGCTTAATTTCATAACATGTTAGAATAAGCGCATGAAGGGTACACAAAAGACATAAGCTCATATAGGGCTCACAAAAGACATGGCTTTTAGATTAGCAGAAGATTGACCTGGATGCAACCTATTACACCGCCGTGGTTGGCTTAGCACACTTTCTCATGTCAAACTGACATTACATTTCGTTGAACTTAGCTAATAGAGATCACATGTGTAGAAGTATGATATGAACATGGCAAGCACTAAGGATCAAGCTTTACTTCATAACTCGTTAGAATAAGCTCATGAAGGGTACAACAAAGACAAAAGCTCATAAAGGGCTTACAAAAGAAATGGCTTTTAGATTAACAGAAGATTGACTTTGGTGCAACCTACTACACCACCCATAGTAGGCTTAGCACACTTTCTCATGTCAAATTAACATTTCATTGCGTTGAACTTAGCTAATAGAGATCACATGTGTAGAAGTATGATATGGACAAGGCAAAGCACTAAGAATCAAACTTCACTTCATAACTCGTTAGAGTAAGCTCATGAAGGGTACAACAAAGACAAAAGCTCATGAAGGGCTTACAAAAGAAATGGCTTTTAGATTAACAGAAGATTGACCTTGTTGCAACCTACTACACCACCCATAGTAGGCTTAGCACACTTTCTCATGTCAAACTAACATTTCATTGCGTTGAACTTAGCTAATAGAGATCACATGTGTAGAAGTATGATATGAACAAGGCAAAGCACTAAGAATCAGACTTCACTTCATAACTCGTTAGAATAAGCTCATGAAGGGTACAACAAAGACAAAAGCTCATGAAGGGCTTACAAAAGACATGGCTTTTAGATTAACAGAAGATTTACCTTGTTGCAACCTACTACACCACCCATAGTAGGCTTAGCACACTTTCTCATGTCAAACTGACATTTCATTGCGTTGAACTTAGCTAAGAGAGATCATATGTGTAGAAGTACGATATGAACATGGCAAGCACTAAGGATCAAGCTTCCCTTCATAACTCGTTAGAATAAGGAAGGGTACACTAAAGACATTAGCTCATATAGGTCTCACAAAAGACATGGCTTTTAGATTAGCAGAAGATTGACCGGGATGCAACCTATTACACCGCCGTGGTTGGCTTAGCATACTTTCTCATGTCAAACTGACATTACATTTCGTTGAACTTAGCTAATAGAGATCACATGTGTAGAAGTATGATATGAACATGGCAAGCACTAAGGATCAAGCTTCACTTCATAACTCGTTAGAATAAGCTCATGAAGGGTACAACAAAGACAAAAGCTCATGAAGGGCTTACAAAAGAAATGGCTTTTAGATTAACAGAAGATTGACCTTGTTGCAACCTACTACACCACCCATAGTTGGCTTAGCACACTTTCTCATGTCAAACTGACATTTCATTGCGTTGAACTTAGCTAATAGAGATCACATCGAAGGACGTATGATATGAACATGGACAGCAATAAGGATCAAGCTTAATTTCATAACTCGTTAGAATAAGCGCATGAAGGGTACACAAAAGACATAAGCTCATATAGGGCTCACAAAAGACATGGCTTTTAGATTAGCAGAAGATTGACCTGGATGCAACCTATTACACCGCCGTGGTTGGCTTAGCACACTTTCTCATGTCAAACTGACATTACATTTCGTTGAACTTAGCTAATAGAGATCACATGTGTAGAAGTATGATATGAACATGGCAAGCACTAAGGATCAAGCTTTACTTCATAACTCGTTAGAATAAGCTCATGAAGGGTACAACAAAGACAAAAGCTCATGAAGGGCTTACAAAAGAAATGGCTTTTAGATTAACAGAAGATTGACTTTGGTGCAACTTACTACACCACCCATAGTAGGCTTAGCACACTTTCTCATGTCAAACTAACATTTCATTGCGTTGAACTTAGCTAATAGAGATCACATGTGTAGAAGTATGATATGAACAAGGCAAAGCACTAAGAATCAAACTTCACTTCATAACTCGTTAGAATAAGCTCATGAAGGGTACAACAAAGACAAAAGCTCATGAAGGGCTTACAAAAGAAATGGCTTTTAGATTAACAGAAGATTGACCTTGTTGCAACCTACTACACCACCCATAGTAGGCTTAGCACACTTTCTCATGTCAAACTGACATTTCATTGCGTTGAACTTAGCTAAGAGAGATCATATGTGTAGAAGTACGATATGAACATGGCAAGCACTAAGGATCAAGCTTCCCTTCATAACTCGTTAGAATAAGCTCATGAAGGGTACAACAAAGACAAAAGCTCATGAAGGGCTTACAAAAGACATGGCTTTTAGATTAACAGAAGATTGACCTTGTTGCAACCTACTACACCACCCATAGTAGGCTTAGTACACTTTCTCATGTCAAACTGACATTTCATTGCGTTGAACTTAGCTAATAGAGATCACATCGAAAGAAGTATGATATGAACATGGACAGCACTAAAGATCAAGCTTCATTTCATAACTCGTTAGAATAAGCGCATGAAGGGTACACAAAAGACATAAGCTCATATAGGGCTCACAAAAAAGACATGGCTTTTAGATTAGCAGAAGATTGACCTGGATGCAACCTATTACACCGCCGTGGTTGGCTTAGCACACTTTCACATGTCAAACTGACATTACATTTCGTTGAACTTAGCTAATAGAGATCACATGTGTAGAAGTATGATATGAACATAGCAAGCACTAAGGATCAAGCTTTACTTCATAACTCGTTAGAATAAGCTCATGAAGGGTACAACAAAGACAAAAGCTCATGAAGGGCTTACAAAAGAAATGGCTTTTAGATTAACAGAAGATTGACTTTGGTGCAACCTACTACACCACCCATAGTTGGCTTAGCACACTTTCTCATGTCAAACTGACATTTCATTGCGTTGAACTTAGCTAATAGAGATCACATCGAAGGACGTATGATATGAACATGGACAGCACTAAAGATCAAGCTTAATTTCATAACTCGTTAGAATAAGCGCATGAAGGGTACACAAAAGACATAAGCTCATATAGGGCTCACAAAAGACATGGCTTTTAGATTAGCAGAAGATTGACCTGGATGCAACCTATTACACCGCCGTGGTTGGCTTAGCACACTTTCTCATGTCAAACTGACATTACATTTCGTTGAACTTAGCTAATAGAGATCACATGTGTAGAAGTATGATATGAACATGGCAAGCACTAAGGATCAAGCTTTACTTCATAACTCGTTAGAATAAGCTCATGAAGGGTACAACAAAGACAAAAGCTCATAAAGGGCTTACAAAAGAAATGGCTTTTAGATTAACAGAAGATTGACTTTGGTGCAACTTACTACACCACCCATAGTAGGCTTAGCACACTTTCTCATGTCAAACTAACATTTCATTGCGTTGAACTTAGCTAATAGAGATCACATGTGTAGAAGTATGATATGAACAAGGCAAAGCACTAAGAATCATACTTCACTTCATAACTCGTTAGAATAAGCTCATGAAGGGTACAACAAAAACAAAAGCTCATGAAGGGCTTACAAAAGACATGACTTTTAGATTAACAGAAGATTGACCTTGTTGCAACCTACTACACCACCCATAGTAGGCTTCGTACACTTTCTCATGTCAAACTGACATTTCATTGCGTTGAACTTAGCTAACAGAGATCACATGTGTAGAAGTATGATATAACATGGATAACACTAAAGATCAAGCATCACTTTATAACTCCTTAGAATAAGCTCATGAAGGGTACACTAAAGACATTAGCTCATATAGGTCTCACAAAAGACATGGCTTTTAGATTAGCAGAAGATTGACCGGGATGCAACCTATTACACCGCCGTGGTTGGCTTAGCATACTTTCTCATGTCAAACTGACATTACATTTCGTTGAACTTAGCTAATAGAGATCACATGTGTAGAAGTATGAAATGAACATGGCAAGCACTAAGGATCAAGCTTCACTTCATAACTCGTTAGAATAAGCTCATGAAGGGTACAACAAAGACAAAAGCTCATGAAGGGCTTACAAAAGAAATGGCTTTTAGATTAACAGAAGATTGACCTTGTTGCAACCTACTACACCACCCATAGTTGGCTTAGCACACTTTCTCATGTCAAACTGACATTTTATTGCGTTGAACTTAGCTAATAGAGATCACATCGAAGGACGTATGATATGAACATGGACAGCACAAAAGATCAAGCTTAATTTCATAACTCGTTAGAATAAGCGCATGAAGGGTACACAAAAGACATAAGCTCATATAGGGCTCACAAAAGACATGACTTTTAGATTAGCAGAAGATTGACCTGGATGCAACCTATTACACCGCCGTGGTTGGCTTAGCACACTTTCTCATGTCAAACTGACATTACATTTCGTTGAACTTACCTAATAGAGATCACATGTGTAGAAGTATGATATAACATGGCAAGCACTAAGGATCAAGCTTTACTTCATAACTTGTTAGAATAAGCTCATGAAGGGTACAACAAAGACAAAAGCTCATGAAGGGCTTACAAAAGAAATGGCTTTTAGATTAACAGAAGATTGACTTTGGTGCAACCTACTACACCACCCATAGTTGGCTTAGCACACTTTCTCATGTCAAACTGACATTTCATTGCGTTGAACTTAGCTAATAGAGATCACATCGAAGGACGTATGATATGAACATGGACAGCACTAAAGATCAAGCTTAATTTCATAACTCGTTAGAATAAGCGCATGAAGGGTACACAAAAGACATAAGCTCATATAGGGCTCACAAAAGACATGGCTTTTAGATTAGCAGAAGATTGACCTGGATGCAACCTATTACACCGCCGTGGTTGGCTTAGCACACTTTCTCATGTCAAACTGACATTACATTTCGTTGAACTTAGCTAATAGAGATCACATGTGTAGAAGTATGATATGAACATGGCAAGCACTAAGGATCAAGCTTTACTTCATAACTCGTTAGAATAAGCTCATGAAGGGTACAACAAAGACAAAAGCTCATAAAGGGCTTACAAAAGAAATGGCTTTTAGATTAACAGAAGATTGACTTTGGTGCAACCTACTACACCACCCATAGTAGGCTTAGCACACTTTCTCATGTCAAATTAACATTTCATTGCGTTGAACTTAGCTAATAGAGATCACATGTGTAGAAGTATGATATGAACAAGGCAAAGCACTAAGAATCAAACTTCACTTCATAACTCGTTAGAATAAGCTCATGAAGGGTATAACAAAGACAAAAGCTCATAAGGGCTTACAAAAGAAATGGCTTTTAGATTAACAGAAGATTGACCTTGTTGCAACCTACTACACCACCCATAGTAGGCTTAGCACACTTTCTCATGTCAAACTGACATTTCATTGCGTTGAACTTAGCTAATAGAGATCATATGTGTAGAAGTACGATATGAACATGGCAAGCACTAAGGATCAAGCTTCCCTTCATAACTCGTTAGAATAAGCTCATGAAGGGTACAACAAAGACAAAAGCTCATGAAGGGCTTACAAAAGACATGGCTTTTAGATTAACAGAAGATTGACCTTGTTGCAACCTACTACACCACCCATAGTAGGCTTAGCACACTTTCTCATGTCAAACTGACATTTCATTGCGTTGAACTTAGCTAATAGAGATCACATCGAAAGAAGTATGATATGAACATGGACAGCACTAAAGATCAAGCTTCATTTCATAACTCGTTAGAATAAGCGCATGAAGGGTACACAAAAGACATAAGCTCATATAGGGCTCACAAAAGACATGGCTTTTAGATTAGCAGAAGATTGACCTGGATGCAACCTATTACACCGCCGTGGTTGGCTTAGCACACTTTCACATGTCAAACTGACATTACATTTCGTTGAACTTAGCTAATAGAGATCACATGTGTAGAAGTATGATATGAACATAGCAAGTACTAAGGATCAAGCTTTACTTCATAACTCGTTAGAATAAGCTCATGAAGGGTACAACAAAGACAAAAGCTCATGAAGGGCTTACAAAAGAAATGGCTTTTAGATTAACAGAAGATTGACCTTGTTGCAACCTACTACACCACCCATAGTAGGCTTAGCACACTTTCTCATGTCAAACTGACATTTCATTGCGTTGAACTTAGATAATAGAGATCATATGTGTAGAAGTACGATATGAACATGGCAAGCACTAAGGATCAAGCTTCCCTTCATAACTCGTTAGAATAAGCTCATGAAGGGTACAACAAAGACAAAAGCTCATGAAGGGCTTACAAAAGACATGGCTTTTAGATTAACATAAGATTGACCTTGTTGCAACCTACTACACCACCCATAGTAGCCTTAGCACACTTTCTCATGTCAAACTGACATTACATTTCGTTGAACTTAGCTAATAGAGATCACATGTGTAGAAGTATGATATGAACATAGCAAGCACTAAGGATCAAGCTTTACTTCATAACTCGTTAGAATAAGCTCATGAAGGGTACAACAAAGACAAAAGCTCATGAAGGGCTTACAAAAGAAATGGCTTTTAGATTAACAGAAGATTGACTTTGGTGCAACTTACTACACCACCCATAGTAGGCTTAGCACACTTTCTCATGTCAAACTAACATTTCATTGCGTTGAACTTAGCTAATAGAGATCACATGTGTAGAAGTATGATATGAACAAGGCAAAGCACTAAGAATCAAACTTCACTTCATAACTCGTTAGAATAAGCTCATGAAGGGTACAACAAAAACAAAAGCTCATGAAGGGCTTACAAAAGACATGACTTTTAGATTAACAGAAGATTGACCTTGTTGCAACCTACTACACCACCCATAGTAGGCTTCGTACACTTTCTCATGTCAAACTGACATTTCATTGCGTTGAACTTAGCTAACAGAGATCACATGTGTAGAAGTATGATATAACATGGATAACACTAAAGATCAAGCATCACTTCATAACTCCTTAGAATAAGCTCATGAAGGGTACACTAAAGACATTAGCTCATATAGGTCTCACAAAAGACATGGCTTTTAGATTAGCAGAAGATTGACCGGGATGCAACCTATTACACCGCCGTGGTTGGCTTAGCATACTTTCTCATGTCAAACTGACATTACATTTCGTTGAACTTAGCTAATAGAGATCACATGTGTAGAAGTATGATATAACATGGCAAGCACTAAGGATCAAGCTTTACTTCATAACTCGTTAGAATAAGCTCATGAAGGGTACAACAAAAACAAAAGCTCATGAAGGGCTTACAAAAGACATGGCTTTTAGATTAACAGAAGATTGACCTTGTTGCAACCTACTACACCACCCATAGTAGGCTTCGTACACTTTCTCATGTCAAACTGACATTTCATTGCGTTGAACTTAGCTAACAGAGATCACATCGAAGGAAGTATGATATGAACATGGATAGCACTAAAGATCAAGCTTCATTTCATAAGTCGTTAGAATAAGCGCATGAAGGGTACACAAAAGGCATAAGATCATATAGGGCTCACAAAAGACATAGCTTTTAGATTAGCAAAAGATTGACCTGGATGCAACCTATTACACCGCCGTGGTTAGCTTCGCACACTTTCTCATGTCAAACTGACATTACGTTTCGTTGAACTTAGCTAATAGAGATCATATGTGTAGAAGTATGATATGAACAAGGCAAAGCACTAAGAATCAAACTTCACTTCATAACTCGTTAGAATAAGCTCATGAAGGGTACAACAAAAACAAAAGCTCATGAAGGGCTTACAAAAGACATGGCTTTTAGATTAACAGAAGATTGACCTTGTTGCAACCTACTACACCACCCATAGTAGGCTTCGTACACTTTCTCATGTCAAACTGACATTTCATTGCGTTGAACTTAGCTAACAGAGATCACATGTGTAGAAGTATGATATAACATGGATAACACTAAAGATCAAGCATCACTTCATAACTCCTTAGAATAAGCTCATGAAGGGTACACTAAAGACATTAGCTCATATAGGTCTCACAAAAGACATGGCTTTTAGATTAGCAGAAGATTGACCGGGATGCAACCTATTACACCGCCGTGGTTGGCTTAGCATACTTTCTCATGTCAAACTGACATTACATTTCGTTGAACTTAGCTAATAGAGATCACATGTGTAGAAGTATGATATGAACATGGCAAGCACTAAGGATCAAGCTTCACTTTATAACTCGTTAGAATAAGCTCATGAAGGGTACAACAAAGACAAAAGCTCATGAAGGGCTTACAAAAGAAATGGCTTTTAGATTAACAGAAGATTGACTTTGGTGCAACCTACTACACCACCCATAGTAGGCTTAGCACACTTTCTCATGTCAAACTGACATTACGTTACGTTGAACTTAGCTAATAGAGATCACATGTGTAGAAGTATGATATGAACAAGGCAAAGCACTAAGAATCAAACTTCACTTCATAACTCGTTAGAATAAGCTCATGAAGGGTACAACAAAGACAAAAGCTCATGAAGGGCTTATAAAAGACATGGCTTTTAGATTAACAGAAGATTGACCTTGTTGCAACCTACTACACCACCCATAGTAGGCTTAGTACACTTTCTCATGTCAAACTGACATTTCATTGCGTTGAACTTAGCTAACAGATATCACATGTGTAGAAGTATCATATAACATGGATAACACTAAAGATCAAGCATCACTTCATAACTCCTTAGAATAAGCTCATGAAGGGTACACCAAAGACATAAGCTCATATAGGTCTCACAAAAGACATGGCTTTTAGATTAGCAGAAGATTGACCGGGATGCAACCTATTACACCGCCGTGGTTGGCTTAGCATACTTTCTCATGTCAAACTGACATTACATTTCGTTGAACTTAGCTAATAGAGATCACATGTGTAGAAGTATAATATGAACATGGCAAGCACTAAGGATCAAGCTTCACTTTATAACTCGTTAGAATAAGCTCATGAAGGGTACAACAAAGACAAAAGCTCATGAAGGGCTTACAAAAGACATGGCTTTTAGATTAACATAAGATTGACCTTGTTGCAACCTACTACACCACCCATAGTAGGCTTAGCACACTTTCTCATGTCAAACTGACATTTCATTGCGTTGAACTTAGCTAATAGAGATCACATCGAAGGAAGTATGATATGAACATGGATAGCACTAAAGATCAAGCTTCATTTCATAAGTCGTTAGAATAAGCGCATGAAGGGTACACAAAAGGCATAAGATCATATAGGGCTCACAAAAGACATAGCTTTTAGATTAGCAGAAGATTGACCTGGATGCAACCTATTACACCGCCGTGGTTAGCTTCGCACACTTTCTCATGTCAAACTGACATTACGTTTCGTTGAACTTAGCTAATAGAGATCATATGTGTAGAAGTATGATATGAACAAGGCAAAGCACTAAGAATCAAACTTCACTTCATAACTCGTTAGAATAAGCTCATGAAGGGTACAACAAAGACAAAAGCTCATGAAGGGCTTACAAAAGACATGGCTTTTAGAGTAACATAAGATTGACCTTGTTGCAACCTACTACACCACCCATAGTAGGCTTAGCACACTTTCTCAGGTCAAACTAACATTTCATTGCGTTGAACTTAGCTAATAGAGATCACATGTGTAGAAGTATGATATGAACAAGGCAAAGCACTAAGAATCAAACTTCACTTCATAACTCGTTAGAAGAAGCTCATGAAGGGTACAACAAAGACAAAAGCTCATGAAGGGCTTACAAAAGACATGGCGTTTAGATTAACAGAAGATTGACCTTGTTGCAACCTACTACACCACCCATAGTAGGCTTAGTACACTTTCTCATGTCAAACTGACATTTCATTGCGTTGAACTTAGCTAACAGAGATCACATGTGTAGAAGTATGATATAACATAGATAACACTAAAGATCAAGCATCCCTTCATAACTCCTTAGAATAAGCTCATGAAGGGTACAACAAAGACATAAGCTCATATAGGTCTCACAAAAGACATGGCTTTTAGATTAGCAGAAGATTGACTTTGGTGCAACCTACTACACTACCCATAGTAGGCTTAGCACACTTTCTCATGTCAAACTAACATTTCATTGCGTTTAACTTAGCTAACAGAGATCACATGTGTAGAAGTATGATATGAACATGGCAAGCACTAAGGATCAAGCTTCACTTTATAACTCGTTAGAATAAGCTCATGAAGGGTACAACAAAGACAAAAGCTCATGAAGGGCTTACAAAAGACATGGCTTTTAGATTAACAGAAGATTGACCTTGTTGCAACCTACTACACCACCCATAGTAGGCTTAGTACACTTTCTCATGTCAAACTGACATTTCATTGCGTTGAACTTAGCTAACAGAGATCACATGTGTAGAAGTATGATATGAACATGGCAAGCACTAAGGATCAAGCTTCACTTTATAACTCGTTAGAATAAGCTCATGAAGGGTACAACAAAGATAAAAGCTCATGAAGGGCTTACAAAAGACATGGCTTTTAGATTAACATAAGATTGACCTTGTTACAACCTACTACACCACCCATAGTAGCCTTAGCACACTTTCTCAGGTCAAACTAACATTTCATTGCGTTGAACTTAGCTCACAGAGATCACATCGAGGGAAGTATGATATGAACATGGATAGCACTAAAGATCAAGCTTCACTTCATAACTCGAAAGAATAAGCTCATGAAGGGTACACCAAAGACAAAAGCTCATATATGGTTCACAAAAGAGATGGCTTTTAGATTAGCAGAAGATTGACCTGGATGCAACCTATTACACCGCCGTGGTTGGCTTAGCACACTTTATCATGTCAAACTGACAATACATTTCGTTGAACTTAGCTAATAGAAATCACATGTGTAGAAGTATGATATGAACATGGCAAGCACTACGGATCAAGCTTCCCTTCATAACTCGTTAGAATAAGCTCATGAAGGGTACAACAAAGACAAAAGCTCATGAAGGGCTTACAAAAGAAATGGCTTTTAGATTAACAGAAGATTGACTTTGGTGCAACCTACTACACCACCCATAGTAGGCTTAGCACACTTTCTCATGTTAAACTGACAATACATTTCGTTGAACTTAGCTAATAGAAATCACATGTGTAGAAGTATGATATGAACATGGCAAGCACTACGGATCAAGCTTCCCTTCATAACTCGTTAGAATAAGCTTATGAA
The DNA here is from genome assembly GCA_963920545.1 of Lepidium didymum. Classification (NCBI taxonomy): domain Eukaryota; kingdom Viridiplantae; phylum Streptophyta; class Magnoliopsida; order Brassicales; family Brassicaceae; genus Lepidium; species Lepidium didymum. The sequence goes on along the minus strand of OY986981.1, from coordinate 11,160,301 downwards.
GGGTACAACAAAGACAAAAGCTCATGAAGGGCTTACAAAAGAAATGGCTTTTAGATTAACAGAAGATTGACTTTGGTGCAACCTACTACACCACCCATAGTAGGCTTAGCACACTTTCTCATGTCAAACTAACATTTCATTACATTGAACTTAGCTAATAGAGATCACATGTGTAGAAGTATGATATGAACAAGGCAAAGCACTAAGAATCAAACTTCACTTCATAACTCGTTAGAATAAGCTCATGAAGGGTACAACAAAGACAAAAGCTCATGAAGGGCTTACAAAAGACATGGCTTTTAGATTAACAGAAGATTGACCTTGTTGCAACCTACTACACCACCCATAGTAGGCCTAGTACACTTTCTCATGTCAAACTGACATTTCATTGCGTTGAACTTAGCTAACAGATATCACATGTGTAGAAGTATGATATAACAAGGATAACACTAAAGATCAAGCATCAATTCATAACTCCTTAGAATAAGCTCATGAAGGGTACACCAAAGACATAAGCTCATATAGGTCTCACAAAAGACATGGCTTTTAGATTAGCAGAAGATTGACCGGGATGCAACCTATTACACCGCCGTGGTTGGCTTAGCATACTTTCTCATGTCAAACTGACATTACATTTCGTTGAACTTAGCTAATAGAGATCACATGTGTAGAAGTATGATATGAACATGGCAAGTACTAAGGATCAAGCTTCACTTTATAACTCGTTAGAATAAGCTCATGAAGGGTACAACAAAGACAAAAGCTCATGAAGGGCTTACAAAAGAAATGGCTTTTAGATTAACAGAAGATTGACCTTGTTGCAACCTAATACACCACCCATAGTAGGCTTAGCACACTTTCTCATGTCAAACTGACATTTCATTGCGTTGAACTAAGCTAATAGAGATCACATCGAAGGAAGTATGATATGAACATGGACAGCACTAAAGATCAAGCTTCATTTCATAACTCGTTAGAATAAGCGCATGAAGGGTACACAAAAGGCATAAGATCATATAGGGCTCACAAAAGACATAGCTTTTAGATTAGCAGAAGATTCACCTGGATGCAACCTATTACACCGCCGTGGTTGGCTTAGCACACTTTCTCATATCAAACTGACATTACGTTTCGTTGAACTTAGCTAATAGAGATCATATGTGTAGAAGTATGATATGAACAAGGCAAAGCACTAAGAATCAAAATTCACTTCATAACTCGTTAGAATAAGCTCATGAAGGGTATAACAAAGACAAAAGCTCATGAAGGGCTTACAAAAGACATGGCTTTTAGATTAACAGAAGATTGACCTTGTTGCAACCTACTACACCACCCATAGTAGGCTTAGTACACTTTCTCATGTCAAACTGACATTTCATTGCGTTGAACTTAGCTAACAGATATCACATGTGTAGAAGTATGATATAACATGGATAACACTAAAGATCAAGCATCACTTCATAACTCCTTAGAATAAGCTCATGAAGGGTACAACAAAGACATAAGGTCATATAGGTCTCACAAAAGACATGGCTTTTAGATTAGCAGAAGATTGACTTTGGTGCAACCTACTACACCACCCATAGTAAGGCTTAGCACACTTTCTCATGTCAAACTAACATTTCATTGCGTTGAACTTAGCTAATAGAGATCACATGTGTAGAAGTATGATATGAACAAGGCAAAGCACTAAGAATCAAACTTCACTTCATAACTCGTTAGAATAAGCTCATGAAGGGTACAACAAAGACAAAAGCTCATGAAGGGCTTACAAAAGACATGGCTTTTAGATTAACAGAAGATTGACCTTGTTGCAACCTACTACACCACCCATAGTAGGCTTAGTACACTTTCTCATGTCAAACTGACATTTCATTGCATTGAACTTAGCTAACAGAGATCACATGTGTAGAAGTATGATATGAACATGGCAAGCACTAAGGATCAAGCTTCACTTTATAACTCGTTAGAATAAGCTCATGAAGGGTACAACAAAGACAAAAGCTCATGAAGGGCTTACAAAAGACATGGCTTTTAGATTAACATAAGATTGACCTTGTTGCAACCTACTACACCACCCATAGTAGGCTTAGCACACTTTCTCAGGTCAAACTAACATTTCATTGGGTTGAACTTAGCTCACAGAGATCACATCGAGGGAAGTATGATATGAACATGGATAGCACTAAAGATCAAGCTTCACTTCATAACTCGAAAGAATAAGCTCATGAAGGGTACACCAAAGACAAAAGCTCACATTTGGTTCACAAAAGAGATGGCTTTTAGATTAGCAGAAGATTGACCTGGATGCAACCTATTACACCGCCGTGGTTGGCTTAGCACACTTTATCATGTCAAACTGACAATACATTTCGTTAAACTTAGCTAATAGAGATCACATGTGTAGAAGTATGATATGAACATGGCAAGCACTAAGGATCAAGCTTCACTTCATAACTCGTTAGAATAAGCTCATGAAGGGTACAACAAAGACAAAAGCTCATGAAGGGCTTACAAAAGAAATGGCTTTTAGATTAACAGAAGATTGACTTTGGTGCAACCTACTACACCACCCATAGTAGGCTTAACACACTTTCTCATGTTAAACTAACATTTCATTACGTTAAACTTAGCTAATAGAGATCACATGTGTAGAAGTATGATATGAGCAAGGCAAAGCACTAAGAATCAAACTTCACTTCATAACTCGTTAGAATAAGCTCATGAAGGGTACAACAAAGACAAAAACTCATGAAGTGCTTACAAAAGACATGGCTTTTAGATTAACAGAAGATTGACCTTGTTGCAACCTACTACACCACCCATAGTAGGCTTAGCACACTTTCTCATGTCAAAATAACATTTCATTACGTTGAACTTAGCTAATAGAGATCACATGTGTAGAAGTATGATATGAACAAGGCAAAGCACTAAGAATCAAACTTCACTTCATAACTCGTTAGAATAAGCTCATGAAGGGTACAACAAAGACAAAAGCTCATGAAGGGCTTACAAAAGACATGGCTTTTAGATTAACAGAAGATTGACCTTGTTGCAACCTACTACACCACCCATAGTAGGCTTAGTACACTTTCTCATGTCAAACTGACATTTCATTGCGTTGAACTTAGCTAACAGATATCACATGTGTAGAAGTATGATATAACATGGATAACACTAAAGATCAAGCATCACTTCATAACTCCTTAGAATAAGCTCATGAAGGGTACACCAAAGACATAAGCTCATATAGGTCTCACAAAAGACATGGCTTTTAGAGTAGCAGAAGATTGACCGGGATGCAACCTATTACACCGCCGTGGTTGGCTTAGCATACTTTCTCATGTCAAACTGACATTACATTTCGTTGAACTTAGCTAATAGAGATCACATGTGTAGAAGTATGATATGAACATGGCAAGCACTAAGGATCAAGCTTCACTTTATAACTCGTTAGAATAAGCTCATGAAGGGTACAACAAAGACAAAAGCTCATGAAGGGCTTACAAAAGAAATGGCTTTTAGATTAACAGAAGATTGACCTTGTTGCAACCTACTACACCACCCATAGTAGGCTTAACACACTTTCTCATGTCAAACTGACATTTCATTGCGTTGAACTTAGCTAATAGAGATCACATGTGTAGAAGTATGATATGAACATGGCAAGCACTAAGGATCAAGCTTCACTTCATAACTCGTTAGAATAAGCTCATGAAGGGTACAACAAAGACAAAAGCTCATGAAGGGCTTACAAAAGAAATGGCTTTTAGATTAACAGAAGATTGACCTTGTTGCAACCTACTACACCACCCATAGTAGGCTTAGCACACTTTCTCATGTCAAACTGACATTTCATTGCGTTGAACTTAGCTAATAGAGATCACATCGAAGGAAGTATGATATGAACATGGACAGCACTAAAGATCAAGCTTCACTTCATAACTCGTTAGAATAAGCGCATGAAGGGTACACAAAAGACATAAGCTCATATAGGGCTCACAAAAGACATGCCTTTTAGATTAGGAGAAGATTGACCTGGATGCAACCTATTACACCGCCATGGTTGGCTTAGCACACTTTCTCATGTTAAACTGACAATACATTTCGTTGAACTTAGCTAATAGAAATCACATGTGTAGAAGTATGATATGAACATGGCAAGCACTACGGATCAAGCTTCACTTCATAACTCGTTAGAATAAGCTCATGAAGGGTACAACAAAGACAAAAGCTCATGAAGGGCTTACAAAAGAAATGGCTTTTAGATTAACAGAAGATTGACTTTGGTGCAACCTACTACACCACCCATAGTAGGCTTAGCACACTTTCTCATGTCAAACTAACATTTCATTACATTGAACTTAGCTAATAGAGATCACATGTGTAGAAGTATGATATGAACAAGGCAAAGCACTAAGAATCAAACTTCACTTCATAACTCGTTAGAATAAGCTCATGAAGGGTACAACAAAGACAAAAGCTCATGAAGGGCTTACAAAAGACATGGCTTTTAGATTAACAGAAGATTGACCTTGTTGCAACCTACTACACCACCCATAGTAGGCTTAGTACACTTTCTCATGTCAAACTGACATTTCATTGCGTTGAACTTAGCTAACAGAGATCACATGTGTAGAAGTATGATATAACAAGGATAACACTAAAGATCAAGCATCAATTCATAACTCCTTAGAATAAGCTCATGAAGGGTACACCAAAGACATAAGCTCATATAGGTCTCACAAAAGACATGGCTTTTAGATTAGCAGAAGATTGACCGGGATGCAACCTATTACACCGCCGTGGTTGGCTTAGCATACTTTCTCATGTCAAACTGACATTACATTTCGTTGAACTTAGCTAATAGAGATCACATGTGTAGAAGTATGATATGAACATGGCAAGTACTAAGGATCAAGCTTCACTTTATAACTCGTTAGAATAAGCTCATGAAGGGTACAACAAAGACAAAAGCTCATGAAGGGCTTACAAAAGAAATGGCTTTTAGATTAACAGAAGATTGACCTTGTTGCAACCTAATACACCACCCATAGTAGGCTTAGCACACTTTCTCATGTCAAACTGACATTTCATTGCGTTGAACTTAGCTAATAGAGATCACATCGAAGGAAGTATGATATGAACATGGACAGCACTAAAGATCAAGCTTCATTTCATAACTCGTTAGAATAAGCGCATGAAGGGTACACAAAAGGCATAAGATCATATAGGGCTCACAAAAGACATAGCTTTTAGATTAGCAGAAGATTCACCTGGATGCAACCTATTACACCGCCGTGGTTGGCTTAGCACACTTTCTCATATCAAACTGACATTACGTTTCGTTGAACTTAGCTAATAGAGATCATATGTGTAGAAGTATGATATGAACAAGGCAAAGCACTAAGAATCAAACTTCACTTCATAACTCGTTAGAATAAGCTCATGAAGGGTATAACAAAGACAAAAGCTCATGAAGGGCTTACAAAAGACATGGCTTTTAGATTAACAGAAGATTGACCTTGTTGCAACCTACTACACCACCCATAGTAGGCTTAGTACACTTTCTCATGTCAAACTGACATTTCATTGCGTTGAACTTAGCTAACAGATATCACATGTGTAGAAGTATGATATAACATGGATAACACTAAAGATCAAGCATCACTTCATAACTCCTTAGAATAAGCTCATGAAGGGTACAACAAAGACATAAGGTCATATAGGTCTCACAAAAGACATGGCTTTTAGATTAGCAGAAGATTGACTTTGGTGCAACCTACTACACCACCCATAGTAGGCTTAGCACACTTTCTCATGTCAAACTAACATTTCATTGCGTTGAACTTAGCTAATAGAGATCACATGTGTAGAAGTATGATATGAACAAGGCAAAGCACTAAGAATCAAACTTCACTTCATAACTCGTTAGAATAAGCTCATGAAGGGTACAACAAAGACAAAAGCTCATGAGGGCTTACAAAAGACATGGCTTTTAGATTAACAGAAGATTGACCTTGTTGCAACCTACTACACCACCCATAGTAGGCTTAGTACACTTTCTCATGTCAAACTGACATTTCATTGCGTTGAACTTAGCTAACAGAGATCACATGTGTAGAAGTATGATATGAACATGGCAAGCACTAAGGATCAAGCTTCACTTTATAACTCGTTAGAATAAGCTCATGAAGGGTACAACAAAGACAAAAGCTCATGAAGGGCTTACAAAAGACATGGCTTTTAGATTAACATAAGATTGACCTTGTTGCAACCTACTACACCACCCATAGTAGGCTTAGCACACTTTCTCAGGTCAAACTAACATTTCATTGGGTTGAACTTAGCTCACAGAGATCACATCGAGGGAAGTATGATATGAACATGGATAGCACTAAAGATCAAGCTTCACTTCATAACTCGAAAGAATAAGCTCATGAAGGGTACACCAAAGACAAAAGCTCACATTTGGTTCACAAAAGAGATGGCTTTTAGATTAGCAGAAGATTGACCTGGATGCAACCTATTACACCGCCGTGGTTGGCTTAGCACACTTTATCATGTCAAACTGACAATACATTTCGTTAAACTTAGCTAATAGAGATCACATGTGTAGAAGTATGATATGAACATGGCAAGCACTAAGGATCAAGCTTCACTTCATAACTCGTTAGAATAAGCTCATGAAGGGTACAACAAAGACAAAAGCTCATGAAGGGCTTACAAAAGAAATGGCTTTTAGATTAACAGAAGATTGACTTTGGTGCAACCTACTACACCACCCATAGTAGGCTTAACACACTTTCTCATGTTAAACTAACATTTCATTACGTTAAACTTAGCTAATAGAGATCACATGTGTAGAAGTATGATATGAGCAAGGCAAAGCACTAAGAATCAAACTTCACTTCATAACTCGTTAGAATAAGCTCATGAAGGGTACAACAAAGACAAAAACTCATGAAGTGCTTACAAAAGACATGGCTTTTAGATTAACAGAAGATTGACCTTGTTGCAACCTACTACACCACCCATAGTAGGCTTAGCACACTTTCTCATGTCAAAATAACATTTCATTACGTTGAACTTAGCTAATAGAGATCACATGTGTAGAAGTATGATATGAACAAGGCAAAGCACTAAGAATCAAACTTCACTTCATAACTCGTTAGAATAAGCTCATGAAGGGTACAACAAAGACAAAAGCTCATGAAGGGCTTACAAAAGACATGGCTTTTAGATTAACAGAAGATTGACCTTGTTGCAACCTACTACACCACCCATAGTAGGCTTAGTACACTTTCTCATGTCAAACTGACATTTCATTGCGTTGAACTTAGCTAACAGATATCACATGTGTAGAAGTATGATATAACATGGATAACACTAAAGATCAAGCATCACTTCATAACTCCTTAGAATAAGCTCATGAAGGGTACACCAAAGACATAAGCTCATATAGGTCTCACAAAAGACATGGCTTTTAGAGTAGCAGAAGATTGACCGGGATGCAACCTATTACACCGCCGTGGTTGGCTTAGCATACTTTCTCATGTCAAACTGACATTACATTTCGTTGAACTTAGCTAATAGAGATCACATGTGTAGAAGTATGATATGAACATGGCAAGCACTAAGGATCAAGCTTCACTTTATAACTCGTTAGAATAAGCTCATGAAGGGTACAACAAAGACAAAAGCTCATGAAGGGCTTACAAAAGAAATGGCTTTTAGATTAACAGAAGATTGACCTTGTTGCAACCTACTACACCACCCATAGTAGGCTTAACACACTTTCTCATGTCAAACTGACATTTCATTGCGTTGAACTTAGCTAATAGAGATCACATGTGTAGAAGTATGATATGAACATGGCAAGCACTAAGGATCAAGCTTCACTTCATAACTCGTTAGAATAAGCTCATGAAGGGTACAACAAAGACAAAAGCTCATGAAGGGCTTACAAAAGAAATGGCTTTTAGATTAACAGAAGATTGACCTTGTTGCAACCTACTACACCACCCATAGTAGGCTTAGCACACTTTCTCATGTCAAACTGACATTTCATTGCGTTGAACTTAGCTAATAGAGATCACATCGAAGGAAGTATGATATGAACATGGACAGCACTAAAGATCAAGCTTCACTTCATAACTCGTTAGAATAAGCGCATGAAGGGTACACAAAAGACATAAGCTCATATAGGGCTCACAAAAGACATGCCTTTTAGATTAGGAGAAGATTGACCTGGATGCAACCTATTACACCGCCATGGTTGGCTTAGCACACTTTCTCATGTTAAACTGACAATACATTTCGTTGAACTTAGCTAATAGAAATCACATGTGTAGAAGTATGATATGAACATGGCAAGCACTACGGATCAAGCTTCACTTCATAACTCGTTAGAATAAGCTCATGAAGGGTACAACAAAGACAAAAGCTCATGAAGGGCTTACAAAAGAAATGGCTTTTAGATTAACAGAAGATTGACTTTGGTGCAACCTACTACACCACCCATAGTAGGCTTAGCACACTTTCTCATGTCAAACTAACATTTCATTACATTGAACTTAGCTAATAGAGATCACATGTGTAGAAGTATGATATGAACAAGGCAAAGCACTAAGAATCAAACTTCACTTCATAACTCGTTAGAATAAGCTCATGAAGGGTACAACAAAGACAAAAGCTCATGAAGGGCTTACAAAAGACATGGCTTTTAGATTAACAGAAGATTGACCTTGTTGCAACCTACTACACCACCCATAGTAGGCTTAGTACACTTTCTCATGTCAAACTGACATTTCATTGCGTTGAACTTAGCTAACAGAGATCACATGTGTAGAAGTATGATATAACAAGGATAACACTAAAGATCAAGCATCAATTCATAACTCCTTAGAATAAGCTCATGAAGGGTACACCAAAGACATAAGCTCATATAGGTCTCACAAAAGACATGGCTTTTAGATTAGCAGAAGATTGACCGGGATGCAACCTATTACACCGCCGTGGTTGGCTTAGCATACTTTCTCATGTCAAACTGACATTACATTTCGTTGAACTTAGCTAATAGAGATCACATGTGTAGAAGTATGATATGAACATGGCAAGTACTAAGGATCAAGCTTCACTTTATAACTCGTTAGAATAAGCTCATGAAGGGTACAACAAAGACAAAAGCTCATGAAGGGCTTACAAAAGAAATGGCTTTTAGATTAACAGAAGATTGACCTTGTTGCAACCTAATACACCACCCATAGTAGGCTTAGCACACTTTCTCATGTCAAACTGACATTTCATTGCGTTGAACTTAGCTAATAGAGATCACATCGAAGGAAGTATGATATGAACATGGACAGCACTAAAGATCAAGCTTCATTTCATAACTCGTTAGAATAAGCGCATGAAGGGTACACAAAAGGCATAAGATCATATAGGGCTCACAAAAGACATAGCTTTTAGATTAGCAGAAGATTCACCTGGATGCAACCTATTACACCGCCGTGGTTGGCTTAGCACACTTTCTCATATCAAACTGACATTACGTTTCGTTGAACTTAGCTAATAGAGATCATATGTGTAGAAGTATGATATGAACAAGGCAAAGCACTAAGAATCAAACTTCACTTCATAACTCGTTAGAATAAGCTCATGAAGGGTATAACAAAGACAAAAGCTCATGAAGGGCTTACAAAAGACATGGCTTTTAGATTAACAGAAGATTGACCTTGTTGCAACCTACTACACCACCCATAGTAGGCTTAGTACACTTTCTCATGTCAAACTGACATTTCATTGCGTTGAACTTAGCTAACAGATATCACATGTGTAGAAGTATGATATAACATGGATAACACTAAAGATCAAGCATCACTTCATAACTCCTTAGAATAAGCTCATGAAGGGTACAACAAAGACATAAGGTCATATAGGTCTCACAAAAGACATGGCTTTTAGATTAGCAGAAGATTGACTTTGGTGCAACCTACTACACCACCCATAGTAGGCTTAGCACACTTTCTCATGTCAAACTAACATTTCATTGCGTTGAACTTAGCTAATAGAGATCACATGTGTAGAAGTATGATATGAACAAGGCAAAGCACTAAGAATCAAACTTCACTTCATAACTCGTTAGAATAAGCTCATGAAGGGTACAACAAAGACAAAAGCTCATGAGGGCTTACAAAAGACATGGCTTTTAGATTAACAGAAGATTGACCTTGTTGCAACCTACTACACCACCCATAGTAGGCTTAGTACACTTTCTCATGTCAAACTGACATTTCATTGCGTTGAACTTAGCTAACAGAGATCACATGTGTAGAAGTATGATATGAACATGGCAAGCACTAAGGATCAAGCTTCACTTTATAACTCGTTAGAATAAGCTCATGAAGGGTACAACAAAGACAAAAGCTCATGAAGGGCTTACAAAAGACATGGCTTTTAGATTAACATAAGATTGACCTTGTTGCAACCTACTACACCACCCATAGTAGCCTTAGCACACTTTCTCAGGTCAAACTGACATTACATTTCGTTGAACTTAGCTAATAGAGATCACATGTGTAGAAGTATGATATGAACATGGCAAGCACTAAGGATCAAGCTTCACTTCATAACTCGTTAGAATAAGCTCATGAGGGTACAACAAAGACAAAAGCTTATGAAGGGGTTACAAAAGAAATGGCTTTTAGATTAACAGAAGATTGACTTTGGTGCAACCTACTACACCACCCATAGTAGGCTAAGCACACTTTCTCATGTCAAACTAACATTTCATTGCGTTGAACTTAGCTCACAGAGATCACATCGAGGGAAGTATGATATGAACATGGATAGCACTAAAGATCAAGCTTCACTTCATAACTCGAAAGAATAAGCTCATGAAGGGTACACCAAAGACAAAAGCTCATATATGGTTCACAAAAGAGATGGCTTTTAGATTAGCAGAAGATTGACCTGGATGCAACCTATTACACCGCCGTGGTTGGCTTAGCACACTTTATCATGTCAAACTGACAATACATTTCGTTGAACTTAGCTAATAGAGATCACATGTGTAGAAGTATGATATGAACAAGGCAAAGCACTAAGAATCAAACTTCACTTCATAACTCGTTAGAATAAGCTCATGAAGGGTACAACAAAGACAAAAACTCATGAAGTGCTTACAAAAGAGATGGCTTTTAGATTAACAGAAGATTGACCTCGTTGCAACCTACTACACCACCCATAGTAGGCTTAGCACACTTTCTCATGTCAAAATAACATTTCATTACGTTGAACTTAGCTAATAGAGATCACATGTGTAGAAGTATGATATGAACAAGGCAAAGCACTAAGAATCAAACTTCACTTCATAACTCGTTAGAATAAGCTCATGAAGGGTACAACAAAGACAAAAGCTCATGAAGGGCTTACAAAAGACATGGCTTTTAGATTAACAGAAGATTGACCTTGTTGCAACCTACTACACCACCCATAGTAGGCTTAGTACACTTTCTCATGTCAAACTGACATTTCATTGCGTTGAACTTAGCTAACAGATATCACATGTGTAGAAGTATGATATAACATGGATAACACTAAAGATCAAGCATCACTTCATAACTCCTGAGAATAAGCTCATGAAGGGTACACCAAAGACATAAGTTCATATAGGTCTCACAAAAGACATGGCTTTTAGAGTAGCAGAAGATTGACCGGGATGCAACCTATTACACCGCCGTGGTTGGCTTAGCATACTTTCTCATGTCAAACTGACATTACATTTCGTTGAACTTAGCTAATAGAGATCACATGTGTAGAAGTATGATATGAACATGGCAAGCACTAAGGATCAAGCTTCACTTTATAACTCGTTAGAATAAGCTCATGAAGGGTACAACAAAGACAAAAGCTCATGAAGGGCTTACAAAAGAAATGGCTTTTAGATTAACAGAAGATTGACCTTGTTGCAACCTACTACACCACCCATAGTAGGCTTAGCACACTTTCTCATGTCAAACTGACATTTCATTGTGTTGAACTTAGCTAATAGAGATCACATGTGTAGAAGTATGATATGAACATGGCAAGCACTAAGGATCAAGCTTCACTTCATAACTCGTTAGAATAAGCTCATGAAGGGTACAACAAAGACAAAAGCTCATGAAGGGCTTACAAAAGAAATGGCTTTTAGATTAACAGAAGATTGACCTTGTTGCAACCTACTACACCACCCATAGTAGGCTTAGCACACTTTCTCATGTAAAACTGACATTTCATTGCGTTGAACTTAGCTAATAGAGATCACATCGAAGGAAGTATGATATGAACATGGACAGCACTAAAGATCAAGCTTCACTTCATAACTCGTTAAAATAAGCGCATGAAGGGTACACAAAAGACATAAGCTCATATAGGGCTCACAAAAGACATGGCTTTTAGATTAGCAGAAGATTGACCTGGATGCAACCTATTACACCGCCATGGTTGGCTTAGCACACTTTCTCATGTTAAAATGACATTAGATTCCGTTAAACTTAACTAATAGAGATCACATGTGTAGAAGTATGATATGAACATGGCAAGCACTAAGGATCAAGCTTCACTTCATAACTCGTTAGAATAAGCTCATGAAGGGTACAACAAAGACAAAAGTTCATGAAGGGCTTACAAAGGAAATGGCTTTTAGATTAACATAAGATTGACCTTGTTGCAACCTACTACACCACCCATAGTAGCCTTAGCACACTTTCTCATGTCAAACTGACATTACATTTTGTTGAACTTAGCTAATAGAGATCACATGTGTAGAAGTATGATATGAACATGGCAAGCACTAAGGATCAAGCTTCACTTCATAACTCGTTAGAATAAGCTCATGAGGGTACAACAAAGACAAAAGCTTATGAAGGGCTTACAAAAGAAATGGCTTTTAGATTAACAGAAGATTGACTTTGGTGCAACCTACTACACCACCCATAGTAGGCTAAGCACACTTTCTCATGTCAAACTGACATTTCATTGCGTTGAACTTAGCTAATAGAGATCACATGTGTAGAAGTATGATATGAACATGGACAGCACTAAAGATCAAGCTTCACTTCATAACTCGTTAGAATAAGCGCATGAAGGGTACACAAAAGACATAAGCTCATATAGGGCTCACAAAAGACATGGCTTTTAGATTAGCAGAAGATTGACCTGGATGCAACCTATTACACCGCCATGGTTGGCTTAGCACACTTTCTCATGTTAAACTGACATTAGATTCCGTTAAACTTAACTAATAGAGATCACATGTGTAGAAGTATGATATGAACATGGCAAGCACTAAGGATCAAGCTTCACTTCATAACTCGTTAGAATAAGCTCATGAAGGGTACAACAAAGACAAAAGTTCATGAAGGGCTTACAAAGGAAATGGCTTTTAGATTAACATAAGATTGACCTTGTTGCAACCTACTACACCACCCATAGTAGCCTTAGCACACTTTCTCATGTCAAACTGACATTACATTTCGTTGAACTTAGCTAATAGAGATCACATGTGTAGAAGTATGATATGAACATGGCAAGCACTAAGGATCAAGCTTCACTTCATAACTCGTTAGAATAAGCTCATGAGGGTACAACAAAGACAAAAGCTTATGAAGGGGTTACAAAAGAAATGGCTTTTAGATTAACAGAAGATTGACTTTGGTGCAACCTACTACACCACCCATAGTAGGCTAAGCACACTTTCTCATGTCAAACTGACATTTCATTGCGTTGAACTTAGCTAATAGAGATCACATGTGTAGAAGTATGATATGAACATGGACAGCACTAAAGATCAAGCTTCACTTCATAACTCGTTAGAATAAGCGCATGAAGGTACAAAAGACATAAGCTCATATAGGTCTCACAAAAGACATGGCTTTTAGATTAGCAAAAATTTGACCTGGATGCAACCTATTACACCTCCGTGGTTGGCTTAACACACTTTCTCATGTCAAACTGACATTACATTTCGTTGAACTTAGCTAATAGAGATCACATGTGTAGAAGCATGATATGAAAATGGCAAGCACTAAGGATCAAGCTTCACTTCATAACTCGTTAGAATAAGCTCATGAAGGGTACAACAAAGACAAAAGCTCATGAAGGGCTTACAAAAGACATGCCTTTTAGATTAACATAAGATTGACCTTGTTGCAACCTACTACACCACCCATAGTAGGCTTAGTACACTTTCTCATGTCAAACTGACATTTCATTGCGTTGAACTTAGCTAACAGAGATCAGATGTGTAGAAGTATGATATGAACATGGCAAGCACTAAGGATCAAGCTTCACTTCATAACTCGTTAGAATAAGCTCATGAAGGGTACAACAAAGACAAAAGCTCATGAAGGGTTTACAAAAGAAATGAGTTTTAGATTAACAGAAGATTGACCTTGTTGCAACCTAATACACCACCCATAGTAGGCTTAGCACACTTTCTCATGTCAAACTGACATTTCATTGCGTTGAACTTAGCTAATAGAGATCACATCGAAGGAAGTATGATATGAACATGGACAACACTAAAGATCAAGCTTCACTTCATAACTCGTTAGAATAAGCGCATGAAGGTACAAAAGACATAAGCTCATATAGGTCTCACAAAAGACATGGCTTTTAGATTAGCAAAAAATTGACCTGGATGCAACCTATTATACCGCCGTGGTTGGCTTAACACACTTTCTCATGTCAAACTGACATTACATTTCGTTGAACTTAGCTAATAGAGATCACATGTGTAGAAGTATGATATGAACATGGCAAGCACTAAGGATCAAGCTTCACTTCATAACTCGTTAGAATAAGCTCATGAAGGGTACAACAAAGACAAAAGCTCATGAAGGGCTTACAAAAGACATGGCTTTTAGATTAACATAAGATTGACCTTGTTGCAACCTACTACACCACCCATAGTAGGCTAAGCACACTTTCTCATGTCAAACTGACATTTCATTGCGTTGAACTTAGCTAACAGAGATCACATGTGTAGAAGTATGATATGAACATGGCAAGCACTAAGGATAAAGCTTCACTTCATAACTCGTTAGAATAAGCTCATGAAGGGTACAACAAAGACAAAAGCTCATGAAGGGTTTACAAAAGAAATGGGTTTTAGATTAACAGAAGATTAACCTTGTTGCAACCTAATACACCACCCATAGTAGGCTTAGCACACTTTCTCATGTCAAACTGACATTTTATTGCGTTGAACTTAGCTAATAGAGATCACATCGAAGGAAGTATGATATGAACATGGACAACACTAAATATCAAGCTTCACTTCATAACTCGTTAAAATAAGCGCATGAAGGTACAAAAGACATAAGCTCATATAGGTCTCACAAAAGACATGGCTTTTAGATTAGCAAAAAATTGACCTGGATGCAACCTATTACACCGCCGTGGTTGGCTTAACACACTTTCTCATGTCAAACTGACATTACATTTCGTTGAACTTAGCTAATAGAGATCACATGTGTAGAAGTATGATATGAACATGGCAAGCACTAAGGATCAAGCTTCACTTCATAACTCGTTAGAATAAGCTCATGAAGGGTACAACAAAGACAAAAGCTCATGAAGGGCTTACAAAAGACATGGCTTTTAGATTAACATAAGATTGACCTTGTTGCAACCTACTACACCACCCATAGTAGGCTAAGCACACTTTCTCATGTCAAACTGACATTTCATTGCGTTGAACTTAGCTAATAGAGATCACATGTGTAGAAGTATGATATGAACATGGACAGCACTAAAGATCAAGCTTCACTTCATAACTCGTTAGAATAAGCGCATGAAGGTACAAAAGACATAAGCTCATATAGGTCTCACAAAAGACATGGCTTTTAGATTAGCAAAAAATTGACCTGGATGCAACCTATTACACCGCCGTGGTTGGCTTAACACACTTTCTCATGTCAAACTGACATTACATTTCGTTGAACTTAGCTAATAGAGATCACATGTGTAGAAGCATGATATGAACATGACAAGCACTAAGGATCAAGCTTCACTTCATAACTCGTTAGTATAAGCTCATGAAGGGTACAACAAAGACAAAAGCTCATGAAGGGCTTACAAAAGAAATGGCTTTTAGATTAACATAAGATTGACCTTGTTGCAACCTACTACACCACCCATAGTAGCCTTAGCACACTTTCTCAGGTCAAACTAACATTTCATTGCGTTGAACTTAGCTAATAGATATCACATGTGTAGAAGTATGATATGAACATGGCAAGCACTAAGGATCAAGCTTCACTTCATAACTCGTTAGAATAACCTCATGAAGGGTACAACAAAGACAAAAGCTCATGAAGGGCTTACAAAAGAAATGACTTTTATATTAACAGAAGATTGACTTTGGTGCAACCTACTACACCACCCATAGTAGGCTTAGCACACTTTCTCATGTCAAACTAACATTTCATTGCGTTGAACTTAGCTAATAGAGATCACATGTGTAGAAGTATGATATGAAAATGGCAAGCACTAAGGATCAAGCTTCACTTCATAACTCGTTAGAATAAGCTCATGAAGGGTACAACAAAGACAAAAGCTCATGAAGGGCTTACAAAAGACATGGATTTTAGATTAACATAAGATTGACCTTGTTGCAACCTACTACACCACCCATAGTAGGCTTAGCACACTTTCTCATGTCAAACTGACATTTCATTGCGTTGAACTTAGCTAACAGAGATCACATGTATAGAAGTATGATATGAACATGGCAAGCACTAAGGATCAAGCTTCACTTCATAACTCGTTAGAATAAGCTCATGAAGGGTACAACAAAGATAAAAGCTCATGAAGGGCTTACAAAAGAAATGGCTTTTAGATTAACAGAAGATTGACCTTGTTGCAACCTGATACACCACCCATAGTAGGCTTAGTACACTTTCTCAGGTCAAACTAACATTTCATTGCGTTGAACTTAGCTCATAGAGATCACATGTGTAGAAGTATGATATGAACATGGACAGCACTAAAGATCAAGCTTCACTTCATAACTCGTTAGAATAAGCGCATGAAGGGTACACAAAAGACATAAGATCATATAGGGCTCACAAAAGACATGGCTTTTAGATTAGCAGAAGATTGACCTGGATGCAACCTATTACACCGCCATGGTTGGCTTAGCACACTTTCTCATGTTAAACTGACATTAGATTCCGTTAAACTTAACTAATAGAGATCACATGTGTAGAAGTATGATATGAACATGGCAAGCACTAAGGATCAAGCTTCACTTCATAACTCGTTAGAATAAGCTCATGAAGGGTACAACAAAGACAAAAGTTCATGAAGGGCTTACAAAGGAAATGGCTTTTAGATTAACATAAGATTGACCTTGTTGCAACCTACTACACCACCCATAGTAGCCTTAGCACACTTTCTCATGTCAAACTGACATTACATTTCGTTGAACTTAGCTAATAGAGATCACATGTGTAGAAGTATGATATGAACATGGCAAGCACTAAGGATCAAGCTTCACTTCATAACTCGTTAGAATAAGCTCATGAGGGTACAACAAAGACAAAAGCTTATGAAGGGGTTACAAAAGAAATGGCTTTTAGATTAACAGAAGATTGACTTTGGTGCAACCTACTACACCACCCATAGTAGGCTAAGCACACTTTCTCATGTCAAACTGACATTTCATTGCGTTGAACTTAGCTAATAGAGATCACATGTGTAGAAGTATGATATGAACATGGACAGCACTAAAGATCAAGCTTCACTTCATAACTCGTTAGCATAAGCGCATGAAGGTACAAAAGACATAAGCTCATATAGGTCTCACAAAAGACATGGCTTTTAGATTAGCAAAAAATTGACTTGGATGCAACCTATTACACCGCCGTGGTTGGCTTAACACACTTTCTCATGTCAAACTGGCATTACATTTCGTTGAACTTAGCTAATAGAGATCACATGAGTAGAAGTATGATATGAACATGGCAAGCACTAAGGATCAAACTTCACTTCATAACTCGTTAGAATAAGCTCATGAAGGGTACAACAAAGACAAAAGCTCATGAAGGGCTTACAAAAGAAATGGCTTTTAGATTAACATAAGATTGACCTTGTTGCAACCTACTACACCACCCATAGTAGCCTTAGCACACTTTCTCAGGTCAAACTAACATTTCATTGCGTTGAACTTAGCTCATAGAGATCACATGTGTAGTAGTATGATATGAACATGGCAAGCACTAAAGATCAAGCTTCACTTCATAACTCGTTAGAATAAGCTCATGAAGGGTACGACAAAGACAAAAGCTCATGAAGGGCTTACAAAAGAAATGGCTTTTAGATTAACATAAGATTGACCTTGTTGCAACCTACTACACCACCCATAGTAGGCTAAGCACACTTTCTCATGTCAAACTGACATTTCATTGCGTTGAACTTAGCTAATAGAGATCACATGTGTGAAGTATGATATGAACATGGACAACACTAAAGATCAAGCTTCACTTCATAACTCGTTAGAATAAGCGCATGAAGGTACAAAAGACATAAGCTCATATAGGTCTCACAAAAGACATGGCTTTTAGATTACCAAAAAATTGACCTGGATGCAACCTATTACACTGCCGTGGTTGGCTTAACACACTTTCTCATGTCAAACTGACATTACATTTCGTTGAACTTAGCTAATAGAGATCACATGTGTAGAAGTATGATATGAACATGGCAAGCACTAAGGATCAAGCTTCACTTCATAACTCGTTAGAATAAGCTCATGAAGGGTACAACAAAGACAAAAGCTCATGAAGGGCTTACAAAAGACATGACTTTTAGATTAACATAAGATTGACCTTGTTGCAACCTACTACACCACCCATAGTAGGCTAAGCACACTTTCTCATGTCAAACTGACATTTCATTGCGTTGAACTTAGCTAATAGAGATCACATGTGTAGAAGTATGATATGAACATGGACAGCACTAAAGATCAAGCTTCACTTCATAACTCGTTAGAATAAGCGCATGAAGGTACAAAATACATAAGCTCATATAGGTCTCACAAAAGACATGGCTTTTAGATTAGCAAAAAATTGACCTGGATGCAACCTATTACACCGCCGTGGTTGGCTTAACACACTTTCTCATGTCAAACTGACATTACATTTCGTTGAACTTAGCTAATAGAGATCACATGTGTAGAAGCATGATATGAACATGGCAAGCACTAAGGATCAAGCTTCACTTCATAACTCGTTAGTATAAGCTCATGAAGGGTACAACAAAGACAAAAGCTCATGAAGGGCTTACAAAAGAAATGACTTTTATATTAACAGAAGATTGACTTTGGTGCAACCTACTACACCACCCATAGTAGGCTTAGCACATTTTCTCATGTCAAACTAACATTTCATTGCGTTGAACTTAGCTAATAGAGATCATATGTGTAGAAGTATGATATGAACAAGGCAAAGCACTAAGGATCAAGCTTCCCTTCATAACTCGTTAGAATAAGCTAATGAAGGGTACAACAAAGAGAAAAGCTCATGAAGGGCTTACAAAAGAAATGACTTTTAGATTAACATAAGATTGACCTTGTTGCAACCTACTACACCACCCATAGTAGCCTTAGTACACTTTCTCATGTCAAACTGACATTTCATTGCGTTGAACTTAGCTAACAGATATCACATGTGTAGAAGTATGATATAACATGGATAACACTAAAGATCAAGCATCACTTCAGAACTCTTTAGAATAAGCTCATGAAGGGTATACCAAAGACATAAGCTCATATAGGTCTCACAAAAGACATGGCTTTTAGATTAGCAAAAAATTGACTTGGATGCAACCTATTACACCGCCGTGGTTGGCTTAACACACTTTCTCATGTCAAACTGGCATTACATTTCGTTGAACTTAGCTAATAGAGATCACATGTGTAGAAGTATGATATGAACATGGCAAGCACTAAGGATCAAGCTTCACTTCATAACTCGTTAGAATAAGCTCATGAAGGGTACAACAAAGACAAAAGCTCATGAAGGGCTTACAAAAGAAATGGCTTTTAGATTAACATAAGATTGACCTTGTTGCAACCTACTACACCACCCATAGTAGCCTTAGCACACTTTCTCAGGTCAAACTAACATTTCATTGCGTTGAACTTAGCTCATAGAGATCACATGTGTAGATGTATGATATGAACATGGACAGCACTAAAGATCAAGCTTCACTTCATAACTCGTTAGAATAAGCGCATGAAGGGTACACAAAAAACATAAGCTCATATAGGGCTCACAAAAGACATGGCTTTTAGATTAGCAGAAGATTGACCTGGATGCAACCTATTACACCGCCATGGTTGGCTTAGCACACTTTCTCATGTTAAACTGACATTAGATTCCGTTAAACTTAACTAATAGAGATCACATGTGTAGAAGTATGATATGAACATGGCAAGCACTAAGGATCAAGCTTCACTTCATAACTCGTTAGAATAAGCTCATGAAGGGTACAACAAAGACAAAAGTTCATGAAGGGCTTACAAAGGAAATGGCTTTTAGATTAACATAAGATTGACCTTGTTGCAACCTACTACACCACCCATAGTAGCCTTAGCACACTTTCTCATGTCAAACTGACATTACATTTCGTTGAACTTAGCTAATAGAGATCACATGTGTAGAAGTATGATATGAACATGGGAAGCACTAAGGATCAAGCTTCACTTCATAACTCGTTAGAATAAGCTCATGAGGGTACAACAAAGACAAAAGCTTATGAAGGGGTTACAAAAGAAATGGCTTTTAGATTTACAGAAGATTGACTTTGGTGCAACCTACTACACCACCCATAGTAGGCTAAGCACACTTTCTCATGTCAAACTGACATTTCATTGCGTTGAACTTAGCTAATAGAGATCACATGTGTAGAAGTATGATATGAACATGGACAGCACTAAAGATCAAGCTTCACTTCATAACTCGTTAGCATAAGCGCATGAAGGTACAAAAGACATAAGCTCATATAGGTCTCACAAAAGACATGGCTTTTAGATTAGCAAAAAATTGACTTGGATGCAACCTATTACACCGCCGTGGTTGGCTTAACACACTTTCTCATGTCAAACTGGCATTACATTTCGTTGAACTTAGCTAATAGAGATCACATGTGTAGAAGTATGATATGAACATGGCAAGCACTAAGGATCAAACTTCACTTCATAACTCGTTAGAATAAGCTCATGAAGGGTACAACATAGACAAAAGCTCATGAAGGGCTTACAAAAGAAATGGCTTTTAGATTAACATAAGATTGACCTTGTTGCAACCTACTACACCACCCATAGTAGCCTTAGCACACTTTCTCAGGTCAAACTAACATTTCATTGCGTTGAACTTAGCTCATAGAGATCACATGTGTAGTAGTATGATATGAACATGGCAAGCACTAAGGATCAAGCTTCACTTCATAACTCGTTAGAATAAGCTCATGAAGGGTACGACAAAGACAAAAGCTCATGAAGGGCTTACAAAAGAAATGGCTTTTAGATTAACATAAGATTGACCTTGTTGCAACCTACTACACCACCCATAGTAGGCTAAGCACACTTTCTCATGTCAAACTGACATTTCATTGCGTTGAACTTAGCTAATAGAGATCACATGTGTGAAGTATGATATGAACATGGACAACACTAAAGATCAAGCTTCACTTCATAACTCGTTAGAATAAGCGCATGAAGGTACAAAAGACATAAGCTCATATAGGTCTCACAAAAGACATGGCTTTTAGATTACCAAAAAATTGACCTGGATGCAACCTATTACACTGCCGTGGTTGGCTTAACACACTTTCTCATGTCAAACTGACATTACATTTCGTTGAACTTAGCTAATAGAGATCACATGTGTAGAAGTATGATATGAACATGGCAAGCACTAAGGATCAAGCTTCACTTCATAACTCGTTAGAATAAGCTCATGAAGGGTACAACAAAGACAAAAGCTCATGAAGGGCTTACAAAAGACATGACTTTTAGATTAACATAAGATTGACCTTGTTGCAACCTACTACACCACCCATAGTAGGCTAAGCACACTTTCTCATGTCAAACTGACATTTCATTGCGTTGAACTTAGCTAATAGAGATCACATGTGTAGAAGTATGATATGAACATGGACAGCACTAAAGATCAAGCTTCACTTCATAACTCGTTAGAATAAGCGCATGAAGGTACAAAATACATAAGCTCATATAGGTCTCACAAAAGACATGGCTTTTAGATTAGCAAAAAATTGACCTGGATGCAACCTATTACACCGCCGTGGTTGGCTTAACACACTTTCTCATGTCAAACTGACATTACATTTCGTTGAACTTAGCTAATAGAGATCACATGTGTAGAAGCATGATATGAACATGGCAAGCACTAAGGATCAAGCTTCACTTCATAACTCGTTAGTATAAGCTCATGAAGGGTACAACAAAGACAAAAGCTCATGAAGGGCTTACAAAAGAAATGACTTTTATATTAACAGAAGATTGACTTTGGTGCAACCTACTACACCACCCATCGTAGGCTTAGCACACTTTCTCATGTCAAACTAACATTTCATTGCGTTGAACTTAGCTAATAGAGATCATATGTGTAGAAGTATGATATGAACAAGGCAAAGCACTAAGGATCAAGCTTCCCTTCATAACTCGTTAGAATGAGCTAATGAAGGGTACAACAAAGAGAAAAGCTCATGAAGGGCTTACAAAAGAAATGACTTTTAGATTAACATAAGATTGACCTTGTTGCAACCTACTACACCACCCATAGTAGCCTTAGTACACTTTCTCATGTCAAACTGACATTTCATTGCGTTGAACTTAGCTAACGGATATCACATGTGTAGAAGTATGATATAACATGGATAACACTAAAGATCAAGCATCACTTCAGAACTCTTTAGAATAAGCTCATGAAGGGTATACCAAAGACATAAGCTCATATAGGTCTCACAAAAGACATGGCTTTTAGATTAGTAGAAGATTGACCGGGATGCAACCTATTACACCGCCATGGTTGGCTTAGCATACTTTCTCATGTCAAATTGACATTACATTCCGTTGAACTTAGCTAATAGAGATCACATGTGTAGAAGTATGATATGAACATGGCAAGCACTAAGGATCAAGCTTCACTTTATAACTCGTTAGAATAAGCTCATGAAGGGTACAACAAAGACAAAAGCTCATGAAGGGCTTACAAAACAAATGGCTTTTAGATTAACAGAAGATTGACCTTGTTGCAACCTACTACACCACCCATAGTAGGCTTAGCACACTTTCTCATGTCAAACTGACATTTCATTGCGTTGAACTTAGCTAACAGAGATCACATCAAAGGAAGTATGATATGAACATGGACAACACTAAAGATCAAGCTTCATTTCATAACTCGTTAGAATAAGCGCATGAAGGGTACACAAAAGGCATAAGATCATATAGGGCTCACAAAAGACATAGCTTTTAGATTAGCAGAAGATTGACCTGGATGCAACCTATTACACCGCCGTGGTTGGCTTAGCACACTTTCTCATGTCAAACTGACATTATGTTTCGTTGAACTTAGCTAATAGAGATCACATGTGTAGAAGTATGATATGAACAAGGCACAGCACTAAGAATCAAACTTCACTTCATAACTCGTTAGAATAAGCTCATGAAGGGTACAACAAAGACAAAAGCTCATGAAGGGCTTACAAAAGACATGGCTTTTAGATTAACATAAGATTGACCTTGTTGCAACCTACTACACCACCCATAGTAGCCTTAGCACATTTTCTCAGGTCAAACTAACATTTCATTGCGTTGAACTTAGCTAATAGAGATCACATGTGTAGAAGTATGATATGAACAAGGCAAAGCACTAAGAATGAAACTTCACTTCATAACTCGTTAGAATAAGCTCATGAAGGGTACAACAAAGACAAAAGCTCATGAAGGGCTTACAAAAGACATGGCTTTTAGATTAACATAAGATTGACCTTGTTGCAACCTACTACACCACCCATAGTAGCCTTAGCACACTTTCTCATGTCAAACTAACATTTCATTGCGTTGAACTTAGCTAACAGAGATCACATGTGTAGAAGTATGATATGAACAAGGCAAAGCACTAAGAATCAAACTTCACTTCATAACTCGTTAGAATAAGCTCATGAAGGGTACAACAAAGACAAAAGCTCATGAAGGGCTTACAAAAGACATGGCTTTTAGATTAACATAAGATTGACCTTGTTGCAACCTAATACACCACCCATAGTAGCCTTAGCACACTTTCTCAGGTCAAACTAACATTTCATTGCGTTGAACTTAGCTCACAGAGATCACATCGAGGGAAGTATGATATGAACATGGATAGCACTAAAGATCAAACTTCACTTCATAACTCGTTAGAATAAGCTCATGAAGGGTACACCAAAGACAAAAGCACATATATGGCTCACAAAAGACATGGCTTTTAGATTAGCAGAAGATTAACCTGGATGCAACCTATTACACCGCCGTGGTTGGCTTAGCACAATTTCTCATGTCAAACTGACAATACATTTCGTTGAACTTAGCTAATAGAGATGACATGTGTAGAAGTATGATATGAACATGGCAAGCACTAAGGATCAAGCTTCACTTCATAACTCGTTAGAATAAGCTCATGAAGGGTACAACAAAGACAAAAGCTCATGAAGGGCTTACAAAAGACATGGCTTTTAGATTAACAGAAGATTGACCTTGTTGAAACCTACTACACCACCCATAGTAGGCTTAGTACACTTTCTCATGTCAAACTGACATTTCATTGCGTTGAACTTAGCTAACAGAGATCACATGTGTAGAAGTATGATGTAACATGGATAACACTAAAGATCAAGCATCACTTCATAACTCCTTAGAATAAGCTCATAAAGGGTACACCAAAGACATAAGCTCATGAAGGGCTTACAAAAGACATGGCTTTTAGATTAACAGAAGATTGACCTTGTTGCAACCTACTACACCACCCATAGTAGGCTTAGTACACTTTCTCATGTCAAACTGACATTTCATTGCGTTGAACTTAGCTAACAGAGATCACATGTGTAGAACTATGATATAACATGGATAACACTAAAGATCAAGCATCACTTCATAACTCCTTAGAATAAGCTCATAAAGGGTACACCAAAGACATAAGCTCATATAGGTCTCACAAAAGACATGGCTTTTAGATTAGCAGAAGATTGACAGGGATGCAACCTATTACACCGCCGTGGTTGGCTTAGCACACTTTCTCATGTCAAACTGACATTACATTTCGTTGAACTTAACTAATAGAGATCACATGTGTAGAAGTATGATATGAACATGGCAAGGACTAAGGATCAAGCTTCACTTCATAACTCGTTAGAATAAGCTCATGAAGGGTACAACAAAGACAAAAGCTCACAAAGGGCTTACAAAAGAAATGGCTTTTAGATTAACAGAAGATTGACTTTGGTGCAACCTACTACACCACCCATAGTAGGCTTAGCACACTTTCTCATGTCAAACTAATATTTCATTGCGTTGAACTTAGCTAATAGAGATCACATGTGTAGAAGTATGATATGAACAAGGCAAAGCACTAAGAATCAAACTTCACTTCATAACTCGTTAGAATAAGCTCATGAAGGGTACAACAAAGACAAAAGCTCATGAAGGGCTTACAAAAGACATGGCTTTTAGATTAACAGAAGATTGACCTTGTTGCAACCTACTACACCACCCATAGTAGCCTTAGCACACTTTCTCATGTCAAACTAACATTTCATTGCGTTGAACTAAGCTAACAGAGATCACATGTGTAGAAGTATGATATAACATGGATAACACTAAAGATCAAGCATCACTTCATAACTCCTTAGAATAAGCTCATAAAGGGTACACCAAAGACATAAGCTCATATAGGTCTCACAAAAGACATGGCTTTTAGATTAGCAGAAGATTGACAGGGATGCAACCTATTACACCGCCGTGGTTGGCTTAGCACACTTTCTCATGTCAAACTGACATTACATTTCGTTGAACTTAACTAATAGAGATCACATGTGTAGAAGTATGATATGAACATGGCAAGGACTAAGGATCAAGCTTCACTTCATAACTCGTTAGAATAAGCTCATGAAGGGTACAACAAAGACAAAAGCTCACAAAGGGCTTACAAAAGAAATGGCTTTTAGATTAACAGAAGATTGACTTTTGTGCAACCTACTACACCACCCATAGTAGGCTTAGCACACTTTCTCATGTCAAACTAATATTTCATTGCGTTGAACTTAGCTAATAGAGATCACATGTGTAGAAGTATGATATGAACAAGGCAAAGCACTAAGAATCAAACTTCACTTCATAACTCGTTAGAATAAGCTCATGAAGGGTACAACAAAGACAAAAGCTCATGAAGGGCTTACAAAAGACATGGCTTTTAGATTAACATAAGATTGACCTTGTTGCAACCTAATACACCACCCATAGTAGCCTTAGCACACTTTCTCAGGTCAAACTAACATTTCATTGCGTTGAACTTAGCTCACAGAGATCACATCGAGGGAAGTATGATATGAACATGGATAGCACTAAAGATCAAACTTCACTTCATAACTCGTTAGAATAAGCTCATGAAGGGTACACCAAAGACAAAAGCACATATATGGCTCACAAAAGACATGGCTTTTAGATTAGCAGAAGATTAACCTCGATGCAACCTATTACACCGCCGTGGTTGGCTTAGCACAATTTCTCATGTCAAACTGACAATACATTTCGTTGAACTTAGCTAATAGAGATGACATGTGTAGAAGTATGATATGAACATGGCAAGCACTAAGGATCAAGCTTCACTTCATAACTCGTTAGAATAAGCTCATGAAGGGTACAACAAAGACAAAAGCTCATGAAGGGCTTACAAAAGACATGGCTTTTAGATTAACAGAAGATTGACCTTGTTGAAACCTACTACACCACCCATAGTAGGCTTAGTACACTTTCTCATGTCAAACTGACATTTCATTGCATTGAACTTAGCTAACAGAGATCACATGTGTAGAAGTATGATGTAACATGGATAACACTAAAGATCAAGCATCACTTCATAAGTCCTTAGAATAAGCTCATAAAGGGTACACCAAAGACATAAGCTCATGAAGGGCTTACAAAAGACATGGCTTTTAGATTAACAGAAGATTGACCTTGTTGCAACCTACTACACCACCCATAGTAGGCTTAGTACACTTTCTCATGTCAAACTGACATTTCATTGCGTTGAACTTAGCTAACAGAGATCACATGTGTAGAACTATGATATAACATGGATAACACTAAAGATCAAGCATCACTTCATAACTCCTTAGAATAAGCTCATAAAGGGTACACCAAAGACATAAGCTCATATAGGTCTCACAAAAGACATGGCTTTTAGATTAGCAGAAGATTGACAGGGATGCAACCTATTACACCGCCGTGGTTGGCTTAGCACACTTTCTCATGTCAAACTGACATTACATTTCGTTGAACTTAACTAATAGAGATCACATGTGTAGAAGTATGATATGAACATGGCAAGGACTAAGGATCAAGCTTCACTTCATAACTCGTTAGAATAAGCTCATGAAGGGTACAACAAAGACAAAAGCTCACAAAGGGCTTACAAAAGAAATGGCTTTTAGATTAACAGAAGATTGACTTTGGTGCAACCTACTACACCACCCATAGTAGGCTTAGCACACTTTCTCATGTCAAACTAATATTTCATTGCGTTGAACTTAGCTAATAGAGATCACATGTGTAGAAGTATGATATGAACAAGGCAAAGCACTAAGAATCAAACTTCACTTCATAACTCGTTAGAATAAGCTCATGAAGGGTACAACAAAGACAAAAGCTCATGAAGGGCTTACAAAAGACATGGCTTTTAGATTAACAGAAGATTGACCTTGTTGCAACCTACTACACCACCCATAGTAGGCTTAGTACACTTTCTCATGTCAAACTGACATTTCATTGCGTTGAACTTAGCTAACAGATATCACATGTGTAGAAGTATGATATAACAAGGATAACACTAAAGATCAAGCATCAATTCATAACTCCTTAGAATAAGCTCATGAAGGGTACACCAAAGACATAAGCTCATATAGGTCTCACAAAAGACATGGCTTTTAGATTAGCAGAAGATTGACAGGGATGCAACCTATTACACCGCCGTGGTTGGCTTAGCACACTTTCTCATGTCAAACTGACATTACATTTCGTTGAACTTAACTAATAGAGATCACATGTGTAGAAGTATGACATGAACATGGCAAGGACTAAGGATCAAGCTTCATTTCATAACTCGTTAGAATAAGCTCATGAAGGGTACAACAAAGACAAAAGCTCACAAAGGGCTTACAAAAGAAATGGCTTTTAGATTAACAGAAGATTGACTTTGGTGCAACCTACTACACCACCCATAGTAGGCTTAGCACACTTTCTCATGTCAAACTAATATTTCATTGCGTTGAACTTAGCTAATAGAGATCACATGTGTAGAAGTATGATATGAACAAGGCAAAGCACTAAGAATCAAACTTCACTTCATAACTCGTTAGAATAAGCTCATGAAGGGTACAACAAAGACAAAAGCTCATGAAGGGCTTACAAAAGACATGGCTTTTAGATTAACAGAAGATTGACCTTGTTGCAACCTACTACACCACCCATAGTAGGCTTAGTACACTTTCTCATGTCAAACTGACATTTCATTGCGTTGAACTTAGCTAACAGAGATCACATGTGTAGAAGTATGATATGAACATGGCAAGCACTAAGGATCAAACTTCACTTCATAACTCGTTAGAATAAGCTCATGAAGGGTACAACAAAGACAAAAGCTCATGAAGGGCTTACAAAACAAATGGCTTTTAGATTAACAGAAGATTGACCTTGTTGCAACCTAATACACCACCCATAGTAGGCTTAGCACACTTTCTCATGTCAAACTGACATTTCATTGCGTTGAACTTAGCTAATAGAGATCACATCGAAGGAAGTATGATATGAACATGGCAAGCACTAAGGATCAAGCTTCACGTCATAACTCGTTAGAATAAGCTCATGAAGGGTACAAAAAAGACAAAAGCTCATGAAGGGCTTACAAAAGAAATGGCTTTTAGATTAACATAAGATTGACCTTGTTGCAACCTATTAGTCTATATCAAAGAGATGAGGAGGATGAGGCCGAAGAGGCCGAAGACCTTTAAGGTCAATAAGATGAAATGGAGGAGAGTTAAGGCCGAAGTCATCAAGACAAGGCCGAAGACCACCCCAAGGACCTCCAAGAAGGAGGAAATTAGCCACCAAGGACCCATAAAGGTCATCAAATCATCAAAAGATCAAGAAATGGCCAAAAGAAGGAGTTCTGGAAAAGTCAACGTTTTGGACCAGAAAGTCAACGGTAGGTGGTCATGGACCGCGGGTAGGCCATCGGGTCGAGAGGCACGTACCGCGGGAAGGTTTTCATGTACTGCGGGCAGACGCAGGACGGGTCAACGGACAAGCGAGAAAGTCAACGGTCGGTGGTATACCGCGGGTAGCAGATCAGGTCGAGAGGCGTGTACCGCGGGTCGAGACATGGACGTACCGCGGGTCGAGGAATTCATGTACCGCGGGTAAGGAATTCAGGTACCGCGGGTAAGGAATTCATGTACCGCGGGTAAGGTTTCTGTGTACCGCGGGTAAGGTCAACGGCCGAGGCAAAAAGTCAACGTTTTGAGAAATCTTCCAAATGTTGATTCTAATCAAATGGGATGTTATGTAAGGCTGTTAGGACCTAAATGGAGTCTAACTACAGCCAAGAAGACCGTTGGAAGCTTAAGAAGACATGTGACTCTACTTTATGCTAAGTTCAAGACTAAGGACATGTCACTTTCAAGCTTTGGGAACAACACTTCCTCTCTCCTCTCCAACGGTCATATTGCTGAGCATCTAGGCTTCATTTTAAGCTGAACCATCACCTTGTAAACTCTATAAATAGAGCTTGTATTCCCTTTGTAAAACAATCCGAAAATCATATACAAAGAAGTGTTGCTAAAGTTCTCTCTTCTCTTTATGTTTAAGCAAGTAGTTTCAATGTAGATTCTAGGTTAGTTGGCTCGTGTAGAGGCTGCCCAATGGCAGACCTCTACCCAAACACTTCTAGATCTCCACCAAACTCTTCTTATGCTTTATTTATATTTATGTAAATCTAGATGAATGGTTCTAGAATCCAAGATCTCTTTAGCACACAAACTCCAAGTGTTGTGATGCTTTACTTGGATTAGATCCAACCTAGATTAGTTTTCTCCTTGCTAGAACCGATTTACTCCATAGTAAACTCGGATTCAACAAATCTTGAGATCGAGTCTATTTTGTGGGTTAAGTGGTTTCATTCACCAAGTGAAGTCTCCACGGTTTATTTTGAGCTTAGTCTCATAAAAACCAACATGGTATCAGAGCCACAAGAGCTTGGTTCCCATTAAACTCGATTCTCTTGTTTTTCGGTTTTATGTTATTCATCTTGTCCAATGAATCAAAAGAAGAGGACATGAATGAAGTTCTCGTTTTTCTAGGTTTTAGAGACTTTACCTCTTAGCTTTATCAATGGATATTAGCTTATCTCAAATGGGGAAGGTCCTAGACTAGTTTAATTTTCGTTTTTCAAATTTCAAATTTCAAAAGGCTCATGAAAAATCCTTAAAAATGGATTATTTTGTGAGATTGTTGGAATTGCTTTTGTAAACCATGAGAAACACTAATATTTGTGTTATTTTGTGGCTCTTAATGTCTAAAGCTCACGAAAACCTTTTGGATATGTGTTATTTCGTGAGCTTCAAATCTTTAACCGGTGGATAAATTAATTGTCCATCGGTCCATAACTTGTCTCAGCCATTAAAGTACCTAGTTCTTGTTGTTCTAAGGTATTTTTGGCTGGATTTTTGAGCCAATGCTCCCTCAAAACTCATGAGTTATTTCGTGAGTTCATTCTTGTCACCATGGATAGATCAATTGTCCATTGGTTCATAATTTAGACCAGCCATTAAAGCACCGAGTTCTTGTTGTTCTAAGGTGCTCTTGGCTTGGTATTTGGCAGCTAATGCTTCCACAAAACTCAAGAAAACAGAGAACAAAACTCTGTCCACATGAACTCTTGAGCAAAAATCTCTTATTCTCTATTCTCCATTGCTTCCGCTCATTCTCTCTTATTCTTAATATTCTCTCAGTTACTTATTCTCAATATTCTCTTGGTTACTTATTCTCACTAATTCTCTTGTTACTTATACTCTAATCTCTCACCATCTCTTGTTGTTTTGAGTGTATGTTTAACTCTAAAAACAGATCCGGAATTAAAAATGGTGAGAAAGCTCGTTTGCTATCTCAAAGGAGAAGTGGCGAGTTGTTGAAGAGTTGTGAATCAAGTCATGCGGACTAGAGGTCAGTTGGTGGCTGCATTCAAACTCTCAAAAGGCTTCAAAAGAAGCTAGAAAAAGCACAACAAAGCTTGGTACGTGATCAAGAGGGCCACCAAGCTTTGGACTCCAAATATCTCACCTAGCTCAACACGGAAGGACTTGAAGAGGCGGACCAAAAAGGCTGACCTAAAGAGAGTGGATCCGTAGGTGTCTAAGGTGGAAGGTCAAAGTGGAGATGCTAGCTGGTGGAAGGCTATGAATCAAAACCAAAGCGATTGGAAGTGCCTTGAAAAATGTCAAAAATCCTCAAAGATCTCCAAAAAGGCTAAACTCTAAACCTTTCCAATTTTTTTTAAAAAATATTCAATCCATTCTTAGGCTTTAAATCCTCTCATTTGGTCTTTCTTTAATTTCATTTAAGTGTTTCTTAAACCCCCACAACATATACTTTAAAATTTTTCTTTGAATCTCATGATGAAGGTTCAAAAGAGAAGGAGGAATGTGTGGATATTCTCACAAGGAGCACTAGATGAAACAAGAGGATCATAAGAAGGGAAACAAAGTCAAGAAGGACTAATGCAAGGAATCACTTGGAAGAAGAAGGCGCCGGTTGCAAAGTCATTTAAAAACCGGGGTCAAGCATCATCAAACCACCGATGAGCTATACTCTTTTTCCCCTAGTAGAGTTTTGTCCCACGTGGTTTTCTCTCTAGGGTTTTTAATGAGGTAGTCTTGTCGGTTGGCAAGCTTGGCCTTTGGTCCTTAGGCCTTTGGCCTTGAGCGTCTCGACGACCAAGCTTGGGGGAAGGTATTAGTCTATATCAAAGAGATGAGGAGGATGAGGCCGAAGAGGCCGAAGACCTTTAAGGTCAATAAGATGAAATGGAGGAGAGTTAAGGCCGAAGTCATCAAGACAAGGCCGAAGACCACCCCAAGGACCTCCAAGAAGGAGGAAATTAGCCACCAAGGACCCATAAAGGTCATCAAATCATCAAAAGATCAAGAAATGGCCAAAAGAAGGAGTTCTGGAAAAGTCAACGTTTTGGACCAGAAAGTCAACGGTAGGTGGTCATGGACCGCGGGTAGGCCATCGGGTCGAGAGGCACGTACCGCGGGAAGGTTTTCATGTACTGTGGGCAGACGCAGGACGGGTCAACGGACAAGCGAGAAAGTCAACGGTCGGTGGTATACCGCGGGTAGCAGATCAGGTCGAGAGGCGTGTACCGCGGGTCGAGACATGGACGTACCGCGGGTCGAGGAATTCACGTACCGCGGGTCGAGGAATTCATGTACCGCGGGTAAGGAATTCATGTACCGCGGGTAAGGAATTCATGTACCGCGGGTAAGGAATTCATGTACCGCGGGTAAGGTCAACGGCCGAGGCAAAAAGTCAACGTTTTGAGAAATCTTCCAAATGTTGATTCTAATCAAATGGGATGTTATGTAAGGCTGTTAGGACCTAAATGGAGTCTAACTACAGCCAAGAAGACCGTTGGAAGCTTAAGAAGACATGTGACTCTACTTTATGCTAAGTTCAAGACTAAGGACATGTCACTTTCAAGCTTTGGGAACAACACTTCCTCTCTCCTCTCCAACGGTCATATTGCTGAGCATCTAGGCTTCATTTTAAGCTGAACCATCACCTTGTAAACTCTATAAATAGAGCTTGTATTCCCTTTGTAAAACAATCCGAAAATCATATACAAAGAAGTGTTGCTAAAGTTCTCTCTTCTCTTTATGTTTAAGCAAGTAGTTTCAATGTAGATTCTAGGTTAGTTGGCTCGTGTAGAGGCTGCCCAATGGCAGACCTCTACCCAAACACTTCTAGATCTCCACCAAACTCTTCTTATGCTTTATTTATATTTATGTAAATCTAGATGAATGGTTCTAGAATCCAAGATCTCTTTAGCACACAAACTCCAAGTGTTGTGATGCTTTACTTGGATTAGATCCAACCTAGATTAGTTTTCTCCTTGCTAGAACCGATTTAC
Organism: Lepidium didymum; assembly: GCA_963920545.1. NCBI lineage: Eukaryota > Viridiplantae > Streptophyta > Magnoliopsida > Brassicales > Brassicaceae > Lepidium > Lepidium didymum. Next base: position 11,126,786 of record OY986981.1, on the reverse strand, counting down.
TCCATAGTAAACTCGGATTCAACAAATCTTGAGATCGAGTCTATTTTGTGGGTTAAGTGGTTTCATTCACCAAGTGAAGTCTCCACGGTTTATTTTGAGCTTAGTCTCATAAAAACCAACATACTACACCACCCATAGTAGCCTTAGCACACTTTCTCAGGTCAAACTAACATTTCATTGCGTTGAACTTAGCTAATAGAGATCACATGTGTAGAAGTATGATATGAACATGGCAAGCACAAAGGATCAAGCTTCACTTCATAACTCGTTAGAATAAGCTCATGAAGGGTACAACAAAGACAAAAGTTCATGAAGGGCTTACAAAAGACATGGCTTTTAGATTAACATAAGATTGACCTTGTTGCAACCTACTACACCACCCATAGTAGGCTAAGCACACTTTCTCATGTCAAACTGACATTTCATTGCGTTGAACTTAGCTACCAGAGATCACATGTGTAGAAGTATGATATAACATGGATAACACTAAAGATCAAGCATCACTTCATAACTCCTTAGAATAAGCTCATGAAGGGTACACCAAAGACATAAGCTCATATAGGTCTCACAAAAGACATGGCTTTTAGATTAGCAGAAGATTGACCGGGATGCAACCTATTACACCGCCGTGGTTGGCTTAGCACACTTTCTCATGTCAAACTGACATTACATTTCGTTGAACTTATCTAATAGAGATCACATGTGTAGAAGTATGATATGAACATGGCAAGCACTAAGGATCAAGCTTCACTTCATAACTCGTTAGAATAAACTCATGAAGGGTACAACAAAGACAAAAGCTCATGAAGGGCTTACAAAAGAAATGGCTTTTAGATTAACAGAAGATTGACCTTGTTGCAACCTACTACACCACCCATAGTAGGCTTAGCACACTTTCTCATGTCAAACTGACATTTCATTGCGTTGAACTTAGCTAACAGAGATCACATCAAAGGAAGTATGATATGAACATGGACAACACAAAAGATCAAGCTTCATTTCATAACTCGTTAGAATAAGCGCATGAAGGGTATACAAAAGACATAAGCTCATATAGGGCTCACAAAAGACATGGCTTTTAGATCAGCAGAAGATTGACCTGGATGCAACCTATTACACCGCCGTGGTTGGCTTAGCACACTTTCTCATGTCAAACTGACATTACATTTCGTTGAACTTAGCTAACAGAGATCACATGTGTAGAAGTATGATATGAACATGGCAAGCACTAAGGATCAAGCTTCACTTCATAACTCGTTAGAATAAGCTCATGAAGTGTACAACAAAGACAAAAGCTCATGAAGGGCTTACAAAAGAAATGGCTTTTAGATTAACATAAGATTGACCTTGTTGCAACCTACAATACCACCCATAGTAGCCTTAGCACACTTTCTCAGGTCAAACTAACATTTCATTGCGTTGAACTTAGCTAATAGAGATCACATGTGTAGAAGTATGATATGAACATGGCAAGCACAAAGGATCAAGCTTCACTTCATAACTCGTTAGAATAAGCTCATGAAGGGTACAACAAAGACAAAAGCTCATGAAGGGCTTACAAAAGACATGGCTTTTAGATTAACAGAAGATTGACCTTGTTGTAACCTACTACACCACCCATAGTAGGCTTAGTACACTTTCTCATGTCAAACTGACATTTCATTGCGTTGAACTTAGCTAACAGAGATCACATGTGTAGAAGTATGATATAACATGGATAACACTAAAGATCAAGCATCACTTCATAACTCCTTAGAATAAGCACATAAAGGGTACACCAAAGACATAAGCTCATATAGGTCTCACAAAAAACATGGCTTTTAGATTAGCAGAAGATTGACCGGGATGCAACCTATTACACCGCCGTGGTTAGCTTAGCACACTTTCTCATGTCAAACTGACATTACATTTCGTTGAACTTAGCTAATAGAGATCACATGTGTAGAAGTATGATATGAACATGGCAAGGACTAAGGATCAAGCTTCACTTCATAACTCGTTAGAATAAGCTCATGAAGGGTTCAACAAAGACAAAAGCTCATAAAGGGCTTACAAAAGAAATGGCTTTTAGATTAACAGAAGATTGACTTTTGTGCAACCTACTACACCACCCATAGTAGGCTTAGCACACTTTCTCATGTCAAACTAATATTTCATTGCGTTGAACTTAGCTAATAGAGATCACATGTGTAGAAGTATGATATGAACAAGGCAAAGCACTAAGAATCAAACTTCACTTCATAACTCGTTAGAATAAGCTCATGAAGGGTACAACAAAGACAAAAGCTCATGATGGGCTTACAAAAGACATGGCTTTTAGATTAACAGAAGATTGACCTTGTTGCAACCTACTACACCACCCATAGTAGGCTTAGTACACTTTCTCATGTCAAACTGACATTTCATTGCATTGAACTTAGCTAACAGAGATCACATGTGTAGAAGTATGATATGAACATGGCAAGCACTAAGGATCAAGCTTCACTTCATAACTCGTTAGAATAAGCTCATGAAGTGTACAAAAAAGACAAAAGCTCATGAAGGGCTTACAAAAGAAATGGCTTTTAGATTAACATAAGATTGACCTTGTTGCAACCTACTACACCACCCATAGTAGCCTTAGCACACTTTCTCAGGTCAAACTAACATTTCATTGCGTTGAACTTAGCTAATAGAGATCACATGTGTAGAAGTATGATATGAACATGGCAAGCACAAAGGATCAAGCTTCACTTCATAACTCGTTAGAATAAGCTCATGAAGGGTACAACAAACACAAAAGCTCATGAAGGGCTTACAAAAGACATGGCTTTTAGATTAACATAAGATTGACCTTGTTGCAACCTACTACACCACCCATAGTAGCCTTAGCACACTTTCTCAGGTCAAACTAACATTTCATTGCGTTGAACTTAGCTAATAGAGATCACATGTGTAGAAGTATGATATGAACATGGCAAGCACAAAGGATCAAGCTTCACTTCATAACTCGTTAGAATAAGCTCATGAAGGGTACAACAAACACAAAAGCTCATGAAGGGCTTACAAAAGACATGGCTTTTAGATTAACATAAGATTGACCTTGTTGCAACCTACTACACCACCCATAGTAGGCTAAGCACACTTTCTCATGTCAAACGGACATTTCATTGCGTTGAACTTAGCTACCAGAGATCACATGTGTAGAAGTATGATATAACATGGATAACACTAAAGATCAAGCATCACTTCATAACTCCTTAGAATAAGCACATAAAGGGTACACCAAAGACATAAGCTCATATAGGTCTCACAAAAAACATGGCTTTTAGATTAGCAGAAGATTGACCGGGATGCAACCTATTACACCGCCGTGGTTAGCTTAGCACACTTTCTCATGTCAAACTGACATTACATTTCGTTGAACTTTTCTAATAGAGATCACATGTGTAGAAGTATGATATGAACATGGCAAGCACTAAGGATCAAGCTTCACTTCATAACTCGTTAGAATAAGCTCATGAAGGGTTCAACAAAGACAAAAGCTCATAAAGGGCTTACAAAAGAAATGGCTTTTAGATTAACAGAAGATTGACTTTTGTGCAACCTACTACACCACCCATAGTAGGCTTAGCACACTTTCTCATGTCAAACTAATATTTCATTGCGTTGAACTTAGCTAATAGAGATCACATGTGTAGAAGTATGATATGAACAAGGCAAAGCACTAAGAATCAAACTTCACTTCATAACTCGTTAGAATAAGCTCATGAAGGGTACAACAAAGACAAAAGCTCATGATGGGCTTACAAAAGACATGGCTTTTAGATTAACAGAAGATTGACCTTGTTGCAACCTACTACACCACCCATAATAGGCTTAGTACACTTTCTCATGTCAAACTGACATTTCATTGCATTGAACTTAGCTAACAGAGATCACATGTGTAGAAGTATGATATGAACATGGCTAGCACTAAGGATCAAGCTTCACTTCATAACTCGTTAGAATAAGCTCATGAAGTGTACAAAAAAGACAAAAGCTCATGAAGGGCTTACAAAAGAAATGGCTTTTAGATTAACATAAGATTGACCTTGTTGCAACCTACTACACCACCCATAGTAGCCTTAGCACACTTTCTCAGGTCAAACTAACATTTCATTGCGTTGAACTTAGCTAATAGAGATCACATGTGTAGAAGTATGATATGAACATGGCAAGCACAAAGGATCAAGCTTCACTTCATAACTCGTTAGAATAAGCTCATGAAGGGTACAACAAACACAAAAGCTCATGAAGGGCTTACAAAAGACATGGCTTTTAGATTAACATAAGATTGACCTTGTTGCAACCTACTACACCACCCATAGTAGGCTAAGCACACTTTCTCATGTCAAACTGACATTTCATTGCGTTGAACTTAGCTACCAGAGATCACATGTGTAGAAGTATGATATAACATGGATAACACTAAAGATCAAGCATCACTTCATAACTCCTTAGAATAAGCTCATGAAGGGTACACCAAAGACATAAGCTCATATAGGTCTCACAAAAGACATGGCTTTTAGATTAGCAGAAGATTGACCGGGATGCAACCTATTACACCGCCGTGGTTGGCTTAGCACACTTTCTCATGTCAAACTGACATTACATTTCGTTGAACTTTTCTAATAGAGATCACATGTGTAGAAGTATGATATGAACATGGCAAGCACTAAGGATCAAGCTTCACTTCATAACTCGTTAGAATAAGCTCATGAAGGGTACAACAAAGACAAAAGCTCATGAAGGGCTTACAAAAGAAATGGCTTTTAGATTAACAGAAGATTGACCTTGTTGCAACCTACTACACCACCCATAGTAGGCTTAGCACACTTTCTCATGTCAAACTTACATTTCATTGCGTTGAACTTAGCTAACAGAGATCACATGTGTAGAAGTATGACATGAACAAGGCAAAGCACTAAGAATCAAACTTCACTTCATAACTCGTTAGAATAAGCTCATGAAGGGTACAACAAAGACAAAAGCTCATGAAGGGCTTACAAAAGACATGGCTTTTAGATTAACATAAGATTGACCTTGTTGCAACCTACTACACCACCCATAGTAGGCTTAGCACACTTTCTCATGTCAAACTAATATTTCATTGCGTTGAACTTAGCTAATAGAGATCACATGTGTAGAAGTATGATATGAACAAGGCAAAGCACTAAGAATCAAACTTCACTTCATAACTCGTTAGAATAAGCTCATGAAGGGTACAACAAAGACAAAAGCTCATGAAGGGCTTACAAAAGACATGGCTTTTAGATTAACAGAAGATTGACCTTGTTGCAACCTATTACACCGCCGTGGTTGGCTTAGCACACTTTCTCATGTCAAACTGACATTACATTTCGTTGAACTTAACTAATAGAGATCACATGTGTAGAAGTATGATATGAACATGGCAAGGACTAAGGATCAAGCTTCACTTCATAACTCGTTAGAATAAGCTCATGAAGGGTACAACAAAGACAAAAGCTCACAAAGGGCTTACAAAAGAAATGGCTTTTAGATTAACAGAAGATTGACTTTGGTGCAACCTACTACACCACCCATAGTAGGCTTAGCACACTTTCTCATGTCAAACTAATATTTCATTGCGTTGAACTTAGCTAATAGAGATCACATGTGTAGAAGTATGATATGAACAAGGCAAAGCACTAAGAATCAAACTTCACTTCATAACTCGTTAGAATAAGCTCATGAAGGGTACAACAAAGACAAAAGCTCATGAAGGGCTTACAAAAGACATGGCTTTTAGATTAACAGAAGATTGACCTTGTTGCAACCTACTACACCACCCATAGTAGGCTTAGTACACTTTCTCATGTCAAACTGACATTTCATTGCGTTGAACTTAGCTAACAGAGATCACATGTGTAGAAGTATGATATGAACATGGCAAGCACTAAGGATCAAACTTCACTTCATAACTCGTTAGAATAAGCTCATGAAGGGTACAACAAAGACAAAAGCTCATGAAGGGCTTACAAAACAAATGGCTTTTAGATTAACAGAAGATTGACCTTGTTGCAACCTAATACACCACCCATAGTAGGCTTAGCACACTTTCTCATGTCAAACTGACATTTCATTGCGTTGAACTTAGCTAATAGAGATCACATCGAAGGAAGTATGATATGAACATGGCAAGCACTAAGGATCAAGCTTCACGTCATAACTCGTTAGAATAAGCTCATGAAGGGTACAAAAAAGACAAAAGCTCATGAAGGGCTTACAAAAGAAATGGCTTTTAGATTAACATAAGATTGACCTTGTTGCAACCTACTACACCACCCATAGTAGCCTTAGCACACTTTCTCAGGTCAAACTAACATTTCATTGCGTTGAACTTAGCTAATAGAGATCACATGTGTAGAAGTATGATATGAACATGGCAAGCACAAAGGATCAAGCTTCACTTCATAACTCGTTAGAATAAGCTCATGAAGGGTACAACAAAGACAAAAGCTCATGAAGGGCTTACAAAAGAAATTGCTTTTAGATTAACAGAAGATTGACCTTGTTGCAACCTACTACACCACCCATAGTAGGCTTAGCACACTTTCTCATGTCAAACTGACATTTCATTGCGTTGAACTTAGCTAATAAAGATTACATGTGTAGAAGTATGATATAACATGGATAACACTAAAGATCAAGCATCACTTCATAACTCCTTAGAATAAGCTCATGAAGGGTACACCAAAGACATAAGCTCATATAGGTCTCACAAAAGACATGGCTTTTAGATTAGCAGAAGATTGACCGGGATGCAACCTATTACACCGCCGTGGTTGGCTTAGCACACTTTCTCATGTCAAACTGACATTACATTTCGTTGAACTTATCTAATAGAGATCACATGTGTAGAAGTATGATATGAACATGGCAAGCACTAAGGATCAAGCTTCACTTCATAACTCGTTAGAATAAACTCATGAAGGGTACAACAAAGACAAAAGCTCATGAAGGGCTTACAAAAGAAATGGCTTTTAGATTAACAGAAGATTGACCTTGTTGCAACCTACTACACCACCCATAGTAGGCTTAGCACACTTTCTCATGTCAAACTGACATTTCATTGCGTTGAACTTAGCTAACAGAGATCACATCAAAGGAAGTATGATATGAACATGGACAACACAAAAGATCAAGCTTCATTTCATAACTCGTTAGAATAAGCGCATGAAGGGTATACAAAAGACATAAGCTCATATAGGGCTCACAAAAGACATGGCTTTTAGATCAGCAGAAGATTGACCTGGATGCAACCTATTACACCGCCGTGGTTGGCTTAGCACACTTTCTCATGTCAAACTGACATTACATTTCGTTGAACTTAGCTAACAGAGATCACATGTGTAGAAGTATGATATGAACATGGCAAGCACTAAGGATCAAGCTTCACTTCATAACTCGTTAGAATAAGCTCATGAAGTGTACAACAAAAACAAAAGCTCATGAAGGGCTTACAAAAGAAATGGCTTTTAGATTAACATAAGATTGACCTTGTTGCAACCTACAATACCACCCATAGTAGCCTTAGCACACTTTCTCAGGTCAAACTAACATTTCATTGCGTTGAACTTAGCTAATAGAGATCACATGTGTAGAAGTATGATATGAACATGGCAAGCACAAAGGATCAAGCTTCACTTCATAACTCGTTAGAATAAGCTCATGAAGGGTACAACAAAGACAAAAGCTCATGAAGGGCTTACAAAAGACATGGCTTTTAGATTAACAGAAGATTGACCTTGTTGTAACCTACTACACCACCCATAGTAGGCTTAGTACACTTTCACATGTCAAACTGACATTTCATTGCGTTGAACTTAGCTAACAGAGATCACATGTGTAGAAGTATGATATAACATGGATAACACTAAAGATCAAGCATCACTTCATAACTCCTTAGAATAAGCACATAAAGGGTACACCAAAGACATAAGCTCATATAGGTCTCACAAAAAACATGGCTTTTAGATTAGCAGAAGATTGACCGGGATGCAACCTATTACACCGCCGTGGTTAGCTTAGCACACTTTCTCATGTCAAACTGACATTACATTTCGTTGAACTTAGCTAATAGAGATCACATGTGTAGAAGTATGATATGAACATGGCAAGGACTAAGGATCAAGCTTCACTTCATAACTCGTTAGAATAAGCTCATGAAGGGTTCAACAAAGACAAAAGCTCATAAAGGGCTTACAAAAGAAATGGCTTTTAGATTAACAGAAGATTGACTTTTGTGCAACCTACTACACCACCCATAGTAGGCTTAGCACACTTTCTCATGTATAACTAATATTTCATTGCGTTGAACTTAGCTAATAGAGATCACATGTGTAGAAGTATGATATGAACAAGGCAAAGCACTAAGAATCAAACTTCACTTCATAACTCGTTAGAATAAGCTCATGAAGGGTACAACAAAGACAAAAGCTCATGAAGGGCTTACAAAAGACATGGCTTTTAGATTAACAGAAGATTGACCTTGTTGCAACCTACTACACCACCCATAGTAGGCTTAGTACACTTTCTCATGTCAAACTGACATTTCATTGCGTTGAACTTAGCTAACAGAGATCACATGTGTAGAAGTATGATATGAACATGGCAAGCACTAAGGATCAAACTTCACTTCATAACTCGTTAGAATAAGCTCATGAAGGGTACAACAAAGACAAAAGCTCATGAAGGGCTTACAAAACAAATGGCTTTTAGATTAACAGAAGATTGACCTTGTTGCAACCTAATACACCACCCATAGTAGGCTTAGCACACTTTCTCATGTCAAACTGACATTTCATTGCGTTGAACTTAGCTAATAGAGATCACATCGAAGGAAGTATGATATGAACATGGCAAGCACTAAGGATCAAGCTTCACGTCATAACTCGTTAGAATAAGCTCATGAAGGGTACAAAAAAGACAAAAGCTCATGAAGGGCTTACAAAAGAAATGGCTTTTAGATTAACATAAGATTGACCTTGTTGCAACCTACTACACCACCCATAGTAGCCTTAGCACACTTTCTCAGGTCAAACTAACATTTCATTGCGTTGAACTTAGCTAATAGAGATCACATGTGTAGAAGTATGATATGAACATGGCAAGCACAAAGGATCAAGCTTCACTTCATAACTCGTTAGAATAAGCTCATGAAGGGTACAACAAAGACAAAAGCTCATGAAGGGCTTACAAAAGAAATTGCTTTTAGATTAACAGAAGATTGACCTTGTTGCAACCTACTACACCACCCATAGTAGGCTTAGCACACTTTCTCATGTCAAACTGACATTTCATTGCGTTGAACTTAGCTAATAAAGATTACATGTGTAGAAGTATGATATAACATGGATAACACTAAAGATCAAGCATCACTTCATAACTCCTTAGAATAAGCTCATGAAGGGTACACCAAAGACATAAGCTCATATAGGTCTCACAAAAGACATGGCTTTTAGATTAGCAGAAGATTGACCGGGATGCAACCTATTACACCGCCGTGGTTGGCTTAGCACACTTTCTCATGTCAAACTGACATTACATTTCGTTGAACTTATCTAATAGAGATCACATGTGTAGAAGTATGATATGAACATGGCAAGCACTAAGGATCAAGCTTCACTTCATAACTCGTTAGAATAAACTCATGAAGGGTACAACAAAGACAAAAGCTCATGAAGGGCTTACAAAAGAAATGGCTTTTAGATTAACAGAAGATTGACCTTGTTGCAACCTACTACACCACCCATAGTAGGCTTAGCACACTTTCTCATGTCAAACTGACATTTCATTGCGTTGAACTTAGCTAACAGAGATCACATCAAAGGAAGTATGATATGAACATGGACAACACAAAAGATCAAGCTTCATTTCATAACTCGTTAGAATAAGCGCATGAAGGGTATACAAAAGACATAAGCTCATATAGGGCTCACAAAAGACATGGCTTTTAGATCAGCAGAAGATTGACCTGGATGCAACCTATTACACCGCCGTGGTTGGCTTAGCACACTTTCTCATGTCAAACTGACATTACATTTCGTTGAACTTAGCTAACAGAGATCACATGTGTAGAAGTATGATATGAACATGGCAAGCACTAAGGATCAAGCTTCACTTCATAACTCGTTAGAATAAGCTCATGAAGTGTACAACAAAAACAAAAGCTCATGAAGGGCTTACAAAAGAAATGGCTTTTAGATTAACATAAGATTGACCTTGTTGCAACCTACAATACCACCCATAGTAGCCTTAGCACACTTTCTCAGGTCAAACTAACATTTCATTGCGTTGAACTTAGCTAATAGAGATCACATGTGTAGAAGTATGATATGAACATGGCAAGCACAAAGGATCAAGCTTCACTTCATAACTCGTTAGAATAAGCTCATGAAGGGTACAACAAAGACAAAAGCTCATGAAGGGCTTACAAAAGACATGGCTTTTAGATTAACAGAAGATTGACCTTGTTGTAACCTACTACACCACCCATAGTAGGCTTAGTACACTTTCACATGTCAAACTGACATTTCATTGCGTTGAACTTAGCTAACAGAGATCACATGTGTAGAAGTATGATATAACATGGATAACACTAAAGATCAAGCATCACTTCATAACTCCTTAGAATAAGCACATAAAGGGTACACCAAAGACATAAGCTCATATAGGTCTCACAAAAAACATGGCTTTTAGATTAGCAGAAGATTGACCGGGATGCAACCTATTACACCGCCGTGGTTAGCTTAGCACACTTTCTCATGTCAAACTGACATTACATTTCGTTGAACTTAGCTAATAGAGATCACATGTGTAGAAGTATGATATGAACATGGCAAGGACTAAGGATCAAGCTTCACTTCATAACTCGTTAGAATAAGCTCATGAAGGGTTCAACAAAGACAAAAGCTCATAAAGGGCTTACAAAAGAAATGGCTTTTAGATTAACAGAAGATTGACTTTTGTGCAACCTACTACACCACCCATAGTAGGCTTAGCACACTTTCTCATGTATAACTAATATTTCATTGCGTTGAACTTAGCTAATAGAGATCACATGTGTAGAAGTATGATATGAACAAGGCAAAGCACTAAGAATCAAACTTCACTTCATAACTCGTTAGAATAAGCTCATGAAGGGTACAACAAAGACAAAAGCTCATGATGGGCTTACAAAAGACATGGCTTTTAGATTAACAGAAGATTGACCTTGTTGCAACCTACTACACCACCCATAGTAGGCTTAGTACACTTTCTCATGTCAAACTGACATTTCATTGCATTGAACTTAGCTAACAGAGATCACATGTGTAGAAGTATGATATGAACATGGCAAGCACTAAGGATCAAGCTTCACTTCATAACTCGTTAGAATAAGCTCATGAAGTGTACAAAAAAGACAAAAGCTCATGAAGGGCTTACAAAAGAAATGACTTTTAGATTAACATAAGATTGACCTTGTTGCAACCTACTACACCACCCATAGTAGCCTTAGCACACTTTCTCAGGTCAAACTAACATTTCATTGCGTTGAACTTAGCTAATAGAGATCACATGTGTAGAAGTATGATATGAACATGGCAAGCACAAAGGATCAAGCTTCACTTCATAACTCGTTAGAATAAGCTCATGAAGGGTACAACAAACACAAAAGCTCATGAAGGGCTTACAAAAGACATGGCTTTTAGATTAACATAAGATTGACCTTGTTGCAACCTACTACACCACCCATAGTAGGCTAAGCACACTTTCTCATGTCAAACTGACATTTCATTACGTTGAACTTAGCTACCAGAGATCACATGTGTAGAAGTATGATATAACATGGATAACACTAAAGATCAAGCATCACTTCATAACTCCTTAGAATAAGCTCATGAAGGGTACACCAAAGACATAAGCTCATATAGGTCTCACAAAAGACATGGCTTTTAGATTAGCAGAAGATTGACCGGGATGCAACCTATTACACCGCCGTGGTTGGCTTAGCACACTTTCTCATGTCAAACTGACATTACATTTCGTTGAACTTTTCTAATAGAGATCACATGTGTAGAAGTATGATATGAACATGGCAAGCACCAAGGATCAAGCTTCACTTCATAACTCGTTAGAATAAGCTCATGAAGGGTACAACAAAGACAAAAGCTCATGAAGGGCTTACAAAAGAAATGGCTTTTAGATTAACAGAAGATTGACCTTGTTGCAACCTACTACACCACCCATAGTAGGCTTAGCACACTTTCTCATGTCAAACTTACATTTCATTGCGTTGAACTTAGCTAACAGAGATCACATGTGTAGAAGTATGACATGAACAAGGCAAAGCACTAAGAATCAAACTTCACTTCATAACTCGTTAGAATAAGCTCATGAAGGGTACAACAAAGACAAAAGCTCATGAAGGGCTTACAAAAGACATGGCTTTTAGATTAACATAAGATTGACCTTGTTGCAACCTACTACACCACCCATAGTAGGCTTAGCACACTTTCTCATGTCAAACTAATATTTCATTGCGTTGAACTTAGCTAATAGAGATCACATGTGTAGAAGTATGATATGAACAAGGCAAAGCACTAAGAATCAAACTTCACTTCATAACTCGTTAGAATAAGCTCATGAAGGGTACAACAAAGACAAAAGCTCATGAAGGGCTTACAAAAGACATGGCTTTTAGGTTAACAGAAGATTGACCTTGTTGCAACCTAATACACCACCCATAGTAGGCTTAGCACACTTTCTCATGTCAAACTAACATTTCATTGCGTTGAACTTAGCTAACAGAGATCACATGTGTAGAAGTATGATATGAACATGGCAAGCACTAAGGATCAAACTTCACTTCATAACTCGTTAGAATAAGCTCATGAAGGGTACAACAAAGACAAAAGCTCATGAAGGGCTTACAAAAGAAATGGCTTTTAGATTAACAGAAGATTGACCTTGTTGCAACCTAATACACCACCCATAGTAGGCTTAGCACACTTTCTCATGTCAAACTTACATTTCATTGCGTTGAACTTAGCTAACAGAGATCACATGTGTAGAAGTATGACATGAACAAGGCAAAGCACTAAGAATCAAACTTCACTTCATAACTCGTTAGAATAAGCTCATGAAGGGTACAACAAAGACAAAAGCTCATGAAGGGCTTACAAAAGACATGGCTTTTAGATTAACATAAGATTGACCTTGTTGCAACCTACTACACCACCCATAGTAGGCTTAGCACACTTTCTCATGTCAAACTAATATTTCATTGCGTTGAACTTAGCTAATAGAGATCACATGTGTAGAAGTATGATATGAACAAGGCAAAGCACTAAGAATCAAACTTCACTTCATAACTCGTTAGAATAAGCTCATGAAGGGTACAACAAAGACAAAAGCTCATGAAGGGCTTACAAAAGACATGGCTTTTAGGTTAACAGAAGATTGACCTTGTTGCAACCTAATACACCACCCATAGTAGGCTTAGCACACTTTCTCATGTCAAACTAACATTTCATTGCGTTGAACTTAGCTAACAGAGATCACATGTGTAGAAGTATGATATGAACATGGCAAGCACTAAGGATCAAACTTCACTTCATAACTCGTTAGAATAAGCTCATGAAGGGTACAACAAAGACAAAAGCTCATGAAGGGCTTACAAAAGAAATGGCTTTTAGATTAACAGAAGATTGACCTTGTTGCAACCTAATACACCACCCATAGTAGGCTTAGCACACTTTCTCATGTCAAACTGACATTTCATTGCGTTGAACTTAGCTAATAGAGATCACATCGAAGGAAGTATGATATGAACATGGCAAGCACTAAGGATCAAGCTTCACGTCATAACTCGTTAGAATAAGCTCATGAAGGGTACAAAAAAGACAAAAGCTCATGAAGGGCTTACAAAAGAAATGGCTTTTAGATTAGCAGAAGATTGACCTGGATGCAACCTATTACACCGCCGTGGTTGGCTTAGCACAGTTTCTCATGTCAAACTGACATTACATTTCGTTGAACTTAGCTAACAGAGATCACATGTGTAGAAGTATCATATGAACATGGCAAGCACTAAGGATCAAGCTTCACTTCATAACTCGTTAGAATAAGCTCATGAAGGGTACAACAAAGACAAAAGCTCATGAAGGGCTTACAAAAGACATGGCTTTTAGATTAACAGAAGATTGACCTTGTTGCAACCTACTACACCACCCATAGTAGGCTTAGTACACTTTCTCATGTCAAACTGACATTTCATTGCGTTGAACTTAGCTAACAGAGATCACATGTGTAGAAGTATGATATAACATGGATAACACTAAAGATCAAGCATCACTTTATAACTCCTTAGAATAAGCTCATAAAGGGTACACAAAAGACATAAGCTCATATAGGTCTCACAAAAGACATGGCTTTTAGATTAGCAGAAGATTGACCGGGATGCAACCTATTACACCGCCGTGGTTGGCTTAGCACACTTTCTCATGTCAAACTGACATTACATTTCGTTGAACTTAGCTAATAGAGATCACATGTGTAGAAGTATGATATGAACATGGCAAGCACTAAGGATCAAGCTTCACTTCATAACTCGTTAGAATAAGCTCATGAAGGGTACAACAAAGACAAAATCTCATAAAGGGCTTACAAAAGAAATGGCTTTTAGATTAACAGAAGATTGACTTTGGTGCAACCTACTACACCACCCATAGTAGGCCTAGCACACTTTCTCATGTCAAACTAATATTTCATTGCGTTGAACTTAGCTAATAGAGATCACATGTGTAGAAGTATGATATGAACATGGACAGCACTAAAGATCAAGCTTCACTTCATAACTCGTTAGAATAAGCGCATGAAGGTACAAAAGACATAAGCTCATATAGGTCTCACAAAAGACATGGCTTTTAGATTAGCAAAAAATTGACCTGGATGCAACCTATTACACTGCCGTGGTTGGCTTAACACACTTTCTCATGTCAAACTGACATTACATTTCGTTGAACTTAGCTAATAGAGATCACATGTGTAGAAGCATTATATGAACATGGCAAGCACTAAGGATCAAGCTTCACTTTATATCTCGTTAGAATAATTTCATGAAGGGTACAACAAAGACAAAAGCTCATGAAGGGCTTACAAAAGAAATGGCTTTTAGATTAACAGAAGATTGACCTTGTTCCAACCTACTATACCACCAATAGTAGGCTTAGCACACTTTCTCATGTCAAACTGACATTTCATTGCGTTGAACTTAGCTAATAGAGATCACATGTGAGGAAGTATGATATGAACATGGATAGCACTAAAGATCAAGCTTCACTTCATAACTCATTTGAATAAGCGCATGAAGTGTACACGAAAGACATAAGCTCATATAGGTCTCACAAATAACATGGCTTTTAGATTAGCAGAAGATTGACCGGGATGCAACCTATTACACTGCCGTGGTTGGCTTAGCACATTTTCTCATGTCAAACTGACATTACATTTCGTTGAACTTAGCTAATAGAGATCACATGTGTAGAAGTATGATATGAACAAGGCAAAGCACTAAGAATCAAACTTCACTTCATAACTCGTTAGAATAAGCTCATGAAGGGTACAACAAAGACAAAAGCTCATGAAGGGCTTACAAAAGACATGGCTTTTAGATTAACAGAAGCATGGGCGAAGCTCATGAAGGGCTCACAAACAACAACTTGATCAAACTCTTGTTGACTGATCGTAGAAAGCATGGGCGAAGTTAATGACCAGGCCAGCGTGCAGCAAATGCTTGTTGCCATTCAAATGCAACTACAGACCATGGGAGACAGAATAGCTCGGCTAGAGCAACCCCCACGAACCAACCCTATAGCCCCTATCCGAGTGAACTCTCAAGGCAGAAGGGGTAGTCAAGAACAAGACGATCTTGAAGAGGAATATGATGATATGCCAGACTTGGAGGAAGATAACCTGCCACCTAATCACAACCCTAGGAGGGGCTTTCCACGAGAACCAGACCCTGGCAGACCATATAGGCAAAGGGAGCCACGAGGAGGAGGATACAACCATCAAAATGATCTAAAATTGACAGCTCCAACCTTTGCTGGGAAAGTAAATCCAGAAGCCTATTTGGATTGGGAAAGGAGAATGGAATATATTTTTGAATACTACAACTATTCAGATCAAAGAAAGATATCCCTAGCTGCTGCCCAACTTACTGAAAATGCTCTAGCATGGTGGGATAGAGATGTTTCTGAAAGAAGAAGATTGAGACATGGTCAGATCACTACATGGGAGGACATGAGATATAGCTTGAGAAAACGCTATGTACCAGCCTACTACCACAGGGACTTACAGAGGAGATTTCGGAAGTTATCCCAAGGCCACAAATCTGTTGAAGAATATTTTGAAGAATTTGAGACTATCAAGAACAGATTAGAAGTGGAGGATTCCGAGGAGACACTTATGTCTCAGTTTTTAGATGGACTACAAGACAGAATTGCAAGAAAGGTGGAAAGACAAACTTACCATGATCTTGAAGAGTTACTACATCTTGCCATTCAAGCCGAACAGCATATTAAGAGAAAAACTACCTACACCAACAGAAGCAAAAACACTTGGAACCCACAAGGTTCTAAGACATTGGATAAGGGTAAAGGAGTGGAAAACGATTCCAGATTCAAGAAAAGCATCCCCGAGGTAGTTAAACAAACATGGCCAGAAGCAAAGGCTCCTCCAACCCGAACCAGAGATATTACATGCTTCAAATGTCAAGGAAAGGGACATTATGCAAGAGAATGCCCTAATCAGCGAGTTATGGTCCTAAAATCTAATGGAGAGTATGAATCCCAAGATGAGGCTGAGGAGGGACCAGAAGATTCAGAAGATGAAATTGTTGATTATCCTGAAACGGGAGAACTCCTAATGATTAGAAGGACACTAAGTGCTCTCTACAATCCAGAAACAATTCAGAGGGAAAACATTTTCCACACCAAATGCACTATAAACACCAAGGTATGTAGTCTAATAATTGATGGTGGATCTTGTACTAATGTGGCTTCTGTTTATTTGGTTAACAAACTAGGATTACCAAAGACGAAACATCCAAGACCATATAAGCTCAAATGGCTGAATGATGATGCTGAAATCAAAGTTGCTGAGCAAGTCACCATACCATTCACCATAGGTAAGTATTCTGACCAAGTGGTATGTGATGTATTACCTATGCAAGCTGGACATGTTTTGCTAGGTAGGCCATGGCAATTTGACAAAGAAGCTATACACAATGGGAGAACAAACTTTTACACCTTCAGCCATAAGAACAAGAAACACAGCCTAGCCCCACTTACCCCACAGGAAGTTGACGAAATGCACAAAAGTATGGCTAAAGGAGCTGAGGTAAGTAAAACTAACTTGTACATCACTCCTGCACAAGTTTTAAAATCGCTTGACCTAAAGGAGCTGGTGCTACTAATGATCTTCAAAGAAGGGTTGTTTGCAGATCAGAATGGAGAAGACTTACCAGCCAAAATCCAGACTTTGCTTAACAAGTATCAAGATGTGTTTCCTGAAGATATTCCAGCAGGTCTACCTCCTATTAGAGGTATCGAACATCAGATTGATCTAGTTCCAGGAGCACCACTGCCTAATAGAGCTGCTTATAAAGTGAACCCCATGGAGGCTAAGGAGTTAGAAAAGCAAGTTCAGGATCTCATGGCCAAAGGCTACATTCGAGAGAGTTTAAGTCCATGTGCTGTCCCAGTTTTGTTGGTACCTAAGAAGGATGGATCATGGAGAATGTGTGTTGATTGTAGGGCCATCAACCACATCACCATCAAATATAGGCACCCCATTCCCAGATTAGACGACATGCTGGATGAACTCAACGGTGCTACCATCTTCTCAAAGGTGGACTTAAGGAGTGGATATCATCAAGTGAGGATGAAAGAAGGTGATGAGTGGAAAACTGCATTCAAAACCAAACGAGGCTTGTATGAGTGGCTGGTCATGCCGTTTGGACTCACAAATGCACGAAGCACCTTTATGAGGCTTATGAATCACGTGCTAAGGGCCTTCATCTGTAAGTTTGTAGTCGTATATTTTGATGATATACTGATATATAGCACTTGTCTGGATGAACACGTTAAGCATTTAGAACTTGTGCTAGAAACGCTTAGAAAGGAAAACCTGTATGCTAATCTAAAAAAATGCACATTTTGCACTAATGAGGTTGTTTTCCTAGGCTTTGTTGTAAGTTCTCAGGGTTTAAAGGTGGATGAAGAGAAGATAAGAGCAATAGCTGAGTGGCCTACTCCCACGTCTATTGGACAAGTTCGAAGTTTTCATGGGTTAGCAAGCTTTTATAGGAGATTTGTGAGAGACTTCAGCACCATAGCAGCTCCCATCACTTCAGTCATCAAGAAAAATGTCTCATTCAAGTGGGAGAAAGCACAAGAGGAAGCATTTCTCAAACTCAAAAACTCTTTAACCAATGCGCCTATTTTAATACTTCCTGATTTTGATAAAACTTTTGAGATTGAATGTGATGCATCAGGAACTGGCATTGGAGCAGTTCTTACCCAAGGGGGACGACCTATAGCATATTTTAGTGAAAAACTTCATGGAGCATCACTAAACTACCCCACTTATGATAAAGAGTTATATGCTCTGGTGAGGTCTCTTGAAACTTGGCAGCACTATCTTTTGCCTAAAGAATTTGTTATTCATACAGATCATGAGACGTTGAAGCACCTAAGAGGACAAACCACTCTCAAAAGAA
The DNA here is from genome assembly GCA_963920545.1 of Lepidium didymum. Classification (NCBI taxonomy): domain Eukaryota; kingdom Viridiplantae; phylum Streptophyta; class Magnoliopsida; order Brassicales; family Brassicaceae; genus Lepidium; species Lepidium didymum. The sequence goes on along the minus strand of OY986981.1, from coordinate 11,107,978 downwards.
GGCATGCTAGGTGGTTAGAATTTGTGGAAACCTTTCCCTATGTAATCAAATACAAAAAGGGTAAAGAAAACATAGTGGCTGATGCTTTATCAAGAAGATACTCACTCATCAGTACTATGGAAGCCAAGGTAATGGGTTTTGAGCATATTAAGACTTTATATGAGAATGACCTTGAATTTCAGGAAACATACAAAGAAACTGCTAATGGAGCCTATGGAGCCTTTTTTCGACAAGATGGGTTTTTATTCAAAGATAAGCGCTTATGCATACCTCGAGGCTCAATGAGGGATTTACTGATCAGAGAAGCACACGGTGGAGGCCTGATGGGGCACTTTGGGCGTGATAAGACATTAAGTGTGTTATAAGAACACTTCTTCTGGCCACATCTAAAAAGAGACGTGGAGAGATTCTGTACCAAGTGCATTGTTTGCTTAAAGGCAAAATCCAGGTTACATCCACATGGTTTATACATTCCTTTACCAATTCCTACTATGCCATGGGTTGATATTTCTATGGACTTTGTGCTTGGATTGCCTAAGATTAACAACAAGGATTCTATTTTTGTAGTTGTGGACAGATTCTCCAAAATGGCTCATTTCATTCCATGTAACAAAACTAACGATGCTTCTCAGATTGCTGATCTTTTCTTTAGGGAAGTGGTAAAATTTCATGGAGTTCCAAGGACCATTGTATCAGATAGAGATACGAAATTCCTTGCCCACTTCTGGAGAGTTTTATGGCGTAAGCTTGGAACCAAGTTGTTGTTCTCAACCACTTGTCACCCACAAACTGATGGGCAAACCGAGGTAGTAAACCGAACACTCTCAGCCTTGCTAAGGGCCACGGTTGGTAAGAATTTAAAGAATTGGTTATCATGCTTACCCATTGTCGAATTTGCTTATAACCATGCTAGACATTCAGCTACTAAATACTCCCCATTTGAAGTTGTTTATGGTTTTAACCCTAACACTCCTTTAAGTTTATCACCTTTGCCTCAAGCTGTTTATTCTAGTGCTGAAGGGGATACCAAGGCCGAGTTTGTGAAGAAACTACATCAAAAAGTAAAGGAAAATTTAGAAAAGAAAAATGAGAAGACAAAGCAACAAGCTGACCATGGGCGCAAGGAGGTCGTATTTGAACCAGGGGATTGGGTATGGCTGCACATGAGAAAGGAGATATTTCCAAACCAGAGGAAATCTAAGCTCTCACCAAGAGGAGATGGACCATTTCGAGTACTTGAACGTGTCAACAACAACGCCTACAAGCTAGAACTACCAGGTGAGTTAACTATTTCACCAATCTTTAATGTTGCTGACTTGGCTCGTTTTGATGCAGGTGAACCAGTTCTGAGGTCAGAACCATCTCAAGGGGGAGGGGATGATGGCGCCATGAACCCTAGTGAACAAGAAGGACCCGAGTCAGACAAGATGCAAATCCAAGTTCCCATCTTGAGGAGATCACCCAGAACCAGATCAGGAGCTCAAGCTGTTCAAGAAGAATTCAATCAACAAGTGGAAAGTCTAATCACACTTTTACAACACGAGGAGCTTAAACAAGATTTGCTGAACAATGAAATAATCCAAGAGACACCAATTGGACCAGCAGCACATGAGGACGTTTTAGAAGCTTCTAATGGCGTGCACAACCACATCAAAAACTCAACAAAGCCATCTATTCAGCCCAAGATCCAGCTCACTTCATTTTTACCCATTTTGGAGGGAGGTCATCACCCAAGCCTTTTCGTCATATCCAAACAAGAGATAGGCTTAATTCCGTGTCCAAACAAGCCAGGAGATACCTTAGATCACACTCCAATGGCTCAGAATGGATCTGATCTTTACTTTCCATAAACGACCTAAGGGAAGGATTTGCCATTCAATTCCAACGGCTAGCAAATCCTACACTTAATGCATTATCTGTTTTCCTTTTTCTACTTAATTTTTGAGTCCTTTATAAGGCTGTGAGCCATTTCATTGTATTCAGACTTCTTTTATCCATTTTTAAGTATTGAAATTCGTTCTTCCCATTTAGCTAAGTTTTGTGTGTGATTCCAAAACCTTTGGCTAAGTTCTGACTTATCACAAGGCTCATCCATACCCTTGTGTGGCGTCCTCACTCCACCTCTCCTTCCATTCTACCTTGGTTTTCTCTAGAAAGCTTGTACGAGCCTAGAAGAAACTTCCAACCTTGTAGAAACTTGTAACAAGTTCCTACATCATCTGGTATCAGAGCTAAACGCTCCATCTATCAGGTTTTATCTATCCTTTTACTTGTTCTAAGTTTTACTCAATTCGTTTAGTTTCTTATCATTCAAAAAAAAAATACTTACATATCATTCTGTTTCTTGTTTGTTTTTATAAATCAAAAAAATATTAGAAGTTTGCTTTTGCATTTTATAAAATTAGGATCGATTTCTTTTGTTCTGCTTAATCACTTTTGAATTATAATTTGTAATTCTGTGTGCTACTCCTTATTTCACAAACAACAACTTGATCAAACTCTTGTTGACTGATCGTAGAAAGCATGGGCGAAGTTAATGACCAGGCCAGCGTGCAGCAAATGCTTGTTGCCATTCAAATGCAACTACAGACCATGGGAGACAGAATAGCTCGGCTAGAGCAACCCCCACGAACCAACCCTATAGCCCCTATCCGAGTGAACTCTCAAGGCAGAAGGGGTAGTCAAGAACAAGACGATCTTGAAGAGGAATATGATGATATGCCAGACTTGGAGGAAGATAACCTGCCACCTAATCACAACCCTAGGAGGGGCTTTCCACGAGAACCAGACCCTGGCAGACCATATAGGCAAAGGGAGCCACGAGGAGGAGGATACAACCATCAAAATGATCTAAAATTGACAGCTCCAACCTTTGCTGGGAAAGTAAATCCAGAAGCCTATTTGGATTGGGAAAGGAGAATGGAATATATTTTTGAATACTACAACTATTCAGATCAAAGAAAGATATCCCTAGCTGCTGCCCAACTTACTGAAAATGCTCTAGCATGGTGGGATAGAGATGTTTCTGAAAGAAGAAGATTGAGACATGGTCAGATCACTACATGGGAGGACATGAGATATAGCTTGAGAAAACGCTATGTACCAGCCTACTACCACAGGGACTTACAGAGGAGATTTCGGAAGTTATCCCAAGGCCACAAATCTGTTGAAGAATATTTTGAAGAATTTGAGACTATCAAGAACAGATTAGAAGTGGAGGATTCCGAGGAGACACTTATGTCTCAGTTTTTAGATGGACTACAAGACAAAATTGCAAGAAAGGTGGAAAGACAAACTTACCATGATCTTGAAGAGTTACTACATCTTGCCATTCAAGCCGAACAGCATATTAAGAGAAAAACTACCTACACCAACAGAAGCAAAAACACTTGGAACCCACAAGGTTCTAAGACATTGGATAAGGGTAAAGGAGTGGAAAACGATTCCAGATTCAAGAAAAGCATCCCCGAGGTAGTTAAACAAACATGGCCAGAAGCAAAGGCTCCTCCAACCCGAACCAGAGATATTACATGCTTCAAATGTCAAGGAAAGGGACATTATGCAAGAGAATGCCCTAATCAGCGAGTTATGGTCCTAAAATCTAATGGAGAGTATGAATCCCAAGATGAGGCTGAGGAGGGACCAGAAGATTCAGAAGATGAAATTGTTGATTATCCTGAAACGGGAGAACTCCTAATGATTAGAAGGACACTAAGTGCTCTCTACAATCCAGAAACAATTCAGAGGGAAAACATTTTCCACACCAAATGCACTATAAACACCAAGGTATGTAGTCTAATAATTGATGGTGGATCTTGTACTAATGTGGCTTCTGTTTATTTGGTTAACAAACTAGGATTACCAAAGACGAAACATCCAAGACCATATAAGCTCAAATGGCTGAATGATGATGCTGAAATCAAAGTTGCTGAGCAAGTCACCATACCATTCACCATAGGTAAGTATTCTGACCAAGTGGTATGTGATGTATTACCTATGCAAGCTGGACATGTTTTGCTAGGTAGGCCATGGCAATTTGACAAAGAAGCTATACACAATGGGAGAACAAACTTTTACACCTTCAGCCATAAGAACAAGAAACACAGCCTAGCCCCACTTACCCCACAGGAAGTTGACGAAATGCACAAAAGTATGGCTAAAGGAGCTGAGGTAAGTAAAACTAACTTGTACATCACTCATGCACAAGTTTTAAAATCGCTTGACCTAAAGGAGCAGGTGCTACTAATGATCTTCAAAGAAGGGTTGTTTGCAGATCAGAATGGAGAAGACTTACCAGCCAAAATCCAGACTTTGCTTAACAAGTATCAAGATGTGTTTCCTGAAGATATTCCAGCAGGTCTACCTCCTATTAGAGGTATCGAACATCAGATTGATCTAGTTCCAGGAGCACCACTGCCTAATAGAGCTGCTTATAAAGTGAACCCCATGGAGGCTAAGGAGTTAGAAAAGCAAGTTCAGGATCTCATGGCCAAAGGCTACATTCGAGAGAGTTTAAGTCCATGTGCTGTCCCAGTTTTGTTGGTACCTAAGAAGGATGGATCATGGAGAATGTGTGTTGATTGTAGGGCCATCAACCACATCACCATCAAATATAGGCACCCCATTCCCAGATTAGACGACATGCTGGATGAACTCAACGGTGCTACCATCTTCTCAAAGGTGGACTTAAGGAGTGGATATCATCAAGTGAGGATGAAAGAAGGTGATGAGTGGAAAACTGCATTCAAAACCAAACGAGGCTTGTATGAGTGGCTGGTCATGCCGTTTGGACTCACAAATGCACCAAGCACCTTTATGAGGCTTATGAATCACGTGCTAAGGGCCTTCATCTGTAAGTTTGTAGTCGTATATTTTGATGATATACTGATATATAGCACTTGTCTGGATGAACACGTTAAGCATTTAGAACTTGTGCTAGAAACGCTTAGAAAGGAAAACCTGTATGCTAATCTAAAAAAATGCACATTTTGCACTAATGAGGTTGTTTTCCTAGGCTTTGTTGTAAGTTCTCAGGGTTTAAAGGTGGATGAAGAGAAGATAAGAGCAATAGCTGAGTGGCCTACTCCCACGTCTATTAGACAAGTTCGAAGTTTTCATGGGTTAGCAAGCTTTTATAGGAGATTTGTGAGAGACTTCAGCACCATAGCAGCTCCCATCACTTCAGTCATCAAGAAAAATGTCTCATTCAAGTGGGAGAAAGCACAAGAGGAAGCATTTCTCAAACTCAAAAACTCTTTAACCAATGCGCCTATTTTAATACTTCCTGATTTTGATAAAACTTTTGAGATTGAATGTGATGCATCAGGAACTGGCATTGGAGCAGTTCTTACCCAAGGGGGACGACCTATAGCATATTTTAGTGAAAAACTTCATGGAGCATCACTAAACTACCCCACTTATGATAAAGAGTTATATGCTCTGGTGAGGTCTCTTGAAACTTGGCAGCACTATCTTTTGCCTAAAGAATTTGTTATTCATACAGATCATGAGACGTTGAAGCACCTAAGAGGACAAACCACTCTCAAAAGAAGGCATGCTAGGTGGTTAGAATTTGTGGAAACCTTTCCCTATGTAATCAAATACAAAAAGGGTAAAGAAAACATAGTGGCTGATGCTTTATCAAGAAGATACTCACTCATCAGTACTATGGAAGCCAAGGTAATGGGTTTTGAGCATATTAAGACTTTATATGAGAATGACCTTGAATTTCAGGAAACATACAAAGAAACTGCTAATGGAGCCTATGGAGCCTTTTTTCGACAAGATGGGTTTTTATTCAAAGATAAGCGCTTATGCATACCTCGAGGCTCAATGAGGGATTTACTGATCAGAGAAGCACACGGTGGAGGCCTGATGGGGCACTTTGGGCGTGATAAGACATTAAGTGTGTTATAAGAACACTTCTTCTGGCCACATCTAAAAAGAGACGTGGAGAGATTCTGTACCAAGTGCATTGTTTGCTTAAAGGCAAAATCCAGGTTACATCCACATGGTTTATACATTCCTTTACCAATTCCTACTATGCCATGGGTTGATATTTCTATGGACTTTGTGCTTGGATTGCCTAAGATTAACAACAAGGATTCTATTTTTGTAGTTGTGGACAGATTCTCCAAAATGGCTCATTTCATTCCATGTAACAAAACTAACGATGCTTCTCAGATTGCTGATCTTTTCTTTAGGGAAGTGGTAAAATTTCATGGAGTTCCAAGGACCATTGTATCAGATAGAGATACGAAATTCCTTGCCCACTTCTGGAGAGTTTTATGGCGTAAGCTTGGAACCAAGTTGTTGTTCTCAACCACTTGTCACCCACAAACTGATGGGCAAACCGAGGTAGTAAACCGAACACTCTCAGCCTTGCTAAGGGCCACGGTTGGTAAGAATTTAAAGAATTGGTTATCATGCTTACCCATTGTCGAATTTGCTTATAACCATGCTAGACATTCAGCTACTAAATACTCCCCATTTGAAGTTGTTTATGGTTTTAACCCTAACACTCCTTTAAGTTTATCACCTTTGCCTCAAGCTGTTTATTCTAGTGCTGAAGGGGATACCAAGGCCGAGTTTGTGAAGAAACTACATCAAAAAGTAAAGGAAAATTTAGAAAAGAAAAATGAGAAGACAAAGCAACAAGCTGACCATGGGCGCAAGGAGGTCGTATTTGAACCAGGGGATTGGGTATGGCTGCACATGAGAAAGGAGATATTTCCAAACCAGAGGAAATCTAAGCTCTCACCAAGAGGAGATGGACCATTTCGAGTACTTGAACGTGTCAACAACAACGCCTACAAGCTAGAACTACCAGGTGAGTTAACTATTTCACCAATCTTTAATGTTGCTGACTTGGCTCGTTTTGATGCAGGTGAACCAGTTCTGAGGTCAGAACCATCTCAAGGGGGAGGGGATGATGGCGCCATGAACCCTAGTGAACAAGAAGGACCCGAGTCAGACAAGATGCAAATCCAAGTTCCCATCTTGAGGAGATCACCCAGAACCAGATCAGGAGCTCAAGCTGTTCAAGAAGAATTCAATCAACAAGTGGAAAGTCTAATCACACTTTTACAACACGAGGAGCTTAAACAAGATTTGCTGAACAATGAAATAATCCAAGAGACACCAATTGGACCAGCAGCACATGAGGACGTTTTAGAAGCTTCTAATGGCGTGCACAACCACATCAAAAACTCAACAAAGCCATCTATTCAGCCCAAGATCCAGCTCACTTCATTTTTACCCATTTTGGAGGGAGGTCATCACCCAAGCCTTTTCGTCATATCCAAACAAGAGATAGGCTTAATTCCGTGTCCAAACAAGCCAGGAGATACCTTAGATCACACTCCAATGGCTCAGAATGGATCTGATCTTTACTTTCCATAAACGACCTAAGGGAAGGATTTGCCATTCAATTCCAACGGCTAGCAAATCCTACACTTAATGCATTATCTGTTTTCCTTTTTCTACTTAATTTTTGAGTCCTTTATAAGGCTGTGAGCCATTTCATTGTATTCAGACTTCTTTTATCCATTTTTAAGTATTGAAATTCGTTCTTCCCATTTAGCTAAGTTTTGTGTGTGATTCCAAAACCTTTGGCTAAGTTCTGACTTATCACAAGGCTCATCCATACCCTTGTGTGGCGTCCTCACTCCACCTCTCCTTCCATTCTACCTTGGTTTTCTCTAGAAAGCTTGTACGAGCCTAGAAGAAACTTCCAACCTTGTAGAAACTTGTAACAAGTTCCTACATCATCTGGTATCAGAGCTAAACGCTCCATCTATCAGGTTTTATCTATCCTTTTACTTGTTCTAAGTTTTACTCAATTCGTTTAGTTTCTTATCATTCAAAAAAAAAATACTTACATATCATTCTGTTTCTTGTTTGTTTTTATAAATCAAAAAAATATTAGAAGTTTGCTTTTGCATTTTATAAAATTAGGATCGATTTCTTTTGTTCTGCTTAATCACTTTTGAATTATAATTTGTAATTCTGTGTGCTACTCCTTATTTCACAAACAACAACTTGATCAAACTCTTGTTGACTGATCGTAGAAAGCATGGGCGAAGTTAATGACCAGGCCAGCGTGCAGCAAATGCTTGTTGCCATTCAAATGCAACTACAGACCATGGGAGACAGAATAGCTCGGCTAGAGCAACCCCCACGAACCAACCCTATAGCCCCTATCCGAGTGAACTCTCAAGGCAGAAGGGGTAGTCAAGAACAAGACGATCTTGAAGAGGAATATGATGATATGCCAGACTTGGAGGAAGATAACCTGCCACCTAATCACAACCCTAGGAGGGGCTTTCCACGAGAACCAGACCCTGGCAGACCATATAGGCAAAGGGAGCCACGAGGAGGAGGATACAACCATCAAAATGATCTAAAATTGACAGCTCCAACCTTTGCTGGGAAAGTAAATCCAGAAGCCTATTTGGATTGGGAAAGGAGAATGGAATATATTTTTGAATACTACAACTATTCAGATCAAAGAAAGATATCCCTAGCTGCTGCCCAACTTACTGAAAATGCTCTAGCATGGTGGGATAGAGATGTTTCTGAAAGAAGAAGATTGAGACATGGTCAGATCACTACATGGGAGGACATGAGATATAGCTTGAGAAAACGCTATGTACCAGCCTACTACCACAGGGACTTACAGAGGAGATTTCGGAAGTTATCCCAAGGCCACAAATCTGTTGAAGAATATTTTGAAGAATTTGAGACTATCAAGAACAGATTAGAAGTGGAGGATTCCGAGGAGACACTTATGTCTCAGTTTTTAGATGGACTACAAGACAAAATTGCAAGAAAGGTGGAAAGACAAACTTACCATGATCTTGAAGAGTTACTACATCTTGCCATTCAAGCCGAACAGCATATTAAGAGAAAAACTACCTACACCAACAGAAGCAAAAACACTTGGAACCCACAAGGTTCTAAGACATTGGATAAGGGTAAAGGAGTGGAAAACGATTCCAGATTCAAGAAAAGCATCCCCGAGGTAGTTAAACAAACATGGCCAGAAGCAAAGGCTCCTCCAACCCGAACCAGAGATATTACATGCTTCAAATGTCAAGGAAAGGGACATTATGCAAGAGAATGCCCTAATCAGCGAGTTATGGTCCTAAAATCTAATGGAGAGTATGAATCCCAAGATGAGGCTGAGGAGGGACCAGAAGATTCAGAAGATGAAATTGTTGATTATCCTGAAACGGGAGAACTCCTAATGATTAGAAGGACACTAAGTGCTCTCTACAATCCAGAAACAATTCAGAGGGAAAACATTTTCCACACCAAATGCACTATAAACACCAAGGTATGTAGTCTAATAATTGATGGTGGATCTTGTACTAATGTGGCTTCTGTTTATTTGGTTAACAAACTAGGATTACCAAAGACGAAACATCCAAGACCATATAAGCTCAAATGGCTGAATGATGATGCTGAAATCAAAGTTGCTGAGCAAGTCACCATACCATTCACCATAGGTAAGTATTCTGACCAAGTGGTATGTGATGTATTACCTATGCAAGCTGGACATGTTTTGCTAGGTAGGCCATGGCAATTTGACAAAGAAGCTATACACAATGGGAGAACAAACTTTTACACCTTCAGCCATAAGAACAAGAAACACAGCCTAGCCCCACTTACCCCACAGGAAGTTGACGAAATGCACAAAAGTATGGCTAAAGGAGCTGAGGTAAGTAAAACTAACTTGTACATCACTCATGCACAAGTTTTAAAATCGCTTGACCTAAAGGAGCAGGTGCTACTAATGATCTTCAAAGAAGGGTTGTTTGCAGATCAGAATGGAGAAGACTTACCAGCCAAAATCCAGACTTTGCTTAACAAGTATCAAGATGTGTTTCCTGAAGATATTCCAGCAGGTCTACCTCCTATTAGAGGTATCGAACATCAGATTGATCTAGTTCCAGGAGCACCACTGCCTAATAGAGCTGCTTATAAAGTGAACCCCATGGAGGCTAAGGAGTTAGAAAAGCAAGTTCAGGATCTCATGGCCAAAGGCTACATTCGAGAGAGTTTAAGTCCATGTGCTGTCCCAGTTTTGTTGGTACCTAAGAAGGATGGATCATGGAGAATGTGTGTTGATTGTAGGGCCATCAACCACATCACCATCAAATATAGGCACCCCATTCCCAGATTAGACGACATGCTGGATGAACTCAACGGTGCTACCATCTTCTCAAAGGTGGACTTAAGGAGTGGATATCATCAAGTGAGGATGAAAGAAGGTGATGAGTGGAAAACTGCATTCAAAACCAAACGAGGCTTGTATGAGTGGCTGGTCATGCCGTTTGGACTCACAAATGCACCAAGCACCTTTATGAGGCTTATGAATCACGTGCTAAGGGCCTTCATCTGTAAGTTTGTAGTCGTATATTTTGATGATATACTGATATATAGCACTTGTCTGGATGAACACGTTAAGCATTTAGAACTTGTGCTAGAAACGCTTAGAAAGGAAAACCTGTATGCTAATCTAAAAAAATGCACATTTTGCACTAATGAGGTTGTTTTCCTAGGCTTTGTTGTAAGTTCTCAGGGTTTAAAGGTGGATGAAGAGAAGATAAGAGCAATAGCTGAGTGGCCTACTCCCACGTCTATTAGACAAGTTCGAAGTTTTCATGGGTTAGCAAGCTTTTATAGGAGATTTGTGAGAGACTTCAGCACCATAGCAGCTCCCATCACTTCAGTCATCAAGAAAAATGTCTCATTCAAGTGGGAGAAAGCACAAGAGGAAGCATTTCTCAAACTCAAAAACTCTTTAACCAATGCGCCTATTTTAATACTTCCTGATTTTGATAAAACTTTTGAGATTGAATGTGATGCATCAGGAACTGGCATTGGAGCAGTTCTTACCCAAGGGGGACGACCTATAGCATATTTTAGTGAAAAACTTCATGGAGCATCACTAAACTACCCCACTTATGATAAAGAGTTATATGCTCTGGTGAGGTCTCTTGAAACTTGGCAGCACTATCTTTTGCCTAAAGAATTTGTTATTCATACAGATCATGAGACGTTGAAGCACCTAAGAGGACAAACCACTCTCAAAAGAAGGCATGCTAGGTGGTTAGAATTTGTGGAAACCTTTCCCTATGTAATCAAATACAAAAAGGGTAAAGAAAACATAGTGGCTGATGCTTTATCAAGAAGATACTCACTCATCAGTACTATGGAAGCCAAGGTAATGGGTTTTGAGCATATTAAGACTTTATATGAGAATGACCTTGAATTTCAGGAAACATACAAAGAAACTGCTAATGGAGCCTATGGAGCCTTTTTTCGACAAGATGGGTTTTTATTCAAAGATAAGCGCTTATGCATACCTCGAGGCTCAATGAGGGATTTACTGATCAGAGAAGCACACGGTGGAGGCCTGATGGGGCACTTTGGGCGTGATAAGACATTAAGTGTGTTATAAGAACACTTCTTCTGGCCACATCTAAAAAGAGACGTGGAGAGATTCTGTACCAAGTGCATTGTTTGCTTAAAGGCAAAATCCAGGTTACATCCACATGGTTTATACATTCCTTTACCAATTCCTACTATGCCATGGGTTGATATTTCTATGGACTTTGTGCTTGGATTGCCTAAGATTAACAACAAGGATTCTATTTTTGTAGTTGTGGACAGATTCTCCAAAATGGCTCATTTCATTCCATGTAACAAAACTAACGATGCTTCTCAGATTGCTGATCTTTTCTTTAGGGAAGTGGTAAAATTTCATGGAGTTCCAAGGACCATTGTATCAGATAGAGATACGAAATTCCTTGCCCACTTCTGGAGAGTTTTATGGCGTAAGCTTGGAACCAAGTTGTTGTTCTCAACCACTTGTCACCCACAAACTGATGGGCAAACCGAGGTAGTAAACCGAACACTCTCAGCCTTGCTAAGGGCCACGGTTGGTAAGAATTTAAAGAATTGGTTATCATGCTTACCCATTGTCGAATTTGCTTATAACCATGCTAGACATTCAGCTACTAAATACTCCCCATTTGAAATTGTTTATGGTTTTAACCCTAACACTCCTTTAAGTTTATCACCTTTGCCTCAAGCTGTTTATTCTAGTGCTGAAGGGGATACCAAGGCCGAGTTTGTGAAGAAACTACATCAAAAAGTAAAGGAAAATTTAGAAAAGAAAAATGAGAAGACAAAGCAACAAGCTGACCATGGGCGCAAGGAGGTCGTATTTGAACCAGGGGATTGGGTATGGCTGCACATGAGAAAGGAGAGATTTCCAAACCAGAGGAAATCTAAGCTCTCACCAAGAGGAGATGGACCATTTCGAGTACTTGAACGTGTCAACAACAACGCCTACAAGCTAGAACTACCAGGTGAGTTAACTATTTCACCAATCTTTAATGTTGCTGACTTGGCTCGTTTTGATGCAGGTGAACCAGTTCTGAGGTCAGAACCATCTCAAGGGGGAGGGGATGATGGCGCCATGAACCCTAGTGAACAAGAAGGACCCGAGTCAGACAAGATGCAAATCCAAGTTCCCATCTTGAGGAGATCACCCAGAACCAGATCAGGAGCTCAAGCTGTTCAAGAAGAATTCAATCAACAAGTGGAAAGTCTAATTACACTTTTACAACACGAGGAGCTTAAACAAGATTTGCTGAACAATGAAATAATCCAAGAGACACCAATTGGACCAGCAGCACATGAGGACGTTTTAGAAGCTTCTAAGGGCGTGCACAACCACATCAAAAACTCAACAAAGCCATCTATTCAGCCCAAGATCCAGCTCACTTCATTTTTACCCATTTTGGAGGAAGGTCATCACCCAAGCCTTTTCGTCATATCCAAACAAGAGATAGGCTTAATTCCGTGTCCAAACAAGCCAGGAGATACCTTAGATCACACTCCAATGGCTCAGAATGGATCTGATCTTTACTTTCCATAAACGACCTAAGGGAAGGATTTGCCATTCAATTCCAACGGCTAGCAAATCCTACACTTAATGCATTATCTGTTTTCCTTTTTCTACTTAATTTTTGAGTCCTTTATAAGGCTGTGAGCCATTTCATTGTATTCAGACTTCTTTTATCCATTTTTAAGTATTGAAATTCGTTCTTCCCATTTAGCAAAGTTTTGTGTGTGATTCCAAAACCTTTGGCTAAGTTCTGACTTATCACAAGGCTCATCCATACCCTTGTGTGGCGTCCTCACTCCACCTCTCCTTCCATTCTACCTTGGTTTTCTCTAGAAAGCTTGTACGAGCCTAGAAGAAACTTCCAACCTTGTAGAAACTTGTAACAAGTTCCTACATCAAATAAGCTCATGAAGGGTACAACAAAGACAAAAGCTCATGAAGGGCTTACAAAAGACATGGCTTTTAGATTAGCAGAAGATTGACCGGGATGCAACCTATTACACCGCCGTGGTTGGCTTAGCACACTTTCTCATGTCAAACTGACATTACATTTCGTTGAACTTAGCTAATAGAGATCACATGTGTAGAAGTATGATATGAACATGGCAAGGACTAAGGATCAAGCTTCACTTCATAACTCGTTAGAATAAGCTCATGAAGGGTACAAAAAAGACAAAAGCTCATGAAGGGCTTACAAAAGAAATGGCTTTTAGATTAACATAAGATTAACCTTGTTGCAACCTCCTACACCACCCATAGTAGCCTTAGCACACTTTCTCAGGTCAAACTAACATTTCATTGCGTTGAACTTAGCTAATAGAGATCACATGTGTAGAAGTATGATATGAACATGGCAAGCACAAAGGATCAAGCTTCACTTCATAACTCGTTAGAATAAGCTCATGAAGGGTACAACAAAGACAAAAGTTCATGAAGGGCTTACAAAAGACATGGCTTTTAGATTAACAGAAGATTGACCTTGTTGCAACCTACTACACCACCCATAGTAGGCTTAGTACACTTTCTCATGTCAAACTGACATTTCATTGCGTTGAACTTAGCTAACAGAGATCACATGTGTAGAAGTATGATATAACATGGATAACACTAAAGATCAAGCATCACTTCATAACTCCTTAGAATAAGCTCATGAATGGTACACCAAAGACATAAGCTCATATAGATCTCACAAAAGACATGGCTTTTAGATTAGCAGAAGATTGACCGGGATGCAACCTATTACACCGCCGTGGTTGGCTTAGCACACTTTCTCATGTCAATCTGACATTACATTTCGTTGAACTTAGCTAATAGAGATCACATGTGTAGAAGTATGATATGAACTCGGCAAGCACTAAGGATCAAGCTTCACTTCATAACTCGTTAGAATAAGCTCATGAAGGGTACAACAAAGACATAAGCTCATGAAGGGCTTACAAAAGAAATGGCTTTTAGATTAACATAAGATTGACCTTGTTGCAACCTACTACACCACCCATAGCAGGCTTAGCACACTTTCTCATGTCAAACTGACATTTAATTGCGTTGAACTTCGCTAATAGAGATCACATGTGTAGAAGTATGATATGAACATGGCAAGCACTAAGGATCAAGCTTCACTTCATAACTCGTTAGAATAAGCTCATGAAGGGTACAACAAAGACAAAAGCTCATGAAGGGCTTACAAAAGAAATGGCTTTTAGATTAAAAGAAGATTGACCTTGTTGCAACCTAATACACCACCCATAGTAGGCTTAGCACACTTTCTCATGTCAAACTGACATTTCATTGCGTTGAACTTAGCTAATAGAGATCACATCGAAGGAAGTATGATATGAACATGGACAACACTAAAGATCAAGCTTCACTTCATAACTCATTAGAATATGCGCATGAAGGGTACACAAAAGACATAAGCTCATATAGGGCTCACAAAAGACATGGCTTTTAGATTAGCAGAAGATTGACCTGGATGCAACCTATTACACCGCCGTGGTTGGCTTAACACACTTTCTCATGTCAAACTGACATTTCATTTCGTTGAACTTAGCTAATAGAGATCACATGTGTAGAAGCATGATATGAACATGGCAAGCACTAAGGATTAAGCTTCACTTCATAACTCGTTAGAATAAGCTCATGAAGGGTACAACAAAGACAAAAACTCATGAAGGGCTTACAAAAGAAATAGCTTTTAGATTAATATAAGATTGACCTTGTTGCAACCTACTACACCACCCATAGTAGGCTAAGCACACTTTCTCAGGTCAAACTAACATTTCATTGCGTTGAACTTAGCTAATAGAGATCACATGTGTAGAAGTATGATATGAACATGGCAAGCACTAAGGATCAAGCTTCATTTCATAACTCGTTAGAATAAGCTCATGAAGGGTACAACAAAGACAAAAGCTCATGAAGGGTTTACAAAAGAAATGGCTTTTAGATTAACAGAAGATTGACTTTGGTGCAACCTACTACACCACCCATAGTAGGCTTAGCACACTTTCTCATGTCAAACTAACATTTCATTGCGTTGAACTTAGCTAATAGAGATCACATGTGTAGAAGTATAATATAAATATGGATAGCACTAAAGATCAAGCTTCACTTCATAACTCGTTAGAATAAGCGCATGAAGGTACAAAAGACATAAGCTCATATAGGTCTCACAAAAGACATGGCTTTTAGATTAGCAGAAAATTGACCTGGATGCAACCTATTACACCGCCGTGGTTGGCTTAACACACTTTCTCATGTCAAACTGATATTACATTTCGTTGAACTTAGCTAATAGAGATCACATGTGTAGAAGCATGATATGAACATGGCAAGCACTAAGGATCAAGCTTCACTTTATAACTCGTTAGAATAATTTCATGAAGGGTACAACAAAGACAAAAGCTCATGAAGGGCTTACAAAAGAAATGGCTTTTAGATTAACAGAAGATTGACCTTGTTCCAACCTACTACACCACCAATAGTAGGCTTAGCACACTTTCTCATGTCAAACTGACATTTCATTGCGTTGAACTTAGCTAATAGAGATCACATGTGAGGAAGTATGATATGAACATGGATAGCACTAAAGATCAAGCTTCACTTCATAACTCATTTGAATAAGCGCATGAAGTGTACACGAAAGACATAAGCTCATATAGGTCTCACAAATGACATGGCTTTTAGATTAGCAGAAGATTGACCGGGATGCAACCTATTACACTGCCGTGGTTGGCTTAGCACACTTTCTCATGTCAAACTGACATTACATTTCGTTGAACTTAGCTAATAGAGATCACATGTGTAGAAGTATGATATGAACAAGGCAAAGCACTAAGAATCAAACTTCACTTCATAACTCGTTAGAATAAGCTCATGAAGGGTACAACAAAGACAAAAGCTCATGAAGGGCTTACAAAAGACAAGGCTTTTAGATTAACAGAAGATTGACCTTGTTGCAACCTACTACACCACCCATAGTAGGCTTAGCACACTTTCTCATGTCAAACTGACATTTCATTGCGTTGAACTTAGCTAATAGAGATCACATGTGAGGAAGTATCATATGAACATGGATAGCACTAAAGATCAAGCTTCACTTCATAACTCGTTTGAATAAGTGCATGAAGTGTACAGAAAAGACATAAGCTCATATAGGTCTCACAAAAGACATGGCTTTTAGATTAGCAGAAGATTGACCTGGATGCAACCTATTACACCGCCGTGGTTGGCTTAGCACACTTTCTCATGTCAATTATGACATTACATTTCGTTGAACTTAGCTAATAGAGATCACATGTGTAGAAGTATGATATGAACTCGGCAAGCACTAAGGATCAAACTTTCACTTCATAACTCGTTAGAATAAGCTCATGAAGGGTACAACAAAGACAAAAGCTCATGAAGGGCTTACAAAAGAAATGGCTTTTAGATTAATAGAAGATTGACCTTGTTCCAACCTACTACACCACCCATAGTAGGCTTAGCACACTTTCTCATGTCAAACTGACATTTCATTGCGTTGAACTTAGCTAATAGAGATCACATGTGAGGAAGTATGATATGAACATGGATAGCACTAAAGATCAAGCTTCACTTCATAACTCATTTGAATAAGCGCATGAAGTGTATACCAAAGACATAAGCTCATATAGGTCTCACAAATGACATGGCTTTTAGATTAGCAGAAGATTGACCGGGATGCAACCTATTACACTGCCGTGGTTGGCTTAGCACACTTTCTCATGTCAGACTGACATTACATTTCGTTGAACTTAGCTAATAGAGATCACATGTGTAGAAGTATGATATGAACAAAGCAAAGCACTAAGAATCAAACTTCACTTCATAACTCGTTAGAATAAGCTCATGAAGGGTACAACAAAGACAAAAGCTCATGAAGGGCTTACAAAAGACATGGCTTTTAGATTAACATAAGATTGACCTTGTTGCAACCTAATACACCACCCATAGTAGGCTTAGTACACTTTCTCATGTCAAACTGACATTTAATTGCGTTGAACTTAGCTAACAGAGATCACATGTGTAGAAGTATGATATGAACATGGCAAGCACTAAGGATCAAACTTCACTTCATAACTCGTTACAATAAGCTCATGAAGGGTACAACAAAGACAAAAGCTCATGAAGGGCTTACAAAAGACATGGCTTTTAGATTAGCAGAAAATTGACCTGGATGCAACCTATTACACCGCCGTGGTTGGCTTAACACACTTTCTCATGTCAAACTGACATTACATTTCGTTGAACTTAGCTAATAGAGATCACATGTGTAGAAGCATGATATGAACATGGCAAGCACTAAGGATCAAGCTTCACTTTATAACTCGTTAGAATAATTTCATGAAGGGTACAACAAAGACAAAAGCTCATGAAGGGCTTACAAAAGAAATGGCTCTTAGATTAATAGAAGATTGACCTTGTTCCAACCTACTACACCACCCATAGTAGGCTTAGCACACTTTCTCATGTCAAACTGACATTTCATTGCGTTGAACTTAGCTAATAGAGATCACATGTGAGGAAGTATGATATGAACATGGATAGCACTAAAGATCAAGCTTCACTTCATAACTCGTTTGAATAAGCGCATGAAGTGTACAGAAAAGACATAAGCTCATATAGGTCTCACAAAAGACATGGCTTTTAGATTAGCAGAAGATTGACCTGGATGCAACCTATTACACCGCCGTGGTTGGCTTAGCACACTTTCTCATGTCAATTATGACATTACATTTCGTTGAACTTAGCTAATAGAGATCACATGTGTAGAAGTATGATATGAACTCGGCAAGCACTAAGGATCAAACTTTCACTTCATAACTCGTTAGAATAAGCTCATGAAGGGTACAACAAAGACAAAAGCTCATGAAGGGCTTACAAAAGACATGGCTTTTAGATTAACAGAAGATTGACCTTGTTGCAACATACTACACCACCCATAGTAGGCTTAGTACACTTTCTCATGTCAAACTGACATTTCATTGCGTTGAACTTAGCTAACAGAGATCACATGTGTAGAAGTATAATATAACATGGATAACACTAAAGATCAAGCATCACTTTATAACTCCTTAGAATAAGCTCGTGAAGGGTACACCAAAGACATAAGCTCATATAGGTCTCACAAATGACATGGCTTTTAGATTAGCAGAAGATTGACCGGGATGCAACCTATTACACTACCGTGGTTGGCTTAGCACACTTTCTCATGTCAAACTGACATTACATTTCGTTGAACTTAGCTAATAGAGATCACATGTGTAGAAGCATGATATGAACATGGCAAGCACTAAGGATCAAGCTTCATTTCATAACTCGTTAGAATAACTTCATGAAGGGTACAACAAAGACAAAAGCTCATGAAGGGCTTACAAAAGAAATAGCTTTTAGATTAACAGAAGATTGACCTTGTTGCAACCTACTACACCACCAATAGTAGGCTTAGCACACTTTCTCATGTCAAACTGACATTTGATTGCGTTGAACTTAGCTAATAGAGATCACATGTGAGGAAGTATGATATGAACATGGATAGCACTAAAGATCAAGCTTCACTTCATAACTCATTTGAATAAGCGCATGAAGTGTACATCAAAGACATAAGCTCATATAGGTCTCACAAATGACATGGCTTTTAGATTAGCAGAAGATTGACCGGGATGCAACCTATTACACTGCCGTGGTTGGCTTAGCACACTTTCTCATGTCAAACTGACATTACATTTCGTTGAACTTAGCTAATAGAGATCACATGTGTAGAAGTATGATATGAACAAGGCAAAGCACTAAGAATCAAACTTCACTTCATAACTCGTTAGAATAAGCTCATGAAGAGTTCAACAAAGACAAAAGCTCATGAAGGGCTTACAAAAGACATGGCTTTTAGATTAACAGAAGATTGACCTTGTTGCAACCTAATACACCACCCATAGTAGGCTTAGTACCCTTTCTCATGTCAAACTGACATTTAATTGCGTTGAACTTAGCTAATAGAGATCACATGTGAGGAAGTATGATATGAACATGGATAGCACTAAAGATCAAGCTTCACTTCATAACT
Source organism: Lepidium didymum (assembly GCA_963920545.1). Lineage (NCBI taxonomy): Eukaryota > Viridiplantae > Streptophyta > Magnoliopsida > Brassicales > Brassicaceae > Lepidium > Lepidium didymum. Next base: position 11,088,473 of record OY986981.1, on the reverse strand, counting down.
CATTTGAATAAGCGCATGAAGTGTATACCAAAGACATAAGCTCATATAGGTCTCACAAATGACATGGCTTTTAGATTAGCAGAAGATTGACCGGGATGCAACCTATTACACTGCCGTGGTTGGCTTAGCACACTTTCTCATGTCAGACTGACATTACATTTCGTTGAACTTAGCTAATAGAGATCACATGTGTAGAAGCATGATATGAACATGGCAAGCACTAAGGATCAAGCTTCACTTTATAACTCGTTAGAATAAGCTCATGAAGGGTACAACAAAGACAAAAGCTCATGAAGGGCTTACAAAAGAAATGGCTTTTAGATTAATAGAAGATTGACCTTGTTCCAACCTACTACACCACCCATAGTAGGCTTAGCACACTTTCTCATGTCAAACTGGCATTTCATTGCGTTGAACTTAGCTAATAGAGATCACATGTGAGGAAGTATGATATGAACATGGATAGCACTAAAGATCAAGCTTCACTTCATAACTCGTTTGAATAAGCGCATGAAGTGTACAGAAAAGACATAAGCTCATATAGGTCTCACAAAAGACATGGCTTTTAGATTAGCAGAAGATTGACCTGGATGCAACCTATTACACCGCCGTGGTTGGCTTAGCACACTTTCTCATGTCAATTATGACATTACATTTCGTTGAACTTAGCTAATAGAGATCACATGTGTAGAAGTATGATATGAACTCGGCAAGCACTAAGGATCAAACTTTCACTTCATAACTCGTTAGAATAAGCTCATGAAGGGTACAACAAAGACAAAATCTCATGAAGGGCTTACAAAAGACATGGCTTTTAGATTAACAGAAGATTGACCTTGTTGCAACATACTACACCACCCATAGTAGGCTTAGTACACTTTCTCATGTCAAACTGACATTTCATTGCGTTGAACTTAGCTAACAGAGATCACATGTGTAGAAGTATAATATAACATGGATAACACTAAAGATCAAGCATCACTTTATAACTCCTTAGAATAAGCTCGTGAAGGGTACACCAAAGACATAAGCTCATATAGGTCTCACAAATGACATGGCTTTTAGATTAGCAGAAGATTGACCGGGATGCAACCTATTACACCGCCATGGTTGGCTTAACACACTTCCTCATGTCAAACTGACATTACATTTCGTTGAACTTAGCTAATAGAGATCACATGTGTAGAAGCATGATATGAACATGGCAAGCACTAAGGATCAAGCTTCACTTTATAACTCGTTAGAATAATTTCATGAAGGGTACAACAAAGACAAAAGCTCATGAAGGGCTTACAAAAGAAATGGCTTTTAGATTAACAGAAGATTGACCTTGTTCCAACCTACTACACCACCCATAGTAGGCTTAGCACACTTTCTCATGTCAAACTGACATTTCATTGCGTTGAACTTAGCTAATAGAGATCACATGTGAGGAAGTATGATATGAACATGGATAGCACTAAAGATCAAGCTTCACTTCATAACTCGTTTGAATAAGCGCATGAAGTGTACAGAAAAGACATAAGCTCATATAGGTCTCACAAAAGACATGGCTTTTAGATTAGCAGAAGATTGACCTGGATGCAACCTATTACACCGCCGTGGTTGGCTTAGCACACTTTCTCATGTCAATTATGACATTACATTTCGTTGAACTTAGCTAATAGAGATCACATGTGTAGAAGTATGATATGAACTCGGCAAGCACTAAGGATCAAACTTTCACTTCATAACTCGTTAGAATAAGCTCATGAAGGGTACAACAAAGACAAAATCTCATGAAGGGCTTACAAAAGACATGGCTTTTAGATTAACAGAAGATTGACCTTGTTGCAACATACTACACCACCCATAGTAGGCTTAGTACACTTTCTCATGTCAAACTGACATTTCATTGCGTTGAACTTAGCTAACAGAGATCACATGTGTAGAAGTATAATATAACATGGATAACACTAAAGATCAAGCATCACTTTATAACTCCTTAGAATAAGCTCGTGAAGGGTACACCAAAGACATAAGCTCATATAGGTCTCACAAATGACATGGCTTTTAGATTAGCAGAAGATTGACCGGGATGCAACCTATTACACCGCCATGGTTGGCTTAACACACTTCCTCATGTCAAACTGACATTACATTTCGTTGAACTTAGCTAATAGAGATCACATGTGTAGAAGCATGATATGAACATGGCAAGCACTAAGGATCAAGCTTCACTTTATAACTCGTTAGAATAATTTCATGAAGGGTACAACAAAGACAAAAGCTCATGAAGGGCTTACAAAAGAAATGGCTTTTAGATTAACAGAAGATTGACCTTGTTCCAACCTACTACACCACCCATAGTAGGCTTAGCACACTTTCTCATGTCAAACTGACATTTCATTGCGTTGAACTTAGCTAATAGAGATCACATGTGAGGAAGTATGATATGAACATGGATAGCACTAAAGATCAAGCTTCACTTCATAACTCGTTTGAATAAGCGCATGAAGTGTACAGAAAAGACATAAGCTCATATAGGTCTCACAAAAGACATGGCTTTTAGATTAGCAGAAGATTGACCTGGATGCAACCTATTACACCGCCGTGGTTGGCTTAGCACACTTTCTCATGTCAATTATGACATTACATTTCGTTGAACTTAGCTAATAGAGATCACATGTGTAGAAGTATGATATGAACTCGGCAAGCACTAAGGATCAAACTTTCACTTCATAACTCGTTAGAATAAGCTCATGAAGGGTACAACAAAGACAAAATCTCATGAAGGGCTTACAAAAGACATGGCTTTTAGATTAACAGAAGATTGACCTTGTTGCAACATACTACACCACCCATAGTAGGCTTAGTACACTTTCTCATGTCAAACTGACATTTCATTGCGTTGAACTTAGCTAACAGAGATCACATGTGTAGAAGTATAATATAACATGGATAACACTAAAGATCAAGCATCACTTTATAACTCCTTAGAATAAGCTCGTGAAGGGTACACCAAAGACATAAGCTCATATAGGTCTCACAAATGACATGGCTTTTAGATTAGCAGAAGATTGACCGGGATGCAACCTATTACACCGCCATGGTTGGCTTAACACACTTCCTCATGTCAAACTGACATTACATTTCGTTGAACTTAGCTAATAGAGATCACATGTGTAGAAGCATGATATGAACATGGCAAGCACTAAGGATCAAGCTTCACTTTATAACTCGTTAGAATAATTTCATGAAGGGTACAACAAAGACAAAAGCTCATGAAGGGCTTACAAAAGACATGGCTTTTAGATTAACAGAAGATTGACCTTGTTGCAACATACTACACCACCCATAGTAGGCTTAGTACACTTTCTCATGTCAAACTGACATTTCATTGCGTTGAACTTAGCTAACAGAGATCACATGTGTAGAAGTATAATATAACATGGATAACACTAAAGATCAAGCATCACTTTATAACTCCTTAGAATAAGCTCGTGAAGGGTACACCAAAGACATAAGCTCATATAGGTCTCACAAAAGACATGGCTTTTAGATTAGCAGAAAATTGACCTGGATGCAACCTATTACACCGCCATGGTTGGCTTAACACACTTCCTCATGTCAAACTGACATTACATTTCTTTGAACTTAGCTAATAGAGATCACATGTGTAGAAGCATGATATGAACATGGCAAGCACTAAGAATCAAGCTTCACTTTATAACTCGTTAGAATAATTTCATGAAGGGTACAACAAAGACAAAAGCTCATGAAGGGCTTACAAAAGAAATGGCTTTTAGATTAACAGAAGATTGACCTTGTTCCAACCTACTACACCACCCATAGTAGGCTTAGCACACTTTCTCATGTCAAACTGACATTTCATTGCGTTGAACTTAGCTAATAGAGATCACATGTGAGGAAGTATGATATGAACATGGATAGCACTAAAGATCAAGCTTCACTTCATAACTCATTTGAATAAGCGCATGAAGTGTACACCAAAGACATAAGCTCATATAGGTCTCACAAATGACATGGCTTTTAGATTAGCAGAAGATTGACCGGGATGCAACCTATTACACTGCCGTGGTTGGCTTAGCACACTTTCTCATGTCAAACTGACATTACATTTCATTGAACTTAGCTAATAGAGATCACATGTGTAGAAGCATGATATGAACATGGCAAGCACTAAGGATCAAGCTTCACTTTATAACTCGTTAGAATAATTTCATGAAGGGTACAACAAAGACAAAAGCTCATGAAGGGCTTACAAAAGAAATGGCTTTTAGATTAACAGAAGATTGACCTTGTTCCAACCTACTACACCACCCATAGTAGGCTTAGCACACTTTCTCATGTCAAACTGACATTTCATTGCGTTGAACTTAGCTAATAGAGATCACATGTGAGGAAGTATGATATGAACATGGATAGCACTAAAGATCAAGCTTCACTTCATAACTCATTTGAATAAGCGCATGAAGTGTACAGAAAAGACATAAGCTCATATAGGTCTCACAAAAGACATGGCTTTTAGATTAGCAGAAGATTGACCTGGATGCAACCTATTACACCGCCGTGGTTGGCTTAGCACACTTTCTCATGTCAATTATGACATTACATTTCGTTGAACTTAGCTAATAGAGATCACATGTGTAGAAGTATGATATGAACTCGGCAAGCACTAAGGATCAAACTTCACTTCATAACTCGTTAGAATAAGCTCATGAAGGGTTCAACAAAGACAAAAGCTCATGAAGGGCTTACAAAAGACATGGCTTTTAGATTAACAGAAGATTGACCTTGTTGCAACCTAATACACCACCCATAGTAGGCTTAGTACACTTTCTCATGTCAAACTGACATTTAATTGCGTTGAACTTAGCTAATAGAGATCACATGTGAGGAAGTATGATATGAACATGGATAGCACTAAAGATCAAGCTTCACTTCATAACTCATTTGAATAAGCGCATGAAGTGTATACCAAAGACATAAGCTCATATAGGTCTCACAAATGACATGGCTTTTAGATTAGCAGAAGATTGACCGGGATGCAACCTATTACACTGCCGTGGTTGGCTTAGCACACTTTCTCATGTCAGACTGACATTACATTTCGTTGAACTTAGCTAATAGAGATCACATGTGTAGAAGCATGATATGAACATGGCAAGCACTAAGGATCAAGCTTCACTTTATAACTCGTTAGAATAAGCTCATGAAGGGTACAACAAAGACAAAAGCTCATGAAGGGCTTACAAAAGAAATGGCTTTTAGATTAATAGAAGATTGACCTTGTTCCAACCTACTACACCACCCATAGTAGGCTTAGCACACTTTCTCATGTCAAACTGACATTTCATTGCGTTGAACTTAGCTAATAGAGATCACATGTGAGGAAGTATGATATGAACATGGATAGCACTAAAGATCATGCTTCACTTCATAACTCGTTTGAATAAGTGCATGAAGTGTACAGAAAAGACATAAGCTCATATAGGTCTCACAAAAGACATGGCTTTTAGATTAGCAGAAGATTGACCTGGATGCAACATATTACACCGCCGTGGTTGGCTTAGCACACTTTCTCATGTTAATTATGACATTACATTTCGTTGAACTTAGCTAATAGAGATCACATGTGTAGAAGTATGATATGAACTCGGCAAGCACTAAGGATCAAACTTTCACTTCATAACTCGTTAGAATAAGCTCATGAAGGGTACAACAAAGACAAAATCTCATGAAGGGCTTACAAAAGACATGGCTTTTAGATTAACAGAAGATTGACCTTGTTGCAACATACTACACCACCCATAGTAGGCTTAGTACACTTTCTCATGTCAAACTGACATTTTATTGCGTTGAACTTAGCTAACAGAGATCACATGTGTAGAAGTATAATATAACATGGATAACACTAAAGATCAAGCATCACTTTATAACTCCTTAGAATAAGCTCGTGAAGGGTACACCAAAGACATAAGCTCATATAGGTCTCACAAATGACATGGCTTTTAGATTAGCAGAAGATTGACCGGGATGCAACCTATTACACCGCCATGGTTGGCTTAACACACTTCCTCATGTCAAACTGACATTACATTTCGTTGAACTTAGCTAATAGAGATCACATGTGTAGAAGCATGATATGAACATGGCAAGCACTAAGGATCAAGCTTCACTTTATAACTCGTTAGAATAATTTCATGAAGGGTACAACAAAGACAAAAGCTCATGAAGGGCTTACAAAAGAAATGGCTTTTAGATTAACAGAAGATTGACCTTGTTCCAACCTACTACACCACCCATAGTAGGCTTAGCACACTTTCTCATGTCAAACTGACATTTCATTGCGTTGAACTTAGCTAATAGAGATCACATGTGAGGAAGTATGATATGAACATGGATAGCACTAAAGATCAAGCTTCACTTCATAACTCGTTTGAATAAGCGCATGAAGTGTACAGAAAAGACATAAGCTCATATAGGTCTCACAAAAGACATGGCTTTTAGATTAGCAGAAGATTGACCTGGATGCAACCTATTACACCGCCGTGGTTGGCTTAGCACACTTTCTCATGTCAATTATGACATTACATTTCGTTGAACTTAGCTAATAGAGATCACATGTGTAGAAGTATGATATGAACTCGGCAAGCACTAAGGATCAAACTTTCACTTCATAACTCGTTAGAATAAGCTCATGAAGGGTACAACAAAGACAAAATCTCATGAAGGGCTTACAAAAGACATGGCTTTTAGATTAACAGAAGATTGACCTTGTTGCAACATACTACACCACCCATAGTAGGCTTAGTACACTTTCTCATGTCAAACTGACATTTCATTGCGTTGAACTTAGCTAACAGAGATCACATGTGTAGAAGTATAATATAACATGGATAACACTAAAGATCAAGCATCACTTTATAACTCCTTAGAATAAGCTCGTGAAGGGTACACCAAAGACATAAGCTCATATAGGTCTCACAAATGACATGGCTTTTAGATTAGCAGAAGATTGACCGGGATGCAACCTATTACACTGCCGTGGTTGGCTTAGCACACTTTCTCATGTCAAACTGACATTACATTTCGTTGAACTTAGCTAATAGAGATCACATGTGTAGAAGCATGATATGAACATGGCAAGCACTAAGGATCAAGCTTCACTTCATAACTCGTTAGAATAACCTCATAAAGGGTACAACAAAGACAAAAGCTCATGAAGGGCTTACAAAAGAAATAGCTTTTAGATTAACAGAAGATTGACCTTGTTGCAACCTACTACACCACCCATAGTAGGCTTAGCACACTTTCTCATGTCAAACTGACATTTCATTGCGTTGAACTTAGCTAATAGAGATCACATGTGTAGAAGTATGATATAAACATGGATAGCACTAAAGATCAAGCTTCACTTCATAACTCGTTGGAATAAGCGCATGAAGGTACAAAAGACATAAGCTCATATAGGTCTCACAAAAGACATGGCTTTTAGATTAGCAGAAAATTGACCTGGATGCAACCTATTACACCGCCATGGTTGGCTTAACACACTTCCTCATGTCAAACTGACATTACATTTCTTTGAACTTAGCTAATAGAGATCACATGTGTAGAAGCATGATATGAACATGGCAAGCACTAAGAATCAAGCTTCACTTTATAACTCGTTAGAATAATTTCATGAAGGGTACAACAAAGACAAAAGCTCATGAAGGGCTTACAAAAGAAATGGCTTTTAGATTAACAGAAGATTGACCTTGTTCCAACCTACTACACCACCCATAGTAGGCTTAGCACACTTTCTCATGTCAAACTGACATTTCATTGCGTTGAACTTAGCTAATAGAGATCACATGTGAGGAAGTATGATATGAACATGGATAGCACTAAAGATCAAGCTTCACTTCATAACTCATTTGAATAAGCGCATGAAGTGTACACCAAAGACATAAGCTCATATAGGTCTCACAAAAGACATGGCTTTTAGATTAGCAGAAAATTGACCTGGATGCAACCTATTACACCGCCATGGTTGGCTTAACACACTTCCTCATGTCAAACTGACATTACATTTCTTTGAACTTAGCTAATAGAGATCACATGTGTAGAAGCATGATATGAACATGGCAAGCACTAAGGATCAAGCTTCACTTTATAACTCGTTAGAATAATTTCATGAAGGGTACAACAAAGACAAAAGCTCATGAAGGGCTTACAAAAGAAATGGCTTTTAGATTAACAGAAGATTGACCTTGTTCCAACCTACTACACCACCCATAGTAGGCTTAGCACACTTTCTCATGTCAAACTGACATTTGATTGCGTTGAACTTAGCTAATAGAGATCACATGTGAGGAAGTATGACATGAACATGGATAGCACTAAAGATCAAGCTTCACTTCATAACTCATTTGAATAAGCGCATGAAGTGTACAGAAAAGACATAAGCTCATATAGGTCTCACAAAAGACATGGCTTTTAGATTAGCAGAAGATTGACCTGGATGCAACCTATTACACCGCCGTGGTTGGCTTAGCACACTTTCTCATGTCAATTATGACATTACATTTCGTTGAACTTAGCTAATAGAGATCACATGTGTAGAAGTATGATATGAACTCGGCAAGCACTAAGGATCAAACTTTCACTTCATAACTCGTTAGAATAAGCTCATGAAGGGTACAACAAAGACAAAAGCTCATGAAGGGCTTACAAAAGACATGGCTTTTAGATTAACAGAAGATTGACCTTGTTGCAACATACTACACCACCCATAGTAGGCTTAGTACACTTTCTCATGTCAAACTGACATTTCATTGCGTTGAACTTAGCTAACAGAGATCACATGTGTAGAAGTATAATATAACATGGATAACACTAAAGATCAAGCATCACTTTATAACTCCTTAGAATAAGCTCGTGAAGGGTACACCAAAGACATAAGCTCATATAGGTCTCACAAATGACATGGCTTTTAGATTAGCAGAAGATTGACCGGGATGCAACCTATTACACTGCCGTGGTTGGCTTAGCACACTTTCTCATGTCAAAGTGACATTACATTTCGTTGAACTTAGCTAATAGAGATCACATGTGTAGAAGCATGATATGAACATGGCAAGCACTAAGGATCAAGCTTCACTTCATAACTCGTTAGAATAACCTCATGAAGGGTACAACAAAGACAAAAGCTCATGAAGGGCTTACAAAAGAAATAGCTTTTAGATTAACAGAAGATTGACCTTGTTGCAACCTACTACACCACCCATAGTAGGCTTAGCACACTTTCTCATGTCAAACTGACATTTCATTGCGTTGAACTTAGCTAATAGAGATCACATGTGAGGAAGTATGATATGAACATGGATAGCACTAAAGATCAAGCTTCACTTCATAACTCATTTGAATAAGCGCATGAAGTGTACACCAAAGACATAAGCTCATATAGGTCTCACAAATGACATGGCTTTTAGATTAGCAGAAGATTGACCGGGATGCAACCTATTACACTGCCGTGGTTGGCTTAGCACACTTTCTCATGTTAGACTGACATTACATTTCGTTGAACTTAGCTAATAGAGATCACATGTGTAGAAGTATGATATGAACAAGGCAAAGCACTAAGAATCAAACTTCACTTCATAACTCGTTAGAATAAGCTCATGAAGGGTACAACAAAGACAAAAGCTCATGAAGGGCTTACAAAAGACATGGCTTTTAGATTAACAGAAGATTGACCTTGTTGCAACCTACTACACCACCCATAGTAGGCTTAGTACACTTTCTCATGTCAAACTGACATTTCATTGCGTTGAACTTAGCTAACAGAGATCACATGTGTAGAAGTATGATATGAACATGGCAAGCACTAAGGATCAAACTTCACTTCATAACTCGTTAGAATTAGCTCATGAAGGGTACAACAAAGACAAAAGCTCATGAAGGGCTTACAAAAGACATGGCTTTTAGATTAGCAGAAAATTGACCTGGATGCAACCTATTACACCGCTGTGGTTGGCTTAACACACTTTCTCATGTCAAACTGACATTACATTTCTTTGAACTTAGCTAATGGAGATCACATGTGTAGAAGCATGATATGAACATGGCAAGCACTAAGAATCAAGCTTCACTTTATAACTCGTTAGAATAATTTCATGAAGGGTACAACAAAGACAAAAGCTCATGAAGGGCTTACAAAAGAAATGGCTTTTAGATTAACATAAGATTGACCTTGTTCCAACCTACTACACCACCCATAGTAGGCTTAGCACACTTTCTCATGTCAAACTGACATTTCATTGCGTTGAACTTAGCTAATAGAGATCACATGTGAGGAAGTATGATATGAACATGGATCGCACTAAAGATCAAGCTTCACTTCATAACTCATTTGAATAAGCGCATGAAGTGTACATCAAAGACATAAGCTCATATAGGTCTCACAAAAGACATGGCTTTTAGATTAGCAGAAAATTGACCTGGATACAACCTATTACACCGCCGTGGTTGGCTTAACACACTTTCTCATGTCAAACTGACATTATATTTCGTTGAACTTAGCTAATAGAGATCACATGTGTAGAAGCATAATATGAACATGGCAAGCACTAAGGATCAAGCTTCACTTTATAACTCGTTAGAATAATTTCATGAAGGGTACAACAAAGACAAAAGCTCATGAAGGGCTTACAAAAGAAATGGCTTTTAGATTAACAGAAGATTGACCTTGTTCCAACCTACTACACCACCCATAGTAGGCTTAGCACACTTTCTCATGTCAAACTGACATTTCATTGCGTTGAACTTAGCTAATAGAGATCACATGTGAGGAAGTATGATATGAACATGGATCGCACTAAAGATCAAGCTTCACTTCATAACTCATTTGAATAAGCGCATGAAGTGTACATCAAAGACATAAGCTCATATAGGTCTCACAAATGACATGGCTTTTAGATTAGCAGAAGATTGACCGGGATGCAACCTATTACACTGGCTTAGCACACTTTCTCATGTCAAACTGACATTACATTTCGTTGAACTTATCTAATAGAGATCACATGTGTAGAAGCATGATATGAACATGGCAAGCACTAAGGATCAAGCTTCACTTCATAACTCGTTAGAATAACCTCATGAAGGGTACAACAAAGACAAAAGCTCATGAAGGGCTTACAAAAGACCTGGCTTTTAGATTAACAGAAGATTGACCTTGTTGCAACCTACTACACCACCCATAGTAGGCTAAGTACACTTTCTCATGTCAAACTGACATTTCATTGCGTTGAACTTAGCTAACAGAGATCACATGTGTAGAAGTATGATATGAACATGGCAAGCACTAAGGATCAAACTTCACTTCATAACTCGTTAGAATAAGCTCATGAAGGGTACAACAAAGACAAAAGCTCATGAAGGGTACAACAAAGACAAAAGCTCATGAAGGGCTTACAAAAGACATGGCTTTTAGATTAGCAGAAAATTGACCTGGATGCAACCTATTACACCGCTGTGGTTGGCTTAACACACTTTCTCATGTCAAACTGGCATTACATTTCGTTGAACTTAGCTAATAGAGATCACATGTGTAGAAGCATGATATGAACATGGCAAGCACTAAGGATCAAGCTTCACTTTATAACTCGTTAGAATAATTTCATGAAGGGTACAACAAAGACAAAAGCTCATGAAGGGCTTACAAAAGAAATGGCTTTTAGATTAACAGAAGATTGACCTTGTTCCAACCTACTACACCACCTATAGTAGGCTTAGCACACTTTCTCATGTCAAACTGACATTTCATTGCGTTGAACTTAGCTAATAGAGATCACATGTGAGGAAGTATGATATGAACATGGATAGCACTAAAGATCAAGCTTCACTTCATAACTCGTTTGAATAAGCGCATGAAGTGTACAGAAAAGACATAAGCTCATATAGGTCTCACAAAAGACATGGCTTTTAGATTAGCAGAAGATTGACCTGGATGCAACCTATTACACCGCCGTGGTTGGCTTAGCACACTTTCTCATGTCAATTATGACATTACATTTCGTTGAACTTAGCTAATAGAGATCACATGTGTAGAAGTATGATATGAACTCGGCAAGCACTAAGGATCAAACTTTCACTTCATAACTCGTTAGAATAAGCTCATGAAGGGTACAACAAAGACAAAAGCTCATGAAGGGCTTACAAAAGACATGGCTTTTAGATTAACAGAAGATTGACCTTGTTGCAACATACTACACCACCCATAGTAGGCTTAGTACACTTTCTCATGTCAAACTTACATTTCATTGCGTTGAACTTAGCTAATAGAGATCACATGTGAGGAAGTATGATATGAACATGGATAGCACTAAAGATCAAGCTTCACTTCATAACTCATTTGAATAAGCGCATGAAGTGTACATCAAAGACATAAGCTCATATAGGTCTCACAAATGACATGGCTTTTAGATTAGCAGAAGATTGACCGGGATGCAACCTATTACACTGCCGGGGTTGGCTTAGCACACTTTCTCATGTCAAACTGACATTACATTTCGTTGAACTTAGCTAATAGAGATCACATGTGTAGAAGCATGATATGAACATGGCAAGCACTAAGGATCAAGCTTCACTTCATAACTCGTTAGAATAACCTCATGAAGGGTACAACAAAGACAAAAGCTCATAAGGGCTTACAAAAGAAATGGCTTTTAGATTAACATAAGATTGACCTTGTTCCAACCTACTACACCACCCATAGTAGGCTTAGCACACTTTCTCATGTCAAACTGACATTTCATTGCGTTGAACTTAGCTAATAGAGATCACATGTGAGGAAGTATGATATGAACATGGATCGCACTAAAGATCAAGCTTCACTTCATAACTCATTTGAATAAGCGCATGAAGTGTACATCAAAGACATAAGCTCATATAGGTCTCACAAAAGACATGGCTTTTAGATTAGCAGAAAATTGACCTGGATACAACCTATTACACCGCCGTGGTTGGCTTAACACACTTTCTCATGTCAAACTGACATTATATTTCGTTGAACTTAGCTAATAGAGATCACATGTGTAGAAGCATAATATGAACATGGCAAGCACTAAGGATCAAGCTTCACTTTATAACTCGTTAGAATAATTTCATGAAGGGTACAACAAAGACAAAAGCTCATGAAGGGCTTACAAAAGAAATGGCTTTTAGATTAACAGAAGATTGACCTTGTTCCAACCTACTACACCACCCATAGTAGGCTTAGCACACTTTCTCATGTCAAACTGACATTTCATTGCGTTGAACTTAGCTAATAGAGATCACATGTGAGGAAGTATGATATGAACATAGATAGCACTAAAGATCAAGCTTCACTTCATAACTCGTTTGAATAAGCGCATGAAGTGTACACAAAAGACATAAGCTCATATAGGTCTCACAAAAGACATGGCTTTTAGATTAGCAGAAGATTGACCTGGATGCAACCTATTACACCGCCGTGGTTGGCTTAGCACACTTTCTCATGTCAATTATGACATTACATTTCGTTGAACTTAGCTAATAGAGATCACATGTGTAGAAGTATGATATGAACTCGGCAAGCATTAAGGATCAAACTTTCACTTCATAACTCGTTAGAATAAGCTCATGAAGGGTACAACAAAGACAAAAGCTCATGAAGGGCTTACAAAAGACATGGCTTTTAAATTAACAGAAGATTGACCTTGTTGCAACATACTACACCACCCATAGTAGGCTTAGTACACTTTCTCATGTCAAACTGACATTTCATTGCGTTGAACTTAGCTAACAGAGATCACATGTGTAGAAGTATAATATAACATGGATAACACTAAAGATCAAGCATCACTTTATAACTCCTTAGAATAAGCTCGTGAAGGGTACACCAAAGACATAAGCTCATATAGGTCTCACAAATGACATGGCTTTTAGATTAGCAGAAGATTGACCGGGATGCAACCTATTACACTGCCGGGGTTGGCTTAGCACACTTTCTCATGTCAAACTGACATTACATTTCGTTGAACTTAGCTAATAGAGATCACATGTGTAGAAGCATGATATGAACATGGCAAGCACTAAGGATCAAGCTTCACTTCATAACTCGTTAGAATAACCTCATGAAGGGTACAACAAAGACAAAAGCTCATAAGGGCTTACAAAAGAAATAGCTTTTAGATTAACAGAAGATTGACCTTGTTGCAACCTACTACACCACCCATAGTAGGCTTAGCACACTTTCTCATGTCAAACTGACATTTCATTGCGTTGAACTTAGCTAATAGAGATCACATGTGTAGAAGTATGATATAAACATGGATAGCACTATAGATCAAGCTTCACTTCATAACTCGTTAGAATAAGCGCATGAAGGTACAAAAGACATAAGCTCATATAGGTCTCACAAAAGACATGGCTTTTAGATTAGCAGAAAATTGACCTGGATGCAACCTATTACACCGCCGTGGTTGGCTTAACACACTTTCTCATGTCAAACTGACATTACATTTCGTTGAACTTAGCTAATAGAGATCACATGTGTAGAAGCATGATATGAACATGGCAAGCACTAAGGATCAAGCTTCACTTTATAAATCGTTAGAATAATTTCATGAAGGGTACAACAAAGACAAAAGCTCATGAAGGGCTTACAAAAGAAATGGCTTTTAGATTAACAGAAGATTGACCTTGTTCCAACCTACTACACCACCCATAGTAGGCTTAGCACACTTTCTCATGTCAAACTGACATTTCATTGCGTTGAACTTAGCTAATAGAGATCGCATGTGAGGAAGTATGATATGAACATGGATAGCACTAAAGATCAAGCTTCACTTCATAACTCGTTTGAATAAGCGCATGAAGTGTACACAAAAGACATAAGCTCATATAGGTCTCACAAAAGACATGGCTTTTAGATTAGCAGAAGATTGACCTGGATGCAACCTATTACACCGCCGTGGTTGGCTTAGCACACTTTCTCATGTCAATTATGACATTACATTTCGTTGAACTTAGCTAATAGAGATCACATGTGTAGAAGTATGATATGAACTCGGCAAGCACTAAGGATCAAACTTTCACTTCATAACTCGTTAGAATAAGCTCATGAAGGGTACAACAAAGACAAAAGCTCATGAAGGGCTTACAAAAGACATGGCTTTTAAATTAACAGAAGATTGACCTTGTTGCAACATACTACACCACCCATAGTAGCTTAGTACACTTTCTCATGTCAAACTGACATTTCATTGCGTTGAACTTAGCTAACAGAGATCACATGTGTAGAAGTATAATATAACATGGATAACACTAAAGATCAAGCATCACTTTATAACTCCTTAGAATAAGCTCGTGAAGGGTACACCAAAGACATAAGCTCATATAGGTCTCACAAATGACATGGCTTTTAGATTAGCAGAAGATTGACCGGGATGCAACCTATTACACTGCCGGGGTTGGCTTAGCACACTTTCTCATGTCAAACTGACATTACATTTCGTTGAACTTAGCTAATAGAGATCACATGTGTAGAAGCATGATATGAACATGGCAAGCACTAAGGATCAAGCTTCACTTCATAACTCGTTAGAATAACCTCATGAAGGGTACAACAAAAAACAAAAGCTCATAAGGGCTTACAAAAGAAATAGCTTTTAGATTAACAGAAGATTGACCTTGTTGCAACCTACTACACCACCCATAGTAGGCTTAGCACACTTTCTCATGTCAAACTGACATTTCATTGCGTTGAACTTAGCTAATAGAGATCACATGTGTAGAAGTATGATATAAACATGGATAGCACTAAAGATCAAGCTTCACTTCATAACTCGTTAGAATAAGCGCATGAAGGTACAAAAGACATAAGCTCATATAGGTCTCACAAAAGACATGGCTTTTAGATTAGCAGAAAATTGACCTGGATGCAACCTATTACACCGCCGTGGTTGGCTTAACACACTTTCTCATGTCAAACTGACATTACATTTCGTTGAACTTAGCTAATAGAGATCACATGTGTAGAAGCATGATATGAACATGGCAAGCACTAAGGATCAAGCTTCACTTTATAACTCGTTAGAATAATTTCATGAAGGGTACAACAAAGACAAAAGCTCATGAAGGGCTTATAAAAGAAATAGCTTTTAGATTAACAGAAGATTGACCTTGTTGCAACCTACTACACCACCCATAGTAGGCTTAGCACACTTTCTCATGTCAAACTGACATTACATTTCGTTGAACTTAGCTAATAGAGATCACATGTGTAGAAGCATGATATGAACATGGCAAGCACTAAGGATCAAGCTTCACTTCATAACTCGTTAGAATAACCTCATGAAGGGTACAACAAAGACAAAAGCTCATAAGGGCTTACAAAAGAAATAGCTTTTAGATTAACAGAAGATTGACCTTGTTGCAACCTACTACACCACCCATAGTAGGCTTAGCACACTTTCTCATGTCAAACTGACATTTCATTGCGTTGAACTTAGCTAATAGAGATCACATGTGTAGAAGTATGATATAAACATGGATAGCACTAAAGATCAAGCTTCACTTCATAACTCGTTAGAATAAGCGCATGAAGGTACAAAAGACATAAGCTCATATAGGTCTCACAAAAGACATGGCTTTTAGATTAGCAGAAAATTGACCTGGATGCAACCTATTACACCGCCGTGGTTGGCTTAACACACTTTCTCATGTCAAACTGACATTACATTTCGTTGAACTTAGCTAATAGAGATCACATGTGTAGAAGCATGATATGAACATGGCAAGCACTAAGGATCAAGCTTCACTTTATAACTCGTTAGAATAATTTCATGAAGGGTACAACAAAGACAAAAGCTCATGAAGGGCTTACAAAAGAAATGGCTTTTAGATTAACAGAAGATTGACCTTGTTCCAACCTACTACACCACCCATAGTAGGCTTAGCACACTTTCTCATGTCAAACTGACATTTCATTGCGTTGAACTTAGCTAATAGAGATCGCATGTGAGGAAGTATGATATGAACATGGATAGCACTAAAGATCAAGCTTCACTTCATAACTCGTTTGAATAAGCGCATGAAGTGTACACAAAAGACATAAGCTCATATAGGTCTCACAAAAGACATGGCTTTTAGATTAGCAGAAGATTGACCTGGATGCAACCTATTACACCACCGTGGTTGGCTTAGCACACTTTCTCATGTCAATTATGACATTACATTTCGTTGAACTTAGCTAATAGAGATCACATGTGTAGAAGTATGATATGAACTCGGCAAGCACTAAGGATCAAACTTTCACTTCATAACTCGTTAGAATAAGCTCATGAAGGGTACAACAAAGACAAAAGCTCATGAAGGGCTTACAAAAGACATGGCTTTTAAATTAACAGAAGATTGACCTTGTTGCAACATACTACACCACCCATAGTAGCTTAGTACACTTTCTCATGTCAAACTGACATTTCATTGCGTTGAACTTAGCTAACAGAGATCACATGTGTAGAAGTATAATATAACATGGATAACACTAAAGATCAAGCATCACTTTATAACTCCTTAGAATAAGCTCGTGAAGGGTACACCAAAGACATAAGCTCATATAGGTCTCACAAATGACATGGCTTTTAGATTAGCAGAAGATTGACCGGGATGCAACCTATTACACTGCCGGGGTTGGCTTAGCACACTTTCTCATGTCAAACTGACATTACATTTCGTTGAACTTAGCTAATAGAGATCACATGTGTAGAAGCATGATATGAACATGGCAAGCACTAAGGATCAAGCTTCACTTCATAACTCGTTAGAATAACCTCATGAAGGGTACAACAAAAAACAAAAGCTCATAAGGGCTTACAAAAGAAATAGCTTTTAGATTAACAGAAGATTGACCTTGTTGCAACCTACTACACCACCCATAGTAGGCTTAGCACACTTTCTCATGTCAAACTGACATTTCATTGCGTTGAACTTAGCTAATAGAGATCACATGTGTAGAAGTATGATATAAACATGGATAGCACTAAAGATCAAGCTTCACTTCATAACTCGTTAGAATAAGCGCATGAAGGTACAAAAGACATAAGCTCATATAGGTCTCACAAAAGACATGGCTTTTAGATTAGCAGAAAATTGACCTGGATGCAACCTATTACACCGCCGTGGTTGGCTTAACACACTTTCTCATGTCAAACTGACATTACATTTCGTTGAACTTAGCTAATAGAGATCACATGTGTAGAAGCATGATATGAACATGGCAAGCACTAAGGATCAAGCTTCACTTTATAACTCGTTAGAATAATTTCATGAAGGGTACAACAAAGACAAAAGCTCATGAAGGGCTTACAAAAGAAATAGCTTTTAGATTAACAGAAGATTGACCTTGTTGCAACCTACTACACCACCCATAGTAGGCTTAGCACACTTTCTCATGTCAAACTGACATTTCATTGCGTTGAACTTAGCTAATAGAGATCACATGTGTAGAAGTATGATATAAACAAGGATAGCACTAAAGATCAAGCTTCACTTCATAACTCGTTAGAATAAGCGCATGAAGGTACAAAAGACATAAGCTCATATAGGTCTCACAAAAGACATGGCTTTTAGATTAGCAGAAAATTGACCTGGATGCAACCTATTACACCGCCGTGGTTGGCTTAACACACTTTCTCATGTCAAACTGACATTACATTTCGTTGAACTTAGCTAATAGAGATCACATGTGTAGAAGTATGATATGAACATGGCAAGCACTAAGGATCAAGCTTCACTTTATAACTCGTTAGAATAATTTCATGAAGGGTACAACAAAGACAAAAGCTCATGAAGGGCTTACAAAAGAAATAGCTTTTAGATTAACAGAAGATTGACCTTGTTGCAACCTACTACACCACCCATAGTAGGCTTAGCACACTTTCTCATGTCAAACTGACATTTCATTGCGTTGAACTTAGCTAATAGAGATCACATGTGTAGAAGTATGATATAAACAAGGATAGCACTAAAGATCAAGCTTCACTTCATAACTCGTTAGAATAAGCGCATGAAGGTACAAAAGACATAAGCTCATATAGGTCTCACAAAAGACATGGCTTTTAGATTAGCAGAAAATTGACCTGGATGCAACCTATTACACCGCCGTGGTTGGCTTAACACACTTTCTCATGTCAAACTGACATTACATTTCGTTGAACTTAGCTAATAGAGATCACATGTGTAGAAGCATGATATGAACATGGCAAGCACTAAGGATCAAGCTTCACTTCATAACTCGTTAGAATAAGCTCATGAAGGGTACAACAAAGGCAAAAGCTCATGAAGGGCTTTCAAAAGAAATGGCTTTTAGATTAACATAAGATTGACCTTGTTGCAACCTATTAGCACATTTTCTCAGGTCAAACTAACATTTCATTGCGTTGAACTTAGCTCACAGAGATCACATCGAAGGAAGTATGATATGAACATGGACAACACTAAAGATCAAGTTTCACTTCATAACTCGTTAGAATAAGCGCATGAAGGTACAAAAGACATAAGTTCATATAGGTCTCACAAAATACATGGCTTTTAGATTAGCAGAAAATTGACCTGGATGCAACCTATTACACCGCCATGGTTGGCTTAACACACTTTCTCATGTCAAACTGACATTACATTTCGTTGAACTTAGCTAATAGAGATCACATGTGTAGAAGCATGATATGAACATGGCAAGCACTAAGGATCAAGCTTCACTTTATAACTCGTTAGAATAATTTCATGAAGGGTACAACAAAGACAAAAGCTCATGAAGGGCTTACAAAAGAAATGGCTTTTAGATTAACAGAAGATTGACCTTGTTCCAACCTACTACACCACCCATAGTAGGCTTAGCACACTTTCTCATGTCAAACTGACATTTCATTGCGTTGAACTTAGCTAATAGAGATCACATGTGAGGAAGTATGATATGAACATGGATAGCACTAAAGATCAAGCTTCACTTCATAACTCGTTTGAATAAGCGCATGAAGTGTACACAAAAGACATAAGCTCATATAGGTCTCACAAAAGACATGGCTTTTAGATTAGCAGAAGATTGACCTGGATGCAACCTATTACATCGCCGTGGTTGGCTTAGCACACTTTCTCATGTCAATTATGACATTACATTTCGTTGAACTTAGCTAATAGAGATCACATGTGTAGAAGTATGATATGAACTCGGCAAGCACTAAGGATCAAACTTTCACTTCATAACTCGTTAGAATAAGCTCATGAAGGGTACAACAAAGACAAAAGCTCATGAAGGGCTTACAAAAGACATGGCTTTTCAATTAACAGAAGATTGACCTTGTTGCAACATACTACACCACCCATAGTAGGCTTAGTACACTTTCTCATGTCAAACTGACATTTCATTGCGTTGAACTTAGCTAATAGAGATCACATGTGTAGAAGTATGATATAAACATGGATAGCACTAAAGATCAAGCTTCACTTCATAACTCGTTAGAATAAGTGCATGAAGGTACAAAAGACATAAGCTCATATAGGTCTCACAAAAGACATGGCTTTTAGATTAGCAGAAAATTGACCTGGATGCAACCTATTACACCGCCGTGGTTGGCTTAACACACTTTCTCATGTCAAACTGACATTACATTTCGTTGAACTTAGCTAATAGAGATCACATGTGTAGAAGTATGATATGAACATGGCAAGCACTAAGGATCAAGCTTCACTTTATAACTCGTTAGAATAATTTCATGAAGGGTACAACAAAGACAAAAGCTCATGAAGGGCTTACAAAAGAAATAGCTTTTAGATTAACAGAAGATTGACCTTGTTGCAACCTACTACACCACCCATAGTAGGCTTAGCACACTTTCTCATGTCAAACTGACATTTCATTGCGTTGAACTTAGCTAATAGAGATCACATGTGTAGAAGTATGATATAAACAAGGATAGCACTAAAGATCAAGCTTCACTTCATAACTCGTTAGAATAAGCGCATGAAGGTACAAAAGACATAAGCTCATATAGGTCTCACAAAAGACATGGCTTTTAGATTAGCAGAAAATTGACCTGGATGCAACCTATTACACCGCCGTGGTTGGCTTAACACACTTTCTCATGTCAAACTGACATTACATTTCGTTGAACTTAGCTAATAGAGATCACATGTGTAGAAGCATGATATGAACATGGCAAGCACTAAGGATCAAGCTTCACTTCATAACTCGTTAGAATAAGCTCATGAAGGGTACAACAAAGGCAAAAGCTCATGAAGGGCTTTCAAAAGAAATGGCTTTTAGATTAACATAAGATTGACCTTGTTGCAACCTATTAGCACATTTTCTCAGGTCAAACTAACATTTCATTGCGTTGAACTTAGCTCACAGAGATCACATCGAAGGAAGTATGATATGAACATGGACAACACTAAAGATCAAGTTTCACTTCATAACTCGTTAGAATAAGCGCATGAAGGTACAAAAGACATAAGTTCATATAGGTCTCACAAAATACATGGCTTTTAGATTAGCAGAAAATTGACCTGGATGCAACCTATTACACCGCCATGGTTGGCTTAACACACTTTCTCATGTCAAACTGACATTACATTTCGTTGAACTTAGCTAATAGAGATCACATGTGTAGAAGCATGATATGAACATGGCAAGCACTAAGGATCAAGCTTCACTTTATAACTCGTTAGAATAATTTCATGAAGGGTACAACAAAGACAAAAGCTCATGAAGGGCTTACAAAAGAAATGGCTTTTAGATTAACAGAAGATTGACCTTGTTCCAACCTACTACACCACCCATAGTAGGCTTAGCACACTTTCTCATGTCAAACTGACATTTCATTGCGTTGAACTTAGCTAATAGAGATCACATGTGAGGAAGTATGATATGAACATGGATAGCACTAAAGATCAAGCTTCACTTCATAACTCGTTTGAATAAGCGCATGAAGTGTACACAAAAGACATAAGCTCATATAGGTCTCACAAAAGACATGGCTTTTAGATTAGCAGAAGATTGACCTGGATGCAACCTATTACATCGCCGTGGTTGGCTTAGCACACTTTCTCATGTCAATTATGACATTACATTTCGTTGAACTTAGCTAATAGAGATCACATGTGTAGAAGTATGATATGAACTCGGCAAGCACTAAGGATCAAACTTTCACTTCATAACTCGTTAGAATAAGCTCATGAAGGGTACAACAAAGACAAAAGCTCATGAAGGGCTTACAAAAGACATGGCTTTTCAATTAACAGAAGATTGACCTTGTTGCAACATACTACACCACCCATAGTAGGCTTAGTACACTTTCTCATGTCAAACTGACATTTCATTGCGTTGAACTTAGCTAACAGAGATCACATGTGTAGAAGTATAATATAACATGGATAACACTAAAGATCAAGCATCACTTTATAACTCCTTAGAATAAGCTCGTGAAGGGTACACCAAAGACATAAGCTCATATAGGTCTCACAAATGACATGGCTTTTAGATTAGCAGAAGATTGACCGGGATGCAACCTATTACACTGCCGGGGTTGGCTTAGCACACTTTCTCATGTCAAACTGACATTATATTTCGTTGAACTTAGCTAATAGAGATCACATGTGTAGAAGCATAATATGAACATGGCAAGCACTAAGGATCAAGCTTCACTTTATAACTCGTTAGAATAATTTCATGAAGGGTACAACAAAGACAAAAGCTCATGAAGGGCTTACAAAAGAAATGGCTTTTAGATTAACAGAAGATTGACCTTGTTCCAACCTACTACACCACCCATAGTAGGCTTAGCACACTTTCTCATGTCAAACTGACATTTCATTGCGTTGAACTTAGCTAATAGAGATCACATGTGAGGAAGTATGATATGAACATGGATCGCACTAAAGATCAAGCTTCACTTCATAACTCATTTGAATAAGCGCATGAAGTGTACATCAAAGACATAAGCTCATATAGGTCTCACAAAAGACATGGCTTTTAGATTAGCAGAAAATTGACCTGGATACAACCTATTACACCGCCGTGGTTGGCTTAACACACTTTCTCATGTCAAACTGACATTATATTTCGTTGAACTTAGCTAATAGAGATCACATGTGTAGAAGCATAATATGAACATGGCAAGCACTAAGGATCAAGCTTCACTTTATAACTCGTTAGAATAATTTCATGAAGGGTACAACAAAGACAAAAGCTCATGAAGGGCTTACAAAAGAAATGGCTTTTAGATTAACAGAAGATTGACCTTGTTCCAACCTACTACACCACCCATAGTAGGCTTAGCACACTTTCTCATGTCAAACTGACATTTCATTGCGTTGAACTTAGCTAATAGAGATCACATGTGAGGAAGTATGATATGAACATAGATAGCACTAAAGATCAAGCTTCACTTCATAACTCGTTTGAATAAGCGCATGAAGTGTACACAAAAGACATAAGCTCATATAGGTCTCACAAAAGACATGGCTTTTAGATTAGCAGAAGATTGACCTGGATGCAACCTATTACACCGCCGTGGTTGGCTTAGCACACTTTCTCATGTCAATTATGACATTACATTTCGTTGAACTTAGCTAATAGAGATCACATGTGTAGAAGTATGATATGAACTCGGCAAGCATTAAGGATCAAACTTTCACTTCATAACTCGTTAGAATAAGCTCATGAAGGGTACAACAAAGACAAAAGCTCATGAAGGGCTTACAAAAGACATGGCTTTTAAATTAACAGAAGATTGACCTTGTTGCAACATACTACACCACCCATAGTAGGCTTAGTACACTTTCTCATGTCAAACTGACATTTCATTGCGTTGAACTTAGCTAACAGAGATCACATGTGTAGAAGTATAATATAACATGGATAACACTAAAGATCAAGCATCACTTTATAACTCCTTAGAATAAGCTCGTGAAGGGTACACCAAAGACATAAGCTCATATAGGTCTCACAAATGACATGGCTTTTAGATTAGCAGAAGATTGACCGGGATGCAACCTATTACACTGCCGGGGTTGGCTTAGCACACTTTCTCATGTCAAACTGACATTACATTTCGTTGAACTTAGCTAATAGAGATCACATGTGTAGAAGCATGATATGAACATGGCAAGCACTAAGGATCAAGCTTCACTTCATAACTCGTTAGAATAACCTCATGAAGGGTACAACAAAGACAAAAGCTCATAAGGGCTTACAAAAGAAATAGCTTTTAGATTAACAGAAGATTGACCTTGTTGCAACCTACTACACCACCCATAGTAGGCTTAGCACACTTTCTCATGTCAAACTGACATTTCATTGCGTTGAACTTAGCTAATAGAGATCACATGTGTAGAAGTATGATATAAACATGGATAGCACTATAGATCAAGCTTCACTTCATAACTCGTTAGAATAAGCGCATGAAGGTACAAAAGACATAAGCTCATATAGGTCTCACAAAAGACATGGCTTTTAGATTAGCAGAAAATTGACCTGGATGCAACCTATTACACCGCCGTGGTTGGCTTAACACACTTTCTCATGTCAAACTGACATTACATTTCGTTGAACTTAGCTAATAGAGATCACATGTGTAGAAGCATGATATGAACATGGCAAGCACTAAGGATCAAGCTTCACTTTATAAATCGTTAGAATAATTTCATGAAGGGTACAACAAAGACAAAAGCTCATGAAGGGCTTACAAAAGAAATGGCTTTTAGATTAACAGAAGATTGACCTTGTTCCAACCTACTACACCACCCATAGTAGGCTTAGCACACTTTCTCATGTCAAACTGACATTTCATTGCGTTGAACTTAGCTAATAGAGATCGCATGTGAGGAAGTATGATATGAACATGGATAGCACTAAAGATCAAGCTTCACTTCATAACTCGTTTGAATAAGCGCATGAAGTGTACACAAAAGACATAAGCTCATATAGGTCTCACAAAAGACATGGCTTTTAGATTAGCAGAAGATTGACCTGGATGCAACCTATTACACCGCCGTGGTTGGCTTAGCACACTTTCTCATGTCAATTATGACATTACATTTCGTTGAACTTAGCTAATAGAGATCACATGTGTAGAAGTATGATATGAACTCGGCAAGCACTAAGGATCAAACTTTCACTTCATAACTCGTTAGAATAAGCTCATGAAGGGTACAACAAAGACAAAAGCTCATGAAGGGCTTACAAAAGACATGGCTTTTAAATTAACAGAAGATTGACCTTGTTGCAACATACTACACCACCCATAGTAGCTTAGTACACTTTCTCATGTCAAACTGACATTTCATTGCGTTGAACTTAGCTAACAGAGATCACATGTGTAGAAGTATAATATAACATGGATAACACTAAAGATCAAGCATCACTTTATAACTCCTTAGAATAAGCTCGTGAAGGGTACACCAAAGACATAAGCTCATATAGGTCTCACAAATGACATGGCTTTTAGATTAGCAGAAGATTGACCGGGATGCAACCTATTACACTGCCGGGGTTGGCTTAGCACACTTTCTCATGTCAAACTGACATTACATTTCGTTGAACTTAGCTAATAGAGATCACATGTGTAGAAGCATGATATGAACATGGCAAGCACTAAGGATCAAGCTTCACTTCATAACTCGTTAGAATAACCTCATGAAGGGTACAACAAAAAACAAAAGCTCATAAGGGCTTACAAAAGAAATAGCTTTTAGATTAACAGAAGATTGACCTTGTTGCAACCTACTACACCACCCATAGTAGGCTTAGCACACTTTCTCATGTCAAACTGACATTTCATTGCGTTGAACTTAGCTAATAGAGATCACATGTGTAGAAGTATGATATAAACATGGATAGCACTAAAGATCAAGCTTCACTTCATAACTCGTTAGAATAAGCGCATGAAGGTACAAAAGACATAAGCTCATATAGGTCTCACAAAAGACATGGCTTTTAGATTAGCAGAAAATTGACCTGGATGCAACCTATTACACCGCCGTGGTTGGCTTAACACACTTTCTCATGTCAAACTGACATTACATTTCGTTGAACTTAGCTAATAGAGATCACATGTGTAGAAGCATGATATGAACATGGCAAGCACTAAGGATCAAGCTTCACTTTATAACTCGTTAGAATAATTTCATGAAGGGTACAACAAAGACAAAAGCTCATGAAGGGCTTATAAAAGAAATAGCTTTTAGATTAACAGAAGATTGACCTTGTTGCAACCTACTACACCACCCATAGTAGGCTTAGCACACTTTCTCATGTCAAACTGACATTACATTTCGTTGAACTTAGCTAATAGAGATCACATGTGTAGAAGCATGATATGAACATGGCAAGCACTAAGGATCAAGCTTCACTTCATAACTCGTTAGAATAACCTCATGAAGGGTACAACAAAGACAAAAGCTCATAAGGGCTTACAAAAGAAATAGCTTTTAGATTAACAGAAGATTGACCTTGTTGCAACCTACTACACCACCCATAGTAGGCTTAGCACACTTTCTCATGTCAAACTGACATTTCATTGCGTTGAACTTAGCTAATAGAGATCACATGTGTAGAAGTATGATATAAACATGGATAGCACTAAAGATCAAGCTTCACTTCATAACTCGTTAGAATAAGCGCATGAAGGTACAAAAGACATAAGCTCATATAGGTCTCACAAAAGACATGGCTTTTAGATTAGCAGAAAATTGACCTGGATGCAACCTATTACACCGCCGTGGTTGGCTTAACACACTTTCTCATGTCAAACTGACATTACATTTCGTTGAACTTAGCTAATAGAGATCACATGTGTAGAAGCATGATATGAACATGGCAAGCACTAAGGATCAAGCTTCACTTTATAACTCGTTAGAATAATTTCATGAAGGGTACAACAAAGACAAAAGCTCATGAAGGGCTTACAAAAGAAATGGCTTTTAGATTAACAGAAGATTGACCTTGTTCCAACCTACTACACCACCCATAGTAGGCTTAGCACACTTTCTCATGTCAAACTGACATTTCATTGCGTTGAACTTAGCTAATAGAGATCGCATGTGAGGAAGTATGATATGAACATGGATAGCACTAAAGATCAAGCTTCACTTCATAACTCGTTTGAATAAGCGCATGAAGTGTACACAAAAGACATAAGCTCATATAGGTCTCACAAAAGACATGGCTTTTAGATTAGCAGAAGATTGACCTGGATGCAACCTATTACACCACCGTGGTTGGCTTAGCACACTTTCTCATGTCAATTATGACATTACATTTCGTTGAACTTAGCTAATAGAGATCACATGTGTAGAAGTATGATATGAACTCGGCAAGCACTAAGGATCAAACTTTCACTTCATAACTCGTTAGAATAAGCTCATGAAGGGTACAACAAAGACAAAAGCTCATGAAGGGCTTACAAAAGACATGGCTTTTAAATTAACAGAAGATTGACCTTGTTGCAACATACTACACCACCCATAGTAGCTTAGTACACTTTCTCATGTCAAACTGACATTTCATTGCGTTGAACTTAGCTAACAGAGATCACATGTGTAGAAGTATAATATAACATGGATAACACTAAAGATCAAGCATCACTTTATAACTCCTTAGAATAAGCTCGTGAAGGGTACACCAAAGACATAAGCTCATATAGGTCTCACAAATGACATGGCTTTTAGATTAGCAGAAGATTGACCGGGATGCAACCTATTACACTGCCGGGGTTGGCTTAGCACACTTTCTCATGTCAAACTGACATTACATTTCGTTGAACTTAGCTAATAGAGATCACATGTGTAGAAGCATGATATGAACATGGCAAGCACTAAGGATCAAGCTTCACTTCATAACTCGTTAGAATAACCTCATGAAGGGTACAACAAAAAACAAAAGCTCATAAGGGCTTACAAAAGAAATAGCTTTTAGATTAACAGAAGATTGACCTTGTTGCAACCTACTACACCACCCATAGTAGGCTTAGCACACTTTCTCATGTCAAACTGACATTTCATTGCGTTGAACTTAGCTAATAGAGATCACATGTGTAGAAGTATGATATAAACATGGATAGCACTAAAGATCAAGCTTCACTTCATAACTCGTTAGAATAAGCGCATGAAGGTACAAAA
The DNA here is from genome assembly GCA_963920545.1 of Lepidium didymum. Classification (NCBI taxonomy): domain Eukaryota; kingdom Viridiplantae; phylum Streptophyta; class Magnoliopsida; order Brassicales; family Brassicaceae; genus Lepidium; species Lepidium didymum. Next base: position 11,060,282 of record OY986981.1, on the reverse strand, counting down.
GACATAAGCTCATATAGGTCTCACAAAAGACATGGCTTTTAGATTAGCAGAAAATTGACCTGGATGCAACCTATTACACCGCCGTGGTTGGCTTAACACACTTTCTCATGTCAAACTGACATTACATTTCGTTGAACTTAGCTAATAGAGATCACATGTGTAGAAGCATGATATGAACATGGCAAGCACTAAGGATCAAGCTTCACTTTATAACTCGTTAGAATAATTTCATGAAGGGTACAACAAAGACAAAAGCTCATGAAGGGCTTACAAAAGAAATAGCTTTTAGATTAACAGAAGATTGACCTTGTTGCAACCTACTACACCACCCATAGTAGGCTTAGCACACTTTCTCATGTCAAACTGACATTTCATTGCGTTGAACTTAGCTAATAGAGATCACATGTGTAGAAGTATGATATAAACAAGGATAGCACTAAAGATCAAGCTTCACTTCATAACTCGTTAGAATAAGCGCATGAAGGTACAAAAGACATAAGCTCATATAGGTCTCACAAAAGACATGGCTTTTAGATTAGCAGAAAATTGACCTGGATGCAACCTATTACACCGCCGTGGTTGGCTTAACACACTTTCTCATGTCAAACTGACATTACATTTCGTTGAACTTAGCTAATAGAGATCACATGTGTAGAAGTATGATATGAACATGGCAAGCACTAAGGATCAAGCTTCACTTTATAACTCGTTAGAATAATTTCATGAAGGGTACAACAAAGACAAAAGCTCATGAAGGGCTTACAAAAGAAATAGCTTTTAGATTAACAGAAGATTGACCTTGTTGCAACCTACTATACCACCCATAGTAGGCTTAGCACACTTTCTCATGTCAAACTGACATTTCATTGCGTTGAACTTAGCTAATAGAGATCACATGTGTAGAAGTATGATATAAACAAGGATAGCACTAAAGATCAAGCTTCACTTCATAACTCGTTAGAATAAGCGCATGAAGGTACAAAAGACATAAGCTCATATAGGTCTCACAAAAGACATGGCTTTTAGATTAGCAGAAAATTGACCTGGATGCAACCTATTACACCGCCGTGGTTGGCTTAACACACTTTCTCATGTCAAACTGACATTACATTTCGTTGAACTTAGCTAATAGAGATCACATGTGTAGAAGCATGATATGAACATGGCAAGCACTAAGGATCAAGCTTCACTTCATAACTCGTTAGAATAAGCTCATGAAGGGTACAACAAAGGCAAAAGCTCATGAAGGGCTTTCAAAAGAAATGGCTTTTAGATTAACATAAGATTGACCTTGTTGCAACCTATTAGCACATTTTCTCAGGTCAAACTAACATTTCATTGCGTTGAACTTAGCTCACAGAGATCACATCGAAGGAAGTATGATATGAACATGGACAACACTAAAGATCAAGTTTCACTTCATAACTCGTTAGAATAAGCGCATGAAGGTACAAAAGACATAAGTTCATATAGGTCTCACAAAATACATGGCTTTTAGATTAGCAGAAAATTGACCTGGATGCAACCTATTACACCGCCATGGTTGGCTTAACACACTTTCTCATGTCAAACTGACATTACATTTCGTTGAACTTAGCTAATAGAGATCACATGTGTAGAAGCATGATATGAACATGGCAAGCACTAAGGATCAAGCTTCACTTTATAACTCGTTAGAATAATTTCATGAAGGGTACAACAAAGACAAAAGCTCATGAAGGGCTTACAAAAGAAATGGCTTTTAGATTAACAGAAGATTGACCTTGTTCCAACCTACTACACCACCCATAGTAGGCTTAGCACACTTTCTCATGTCAAACTGACATTTCATTGCGTTGAACTTAGCTAATAGAGATCACATGTGAGGAAGTATGATATGAACATGGATAGCACTAAAGATCAAGCTTCACTTCATAACTCGTTTGAATAAGCGCATGAAGTGTACACAAAAGACATAAGCTCATATAGGTCTCACAAAAGACATGGCTTTTAGATTAGCAGAAGATTGACCTGGGTGCAACCTATTACATCGCCGTGGTTGGCTTAGCACACTTTCTCATGTCAATTATGACATTACATTTCGTTGAACTTAGCTAATAGAGATCACATGTGTAGAAGTATGATATGAACTCGGCAAGCACTAAGGATCAAACTTTCACTTCATAACTCGTTAGAATAAGCTCATGAAGGGTACAACAAAGACAAAAGCTCATGAAGGGCTTACAAAAGACATGGCTTTTCAATTAACAGAAGATTGACCTTGTTGCAACATACTACACCACCCATAGTAGGCTTAGTACACTTTCTCATGTCAAACTGACATTTCATTGCGTTGAACTTAGCTAATAGAGATCACATGTGTAGAAGTATGATATAAACATGGATAGCACTAAAGATCAAGCTTCACTTCATAACTCGTTAGAATAAGTGCATGAAGGTACAAAAGACATAAGCTCATATAGGTCTCACAAAAGACATGGCTTTTAGATTAGCAGAAAATTGACCTGGATGCAACCTATTACACCGCCGTGGTTGGCTTAACACACTTTCTCATGTCAAACTGACATTACATTTCGTTGAACTTAGCTAATAGAGATCACATGTGTAGAAGTATGATATGAACATGGCAAGCACTAAGGATCAAGCTTCACTTTATAACTCGTTAGAATAATTTCATGAAGGGTACAACAAAGACAAAAGCTCATGAAGGGCTTACAAAAGAAATAGCTTTTAGATTAACAGAAGATTGACCTTGTTGCAACCTACTACACCACCCATAGTAGGCTTAGCACACTTTCTCATGTCAAACTGACATTTCATTGCGTTGAACTTAGCTAATAGAGATCACATGTGTAGAAGTATGATATAAACAAGGATAGCACTAAAGATCAAGCTTCACTTCATAACTCGTTAGAATAAGCGCATGAAGGTACAAAAGACATAAGCTCATATAGGTCTCACAAAAGACATGGCTTTTAGATTAGCAGAAAATTGACCTGGATGCAACCTATTACACCGCCGTGGTTGGCTTAACACACTTTCTCATGTCAAACTGACATTACATTTCGTTGAACTTAGCTAATAGAGATCACATGTGTAGAAGCATGATATGAACATGGCAAGCACTAAGGATCAAGCTTCACTTCATAACTCGTTAGAATAAGCTCATGAAGGGTACAACAAAGGCAAAAGCTCATGAAGGGCTTTCAAAAGAAATGGCTTTTAGATTAACATAAGATTGACCTTGTTGCAACCTATTAGCACATTTTCTCAGGTCAAACTAACATTTCATTGCGTTGAACTTAGCTCACAGAGATCACATCGAAGGAAGTATGATATGAACATGGACAACACTAAAGATCAAGTTTCACTTCATAACTCGTTAGAATAAGCGCATGAAGGTACAAAAGACATAAGTTCATATAGGTCTCACAAAATACATGGCTTTTAGATTAGCAGAAAATTGACCTGGATGCAACCTATTACACCGCCATGGTTGGCTTAACACACTTTCTCATGTCAAACTGACATTACATTTCGTTGAACTTAGCTAATAGAGATCACATGTGTAGAAGCATGATATGAACATGGCAAGCACTAAGGATCAAGCTTCACTTTATAACTCGTTAGAATAATTTCATGAAGGGTACAACAAAGACAAAAGCTCATGAAGGGCTTACAAAAGAAATGGCTTTTAGATTAACAGAAGATTGACCTTGTTCCAACCTACTACACCACCCATAGTAGGCTTAGCACACTTTCTCATGTCAAACTGACATTTCATTGCGTTGAACTTAGCTAATAGAGATCACATGTGAGGAAGTATGATATGAACATGGATAGCACTAAAGATCAAGCTTCACTTCATAACTCGTTTGAATAAGCGCATGAAGTGTACACAAAAGACATAAGCTCATATAGGTCTCACAAAAGACATGGCTTTTAGATTAGCAGAAGATTGACCTGGATGCAACCTATTACATCGCCGTGGTTGGCTTAGCACACTTTCTCATGTCAATTATGACATTACATTTCGTTGAACTTAGCTAATAGAGATCACATGTGTAGAAGTATGATATGAACTCGGCAAGCACTAAGGATCAAACTTTCACTTCATAACTCGTTAGAATAAGCTCATGAAGGGTACAACAAAGACAAAAGCTCATGAAGGGCTTACAAAAGACATGGCTTTTCAATTAACAGAAGATTGACCTTGTTGCAACATACTACACCACCCATAGTAGGCTTAGTACACTTTCTCATGTCAAACTGACATTTCATTGCGTTGAACTTAGCTAACAGAGATCACATGTGTAGAAGTATAATATAACATGGATAACACTAAAGATCAAGCATCACTTTATAACTCCTTAGAATAAGCTCGTGAAGGGTACACCAAAGACATAAGCTCATATAGGTCTCACAAATGACATGGCTTTTAGATTAGCAGAAGATTGACCGGGATGCAACCTATTACACTGCCGGGGTTGGCTTAGCACACTTTCTCATGTCAAACTGACATTACATTTCGTTGAACTTAGCTAATAGAGATCACATGTGTAGAAGCATGATATGAACATGGCAAGCACTAAGGATCAAGCTTCACTTCATAACTCGTTAGAATAACCTCATGAAGGGTACAACAAAGACAAAAGCTCATAAGGGCTTACAAAAGAAATAGCTTTTAGATTAACAGAAGATTGACCTTGTTGCAACCTACTACACCACCCATAGTAGGCTTAGCACACTTTCTCATGTCAAACTGACATTTCATTGCGTTGAACTTAGCTAATAGAGATCACATGTGTAGAAGTATGATATAAACATGGATAGCACTAAAGATCAAGCTTCACTTCATAACTCGTTAGAATAAGCGCATGAAGGTACAAAAGACATAAGCTCATATAGGTCTCACAAAAGACATGGCTTTTAGATTAGCAGAAAATTGACCTGGATGCAACCTATTACACCGCCATGGTTGGCTTAACACACTTTCTCATGTCAAACTGACATTACATTTCTTTGAACTTAGCTAATAGAGATCACATGTGTAGAAGCATGATATGAACATGGCAAGCACTAAGAATCAAGCTTCACTTTATAACTCGTTAGAATAATTTCATGAAGGGTACAACAAAGACAAAAGCTCATGAAGGGCTTACAAAAGAAATGGCTTTTAGATTAACAGAAGATTGACCTTGTTCCAACCTACTACACCACCCATAGTAGGCTTAGCACACTTTCTCATGTCAAACTGACATTTCATTGCATTGAACTTAGCTAATAGAGATCACATGTGAGGAAGTATGATATGAACATGGATAGCACTAAAGATCAAGCTTCACTTCATAACTCATTTGAATAAGCGCATGAAGTGTACACCAAAGACATAAGCTCATATAGGTCTCACAAATGACATGGCTTTTAGATTAGCATAAGATTGACCGGGATGCAACCTATTACACTGCCGTGGTTGGCTTAGCACACTTTCGCATGTCAGACTGACATTACATTTCGTTGAACTTAGCTAATAGAGATCACATGTGTAGAAGTATGATATGAACAAGGCAAAGCACTAAGAATCAAACTTCACTTCATAACTCGTTAGAATAAGCTCATGAAGGGTACAACAAAGACAAAAGCTCATGAAGGGCTTACAAAAGACATGGCTTTTAGATTAACAGAAGATTGACCTTGTTGCAACCTACTACACCACCCATAGTAGGCTTAGTACACTTTCTCATGTCGAACTGACATTTCATTGCGTTGACTTAGCTAACAGAGATCACATGTGTAGAAGTATGATATGAACATGGCAAGCACTAAGGATCAAACTTCACTTCATAACTCGTTAGAATAAGCTCATGAAGGGTACAACAAAGACAAAAGCTCATGAAGGGCTTACAAAAGACATGGCTTTTAGATTAGCAGAAAATTGACCTGGATGCAACCTATTACACCGCCGTGGTTGGCTTAACACACTTTCTCATGTCAAACTGACATTACATTTCGTTGAACTTAGCTAATAGAGATCACATGTGTAGAAGCATGATATGAACATGGCAAGCACTAAGGATCAAGCTTCACTTTATAACTCGTTAGAATAATTTCATGAAGGGTACAACAAAGACAAAAGCTCATGAAGGGCTTACAAAAGAAATGGCTTTTAGATTAACAGAAGATTGACCTTGTTCCAACCTACTACACCACCCATAGTAGGCTTAGCACACTTTCTCATGTCAAACTGACATTTCATTGCGTTGAACTTAGCTAATAGAGATCACATGTGAGGAAGTATGACATGAACATGGATAGCACTAAAGATCAAGCTTCACTTCATAACTCATTTGAATAAGCGCATGAAGTGTACATCAAAGACATAAGCTCATATAGGTCTCACAAATGACATGGCTTTTAGATTAGCAGAAGATTGACCGGGATGCAACCTATTACACTGCCGTGGTTGGCTTAGCACACTTTCTCATGTCAAACTGACATTACATTTCGTTGAACTTAGCTAATAGAGATCACATTTGTAGAAGTATGATATGAACAAGGCAAAGCACTAAGAATCAAACTTCACTTCATAACTCGTTAGAATAAGCTCATGAAGGGTACAACAAAGACAAAAGCTCATGAAGGGCTTACAAAAGACATGGCTTTTAGATTAACAGAAGATTGACCTTGTTGCAACCTACTACACCACCCATAGTAGGCTTAGTACACTTTCTCATGTCAAACTGACATTTAATTGCGTTGATCTTAGCTAACAAAGATCACATGTGTAGAAGTATGATATGAACATGGCAAGCACTAAGGATCAAACTTCACTTCATAACTCGTTAGAATAAGCTCATGAAGGGTACAACAAAGACAAAAGCTCATGAAGGGCTTACAAAAGACATGGCTTTTAGATTAGCAGAAAATTGACCTGGATGCAACCTATTACACCGCCGTGGTTGGCTTAACACACTTTCTCATGTCAAACTGACATTACATTTCGTTGAACTTAGCTAATAGAGATCACATGTGTAGAAGCATGATATGAACATGGCAAGCACTAAGGATCAAGCTTCACTTTATAACTCGTTTGAATAAGCGCATGAAGTGTACACAAAAGACATAAGCTCATATAGGGCTTACAAAAGACATGACTTTTAGATTAGCAGAAGATTGACCTGGATGCAACCTATTACACCACCCATAGTAGGCTTAGCACACTTTCTCATGTCAAACTGACATTTCATTGCGTTGAACTTAGCTAATAGAGATCACATGTGAGGAAGTATGATATGAACATGGATAGCACTAAAGATCAAGCTTCACTTCATAACTCGTTTGAATAAGCGCATGAAGTGTACCCAAAAGACATAAGCTCATATAGGTCTCACAAAAGACATGGCTTTTAGATTAGCAGAAGATTGACCTGGATGCAACCTATTACACCGCCGTGGTTGGCTTAGCACACTTTCTCATGTCAATTATGACATTACATTTCGTTGAACTTAGCTAATAGAGATCACATGTGTAGAAGTATGATATGAACTCGGCAAGCACTAAGGATCAAGCTTTCACTTCATAACTCGTTAGAATAAGCTCATGAAGGGTACAACAAAGACAAAAGCTCATGAAGGGCTTACAAAAGACATGGCTTTTCAATTAACAGAAGATTGACCTTGTTGCAACATACTACACCACCCATAGTAGGCTTAGTACACTTTCTCATGTCAAACTGACATTTCATTGCGTTGAACTTAGCTAACAGAGATCACATGTGTAGAAGTATAATATAACATGGATAACACTAAAGATCAAGCATCACTTTATAACTCCTTCGAATAAGCTCGTGAAGGGTACACCAAAGACATAAGCTCATATAGGTCTCACAAATGACATGGCTTTTAGATTAGCAGAAGATTGACCGGGATGCAACCTATTACACTGCCGTGGTTGGCTTAGCACACTTTCTCATGTCAAACTGACATTACATTTCGTTGAACTTAGCTAATAGAGATCACATGTGTAGAAGCATGATATGAACATGGCAAGCACTAAGGATCAAGCTTCACTTCATAACTCGTTAGAATAACCTCATGAAGGGTACAACAAAGACAAAAGCTCATGAAGGGCTTACAAAAGAAATGGCTTTTAGATTAACAGAAGATTGACCTTGTTGCAACCTACTACACCACCCATAGTAGGCTTAGCACACTTTCTCATGTCAAACTGACATTTCATTGCGTTGAACTTAGCTAATAGAGATCACATGTGTAGAAGTATGATATAAACATGGATAGTACTAAAGATCAAGCTTCACTTCATAACTCGTTAGAATAAGCGCATGTAGGTACAAAAGACATAAGCTCATATAGGTCTCACAAAAGACATGGCTTTTAGATTAGCAGAAAATTGACCTGGATGCAACCTATTACACCGCCATGGTTGGCTTAACACACTTTCTCATGTCAAACTGACATTACATTTCGTTGAACTTAGCTAATAGAGATCACATGTGTAGAAGCATGATATGAACATGGCAAGCACTAAGAATCAAGCTTCACTTTATAACTCGTTAGAATAATTTCATGAAGGGTACAACAAAGACAAAAGCTCATGAAGGGCTTACAAAAGAAATGGCTTTTAGATTAACAGAAGATTGACCTTGTTCCAACCTACTACACCACCCATAGTAGGCTTAGCACACTTTCTCATGTCAAACTGACATTTCATTGCGTTGAACTTAGCTAATATAGATCACATCGAAGGAAGTATGATATGAACATGGATAGCACTAAAGATCAAGCTTCACTTCATAACTCGTTAGAATAAGCGCATGAAGGGTATACAAAAGACATAAGCTCATCTAGGGCTCACAAAAGACATGGCTTCTAGATTAGCAGTAGATTGACCTCGATGCAACCTATTACACCGCTGTGGTTGGCTTAGCACACTTTCTAATGTTAAACTGACATTACATTCCGTTGAACTTAGCTAATGGAGATCACATGTGTAGAAGTTTGATATGAACATGGCAAGCACTAAGGATCAAGCTTCACTTCATAACTCGTTAGAATAAGCTCATGAAGGGTACAACAAAGGCAAAAGCTCATGAAGGGCTTTCAAAAGAAATGGCTTTTAGATTAACATAAGATTGACCTTGTTGCAACCTATTAGCACATTTTCTCAGGTCAAACTAACATTTCATTGCGTTGAACTTAGCTCACAGAGATCACATCGAAGGAAGTATGATATGAACATGGACAACACTAAAGATCAAGTTTCACTTCATAACTCGTTAGAATAAGCGCATGAAGGTACAAAAGACATAAGTTCATATAGGTCTCACAAAAGACATGGCTTTTAGATTAGCAGAAAATTGACCTGGATGCAACCTATTACACCGCCATGGTTGGCTTAACACACTTTCTCTTGTCAAACTGACATTACATTTCGTTGAACTTAGCTAATAGAGATCACATGTGTAGAAGCATGATATGAACATGGCAAGCACTAAGAATCAAGCTTCACTTTATAACTCGTTAGAATAATTTCATGAAGGGTACAACAAAGACAAAAGCTCATGAAGGGCTTACAAAAGAAATGGCTTTTAGATTAACAGAAGATTGACCTTGTTCCAACCTACTACACCACCCATAGTAGGCTTAGCACACTTTCTCATGTCAAACTAACATTTCATTGCGTTAACCTTAGCTAATAGAGATCACATGTGTAGAAGTATGATATAAACATGGATAACACTAAAGATGAAGCTTCACTTCATAACTCGTTAGAATAAGCGCATGAAGTGTACACAAAAGACATAAGCTCATATAGGTCTCACAAAAGACATGGCTTTTAGATTAGCAGAAGATTGACCTGGATGCAACCTATTACACCGCCGTGGTTGGCTTAGCACACTTTCTCATGTCAATTATGACATTACATTTCGTTGAACTTAGCTAATAGAGATCACATGTGTAGAAGTATGATATGAACTTGGCAAGCACTAAGGATCAAGCTTTCACTTCATAACTCGTTAGAATAAGCTCATGAAGGGTACAACAAAGACAAAAGCTCATGAAGGGCTTACAAAAGAAATGGCTTTTAGATTAACAGAAGATTGACCTTGTTGCAACCTACTACACCACCCATAGTAGGCTTAGTACCCTTTCTCATGTCAAACTGACATTTCATTGCGTTGAACTTAGCTAATAGAGATCACATCGAAGGAAGTATGATATGAACATGGATAACACTAAAGATCAAGCATCATTTCATAACTCGTTAGAATAAGCTCATGAAGGGTACACCAAAGACAAAAGCTCATGAAGGGCTTACAAAAGACATGGCTTTTAGATTAGCAGAAAATTGACCTGGATGCAACCTATTACACCGTCGTGGTTGGCTTAACACACTTTCTCATGTCAAACTGACATTACATTTTGTTGAACTTAGCTAATAGAGATCACATGTGTAGAAGCATGATATGAACATGGCAAGCACTAAGGATCAAGCTTCACTTTATAACTCGTTAGAATAATTACATGAAGGGTACAACAAAGACAAAAGCTCATGAAGGGCTTACAAAAGAAATGGCTTTTAGATTAACAGAAGATTGACCTTGTTCCAACCTACTACACCACCCATAGTAGGCTTAGCACACTTTCTCATGTCAAACTGAAATTTCATTGCGTTGAATTTAGCTAATAGAGATCACATGTGAGGAAGTATGATATGAACATGGATAGCACTAAAGATCAAGCTTCACTTCATAACTCGTTTGAATAAGCGCATGAAGTGTACACAAAAGACATAAGCTCATATAGTTCTCACAAAAGACATGGCTTTTAGATTAGCAGAAGATTGACCTGGATGCAACCTATTACACCGCCGTGGTTGGCTTAGCACACTTTCTCATGTCAATTATGACATTACATTTCGTTGAACTTAGCTAATAGAGATCACATGTGTAGAAGTATGATATGAACTCGGCAAGCACTAAGGATCAAGCTTTCAATTCATAACTCGTTAGAATAAGCTCATGAAGGGTACAACAAAGACAAAAGCTCATGAAGGGCTTACAAAAGACATGGCTTTTAGATTAACAGAAGATTGACCTTGTTGCAACATACTACACCACCCATAGTAGGCTTAGTACACTTTCTCATGTCAAACTGACATTTCATTGCGTTGAACTTAGCTAACAGAGATCACATGTGTAGAAGTATAATATAACATGGATAACACTAAAGATCAAGCATCACTTTATAACTCCTTAGAATAAGCTCATGAAGGGTACACCAAAGACATAAGCTCATATAGGTCTCACAAATGACATGGCTTTTAGATTAGCAGAAGATTGACCGGGATGCAACCTATTACACTGCCGTGGTTGGCTTAGCACACTTTCTCATGTCAAATGACATTAAATTTCGTTGAACTTAGCTAATAGAGATCACATGTGTAGAAGCATGATATGAACATGGCAAGCACTAAGAATCAAGCTTCACTTCATAACTCGTTAGAATAACTTCATGAAGGGTACAACAAAGACAAAAGCTCATGAAGGGCTTACAAAAGAAATAGCTTTTAGATTAACAGAAGATTGACCTTGTTGCAACCTACTACACCACCCATAGTAGCCTTAGCACACTTTCTCATGTCAAACTAACATTTCATTGCGTTAACCTTAGCTAATAGAGATCACATGTGTAGAAGTATGATATAAACATGGATAGCATTAAAGATGAAGCTTCACTTCATAACTCGTTAGAATAAGCGCTTGAAGGTACAAAAGACATAAGCTCATATAGGTCTCACTAAAGACATGACTTTTAGATTAGCAGAAAATTGACCTGGATGCAACCTATTACACCGCCGTGGTTGGCTTAACACACTTTCTCATGTCAAACTGACATTACATTTCGTTGAACTTAGCTAATAGAGATTACATGTGTAGAAGCATGATATGAACATGGCAAGCACTAAGGATCAAGCTTCACTTTATAACTCGTTAGAATAATTTCATGAAGGGTACAACAAAGACAAAAGCTCATGAAGGGCTTACAAAAGAAATGGCTTTTAGATTAACAGAAGATTGACCTTGTTCCAAACTACTACACCACCCATAGTAGGCTTAGCACACTTTCTCATGTCAAACTGACATTTCATTGAGTTGAACTTAGCTAATAGAGATCACATGTGAGGAAGTATGATATGAACATGGATAGCACTAAAGATCAAGCTTCACTTCATAACTCGTTAGAATAAGCGCATGAAGTGTACACAAAAGACATGGCTTTTAGATTAACAGAAGATTGTTCTTGTTGCAACCTACTACACCACCCATAGTAGGCTTAGCACATTTTCTCATGTCAAACTGACATTTCATTGCATTGAGCTTAGCTAATAGAGATCACATGTGTAGAAGTATAATATAAACATGGATAGCACTAAAGATGAAGCTTCACTTCATAACTCGTTAGAATAAGCGCTTGAAGGTACAAAAGACATAAGCTCATATAGGTCTCACAAAAGACATGACTTTTAGATTAGCAGAAAATTGACCTGGATGCAACCTATTACACCGCCGTGGTTGGCTTAGCACACTTTCTCATGTCAAACTGACATTACATTTCGTTTAACTTAGCTAATAGAGATCACATGTGTAGAAGTATGATATGAACATGGCAAGCACTAAGGATCAAGTTTCAGTTCATAACTCGTTAGAATTAGCTCATGAAGGGTACAACAAAGACAAAAGCTCATGAAGGGCTTACAAAAGAAATGGCTTTTAGATTAACAGAAGATTGATCTTGTTCCAACCTACTACACCACCCATAGTAGGCTTAGCACACTTTCTCATGTCAAACTGACATTTCATTGCGTTGAACTTAGCTAATAGAGATCACATGTGTAGAAGTATGATATGAATATGGATAGCACTAAAGATCAAGCATCACTTTATAACTCGTTAGAATAAGCTCATGAAGGGTACACCAAAGATATAAGCTCATATAGGTCTCACAAAAGACATGGCTTTTAGATTAGCAGAAGATTGACCTGGATGCAACCTATTACACCGCCGTGGTTGGCTTAGCACACTTTCTCATGTTAAACTGACATTACATTCCGTTGAACTTAGCTAATAGAGATCACATGTGTAGAAGTATGATATGAACATGGCAAGCACTAAGAATCAAACTTCACTTCATAACTCGTTAGAATAAGCTCATGAAGTGTAAAACAAAGACAAAAGCTCATGAAGGGCTTACAAAAGACATGGCTTTTAGATTAACAGAAGATTGACCTTGTTGCAACCTACTACACCACCCATAGTAGGCTTGGTACACTTTCTCATATCAAATTGACATTTCATTGCGTTGAACTTAGCTAACAGAGATCACATGTGTAGAAGTATGATATGAACATGGATAGCACTAAAGATCAAGCATCACTTCATAACTCGTTAGAATAAGCTCATGAAGGGTACACCAAAGACATAAGCTCATATAGGTCTCACAAAAGACATGGCTTTTAGATTAGCAGAAGATTGACCTGGATGCAACCTATTACACCGCCGTGGTTGGCTTAGCACACTTTCTCATGTCAAACTGACATTACATTTCGTTGAACTTAGCTAATAGAGATCACATGTGTAGAAGCATGATATGAACATGGCAAGCACTAAGGATCAAGCTTCACTTTATAACTCGTTAGAATAATTTCATGAAGGGTACAACAAAGACAAAAGCTCATGAAGGGCTTACAAAAGAAATGGCTTTTAGATTAACAGAAGATTGACCTTGTTCCAAACTACTACACCACCCATAGTAGGCTTAGCACACTTTCTCATGTCAAACTGACATTTCATTGAGTTGAACTTAGCTAATAGAGATCACATGTGAGGAAGTATGATATGAACATGGATAGCACTAAAGATCAAGCTTCACATCATAACTCGTTAGAATAAGCGCATGAAGTGTACACAAAAGACATGGCTTTTAGATTAACAGAAGATTGTTCTTGTTGCAACCTACTACACCACCCATAGTAGGCTTAGCACATTTTCTCATGTCAAACTGACATTTCATTGCATTGAACTTAGCTAATAGAGATCACATGTGTAGAAGTATAATATAAACATGGATAGCACTAAAGATGAAGCTTCACTTCATAACTCGTTAGAATAAGCGCTTGAAGGTACAAAAGACATAAGCTCATATAGGTCTCACAAAAGACATGACTTTTAGATTAGCACAAAATTGACCTGGATGCAACCTATTACACCGCCGTGGTTGGCTTAGCACACTTTCTCATGTCAAACTGACATTACATTTCGTTGAACTTAGCTAATAGAGATCACATGTGTAGAAGCATGATATGAACATGGCAAGCACTAAGGATCAAGCTTCACTTTATAACTCGTTAGAATAAGCTCATGAAGGGTACAACAAAGATAAAAGCTCATGAAGGGCTTACAAAAGAAATGGCTTTTAGATTAACAGAAGATTGACCTTGTTGCAACCTACTACACCACCCATAGTAGGCTTAGCACACTTTCTCATGTCAAACTGACATTTTATTTCGTCGAACTTAGCTAATAGAGATCATATGTGTAGAAGTACGATATGAACATGGCAAGCACTAAGGATCAAGCTTCACTTCATAACTCGTTAGAATAAGCTCATGAAGGGTACAACAAAGACAAAAGCTCATGAAGGGCTTACAAAAGAAATGGCTTTTAGATTAACAGAAGATTGACCTTGTTGCAACCTACTACACCACCCATAGTAGGCTTAGCACACTTTCTCATGTCAAACTGACATTTTATTTCGTTGAACTTAGCTAATAGAGATCACATGTGTAGAAGCATGATATGAACATGGCAAGCACTAAGGATCAAGCTTCACTTTATAACTCGTTAGAATAAGCTCATGAAGGGTACAACAAAGATAAAAGCTCATGAAGGGCTTACAAAAGAAATGGCTTTTAGATTAACAGAAGATTGACCTTGTTGCAACCTACTACACCACCCATAGTAGGCTTAGCACACTTTCTCATGTCAAACTGACATTTTATTTCGTCGAACTTACCTAATAGAGATCATATGTGTAGAAGTACGATATGAACATGGCAAGCACTAAGGATCAAGCTTCACTTCATAACTCGTTAGAATAAGCTCATGAAGGGTACAACAAAGACAAAAGCTCATCAAGGGCTTACAAAAGACATGGCTTTTAGATTAACAGAAGATTGACCTTGTTTCAACCTACTACACCACCCATAGTAGGCTTGGTACACTTTCTCATGTCAAACTGACATTTCATTGCGTTGAACTTAGCTAACAGAGATCACATGTGTAGAAGTATGATATGAACATGGATAGCACTAAAGATAAAGCATCACTTCATAACTCGTTAGAATAAGCTCATCAAGGGTACACCAAAGACATAAGCTCATATAGGTCTCACAAAAGACATGGCTTTTAGATTAGCAGAAGATTGCCCTGGATGCAACCTATTACACCGCCGTGGTTGGCTTAGCACACTTTCTCATGTCAAACTGACATTACATTTCGTTGAACTTAGTAATAGAGATCACATATGTAGAAGTATGATATGAACATGGCAAGCACTAAGAATCAAGCTTCACTTCATAACTCGTTAGAATAAGCTCATGAAGGGTACAACAAAGATAAAAGCTCATGAAGGGCTTACAAAAGAAATGGCTTTTAGATTAACAGAAGATTGACCTTGTTGCTTCCTACTACACCACCCATAGTAGGCTTAGCACACTTTCTCATGTCAAACTGACATTTCATTGCGTTGAACTTAGATAACAGAGATCACATGTGTAGAAGTATGATATGAACATGGATAGCACTAAAGATCAAGCATCACTTCATAACTCGTTAGAATAAGCTCATCAAGGGTACACCAAAGACATAAGCTCATATAGGTCTCACAAAAGACATGGCTTTTAGATTAGTAGAAGATTGACCGGGATGCAACCTATTACACCGTCGTGGTTGGCTTAGCATACTTTCTCATGTCAAACTGACATTTCATTGCGTTGAACTTAGCTAACAGAGATCACATGTGTAGAAGTATGATATGAACATGGATAGCACTAAAGATAAAGCATCACTTCATAACTCGTTAGAATAAGCTCATGAAGGGTACACCAAAGACATAAGCTCATATAGGTCTCACAAAAGACATGGCTTTTAGATTAGCAGAAGATTGCCCTGGATGCAACCTATTACACCGCCGTGGTTGGCTTAGCACACTTTCTCATGTCAAACTGACATTACATTTCGTTGAACTTAGCTAATAGAGATCACATGTGTAGAAGCATGATATGAACATGGCAAGCACTAAGGATCAAGCTTCACTTTATAACTTGTTAGAATAAGCTCATGAAGGGTACAACAAAGATAAAAGCTCATGAAGGGCTTACAAAAGAAATGGCTTTTAGATTAACAGAAGATTGACCTTGTTGCAACCTACTACACCACCCATAGTAGGCTTAGCACACTTTCTCATGTCAAACTGACATTTTATTTCGTCGAACTTAGCTAATAGAGATCATATGTGTAGAAGTACGATATGAACATGGCAAGCACTAAGGATCAAGCTTCACTTCATAACTCGTTAGAATAAGCTCATGAAGGGTACAACAAAGACAAAAGCTCATGAAGGGCTTACAAAAGACATGGCTTTTAGATTAACAGAAGATTGACCTTGTTGCTTCCTACTACACCACCCATAGTAGGCTTAGCACACTTTCTCATGTCAAACTGACATTTCATTGCGTTGAACTTAGCTAACAGAGATCACATGTGTAGAAGTATGATATGAACATGGATAGCACTAAAGATCAAGCATCACTTCATAACTCGTTAGAATAAGCTCATGAAGGGTACACCAAAGACATAAGCTCATATAGGTCTCACAAAAGACATGGCTTTTAGATTAGCAGAAGATTGACCGGGATGCAACCTATTACACCGTCGTGGTTGGCTTAGCATACTTTCTCATGTCAAACTGACATTTTATTTCGTCGAACTTAGCTAATAGAGATCATATGTGTAGAAGTACGATATGAACATGGCAAGCACTAAGGATGAAGCTTCACTTCATAACTCGTTAGAATAAGCTCATGAAGGGTACAACAAAGACAAAAGCTCATGAAGGGCTTACAAAAGAAATGGCTTTTAGATTAACAGAAGATTGACCTTGTTGCTTCCTACTACACCACCCATAGTAGGCTTAGCACACTTTCTCATGTCAAACTGACATTTCATTGCGTTGAACTTAGATAACAGAGATCACATGTGTAGAAGTATGATATGAACATGGATAGCACTAAAGATCAAGCATCACTTCATAACTCGTTAGAATAAGCTCATCAAGGGTACACCAAAGACATAAGCTCATATAGGTCTCACAAAAGACATGGCTTTTAGATTAGTAGAAGATTGACCGGGATGCAACCTATTACACCGTCGTGGTTGGCTTAGCATACTTTCTCATGTCAAACTGACATTTCATTGCGTTGAACTTAGCTAACAGAGATCACATGTGTAGAAGTATGATATGAACATGGATAGCACTAAAGATAAAGCATCACTTCATAACTCGTTAGAATAAGCTCATGAAGGGTACACCAAAGACATAAGCTCATATAGGTCTCACAAAAGACATGGCTTTTAGATTAGCAGAAGATTGCCCTGGATGCAACCTATTACACCGCCGTGGTTGGCTTAGCACACTTTCTCATGTCAAACTGACATTACATTTCGTTGAACTTAGCTAATAGAGATCACATGTGTAGAAGCATGATATGAACATGGCAAGCACTAAGGATCAAGCTTCACTTTATAACTCGTTAGAATAAGCTCATGAAGGGTACAACAAAGATAAAAGCTCATGAAGGGCTTACAAAAGAAATGGCTTTTAGATTAACAGAAGATTGACCTTGTTGCAACCTACTACACCACCCATAGTAGGCTTAGCACACTTTCTCATGTCAAACTGACATTTTATTTCGTCGAACTTAGCTAATAGAGATCATATGTGTAGAAGTACGATATGAACATGGCAAGCACTAAGGATCAAGCTTCACTTCATAACTCGTTAGAATAAGCTCATGAAGGGTACAACAAAGACAAAAGCTCATGAAGGGCTTACAAAAGACATGGCTTTTAGATTAACAGAAGATTGACCTTGTTGCTTCCTACTACACCACCCATAGTAGGCTTAGCACACTTTCTCATGTCAAACTGACATTTCATTGCGTTGAACTTAGCTAACAGAGATCACATGTGTAGAAGTATGATATGAACATGGATAGCACTAAAGATCAAGCATCACTTCATAACTCGTTAGAATAAGCTCATGAAGGGTACACCAAAGACATAAGCTCATATAGGTCTCACAAAAGACATGGTATTTAGATTAGCAGAAGATTGACCGGGATGCAACCTATTACACCGTCGTGGTTGGCTTAGCATACTTTCTCATGTCAAACTGACATTTTATTTCGTCGAACTTAGCTAATAGAGATCATATGTGTAGAAGTACGATATGAACATGGCAAGCACTAAGGATGAAGCTTCACTTCATAACTCGTTAGAATAAGCTCATGAAGGGTACAACAAAGACAAAAGCTCATGAAGGGCTTACAAAAGACATGGCTTTTAGATTAACAGAAGATTGACCTTGTTGCAACCTACTACACCACCCATAGTAGGCTTAGCACACTTTCTCATGTCAGACTGACATTAAATTTCGTTGAACTTAGCTAATAGAGATCACATGTGTAGAAGTATGATATGAACAAGGCAAAGCACTAAGAATCAAACTTCACTTCATAACTCGTTAGAATAAGCTCATGAAGGGTACAACAAAGACAAAAGCTCATGAAGGGCTTACAAAAGACATGGCTTTTAGATTAACAGAAGATTGACCTTGTTGCAACCTACTACACCACCCATAGTAGGCTTAGTACACTTTCTCATGTCGAACTGACATTTCATTGCGTTGAACTTAGCTAACAGAGATCACATGTGTAGAAGTATGATATGAACATGGCAAGCACTAAGGATCAAACTTCACTTCATAACTCGTTAGAATAAGCTCATGAAGGGTACAACAAAGACAAAAGCTCATGAAGGGCTTACAAAAGACATGGCTTTTAGATTAGCAGAAAATTGACCTGGATGCAACCTATTACACCGCCGTGGTTGGCTTAACACACTTTCTCATGTCAAACTGACATTACATTTCGTTGAACTTAGCTAATAGAGATCACATGTGTAGAAGCATGATATGAACATGGCAAGCACTAAGGATCAAGCTTCACTTTATAACTCGTTAGAATAATTTCATGAAGGGTACAACAAAGACAAAAGCTCATGAAGGGCTTACAAAAGAAATGGCTTTTAGATTAACAGAAGATTGACCTTGTTCCAACCTACTACACCACCCATAGTAGGCTTAGCACACTTTCTCATGTCAAACTGACATTTCATTGCGTTGAACTTAGCTAATAGAGATCACATGTGAGGAAGTATGACATGAACATGGATAGCACTAAAGATCAAGCTTCACTTCATAACTCATTTGAATAAGCGCATGAAGTGTACACAAAAGACATAAGCTCATATAGGTCTCACAAAAGACATGGCTTTTAGATTAGCAGAAGATTGACCTGGATGCAACCTATTACACCGCCGTGGTTGGCTTAGCACACTTTCTCATGTCAATCTGACATTACATTTCGTTGAACTTAGCTAATAGAGATCACATGTGTAGAAGTATGATATGAACTCGGCAAGCACTAAGGATCAAGCTTCACTTCACAACTCGTTAGAATAAGCTCATGAAGGGTACAACAAAGACAAAAGCTCATGAAGGGCTTACAAAAGACATGGATTTTAGATTAACAGAAGATTGACCTTCTTGCAACCTACTACACTACCCATAGTAGGCTTAGTACACTTTCTCATGTCAAACTGACATTTCATTGCGTTGAACTTAGCTAACAGAGATCACATGTGTAGAAGTATGATATAACATGAATAACACTAAAGATCAAGCACCACTTCATAACTCCTTAGAATAAGCTAATGAAAGGTACACCAAAGACATAAGCTCATATAGGTCTCACAAAAGACAAGGCTTTTAGATTAGCAGAAGATTGACCTGGATGCAACCTATTACACCGCCGTGGTTGGCTTAGCACACTTTCTCATGTCAAACTGACATTACATTTCGTTGAACTTAGCTAACAGAGATCACATGTGTAGAAGTATGATATGAACATGGATAGCACTAAAGATCAAGCATCACTTCATAACTCGTTAGAATAAGCTCATGAAGGGTACACCAAAGACATAAGCTCATATAGGTCTCACAAAAGACATGGCTTTTAGATTAGCAGAAGATTGACCTGGATGCAACCTATTACACCGCCGTGGTTGGCTTAGCACACTTTCTCATGTCAATCTGACATTACATTTCGTTGAACTTAGCTAATAGAGATCACATGTGTAGAAGTATGATATGAACTCGGCAAGCACTAAGGATCAAGCTTCACTTCATAACTCGTTAGAATAAGCTCATGAAGGGTACAACAAAGACAGAAGCTCATGAAGGGCTTACAAAAGACATGGCTTTTAGATTAACAGAAGATTGACCTTGTTGCAACCTACTACACCACCCATAGTAGCCTTAGTACACTTTCTCATGTCAAACTGACATTTCATTGCGTTGAACTTAGCTAATAGAGATCACATGTGTAGAAGTATGATATGAACTCGGCAAGCACTAAGGATCAAGCTTCACTTCATAACTCGTTAGAATAAGCTCATGAAGGGTACAACAAAGACAAAAGCTCATGAAGGGCTTACAAAAGACATGGATTTTAGATTAACAGAAGATTGACCTTCTTGCAACCTACTACACCACCCATAGTAGGCTTAGTACACTTTCTCATGTCAAACTGACATTTCATTGCGTTGAACTTAGCTAACAGAGATCACATGTGTAGAAGTATGATATAACATGAATAACACTAAAGATCAAGCACCACTTCATAACTCCTTAGAATAAGCTAATGAAAGGTACACCAAAGACATAAGCTCATATAGGTCTCACAAAAGACAAGGCTTTTAGATTAGCAGAAGATTGACCTGGATGCAACCTATTACACCGCCGTGGTTGGCTTAGCACACTTTCTCATGTCAAACTGACATTACATTTCGTTGAACTTAGCTAACAGAGATCACATGTGTAGAAGTATGATATGAACATGGATAGCACTAAAGATCAAGCATCACTTCATAACTCGTTAGAATAAGCTCATGAAGGGTACACCAAAGACATAAGCTCATATAGGTCTCACAAAAGACATGGCTTTTAGATTAGCAGAAGATTGACCTGGATGCAACCTACTACACCGCCGTGGTTGGCTTAGCACAATTTCTCATGTCAAACTGACATTACATTTCGTTGAACTTAGCTAATAGAGATCACATGTGTGGAAGCATGATATGAACATGGCAAGCACTAAGGATCAAGCTTCACTTTATAACTCGTTAGAATAATTTCATGAAGGGTACAACAAAGACAAAAGCTCATGAAGGGCTTACAAAAGAAATGGCTTTTAGAT
The DNA here is from genome assembly GCA_963920545.1 of Lepidium didymum. Taxonomy (NCBI): domain Eukaryota; kingdom Viridiplantae; phylum Streptophyta; class Magnoliopsida; order Brassicales; family Brassicaceae; genus Lepidium; species Lepidium didymum. The sequence goes on along the minus strand of OY986981.1, from coordinate 11,038,604 downwards.
TAACAGAAGATTGACCTTGTTCCAACCTACTACACCACCCATAGTAGGCTTAGCACACTTTCTCATGTCAAACTGACATTTCATTGCGTTGAATTTAGCTAATAGAGATCACATGTGAGGAAGTATGATATGAACATGGATAGCACTAAAGATCAAGCTTCACTTCATAACTCGTTAGAATAATCGCATGAAGTGTACACAAAAAACATAAGCTCATATAGGTCTCACAAAAGACATGGCTTTTAGATTAGAAGAAGATTGACCTGGATGCAACCTATTACACCGCCGTGGTTGGCTTAGCACACTTTCTCATGTCAAACTGACATTACATTTCGTTGAACTTAGCTAATAGAGATCACATGTGTAGAAGCATGATATGAACATGGCAAGCACTAAGGATCAAGCTTCACTTTATAACTCGTTAGAATAATTTCATGATGGATACAACAAAGACAAAAGCTCATGAAGGGCTTACAAAAGAAATGGCTTTTAGTTTAACAGAAGATTGACCTTGTTCCAACCTACTACACCACCCATAGTAGGCTTAGCACACTTTCTCATGTCAAACTGACACTTCATTGCGTTGAACTTAGCTAATAGAGATCACATGTGAGGAAGTATGATATGACCATGGATAGCACTAAAGATCAAGCTTCACTTCATAACTCGTTAGAATAAGCGCATGAAGTGTACACAAAAGACATAAGCTCATATAGGTCTCACAAAAGACATGGCTTTTAGATTAGCAGAAGATTGACCTGGATGCAACCTATTACACCGCCGTGGTTGGCTTAGCACACTTTCTCATGTCAATCTGACATTACATTTCGTTGAACTTAGCTAATAGAGATCACATGTGTAGAAGTATGATATGAACTCGGCAAGCACTAAGGATCAAGCTTCACTTCATAACTCGTTAGAATAAGCTCATGAAGGGTACAACAAAGACAGAAGCTCATGAAGGGCTTACAAAAGACATGGCTTTTAGATTAACAGAAGATTGACCTTGTTGCAACCTACTACACCACCAATAGTAGCCTTACTACACTTTCTCATGTCAAACTGACATTTCATTGCGTTGAACTTAGCTAACAAAGATCACATGTGTAGAAGTATGATATAACATGGATAACACTAAAGATCAAGCATCACTTCATAACTCCTTAGAATAAGCTCATGAAGGGTACACCAAAGACATAAGCTCATATAGGTCTCACAAATGACATGGCTTTTAGATTAGCAGAAGATTGACCGGGATGCAACCTATTACACTGTCGTGGTTGGCTTAGCACACTTTCTCATGTCAAACTGACATTACATTTCGTTGAACTTAGCTAATAGAGATCACATGTGTAGAAGCATGATATGAACATGGCAAGCACTAAGGATCAAGCTTCACTTTATAACTCGTTAGAATAATTTCATGAAGGGTACAACAAAGACAAAAGCTCATGAAGGGCTTACAAAAGAAATGGCTTTTAGATTAACAGAAGATTGTTCTTGTTGCAACCTACTACACCACCCATAGTAGGCTTAGCACACTTTCTCATGTTAAACTGACATTTCATTGCGTTGAACTTAGCTAATAGAGATCACATGTGAGGAAGTATGATATGAACTTGGATAGCACTAAAGATCAAGCTTCACTTCATAACTCGTTAGAATAAGCGCATGAAGGGTACACAAAAGACATAAGCTCATCTAGGGCTCACAAAAGACATGGCTTTTAGATTAGCAGAAGATTGACCTGGATGCAACCTATTACACCGCCGTGGTTGGCTTAGCACACTTTCTAATGTTAAACTAACATTACATTCCGTTGAACTTAGCTAATGGAGATCACATGTGTAGAAGTTTGATATGAACATGGCAAGCACTAAGGATCAAGCTTCACTTCATAACTCGTTAGAATAAGCTCATGAAGGGTACAACAAAGACAAAAGCTCATGAAGGGCTTACAAAAGAAATGGCTTTTAGATTAACATAAGATTGACCTTGTTGCAACCTACTACACCACCCATAGTAGCCTTAGCACACTTTCTCAGGTCAAACTAACATTTCATTGCGTTGAACTAAGCTCACAGAGATCACATCGAAGGAAGTATGATATGAACATGGACAACACTAAAGATCAAGTTTCACTTCATAACTCGTTAGAATAAGCTCATGAAGGGTACAACAAAGACAAAAGCTCAGGAAGGGCTTACAAAAGAAATGGCTTTTAGATTAACATAAGATTGACCTTGTTGCAACCTACTACACCACCCATAGTAGGCTTAGTACACTTTCTCATGTCAAACTGACATTTCATTGCTTTGAACTTAGCTAACAGAGATCACATGTGTAGAAATATGATATGACCATGGATAGCACTAAAGATCAAACATCACTTCATAACTCGTTAGAATAAACTCATGAAGGGTACACCAAAGACATAAGCTCATATAGGGCTCACAAAAGACATGGCTTTTAGATTAGCGGAAGATTGACCTGGATGTAACCTATTACACCGCCGTGGTTGGCTTAGCACACTTTCTCATGTCAAACTGACATTACATTTCGTTGAACTTAGCTAATAGAGATCACATGTGTAGAAGTATGATAAGAACTTGGCAAGCTCTAAGGATCAAGCTTCACTTCATAACTCGTTAGAATAAGCTCATGAAGGGTACAACAAAGACAAATGCTCATGAAGGGATTACAAAAGAAATGGCTTTTAGATTACCAGAAGATTTAACTTTGTTGCAACCTACTACACCACCCATAGTAGGCTAAGCACACTTTCTCATATCAAACGAACATTTCATTGCGTTGAACTTAGCTAATAGAGATCACATGTGTAAAAGTATGATATGAACAAGGCAAAGCACTAAGAATCAAACTTCACTTCATAACTCGTTAGAATAAGCTCATGAAGGGTACAACAAAGACAAAAGCTCATGAAGGGCTTACAAAAGACATGGCTTTTAGATTAACAGAAGATTGACCTGGATGCAACCTATTACACCGCCGTGGTTGGCTTAGCACACTTTCTCATGTCAAACTGACATTACATTTCGTTGAACTTAGCCAATAGAGATCACATGTGTAGAAGTATGATATGAACATGGCAAGCACTAAGGATCAAGCTTCACTGCATAACTCGTTAGAATAAGCTCATGAAGGGTACAACAAAGACAAAAGCTCACGAAGGGCTTACAAAAGAAATGGCTTTTAGATTAACAGAAGATTGACCTTGTTGCAACCTACTACACCACCCATAGTAGGCTTAGCACACTTTCTCATGTCAAACTAACATTTAATTGCGTTAACCTTAGCTAATAGAGATCACATCGAAGGAAGTATAATATGAACATGGATAGCACTAAAGATCAAGCTTCACTTCATAACTCGTTATAATAAACGCATGAAGGGTACACAAAAGACAAAAGCTCATGAAGGGCTCACAAAAGACATGACTTTTAGATTAGAAGAAGATTGACCTGGATGCAACCTATTACACCGTCGTGGTTGGCTTAGCACACTTTCTCATGTCAAACTGACATTTCATTTCGTTGAACTTAGCTAATAGAGATCATATCTGTAGAAGTATGATATGAACATGGCAAGCACTAAGGATCAAGCTTCACTTCATAACTCGTTAGAATAAGCTCATGAAGGGTACAACAAAGACAAAAGCTCATGAAGGGCTTACAAAAGAAATGGCTTTTAGATTAACAGAAGATTGACCTTGTTGCAACCTACTACACCACCCATAGTAGGCTTAGCACACTTTCTCATGTCAAACTAACATTTCATTGCGTTGAACTTAGCTAATAGAGATCACTTGTGAGGAAGTATGATATGAACATGGATAGCACTAAAGATCAAGCTTCACTTCATAACTCGTTAGAATAAGCGCATGAAGGTACAAAAGACATAAGCTCATATAGGTCTCACAAAAGACATGGCTTTTAGATTAGCAGAAAATTGACCTGGATGCAACCTATTACACCGCCGTGGTTGGCTTAACACACTTTCTCATGTCAAACTGACATTACATTTCGTTGAACTTAGCTAATAGAGATCACATGTGTAGAAGCATGATATGAACATAGCAAGCACTAAGGATCAAGCTTCACTTTATAATTCGTTAGAATAAGCTCATGAAGGGTACAACAAAGACAAAAGCTCATGAAGGGCTTACAAAAGAAATGGCTTTTAGATTAACAGAAGATTGACCTTGTTCCAACCTACTACACCACCCATAGTAGGCTTAGCACACTTTCTCAGGTCAAACTAACATTTCATTGCGTTGAACTAAGCTCACAGAGATCACATCGAAGGAAGTATGATATGAACATGGACAACACTAAAGATCAAGTTTCACTTCATAACTCGTTAGAATAAGCTCATGAAGGGTACAACAAAGACAAAAGCTCAGGAAGGGCTTACAAAAGAAATGGCTTTTAGATTAACATAAGATTGACCTTGTTGCAACCTACTACACCACCCATAGTAGGCTTAGTACACTTTCTCATGTCAAACTGACATTTCATTGCTTTGAACTTAGCTAACAGAGATCACATGTGTAGAAATATGATATGACCATGGATAGCACTAAAGATCAAACATCACTTCATAACTCGTTAGAATAAACTCATGAAGGGTACACCAAAGACATAAGCTCATATAGGGCTCACAAAAGACATGGCTTTTAGATTAGCGGAAGATTGACCTGGATGTAACCTATTACACCGCCGTGGTTGGCTTAGCACACTTTCTCATGTCAAACTGACATTACATTTCGTTGAACTTAGCTAATAGAGATCACATGTGTAGAAGTATGATAAGAACTTGGCAAGCTCTAAGGATCAAGCTTCACTTCATAACTCGTTAGAATAAGCTCATGAAGGGTACAACAAAGACAAATGCTCATGAAGGGATTACAAAAGAAATGGCTTTTAGATTACCAGAAGATTTGACTTTGTTGCAACCTACTACACCACCCATAGTAGGCTAAGCACACTTTCTCATATCAAACGAACATTTCATTGCGTTGAACTTAGCTAATAGAGATCACATGTGTAAAAGTATGATATGAACAAGGCAAAGCACTAAGAATCAAACTTCACTTCATAACTCGTTAGAATAAGCTCATGAAGGGTACAACAAAGACAAAAGCTCATGAAGGGCTTACAAAAGACATGGCTTTTAGATTAACAGAAGATTGACCTGGATGCAACCTATTACACCGCCGTGGTTGGCTTAGCACACTTTCTCATGTCAAACTGACATTACATTTCGTTGAACTTAGCCAATAGAGATCACATGTGTAGAAGTATGATATGAACATGGCAAGCACTAAGGATCAAGCTTCACTGCATAACTCGTTAGAATAAGCTCATGAAGGGTACAACAAAGACAAAAGCTCACGAAGGGCTTACAAAAGAAATGGCTTTTAGATTAACAGAAGATTGACCTTGTTGCAACCTACTACACCACCCATAGTAGGCTTAGCACACTTTCTCATGTCAAACTAACATTTCATTGCGTTAACCTTAGCTAATAGAGATCACATCGAAGGAAGTATAATATGAACATGGATAGCACTAAAGATCAAGCTTCACTTCATAACTCGTTATAATAAACGCATGAAGGGTACACAAAAGACAAAAGCTCATGAAGGGCTCACAAAAGACATGACTTTTAGATTAGAAGAAGATTGACCTGGATGCAACCGATTACACCGTCGTGGTTGGCTTAGCACACTTTCTCATGTCAAACTGACATTTCATTTCGTTGAACTTAGCTAATAGAGATCACATGTGTAGAAGTATGATATGAACATGGCAAGCACTAAGGATCAAGCTTCACTTCATAACTCGTTAGAATAAGCTCATGAAGGGTACAACAAAGACAAAAGCTCATGAAGGGCTTACAAAAGAAATGGCTTTTAGATTAACAGAAGATTGACCTTGTTGCAACCTACTACACCACCCATAGTAGGCTTAGCACACTTTCTCATGTCAAACTAATATTTCATTGCGTTGAACTTAGCTAATAGAGATCACTTGTGAGGAAGTATGATATAAACATGGATAGCACTAAAGATCAAGCTTCACTTCATAACTCGTTAGAATAAGCGCATGAAGGTACAAAAGACATAAGCTCATATAGGTCTCACAAAAGACATGGCTTTTAGATTAGCAGAAAATTGACCTGGATGCAACCTATTACACCGCCGTGGTTGGCTTAACACACTTTCTCATGTCAAACTGACATTACATTTCGTTGAACTTAGCTAATAGAGATCACATGTGTAGAAGCATGATATGAACATAGCAAGCACTAAGGATCAAGCTTCACTTTATAACTCGTTAGAATAAGCTCATGAAGGGTACAACAAAGACAAAAGCTCATGAAGGGCTTACAAAAGAAATGGCTTTTAGATTAACAGAAGATTGACCTTGTTCCAACCTACTACACCACCCATAGTAGGCTTAGCACACTTTCTCATGTCAAACTGACATTTCATTGCATTGAACTTAGCTAATAGAGATCACCTGTGTCGAATTATGATATGAACAAGGCAAAGCACTAAGGATCAAGCTTCACTTCATAACTCGTTAGAATAAGCTCATGAAGGGTACAACAAAGACAAAAGCTAATAAAGGGCTTACAAAAGAAATGGCTTTTAGATTAACAGAAGATTGACCGTGTTCCAACCTACTACACCACCCATAGTAGGCTTAGCACACTTTCTCATGTCAAACTGACATTTCATTGCGTTGAACTTAGCTAATATAGATCACATCGAAGGAAGTATGATATGAACATGGATAGCACTAAAGATCAAGCTTCACTTCATAACTCGTTAGAATAAGCGCATGAAGGGTACACAAAAGACATAAGCTCATCTAGGGCTCACAAAAGACATGGCTTTTAGATTAGCAGAAGATTGACCTGGATGCAACCTATTACACCGCCGTGGTTGGCTTAGCACACTTTCTAATGTTAAACTGACAATACATTCTGTTGAACTTAGCTAATGGAGATCACATGTGTAGAAGTTTGATATGAACATGGCAAGCACTAAGGATCAAGCTTCACTTCATAACTCGTTAGAATAACCTCATGAAGGGTACAACAAAGACAAAAGCTCATGAAGGGCTTACAAAAGAAATGGCTTTTAGATTAACAGAAGATTGACCTTGTTGCAACCTACTACACCACCCATAGTAGCCTTAGCACACTTTCTCATGTCAAACTGACATTTCATTGCGTTCAACTTAGCTAATAGAGATCACATGTGTAGAAGTATGATATAAACATGGATAGCACTAAAGATCAAGCTTCACTTCATAACTCGTTAGAATAAGCGCATGAAGGTACAAAAGACATAAGCTCATATAGGTCTCACAAAAGACATGGCTTTTAGATTAGCAGAAAATTGACCTGGATGCAACCTATTACACCGCCGTGGTTGGCTTAACACACTTTCTCATGTCAAACTGACATTACATTTCGTTGAACTTAGCTAATAGAGATCACATGTGTAGAAGCATGATATGAACATGGCAAGCACTAAGGATCAAGCTTCACTTCATAACTCGTTAGAATAAGCTCATGAAGGGTACAACAAAGACAAAAGCTCATGAAGGGCTTACAAAAGAAATGGCTTTTAGATTAACAGAAGATTGACCTTGTTGCTTCCTACTACACCACCCATAGCAGGCTTAGCACACTTTCTCATGTCAAACTGACATTTCATTGCATTGAACTTAGCTAATAGAGATCACATCGAAGGAAGTATGATATGAACATGGATAGCACTAAAGATCAAGCTTAACTTCATAAATCGTTAGAATAAGCGCATGAAGTGTACACAAAAGACATAAGCTCATATAGGTCTCACAAAAGACATGGCTTTTAGATTAGCAGAAGATTGACCTGGATGCAACCTATTACACCGCCGTGGTTGGCTTAGCACACTTTCTAATGTTAAACTAACATTACATTTCGTTGAACTTAGCTAATAGATATCACATGTGTAGAAGTATGATATGAACATGGCAAGCACTAAGAATCAAGCTTCACTTTATAACTCGTTAGAATAAGCTCATGAAGGGTACAACAAAGATAAAAGCTCATGAAGGGCTTACAAAAGAAATGGCTTTTAGATTAACAGAAGATTGACCTTGTTGCAACCTACTACACCACCCATAGTAGGCTTAGCACACTTTCCCATGTCAAACTGACATTTTATTTCGTCGAACTTAGCTAATAGAGATCATATGTGTAGAAGTACGATATGAACATGGCAAGCACTAAGGATCAAGCTTCACTTCATAACTCGTTAGAATAAGCTCATGAAGGGTACAACAAAGACAAAAGCTCATGAAGGGCTTACAAAAGACATGGCTTTTAGATTAACAGAAGATTGACCTTGTTACAACCTATTACACCACCCATAGTAGGCTTACCACACTTTCTCATGTCAAACTGACATTTCATTGCGTTGAACTTAGCTAACAGAGATCACATGTGTAGAAGTATGATATGAACATGGATAGCACTAAATATCAAGCTTCACTTCATAACTCGTTAGAATAAGCTCATGAAGGATACACCAAAGATATAAGCTCATATAGGTCTCACAAAAGACATGGCTTTTAGATTAGCAGAAGATTGACCTGGATGCAACCTATTACACCGCTGTGGTTGGCTTAGCATACTTTCTCATGTCAAACTGACATTACATTTCGTTGAACTTAGCTAATAGATATCACATGTGTAGAAGTATGATATGAACATGGCAAGCATTAAGGATCAAGCTTCACTTCATAACTCGATAGAATAAGCTCATGAAGGGTACAACAAGGATAAAAGCTCATGAAGGGCTTACAAAAGAAATGGCTTTTAGATTAACAGAAGATTGACCTTGTTGCAACCTACTACACCACCCATAGTAGGCTTAGCACACTTTCTCATGTCAAACTGACATTTTATTTCGTCGAACTTAGCTAATAGATATCACATGTGTAGAAGTATGATATGAACATGGCAAGCACTAAGAATCAAGCTTCACTTCATAACTCGTTAGAATAAGCTCATGAAGGGTACAACAAAGATAAAAGCTCATGAAGGGCTTACAAAAGAAATGGCTTTTAGATTAACAGAAGATTGACCTTGTTGCTTCCTACTACACCACCCATAGTAGGCTTAGCACACTTTCTCATGTCAAACTGACATTTCATTGCGTTTAACTTAGCTAACAGAGATCACATGTGTAGAAGTATGATATGAACATGGATAGCACTAAAGATCAAGCATCACTTCATAACTCGTTAGAATAAGCTCATGAAGGGTACACCAAAGACATAAGCTCATATAGGTCTCACAAAAGACATGGCTTTTAGATTAGCAGAAGATTGACCTGGATGCAACCTATTACACCGCTGTGGTTGGCTTAGCATACTTTCTCATGTCAAACTGACATTACATTTCGTTGAACTTAGCTAATAGATATCACATGTGTAGAAGTATGATATGAACTCGGCAAGCACTAAGGATCAAGCTTCACTTCATAACTCGTTAGAATAAGCTCATGAAGGGTACAACAAAGACAGAAGCTCATGAAGGGCTTACAAAAGACATGGCTTTTAGATTAACAGAAGATTGACCTTGTTGCTTCCTACTACACCACCCATAGTAGGCTTAGCACACTTTCTCATGTCAAACTGACATTTCATTGCGTTTAACTTAGCTAACAGAGATCACATGTGTAGAAGTATGATATGAACATGGATAGCACTAAAGATCAAGCATCACTTCATAACTCGTTAGAATAAGCTCATGAAGGGTACACCAAAGACATAAGCTCATATAGGTCTCACAAAAGACATGGCTTTTAAATTAGTAGAAGATTTACCGGAATGCAACCTATTACACCGTCGTGGTTGGCTTAGCATACTTTCTCATGTCAAACTGACATTACATTTCGTTGAACTTAGCTAATAGATATCACATGTGTAGAAGTATGATATGAACATGGCAAGCACTAAGAATCAAGCTTCACTTCATAACTCGTTAGAATAAGCTCATGAAGGGTACAACAAAGATAAAAGCTCATGAAGGGCTTACAAAAGAAATGGCTTTTAGATTAACAGAAGATTGACCTTGTTGCAACCTACTACACCACCCATAGTAGGCTTAGCACACTTTCTCATGTCAAACTGACATTTTATTTCGTCGAACTTAGCTAATAGAGATCATATGTGTAGAAGTACGATATGAACATGGCAAGCACTAAGGATGAAGCTTCACTTCATAACTCGTTAGAATAAGCTCATGAAGGGTACAACAAAGACAAAAGCTCATGAAGGGCTTACAAAAGACATGGCTTTTAGATTAACAGAAGATTGACCTTGTTACAACCTATTACACCACCCATAGTAGGCTTACCACACTTTCTCATGTCAAACTGACATTTCATTGCGTTGAACTTAGCTAACAGAGATCACATGTGTAGAAGTATGATATGAACATGGATAGCACTAAATATCAAGCTTCACTTCATAACTCGTTAGAATAAGCTCATGAAGGATACACCAAAGATATAAGCTCATATAGGTCTCACAAAAGACATGGCTTTTAGATTAGCAGAAGATTGACCTGGATGCAACCTATTACACCGCTGTGGTTGGCTTAGCATACTTTCTCATGTCAAACTGACATTACATTTCGTTGAACTTAGCTAATAGATATCACATGTGTAGAAGTATGATATGAACATGGCAAGCATTAAGGATCAAGCTTCACTTCATAACTCGTTAGAATAAGCTCATGAAGGGTACAACAAAGATAAAAGCTCATGAAGGGCTTACAAAAGAAATGGCTTTTAGATTAACAGAAGATTGACCTTGTTGCAACCTACTACACCACCCATAGTAGGCTTAGCACACTTTCTCATGTCAAACTAACATTTTATTTCGTCGAACTTAGCTAATAGAGATCATATGTGTAGAAGTACGATATGAACATGGCAAGCACTAAGGATCAAGCTTCACTTCATAACTCGTTAGAATAAGCTCATGAAGGGTACAACAAAGACAAAAGCTCATGAAAGGCTTACAAAAGACATGGCTTTTAGATTAACAGAAGATTGACCTTGTTACAACCTATTACACCACCCATAGTAGGCTTACCACACTTTCTCATGTCAAACTGACATTTCAATGCGTTGAACTTAGCTAACAGAGATCACATGTGTAGAAGTATGATATGAACATGGATAGCACTAAATATCAAGCTTCACTTCATAACTCGTTAGAATAAGCTCATGAAGGGTACACCAAAGATATAAGCTCATATAGGTCTCACAAAAGACATGGCTTTTAGATTAGCAGAAGATTGACCTGGATGCAACCTATTACACCGCTGTGGTTGGCTTAGCACACTTTCTCATGTCAAACTGACATTTTATTTCGTCGAACTTAGCTAATAGAGATCATATGTGTAGAAGTACGATATGAACATGGCAAGCACTAAGGATCAAGCTTCACTTCATAACTCGTTAGAATAAGCTCATGAAGGGTACAACAAAGACAAAAGCTCATGAAGGGCTTACAAAAGACATGGCTTTTAGATTAACAGAAGATTGACCTTGTTACAACCTATTACACCACCCATAGTAGGCTTACCACACTTTCTCATGTCAAACTGACATTTCAATGCGTTGAACTTAGCTAACAGAGATCACATGTGTAGAAGTATGATATGAACATGGATAGCACTAAATATCAAGCTTCACTTCATAACTCGTTAGAATAAGCTCATGAAGGGTACACCAAAGATATAAGCTCATATAGGTCTCACAAAAGACATGGCTTTTAGATTAGCAGAAGATTGACCTGGATGCAACCTATTACACCGCTGTGGTTGGCTTAGCATACTTTCTCATGTCAAACTGACATTACATTTCGTTGAACTTAGCTAATAGATATCACATGTGTAGAAGTATGATATGAACATGGCAAGCACTAAGGATCAAGCTTCACTTCATAACTCGTTAGAATAAGCTCATGAAGGGTACAACAAAGACAAAAGCTCATGAAGGGCTTACAAAAGAAATGGCTTTTAGATTAACATAAGATTGACCTTGTTGCAACCTACTACACCACCCATAGTAGCCTTAGCACACTTTCTCAGGTCAAACTAACATTTCATTGCGTTGAACTAAGCTCACAGAGATCACATCGAAGGAAGTATGATATGAACATGGATAGCACTAAAGATCAAGCATCACTTCATAACTCGTTAGAATAAGCTCATGAAGGGTACACCAAAGACATAAGCTCATATAGGTCTCACAAAAGACATGGCTTTTAGATTAGTAGAAGATTGACCGGGATGCAACCTATTACACCGTCGTGGTTGGCTTAGCATACTTTCTCATGTCAAACTGACATTACATTTCGTTGAACTTAGCTAATAGATATCACATGTGTAGAAGTATGATATGAACATGGCAAGCATTAAGGATCAAGCTTCACTTCATAACTCGTTAGAATAAGCTCATGAAGGGTACAACAAAGATAAAAGCTCATGAAGGGCTTACAAAAGAAATGGCTTTTAGATTAACAGAAGATTGACCTTGTTGCAACCTACTACACCACCCATAGTAGGCTTAGCACACTTTCTCATGTCAAACTGACATTTTATTTCGTCGAACTTAGCTAATAGAGATCATATGTGTAGAAGTACGATATGAACATGGCAAGCACTAAGGATGAAGCTTCACTTCATAACTCGTTAGAATAAGCTCATGAAGGGTACAACAAAGACAAAAGCTCATCAAGGGCTTACAAAAGACATGGCTTTTAGATTAACAGAAGATTGACCTTGTTTCAACCTACTACACCACCCATAGTAGGCTTGGTACACTTTCTCATGTCAAACTGACATTTCATTGCGTTGAACTTAGCTAACAGAGATCACATGTGTAGAAGTATGATATGAACATGGATAGCACTAAAGATAAAGCATCACTTCATAACTCGTTAGAATAAGCTCATGAAGGGTACACCAAAGACATAAGCTCATATAGGTCTCACAAAAGACATGGCTTTTAGATTAGCAGAAGATTGCCCTGGATGCAACCTATTACACCGCCGTGGTTGGCTTAGCACACTTTCTCATGTCAAACTAACATTACATTTCGTTGAACTTAGCTAATAGAGATCACATATGTAGAAGTATGATATGAACATGGCAAGCACTAAGAATCAAGCTTCACTTCATAACTCGTTAGAATAAGCTCATGAAGGGTACAACAAAGATAAAAGCTCATGAAGGGCTTACAAAAGAAATGGCTTTTAGATTAACAGAAGATTGACCTTGTTGCTTCCTACTACACCACCCATAGTAGGCTTAGCACACTTTCTCATGTCAAACTGACATTTCATTGCGTTGAACTTAGATAACAGAGATCACATGTGTAGAAGTATGATATGAACATGGATAGCACTAAAGATCAAGCATCACTTCATAACTCGTTAAAATAAGCTCATGAAGGGTACACCAAAGACATAAGCTCATATAGGTCTCACAAAAGACATGGCTTTTAGATTAGTAGAAGATTGACCGGGATGCAACCTATTACACCGTCGTGGTTGGCTTAGCATACTTTCTCATGTCAAACTGACATTTCATTGCGTTGAACTTAGCTAACAGAGATCACATGTGTAGAAGTATGATATGAACATGGATAGCACTAAAGATAAAGCATCACTTCATAACTCGTTAGAATAAGCTCATGAAGGGTACACCAAATACATAAGCTCATATAGGTCTCACAAAAGACATGGCTTTTAGATTAGCAGAAGATTGCCCTGGATGCAACCTATTACACCGCCGTGGTTGGCTTAGCACACTTTCTCATGTCAAACTAACATTACATTTCGTTGAACTTAGCTAATAGAGATCACATATGTAGAAGTATGATATGAACATGGCAAGCACTAAGAATCAAGCTTCACTTCATAACTCGTTAGAATAAGCTCATGAAGGGTACAACAAAGATAAAAGCTCATGAAGGGCTTACAAAAGAAATGGCTTTTAGATTAACAGAAGATTGACCTTGTTGCTTCCTACTACACCACCCATAGTAGGCTTAGCACACTTTCTCATGTCAAACTGACATTTCATTGCGTTGAACTTAGATAACAGAGATCACATGTGTAGAAGTATGATATGAACATGGATAGCACTAAAGATCAAGCATCACTTCATAACTCGTTAGAATAAGCTCATGAAGGGTACACCAAAGACATAAGCTCATATAGGTCTCACAAAAGACATGGCTTTTAGATTAGTAGAAGATTGACCGGGATGCAACCTATTACACCGTCGTGGTTGGCTTAGCATACTTTCTCATGTCAAACTGACATTTAATTGCGTTGAACTTAGCTAACAGAGATCACATGTCTAGAAGTATGATATGAACATGGATAGCACTAAAGATAAAGCATCACTTCATAACTCGTTAGAATAAGCTCATGAAGGGTACACCAAAGACATAAGCTCATATAGGTCTCACAAAAGACATGGCTTTTAGATTAGCAGAAGATTGCCCTGGATGCAACCTATTACACCGCCGTGGTTGGCTTAGCACACTTTCTCATGTCAAACTGACATTACATTTCGTTGAACTTAGCTAATAGAGATCACATGTGTAGAAGCATGATATGAACATGGCAAGCACTAAGGATCAAGCTTCACTTTATAACTCGTTAGAATAAGCTCATGAAGGGTACAACAAAGATAAAAGCTCATGAAGGGCTTACAAAAGAAATGGCTTTTAGATTAACAGAAGATTGACCTTGTTGCAACCTACTACACCACCCATAGTAGGCTTAGCACACTTTCTCATGTCAAACTGACATTTCATTGCGTTGAACTTAGCTAATAGAGATCATATGTGTAGAAGTACGATATGAACATGGCAAGCACTAAGGATCAAGCTTCACTTCATAACTCGTTAGAATAAGCTCATGAAGGGTACAACAAAGACAAAAGCTCATCAAGGGCTTACAAAAGACATGGCTTTTAGATTAACAGAAGATTGACCTTGTTTCAACCTACTACACCACCCATAGTAGGCTTGGTACACTTTCTCATGTCAAACTGACATTTCATTGCGTTGAACTTAGCTAACAGAGATCACATGTGTAGAAGTATGATATGAACATGGATAGCACTAAAGATAAAGCATCACTTCATAACTCGTTAGAATAAGCTCATGAAGGGTACACCAAAGACATAAGCTCATATAGGTCTCACAAAAGACATGGCTTTTAGATTAGCAGAAGATTGCCCTGGATGCAACCTATTACACCGCCGTGGTTGGCTTAGCACACTTTCTCATGTCAAACTGACATTACATTTCGTTGAACTTAGCTAATAGAGATCACATATGTAGAAGTATGATATGAACATGGCAAGCACTATGAATCAAGCTTCACTTCATAACTCGTTAGAATAAGCTCATGAAGGGTACAACAAAGATAAAAGCTCATGAAGGGCTTACAAAAGAAATGGCTTTTAGATTAACAGAAGATTGACCTTGTTGCTTCCTACTACACCACCCATAGTAGGCTTAGCACACTTTCTCATGTCAAACTGACATTTCATTGCGTTGAACTTAGATAACAGAGATCACATGTGTAGAAGTATGATATGAACATGGATAGCACTAAAGATCAAGCATCACTTCATAACTCGTTAAAATAAGCTCATGAAGGGTACACCAAAGACATAAGCTCATATAGGTCTCACAAAAGACATGGCTTTTAGATTAGTAGAAGATTGACCGGGATGCAACCTATTACACCGTCGTGGTTGGCTTAGCATACTTTCTCATGTCAAACTGACATTTCATTGCGTTGAACTTAGCTAACAGAGATCACATGTGTAGAAGTATGATATGAACATGGATAGCACTAAAGATAAAGCATCACTTCATAACTCGTTAGAATAAGCTCATGAAGGGTACACCAAATACATAAGCTCATATAGGTCTCACAAAAGACATGGCTTTTAGATTAGCAGAAGATTGCCCTGGATGCAACCTATTACACCGCCGTGGTTGGCTTAGCACACTTTCTCATGTCAAACTGACATTACATTTCGTTGAACTTAGCTAATAGAGATCACATGTGTAGAAGCATGATATGAACATGGCAAGCACTAAGGATCAAGCTTCACTTTATAACTCGTTAGAATAAGCTTATGAAGGGTACAACAAAGATAAAAGCTCATGAAGGGCTTACAAAAGAAATGGCTTTTAGATTAACAGAAGATTGACCTTGTTGCAACCTACTACACCACCCATAGTAGGCTTAGCACACTTTCTCATGTCAAACTGACATTTTATTTCGTCGAACTTAGCTAATAGAGATCATATGTGTAGAAGTACGATATGAACATGGCAAGCACTAAGGATCAAGCTTCACTTCATAACTCGTTAGAATAAGCTCATGAAGGGTACAACAAAGACAAAAGCTCATCAAGGGCTTACAAAAGACATGGCTTTTAGATTAACAGAAGATTGACCTTGTTTCAACCTACTACACCACCCATAGTAGGCTTGGTACACTTTCTCATGTCAAACTGACATTTCATTGCGTTGAACTTAGCTAACAGAGATCACATGTGTAGAAGTATGATATGAACATGGATAGCACTAAAGATAAAGCATCACTTCATAACTCGTTAGAATAAGCTCATGAAGGGTACACCAAAGACATAAGCTCATATAGGTCTCACAAAAGACATGGCTTTTAGATTAGCAGAAGATTGCCCTGGATGCAACCTATTACACCGCCGTGGTTGGCTTAGCACACTTTCTCATGTCAAACTGACATTACATTTCGTTGAACTTAGCTAATAGAGATCACATGTGTAGAAGCATGATATGAACATGGCAAGCACTAAGGATCAAGCTTCACTTTATAACTCGTTAGAATAAGCTCATGAAGGGTACAACAAAGATAAAAGCTCATGAAGGGCTTACAAAAGAAATGGCTTTTAGATTAACAGAAGATTGACCTTGTTGCAACCTACTACACCACCTATAGTAGGCTTAGCACACTTTCTCATGTCAAACTGACATTTCATTGCGTTGAACTTAGCTAATAGAGATCACTTGTGAGGAAGTATGATATGAACATGGATAGCACTAAAGATCAAGCTTCACTTCATAACTCGTTAGAATAAGCGCATGAAGGTACAAAAGACATAAGCTCATATAGGTCTCACAAAAGACATGGCTTTTAGATTAGTAGAAAATTGACCTGGATGCAACCTATTACACCGCCGTGGTTGGCTTAACACACTTTCTCATGTCAAACTGACATTACATTTCGTTGAACTTAGCTAATAGAGATCACATGTGTAGAAGCATGATATGAACATAGCAAGCACTAAGGATCAAGCTTCACTTTATAATTCGTTAGAATAAGCTCATGAAGGGTACAACAAAGACAAAAGCTCATGAAGGGCTTACAAAAGAAATGGCTTTTAGATTAACAGAAGATTGACCTTGTTCCAACCTACTACACCACTCATAGTAGGCTTAGCACACTTTCTCATGTCAAACTGACATTTCATTGCATTGAACTTAGCAAGATCACCTGTGTCGAATTATGATATGAACAAGGCAAAGCACTAAGGATCAAGCTTCACTTCATAACTCGTTAGAATAAGCTCATGAAGGGTACAACAAAGACAAAAGCTAATAAAGGGCTTACAAAAGAAATGGCTTTTAGATTAACAGAAGATTGACCTTGTTCCAACCTACTACACCACCCATAGTAGGCTTAGCACACTTTCTCATGTCAAACTGACATTTCATTGCGTTGAACTTAGCTAATATAGATCACATCGAAGGAAGTATGATATGAACATGGATAGCACTAAAGATCAAGCTTCACTTCATAACTCGTTAGAATAAGCGCATGAAGGGTACACAAAAGACATAAGCTCATCTAGGGCTCACAAAAGACATGGCTTTTAGATTAGCAGAAGATTGACCTGGATGCAACCTATTACACCGCCGTGGTTGGCTTAGCACACTTTCTAATGTTAAACTGACAATACATTCTGTTGAACTTAGCTAATGGAGATCACATGTGTAGAAGTTTGATATGAACATGGCAAGCACTAAGGATCAAGCTTCACTTCATAACTCGTTAGAATAACCTCATGAAGGGTACAACAAAGACAAAAGCTCATGAAGGGCTTACAAAAGAAATGGCTTTTAGATTAACAGAAGATTGACCTTGTTGCAACCTACTACACCACCCATAGTAGCCTTAGCACACTTTCTCATGTCAAACTGACATTTCATTGCGTTCAACTTAGCTAATAGAGATCACATGTGTAGAAGTATGATATAAACATGGATAGCACTAAAGATCAAGCTTCACTTCATAACTCGTTAGAATAAGCGCATGAAGGTACAAAAGACATAAGCTCATATAGGTCTCACAAAAGACATGGCTTTTAGATTAGCAGAAAATTGACCTGGATGCAAACTATTACACCGCCGTGGTTGGCTTAACACACTTTCTCATGTCAAACTGACATTACATTTCGTTGAACTTAGCTAATAGAGATCACATGTGTAGAAGCATGATATGAACATGGCAAGCACTAAGGATCAAGCTTCACTTCATAACTCGTTAGAATAAGCTCATGAAGGGTACAACAAAGACAAAAGCTCATGAAGGGCTTACAAAAGAAATGGCTTTTAGATTAACAGAAGATTGACCTTGTTCCAACCTACTACACCACCCATAGCAGGCTTAGCACACTTTCTCATGTCAAACTGACATTTCATTGCGTTGAACTTAGCTAATAGAGATCACATCGAAGGAAGTATGATATGAACATGGATAGCACTAAAGATCAAGCTTAACTTCATAAATCGTTAGAATAAGCGCATGAAGTGTACACAAAAGACATAAGCTCATATAGGTCTCACAAAAGACATGGCTTTTAGATTAGCAGAAGATTGACCTGGATGCAACCTATTACACCGCCGTGGTTGGCTTAGCACACTTTCTAATGTTAAACTAACATTACATTCCGTTGAACTTAGCTAATGAAGATCACATGTGTAGAAGTTTGATATGAACATGGCAAGCACTAAGGATCAAGCTTCACTTCATAACTCGTTAGAATAAGCTCATGAAGGGTACAACAAAGACAAAAGCTCATGAAGGGCTTACAAAAGAAATGGCTTTTAGATTAACATAAGATTGACCTTGTTGCAACCTACTACACCACCCATAGTAGCCTTAGCACACTTTCTCAGGTCAAACTAACATTTCATTGCGTTGAACTAAGCTCACAGAGATCACATCGAAGGAAGTATGATATGAACATGGACAACACTAAAGATCAAGTTTCACTTCATAACTCGTTAGAATAAGCTCATGAAGGGTACAACAAAGACAAAAGCTCAGGAAGGGCTTACAAAAGAAATGGCTTTTAGATTAACATAAGATTGACCTTGTTGCAACCTACTACACCACCCATAGTAGGCTTATTACACTTTCTCATGTCAAACTGACATTTCATTGCTTTGAACTTAGCTAACAGAGATCACATGTGTAGAAATATGATATGACCATGGATAGCACTAAAGATCAAACATCACTTCATAACTCGTTAGAATAAACTCATGAAGGGTACACCAAAGACATAAGCTCATATAGGGCTCACAAAAGACATGGCTTTTAGATTAGCGGAAGATTGACCTGGATGTAACCTATTACACCGCCGTGGTTGGCTTAGCACACTTTCTCATTTCAAACTGACATTACATTTCGTTGAACTTAGCTAATAGAGATCACATGTGTAGAAGTATGATAAAAACTTGGCAAGCTCTAAGGATCAAGCTTCACTTCATAACTCGTTAGAATAAGCTCATGAAGGGTACAACAAAGACAAATGCTCATGAAGGGATTACAAAAGAAATGGCTTTTAGATTACCAGAAGATTTGACTTTGTTGCAACCTACTACACCACCCATAGTAGGCTAAGCACACTTTCTCATATCAAACGAACATTTCATTGCGTTGAACTTAGCTAATAGAGATCACATGTGTAAAAGTATGATATGAACAAGGCAAAGCACTAAGAATCAAACTTCACTTCATAACTCGTTAGAATAAGCTCATGAAGGGTACAACAAAGACAAAAGCTCATGAAGGGCTTACAAAAGACATGGCTTTTAGATTAACAGAAGATTGACCTGGATGCAACCTATTACACCGCCGTGGTTGGCTTAGCACACTTTCTCATGTCAAACTGACATTACATTTCGTTGAACTTAGCCAATAGAGATCACATGTGTAGAAGTATGATATGAACATGGCAAGCACTAAGGATCAAGCTTCACTGCATAACTCGTTAGAATAAGCTCATGAAGGGTACAACAAAGACAAAAGCTCACGAAGGGCTTACAAAAGAAATGGCTTTTAGATTAACAGAAGATTGACCTTGTTGCAACCTACTACACCACCCATAGTAGGCTTAGCACACTTTCTCATGTCAAACTAACATTTCATTGCGTTAACCTTAGCTAATAGAGATCACATCGAAGGAAGTATAATATGAACATGGATAGCACTAAAGATCAAGCTTCACTTCATAACTCGTTATAATAAACGCATGAAGGGTACACAAAAGACAAAAGCTCATGAAGGGCTCACAAAAGACATGACTTTTAGATTAGAAGAAGATTGACCTGGATGCAACCGATTACACCGTCGTGGTTGGCTTAGCACACTTTCTCATGTCAAACTGACATTTCATTTCGTTGAACTTAGCTAATAGAGATCACATGTGTAGAAGTATGATATGAACATGGCAAGCACTAAGGATCAAGCTTCACTTCATAACTCGTTAGAATAAGCTCATGAAGGGTACAACAAAGACAAAAGCTCATGAAGGGCTTACAAAAGAAATGGCTTTTAGATTAACAGAAGATTGACCTTGTTGCAACCTACTACACCACCCATAGTAGGCTTAGCACACTTTCTCATGTCAAACTAATATTTCATTACGTTGAACTTAGCTAATAGAGATCACTTGTGAGGAAGTATGATATGAACATGGATAGCACTAAAGATCAAGCTTCACTTCATAACTCGTTAGAATAAGCGCATGAAGGTACAAAAGACATAAGCTCGTATAGGTCTCACAAAAGACATGGCTTTTAGATTAGCAGAAAATTGACCTGGATGCAACCTATTACACCGCCGTGGTTGGCTTAACACACTTTCTCATGTCAAACTGACATTACATTTCGTTGAACTTAGCTAATAGAGATCACATGTGTAGAAGCATGATATGAACATAGCAAGCACTAAGGATCAAGCTTCACTTTATAACTCGTTAGAATAAGCTCATGAAGGGTACAACAAAGACAAAAGCTCATGAAGGGCTTACAAAAGAAATGGCTTTTAGATTAACAGAAGATTGACCTTGTTCCAACCTACTACACCACCCATAGTAGGCTTAGCACACTTTCTCATGTCAAACTGACATTTCATTGCATTGAACTTAGCTAATAGAGATCACCTGTGTCGAATTATGATATGAACAAGGCAAAGCACTAAGGATCAAGCTTCACTTCATAACTCGTTAGAATAAGCGCATGAAGGGTACACAAAAGACATAAGCTCATCTAGGGCTCACAAAAGACATGGCTTTTAGATTAGCAGAAGATTGACCTGGATGCAACCTATTACACCGCCGTGGTTGGCTTAGCACACTTTCTAATGTTAAACTGACAATACATTCTGTTGAACTTAGCTAATGGAGATCACATGTGTAGAAGTTTGATATGAACATGGCAAGCACTAAGGATCAAGCTTCACTTCATAACTCGTTAGAATAACCTCATGAAGGGTACAACAAAGACAAAAGCTCATGAAGGGCTTACAAAAGAAATGGCTTTTAGATTAACAGAAGATTGACCTTGTTGCAACCTACTACACCACCCATAGTAGCCTTAGCACACTTTCTCATGTCAAACTGACATTTCATTGTGTTCAACTTAGCTAATAGAGATCACATGTGTAGAAGTATGATATAAACATGGATAGCACTAAAGATCAAGCTTCACTTCATAACTCGTTAGAATAAGCGCATGAAGGTACAAAAGACATAAGCTCATATAGGTCTCACAAAAGACATGGCTTTTAGATTAGCAGAAAATTGACCTGGATGCAACCTATTACACCGCCGTGGTTGGCTTAACACACTTTCTCATGTCAAACTGACATTACATTTCGTTGAACTTAGCTAATAGAGATCACATGTGTAGAAGCATGATATGAACATGGCAAGCACTTAGGATCAAGCTTCACTTCATAACTCGTTAGAATAAGCTCATGAAGGGTACAACAAAGACAAAAGCTCATGAAGGGCTTACAAAAGAAATGGCTTTTAGATTAACAGAAGATTGACCTTGTTCCAACCTACTACACCACCCATAGCAGGCTTAGCACACTTTCTCATGTCAAACTGACATTTCATTGCGTTGAACTTAGCTAATAGAGATCACATCGAAGGAAGTATGATATGAACATGGATAGCACTAAAGATCAAGCTTAACTTCATAAATCGTTAGAATAAGCGCATGAAGTGTACACAAAAGACATAAGCTCATATAGGTCTCACAAAAGACATGGCTTTTAGATTAGCAGAAGATTGACCTGGATGCAACCTATTACACCGCCGTGGTTGGCTTAGCACACTTTCTAATGTTAAACTGACAATACATTCTGTTGAACTTAGCTAATGGAGATCACATGTGTAGAAGTTTGATATGAACATGGCAAGCACTTAGGATCAAGCTTCACTTCATAACTCGTTAGAATAAGCTCATGAAGGGTACAACAAAGACAAAAGCTCATGAAGGGCTTACAAAAGAAATGGCTTTTAGATTAACAGAAGATTGACCTTGTTGCAACCTACTACACCACCCATAGTAGGCTTAGCACACTTTCCCATGTCAAACTGACATTTCATTGCGTTGAACTTAGCTAATATAGATCACATCGAAGGAAGTATGATATGAACATGGATAGCACTAAAGATCAAGCTTCACTTCATAACTCGTTAGAATAAGCGCATGAAGGGTACACAAAAGACATAAGCTCATCTAGGGCTCACAAAAGACATGGCTTTTAGATTAGCAGAAGATTGACCTGGATGCAACCTATTACACCGCCGTGGTTGGCTTAGCACACTTTCTAATGTTAAACTGACAATACATTCTGTTGAACTTAGCTAATGGAGATCACATGTGTAGAAGTTTGATATGAACATGGCAAGCACTTAGGATCAAGCTTCACTTCATAACTCGTTAGAATAAGCTCATGAAGGGTACAACAAAGACAAAAGCTCATGAAGGGCTTACAAAAGAAATGGCTTTTAGATTAACAGAAGATTGACCTTGTTGCAACCTACTACACCACCCATAGTAGGCTTAGCACACTTTCCCATGTCAAACTGACATTTTATTTCGTCGAACTTAGCTAATAGAGATCATATGTGTAGAAGTACGATATGAACATGGCAAGCACTAAGGATCAAGCTTCACTTCATAACTCGTTAGAATAAGCTCATGAAGGGTACAACAAAGACAAAAGCTTATGAAGGGCTTACAAAAGACATGGCTTTTAGATTAACAGAAGATTGACCTTGTTACAACCTATTACACCACCCATAGTAGGCTTACCACACTTTCTCATGTAAAACTGACATTTCATTGCGTTGAACTTAGCTAACAGAGATCACATGTGTAGAAGTATGATATGAACATGGATAGCACTAAATATCAAGCTTCACTTCATAACTCGTTAGAATAAGCTCATGAAGGATACACCAAAGATATAAGCTCATATAGGTCTCACAAAAGACATGGCTTTTAGATTAGCAGAAGATTGACCTGGATGCAACCTATTACACCGCTGTGGTTGGCTTAGCATACTTTCTCATGTCAAACTGACAGTACATTTCGTTGAACTTAGCTAATAGATATCACATGTGTAGAAGTATGATATGAACATGGCAAGCATTAAGGATCAAGCTTCACTTCATAACTCGTTAGAATAAGCTCATGAAGGGTACAACAAAGATAAAAGCTCATGAAGGGCTTACAAAAGAAATGGCTTTTAGATTAACAGAAGATTGACCTTGTTGCAACCTACTACACCACCCATAGTAGGCTTAGCACACTTTCTCATGTCAAACTGACATTTTATTTCGTCGAACTTAGCTAATAGATATCACATGTGTAGAAGTATGATATGAACATGGCAAGCACTAAGAATCAAGCTTCACTTCATAACTCGTTAGAATAAGCTCATGAAGGGTACAACAAAGATAAAAGCTCATGAAGGGCTTACAAAAGAAATGGCTTTTAGATTAACAGAAGATTGACCTTGTTGCTTCCTACTACACCACCCATAGTAGGCTTAGCACACTTTCTCATGTCAAACTGACATTTCATTGCGTTTAACTTAGCTAACAGAGATCACATGTGTAGAAGTATGATATGAACATGGATAGCACTAAAGATCAAGCATCACTTCATAACTCGTTAGAATAAGCTCATGAAGGGTACACCAAAGACATAAGCTCATATAGGTCTCACAAAAGACATGGCTTTTAGATTAGCAGAAGATTGACCTGGATGCAACCTATTACACCGCTGTGGTTGGCTTAGCATACTTTCTCATGTCAAACTGACATTACATTTCGTTGAACTTAGCTAATAGATATCACATGTGTAGAAGTATGATATGAACATGGCAAGCACTAAGAATCAAGCTTCACTTCATAACTCGTTAGAATAAGCTCATGAAGGGTACAACAAAGATAAAAGCTCATGAAGGGCTTACAAAAGAAATGGCTTTTAGATTAACAGAAGATTGACCTTGTTGCTTCCTACTACACCACCCATAGTAGGCTTAGCACACTTTCTCATGTCAAACTGACATTTCATTGCGTTTAACTTAGCTAACAGAGATCACATGTGTAGAAGTATGATATGAACATGGATAGCACTAAAGATCAAGCATCACTTCATAACTCGTTAGAATAAGCTCATGAAGGGTACACCAAAGACATAAGCTCATATAGGTCTCACAAAAGACATGGCTTTTAAATTAGTAGAAGATTGACAGGGATGCAACCTATTACACCGTCGTGGTTGGCTTAGCATACTTTCTCATGTCAAACTGACATTACATTTCGTTGAACTTAGCTAATAGATATCACATGTGTAGAAGTATGATATGAACATGGCAAGCACTAAGAATCAAGCTTCACTTCATAACTCGTTAGAATAAGCTCATGAAGGGTACAACAAAGATAAAAGCTCATGAAGGGCTTACAAAAGAAATGGCTTTTAGATTAACAGAAGATTGACCTTGTTGCAACCTACTACACCACCCATAGTAGGCTTAGCACACTTTCTCATGTCAAACTGACATTTTATTTCGTCGAACTTAGCTAATAGAGATCATATGTGTAGAAGTACGATATGAACATGGCAAGCACTAAGGATGAAGCTTCACTTCATAACTCGTTAGAATAAGCTCATGAAGGGTACAACAAAGACAAAAGCTCATGAAGGGCTTACAAAAGACATGGCTTTTAGATTAACAGAAGATTGACCTTGTTACAACCTATTACACCACCCATAGTAGGCTTACCACACTTTCTCATGTCAAACTGACATTTCATTGCGTTGAACTTAGCTAACAGAGATCACATGTGTAGAAGTATGATATGAACATGGATAGCACTAAATATCAAGCTTCACTTCATAACTCGTTAGAATAAGCTCATGAAGGATACACCAAAGATATAAGCTCATATAGGTCTCACAAAAGACATGGCTTTTAGATTAGCAGAAGATTGACC
This sequence comes from Lepidium didymum, assembly GCA_963920545.1. Taxonomy (NCBI): domain Eukaryota; kingdom Viridiplantae; phylum Streptophyta; class Magnoliopsida; order Brassicales; family Brassicaceae; genus Lepidium; species Lepidium didymum. The sequence continues at coordinate 11,012,612 of OY986981.1, read as the reverse complement.
TGGATGCAACCTATTACACCGCTGTGGTTGGCTTAGCATACTTTCTCATGTCAAACTGACATTACATTTCGTTGAACTTAGCTAATAGATATCACATGTGTAGAAGTATGATATGAACATGGCAAGCATTAAGGATCAAGCTTCACTTCATAACTCGTTAGAATAAGCTCATGAAGGGTACAACAAAGATAAAAGCTCATGAAGGGCTTACAAAAGAAATGGCTTTTAGATTAACAGAAGATTGACCTTGTTGCAACCTACTACACCACCCATAGTAGGCTTAGCACACTTTCTCATGTCAAACTGACATTTTATTTCGTCGAACTTAGCTAATAGAGATCATATGTGTAGAAGTACGATATGAACATGGCAAGCACTAAGGATCAAGCTTCACTTCATAACTCGTTAGAATAAGCTCATGAAGGGTACAACAAAGACAAAAGCTCATGAAGGGCTTACAAAAGACATGGCTTTTAGATTAACAGAAGATTGACCTTGTTACAACCTATTACACCACCCATAGTAGGCTTACCACACTTTCTCATGTCAAACTGACATTTCAATGCGTTGAACTTAGCTAACAGAGATCACATGTGTAGAAGTATGATATGAACATGGATAGCACTAAATATCAAGCTTCACTTCATAACTCGTTAGAATAAGCTCATGAAGGGTACACCAAAGATATAAGCTCATATAGGTCTCACAAAAGACATGGCTTTTAGATTAGCAGAAGATTGACCTGGATGCAACCTATTACACCGCTGTGGTTGGCTTAGCACACTTTCTCATGTCAAACTGACATTTTATTTCGTCGAACTTAGCTAATAGAGATCATATGTGTAGAAGTACGATATGAACATGGCAAGCACTAAGGATCAAGCTTCACTTCATAACTCGTTAGAATAAGCTCATGAAGGGTACAACAAAGACAAAAGCTCATGAAGGGCTTACAAAAGACATGGCTTTTAGATTAACAGAAGATTGACCTTGTTACAACCTATTACACCACCCATAGTAGGCTTACCACACTTTCTCATGTCAAACTGACATTTCAATGCGTTGAACTTAGCTAACAGAGATCACATGTGTAGAAGTATGATATGAACATGGATAGCACTAAATATCAAGCTTCACTTCATAACTCGTTAGAATAAGCTCATGAAGGGTACACCAAAGATATAAGCTCATATAGGTCTCACAAAAGACATGGCTTTTAGATTAGCAGAAGATTGACCTGGATGCAACCTATTACACCGCTGTGGTTGGCTTAGCATACTTTCTCATGTCAAACTGACATTACATTTCGTTGAACTTAGCTAATAGATATCACATGTGTAGAAGTATGATATGAACATGGCAAGCACTAAGAATCAAGCTTCACTTCATAACTCGTTAGAATAAGCTCATGAAGGGTACAACAAAGATAAAAGCTCATGAAGGGCTTACAAAAGAAATGGCTTTTAGATTAACAGAAGATTGACCTTGTTGCAACCTACTACACCACCCATAGTAGGCTTAGCACACTTTCTCATGTCAAACTGACATTTTATTTCGTCGAACTTAGCTAATAGAGATCATATGTGTAGAAGTACGATATGAACATGGCAAGCACTAAGGATGAAGCTTCACTTCATAACTCGTTAGAATAAGCTCATGAAGGGTACAACAAAGACAAAAGCTCATCAAGGGCTTACAAAAGACATGGCTTTTAGATTAGCAGAAGATTGCCCTGGATGCAACCTATTACACCGCCGTGGTTGGCTTAGCACACTTTCTCATGTCAAACTGACATTACATTTCGTTGAACTTAGCTAATAGAGATCACATGTGTAGAAGCATGATATGAACATGGCAAGCACTAAGGATCAAGCTTCACTTTATAACTCGTTAGAATAAGCTCATGAAGGGTACAACAAAGATAAAAGCTCATGAAGGGCTTACAAAAGAAATGGCTTTTAGATTAATAGAAGATTGACCTTGTTGCAACCTACTACACCACCCATAGTAGGCTTAGCACACTTTCTCATGTCAAACTGACATTTTATTTCGTCGAACTTAGCTAATAGAGATCATATGTGTAGAAGTACGATATGAACATGGCAAGCACTAAGGATCAAGCTTCACTTCATAACTCGTTAGAATAAGCTCATGAAGGGTACAACAAAGACAAAAGCTCATGAAGGGCTTACAAAAGACATGGCTTTTAGATTAACAGAAGATTGACCTTGTTGCTTCCTACTACACCACCCATAGTATGTTTAGCACACTTTCTCATGTCAAACTGACATTTCATTGCGTTGAACTTAGATAACAGAGATCACATGTGTAGAAGTATGATATGAACATGGATAGCACTAAAGATCAAGCATCACTTCATAACTCGTTAGAATAAGCTCATGAAGGGTACACCAAAGACATAAGCTCATATAGGTCTCACAAAAGACATGGCTTTTAGATTAGTAGAAGATTGACCGGGATGCAACCTATTACACCGTCGTGGTTGGCTTAGCATACTTTCTCATGTCAAACTGACATTTCATTGCGTTGAACTTAGCTAACAGAGATCACATGTGTAGAAGTATGATATGAACATGGATAGCACTAAAGATAAAGCATCACTTCATAACTCGTTAGAATAAGCTCATGAAGGGTACACCAAAGACATAAGCTCATATAGGTCTCACAAAAGACATGGCTTTTAGATTAGCAGAAGATTGCCCTGGATGCAACCTATTACACCGCCGTGGTTGGCTTAGCACACTTTCTCATGTCAAACTGACATTACATTTCGTTGAACTTAGCTAATAGAGATCACATGTGTAGAAGCATGATATGAACATGGCAAGCACTAAGGATCAAGCTTCACTTTATAACTCGTTAGAATAAGCTCATTAAGGGTACAACAAAGATAAAAGCTCATGAAGGGCTTACAAAAGAAATGGCTTTTAGATTAACAGAAGATTGACCTTGTTGCAACCTACTACACCACCCATAGTAGGCTTAGCACACTTTCTCATGTCAAACTGACATTTTATTTCGTCGAACTTAGCTAATAGAGATCATATGTGTAGAAGTACGATATGAACATGGCAAGCACTAAGGATCAAGCTTCAATTCATAACTCGTTAGAATAAGCTCATGAAGGGTACAACAAAGACAAAAGCTCATCAAGGGCTTACAAAAGACATGGCTTTTAGATTAACAGAAGATTGACCTTGTTTCAACCTACTACACCACCCATAGTAGGCTTGGTACACTTTCTCATGTCAAACTGACATTTCATTGCGTTGAACTTAGCTAACAGAGATCACATGTGTAGAAGTATGATATGAACATGGATAGCACTAAAGATAAAGCATCACTTCATAACTCGTTAGAATAAGCTCATGAAGGGTACACCAAAGACATAAGCTCATATAGGTCTCACAAAAGACATGGCTTTTAGATTAGCAGAAGATTGCCCTGGATGCAACCTATTACACCGCCGTGGTTGGCTTAGCACACTTTCTCATGTCAAACTGACATTACATTTCGTTGAACTTAGCTAATAGAGATCACATGTGTAGAAGCATGATATGAACATGGCAAGCACTAAGGATCAAGCTTCACTTTATAACTCGTTAGAATAAGCTCATGAAGGGTACAACAAAGATAAAAGCTCATGAAGGGCTTACAAAAGAAATGGCTTTTAGATTAATAGAAGATTGACCTTGTTGCAACCTACTATACCACCCATAGTAGGCTTAGCACACTTTCTCATGTCAAACTGACATTTTATTTCGTCGAACTTAGCTAATAGAGATCATATGTGTAGAAGTACGATATGAACATGGCATGCACTAAGGATCAAGCTTCACTTCATAACTCGTTAGAATAAGCTCATGAAGGGTACAACAAAGACAAAAGCTCATGAAGGGCTTACAAAAGACATGGCTTTTAGATTAACAGAAAATTGACCTTGTTGCTTCCTACTACACCACCCATAGTAGGCTTAGCACACTTTCTCATGTCAAACTGACATTTCATTGCGTTGAACTTAGATAACAGAGATCACATGTGTAGAAGTATGATATGAACATGGATAGCACTAAAGATCAAGCATCACTTCATAACTCGTTAGAATAAGCTCATGAAGGGTACACCAAAGACATAAGCTCATATAGGTCTCACAAAAGACATGGCTTTTAGATTAGTAGAAGATTGACCGGGATGCAACCTATTACACCGTCGTGGTTGGCTTAGCATACTTTCTCATGTCAAACTGACATTTCATTGCGTTGAACTTAGCTAACAGAGATCACATGTGTAGAAGTATGATATGAACATTGATAGCACTAAAGATAAAGCATCACTTCATAACTCGTTAGAATAAGCTCATGAAGGGTACACCAAAGACATAAGCTCATATAGGTCTCACAAAAGACATGGCTTTTAGATTAGCAGAAGATTGCCCTGGATGCAACCTATTACACCGCCGTGGTTGGCTTAGCACACTTTCTCATGTCAAACTGACATTACATTTCGTTGAACTTAGCTAATAGAGATCACATGTGTAGAAGCATGATATGAACATGGCAAGCACTAAGGATCAAGCTTCACTTTATAACTCGTTAGAATAAGCTCATTAAGGGTACAACAAAGATAAAAGCTCATGAAGGGCTTACAAAAGAAATGGCTTTTAGATTAACAGAAGATTGACCTTGTTGCTTCCTACTACACCACCCATAGTAGGCTTAGCACACTTTCTCATGTCAAACTGACATTTCATTGCGTTGAACTTAGCTAACAGAGATCACATGTGTAGAAGTATGATATGAACATGGATAGCACTAAAGATCAAGCATCACTTCATAACTCGTTAGAATAAGCTCATGAAGGGTACACCAAATACATAAGCTCATATAGGTCTCACAAAAGACATGGCTTTTAGATTAGCAGAAGATTGCCCTGGATGCAACCTATTACACCGCCGTGGTTGGCTTAGCACACTTTCTCATGTCAAACTGACATTACATTTCGTTGAACTTAGCTAATAGAGATCACATGTGTAGAAGCATGATATGAACATGGCAAGCACTAAGGATCAAGCTTCACTTTATAACTCTTTAGAATAAGCTCATTAAGGGTACAACAAAGATAAAAGCTCATGAAGGGCTTACAAAAGAAATGGCTTTTAGATTAACAGAAGATTGACCTTGTTGCAACCTACTACACCACCCATAGTAGGCTTAGCACACTTTCTCATGTCAAACTAACATTTTATTTCGTCGAACTTAGCTAATAGAGATCATATGTGTAGAAGTACGATATGAACATGGCAAGCACTAAGGATCAAGCTTCAATTCATAACTCGTTAGAATAAGCTCATGAAGGGTACAACAAAGACAAAAGCTCATCAAGGGCTTACAAAAGACATGGCTTTTAGATTAACAGAAGATTGACCTTGTTTCAACCTACTACACCACCCATAGTAGGCTTGGTACACTTTCTCATGTCAAACTGACATTTCATTGCGTTGAACTTAGCTAACAGAGATCACATGTGTAGAAGTATGATATGAACATGGATAGCACTAAAGATAAAGCATCACTTCATAACTCGTTAGAATAAGCTCATGAAGGGTACACCAAAGACATAAGCTCATATAGGTCTCACAAAAGACATGGCTTTTAGATTAGCAGAAGATTGCCCTGGATGCAACCTATTACACCGCCGTGGTTGGCTTAGCACACTTTCTCATGTCAAACTGACATTACATTTCGTTGAACTTAGCTAACAGAGATCACATATGTAGAAGTATGATATGAACATGGCAAGCACTAAGAATCAAGCTTCACTTCATAACTCGTTAGAATAAGCTCATGAAGGGTACAACAAAGATAAAAGCTCATGAAGGGCTTACTAAAGAAATGGCTTTTAGATTAACAGAAGATTGACCTTGTTGCTTCCTACTACACCACCCATAGTAGGCTTAGCACACTTTCTCATGTCAAACTGACATTTCATTGCGTTGAACTTAGATAACAGAGATCACATGTGTAGAAGTATGATATGAACATGGATAGCACTAAAGATCAAGCATCACTTCATAACTCGTTAGAATAAGCTCATGAAGGGTACACCAAAGACATAAGCTCATATAGGTCTCACAAAAGACATGGCTTTTAGATTAGTAGAAGATTGACCGGGATGCAACCTATTACACCGTCGTGGTTGGCTTAGCATACTTTCTCATGTCAAACTGACATTTCATTGCGTTGAACTTAGCTAACAGAGATCACATGTGTAGAAGTATGATATGAACATGGATAGCACTAAAGATAAAGCATCACTTCATAACTCGTTAGAATAAGCTCATGAAGGGTACACCAAAGACATAAGCTCATATAGGTCTCACAAAAGACATGGCTTTTAGATTAGCAGAAGATTGCCCTGGATGCAACCTATTACACCGCCGTGGTTGGCTTAGCACACTTTCTCATGTCAAACTGACATTACATTTCGTTGAACTTAGCTAATAGAGATCACATGTGTAGAAGCATGATATGAACATGGCAAGCACTAAGGATCAAGCTTCACTTTATAACTCGTTAGAATAAGCTCATTAAGGGTACAACAAAGATAAAAGCTCATGAAGGGCTTACAAAAGAAATGGCTTTTAGATTAATAGAAGATTGACCTTGTTGCAACCTACTACACCACCCATAGTAGGCTTAGCACACTTTCTCATGTCAAACTGACATTTTATTTCGTCGAACTTAGCTAATAGATATCACATGTGTAGAAGTACGATATGAACATGGCAAGCACTAAGGATCAAGCTTCACTTCATAACTCGTTAGAATAAGCTCATGAAGGGTACAACAAAGACAAAAGCTCATGAAGGGCTTACAAAAGACATGGCTTTTAGATTAACAGAAGATTGACCTTGTTGCTTCCTACTACACCACCCATAGTAGGCTTAGCACACTTTCTCATGTCAAACTGACATTTCATTGCGTTGAACTTAGCTAACAGAGATCACATGTGTAGAAGTATGATATGAACATGGATAGCACTAAAGATCAAGCATCACTTCATAACTCGTTAGAATAAGCTCATGAAGGGTACACCAAAGACATAAGCTCATATAGGTCTCACAAAAGACATGGCTTTTAGATTAGCAGAAGATTGACCGGGATGCAACCTATTACACCGTCGTGGTTGGCTTAGCATACTTTCTCATGTCAAACTGCCATTTTATTTCGTCGAACTTAGCTAATAGAGATCATATGTGTAGAAGTACGATATGAACATGGCAAGCACTAAGGATGAAGCTTCACTTCATAACTCGTTAGAATAAGCTCATGAAGGGTACAACAAAGACAAAAGCTCATGAAGGGCTTACAAAAGACATGGCTTTTAGATTAACAGAAGATTGACCTTGTTACAACCTATTACACCACCCATAGTAGGCTTACCACACTTTCTCATGTCAAACTGACATTTCATTGCGTTGAACTTAGCTAACAGAGATCACATGTGTAGAAGTATGATATGAACATGGATAGCACTAAATATCAAGCTTCACTTCATAACTCGTTAGAATAAGCTCATGAAGGGTACACCAAAGATATAAGCTCATATAGGTCTCACAAAAAACATGGCTTTTAGATTAGCAGAAGATTGACCTGGATGCAACCTATTACACCGCTGTGGTTGGCTTAGCATACTTTCTCATGTCAAACTGACATTACATTTCGTTGAACTTAGCTAATAGATATCACATGTGTAGAAGTATGATATGAACATGGCAAGCATTAAGGATCAAGCTTCACTTCATAACTCGTTAGAATAAGCTCATGAAGGGTACAACAAAGATAAAAGCTCATGACGGGCTTACAAAAGAAATGGCTTTTAGATTAACAGAAGATTGACCTTGTTGCAACCTACTACACCACCCATAGTAGGCTTAGCACACTTTCTCATGTCAAACTGACATTTTATTTCGTCGAACTTAGCTAATAGAGATCATATGTGTAGAAGTACGATATGAACATGGCAAGCACTAAGGATCAAGCTTCACTTCATAACTCGTTAGAATAAGCTCATGAAGGGTACAACAAAGACAAAAGCTCATGAAGGGCTTACAAAAGACATGGCTTTGACATTAACAGAAGATTGACCTTGTTACAACCTATTACACCACCCATAGTAGGCTTACCACACTTTCTCATGTCAAACTGACATTTCATTGCGTTGAACTTAGCTAACAGAGATCACATGTGTAGAAGTATGATATGAACATGGATAGCACTAAATATCAAGCTTCACTTCATAACTCGTTAGAATAAGCTCATGAAGGGTACACCAAAGATATAAGCTCATATACGTCTCACAAAAGACATGGCTTTTAGATTAGCAGAAGATTGACCTGGATGCAACCTATTACACCGCTGCGGTTGGCTTAGCATACTTTCTCATGTCAAACTGACATTTTATTTCGTTGAACTTAGCTAATAGATATCACATGTGTAGAAGTATGATATGAACATGGCAAGCACTAAGAATCAAGCTTCACTTCATAACTCGTTAGAATAAGCTCATGAAGGGTACAACAAAGATAAAAGCTCATGAAGGGCTTACAAAAGAAATGGCTTTTAGATTAACAGAAGATTGACCTTGTTGCAACCTACTACACCACCCATAGTAGGCTTAGTACACTTTCTCATGTCAAACTGACATTTCATTGCGTTGAACTTAGCTAATAGAGATCACATGTGTAGAAGTATGATATGAACATGGATAGCACTAAAGATCAAGCATCACTTTATAACTCGTTAGAATAAGCTCATGAAGGGTACACCAAAGACATAAGCTCATATAGGTCTCACAAAAGACATGGCTTTTAGATTAGCAGAAGATTGACCTGGATGCAACCTATTACACCGCCGTGGTTGGCTTAGCACACTTTCTCATGTTAAACTGACATTACATTCCGTTGAACTTAGCTAATAGAGATCACATGTGTAGAAGTATGATATGAACATGGCAAGCACTAAGAATCAAACTTCACTTCATAACTCGTTAGAATAAGCTCATGAAGTGTACAACAAAGACAAAAGCTCATGAAGGGCTTACAAAAGACATGGCTTTTAGATTAACAGAAGATTGACCTTGTTGCAACCTACTACACCACCCATAGTAGGCTTGGTACACTTTCTCATGTCAAACTGACATTTCATTGCGTTGAACTTAGCTAACAGAGATCACATGTGTAGAAGTATGATATGAACATGGATAGCACTAAAGATCAAGCATCACTTCATAACTCGTTAGAATAAGCTCATGAAGGGTACACCAAAGACATAAGCTCATATAGGTCTCACAAAAGACATGGCTTTTAGATTAGCAGAAGATTGACCTGGATGCAACCTATTACACCGCCGTGGTTGGCTTAGCACACTTTCTCATGTCAAACTGACATTACATTTCGTTTAACTTAGCTAATAGAGATCACATGTGTAGAAGCATGATATGAACATGGCAAGCACTAAGGATCAAGCATCACTTTATAACTCGTTAGAATAAGCTCATGAAGGGTACAAAAAAGACAAAAGCTCATGAAGGGCTTACAAAAGACATGGCTTTTAGATTAACAGAAGATTGACCTTGTTGCAACCTACTACACCACCCATAGTAGGCTTAGTACACTTTCTCATGTCAAACTGACATTTCATTGCGTTGAACTTATCTAACAGAGATCACATGTGTAGAAGTATGATATGAACATGGATAGCACTAAAGATCAAGCATCACTTCATAACTCGTTAGAATAAGCTCATGAAGGGTACACCAAAGACATAAGCTCATATAGGTCTCACAAAAGACATGGCTTTTAGATTAGCAGAAGATTGCCCTGGATGCAACCTATTACACCGCCGTGGTTGGCTTAGCACACTTTCTCATGTCAAACTGACATTACATTTCGTTGAACTTAGCTAATAGAGATCACATATGTAGAAGTATGATATGAACATGGCAAGCACTAAGGATCAAGCTTCACTTCATAACTCGTTAGAATAAGCTCATGAAGGGTACAACAAAGACAAAAGCTCATGAAGGGCTTACAAAAGAAATGGCTTTTAGATTAACAGAAGATTGTTCTTGTTGCAACCTACTACACCACCCATAGTAGGCTTAGCACATTTTCTCATGTCAAACTGACATTTCATTGTATTGAACTTAGCTAATAGAGATCACATGTGTAGAAGTATGATATAAACATGGATAGCACTAAAGATGAAGCTTCACTTCATAACTCGTTAGAATAAGCGCTTGAAGGTACAAAAGACATAAGCTCATATAGGTCTCACAAAAGACATGACTTTTAGATTAGCAGAAAATTGACCTGGATGCAACCTATTACACCGCCGTGGTTGGCTTAGCACACTTTCTCATGTCAAACTGACATTACATTTCGTTGAACTTAGCTAATAGAGATCACATGTGTAGAAGTATGATATGAACATGGCAAGCACTAAGGATCAAGTTTCACTTCATAACTCGTTAGAATAAGCTCATGAAGGGCTTACAAAAGACATGGCTTTTAGATTAACAGAAGATTGACCTTGTTGCAACCTACTACACCACCCATAGTAGGCTTGGTACACTTTCTCATGTCAAACTGACATTTCATTGCGTTGAACTTAGCTAACAGAGATCACATGTGTAGAAGTATGATATGAACATGGATAGCACTAAAGATCAAGCATCACTTCATAACTCGTTAGAATAAGCTCATGAAGGGTACACCAAAGACATAAGCTCATATAGGTCTCACAAAAGACATGGCTTTTAGATTAGCAGAAGATTGACCTGGATGCAACCTATTACACCGCCGTGGTTGGCTTAGCACACTTTCTCATGTCAAACTGACATTACATTTCGTTTAACTTAGCTAATAGAGATCACATGTGTAGAAGCATGATATGAACATGGCAAGCACTAAGGATCAAGCATCACTTTATAACTCGTTAGAATAAGCTCATGAAGGGTACAAAAAAGACAAAAGCTCATGAAGGGCTTACAAAAGACATGGCTTTTAGATTAACAGAAGATTGACCTTGTTGCAACCTACTACACCACCCATAGTAGGCTTAGTACACTTTCTCATGTCAAACTGACATTTCATTGCGTTGAACTTATCTAACAGAGATCACATGTGTAGAAGTATGATATGAACATGGATAGCACTAAAGATCAAGCATCACTTCATAACTCGTTAGAATAAGCTCATGAAGGGTACACCAAAAACATAAGCTCATATAGGTCTCACAAAAGACATGGCTTTTAGATTAGCAGAAGATTGCCCTGGATGCAACCTATTACACCGCCGTGGTTGGCTTAGCACACTTTCTCATGTCAAACTGACATTACATTTCGTTGAACTTAGCTAATAGAGATCACATATGTAGAAGTATGATATGAACATGGCAAGCACTAAGGATCAAGCTTCACTTCATAACTCGTTAGAATAAGCTCATGAAGGGTACAACAAAGACAAAAGCTCATGAAGGGCTTACAAAAGACATGGCTTTTAGATTAACAAAAGATTGACCTTGTTGCAACCTACTACACCACCCATAGTAGCCTAAGTACACTTTCTCATGTCAAACTGACATTTCATTGCGTTGAACTTAGCTAATAGATATCACATGTGTAGAAGTATGATATGAACATGGATAGCACTAAAGATCAAGCATCACTTCATAACTCGTTAGAATAAGCTCATGAAGGGTACACCAAAGACATAAGCTCATATAGGTCTCACAAAAGACATGACTTTTAGATTAGCAGAAAATTGACCTGGATGCAACCTATTACACCGCCGTGGTTGGCTTAGCACACTTTCTCATGTCAAACTGACATTACATTTCGTTGAACTTAGCTAATAGAGATCACATGTGTAGAAGTATGATATGAACATGGCAAGCACTAAGGATCAAGTTTCACTTCATAACTCGTTAGAATAAGCTCATGAAGTGTACAACAAAGACAAAAGCTCATGAAGGGCTTACAAAAGACATGGCTTTTAGATTAACAAAAGATTGACCTTGTTGCAACCTACTACACCACCCATAGTAGGCTTGGTACACTTTCTCATGTCAAACTGACATTTCATTGCGTTGAACTTAGCTAACAGAGATCACATGTGTAGAAGTATGATATGAACATGGATAGCACTAAAGATCAAGCATCACTTCATAACTCGTTAGAATAAGCTCATGAAGGGTACACCAAAGACATAAGCTCATATAGGTCTCACAAAAGACATGGCTTTTAGATTAGCAGAAGATTGACCTGGATGCAACCTATTACACCGCCGTGGTTGGCTTAGCACACTTTCTCATGTCAAACTGACATTACATTTCGTTTAACTTAGCTAATTGAGATCACATGTGTAGAAGCATGATATGAACATGCAAGCACTAAGGATCAAGCATCACTTTATAACTCGTTAGAATAAGCTCATGAAGGGTACAAAAAAGACAAAAGCTCATGAAGGGCTTACAAAAGACATGGCTTTTAGATTAACAGAAGATTGACCTTGTTGCAACCTACTACACCACCCATAGTAGGCTTAGTACACTTTCTCATGTCAAACTGACATTTCATTGCGTTGAACTTATCTAACAGAGATCACATGTGTAGAAGTATGATATGAACATGGATAGCACTAAAGATCAAGCATCACTTCATAACTCGTTAGAATAAGCTCATGAAGGGTACACCAAAGACATAAGCTCATATAGGTCTCACAAAAGACATGGCTTTTAGATTAGCAGAAGATTGACCTGGATGCAACCTATTACACCGCCGTGGTTGGCTTAGCACACTTTCTCATGTTAAACTGACATTACATTCCGTTGAACTTAGCTAATAGAGATCACATGTGTAGAAGTATGATATGAACATGGCAAGCACTAAGAATCAAACTTCACTTCATAACTCGTTAGAATAAGCTCATGAAGGGTACAACAAAGACAAAAGCTCATGAAGGGCTTACAAAAGACATGGCTTTTAGATTAACAAAAGATTGACCTTGTTGCAACCTACTACACCACCCATAGTAGCCTAAGTACACTTTCTCATGTCAAACTGACATTTCATTGCGTTGAACTTAGCTAATAGATATCACATGTGTAGAAGTATGATATGAACATGGATAGCACTAAAGATCAAGCATCACTTCATAACTCGTTAGAATAAGCTCATGAAGGGTACACCAAAGACATAAGCTCATATAGGTCTCACAAAAGACATGGCTTTTAGATTAGCAGAAGATTGACCTGGATGCAACCTATTACACCGCCTTGGTTGGCTTAGCACACTTTCTCATGTTAAACTGACATTAGATTCCGTTGAACTTAGCTAATAGAGATCACATGTGTAGAAGTATGATAAAACATGGCAAGCACTAAGGATCAAGCTTCACTTCATAACTCGTTAGAATAAGCTCATGAAGGGTACAACAAAGACAAAAGCTCATGAAGGGCTTACAAAAGAAATGGCTTTTAGATTAACAGAAGATTGTTCTTGTTGCAACCTACTACACCACCCATAGTAGGCTTAGCACATTTTCTCATGTCAAACTGACATTTCATTGTATTGAACTTAGCTAATAGAGATCACATGTGTAGAAGTATGATATAAACATGGATAGCACTAAAGATGAAGCTTCACTTCATAACTCGTTAGAATAAGCGCTTGAAGGTACAAAAGACATAAGCTCATATAGGTCTCACAAAAGACATGACTTTTAGATTAGCAGAAAATTGACCTGGATGCAACCTATTACACCTCCGTGGTTGGCTTAGCACACTTTCTCATGTCAAACTGACATTACATTTCGTTGAACTTAGCTAATAGAGATCACATGTGTAGAAGTATGATATGAACATGGCAAGCACTAAGGATCAAGTTTCACTTCATAACTCGTTAGAATAAGCTCATGAAGGGCTTACAAAAGAAATGGCTTTTAAATTAACAGAAGATTGACTTTGTTGCAACCTACTACACCACACATAGTAGGCTTAGCACACTTTCTTATGTCAAACTGACATTTCATTGCGTTGAACTTAGCTAATAGAGATCACATGTGTAGAAGTATGATATGAACATGGATAGCACTAAAGATCAAGCATCACTTTATAACTCGTTAGAATAAGCTCATGAAGGGTACACCAAAGACATAAGCTCATATAGGTCTCACAAAAGACATGGCTTTTAGATTAGCAGAAGATTGACCTGGATGCAACCTATTACACCGCCGTGGTTGGCTTAGCACACTTTCTCATGTTAAACTGACATTACATTCCGTTGAACTTAGCTAATAGAGATCACATGTGTAGAAGTATGATATGAACATGGCAAGCACTAAGAATCAAACTTCACTTCATAACTCGTTAGAATAAGCTCATGAAGTGTACAACAAAGACAAAAGCTCATGAAGGGCTTACAAAAGACATGGCTTTTAGATTAACAGAAGATTGACCTTGTTGCAACCTACTACACCACCCATAGTAGGCTTGGTACACTTTCTCATGTCAAACTGACATTTCATTGCGTTGAACTTAGCTAACAGAGATCACATGTGTAGAAGTATGATATGAACATGGATAGCACTAAAGATCAAGCATCACTTCATAACTCGTTAGAATAAGCTCATGAAGGGTACACCAAAGACATAAGCTCATATAGGTCTCACAAAAGACATGGCTTTTAGATTAGCAGAAGATTGACCTGGATGCAACCTATTACACCGCCGTGGTTGGCTTAGCACACTTTCTCATGTCAAACTGACATTACATTTCGTTTAACTTAGCTAATTGAGATCACATGTGTAGAAGCATGATATGAACATGCAAGCACTAAGGATCAAGCATCACTTTATAACTCGTTAGAATAAGCTCATGAAGGGTACAAAAAAGACAAAAGCTCATGAAGGGCTTACAAAAGACATGGCTTTTAGATTAACAGAAGATTGACCTTGTTGCAACCTACTACACCACCCATAGTAGGCTTAGTACACTTTCTCATGTCAAACTGACATTTCATTGCGTTGAACTTATCTAACAGAGATCACATGTGTAGAAGTATGATATGAACATGGATAGCACTAAAGATCAAGCATCACTTCATAACTCGTTAGAATAAGCTCATGAAGGGTACACCAAAGACATAAGCTCATATAGGTCTCACAAAAGACATGGCTTTTAGATTAGCAGAAGATTGACCTGGATGCAACCTATTACACCGCCGTGGTTGGCTTAGCACACTTTCTCATGTTAAACTGACATTACATTCCGTTGAACTTAGCTAATAGAGATCACATGTGTAGAAGTATGATATGAACATGGCAAGCACTAAGAATCAAACTTCACTTCATAACTCGTTAGAATAAGCTCATGAAGGGTACAACAAAGACAAAAGCTCATGAAGGGCTTACAAAAGACATGGCTTTTAGATTAACAAAAGATTGACCTTGTTGCAACCTACTACACCACCCATAGTAGCCTAAGTACACTTTCTCATGTCAAACTGACATTTCATTGCGTTGAACTTAGCTAATAGATATCACATGTGTAGAAGTATGATATGAACATGGATAGCACTAAAGATCAAGCATCACTTCATAACTCGTTAGAATAAGCTCATGAAGGGTACACCAAAGACATAAGCTCATATAGGTCTCACAAAAGACATGGCTTTTAGATTAGCAGAAGATTGACCTGGATGCAACCTATTACACCGCCTTGGTTGGCTTAGCACACTTTCTCATGTTAAACTGACATTAGATTCCGTTGAACTTAGCTAATAGAGATCACATGTGTAGAAGTATGATAAAACATGGCAAGCACTAAGGATCAAGCTTCACTTCATAACTCGTTAGAATAAGCTCATGAAGGGTACAACAAAGACAAAAGCTCATGAAGGGCTTACAAAAGAAATGGCTTTTAGATTAACAGAAGATTGTTCTTGTTGCAACCTACTACACCACCCATAGTAGGCTTAGCACATTTTCTCATGTCAAACTGACATTTCATTGTATTGAACTTAGCTAATAGAGATCACATGTGTAGAAGTATGATATAAACATGGATAGCACTAAAGATGAAGCTTCACTTCATAACTCGTTAGAATAAGCGCTTGAAGGTACAAAAGACATAAGCTCATATAGGTCTCACAAAAGACATGACTTTTAGATTAGCAGAAAATTGACCTGGATGCAACCTATTACACCGCCGTGGTTGGCTTAGCACACTTTCTCATGTCAAACTGACATTACATTTCGTTGAACTTAGCTAATAGAGATCACATGTGTAGAAGTATGATATGAACATGGCAAGCACTAAGGATCAAGTTTCACTTCATAACTCGTTAGAATAAGCTCATGAAGGGCTTACAAAAGAAATGGCTTTTAAATTAACAGAAGATTGACTTTGTTGCAACCTACTACACCACACATAGTAGGCTTAGCACACTTTCTCATGTCAAACTGACATTTCATTGCGTTGAACTTAGCTAATAGAGATCACATGTGTAGAAGTATGATATGAACATGGATAGCACTAAAGATCAAGCATCACTTTATAACTCGTTAGAATAAGCTCATGAAGGGTACACCAAAGACATAAGCTCATATAGGTCTCACAAAAGACATGGCTTTTAGATTAGCAGAAGATTGACCTGGATGCAACCTATTACACCGCCGTGGTTGGCTTAGCACACTTTCTCATGTTAAACTGACATTACATTCCGTTGAACTTAGCTAATAGAGATCACATGTGTAGAAGTATGATATGAACATGGCAAGCACTAAGAATCAAACTTCACTTCATAACTCGTTAGAATAAGCTCATGAAGTGTACAACAAAGACAAAAGCTCATGAAGGGCTTACAAAAGACATGGCTTTTAGATTAACAGAAGATTGACCTTGTTGCAACCTACTACACCACCCATAGTAGGCTTGGTACACTTTCTCATGTCAAACTGACATTTCATTGCGTTGAACTTAGCTAACAGAGATCACATGTGTAGAAGTATGATATGAACATGGATAGCACTAAAGATTAAGCATCACTTCATAACTCGTTAGAATAAGCTCATGAAGGGTACACCAAAGACATAAGCTCATATAGGTCTCACAAAAGACATGGCTTTTAGATTAGCAGAAGATTGACCTGGATGCAACCTATTACACCGCCGTGGTTGGCTTAGCACACTTTCTCATGTCAAACTGACATTACATTTCGTTTAACTTAGCTAATTGAGATCACATGTGTAGAAGCATGATATGAACATGCAAGCACTAAGGATCAAGCATCACTTTATAACTCGTTAGAATAAGCTCATGAAGGGTACAAAAAAGACAAAAGCTCATGAAGGGCTTACAAAAGACATGGCTTTTAGATTAACAGAAGATTGACCTTGTTGCAACCTACTACACCACCCATAGTAGGCTTAGTACACTTTCTCATGTCAAACTGACATTTCATTGCGTTGAACTTATCTAACAGAGATCACATGTGTAGAAGTATGATATGAACATGGATAGCACTAAAGATCAAGCATCACTTCATAACTCGTTAGAATAAGCTCATGAAGGGTACACCAAAGACATAAGCTCATATAGGTCTCACAAAAGACATGGCTTTTAGATTAGCAGAAGATTAACCTGGATGCAACCTATTACACCGCCGTGGTTGGCTTAGCACACTTTCTCATGTTAAACTGACATTACATTCCGTTGAACTTAGCTAATAGAGATCACATGTGTAGAAGTATGATATGAACATGGCAAGCACTAAGAATCAAACTTCACTTCATAACTCGTTAGAATAAGCTCATGAAGTGTACAACAAAGACAAAAGCTCATGAAGGGCTTACAAAAGACATGGCTTTTAGATTAACAGAAGATTGACCTTGTTGCAACCTACTACACCACCCATAGTAGGCTTGGTACACTTTCTCATGTCAAACTGACATTTCATTGCGTTGAACTTAGCTAACAGAGATCACATGTGTAGAAGTATGATATGAACATGGATAGCACTAAAGATCAAGCATCACTTCATAACTCGTTAGAATAAGCTCATGAAGGGTACACCAAAGACATAAGCTCATATAGGTCTCACAAAAGACATGGCTTTTAGATTAGCAGAAGATTGACCTGGATGCAACCTATTACACCGCCGTGGTTGGCTTAGCACACTTTCTCATGTTAAACTGACATTACATTCCGTTGAACTTAGCTAATAGAGATCACATGTGTAGAAGTATGATATGAACATGGCAAGCACTAAGAATCAAACTTCACTTCATAACTCGTTAGAATAAGCTCATGAAGTGTACAACAAAGACAAAAGCTCATGAAGGGCTTACAAAAGACATGGCTTTTAGATTAACAGAAGATTGACCTTGTTGCAACCTACTACACCACCCATAGTAGGCTTGGTACACTTTCTCATGTCAAACTGACATTTCATTGCGTTGAACTTAGCTAACAGAGATCACATGTGTAGAAGTATGATATGAACATGGATAGCACTAAAGATTAAGCATCACTTCATAACTCGTTAGAATAAGCTCATGAAGGGTACACCAAAGACATAAGCTCATATAGGTCTCACAAAAGACATGGCTTTTAGATTAGCAGAAGATTGACCTGGATGCAACCTATTACACCGCCGTGGTTGGCTTAGCACACTTTCTCATGTCAAACTGACATTACATTTCGTTTAACTTAGCTAATTGAGATCACATGTGTAGAAGCATGATATGAACATGCAAGCACTAAGGATCAAGCATCACTTTATAACTCGTTAGAATAAGCTCATGAAGGGTACAAAAAAGACAAAAGCTCATGAAGGGCTTACAAAAGACATGGCTTTTAGATTAACAGAAGATTGACCTTGTTGCAACCTACTACACCACCCATAGTAGGCTTAGTACACTTTCTCATGTCAAACTGACATTTCATTGCGTTGAACTTATCTAACAGAGATCACATGTGTAGAAGTATGATATGAACATGGATAGCACTAAAGATCAAGCATCACTTCATAACTCGTTAGAATAAGCTCATGAAGGGTACACCAAAGACATAAGCTCATATAGGTCTCACAAAAGACATGGCTTTTAGATTAGCAGAAGATTGCCCTGGATGCAACCTATTACACCGCCGTGGTTGGCTTAGCACACTTTCTCATGTCAAACTGACATTACATTTCGTTGAACTTAGCTAATAGAGATCACATATGTAGAAGTATGATATGAACATGGCAAGCACTAAGGATCAAGCTTCACTTCATAACTCGTTAGAATAAGCTCATGAAGGGTACAACAAAGACAAAAGCTCATGAAGGGCTTACAAAAGAAATGGCTTTTAGATTAACAGAAGATTGTTCTTGTTGCAACCTACTACACCACCCATAGTAGGCTTAGCACATTTTCTCATGTCAAACTGACATTTCATTGTATTGAACTTAGCTAATAGAGATCACATGTGTAGAAGTATGATATAAACATGGATAGCACTAAAGATGAAGCTTCACTTCATAACTCGTTAGAATAAGCGCTTGAAGGTACAAAAGACATAAGCTCATATAGATCTCACAAAAGACATGACTTTTAGATTAGCAGAAAATTGACCTGGATGCAACCTATTACACCGCCGTGGTTGGCTTAGCACACTTTCTCATGTCAAACTGACATTACATTTCGTTGAACTTAGCTAATAGAGATCACATGTGTAGAAGTATGATATGAACATGGCAAGCACTAAGGATCAAGTTTCACTTCATAACTCGTTAGAATAAGCTCATGAAGGGCTTACAAAAGAAATGGCTTTTAAATTAACAGAAGATTGACTTTGTTGCAACCTACTACACCACACATAGTAGGCTTAGCACACTTTCTCATGTCAAACTGACATTTCATTGCGTTGAACTTAGCTAATAGAGATCTCATGTGTAGAAGTATGATATGAACATGGATAGCACTAAAGATCAAGCATCACTTTATAACTCGTTAGAATAAGCTCATGAAGGGTACACCAAAGACATAAGCTCATATAGGTCTCACAAAAGACATGGCTTTTAGATTAGCAGAAGATTAACCTGGATGCAACCTATTACACCGCCGTGGTTGGCTTAGCACACTTTCTCATGTTAAACTGACATTACATTCCGTTGAACTTAGCTAATAGAGATCACATGTGTAGAAGTATGATATGAACATGGCAAGCACTAAGAATCAAACTTCACTTCATAACTCGTTAGAATAAGCTCATGAAGTGTACAACAAAGACAAAAGCTCATGAAGGGCTTACAAAAGACATGGCTTTTAGATTAACAGAAGATTGACCTTGTTGCAACCTACTACACCACCCATAGTAGGCTTGGTACACTTTCTCATGTCAAACTGACATTTCATTGCGTTGAACTTAGCTAACAGAGATCACATGTGTAGAAGTATGATATGAACATGGATAGCACTAAAGATCAAGCATCACTTCATAACTCGTTAGAATAAGCTCATGAAGGGTACACCAAAGACATAAGCTCATATAGGTCTCACAAAAGACATGGCTTTTAAATTAGCAGAAGATTGACCTGGATGCAACCTATTACACCGCCGTGGTTGGCTTAGCACACTTTCTCATGTCAAACTGACATTACATTTCGTTTAACTTAGCTAATAGAGATCACATGTGTAGAAGCATGATATGAACATGGCAAGCACTAAGGATCAAGCATCACTTCATAACTCGTTAGAATAAGCTCATGAAGGGTACAAAAAAGACAAAAGCTCATGAAGGGCTTACAAAAGACATGGCTTTTAGATTAACAGAAGATTGACCTTGTTGCAACCTACTACACCACCCATAGTAGGCTTAGTACACTTTCTCATGTCAAACTGACATTTCATTGCGTTGAACTTATCTAACAGAGATCACATGTGTAGAAGTATGATATGAACATGGATAGCACTAAAGATCAAGCATCACTTCATAACTCGTTAGAATAAGCTCATGAAGGGTACACCAAAGACATAAGCTCATATAGGTCTCACAAAAGACATGGCTTTTAGATTAGCAGAAGATTGACCTGGATGCAACCTATTACACCGCCGTGGTTGGCTTAGCACACTTTCTCATGTTAAACTGACATTACATTCCGTTGAACTTAGCTAATAGAGATCACATGTGTAGAAGTATGATATGAACATGGCAAGCACTAAGAATCAAACTTCACTTCATAACTCGTTAGAATAAGCTCATGAAGTGTACAACAAAGACAAAAGCTCATGAAGGGCTTACAAAAGACATTGCTTTTAGATTAACAGAAGATTGACCTTGTTGCAACCTACTACACCACCCATAGTAGGCTTGGTACACTTTCTCATGTCAAACTGACATTTCATTGCGTTGAACTTAGCTAACAGAGATCACATGTGTAGAAGTATGATATGAACATGGATAGCACTAAAGATCAAGCATCACTTCATAACTCGTTAGAATAAGCTCATGAAGGGTACACCAAAGACATAAGCTCATATAGGTCTCACAAAAGACATGGCTTTTAGATTAGCAGAAGATTGACCTGGATGCAACCTATTACACCGCCGTGGTTGGCTTAGCACACTTTCTCATGTCAAACTGACATTACATTTCGTTTAACTTAGCTAATTGAGATCACATGTGTAGAAGCATGATATGAACATGCAAGCACTAAGGATCAAGCATCACTTTATAACTCGTTAGAATAAGCTCATGAAGGGTACAAAAAAGACAAAAGCTCATGAAGGGCTTACAAAAGACATGGCTTTTAGATTAACAGAAGATTGACCTTGTTGCAACCTACTACACCACCCATAGTAGGCTTAGTACACTTTCTCATGTCAAACTGACATTTCATTGCGTTGAACTTATCTAACAGAGATCACATGTGTAGAAGTATGATATGAACATGGATAGCACTAAAGATCAAGCATCACTTCATAACTCGTTAGAATAAGCTCATGAAGGGTACACCAAAGACATAAGCTCATATAGGTCTCACAAAAGACATGGCTTTTAGATTAGCAGAAGATTGACCTGGATGCAACCTATTACACCGCCGTGGTTGGCTTAGCACACTTTCTCATGTTAAACTGACATTACATTCCGTTGAACTTAGCTAATAGAGATCACATGTGTAGAAGTATGATATGAACATGGCAAGCACTAAGAATCAAACTTCACTTCATAACTCGTTAGAATAAGCTCATGAAGGGTACAACAAAGACAAAAGCTCATGAAGGGCTTACAAAAGATATGGCTTTTAGATTAACAAAAGATTGACCTTGTTGCAACCTACTACACCACCCATAGTAGCCTAAGTACACTTTCTCATGTCAAACTGACATTTCATTGCGTTGAACTTAGCTAATAGATATCACATGTGTAGAAGTATGATATGAACATGGCAAGCACTAAGGATCAAGCTTCACTTCATAA
Organism: Lepidium didymum; assembly: GCA_963920545.1. Lineage (NCBI taxonomy): Eukaryota > Viridiplantae > Streptophyta > Magnoliopsida > Brassicales > Brassicaceae > Lepidium > Lepidium didymum. Next base: position 10,990,065 of record OY986981.1, on the reverse strand, counting down.
CTCGTTAGAATAAGCTCATGAAGGGTACAACAAAGACAAAAGCTCATGAAGGGCTTACAAAAGACATGGCTTTTAGATTAACAGAAGATTGACCTTGTTGCAACCTACTACACCACCCATAGTAGGCTTAGTACACTTTCTCATGTCAAACTGACATTTCATTGCGTTGAACTTAGCTAATAGAGATCATATGTGTAGAAGTACGATATGAACATGGCAAGTACTAAGGATCAAGCTTCACTTCATAACTCGTTAGAATAAGCTCATGAAGGGTACAACAAAGAAAAAAGCTCATCAAAGGCTTACAAAAGACATGGCTTTTAGATTAACAGAAGATTGACCTTGTTTCAACCTACTACACCACCCATAGTAGGCTTGGTACACTTTCTCATGTCAAACTGACATTTCATTGCGTTGAACTTAGCTAACAGAGATCACATGTGTAGAAGTATGATATGAACATGGATAGCACTAAAGATAAAGCATCACTTCATAACTCGTTAGAATAAGCTCATGAAGGGTACAACAAAGAAAAAAGCTCATCAAGGGCTTACAAAAGACATGGCTTTTAGATTAACAGAAGATTGACCTTGTTTCAACCTACTACACCACCCATAGTAGGCTTGGTACACTTTCTCATGTCAAACTGACATTTCATTGCGTTGAACTTAGCTAACAGAGATCACATGTGTAGAAGTATGATATGAACATGGATAACACTAAAGATAAAGCATCACTTCATAACTCGTTAGAATAAGCTAATGAAGGGTACAACAAAGAAAAAAGCTCATCAAGGGCTTACAAAAGACATGGCTTTTAGATTAACAGAAGATTGACCTTGTTTCAACCTACTACACCACCCATAGTAGGCTTGGTACACTTTCTCATGTCAAACTGACATTTCATTGTGTTGAACTTAGCTAACAGAGATCATGTTAAACTGACATTACATTCCGTTGAACTTAGCTAATAGAGATCACATGTGTAGAAGTATGATATGAACATGGCAAGCACTAAGAATCAAACTTCACTTCATAACTCGTTAGAATAAGCTCATGAAGGGTACAACAAAGACAAAAGCTCATGAAGGGCTTACAAAAGACATGGCTTTTAGATTAACAGAAGATTGACCTTGTTGCAACCTACTACACCACCCATAGTAGCCTTAGTACACTTTCTCATGTCAAACTGACATTTCATTGCGTTGAACTTAGCTAACAGAGATCACATGTGTAGAAGTATGATATGAACATGGATAGCACTAAAGATCAAGCATCACTTCATAACTCGTTAGAATAAGCTCATGAAGGGTACACCAAAGACATAAGCTCATATAGGTCTCACAAAAGACATGGCTTTTAGATTAGCAGAAGATTGACCTGGATGCAACCTATTACACCGCCGTGGTTGGCTTATCACACTTTCTCATGTTAAACTGACATTTCATTGTATTGAACTTAGCTAATAGAGATCACATGTGTAGAAGTATGATAAAACATGGCAAGCACTAAGGATCAAGCTTTACTTCATAACTCGTTAGAATAAGCTCATGAAGGGTACAACAAAGACAAAAGCTCATGAAGGGCTTACAAAAGAAATGGCTTTTAGATTAACATAAGATTGACCTTGTTGCAAACTACTACACCACCCATAGTAGGCTTAGCACACTTTCTCATGTAAAACTGATATTTCATTGCGTTGAACTTAGCTAATAGAGATCAAATATGAGGAAGTATGATATGAACATGGATAGCACTAAAGATCAAGCTTCACTTCATAACTCGTTAGAATAAGCGCATGAAGTGTACACAAAAGACATAAGCTCATATAGGTCTCACAAAATACATTGCTTTTAAATTAGTAGAAGATTGACCTGGATGCAACCTATTACACCGCCGTGGTTGGCTTAGCACACTTTCTCATGTTAAACTGACATTACATTCCGTTGAACTTAGCTAATAGAGATCACATGTGTAGAAGTATGATATGAACATGGCAAGCACTAAGAATCAAACTTCACTTCATAACTCGTTAGAATAAGCTCATGAAGTGTACAACAAAGACAAAAGCTCATGAAGGGCTTACAAAAGACATGGCTTTTAGATTAACAGAAGATTGACCTTGTTGCAACCTACTACACCACCCATAGTAGGCTTAGTACACTTTCTCATGTCAAACTGACATTTCATTGCGTTGAACTTAGCTAATAGAGATCACATGTGTAGAAGTATGATATGAACATGGATAGCACTAAAGATCAAGCATCACTTTATAACTCGTTAGAATAAGCTCATGAAGGGTACACCAAAGACATAAGCTCATATAGGTCTCACAAAAGACATGGCTTTTAGATTAGCAGAAGATTGACCTGGATGCAACCTATTACACCGCCGTGGTTGGCTTAGCACACTTTCTCATGTTAAACTGACATTACATTCCGTTGAACTTAGCTAATAGAGATCACATGTGTAGAAGTATGATATGAACATGGCAAGCACTAAGAATCAAACTTCACTTCATAACTCGTTAGAATAAGCTCATGAAGTGTACAACAAAGACAAAAGCTCATGAAGGGCTTACAAAAGACATGGCTTTTAGATTAACAGAAGATTGACCTTGTTGCAACCTACTACACCACCCATAGTAGGCTTGGTACACTTTCTCATGTCAAACTGACATTTCATTGCGTTGAACTTAGCTAACAGAGATCACATGTGTAGAAGTATGATGTGAACATGGATAGCACTAAAGATCAAGCATCACTTCATAACTCGTTAGAATAAGCTCATGAAGGGTACACCAAAGACATAAGCTCATATAGGTCTCACAAAAGACATGGCTTTTAGATTAGCAGAAGATTGACCTGGATGCAACCTATTACACCGCCGTGGTTGGCTTAGCATACTTTCTTATGTCAAACTGACATTACATTTCGTTTAACTTAGCTAATAGAGATCACATGTGTAGAAGCATGATATGAACATGGCAAGCACTAAGGATCAAGCATCACTTTATAACTCGTTAGAATAAGCTCATGAAGGGTACAAAAAAGACAAAAGCTCATGAAGGGCTTACAAAAGACATGGCTTTTAGATTAACAGAAGATTGACCTTGTTGCAACCTACTACACCACCCATAGTAGGCTTAGTACACTTTCTCATGTCAAACTGACATTTCATTGCGTTGAACTTATCTAACAGAGATCACATGTGTAGAAGTATGATATGAACATGGATAGCACTAAAGATCAAGCATCACTTCATAACTCGTTAGAATAAGCTCATGAAGGGTACACCAAAGACATAAACTCATATAGGTCTCACAAAAGACATGGCTTTTAGATTAGCAGAAGATTGACCTAGATGCAACCTATTACACCGCCGTGGTTGGCTTAGCACACTTTCTCATGTTAAACTGACATTACATTCCGTTGAACTTAGCTAATAGAGATCACATGTGTAAAAGTATGATATGAACATGGCAAGCACTAAGAATCAAACTTCACTTCATAACTCGTTAGAATAAGCTCATGAAGGGTACAACAAAGACAAAAGCTCATGAAGGGCTTACAAAAGACATGGCTTTTAGATTAACAAAGGATTGACCTTGTTGCAACCTACTACACCACCCATAGTAGCCTAAGTACACTTTCTCATGTCAAACTGACATTTCATTGCGTTGAACTTAGCTAATAGATATCACATGTGTAGAAGTATGATATGAACATGGATAGCACTAAAGATCAAGCATCACTTCATAACTCGTTAGAATAAGCTCATGAAGGGTACACCAAAGACATAAGCTCATATAGGTCTCACAAAAGACATGGCTTTTAGATTAGCAGAAGATTGACCTGGATGCAACCTATTACACCGCCTTGGTTGGCTTAGCACACTTTCTCATGTTAAACTGACATTAGATTCCGTTGAACTTAGCTAATAGAGATCACATGTGTAGAAGTATGATAAAACATGGCAAGCACTAAGGATCAAGCTTCACTTCATAACTCGTTAGAATAAGCTCATGAAGGGTACAACAAAGACAAAAGCTCATGAAGGGCTTACAAAAGAAATGGCTTTTAGATTAACATAAGATTGACCTTGTTGCAAACTACTACACCACCCATAGTAGGTTAGCACACTTTCTCATGTAAAACTGACATTTCATTGCGTTGAACTTAGCTAATAGAGATCATATGTGTAGAAGTACGATATGAACATGGCAAGCACTAAGGATCAAGCTTCACTTCATAACTCGTTAGAATAAGCTCATGAAGGGTACAACAAAGAAAAAAGCTCATCAAGAGCTTACAAAAGACATGGCTTTTAGATTAACAGAAGATTGACCTTGTTTCAACCTACTACACCACCCATAGTAGGCTTGGTACACTTTCTCATGTCAAACTGACATTTCATTGCGTTGAACTTAGCTAACAGAGATCACATGTGTAGAAGTATGATATGAACATGGATAGCACTAAAGATAAAGCATCACTTCATAACTCGTTAGAATAAGCTCATGAAGGGTACAACAAAGAAAAAAGCTCATCAAGGGCTTACAAAAGACATGGCTTTTAGATTAACAGAAGATTGACCTTGTTTCAACCTACTACACCACCCATAGTAGGCTTGGTACACTTTCTCATGTCAAACTGACATTTCATTGCGTTGAACTTAGCTAACAGAGATCACATGTGTAGAAGTATGATATGAACATGGATAGCACTAAAGATAAAGCATCACTTCATAACTCGTTAGAATAAGCTCATGAAGGGTACAACAAAGAAAAAAGCTCATCAAGGGCTTACAAAAGACTTGGCTTTTAGATTAACAGAAGATTGACCTTGTTTCAACCTACTACACCACCCATAGTAGGCTTGGTACACTTTCTCATGTCAAACTGACATTTCATTGCGTTGAACTTAGCTAACAGAGATCACATGTGTAGAAGTATGATATGAACATGGATAGCACTAAAGATAAAGCATCACTTCATAACTCGTTAGAATAAGCTCATGAAGGGTACAACAAAGAAAAAAGCTCATCAAGGACTTACAAAAGACATGGCTTTTAGATTAACAGAAGATTGACCTTGTTTCAACCTACTACACCACCCATAGTAGGCTTGGTACACTTCCTCATGCCAAACTGACATTTCATTGCGTTGAACTTAGCTAACAGAGATCATGTTAAACTGACATTACATTCCGTTGAACTTAGCTAATAGAGATCACATGTGTAGAAGTATGATATGAACATGGCAAGCACTAAGAATCAAACTTCACTTCATAACTCGTTAGAATAAGCTCATGAAGGGTACAACAAAGACAAAAGCTCATGAAGGGCTTACAAAAGACATGGCTTTTAGATTAACAGAAGATTGACCTTGTTGCAACCTACTACACCACCCATAGTAGCCTTAGTACACTTTCTCATGTAAAACTGACATTTCATTGCGTTGAACTTAGCTAACAGAGATCACATGTGTAGAAGTATGATATGAACATGGATAGCACTAAAGATCAAGCATCACTTCATAACTCGTTAGAATAAGCTCATGAAGGGTACACCAAAGACATAAGCTCATATAGGTCTCACAAAAGACATGGCTTTTAGATTAGCAGAAGATTGACCTGGATGCAACCTATTACACCGCCGTGGTTGGCTTAGCACACTTTCTCATGTTAAACTGACATTTCATTGTATTGAACTTAGCTAATAGAGATCACATGTGTAGAAGTATGATAAAACATGGCAAGCACTAAGGATCAAGCTTTACTTCATAACTCGTTAGAATAAGCTCATGAAGGGTACAACAAAGACAAAAGCTCATGAAGGGCTTACAAAAGAAATGGCTTTTAGATTAACATAAGATTGACCTTGTTGCAACCTACTACACCACCCATAGTAGCCTTAGTACACTTTCTCATGTAAAACTGACATTTCATTGCGTTGAACTTAGCTAACAGAGATCACATGTGTAGAAGTATGATATGAACATGGATAGCACTAAAGATCAAGCTTCACTTCATAACTCGTTAGAATAAGCGCATGAAGTGTACACAAAAGACATAAGCTCATATAGGTCTCACAAAATACATGGCTTTTAGATTAGTAGAAGATTGACCTGGATGTAACCTATTACACCGCCGTGGTTGGCTTAGCACACTTTCTCATGTCAATCTGACATTACATTTCGTTGAACTTAGCTAATAGAGATCACATGTGTAGAAGTATGATATGAACATAGCAAGCACTAAGGATCAAGCTTCACTTCATAACTCGTTAGAATAAGCTCATGAAGGGTACAACAAAGACAAAAGCTCATGAAGGGCTTACAAAAGAAATGGCTTTTAGATTAACAGAAGATTGACCTTGTTGCAAACTACTACACCACCCATAATAGGCTTAACACACTTTCTCATGTAAAACTGACATTTCATTGCGTTGAACTTAGCTAATAGAGATCAAATGTGAGGAAGTATGATATGAACATGGATAGCACTAAAGATCAAGCTTCACTTCATAACTCGTTAGAATAAGCGCATGAAGTGTACACAAAAGACATAAGCTCATATAGGTCTCACAAAAGACATGGCTTTTAGATTAGCAGAAGATTGACCTGGATGCAACCTATTACACTGCCGTGGTTGGCTTAGCACACTTTCTCATGTTAAACTGACATTAGATTCCTTTGAACTTAGCTAATATAGATCACATGTGTTGAAGTATGATATGAACATGGCAAGCACTAAGAATCAAGCTTCACTTCATAACTCGTTAAAATAAGCTCATGAAGGGTACAACAAAGGCAAAAGCTCATGAAGGGCTTCCAAAAGAAATGGCTTTTAGATTAACAAAAGATTGACCTTGTTGCAACCTACTACAACACCCATAGTAGGCTTAGCACACTTTCTCATGTCAAACTGACATTTCATTGCGTTGAACTTAGCTAATAGAGATCAAATGTGAGGAAGTATGATATGAACATGGATAGCACTAAAGATCAAGCTTCACTTCATAATTCGTTAGAATAAGCGCATGAAGGGTACACCAAAGACATAAGCTCATATAGGTCTCATAAAAGACATGGCTTTTAGATTAGCAGAAGATTGACCTGGATGCAACCTATTACACCGCCGTGGTTGGCTTAGCACACTTTCTCATGTCAATCTGACATTACATTTCGTTGAACTTAGCTAATAGAGATCACATGTGTAGAAGTATGATATGAACATGGCAAGCACTAAGGATCAAGCTTCACTTCATAACTCGTTAGAAAAAGCTCATGAAGGGTACAACAAAGACAAAAGCTCATGAAGGGCTTACAAAAGAAATGGCTTTTAGATTAACATAAGATTGACCTTGTTGCAAACTACTACACCACCCATAGTAGGCTTAGCACACTTTCTCATGTAAAACTGATATTTCATTGCGTTGAACTTAGCTAATAGAGATCAAATATGAGGAAGTATGATATGAACATGGATAGCACTAAAGATCAAGCTTCACTTCATAACTCGTTAGAATAAGCGCATGAAGTGTACACAAAAGACATAAGCTCATATAGGTCTCACAAAATACATGGCTTTTAGATTAGTAGAAGATTGACCTGGATGCAACCTATTACACCGCCGTGGTTGGCTTAGCACACTTTCTCATGTTAAACTGACATTACATTCCGTTGAACTTAGCTAATAGAGATCACATGTGTAGAAGTATGATATGAACATGGCAAGCACTAAGAATCAAACTTCACTTCATAACTCGTTAGAATAAGCTCATGAAGTGTACAACAAAGACAAAAGCTCATGAAGGGCTTACAAAAGACATGGCTTTTAGATTAACAGAAGATTGACCTTGTTGCAACCTACTACACCACCCATAGTAGGCTTAGTACACTTTCTCATGTCAAACTGACATTTCATTGCGTTGAACTTAGCTAATAGAGATCACATGTGTAGAAGTATGATATGAACATGGATAGCACTAAAGATCAAGCATCACTTTATAACTCGTTAGAATAAGCTCATGAAGGGTACACCAAAGACATAAGCTCATATAGGTCTCACAAAAGACATGGCTTTTAGATTAGCAGAAGATTGACCTGGATGCAACCTATTACACCGCCGTTGTTGGCTTAGCACACTTTCTCATGTTAAACTGACATTACATTCCGTTGAACTTAGCTAATAGAGATCACATGTGTAGAAGTATGATATGAACATGGCAAGCACTAAGAATCAAACTTCACTTCATAACTCGTTAGAATAAGCTCATGAAGTGTACAACAAAGACAAAAGCTCATGAAGGGCTTACAAAAGAAATGGCTTTTAGATTAACAGAAGATTGACCTTGTTGCAACCTACTACACCACCCATAGTAGGCTTGGTACGCTTTCTCATGTCAAACTGACATTTCATTGCGTTGAACTTAGCTAACAGAGATCACATGTGTAGAAGTATGATATGAACATGGATAGCACTAAAGATCAAGCATCACTTCATAACTCGTTAGAATAAGCTCATGAAGGGTACACCAAAGACATAAGCTCATATAGGTCTCACAAAAGACATGGCTTTTAGATTAGCAGAAGATTGACCTGGATGCAACCTATTACACCGCCGTTGTTGGCTTAGCACACTTTCTCATGTTAAACTGACATTACATTCCGTTGAACTTAGCTAATAGAGATCACATGTGTAGAAGTATGATATGAACATGGCAAGCACTAAGAATCAAACTTCACTTCATAACTCGTTAGAATAAGCTCATGAAGTGTACAACAAAGACAAAAGCTCATGAAGGGCTTACAAAAGACATGGCTTTTAGATTAACAGAAGATTGACCTTGTTGCAACCTACTACACCACCCATAGTAGGCTTAGTACACTTTCTCATGTCAAACTGACATTTCATTGCGTTGAACTTAGCTAATAGAGATCACATGTGTAGAAGTATGATATGAACATGGATAGCACTAAAGATCAAGCATCACTTTATAACTCGTTAGAATAAGCTCATGAAGGGTACACCAAAGACATAAGCTCATATAGGTCTCACAAAAGACATGGCTTTTAGATTAGCAGAAGATTGACCTGGATGCAACCTATTACACCGCCGTTGTTGGCTTAGCACACTTTCTCATGTTAAACTGACATTACATTCCGTTGAACTTAGCTAATAGAGATCACATGTGTAGAAGTATGATATGAACATGGCAAGCACTAAGAATCAAACTTCACTTCATAACTCGTTAGAATAAGCTCATGAAGGGTACAAAAAAGACAAAAGCTCATGAAGGGCTTACAAAAGACATGGCTTTTAGATTAACAGAAGATTGACCTTGTTGCAACCTACTACACCACCCATAGTAGGCTTAGTACACTTTCTCATGTCAAACTGACATTTCATTGCGTTGAACTTATCTAACAGAGATCACATGTGTAGAAGTATGATATGAACATGGATAGCACTAAAGATCAAGCATCACTTCATAACTCGTTAGAATAAGCTCATGAAGGGTACACCAAAGACATAAGCTCATATAGGTCTCACAAAAAACATGGCTTTTAGATTAGCAGAAGATTGACCTGGATGCAACCTATTACACCGCCGTGGTTGGCTTAGCACACTTTCTCATGTTAAACTGACATTACATTCCGTTGAACTTAGCTAATAGAGATCACATGTGTAAAAGTATGATAAAACATGGCAAGCACTAAGGATCAAGCTTTACTTCATAACTCGTTAGAATAAGCTCATGAAGGGTACAACAAAGACAAAAGCTCATGAAGGGCTTACAAAAGAAATGGCTTTTAGATTAACATAAGATTGACCTTGTTGCAACCTACTACACCACCCATAGTAGCCTTAGTACACTTTCTCATGTAAAACTGACATTTCATTGCGTTGAACTTAGCTAACAGAGATCACATGTGTAGAAGTATGATATGAACATGGATAGCACTAAAGATCAAGCTTCACTTCATAACTCGTTAGAATAAGCGCATGAAGTGTACACAAAAGACATAAGCTCATATAGGTCTCACAAAATACATGGCTTTTAGATTAGTAGAAGATTGACCTGGATGTAACCTATTACACCGCCGTGGTTGGCTTAGCACACTTTCTCATGTCAATCTGACATTACATTTCGTTGAACTTAGCTAATAGAGATCACATGTGTAGAAGTATGATATGAACATAGCAAGCACTAAGGATCAAGCTTCACTTCATAACTCGTTAGAATAAGCTCATGAAGGGTACAACAAAGACAAAAGCTCATGAAGGGCTTACAAAAGAAATGGCTTTTAGATTAACAGAAGATTGACCTTGTTGCAAACTACTACACCACCCATAGTAGGCTTAACACACTTTCTCATGTAAAACTGACATTTCATTGCGTTGAACTTAGCTAATAGAGATCAAATGTGAGGAAGTATGATATGAACATGGATAACACTAAAGATCAAGCTTCACTTCATAACTCGTTAGAATAAGCGCATGAAGTGTACACAAAACACATAAGCTCATATAGGTCTCACAAAAGACATGGCTTTTAGATTAGCAGAAGATTGACCTGGATGCAACCTATTACACTGCCGTGGTTGGCTTAGCACACTTTCTCATGTTAAACTGACATTAGATTCCTTTGAACTTAGCTAATATAGATCACATGTGTTGAAGTATGATATGAACATGGCAAGCTCTAAGAATCAAGCTTCACTTCATAACTCGTTAAAATAAGCTCATGAAGGGTACAACAAAGGCAAAAGCTCATGAAGGGCTTCCAAAAGAAATGGCTTTTAGATTAACAAAAGATTGACCTTGTTGCAACCTACTACAACACCCATAGTAGGCTTAGCACACTTTCTCATGTCAAACTGACATTTCATTGCGTTGAACTTAGCTAATAGAGATCAAATGTGAGGAAGTATGATATGAACATGGATAGCACTAAAGATCAAGCTTCACTTCATAATTCGTTAGAATAAGCGCATGAAGTGTACACAAAAGACATAAGCTCATATAGGTCTCACAAAAGACATGGCTTTTAGATTAGCAGAAGATTGACCTGGATGCAACCTATTACACCGCCGTGGTTGGCTTAGCACACTTTCTCATGTCAATCTGACATTACATTTCGTTGAACTTAGCTAATAGAGATCACATGTGTAGAAGTATGATATGAACATGGCAAGCACTAAGGATCAAGCTTCACTTCATAACTCGTTAGAAAAAGCTCATGAAGGGTACAACAAAGACAAAAGCTCATGAAGGGCTTACAAAAGAAATGGCTTTTAGATTAACATAAGATTGACCTTGTTGCAAACTACTACACCACCCATAGTAGGCTTAGCACACTTTCTCATGTAAAACTGATATTTCATTGCGTTGAACTTAGCTAATAGAGATCAAATATGAGGAAGTATGATATGAACATGGATAGCACTAAAGATCAAGCTTCACTTCATAACTCGTTAGAATAAGCGCATGAAGTGTACACAAAAGACATAAGCTCATATAGGTCTCACAAAATACATGGCTTTTAGATTAGTAGAAGATTGACCTGGATGCAACCTATTACACCGCCGTGGTTGGCTTAGCACACTTTCTCATGTTAAACTGACATTACATTCCGTTGAACTTAGCTAATAGAGATCACATGTGTAGAAGTATGATATGAACATGGCAAGCACTAAGAATCAAACTTCACTTCATAACTCGTTAGAATAAGCTCATGAAGTGTACAACAAAGACAAAAGCTCATGAAGGGCTTACAAAAGACATGGCTTTTAGATTAACAGAAGATTGACCTTGTTGCAACCTACTACACCACCCATAGTAGGCTTAGTACACTTTCTCATGTCAAACTGACATTTCATTGCGTTGAACTTAGCTAATAGAGATCACATGTGTAGAAGTATGATATGAACATGGATAGCACTAAAGATCAAGCATCACTTTATAACTCGTTAGAATAAGCTCATGAAGGGTACACCAAAGACATAAGCTCATATAGGTCTCACAAAAGACATGGCTTTTAGATTAGCAGAAGATTGACCTGGATGCAACCTATTACACCGCCGTTGTTGGCTTAGCACACTTTCTCATGTTAAACTGACATTACATTCCGTTGAACTTAGCTAATAGAGATCACATGTGTAGAAGTATGATATGAACATGGCAAGCACTAAGAATCAAACTTCACTTCATAACTCGTTAGAATAAGCTCATGAAGTGTACAACAAAGACAAAAGCTCATGAAGGGCTTACAAAAGAAATGGCTTTTAGATTAACAGAAGATTGACCTTGTTGCAACCTACTACACCACCCATAGTAGGCTTGGTACGCTTTCTCATGTCAAACTGACATTTCATTGCGTTGAACTTAGCTAACAGAGATCACATGTGTAGAAGTATGATATGAACATGGATAGCACTAAAGATCAAGCATCACTTCATAACTCGTTAGAATAAGCTCATGAAGGGTACACCAAAGACATAAGCTCATATAGGTCTCACAAAAGACATGGCTTTTAGATTAGCAGAAGATTGACCTGGATGCAACCTATTACACCGCCGTGGTTGGCTTAGCACACTTTCTCATGTTAAACTGACATTACATTCCGTTGAACTTAGCTAATAGAGATCACATGTGTAGAAGTATGATATGAACATGGCAAGCACTAAGAATCAAACTTCACTTCATAACTCGTTAGAATAAGCTCATGAAGTGTACAACAAAGACAAAAGCTCATGAAGGGCTTACAAAAGACATGGCTTTTAGATTAACAGAAGATTGACCTTGTTGCAACCTACTACACCACCCATAGTAGGCTTAGTACACTTTCTCATGTCAAACTGACATTTCATTGCGTTGAACTTAGCTAATAGAGATCACATGTGTAGAAGTATGATATGAACATGGATAGCACTAAAGATCAAGCATCACTTTATAACTCGTTAGAACAAGCTCATGAAGGGTACACCAAAGACATAAGCTCATATAGGTCTCACAAAAGACATGGCTTTTAGATTAGCAGAAGATTGACCTGGATGCAACCTATTACACCGCCGTTGTTGGCTTAGCACACTTTCTCATGTTAAACTGACATTACATTCCGTTGAACTTAGCTAATAGAGATCACATGTGTAGAAGTATGATATGAACATGGCAAGCACTAAGAATCAAACTTCACTTCATAACTCGTTAGAATAAGCTCATGAAGTGTACAACAAAGACAAAAGCTCATGAAGGGCTTACAAAAGAAATGGCTTTTAGATTAACAGAAGATTGACCTTGTTGCAACCTACTACACCACCCATAGTAGGCTTGGTACGCTTTCTCATGTCAAACTGACATTTCATTGCGTTGAACTTAGCTAACAGAGATCACATGTGTAGAAGTATGATATGAACATGGATAGCACTAAAGATCAAGCATCACTTCATAACTCGTTAGAATAAGCTCATGAAGGGTACACCAAAGACATAAGCTCATATAGGTCTCACAAAAGACATGGCTTTTAGATTAGCAGAAGATTGACCTGGATGCAACCTATTACACCGCCGTGGTTGGCTTAGCACACTTTCTCATGTCAAACTGACATTACATTTCGTTTAACTTAGCTAATAGAGATCACATGTGTAGAAGCATGATATGAACATGGCAAGCACTAAGGATCAAGCATCACTTTATAACTCGTTAGAATAAGCTCATGAAGGGTACAAAAAAGACAAAAGCTCATGAAGGGCTTACAAAAGACATGGCTTTTAGATTAACAGAAGATTGACCTTGTTGCAACCTACTACACCACCCATAGTAGGCTTAGTACACTTTCTCATGTCAAACTGACATTTCATTGCGTTGAACTTATCTAACAGAGATCACATGTGTAGAAGTATGATATGAACATGGATAGCACTAAAGATCAAGCATCACTTCATAACTCGTTAGAATAAGCTCATGAAGGGTACACCAAAGACATAAGCTCATATAGGTCTCACAAAAGACATGGCTTTTAGATTAGCAGAAGATTGACCTGGATGCAACCTATTACACCGCCGTGGTTGGCTTAGCACACTTTCTCATGTTAAACTGACATTACATTCCGTTGAACTTAGCTAATAGAGATCACATGTGTAAAAGTCTGATATGAACATGGCAAGCACTAAGAATCAAACTTCACTTCATAACTCGTTAGAATAAGCTCATGAAGGGTACAACAAAGACAAAAGCTCATGAAGGGCTTACAAAAGACATGGCTTTTAGATTAACAAAAGATTGACCTTGTTGCAACCTACTACACCACCCATAGTAGCCTAAGTACACTTTCTCATGTCAAACTGACATTTCATTGCGTTGAACTTAGCTAATAGATATCACATGTGTAGAAGTATGATATGAACATGGATAGCACTAAAGATCAAGCTTCACTTCATAACTCGTTAGAATAAGCGCATGAAGTGTACACAAAAGACATAAGCTCATATAGGTCTCACAAAAGACATGGCTTTTAGATTAGCAGAAGATTGACCTGGATGCAACCTATTACACCGCCTTGGTTGGCTTAGCACACTTTCTCATGTTAAACTGACATTAGATTCCGTTGAACTTAGCTAATAGAGATCACATGTGTAGAAGTATGATAAAACATGGCAAGCACTAAGGATCAAGCTTCACTTCAAAACTCGTTAGAATAAGCTCATGAAGGGTACAACAAAGACAAAAGCTCATGAAGGGCTTACAAAAGAAATGGCTTTTAGATTAACATAAGATTGACCTTGTTGCAAACTACTACACCACCCATAGTAGGTTAGCACACTTTCTCATGTAAAACTGACATTTCATTGCGTTGAACTTAGCTAATAGAGATCATATGTGTAGAAGTACGATATGAACATGGCAAGCACTAAGGATCAAGCTTCACTTCATAACTCGTTAGAATAAGCTCATGAAGGGTACAACAAAGAAAAAAGCTCATCAAGGGCTTACAAAAGACATGGCTTTTAGATTAACAGAAGATTGACCTTGTTTCAACCTACTACACCACCCATAGTATGCTTGGTACACTTTCTCATGTCAAACTGACATTTCATTGCGTTGAACTTAGCTAACAGAGATCACATGTGTAGAAGTATGATATGAACATGGATAGCACTAAAGATAAAGCATCACTTCATAACTCGTTAGAATAAGCTCATGAAGGGTACAACAAAGAAAAAAGCTCATCAAGGGCTTACAAAAGACATGGCTTTTAGATTAACAGAAGATTGACCTTGTTTCAACCTACTACACCACCCATAGTAGATTTGGTACACTTTCTCATGTCAAACTGACATTTCATTGCGTTGAACTTAGCTAACAGAGATCACATGTGTAGAAGTATGATATGAACATGGATAGCACTAAAGATAAAGCATCACTTCATAACTCGTTAGAATAAGCTCATGAAGGGTACAACAAAGAAAAAAGCTCATCAAGGGCTTACAAAAGACATGGCTTTTAGATTAACAGAAGATTGACCTTGTTTCAACCTACTACACCACCCATAGTAGGCTTGGTACACTTTCTCATGTCAAACTGACATTTCATTGCGTTGAACTTAGCTAACAGAGATCATGTTAAACTGACATTACATTCCGTTGAACTTAGCTAATAGAGATCACATGTGTAGAAGTATGATATGAACATGGCAAGCACTAAGAATCAAACTTCACTTCATAACTCGTTAGAATAAGCTCATGAAGGGTACAACAAAGACAAAAGCTCATGAAGGGCTTACAAAAGACATGGCTTTTAGATTAACAGAAGATTGACCTTGTTGCAACCTACTACACCACCCATAGTAGGCTTAGTACACTTTCTCATGTCAAACTGACATTTCATTGCGTTGAACTTAGCTAATAGAGATCACATGTGTAGAAGTATGATATGAACATGGATAGCACTAAAGATCAAGCATCACTTTATAACTCGTTAGAATAAGCTCATGAAGGGTACACCAAAGACATAAGCTCATATAGGTCTCACAAAAGACATGGCTTTTAGATTAGCAGAAGATTGACCTGGATGCAACCTATTACACCGCCGTTGTTGGCTTAGCACACTTTCTCATGTTAAACTGACATTACATTCCGTTGAACTTAGCTAATAGAGATCACATGTGTAGAAGTATGATATGAACATGGCAAGCACTAAGAATCAAACTTCACTTCATAACTCGTTAGAATAAGCTCATGAAGTGTACAACAAAGACAAAAGCTCATGAAGGGCTTACAAAAGAAATGGCTTTTAGATTAACAGAAGATTGACCTTGTTGCAACCTACTACACCACCCATAGTAGGCTTGGTACGCTTTCTCATGTCAAACTGACATTTCATTGCGTTGAACTTAGCTAACAGAGATCACATGTGTAGAAGTATGATATGAACATGGATAGCACTAAAGATCAAGCATCACTTCATAACTCGTTAGAATAAGCTCATGAAGGGTACACCAAAGACATAAGCTCATATAGGTCTCACAAAAGACATGGCTTTTAGATTAGCAGAAGATTGACCTGGATGCAACCTATTACACCGCCGTGGTTGGCTTAGCACACTTTCTCATGTTAAACTGACATTACATTCCGTTGAACTTAGCTAATAGAGATCACATGTGTAGAAGTATGATATGAACATGGCAAGCACTAAGAATCAAACTTCACTTCATAACTCGTTAGAATAAGCTCA
Source organism: Lepidium didymum (assembly GCA_963920545.1). Lineage (NCBI taxonomy): Eukaryota > Viridiplantae > Streptophyta > Magnoliopsida > Brassicales > Brassicaceae > Lepidium > Lepidium didymum. The sequence goes on along the minus strand of OY986981.1, from coordinate 10,973,327 downwards.
TGAAGTGTACAACAAAGACAAAAGCTCATGAAGGGCTTACAAAAGACATGGCTTTTAGATTAACAGAAGATTGACCTTGTTGCAACCTACTACACCACCCATAGTAGGCTTAGTACACTTTCTCATGTCAAACTGACATTTCATTGCGTTGAACTTAGCTAATAGAGATCACATGTGTAGAAGTATGATATGAACATGGATAGCACTAAAGATCAAGCATCACTTTATAACTCGTTAGAACAAGCTCATGAAGGGTACACCAAAGACATAAGCTCATATAGGTCTCACAAAAGACATGGCTTTTAGATTAGCAGAAGATTGACCTGGATGCAACCTATTACACCGCCGTTGTTGGCTTAGCACACTTTCTCATGTTAAACTGACATTACATTCCGTTGAACTTAGCTAATAGAGATCACATGTGTAGAAGTATGATATGAACATGGCAAGCACTAAGAATCAAACTTCACTTCATAACTCGTTAGAATAAGCTCATGAAGTGTACAACAAAGACAAAAGCTCATGAAGGGCTTACAAAAGAAATGGCTTTTAGATTAACAGAAGATTGACCTTGTTGCAACCTACTACACCACCCATAGTAGGCTTGGTACGCTTTCTCATGTCAAACTGACATTTCATTGCGTTGAACTTAGCTAACAGAGATCACATGTGTAGAAGTATGATATGAACATGGATAGCACTAAAGATCAAGCATCACTTCATAACTCGTTAGAATAAGCTCATGAAGGGTACACCAAAGACATAAGCTCATATAGGTCTCACAAAAGACATGGCTTTTAGATTAGCAGAAGATTGACCTGGATGCAACCTATTACACCGCCGTGGTTGGCTTAGCACACTTTCTCATGTCAAACTGACATTACATTTCGTTTAACTTAGCTAATAGAGATCACATGTGTAGAAGCATGATATGAACATGGCAAGCACTAAGGATCAAGCATCACTTTATAACTCGTTAGAATAAGCTCATGAAGGGTACAAAAAAGACAAAAGCTCATGAAGGGCTTACAAAAGACATGGCTTTTAGATTAACAGAAGATTGACCTTGTTGCAACCTACTACACCACCCATAGTAGGCTTAGTACACTTTCTCATGTCAAACTGACATTTCATTGCGTTGAACTTATCTAACAGAGATCACATGTGTAGAAGTATGATATGAACATGGATAGCACTAAAGATCAAGCATCACTTCATAACTCGTTAGAATAAGCTCATGAAGGGTACACCAAAGACATAAGCTCATATAGGTCTCACAAAAGACATGGCTTTTAGATTAGCAGAAGATTGACCTGGATGCAACCTATTACACCGCCGTGGTTGGCTTAGCACACTTTCTCATGTTAAACTGACATTACATTCCGTTGAACTTAGCTAATAGAGATCACATGTGTAAAAGTCTGATATGAACATGGCAAGCACTAAGAATCAAACTTCACTTCATAACTCGTTAGAATAAGCTCATGAAGGGTACAACAAAGACAAAAGCTCATGAAGGGCTTACAAAAGACATGGCTTTTAGATTAACAAAAGATTGACCTTGTTGCAACCTACTACACCACCCATAGTAGCCTAAGTACACTTTCTCATGTCAAACTGACATTTCATTGCGTTGAACTTAGCTAATAGATATCACATGTGTAGAAGTATGATATGAACATGGATAGCACTAAAGATCAAGCTTCACTTCATAACTCGTTAGAATAAGCGCATGAAGTGTACACAAAAGACATAAGCTCATATAGGTCTCACAAAAGACATGGCTTTTAGATTAGCAGAAGATTGACCTGGATGCAACCTATTACACCGCCTTGGTTGGCTTAGCACACTTTCTCATGTTAAACTGACATTAGATTCCGTTGAACTTAGCTAATAGAGATCACATGTGTAGAAGTATGATAAAACATGGCAAGCACTAAGGATCAAGCTTCACTTCAAAACTCGTTAGAATAAGCTCATGAAGGGTACAACAAAGACAAAAGCTCATGAAGGGCTTACAAAAGAAATGGCTTTTAGATTAACATAAGATTGACCTTGTTGCAAACTACTACACCACCCATAGTAGGTTAGCACACTTTCTCATGTAAAACTGACATTTCATTGCGTTGAACTTAGCTAATAGAGATCATATGTGTAGAAGTACGATATGAACATGGCAAGCACTAAGGATCAAGCTTCACTTCATAACTCGTTAGAATAAGCTCATGAAGGGTACAACAAAGAAAAAAGCTCATCAAGGGCTTACAAAAGACATGGCTTTTAGATTAACAGAAGATTGACCTTGTTTCAACCTACTACACCACCCATAGTATGCTTGGTACACTTTCTCATGTCAAACTGACATTTCATTGCGTTGAACTTAGCTAACAGAGATCACATGTGTAGAAGTATGATATGAACATGGATAGCACTAAAGATAAAGCATCACTTCATAACTCGTTAGAATAAGCTCATGAAGGGTACAACAAAGAAAAAAGCTCATCAAGGGCTTACAAAAGACATGGCTTTTAGATTAACAGAAGATTGACCTTGTTTCAACCTACTACACCACCCATAGTAGATTTGGTACACTTTCTCATGTCAAACTGACATTTCATTGCGTTGAACTTAGCTAACAGAGATCACATGTGTAGAAGTATGATATGAACATGGATAGCACTAAAGATAAAGCATCACTTCATAACTCGTTAGAATAAGCTCATGAAGGGTACAACAAAGAAAAAAGCTCATCAAGGGCTTACAAAAGACATGGCTTTTAGATTAACAGAAGATTGACCTTGTTTCAACCTACTACACCACCCATAGTAGGCTTGGTACACTTTCTCATGTCAAACTGACATTTCATTGCGTTGAACTTAGCTAACAGAGATCATGTTAAACTGACATTACATTCCGTTGAACTTAGCTAATAGAGATCACATGTGTAGAAGTATGATATGAACATGGCAAGCACTAAGAATCAAACTTCACTTCATAACTCGTTAGAATAAGCTCATGAAGGGTACAACAAAGACAAAAGCTCATGAAGGGCTTACAAAAGACATGGCTTTTAGATTAACAGAAGATTGACCATGTTGCAACCTACTACACCACCCATAGTAGCCTTAGTACACTTTCTCATGTCAAACTGACATTTCTTTGCGTTGAACTTAGCTAACAGAGATCACATGTGTAGAAGTATGATATGAACATGGATAGCACTAAAGATCAAGCATCACTTCATAACTCGTTAGAATAAGCTCATGAAGGGTACACCAAAGACATAAGCTCATATAGGTCTCACAAAAGACATGGCTTTTAGATTAGCAGAAGATTGACCTGGATGCAACCTATTACACCGCCGTGGTTGCCTTAGCACACTTTCTCATGTTAAACTGACATTTCATTGTATTGAACTTAGCTAATAGAGATCACATGTGTAGAAGTATGATAAAACATGGCAAGCACTAAGGATCAAGCTTTACTTCATAACTCGTTAGAATAAGCTCATGAAGGGTACAACAAAGACAAAAGCTCATGAAGGGCTTACAAAAGAAATGGCTTTTAGATTAACATAAGATTGACCTTGTTGCAAACTACTACACCACCCATAGTAGGCTTAGCACACTTTCTCATGTAAAACTGATATTTCATTGCGTTGAACTTAGCTAATAGAGATCAAATGTGAGGAAGTATGATATGAACATTGATAGCACTAAAGATCAAGCTTCACTTCATAACTCGTTAGAATAAGCGCATGAAGTGTACACAAAAGACATAAGCTCATATAGGTCTCACAAAATACATGGCTTTTAGATTAGTAGAAGATTGACCTGGATGTAACCTATTACACCGCCGTGGTTGGCTTAGCACACTTTCTCATGTCAATCTGACATTACATTTTGTTGAACTTAGCTAATAGAGATCACATGTGTAGAAGTATGATATGAACATGGCAAGCACTAAGGATCAAGCTTCACTTCATAACTCGTTAGAATAAGCTCATGAAGGGTACAACAAAGACAAAAGCTCATGAAGGGCTTACAAAAGAAATGGCTTTTAGATTAACATAAGATTGACCTTGTTGCAAACTACTACACCACCCATAGTAGGCTTAGCACACTTTCTCATGCAAAACTGACATTTCATTGCGTTGAACTTAGCTAATAGAGATCAAATGTGAGGAAGTATGATATGAACATGGATAGCACTAAAGATCAAGCTTCACTTCATAATTCGTTAGAATAAGCGCATGAAGTGTACACAAAAGACATAAGCTCATATAGGTCTCACAAAAGACATGGCTTTTAGATTAGCAGAAGATTGACCTGGATGCAACCTATTACACCGCCGTGGTTGGCTTAGCACACTTTCTCATGTCAATCTGACATTACATTTCGTTGAACTTAGCTAATAGAGATCACATGTGTAGAAGTATGATATGAACATGGCAAGCACTAAGGATCAAGCTTCACTTCATAACTCGTTAGAAAAAGCTCATGAAGGGTACAACAAAGACAAAAGCTCATGAAGGACTTACAAAAGAAATGGCATTTAGATTAACATAAGATTGACCTTGTTGCAACCTACTACACCACCCATAGTAGGCTTAGCACACTTTCTCAGGTCAAACTAACATTTCATTGCGTTGAACTTAGCTCACAGAGATCACATCAAAGGAAGTATGATATGAACATGGATAGCACTAAAGATCAAGCTTCACTTCATAACTCGTTAGAATAAGCGCATGAAAGGTACACAAAAGACATAAGCTCATATAGGGCTCACAAAAGACATGGCTTTTAGATTAGTAGAAGATTGACCTGGATGCAACCTATTACACAGCCGTGGTTGGCTTAACACACTTTCTCATGTCAAACTGACATTACATTTCGTTGAACTTATCTAATAGAGATCACATGTGTAGAAGTATGATATGAACATGGCAAGCACTAAGGATCAAGCTTCACTTCATAACTCGTTAGAATAAGCTCATGAAGGGTACAACAAAGACAAAAGCTCATGAAGGGCTTACAAAAGAAATGGCTTTTAGATTAACAGAAGATTGACCTTGTTGCAACCTACTACACCACCCATAGTAGGCTTGGTACGCTTTCTCATGTCAAACTGACATTTCATTGCGTTGAACTTAGCTAACAGAGATCACATGTGTAGAAGTATGATATGAACATGGATAGCACTAAAGATCAAGCATCACTTCATAACTCGTTAGAATAAGCTCATGAAGGGTACACCAAAGACATAAGCTCATATAGGTCTCACAAAAGACATGGCTTTTAGATTAGCAGAAGATTGACCTGGATGCAACCTATTACACCGCCGTGGTTGGCTTAGCACACTTTCTCATGTCAAACTGACATTACATTTCGTTTAACTTAGCTAATAGAGATCACATGTGTAGAAGTATGATATGAACATGGCAAGCACTAAGGATCAAGCTTCACTTCATAACTCGTTAGAATAAGCTCATGAAGGGTACAACAAAGACAAAAGCTCATGAAGGGCTTACAAAAGAAATGGCTTTTAGATTAACAGAAGATTGACCTTGTTGCAACCTACTACACCACCCATAGTAGGCTTAGCACACTTTCTCATGTCAAACTAACATTTCATTGCGTTGAACTTAGCTAATAGAGATCACATCGAAGAAAGTATGATATGAACATGGATAGCACTAAAGATCAAGCTTCACTTCATAACTCGTTAGAATAAGCGCATGAAGGGTACAACAAAGACAAAAGCTCATGAAGGGCTTACAAAAGACATGGCTTTTAGATTAACAGAAGATTGACCATGTTGCAACCTACTACACCACCCATAGTAGCCTTAGTACACTTTCTCATGTCAAACTGACATTTCTTTGCGTTGAACTTAGCTAACAGAGATCACATGTGTAGAAGTATGATATGAACATGGATAGCACTAAAGATCAAGCATCACTTCATAACTCGTTAGAATAAGCTCATGAAAGGTACACCAAAGACATAAGCTCATATAGGTCTCACAAAAGACATGGCTTTTAGATTAGCAGAAGATTGACCTGGATGCAACCTATTACACCGCCGTGGTTGGCTTAGCACACTTTCTCATGTTAAACTGACATTTCATTGTATTGAACTTAGCTAATAGAGATCACATGTGTAGAAGTATGATAAAACATGGCAAGCACTAAGGATCAAGCTTTACTTCATAACTCGTTAGAATAAGCTCATGAAGGGTACAACAAAGACAAAAGCTCATGAAGGGCTTACAAAAGAAATGGCTTTTAGATTAACATAAGATTGACCTTGTTGCAAACTACTACACCACCCATAGTAGGCTTAGCACACTTTCTCATGTAAAACTGATATTTCATTGCGTTGAACTTAGCTAATAGAGATCAAATGTGAGGAAGTATGATATGAACATTGATAGCACTAAAGATCAAGCTTCACTTCATAACTCGTTAGAATAAGCGCATGAAGTGTACACAAAAGACATAAGCTCATATAGGTCTCACAAAATACATGGCTTTTAGATTAGTAGAAGATTGACCTGGATGTAACCTATTACACCGCCGTGGTTGGCTTAGCACACTTTCTCATGTCAATCTGACATTACATTTTGTTGAACTTAGCTAATAGAGATCACATGTGTAGAAGTATGATATGAACATGGCAAGCACTAAGGATCAAGCTTCACTTCATAACTCGTTAGAATAAGCTCATGAAGGGTACAACAAAGACAAAAGCTCATGAAGGGCTTACAAAAGAAATGGCTTTTAGATTAACATAAGATTGACCTTGTTGCAAACTACTACACCACCCATAGTAGGCTTAGCACACTTTCTCATGCAAAACTGACATTTCATTGCGTTGAACTTAGCTAATAGAGATCAAATGTGAGGAAGTATGATATGAACATGGATAGCACTAAAGATCAAGCTTCACTTCATAACTCGTTAGAATATGCGCATGAAGTGTACACAAAAGACATAAGCTCATATAGGTCTCACAAAAGACATGGCTTTTAGATTAGCAGAAGATTGACCTGGATGCAACCTATTACACTGCCGTGGTTGGCTTAGCACACTTTCTCATGTTAAACTGACATTAGATTCCTTTGAACTTAGCTAATATAGATCACATGTATTGAAGTATGATATGAACATGGCAAGCACTAAGAAACAAGCTTCACTTCATAACTCGTTAAAATAAGCTCATGAAGGGTACAACAAAGGCAAAAGCTCATGAAGGGCTTCCAAAAGAAATGGCTTTTAGATTAACAAAAGATTGACCTTGTTGCAACCTACTACAACACCCATAGTAGGCTTAGCACACTTTCTCATGTCAAACTGACATTTCATTGCGTTGAACTTAGCTAATAGAGATCAAATGTGAGGAAGTATGATATGAACATGGATAGCACTAAAGATCAAGCTTCACTTCATAATTCGTTAGAATAAGCGCATGAAGTGTACACAAAAGACATAAGCTCATATAGGTCTCACAAAAGACATGGCTTTTAGATTAGCAGAAGATTGACCTAGATGCAACCTATTACACCGCCGTGGTTGGCTTAGCACACTTTCTCATGTCAATCTGACATTACATTTCGTTGAACTTAGCTAATAGAGATCACATGTGTAGAAGTATGATATGAACATGGCAAGCACTAAGGATCAAGCTTCACTTCATAACTCGTTAGAAAAAGCTCATGAAGGGTACAACAAAGACAAAAGCTCATGAAGGACTTACAAAAGAAATGGCATTTAGATTAACATAAGATTGACCTTGTTGCAACCTACTACACCACCCATAGTAGGCTTAGCACACTTTCTCAGGTCAAACTAACATTTCATTGCGTTGAACTTAGCTCACAGAGATCACATCAAAGGAAGTATGATATGAACATGGATAGCACTAAAGATCAAGCTTCACTTCATAACTCGTTAGAATAAGCGCATGAAAGGTACACAAAAGACATAAGCTCATATAGGGCTCACAAAAGACATGGCTTTTAGATTAGCAGAAGATTGACCTGGATGCAACCTATTACACAGCCGTGGTTGGCTTAACACACTTTCTCATGTCAAACTGACATTACATTTCGTTGAACTTATCTAATAGAGATCACATGTGTAGAAGTATGATATGAACATGGCAAGCACTAAGGATCAAGCTTCACTTCATAACTCGTTAGAATAAGCTCATGAAGGGTACAACAAAGACAAAAGCTCATGAAGGGCTTACAAAAGAAATGGCTTTTAGATTAACAGAAGATTGACCTTGTTGCAACCTACTACACCACCCATAGTAGGCTTGGTACGCTTTCTCATGTCAAACTGACATTTCATTGCGTTGAACTTAGCTAACAGAGATCACATGTGTAGAAGTATGATATGAACATGGATAGCACTAAAGATCAAGCATCACTTCATAACTCGTTAGAATAAGCTCATGAAGGGTACACCAAAGACATTAGCTCATATAGGTCTCACAAAAGACATGGCTTTTAGATTAGCAGAAGATTGACCTGGATGCAACCTATTACACCGCCGTGGTTGGCTTAGCACACTTTCTCATGTCAAACTGACATTACATTTCGTTTAACTTAGCTAATAGAGATCACATGTGTAGAAGTATGATATGAACATGGCAAGCACTAAGGATCAAGCTTCACTTCATAACTCGTTAGAATAAGCTCATGAAGGGTACAACAAAGACAAAAGCTCATGAAGGGCTTACAAAAGAAATGGCTTTTAGATTAACAGAAGATTGACCTTGTTGCAACCTACTACACCACCCATAGTAGGCTTAGCACACTTTCCCATGTCAAACTAACATTTCATTGCGTTGAACTTAGCTAATAGAGATCACATCGAAGAAAGTATGATATGAACATGGATAGCACTAAAGATCAAGCTTCACTTCATAACTCGTTAGAATAAGCGCATGAAAGGTACATAAAAGACATAAGCTCGTATAGGGCTAACAAAAGACATGGCTTTTAGATTAGCAGAAGATTGACCTGGATGCAACCTATTACACCGCCGTGGTTGGCTTAGCACACTTTCTCAGGTCAAACTAACATTTCATTGCGTTGAACTTAGCTCACAGAGATCACATCAAAGGAAGTATGATATGAACATGGATAGCAGTAAAGATCAAGCTTCACTTCATAACTCGTTAGAATAAGCGCATGAAAGGTACACAAAAGACATAAGCTCATATAGGGCTCACAAAAGACATGGCTTTTAGATTAGCAGAAAATTGACCTGGATGCAACCTATTACACAGCCGTGGTTGGCTTAACACACTTTCTCATGTCAAACTGACATTACATTTCGTTGAACTTATCTAATAGAGATCACATGTGTAGAAGTATGATATGAACATGGCAAGCACTAAGGATCAAGCTTCACTTCATAACTCGTTAGAATAAGCTCATGAAGGGTACAACAAAGACAAAAGCTCATGAAGGGCTTACAAAAGAAATGGCTTTTAGATTAACAGAAGATTGACCTTGTTGCAACCTACTACACCACCCATAGTAGGCTTAGCACACTTTCTCATGTCAAACTGACATTTCATTGCGTTGAACTTAGCTAATAAAGATTACATGTGTAGAAGTATGATATGAACATGGATAGCACTAAAGATCAAGCTTCACTTCATAAGTCGTTAGAATAAGCTCATGAAGGGTACACCAAAGATATAAGCTCATATAGGTCTCACAAAAGACATGGCTTTTAGATTAGCAGAAGATTGACCTGGATATAACCTATTACACCGCCGTGGTTGGTTTAGCATACTTTCTCATGTCAAACTAACATTACATTTCGTTGAACTTAGCTAATAGAGATCACATGTGTAGAAGTATGATATGAACATGGCAAGCACTAAGGATCAAGCTTCACTTCATAACTCGTTAGAAAAAGCTCATGAAGGGTACAACAAAGACAAAAGCTCATGAAGGACTTACAAAAGAAATGGCTTTTAGATTAACATAAGATTGACCTTGTTGCAACCTACTACACCACCCATAGTAGGCTTAGAACACTTTCTCAGGTCAAACTAACATTTCATTGCGTTGAACTTAGCTCACAGAGATCACATCAAAGGAAGTATGATATGAACATGGATAGCACTAAAGATCAAGCTTCACTTCATAACTCGTTAGAATAAGCGCATGAAAGGTACACAAAAGACATAAGCTCATATAGGGCTCACAAAAGACATGGCTTTTAGATTAGCAGAAGATTGACCTGGATGCAACCTATTACACAGCCGTGGTTGGCTTAACACACTTTCTCATGTCAAACTGACATTACATTTCGTTGAACTTATCTAATAGAGATCACATGTGTAGAAGTATGATATGAACATGGCAAGCACTAAGGATCAAGCTTCACTTCATAACTAGTTAGAATAAGCTCATGAAGGGTACAACAAAGACAAAAGCTCATGAAGGGCTTACAAAAGAAATGGCTTTTAGATTAACAGAAGATTGACCTTGTTGCAACCTACTACACCACCCATAGTAGGCTTAGCACACTTTCTCATGTCAAACTGACATTTCATTGCGTTGAACTTAGCTAATAAAGATTACATGTGTAGAAGTATGATATGAACATGGATAGCACTAAAGATCAAGCTTCACTTCATAAGTCGTTAGAATAAGCTCATGAAGGGTACACCAAAGATATAAGCTCATATAGGTCTCACAAAAGACATGGCTTTTAGATTAGCAGAAGATTGACCTGGATATAACCTATTACACCGCCGTGGTTGGTTTAGCATACTTTCTCATGTCAAACTGACATTACATTTCGTTGAACTTAGCTAATAGAGATCACATGTGTAGAAGTATGATATGAACATGGCAAGCACTAAGGATCAAGCTTCACTTCATAACTCGTTAGAATAAGCTCATGAAGGGTACAACAAAGACAAAAGCTCATGAAGGGCTTACAAAAGAAATGGCTTTTAGATTAACAGAAGATTGACCTTGTTGCAACCTACTACACCACCCATAGTAGGCTTAGCACACTTTCTCATGTCAAACTAACATTTCATTGCGTTGAACTTAGCTAATAGAGATCACATCGAAGGAAGTATGATATGAACATGGATAGCACTAAAGATCAAGCTTCACTTCATAACTCGTTAGAATAAGCGCATGAATGGTACACAAAAGACATAAGCTCATATAGGGCTCACAAAAGACATGGCTTTTAGATTAGCAGAAGATTGACCTGGATGCAACCTATTACACAGCCGTGGTTGGCTTAACACACTTTCTCATGTCAAACTGACATTACATTTCGTTGAACTTATCTAATAGAGATCACATGTGTAGAAGTATGATATGAACATGGCAAGCACTAAGGATCAAGCTTCACTTCATAACTCGTTAGAATAAGCTCATGAAGGGTACAACAAAGACAAAAGCTCATGAAGGGCTTACAAAAGAAATGGCTTTTAGATTAACAGAAGATTGACCTTGTTGCAACCTACTACACCACCCATAGTAGGCTTAGCACACTTTCTCATGTCAAACTGACATTTCATTGCGTTGAACTTAGCTAATAAAGATTACATGTGTAGAAGTATTATATGAACATGGATAGCACTAAAGATCAAGCTTCACTTCATAAGTCGTTAGAATAAGCTCATGAAGGGTACACCAAAGACATAAGCTCATATAGGTCTCACAAAAGACATGGCTTTTAGATTAGCAGAAAATTGACCTGGATGCAACCTATTACACCGCCGTGGTTGGCTTAGCATACTTTCTCATGTCAAACTAACATTACATTTCGTTGAACTTAGCTAATAGAGATCAAATGTGTAGAAGTATGATATGAACATGGCAAGCACTAAGGATCAAGCTTCACTTCATAACTCGTTAGAATAAGCTCATGAAGGGTACAACAAAGACAAAAGCTCATGAAGGGCTTACAAAAGAAATGGCTTTTAGATTAACAGAAGATTGACCTTGTTGCAATCTACTACACCACCCATAGTAGGCTTAGCACACTTTCTCATGTCAAACTAACATTTCATTGCGTTGAACTTAGCTAATAGAGATCACATCGAAGGAAGTATGATATGAACATGGATAGCACTAAAGATCAAGCTTCACTTCATAACTCGTTAGAATAAGCGCATGAAAGGTACACAAAAGACATAAGCTTGTATAGGGCTAACAAAAGACATGGCTTTTAGATTAGCAGAAGATTGACCTGGATGCAACCTATTACACCGCCGTGGTTGGCTTAGCACACTTTCTCATGTTAAACTGACATTAGATTCCTTTGAACTTAGCTAATATAGATCACATGTGTAGAAGTATGATATGAACAAGGCAAGCACTAAGGATCAAGCTTCACTTCATAACTCGTTAGAATAAGCTCATGAAGCGTACAACAAAGACAAAAGCTCATGAAGGGCTTACAAAAGAAACAACTTTTAGATTAACAGAAGATTAACCTTGTTGCAACCTACTACACCACCCATAGTAGGCTTAGCACACTTTCTCATATCAAACTGCCATTTCATTGCGTTGAACTTAGCTAATAGAGATCACATGTGTGGAAGTATGATATGAACATGGATAGTACTAAAGATCAAGCTTCACTTCATAATTCGTTAGAATAAGCGCATGAAGTGTACACAAAAGACATAAGCTCATATAGGTCTCACAAAAGACATGGCTTTTAGATTAGCAGAAGATTGACCTGGATGTAACCTATTACACCGCCGTGGTTGGCTTAGCACACTTTCTCATGTTAAACTGACATTAGATTCCTTTGAACTTAGCTAATATAGATCACATGTGTAGAAGTATGATATGAACATGGCAAGCACTAAGAATCAAGCTTCACTTCATAACTCGTGAAAATAAGCTCATGAAGGGTACAACAAAGGCAAAAGCTCATGAAGGGCTTCCAAAAGAAATGGCTTTTAGATTAACAGAAGATTGACCTTGTTGCAACCTACTACAGCACCCATAGTAGGCTTAGCACACTTTCTCATGTCAAACTGCCATTTCATTGCGTTGAACTTAGCTAATAGAGATCAAATGTGAGGAAGTATGATATGAACATGGATAGCACTAAGGATCAAGCTTCAATTCATAACTCGTTAGAATAAGCGCATGAAAGGTACACAAAAGACATAAGCTCATATAGGGCTCACAAAAGACATGGCTTTTAGATTAGCAGAAGATTGACCTGGATGCAACCTATTACACAGCCGTGGTTGGCTTAACACACTTTCTCATGTCAAACTGACATTACATTTCGTTGAACTTATCTAATAGAGATCACATGTGTAGAAGTATGATATGAACATGGCAAGCACTAAGGATCAAGCTTCACTTCATAACTCGTTAGAATAAGCTCATGAAGGGTACAACAAAGACAAAAGCTCATGAAGGGCTTACAAAAGAAATTGCTTTTAGATTAACAGAAGATTGACCTTGTTGCAACCTACTACACCACCCATAGTAGGCTTAGCACACTTTCTCATGTCAAACTGACATTTCATTGCGTTGAACTTAGCTAATAAAGATTACATGTGTAGAAGTATGATATGAACATGGATAGCACTAAAGATCAAGCTTCACTTCATAAGTCGTTAGAATAAGCTCATGAAGGGTACACCAAAGATATAAGCTCATATAGGTCTCACAAAAGACATGGCTTTTAGATTAGCAGAAGATTGACCTGGATGCAACCTATTACACCGCCGTGGTTGGCTTAGCATACTTTCTCATGTCAAACTAACATTACATTTCGTTGAACTTAGCTAATAGAGATCACATGTGTAGAAGTATGATATGAACATGGCAAGCACTAAGGATCAAGCTTCACTTCATAACTCGTTAGAATAAGTTCATGAAGGGTACAACAAAGACAAAAGCTCATGAAGGGCTTACAAAAGAAATGGCTTTTAGATTAACAGAAGATTGACCTTGTTGCAACCTACTACACCACCCATAGTAGGCTTAGCACACTTTCTCATGTCAAACTACCATTTCATTGCGTTGAACTTAGCTAATAGAGATCACATCGAAGGAAGTATGATATGAACATGGATAGCACTAAAGATCAAGCTTCACTTCATAACTCGTTAGAATAAGCGCATGAAAGGTACACAAAAGACATAAGCTTGTATAGGGTTAACAAAAGACATGGCTTTTAGATTAGCAGAAGATTGACCTGGATGCAACCTATTACACTGCCGTGGTTGGCTTAGCACACTTTCTCATGTTAAACTGACATTAGATTCCTTTGAACTTAGCTAATATAGATCACATGTGTAGAAGTATGATATGAACAAGGCAAGCACTAAGGATCAAGCTTCACTTCATAACTCGTTAGAATAAGCTCATGAAGCGTACAACAAAGACAAAAGCTCATGAAGGGCTTACAAAAGAAATTGCTTTTAGATTAACAGAAGATTGACCTTGTTGCAACCTACTACACCACCCATAGTAGGCTTAGCACACTTTCTCATGTCAAACTGACATTTCATTGCGTTGAACTTAGCTAATAAAGATTACATGTGTAGAAGTATGATATGAACATGGATAGCACTAAAGATCAAGCTTCACTTCATAACTCGTTAGAATAAGCGCATGAAGGTACAAAAGACATAAGCTCATATAGGTCTCACAAAAGACATGGCTTATAGATTAGCAGAAAATTGACCTGGATGCAGCCTATTACACCGCCGTGGTTGGCTTAGCATACTTTCTCATGTCAAACTAACATTACATTTCGTTGAACTTAGCTAATAGAGATCACATGTGTAGAAGTATGATATGAACATGGCAAGCACTAAGGATCAAACTTCACTTCATAACTCGTTAGAATAAGCTCATGAAGGGTACAACAAAGACAAAAGCTCATGAAGGGCTTACAAAAGAAATGGCTTTTAGATTAACAGAAGATTGACCTTGTTGCAACCTACTACACCACCCATAGTAGGCTTAGCACACTTTCTCATGTCAAACTAACATTTCATTGCGTTGAACTTAGCTAATAGAGATCACATCGAAGGAAGTATGATATGAACATGGATAGCACTAAAGATCAAGCTTCACTTCATAACTCGTTAGAATAAGCGCATGAAAGGTACACAAAAGACATAAGCTTGTATAGGGCTAACAAAAGACATGGCTTTTAGATTAGCAGAAGATTGACCTGGATGCAACCTATTACACCGCCGTGGTTGGCTTAGCACACTTTCTCATGTTAAACTGACATTAGATTCCTTTGAACTTAGCTAATATAGATGACATGTGTAGAAGTATGATATGAACAAGGCAAGCACTAAGGATCAAGCTTCACTTCATAACTCGTTAGAATAAGCTCATGAAGCGTACAACAAAGACAAAAGCTCATGAAGGGCTTACAAAAGAAACAACTTTTAGATTAACAGAAGATTAACCTTGTTGCAACCTACTACACCACCCATAGTAGGCTTGGTACGCTTTCTCATGTCAAACTGACATTTCATTGCGTTGAACTTAGCTAACAGAGATCACATGTGTAGAAGTATGATATGAACATGGATAGCACTAAAGATCAAGCATCACTTCATAACTCGTTAGAATAAGCTCATGAAGGGTACACCAAAGACATAAGCTCATATAGGTCTCACAAAAGACATGGCTTTTAGATTAGCAGAAGATTGACCTGGATGCAACCTATTACACCGCCGTGGTTGGCTTAGCACACTTTCTCATGTCAAACTGACATTACATTTCGTTTAACTTAGCTAATAGAGATCACATGTGTAGAAGTATGATATGAACATGGCAAGCACTAAGGATCAAGCTTCACTTCATAACTCGTTAGAATAAGCTCATGAAGGGTACAACAAAGACAAAAGCTCATGAAGGGCTTACAAAAGAAATGGCTTTTAGATTAACAGAAGATTGACCTTGTTGCAACCTACTACACCACCCATAGTAGGCTTAGCACACTTTCTCATGTCAAACTAACATTTCATTGCGTTGAACTTAGCTAATAGAGATCACATCGAAGAAAGTATGATATGAACATGGATAGCACTAAAGATCAAGCTTCACTTCATAACTCGTTAGAATAAGCGCATGAAAGGTACACAAAAGACATAAGCTCGTATAGGGCTAACAAAAGACATGGCTTTTAGATTAGCAGAAGATTGACCTGGATGCAACCTATTACACCGCCGTGGTTGGCTTAGCACACTTTCTCAGGTCAAACTAACATTTCATTGCGTTGAACTTAGCTCACAGAGATCACATCAAAGGAAGTATGATATGAACATGGATAGCAGTAAAGATCAAGCTTCACTTCATAACTCGTTAGAATAAGCGCATGAAAGGTACACAAAAGACATAAGCTCATATAGGGCTCACAAAAGACATGGCTTTTAGATTAGCAGAAGATTGACCTGGATGCAACCTATTACACAGCCGTGGTTGGCTTAACACACTTTCTCATGTCAAACTGACATTACATTTCGTTGAACTTATCTAATAGAGATCACATGTGTAGAAGTATGATATGAACATGGCAAGCACTAAGGATCAAGCTTCACTTCATAACTCGTTAGAATAAGCTCATGAAGGGTACAACAAAGACAAAAGCTCATGAAGGGCTTACAAAAGAAATGGCTTTTAGATTAACAGAAGATTGACCTTGTTGCAACCTACTACACCACCCATAGTAGGCTTAGCACACTTTCTCATGTCAAACTGACATTTCATTGCGTTGAACTTAGCTAATAAAGATTACATGTGTAGAAGTATGATATGAACATGGATAGCACTAAAGATCAAGCTTCACTTCATAAGTCGTTAGAATAAGCTCATGAAGGGTACACCAAAGATATAAGCTCATATAGGTCTCACAAAAGACATGGCTTTTAGATTAGCAGAAGATTGACCTGGATATAACCTATTACACCGCCGTGGTTGGTGTAGCATACTTTCTCATATCAAACTAACATTACATTTCGTTGAACTTAGCTAATAGAGATCACATGTGTAGAAGTATGATATGAACATGGCAAGCACTAAGGATCAAGCTTCACTTCATAACTCGTTAGAAAAAGCTCATGAAGGGTACAACAAAGACAAAAGCTCATGAAGGACTTACAAAAGAAATGGCTTTTAGATTAACATAAGATTGACCTTGTTGCAACCTACTACACCACCCATAGTAGGCTTAGAACACTTTCTCAGGTCAAACTAACATTTCATTGCGTTGAACTTAGCTCACAGAGATCACATCAAAGGAAGTATGATATGAACATGGATAGCACTAAAGATCAAGCTTCACTTCATAACTCGTTAGAATAAGCGCATGAAAGGTACACAAAAGACATAAGCTCATATAGGGCTCACAAAAGACATGGCTTTTAGATTAACAGAAGATTGACCTGGATGCAACCTATTACACAGCCGTGGTTGGCTTAACACACTTTCTCATGTCAAACTGACATTACATTTCGTTGAACTTATCTAATAGAGATCACATGTGTAGAAGTATGATATGAACATGGCAAGCACTAAGGATCAAGCTTCACTTCATAACTAGTTAGAATAAGCTCATGAAGGGTACAACAAAGACAAAAGCTCATGAAGGGCTTACAAAAGAAATGGCTTTTAGATTAACAGAAGATTGACCTTGTTGCAACCTACTACACCACCCATAGTAGGCTTAGCACACTTTCTCATGTCAAACTGACATTTCATTGCGTTGAACTTAGCTAATAAAGATTACATGTGTAGAAGTATGATATGAACATGGATAGCACTAAAGATCAAGCTTCACTTCATAAGTCGTTAGAATAAGCTCATGAAGGGTACACCAAAGATATAAGCTCATATAGGTCTCACAAAAGACATGGCTTTTAGATTAGCAGAAGATTGACCTGGATATAACCTATTACACCGCCGTGGTTGGTTTAGCATACTTTCTCATGTCAAACTGACATTACATTTCGTTGAACTTAGCTAATAGAGATCACATGTGTAGAAGTATGATATGACCATGGCAAGCACTAAGGATCAAGCTTCACTTCATAACTCGTTAGAATAAGCTCATGAAGGGTACAACAAAGACAAAAGCTCATGAAGGGCTTACAAAAGAAATGGCTTTTAGATTAACAGAAGATTGACCTTGTTGCAATCTACTACACCACCCATAGTAGGCTTAGCACACTTTCTCATGTCAAACTAACATTTCATTGCGTTGAACTTATCTAATAGAGATCACATCGAAGGAAGTATGATATGAACATGGATAGCACTAAAGATCAAGCTTCACTTCATAACTCGTTAGAATAAGCGCATGAAAGGTACACAAAAGACATAAGCTTGTATAGGGCTAACAAAAGACATGGCTTTTAGATTAGCAGAAGATTGACCTGGATGCAACCTATTACACCGCCGTGGTTGGGTTAGCACACTTTCTCATGTTAAACTGACATTAGATTCCTTTGAACTTAGCTAATATAGATCACATGTGTAGAAGTATGATATGAACAAGGCAAGCACTAAGGATCAAGCTTCACTTCATAACTCGTTAGAATAAGCTCATGAAGCGTACAACAAAGACAAAAGCTCATGAATGGCTTACAAAAGAAACAACTTTTAGATTAACAGAAGATTAACCTTGTTGCAACCTACTACACCACCCATAGTAGGCTTAGCACACTTTCTCATATCAAACTGCCATTTCATTGCGTTGAACTTAGCTAATAGAGATCACATGTGTGGAAGTATGATATGAACATGGATAGCACTAAAGATCAAGCTTCACTTCATAATTCGTTAGAATAAGCGCATGAAGTGTACACAAAAGACATAAGCTCATATAGGTCTCACAAAAGACATGGCTTTTAGATTAGCAGAAGATTGACCTGGATGTAACCTATTACACCGCCGTGGTTGGCTTAGCACACTTTCTCATGTTAAACTGACATTAGATTCCTTTGAACTTAGCTAATATAGATCACATGTGTAGAAGTATGATATGAACATGGCAAGCACTAAGAATCAAGCTTCACTTCATAACTCGTGAAAATAAGCTCATGAAGGGTACAACAAAGGCAAAAGCTCATGAAGGGCTTCCAAAAGAAATGGCTTTTAGATTAACAGAAGATTGACCTTGTTGCAACCTACTACAGCACCCATAGTAGGCTTAGCACACTTTCTCATGTCAAACTGCCATTTCATT
Source organism: Lepidium didymum (assembly GCA_963920545.1). Taxonomy (NCBI): domain Eukaryota; kingdom Viridiplantae; phylum Streptophyta; class Magnoliopsida; order Brassicales; family Brassicaceae; genus Lepidium; species Lepidium didymum. The sequence continues at coordinate 10,954,084 of OY986981.1, read as the reverse complement.
GCGTTGAACTTAGCTAATAGAGATCAAATGTGAGGAAGTATGATATGAACATGGATAGCACTAAGGATCAAGCTTCAATTCATAACTCGTTAGAATAAGCGCATGAAAGGTACACAAAAGACATAAGCTCATATAGGGCTCACAAAAGACATGGTTTTTAGATTAGCAGAAGATTGACCTGGATGCAACCTATTACACAGCCGTGGTTGGCTTAACACACTTTCTCATGTCAAACTGACATTACATTTCGTTGAACTTATCTAATAGAGATCACATGTGTAGAAGTATGATATGAACATGGCAAGCACTAAGGATCAAGCTTCACTTCATAACTCGTTAGAATAAGCTCATGAAGGGTACAACAAAGACAAAAGCTCATGAAGGGCTTACAAAAGAAATTGCTTTTAGATTAACAGAAGATTGACCTTGTTGCAACCTACTACACCACCCATAGTAGGCTTAGCACACTTTCTCATGTCAAACTGACATTTCATTGCGTTGAACTTAGCTAATAAAGATTACATGTGTAGAAGTATGATATGAACATGGATAGCACTAAAGATCAAGCTTCACTTCATAAGTCGTTAGAATAAGCTCATGAAGGGTACACCAAAGATATAAGCTCATATAGGTCTCACAAAAGACATGGCTTTTAGATTAGCAGAAGATTGACCTGGATGCAACCTATTACACCGCCGTGGTTGGCTTAGCATACTTTCTCATGTCAAACTAACATTACATTTCGTTGAACTTAGCTAATAGAGATCACATGTGTAGAAGTATGATATGAACATGGCAAGCACTAAGGATCAAGCTTCACTTCATAACTCGTTAGAATAAGTTCATGAAGGGTACAACAAAGACAAAAGCTCATGAAGGGCTTACAAAAGAAATGGCTTTTAGATTAACAGAAGATTGACCTTGTTGCAACCTACTACACCACCCATAGTAGGCTTAGCACACTTTCTCATATTAAACTGCCATTTCATTGCGTTGAACTTAGCTAATAGAGATCACATGTGTAGAAGTATGATATGAACATGGATAGCACTAAAGATCAAGCTTCACTTCATAACTCGTTAGAATAAGCGCATGAAAGGTACACAAAAGACATAAGCTTGTATAGGGTTAACAAAAGACATGGCTTTTAGATTAGCAGAAGATTGACCTGGATGCAACCTATTACACTGCCGTGGTTGGCTTAGCACACTTTCTCATGTTAAACTGACATTAGATTCCTTTGAACTTAGCTAATATAGATCACATGTGTAGAAGTATGATATGAACAAGGCAAGCACTAAGGATCAAGCTTCACTTCATAACTCGTTAGAATAAGCTCATGAAGCGTACAACAAAGACAAAAGCTCATGAAGGGCTTACAAAAGAAATTGCTTTTAGATTAACAGAAGATTGACCTTGTTGCAACCTACTACACCACCCATAGTAGGCTTAGCACACTTTCTCATGTCAAACTGACATTTCATTGCGTTGAACTTAGCTAATAAAGATTACATGTGTAGAAGTATGATATGAACATGGATAGCACTAAAGATCAAGCTTCACTTCATAACTCGTTAGAATAAGCGCATGAAGGTACAAAAGACATAAGCTCATATAGGTCTCACAAAAGACATGGCTTATAGATTAGCAGAAAATTGACCTGGATGCAGCCTATTACACCGCCGTGGTTGGCTTAGCATACTTTCTCATGTCAAACTACCATTTCATTGCGTTGAACTTAGCTAATAGAGATCACATCGAAGGAAGTATGATATGAACATGGATAGCACTAAAGATCAAGCTTCACTTCATAACTCGTTAGAATAAGCGCATGAAAGGTACACAAAAGACATAAGCTTGTATAGGGCTAACAAAAGACATGGCTTTTAGATTAGCAGAAGATTGACTTGGATGCAACCTATTACACCGCCGTGGTTGGCTTAGCACACTTTCTCATGTTAAACTGACATTAGATTCCTTTGAACTTAGCTAATATAGATCACATGTGTAGAAGTATGATATGAACAAGGCAAGCACTAAGGATCAAGCTTCACTTCATAACTCGTTAGAATAAGCTCATGAAGCGTACAACAAAGACAAAAGCTCATGAAGGGCTTACAAAAGAAACAACTTTTAGATTAACAGAAGATTAACCTTGTTGCAACCTACTACACCACCCATAGTAGGCTTAGCACACTTTCTCATATCAAACTGCCATTTCATTGCGTTGAACTTAGCTAATAGAGATCACATGTGTGGAAGTATGATATGAACATGGATAGCACTAAAGATCAAGCTTCAATTCATAACTCGTTAGAATAAGCGCATGAAGGTACAAAAGACATAAGCTCATATAGGTCTCACAAAAGACATGGCTTTTAGATTAGCAGAAGATTAACCTGGATGCAACCTATTACACCGCCGTGGTTGGCTTAGCACATTTTCTCATGTTAAACTGACATTAGATTCCTTTGAACTTAGATAATATAGATCACATGTGTAGAAGTATGATATGAACATGGCAAGCACTAAGGATCAAGCTTCACTTCATAACTCGTTAGAATAAGCTCATGAAGGGTACAACAAAGACAAAAGCTCATGAAGGGCTTACAAAAGAAATTGCTTTTAGATTAATAGAAGATTTACCTTGTTGCAACCTACTACACCACCCATAGTAGGCTTAGCACACTTTCTCATATCAAACTGCCATTTCATTGCGTTGAACTTAGCTAATAGAGATCAGTTGTGTGGAAGTATGATATGAACATGGATAGCACTAAAGATCAAGCTTCACTTCATAATTCGTTAGAATAAGCGCATGAAGTGTACACAAAAGACATAAGCTCATATAGGTCTCACAAAAGACATGGCTTTTAGATTAGCAGAAGATTGACCTGGATGCAACCTATTACACCGCCGTGGTTGGCTTAGCACACTTTCTCATGTTAAACTGACATTAGATTCCTTTGAACTTAGCTAATATAGATCACATGTGTAGAAGTATGATATGAACATGGCAAGCACTAAGAATCAAGCTTCACTTCATAACTCGTTAAAATAAGCTCATGAAGGGTACAACAAAGGCAAAAGCTCATGAAGGGCTTCCAAAAGAAATGGCTTTTAGATTAACAGAAGATTGACCTTGTTGCAACCTACTACAGCACCCATAGTAGGCTTAGCACACTTTCTCATGTCAAACTGCCATTTCATTGCGTTGAACTTAGCTAATAGAGATCAAATGTGAAGAATTATGATATGAACATGGATAGCACTAAGGATCAAGCTTCAATTCATAACTCGTTAGAATAAGCGCATGAAAGGTACACAAAAGACATAAGCTCATATAGGGCTCACAAAAGACATGGCTTTTAGATTAGCAGAAGATTGACCTGGATGCAACCTATTACACAGCCGTGGTTGGCTTAACACACTTTCTCATGTCAAACTGACATTACATTTCGTTGAACTTATCTAATAGAGATCACATGTGTAGAAGTATGATATGAACATGGCAAGCACTAAGGATCAAGCTTCACTTCATAACTCGTTAGAATAAGCTCATGAAGGGTACAACAAAGACAAAAGCTCATGAAGGGCTTACAAAAGAAATTGCTTTTAGATTAACAGAAGAGTGACCTTGTTGCAACCTACTACACCACCCATAGTAGGCTTAGCACACTTTCTCATGTCAAACTGACATTTCATTGCGTTGAACTTAGCTAATAAAGATTACATGTGTAGAAGTATGATATGAACATGGATAGCACTAAAGATCAAGCTTCACTTCATAACTCGTTAGAATAAGCTCATGAAAGGTACACCAAAGATATAAGCTCATATAGGTCTCACAAAAGACATGGCTTTTAGATTAGCAGAAGATTGACCTGGATGCAACCTATTACACCGCCGTGGTTGGCTTAGCATACTTTCTCATGTCAAACTAACATTACATTTCGTTGAACTTAGCTAATAGAGATCACATTTGTAGAAGTATGATATGAACATGGCAAGCACTAAGGATCAAGCTTCACTTCATAACTCGTTAGAATAAGTTCATGAAGGGTACAACAAAGACAAAAGCTCATGAAGGGCTTACAAAAGAAATGGCTTTTAGATTAACAGAAGATTGACCTTGTTGCAACCTACTACACCACCCATAGTAGGCTTAGCACACTTTCTCATGTCAAACTACCATTTCATTGCGTTGAACTTAGCTAATAGAGATCACATCGAAGGAAGTATGATATGAACATGGATAGCACTAAAGATCAAGCTTCACTTCATAACTCGTTAGAATAAGCGCATGAAATGTACACAAAAGACATAAGCTTGTATAGGGCTAACAAAAGACATGGCTTTTAGATTAGTAGAAGATTGACCTGGATGCAACCTATTACACCGCCGTGGTTGGCTTAGCACACTTTCTCATGTTAAACTGACATTAGATTCCTTTGAACTTAGCTAATATAGATCACATGTGTAGAAGTATGATATGAACAAGGCAAGCACTAAGGATCAAGCTTCACTTCATAACTCGTTAGAATAAGCTCATGAAGCGTACAACAAAGACAAAAGCTCATGAAGGGCTTACAAAAGAAACAACTTTTAGATTAACAGAAGATTAACCTTGTTGCAACCTACTACACCACCCATAGTAGGCTTAGCACACTTTCTCATATCAAACTGCCATTTCATTGCGTTGAACTTAGCTAATAGAGATCACATGTGTGGAAGTATGATATGAACATGGATAGCACTAAAGATCAAGCTTCAATTCATAACTCGTTAGAATAAGCGCATGAAGGTACAAAAGACATAAGCTCATATAGGTCTCACAAAAGACATGGCTTTTAGATTAGCAGAAGATTAACCTGGATGCAACCTATTACACCGCCGTGGTTGGCTTAGCACATTTTCTCATGTTAAACTGACATTAGATTCCTTTGAACTTAGCTAATATAGATGACATGTGTAGAAGTATGATATGAACATGGCAAGCACTAAGGATCAAGCTTCACTTCATAACTCGTTAGAATAAGCTCATGAAGGGTACAACAAAGACAAAAGCTCATGAAGGGCTTACAAAAGAAACAACTTTTAGATTAACAGAAGATTAACCTTGTTGCAACCTACTACACCACCCATAGTAGGCTTAGCACACTTTCTCATATCAAACTGCCATTTCATTGCGTTGAACTTAGCTAATAGAGATCACATGTGTAGAAGTATGATATGAACATGGATAGCACTAAAGATCAAGCTTCACTTCATAACTCGTTAGAATAAGCGCATGAAGGTACAAAAGACATAAGCTCATATAGGTCTCACAAAAGACATGGCTTTTAGATTAGCAGAAAATTGACCTGGATGCAACCTATTACACCGCCATGGTTGGCTTAACACACTTTCTCATGTCAAACTGACATTACATTTTGTTGAACTTAGCTAATAGAGATCACATGGGTAGAAGCATGATATGAACATGGCTAGCACTAAGGATCAAGCTTCACTTCATAACTCGTTAGAATAAGCTCATGAAGGGTACAACAAAGACAAAAGCTCATGAAAGGCTTACAAAAGACATGGCTTTTAGATTAACAGAAGATTGACCTTGTTCCAACCTACTACACCACCCATAGTAGGCTTAGCATACTTTCTCATGTCAAACTGACATTTCATTGCGTTGAACTTAGCTAATAGAGATCAAATGTGTAGAAGTATGATATGAACATGGATAGCACTAAAGATTAAGCTTCACTTCATAACTCGTTAGAATAAGCTCATGAAGGGTACAATAAAGACAAAAGCTCATGAAGGGCTTACAAAAGAAATGGCTTTTAGATTAACATAAGATTGACCTTGTTGCAACCTACTACACCACTCATAGTAGGTTAGAACACTTTCTCATGTCAAACTGACATTTCATTGCGTTGAACTTAGCTAATAGAGATCACATCGAAGGAAGTATGATATGAACATGGATAGCACTAAAGATCAAGCTTCACTTCATAACTCGTTAGAATAAGCGCATGAAAGGTACACAAAAGACATAAGCTCATATAGGGCTCACAAAAGACATGGCTTTTAGATTAGCAGAAGATTGACCTGGATGCAACCTATTACACCACTGTGGTTGGCTTAGCACACTTTTTCATGTCAAACTGACATTACATTTCGTTGAACTTATCTAATAGAGATCACATGTGTAGAAGTATGATATGAACATGGATAGCACTAAGGATCAAGCTTCACTTCATAACTCGTTAGAATAAGCTCATGAAGGGTACAACAAAGAGAAAAGCTCATGAAAGGGTTACAAAAGACATGGCTTTTAGATTAACAGAAGATTGACCTTGTTCCAACCTACTACACCACCCATAGTAGGCTTAGCATACTTTCTCATGTCAAACTGACATTTCAACGGTTGAACTTAGCTAATAGAGATCAGATGTGTAGAAGTATGATATGAACATGGATAACACTAAAGATTAAGCTTCACTTCATAACTCGTTAGAATAAGCTCATGAAGGGTACAACAAAGAAAAAAGCACATGAAGGGCTTACAAAAGAAATGGCTTTTAGATTAACATAAGATTGACCTTGTTGAAACCTACTACACCACCCATAGTAGGTTAGAACACTTTCTCATGTCAAACTGACATTTCATTGCGTTGAACTTAGCTAATAGAGATCACATCGAAGGAAGTATGATATGAACATGGATAGCACTAAAGATCAAGCTTCACTTCATAACTCGTTAGAATAAGCTCATGAAGGGTACACCAAAGATATAAGCTCATATATGTCTCACAAAAGACATGGCTTTTAGATTAGCAGAAGATTGACCTGGATGCAACCTATTACACCGCCGTGGTTTGCTTAGCATAATTTCTCATGTCAAACTAACATTACATTTCGTTGAACTTAGCTACTAGAGATCACATGTGTAGAAGTATGATATGAACATGGCAAGCACTAAGGATCAAGCTTCACTTCGTAACTCGTTAGAATAAGCTCATGAAGGGTACAACAAAGACAAAAGCTCATGAAGGGCTTACAAAAGAAATGGCTTTTAGATTAATAGAAGATTGACCTTGTTGCAACCTACTACACCACCCATAGTAGGCTTAGCACACTTTTTCATGTCAAACTAACATTTCATTGTGTTAAACTTAGCTAATAGAGATCACATCGAAGGAAGTATGATATGAACATGGATAGCACTAAAGATCAAGCTTCACTTCATAACTCGTTAGAATAAGCGCATGAAAGGTACACAAAAGACATAAGCTCGTATAGGGCTAACAAAAGACATGGCTTTTAGATTAGCAGAAGATTGACCTGGATGCAACCTATTACACCGCCGTGGTTGGCTTAGCACACTTTCTCATGTTAAATTGACATTAGATTCCTTTGAACTTAGTTAATATAGATCACATGTGTAGAAGTATGATATGAACATGGCAAGCACTAAGGATCAAGCTTCACTTCATAACTCGTTAGAATAAGCTCATGAAGGGTACAACAAAGACAAAAGCTCATGAAGGGCTTACAAAAGAAACAACTTTTAGATTAACAGAAGATTGACCTTGTTGCAACCTACTACACCACCTATAGTAGGCTTAGCACACTTTCTCATATTAAACTGCCATTTCATTGCGTTGAACTTAGCTAATAGAGATCACATGTGTAGAAGTATGATATGAACATGGATAGCACTAAAGATCAAGCTTCACTTCATAACTCGTTAGAATAAGCGCATGAAGGTATAAAAGACATAAGCTCATATAGGTCTCACAAAAGACATGGCTTTTAGATTAGCAGAAGATTGACCTGGATGCAACCTATTACACCGCCATGGTTGGCTTAACACACTTTCTCATGTCAAACTGACATTACATTTCGTTGAACTTAGCTAATAGAGATCACATGTGTAGAAGTATGATATGAACATGGCTAGCACTAAGGATCAAGCTTCACTTCATAACTCGTTAGAATAAGCTCATGAAGGGTACAACAAAGAGAAAAGCTCATGAAAGGGTTACAAAAGACATGGCTTTTAGATTAACAGAAGATTGACCTTGTTCTAACCTACTACACCACCCATAGTAGGCTTAGCATACTTTCTCATGTCAAACTGACATTTCATTGCGTTGAACTTAGCTAATAGAGATCAGATGTGTAGAAGTATGATATGAACATGGATAACACTAAAGATTAAGCTTCACTTCATAACTCGTTAGAATAAGCTCATGAAGGGTACAACAAAGACAAAAGCACATGATGGGCTTACAAAAGAAATGGCTTTTAGATTAACATAAGATTGACCTTGTTGAAACCTACTACACCACCCATAGTAGGTTAGAACACTTTCTCATGTCAAACTGATATTTCATTGCGTTGAACTTAGCTAATAGAGATCACATCGAAGGAAGTATGATATGAACATGGATAGCACTAAAGATCAAGCTTCACTTCATAACTCGTTAGAATAAGCTCATGAAGGGTACACCAAAGATATAAGCTCATATATGTCTCACAAAAGACATGGCTTTTAGATTAGCAGAAGATTGACCTGGATGCAACCTATTACACCGCCGTGGTTGGCTTAGCATACTTTCTCATGTCAAACTAACATTACATTTCGTTGAACTTAGCTATTAGAGATCACATGTGTAGAAGTATGATATAAACATGGCAAGCACTAAGGATCAAGCTTCACTTCGTAACTCGTTAGAATAAGCTCATGAAGGGTCTAACAAAGACAAAAGCTCATGAAGGGCTTACAAAAGAAATGGCTTTTAGATTAACAGAAGATTGACCTTGTTGCAACCTACTACACCAACCATAGTAGGCTTAGCACACTTTTTCATGTCAAACTAACATTTCATTGTGTTAAACTTAGCTAATAGAGATCACATCGAAGGAAGTATGATATGAACATGGATAGCACTAAAGATCAACCTTCACTTCATAACTCGTTAGAATAAGCGCATAAGGTACAAAAGACATAAGCTCAAATAGGTCTCACAAAAGACATGGCTTTTAGATTAGCAGAAAATTGACCTGGATGCAACCTATTACACCGCCATGGTTGGCTTAACACACTTTCTCATGTCAAACTGACATTACATTTCGTTGAACTTAGCTAATAGAGATCACATGTGTAGAAGCATGATATGAACATGGCAAGCACTAAGGATCAAGCTTCACTTCATAACTCATTAGAATAAGCTCATGAAGGGTACAACAAAGACAAAAGCTCATTAAAGGCTTACAAAAGACATGGCTTTTAGATTAACAGAAGATTGACCTTGTTCCAACCTACTACACCACCCATAGTAGGCTTAGCATACTTTCTCATGTCAAACTGACATTTCATTGCGTTGAACTTAGCTAATAGAGATCAGATGTGTAGAAGTATGATATGAACATGGATAACACTAAAGATTAAGCTTCACTCCATAACTCGTTAGAATAAGCTCATGAAGGGTACAACAAAGACAAAAGCTCATGAAGGGCTTACAAAAGAAATAGCTTTTAGATTAACATAAGATTGACCTTGTTGCAACCTACTACACCACCCATAGTAGGTTAGAACACTTTCTCATGTCAAACTGACATTTCATTGCGTTGAACTTAGCTAATAGAGATCACATCGAAGGAAGTATGATATGAACATGGATAGCACTAAAGATCAAGCTTCACTTCATAACTCGTTAGAATAAGCGCATGAAAGGTACACAAAAGACATAAGCTCATATAGGGCTCACAAAAGACATGGCTTTTAGATTAGCGGAAGATTGACCTGGATGCAACCTATTACACCACCGTGGTTGGCTTAGCACACTTTTTCATGTCAAACTGACATTACATTTCGTTGAACTTATCTAATAGAGATCACATGTGTAGAAGTATGATATGAATATGGCAAGCACTAAGGATCAAGCTTTACTTCATAACTCGTTAGAATAAGCTCATGAAGGGTACAACAAAGACAAAAGCTCATGAAGGGCTTACAAAAGAAATGGCTTTTAGATTAACATAAGATTGACCTTGTTGAAACCTACTACACCACCCATAGTAGGTTAGAACACTTTCTCATGTCAAACTGACATTTCATTTCGTTGAACTTAGCTACTAGAGATCACATGTGTAGAAGTATGATATGAACATGGCAAGCACTAAGGATCAAGCTTCACTTCGTAACTCGTTAGAATAAGCTCATGAAGGGTACAACAAAGACAAAAGCTCATGAAGGGCTTACAAAAGAAATGGCTTTTAGATTAATAGAAGATTGACCTTGTTGCAACCTACTACACCACCCATAGTAGGCTTAGCACACTTTTTCATGTCAAACTAACATTTCATTGTGTTAAACTTAGCTAATAGAGATCACATCGAAGGAAGTATGATATGAACATGGATAGCACTAAAGATCAAGCTTCACTTCATAACTCGTTAGAATAAGCGCATGAAAGGTACACAAAAGACATAAGCTCGTATAGGGCTAACAAAAGACATGGCTTTTAGATTAGCAGAAGATTGACCTGGATGCAACCTATTACACCGCCGTGGTTGGCTTAGCACACTTTCTCATGTTAAATTGACATTAGATTCCTTTGAACTTAGTTAATATAGATCACATGTGTAGAAGTATGATATGAACATGGCAAGCACTAAGGATCAAGCTTCACTTCATAACTCGTTAGAATAAGCTCATGAAGGGTACAACAAAGACAAAAGCTCATGAAGGGCTTACAAAAGAAACAACTTTTAGATTAACAGAAGATTGACCTTGTTGCAACCTACTACACCACCCATAGTAGGCTTAGCACACTTTCTCATATTAAACTGCCATTTCATTGCGTTGAACTTAGCTAATAGAGATCACATGTGTAGAAGTATGATATGAACATGGATAGCACTAAAGATCAAGCTTCACTTCATAACTCGTTAGAATAAGCGCATGAAGGTATAAAAGACATAAGCTCATATAGGTCTCACAAAAGACATGGCTTTTAGATTAGCAGAAGATTGACCTGGATGCAACCTATTACACCGCCATGGTTGGCTTAACACACTTTCTCATGTCAAACTGACATTACATTTCGTTGAACTTAGCTAATAGAGATCACATGTGTAGAAGTATGATATGAACATGGCTAGCACTAAGGATCAAGCTTCACTTCATAACTCGTTAGAATAAGCTCATGAAGGGTACAACAAAGAGAAAAGCTCATGAAAGGGTTACAAAAGACATGGCTTTTAGATTAACAGAAGATTGACCTTGTTCCAACCTACTACACCACCCATAGTAGGCTTAGCATACTTTCTCATGTCAAACTGACATTTCATTGCGTTGAACTTAGCTAATAGAGATCAGATGTGTAGAAGTATGATATGAACATGGATAACACTAAAGATTAAGCTTCACTTCATAACTCGTTAGAATAAGCTCATGAAGGGTACAACAAAGACAAAAGCACATGAAGGGCTTACAAAAGAAATGGCTTTTAGATTAACATAAGATTGACCTTGTTGAAACCTACTACACCACCCATAGTAGGTTAGAACACTTTCTCATGTCAAACTGACATTTCATTGCGTTGAACTTAGCTAATAGAGATCACATCGAAGGAAGTATGATATGAACATGGATAGCACTAAAGATCAAGCTTCACTTCATAAGTCGTTAGAATAAGCTCATGAAGGGTACACCAAAGATATAAGCTCATATATGTCTCACAAAAGACATGGCTTTTGGATTAGCAGAAGATTGACCTGGATGCAACCTATTACACCGCCGTGGTTGGCTTAGCATACTTTCTCATGTCAAACTAACATTACATTTCGTTGAACTTAGCTAATAGAGATCACATGTGTAGAAATATGATATGAACATGGCAAGCACTAAGGATCAAGCTTCACTTCGTAACTCGTTAGAATAAGCTCATGAAGGGTACAACAAAGACAAAAGCTCATGAAGGGCTTACAAAAGAAATGGCTTTTAGATTAACAGAAGATTGACCTTGTTGCAACCTACTACACCAACCATAGTAGGCTTAGCACACTTTTTCATGTCAAACTAACATTTCATTGTGTTAAACTTAGCTAATAGAGATCACATCGAAGGAAGTATGATATGAACATGGATAGCACTAAAGATCAAGCTTCACTTCGTAACTCGTTAGAATAAGCGCATAAGGTACAAAAGACATAAGCTCAAATAGGTCTCACAAAAGACATGGCTTTTAGATTAGCAGAAAATTGACCTGGATGCAACCTATTACACCGCCATGGTTGGCTTAACACACTTTCTCATGTCAAACTGACATTACATTTCGTTGAACTTAGCTAATAGAGATCACATGTGTAGAAGCATGATATGAACATGGCAAGCACTAAGGATCAAGCTTCACTTCATAACTCGTTAGAATAAGCTCATGAAGGGTACAACAAAGACAAAAGCTCATTAAAGGCTTACAAAAGACATGGCTTTTAGATTAACAGAAGATTGACCTTGTTCCAACCTACTACACCACCCATAGTAGGCTTAGCATACTTTCTCATGTCAAACTGACATTTCATTGCGTTGAACTTAGCTAATAGAGATCAGATGTGTAGAAGTATGATATGAACATGGATAACACTAAAGATTAAGCTTCACTCCATAACTCGTTAGAATAAGCTCATGAAGGGTACAACAAAGACAAAAGCTCATGAAGGGCTTACAAAAGAAATAGCTTTTAGATTAACATAAGATTGACCTTGTTGCAACCTACTACACCACCCATAGTAGGTTAGAACACTTTCTCATGTCAAACTGACATTTCATTGCGTTGAACTTAGCTAATAGAGATCACATCGAAGGAAGTATGATATGAACATGGATAGCACTAAAGATCAAGCTTCACTTCATAACTCGTTAGAATAAGCGCATGAAAGGTACACAAAAGACATAAGCTCATATAGGGCTCACAAAAGACATGGCTTTTAGATTAGCGGAAGATTGACCTGGATGCAACCTATTACACCACCGTGGTTGGCTTAGCACACTTTTTCATGTCAAACTGACATTACATTTCGTTGAACTTATCTAATAGAGATCACATGTGTAGAAGTATGATATGAATATGGCAAGCACTAAGGATCAAGCTTTACTTCATAACTCGTTAGAATAAGCTCATGAAGGGTACAACAAAGACAAAAGCTCATGAAGGGCTTACAAAAGAAATGGCTTTTAGATTAACAGAAGATTGACCTTGTTGCAACCTACTACACCACCCATAGTAGGCTTAGCACACTTTCTCATGTCAAACTAACATTTCATTGCGTTGAACTTAGCTAATAGAGATCACATCGAAGGAAGTATGATATGAACATGGATAGCACTAAAGATCAAGCTTCACTTCATAACTCGTTAGAATAAGCTCATGAAGGGTACACCAAAGATATAAGCTCATATATGTCTCACAAATGACATGGCTTTTAGATTAGCAGAAGATTGACCTGGATGCAACCTATTACACCGCCGTGGTTGGCTTAGCATACTTTCTCATGTCAAACTAACATTACATTTCGTTGAACTTAGCTAATAGAGATCACATGTGTAGAAGTATGATATGAACATGGCAAGCACTAAGGATCAAGCTTCACTTCATAACTCGTTAGAATAAGCTCATGAAGGGTACAACAAAGACAAAAGCTCATGAAGGGCTTACAAAAGAAATGGCTTTTAGATTAACAGAAGATTGACCTTGTTGCAACCTACTACACCACCCATAGCAGGCTTAGCACACTTTCTCATGTCAAACTGGCATTTCATTGCGTTGAACTTAGCTAATAGAGATCACATCGAAGGAAGTATGATATGAACATGGATAGCACTAAATATCAAGCTTCACTTCATAACTCGTTAGAATAGGCTCATGAAGGGTACACCAAAGATATAAGCTCATATAGGTCTCACAAAAGACATGGCTTTTAGATTAGCAGAAAATTGACCTGGATGCAACTTATTACACCGCCATGGTTGGCTTAACACACTTTCTCATGTCAAACTGACATTACATTTCGTTGAACTTAGCTAATATAGATCACATTTGTAGAAGTATGATATGAACATGGCAAGCACTAAGGATCAAGCTTCACTTCATAACTCGTTAGAATAAGCTCATGAAGGGTACAACAAAGACAAAAGCTCATGAAGGGCTTACAAAAGAAATGACTTTTAGATTAACAGAAGATTGACCTTGTTGCAACCTACTACACCACCCATAGTAGGTTAGCACACTTTCTCATGTCAAACTGACATTTCATTGCGTTGAACTTAGATAATAAAGATCAAATCGAAGGAAGTATGATATGAACATGGATAGCACTAAAGATCAAGCTTCACTTCATAACTCGTTAGAATAAGCGCATGAAAGGTTCACAAAAGACATAAGCTCATATAGGGCTCACAAAAGACATGGCTTTTAGATTAGCAGAAGATTGACCTGGATGCAACCTATTACACCGCCGTGGTTGGCTTAGCACACTTTCTCATGTCAAACTGACATTACATTTCGTTGAACTTATCTAATAGAGATCACATGTGTAGAAGTATGATATGAACATGGCAAGCACTAAGGATCAAGCTTCACTTCATAACTCGTTAGAATAAGCTCATGAAGGGTACAACAAAGACAAAAGCTCATGAAGGGCTTACAAAAGAAATGACTTTTAGATTAACAGAAGATTGACCTTGTTGCAACCTACTACACCACCCATAGTAGGTTAGCACACTTTCTCATGTCAAACTGACATTTCATTGCGTTGAACTTAGATAATAAAGATCAAATCGAAGGAAGTATGATATGAACATGGATAGCACTAAAGATCAAGCTTCACTTCATAACTCGTTAGAATAAGCGCATGAAAGGTTCACAAAAGACATAAGCTCATATAGGGCTCACAAAAGACATGGCTTTTAGATTAGCAGAAGATTGACCTGGATGCAACCTATTACACCGCCGTGGTTGGCTTAGCACACTTTCTCATGTCAAACTGACATTACATTTCGTTGAACTTATCTAATAGAGATCACATGTGTAGAAGTATGATATGAACATGGCAAGCACTAAGGATCAAGCTTCACTTCATAACTCGTTAGAATAAGCTCATGAAGGGTACAACAAAGACAAAAGCTCATGAAGGGCTTACAAAAGAAATGACTTTTAGATTAACAGAAGATTGACCTTGTTGCAACCTACTACACCACCCATAGTAGGTTAGCACACTTTCTCATGTCAAACTGACATTTCATTGCGTTGAACTTAGATAATAAAGATCAAATCGAAGGAAGTATGATATGAACATGGATAGCACTAAAGATCAAGCTTCACTTCATAACTCGTTAGAATAAGCGCATGAAAGGTTCACAAAAGACATAAGCTCATATAGGGCTCACAAAAGACATGGCTTTTAGATTAGGAGAAGATTGACCTGGATGCAACCTATTACACCGCCGTGGTTGGCTTAGCACACTTTCTCATGTCAAACTAACATTACATTTCGTTGAACTTATCTAATAGAGATCACATGTGTAGAAGTATGATATGAATATGGCAAGCACTAAGGATCAAGTTTCACTTCATAACTCGTTAGAATAAGCTCATGAAGGGTACAACAAAGACAAAAGCTCATGAAGGGCTTACAAAAGAAATGGCTTTTAGATTAACAGAAGATTGACCTTGTTGCAACCTACTACACCACCCATAGAAGGCTTAGCACACTTTCTCATGTCAAACTGACATTTCATTGCGTTGAACTTATCTAATAGAGATCACATCGAAGGAAGTATGATATGAACATGGATAGCACTAAAGATCAAGCTTCACTTCATAAGTCGTTAGAATAAGCTCATGAAGGGTACACCAAAGATATAAGCTCATATATGTCTCACAAAAGACATGGCTTTTAGATTAGCAGAAGATTGACCTGGATGCAACCTATTACACCGCCGTGGTTGGCTTAGCATACTTTCTCATGTCAAACTAAAATTACATTTCGTTGAACTTATCTAATAGAGATCACATGTGTAGAAGTATGATATGAACATGGCAAGCACTAAGGATCAAGCTTCACTTCATAACTCGTTAGAATAAGCTCATGAAGGGTACAACAAAGACAAAAGCTCATGAAGGGCTTACAAAAGAAATGGCTTTTAGATTAACAGAAGATTGACCTTGTTGCAACCTACTACACCACCCATAGCAGGCTTAGCACACTTTCTCATGTCAAACTGGCATTTCATTGCGTTGAACTTAGCTAATAGAGATCACATCGAAGGAAGTATGATATGAACATGGATAGCACTAAATATCAAGCTTCACTTCATAACTCGTTAGAATAGGCTCATGAAGGGTACACCAAAGATATAAGCTCATATAGGTCTCACAAAAGACATGGCTTTTAGATTAGCAGAAAATTGACCTGGATGCAACTTATTACACCGCCATGGTTGGCTTAACACACTTTCTCATGTCAAACTGACATTACATTTCGTTGAACTTAGCTAATATAGATCACATTTGTAGAAGTATGATATGAACATGGCAAGCACTAAGGATCAAGCTTCACTTCATAACTCGTTAGAATAAGCTCATGAAGGGTACAACAAAGACAAAAGCTCATGAAGGGCTTACAAAAGAAATGACTTTTAGATTAACAGAAGATTGACCTTGTTGCAACCTACTACACCACCCATAGTAGGTTAGCACACTTTCTCATGTCAAACTGACATTTCATTGCGTTGAACTTAGATAATAAAGAGCAAATCGAAGGAAGTATGATATGAACATGGATAGCACTAAAGATCAAGCTTCACTTCATAACTCGTTAGAATAAGCGCATGAAAGGTTCACAAAAGACATAAGCTCATATAGGGCTCACAAAAGACATGGCTTTTAGATTAGCAGAAGATTGACCTGGATGCAACCTATTACACCGCCGTGGTTGGCTTAGCACACTTTCTCATGTCAAACTGACATTACATTCCGTTGAACTTAGCTAATAGAGATCACATGTGTAGAAGTATGATATGAATATGGCAAGCACTAAGGATCAAGTTTCACTTCATAACTCGTTAGAATAAGCTCATGAAGGGTACAACAAAGACAAAAGCTCATGAAGGGCTTACAAAAGAAATGGCTTTTAGATTAACAGAAGATTGACCTTGTTGCAACCTACTACACCACCCATAGTAGGCTTAGCACACTTTCTCATGTCAAACTAACATTTCATTGCGTTGAACTTAGCTAATAGAGATCACATCGAAGGAAGTATGATATGAACATGGATAGCACTAAAGATCAAGCTTCACTTCATAACTCGTTAGAATAAGCTCATGAAGGGTACACCAAAGATATAAGCTCATATAGGTCTCACAAAAGACATGGCTTTTCGATTAGCAAAAGAATTACCTGGATGCAACCTATTATACCGTCGTGGTTTGCTTAGCACACTTTCTCATGTCAAACTAACATTACATTTCGTTGAACTTATCTAATAGAGATCACATGTGTAGAAGTATGATATGAATATGGCAAGCACTAAGGATCAAGCTTCACTTCATAACTCGTTAGAATAAGCTCATGAAGGGTACAACAAAGACAAAAGCTCATGAAGGGCTTACAAAAGAAATGACTTTTAGATTAACAGAAGATTGACCTTGTTGCAACCTACTACACCACCCATAGTAGGCTTAGCACACTTTCTCATGTCAAACTGACATTTCATTGCGTTGAACTTATCTAATAGAGATCACATCGAAGGAAGTATGATATGAACATGGATAGCACTAAAGATCAAGCTTCACTTCATAAGTCGTTAGAATAAGCTCATGAAGGGTACACCAAAGATATAAGCTCATATATGTCTCACAAAAGACATGGCTTTTAGATTAGCAGAAGATTGACCTGGATGCAACCTATTACACCGCCGTGGTTGGCTTAGCATACTTTCTCATGTCAAACTAAAATTACATTTCGTTGAACTTAGCTAATAGAGATCACATGTGTAGAAGTATGATATGAACATGGCAAGCACTAAGGATCAAGCTTCACTTCATAACTCGTTAGAATAAGCTCATGAAGGGTACAACAAAGACAAAAGCTCATGAAGGGCTTACAAAAGAAATGGCTTTTAGATTAACAGAAGATTGACCTTGTTGCAACCTACTACACCACCCATAGCAGGCTTAGCACACTTTCTCATGTCAAACTGACATTTCATTGCGTTGAACTTAGCTAATAGAGATCACATCGAAGGAAGTATGATATGAACATGGATAGTACTAAATATCAAGCTTCACTTCATAACTCATTAGAATAAGCTCATGAAGGGTACACCAAAGATATAAGCTCATATAGGTCTCACAAAAGACATGGCTTTTAGATTAGCAGAAAATTGACCTGGATGCAACCTATTACACCGCCATGGTTGGCTTAACACACTTTCTATTAGTCTTGAGTTATCACTAGGCCACACATTCCCTATCCAAGAGGCCTAGTGACTTATCCATCCATTGAGAAGAAGTCGTGCATAGTCTGTCTTCGGTGTAAGCATTCGGTCTGTAGTATCAGTAGAAAGGCCGAATGCCTTTGGGCTGAATAAGGAGGAAGAGGAGTCTTGTTTATGGTCCATAAAGCCCATGTGGAGCTGCTTCTAGCCGTTGGAATAAAGATAAGGATCAGCTGAGCTGTGTCCTTATTGTACAATAAAGCAGATTCAGCTTTTGGACCACATAGGACCGTTGGGACCACATAGGACCGTTGGGACCACATTGGGCTGGTTCCTTGAACCTAGACACATGATTCAAATCTCTCTTCTTCTATATATTGTATTCAGACTGTAA
The DNA here is from genome assembly GCA_963920545.1 of Lepidium didymum. NCBI lineage: Eukaryota > Viridiplantae > Streptophyta > Magnoliopsida > Brassicales > Brassicaceae > Lepidium > Lepidium didymum. The sequence goes on along the minus strand of OY986981.1, from coordinate 10,935,183 downwards.
AAACAAATGAATATAGAAAAATGAGTTTTCTCTCTCTATTCTTCTCTCTAAGCATTCTCTTATTCTGCTCATGTTTTGTTACCAAATCTAACATGGTATCAGAGCATTGATCTTTGGATCATTCTCTGTTTATTCTTCAGTCCTCATTCTCTAATTCTCTGGTTCGTTACTCTCTCAAATCGCTTCCATCCTGTCAACTTTGATTAAAGCGTTTCTCGGTTTGAATCTGCTGAAGAAAAGCCTCAAACTTTCAGTAAGATTTCTCTCAAGCAGGCCTCTGCCGTGTGTTGGTGTGTTAAAGGCCTCCCTTTCTCTCAAGTTTCTTCTAAGAAAGGCTGAAACTTTCTCAAGAAACCTCAAAGTTTCAAGCTTGTCAAGTCGGCAAAGAAAAGTTTCAAACTTTGTCAAGATACAATGGATGTATCAAAGTTCCCTTCAGTCCCAATAACTCTCAAAGGTGTGAACTACCTTCTTTGGGCTAGAACTGTGAAGACTACTATCTGCACTAGAAAGGGGTTTTGGAGCCATGTGGTGAAAGAAAGACCTCCAAAAGAAGAGCAGTCTAGTGAAGAAGAAGACGATGAACTTCTTGATGAAGATGATGAATGGTTTCAAGTAGACCAAGCTGTGAAGTTGATCATCCAAAACTCCCTTGATCCGCAGATCCTAGAAGCTTATTCCTACTGTGAAACGGCAAAAGAATTGTGGGACACCTTGAAAAAGGTCTATGGCAACCTATCTAACATTACTCGGGTTTTTGAGGTAAAGACAGCTCTGTCTAATCTTCTTCAAGAGGAAATGGAGTTCACTGAGTACTTTGGTAAGTTTAGGTCATTGTGGGCTGAGTTAGACATGCTAAGGCCAATGACCATGGACCCAAAGGTGATCCGGCAGAGAAATGAAGAAGATAAAGTGTTCGGCTTGATGATGAATCTAAACCCGGGTTACAAGGATCTCGTGAAGCATATCTTGAGGTCTGCTGCTAGCACAAGTACTTTACCAAGTCTTGAGGAGGTGTGTGCTCAAATCCAGAAGGAGCAAGGGTCCATTGAGCTGTTTGATGGAAAGAGGAGTTTGGACCTAGTAACTGCAAACAAAGCCCATGGTCGAATGGAGGATAGAAAGAAGCTGATTTGTGATCATTGCAAGAAGAAGGGGCATGTGAAAGAGAAGTGCTGGTTGCTCCATCCTCATCTCAAACCAGCCAAGTTCAAAGACTCTAGAGCCAATCTATCCCATGAGGCTGCGGTAGAATCTATCTCAAACCCGTCTGCTGCTTCTTCATCTAGGGATCAAGAGAGCTTAACTGCAGCTGCAGCCTCTTCGTTTCATGGCGATGTGATCAAAAAGTCAGACCTTGAAGCACTAATCAACTCCCTCAAATCACTAAAGGAGTCTGGTATCTGTTTCTATTCTCATGAGCTATTTAAACCGATTATTGTTGATTCTGGAGCTTCTCATCATATGATTAGTGATAAGAGCTTGATTAGCAACATAGAACCGGCTTTAGGAAGTGTTGTGATAGCTAATGGCAATAGGGTATCGGTTAGAGGAGTAGGAAAATTAGGCTTGTTTAACAAAAAGTCTAGAGCTTTCTATATGCCCGAATTCACCTCTAATTTACTCTCTGTTAGAAAGGCTGTTATGGATTTATATTGCAATGTTATCTTTGGTCCTAATGATGTGAAGTTTCAGGATATTAAGACGGGAAGGATAATCGGACAAGGAAGAGTGGAAAATGGACTTTACATCCTTAAAGACCCAAAGTTTCTATCTTTTTGTGGCAGTAGTGTAGCTAATTCGGTTGCTAGTTCAAGTAGTTCAGTTTGGCATGCTAGAGTTGGCCACCCTCATTTTCGTGCCTTAAAACTGATGTTACCTAATTTATCTTTTGACAAGGTTGATTGTGAAGCTTGCATACTTGGCAAACATTGCAAAGCGGTTTATCCATTATCTTCTACTATTTATGAAAGTTGCTTTGATCTTGTGCATTCTGATGTGTGGACATCTCCTTGTGCATCTAGGGATAATCATAGATACTTTGTCACTTTCATAGATGAAAAATCAAAATACACTTGGATAACCTTAATGCCATCAAAAGATAGAGTGTTTGATGCATTTAAAAATTTTGAAGCTTACATATCTAATCAATTTAATTCAAAATTGAAGGTACTTAGAACAGATAATGGTGGAGAATATATGAGCAAAGCCTTCCAAGAACACTTGACAAAACAAGGAATTATACACCAAACGAGCTGTCCTTACAACCCACAACAAAATGGTGTTGCTGAAAGGAAAAATCGCCATCTAATGGAGGTCTCTCGGTCCATCATGTTTCACATGAATGTGCCAAAGCGTTTTTGGGGAGATGCAGTCATGACAGCATGCTATTTGATCAATAGAACCCCAACCAAAGTTCTAAGCGATACTTCTCCATACAAGGTATTAAACAAAACTGAACCTCCCTTAGATCACTTACGGGTGTTTGGTTGTGTGTGTTTTGTTTTAGTGCCCGGAGAGCTAAGGAATAAGCTTGAACCCAAGAGCAAGAAGTGTATGTTCATAGGTTACTCTTCCACTCAAAAGGGCTACAAGTGCTTTGACCCGGAAACAAGACGTGTACATGTATCTCGGGATGTTAAGTTCATTGAAGATTGCGGGTTCCATGGGGAGAAGAACTGGGATGAGTTAAAGGATTTATCGGACCAAGCTATGGATAGAGCAGCAAGCCTTGAGTTCCTTCTACGGCAGTTAGGCGTTTCCACTGGTCCGGACACTTCCGGCATTTCTTCGGACGTATCCAACAACTCCTCGGACTCGTCCAATATTCCCGAACCAGTCCACAACACTCCCGGCACTCGTGACACTCAGTTGGGACATACCACCGACCCGAGTATCCCTCCGGACATTCCTAGCACTTCGGAGCGCCCTCCTCTCACCCCGACCCGCACTCAAGAACATGATCCAGTTCCTGTCCCGCGTGGTCCGTCGGACTCAACTGCAGCCCCTACGTCGGGCTTGCCTTGTGCTCCCGAGCCGGTTGCGGTTCCCATCCCACCTCCAGACCAACCAGTCCAACCACTCCGTCGCAGCACTCGCATCCGTAAAGACCCCTCTAATTGGCGGAATACAAGGGTCTATTACAATGCCCAAGCTGTGGCTCATCCTCTCACTACGGTATTTTCCATTGACCTTCTACCATCTGAATTTCACGCTTTCCTTGGTCGTCTTGAGTTGGATCAGGTACCCCAAAGCTATGATGAAGCAAAACAAATCCAACATTGGCTGGATGCCGTGGAGGCTGAAGTAGGGGCTATGGAAAAGAACCAAACTTGGGATGAGGCTGATCTACCTCTAGGCAAGAAGGCAGTCACTTCCAAATGGGTTTTCACAATTAAGTACAAGAGCAATGGGGATATTGAACGATACAAAGCTCGTCTAGTTGCTCGTGGATTCACACAGACTTATGGTGTTGACTACAAGGATACCTTTGCTCCGGTTGCCAAACTTCACACGGTAAGAGTAATTCTTTCCCTCGCTACTAACTTATCTTGGGATTTATGGCAGATGGATGTCAAGAATGCCTTCCTTCAAGGCGAGCTTGAGGAGGAGGTTTACATGACACCACCGCCCGGTCTAGAATCCAAGGTCACTCCCGGGAAAGTATTGCGGCTGAGGAAAGCCATTTATGGTTTGAAGCAATCTCCAAGAGCTTGGTACCACAAGCTAAGCCATACACTCCGTGACAAAGGCTTCCGCAAGTCCGAGGCTGACCATACATTATTCACGCTCACAACCTCAAATGGGATTGTGGTAGTGCTTATTTATGTAGATGATCTTATCATCTCCGGCGATGATAAGGAAGGTATTGCTGCCACTAAATCCTATCTTCATTCTGTTTTTGATATCAAAGATCTTGGAGAATTAAAGTATTTCCTAGGAATAGAGATATGCCGCTCTTCGGAAGGCCTATTTCTATCTCAAAGGAAATACACTCTTGATCTTCTTCATGAGACAGGTATGGAGACATGTAGACCAGCCAAGACGCCCCTTGAGGATGGGTATAAGGTCAATCGAAAGGGGGAGAAGGATGATGAGCCGTTTGAAGATATATCCAAGTACCGTCGATTAGTGGGTCAGCTAATCTATTTAACCATTTCTAGACCAGACTTGTGCTTTGCTGTGAATCAGGTTAGCCAACACATGCAAGCTCCAACCAAATATCATTGGAGTATGGTGGAGCGGATCCTTAAATACCTAAGGGGGAGTACGGGTCAAGGCATTTGGATGGGAAGGAATGAAAGCTCAGATATAGCTGGGTATTGTGATGCTGATTGGGCTGGGGATAGAAATGATCGGAAGTCAACCACGGGTTATTGCACTTTTGTGGGAGGTAATCTAGTCACGTGGAAGACCAAGAAGCAGAAGGTTGTGGCATGTTCTAGTGCTGAAGCGGAGTATAGGGCTATGAGAAGGCTTACGGATGAGCTTGTGTGGCTGAAGGCTCTACTCAAAGATCTAGGGCGAGACACAACAGAGCCGATTACTATGCATTGTGACAACCAAGCTGCAATTCATATAGCATCCAATCCGGTCTTTCATGAGAGAACCAAGCATGTAGAAGTAGACTGTCACAAAGTCCGAGAGCGTATGGAGGAAGGAGTAGTTCTTCCATGTTTCACACCAAGTGGAGATCAACTGGCGGATATATTCACTAAAGCCGCAAGTACCAAAGTTTGCAACCACATCTATGGCAAGCTTGGACTTGTGAGCTTAGACCGCCCTTGACTTCATGTCCTCTAAACCAGCGGGTCTGCATACTCTTTTTCCCTCTGTAAGGTTTTGTCCCACGTGGTTTTTCCTTATCAAGGTTTTTAATGAGGTGTAGGCTTCTGGTTTTCCAAGCTAAGCCTCTGTTCCTTGCGGCTTAGCTTGAGGGGGAGTATTAGTCTTGAGTTATCACTAGGCCACACATTCCCTATCCAAGAGGCCTAGTGACTTATCCATCCATTGAGAAGAAGTCGTGCATAGTCTGTCTTCGGTGTAAGCATTCGGTCTGTAGTATCAGTAGAAAGGCCGAATGCCTTTGGGCTGAATAAGGAGGAAGAGGAGTCTTGTTTATGGTCCATAAAGCCCATGTGGAGCTGCTTCTAGCCGTTGGAATAAAGATAAGGATCAGCTGAGCTGTGTCCTTATTGTACAATAAAGCAGATTCAGCTTTTGGACCACATAGGACCGTTGGGACCACATAGGACCGTTGGGACCACATTGGGCTGGTTCCTTGAACCTAGACACATGATTCAAATCTCTCTTCTTCTATATATTGTATTCAGACTGTAAAAACAAATGAATATAGAAAAATGAGTTTTCTCTCTCTATTCTTCTCTCTAAGCATTCTCTTATTCTGCTCATGTTTTGTTACCAAATCTAACACTTTCTCATGTCAAACTGACATTACATTTCGTTGAACTTAGCTAATAGAGATCACATGTGTAGAAGTATAATATGAACATGGCAAGCACTAAGGATCAAGCTTCACTTCATAACTCGTTAGAATAAGCTAATGAAGGGTACAACAAAGACAAAAGCTCATGAAAGGGTTACAAAAGAAATTGCCTTTAGATTAACAGAAGATTGACCTTGTTGCAACCTACTACACCACCCATAGTAGGTTAGCACACTTTCTCATGTCAAACTGACATTTCATTGCGTTGAACTTAGATAATAGAGATCAAATCGAAAGAAGTATGATATGAACATGGATAGCACTAAAGATCAAGCTTCACTTCATAACTCGTTAGAATAAGCGCATGAACGGTACACAAAAGACATAAGCTCATATAGGGCTCACAAAAGACATGGCTTTTAGATTAGCAGAAGATTAACATGGATGCAACCTATTACACCGCAGTGGTTGGCTTAGCACACTTTCTCATGTTAAACTGACATTACATTCCGTTGAACTTAGCTAATAGAGATCACATGTGTAGAAGTATGATATGAACATGGCAAGCACTAAGAATCAAACTTCACTTCATAACTCGTTAGAATAAGCTCATGAAGGTTACAACAAAGACAAAAGCTCATGTAGGGCTTACAAAAGAAATGGCTTTTAGATTAACAGAAGATTGACCTTGTTGCAACCTACTACACCACCCATAGTAGGCTTAGCACACTTTCTCATGTCAAACTAACATTTCATTGCGTTGAACTTATCTAATAGAGATCACATCGAAGGAAGTATGATATGAACATGGATAGCACTAAAGATCAAGCTTCACTTCATAAGTCGTTAGAATAAGCTCATGAAGGGTACACCAAAGATATAAGCTCATATATGTCTCACAAAAGACATGGCTTTTAGATTAGCAGAAGATTGACCTGGATGCAACCTATTACACCGCCGTGGTTGGCTTAGCATACTTTCTCATGTCAAACTAAAATTACATTTCGTTGAACTTAGCTAATAGAGATCACATGTGTAGAAGTATGATATGAACATGGCAAGCACTAAGGATCAAGCTTCACTTCATAACTCGTTAGAATAAGCTCATGAAGGGTACAACAAAGACAAAAGCTCATGAAGGGCTTACAAAAGAAATGGCTTTTAGATTAACAGAAGATTGACCTTGTTGCAACCTACTACACCACCCATAGCAGGCTTAGCACACTTTCTCATGTCAAACTGACATTTCATTGCGTTGAACTTAGCTAATAGAGATCACATCGAAGGAAGTATGATATGAACATGGATAGCACTAAAGATCAAGCTTCACTTCATAACTCGTTAGAATAAGCTCATGAAGGGTACACCAAAGATATAAGCTCATATAGGTCTCACAAAAGACATGGCTTTTCGATTAGCAGAAGAATTACCTGGATGCAACCTATTATACCGCCATGGTTGGCTTAACACACTTTCTCATGTCAAACTGACATTACATTTCGTTGAACTTAGCTAATATAGATCACATTTGTAGAAGTATGATATGAACATGGCAAGCACTAAGGATCAAGCTTCACTTCATAACTCGTTAGAATAAGCTCATGAAGGGTACAACAAAGACAAAAGCTCATGAAGGGCTTACAAAAGAAATGACTTTTAGATTAACAGAAGATTGACCTTGTTGCAACCTACTACACCACCCATAGTAGGTTAGCACACTTTCTCATGTCAAACTGACATTTCATTGCGTTGAACTTAGATAATAAAGATCAAATCGAAGGAAGTATGATATGAACATGGATAGCACTAAAGATCAAGCTTCACTTCATAACTCGTTAGAATAAGCGCATGAAAGGTTCACAAAAGACATAAGCTCATATAGGGCTCACAAAAGACATGGCTTTTAGATTAGCAGAAGATTGACCTGGATGCAACCTATTACACCGCCGTGGTTGGCTTAGCACACTTTCTCATGTCAAATTGACATTACATTTCGTTGAACTTATCTAATAGAGATCACATGTGTAGAAGTATGATATGAATATGGCAAGCACTAAGGATCAAGTTTCACTTCATAACTCGTTAGAATAAGCTCATGAAGGGTACAACAAAGACAAAAGCTCATGAAGGGCTTACAAAAGAAATGGCTTTTAGATTAACAGAAGATTGACCTTGTTGCAACCTACTACACCACCCATAGTAGGCTTAGCACACTTTCTCATGTCAAACTAACATTTCATTGCGTTGAACTTAGCTAATAGAGATCACATCGAAGGAAGTATGATATGAACATGGATAGCACTAAAGATCAAGCTTCACTTCATAACTCGTTAGAATAAGCTCATGAAGGGTACACCAAAGATATAAGCTCATATAGGTCTCACAAAAGACATGGCTTTTCGATTAGCAGAAGAATTACCTGGATGCAACCTATTATACCGCCGTGGTTGGCTTAGCACACTTTCTCATGTCAAACTAACATTACATTTCGTTGAACTTATCTAATAGAGATCACATGTGTAGAAGTATGATATGAATATGGCAAGCACTAAGGATCAAGCTTCACTTCATAACTCGTTAGAATAAGCTCATGAAGGGTACAACAAAGACAAAAGCTCATGAAGGGCTTACAAAAGAAATGGCTTTTAGATTAACAGAAGATTGACCTTGTTGCAACCTACTACACCACCCATAGTAGGCTTAGCACACTTTCTCATGTCAAACTGACATTTCATTGCGTTGAACTTATCTAATAGAGATCACATCGAAGGAAGTATGATATGAACATGGATAGCACTAAAGATCAAGCTTCACTTCATAAGTCGTTAGAATAAGCTCATGAAGGGTACACCAAAGATATAAGCTCATATATGTCTCACAAAAGACATGGCTTTTAGATTAGCAGAAGATTGACCTGGATGCAACCTATTACACCGCCGTGGTTGGCTTAGCATACTTTCTCATGTCAAACTAAAATTACATTTCGTTGAACTTAGCTAATAGAGATCACATGTGTAGAAGTATGATATGAACATGGCAAGCACTAAGGATCAAGCTTCACTTCATAACTCGTTAGAATAAGCTCATGAAGGGTACAACAAAGACAAAAGCTCATGAAGGGCTTACAAAAGAAATGGCTTTTAGATTAACAGAAGATTGACCTTGTTGCAACCTACTACACCACCCATAGCAGGCTTAGCACACTTTCTCATGTCAAACTGACATTTCATTGCGTTGAACTTAGCTAATAGAGATCACATCGAAGGAAGTATGATATGAACATGGATAGTACTAAATATCAAGCTTCACTTCATAACTCATTAGAATAAGCTCATGAAGGGTACACCAAAGATATAAGCTCATATAGGTCTCACAAAAGACATGGCTTTTAGATTAGCAGAAAATTGACCTGGATGCAACCTATTACACCGCCATGGTTGGCTTAACACACTTTCTCATGTCAAACTGACATTACATTTCGTTGAACTTAGCTAATAGAGATCACATGTGTAGAAGTATAATATGAACATGGCAAGCACTAAGGATCAAGCTTCACTTCATAACTCGTTAGAATAAGCTAATGAAGGGTACAACAAAGACAAAAGCTCATGAAAGGGTTACAAAAGAAATTGCCTTTAGATTAACAGAAGATTGACCTTGTTGCAACCTACTACACCACCCATAGTAGGTTAGCACACTTTCTCATGTCAAACTGACATTTCATTGCGTTGAACTTAGATAATAGAGATCAAATCGAAAGAAGTATGATATGAACATGGATAGCACTAAAGATCAAGCTTCACTTCATAACTCGTTAGAATAAGCGCATGAACGGTACACAAAAGACATAAGCTCATATAGGGCTCACAAAAGACATGGCTTTTAGATTAGCAGAAGATTAACATGGATGCAACCTATTACACCGCAGTGGTTGGCTTAGCACACTTTCTCATGTTAAACTGACATTACATTCCGTTGAACTTAGCTAATAGAGATCACATGTGTAGAAGTATGATATGAACATGGCAAGCATTAAGAATCAAACTTCACTTCATAACTCGTTAGAATAAGCTCATGAAGGTTACAACAAAGACAAAAGCTCATGTAGGGCTTACAAAAGACATGGCTTTTAGATTAACAGAAGATTGACTTTGTTGCAACTTACTACACCACCCATAGTAGGCTTAGTACACTTTCTCATGTCAAACTGACATTTCATTGCGTTGAACTTATCTAACAGAGATCACATGTGTAGAAGTATGATATAAACATGGATAGCACTAAAGATCAAGCATCACTTCATAACTCGTTAGAATAAGCTCATGAAGGGTACACCAAAGACATAAGCTCATATAGCTCTCACAAAAGACATGGCTTTTAGATTAGCAGAAGATTGACCGGGATGCAACCTATTACACCGCCATGGTTGACTTAGCATACTTTCTCATGTCAAACTGACATTACATTTCGTTGAACTTAGCTAATAGAGAGCACATGTGTAGAAGTATGATATGAACATGGCAAGCACTAAGGATCAAGCTTCACTTCATAACTCGTTAGAATAAGCTCATGAAGGGTACAACAAAGACAAAAGTTCATGAAGGGCTTACAAAAGAAATGGCTTTTAGTTTAACAGAATGTTGACCTTGTTGCAACCTACTACACCACACATAGTAGGCTTAGCACACTTTACTACACCACCCATAGTAGGCTTAGCACACTTTTTCATGTCAAACTGACATTTCATTGCGTTGAACTTAGCTAATAGAGATCACATGTGTAGAAGTATGATATGAACATGGATAGCACTAAAGATCAAGCTTCACTTCATAACTCGTTAGAATAAGCGCATGAAAGGTTCACAAAAGACATAAGCTCATATAGGGCTCACAAAAGACATGGCTTTTAGATTAGCAGAAGATTGACCTGGATGCAACCTATTACACCACCGTGGTTGGCTTAGCACACTTTCTCATGTCAAACTAACATTACATTTCGTTGAACTTATCTAATAGAGATCACATGTGTAGAAGTATGATATGAATATGGCAAGCACTAAGGATCAAGTTTCACTTCATAACTCGTTAGAATAAGCTCATGAAGGGTACAACAAAGACAAAAGCTCATGAAGGGCTTACAAAAGAAATGGCTTTTAGATTAACAGAAGATTGACCTTGTTGCAACCTACTACACCACCCATAGTAGGCTTAGCACACTTTCTCATGTCAAACTAACATTTCATTGCGTTGAACTTAGCTAATAGAGATCACATCGAAGGAAATATGATATGAACATGGATAGCACTAAAGATCAAGCTTCACTTCATAACTCGTTAGAATAAGCTCATGAAGGGTACACCAAAGATATAAGCTCATATAGGTCTCACAAAAGACATGGCTTTTAGATTAGCAGAAGATTGACCGGGATGCAACCTATTACACCGCCGTGGTTCACTTAGCATACTTTCTCATGTCAAACTGTCATTACATTTCGTTGAACTTAGCTAATAGAGAGCACATGTGTAGAAGTATGATATGAACATGGCAAGCACTAAGAATCAAACTTCACTTCATAACTCGTTAGAATAAGCTCATGAAGGGTACAACAAAGACAAAAGCTCATGTAGGGCTTACAAAAGACATGGCTTTTAGATTAACAGAAGATTGACTTTGTTGCAACCTACTACACCACCCATAGTAGGCTTAGTACACTTTCTCATGTCAAACTGACATTTCATTGCGTTGAACTTATCTAACAGAGATAGCATGTGTAGAACTATAATATGAACATGGATAGCACTAAAGATCAAGCATCACTTCATAACTCGTTAGAATAAGCTCATGAAGGGTACACCAAAGACATAAGCTCATATAGCTCTCACAAAAGACATGGCTTTTAGATTAGCAGAAGATTGACCGGGATGCAACCTATTACACCGCCGCGGTTGACTTAGCATACTTTCTCATGTCAAACTGACATTACATTTCGTTGAACTTAGCTAATAGAGAGCACATGTGTAGAAGTATGATATGAACATGGCAAGCACTAAGGATCAAGCTTCACTTCATAACTCGTTAGAATAAGCTCATGAAGGGTACAACAAAGACAAAAGTTCATGAAGGGCTTACAAAAGAAATGGCTTTTAGTTTAACAGAATGTTGACCTTGTTGCAACCTACTACACCACACATAGTAGGCTTAGCACACTTTACTACACCACCCATAGTAGGCTTAGCACACTTTCTCATGTCAAACTGACATTTCATTGCGTTGAACTTAGCTAATAGAGATCACATGTGTAGAAGTATGATATGAACATGGATAGCACTAAAGATCAAGCTTCACTTCATAACTCGTTAGAATAAGCGCATGAAAGGTTCACAAAAGACATAAGCTCATATAGGGCTCACAAAAGACATGGCTTTTAGATTAGCAGAAGATTGACCTGGATGCAACCTATTACACCGCCGTGGTTGGCTTAGCACACTTTCTCATGTCAAACTAACATTACATTTCGTTGAACTTATCTAATAGAGATCACATGTGTAGAAGTATGATATGAATATGGCAAGCACTAAGGATCAAGTTTCACTTCATAACTTGTTAGAATAAGCTCATGAAGGGTACAACAAAGACAAAAGCTCATGAAGGGCTTACAAAAGAAATGGCTTTTAGATTAACAGAAGATTGACCTTGTTGCAACCTACTACACCACCCATAGTAGGCTTAGCACACTTTCTCATGTCAAACTAACATTTCATTGCGTTGAACTTAGCTAATAAAGATCACATCGAAGGAAGTATGATATGAACATGGATAGCACTAAAGATCAAGCTTCACTTCATAACTCGTTAGAATAAGCTCATGAAGGGTACACCAAAGATATAAGCTCATATAGGTCTCACAAAAGACATGGCTTTTAGATTAGCAGAAGATTGACCGGGATGCAAACTATTACACCGCCGTGGTTGACTTAGCATACTTTCTCATGTCAAACTGACATTACATTTCGTTGAACTTAGCTAATAGAGAGCACATGTGTAGAAGTATGATATGAACATGGCAAGCACTAAGGATCAAGCTTCACTTCATAACTCGTTAGAATAAGCTCATGAAGGGTACAACAAAGACAAAAGTTCATGAAGGGCTTACAAAAGAAATGGCTTTTAGTTTAACAGAATGTTGACCTTGTTGCAACCTACTACACCACACATAGTAGGCTTAGCACACTTTACTACACCACCCATAGTAGGCTTAGCACACTTTCTCATGTCAAACTGACATTTCATTGCGTTGAACTTAGCTAATAGAGATCACATGTGTAGAAGTATGATATGAACATGGATAGCACTAAAGATCAAGCTTCACTTCATAACTCGTTAGAATAAGCGCATGAACGGTACACAAAAGACATAAGCTCATATTGGGCTCACAAAAGACATGGCTTTTAGAGTAGCAGAAGATTAACATGGATGCAACCTATTACACCGCAGTGGTTGGCTTAGCACACTTTCTCATGTTAAACTAACATTACATTCCGTTGAACTTAGCTAATAGAGATCACATGTGTAGAAGTATGATATGAATATGGTAGGCACTAAGGATCAAGTTTCACTTCATAACTCGTTAGAATAAGCTCATGAAGGGTACAACAAAGACAAAAGCTCATGAAGGGCTTACAAAAGAAATGGCTTTTAGATTAACAGAAGATTGACCTTGTTGCAACCTACTACACCACCCATAGTAGGCTTAGCACACTTTCTCATGTCAAACTAACATTTCATTGCGTTGAACTTAGCTAATAGAGATCACATCGAAGGAAGTATGATATGAACATGGATAGCACTAAAGATCAAGCTTCACTTCATAACTCGTTAGAATAAGCTCATGAAGGGTACACCAAAGATATAAGCTCATATAGGTCTCACAAAAGACATGGCTTTTAGATTAGCAGAAGATTGACCTGGATGCAATCTATTACACCGCCGTGGTTGGCTTAGCACACTTTCTCATGTCAAACTGACATTACATTTCGTTGAACTTATCTACTAGAGATCACATGTGTAGAAGTATGATATGAATATGGCAAGCACTAAGGATCAAGCTTCACTTCATAACTCGTTAGAATAAGCTCATGAAGGGTACAACAAAGACAAAAGCTCATGAAGGGCTTACAAAAGAAATGGCTTTTAGATTAACAGAAGATTGACCTTGTTGCAACCTACTACACCACCCATAGTAGGTTAGCACACTTTCTCATGTCAAACTGACATTTCATTGCGTTGAACTAAGATAATAGAGATCAAATCGAAGGAAGTTTGATATTAACATGTATAGCACTAAAGAACAAGCTTCACATAACTCGTTAGAATAAGCGCATGAACGGTACACAAAAGACATAAGCTCATATAGGGCTCACAAAAGACATGGCTTTTAGATTAGCAGAAGATTAACATGGATGCAACCTATTACACCGCAGTGGTTGGCTTAGCACACTTTCTCATGTTAAACTGACATTACATTCCGTTGAACTTAGCTAATAGAGATCACATGTGTAGAAGTATGATATGAACATGGCAAGCACTAAGAATCAAACTTCGCTTCATAACTCGTTAGAATAAGCTCATGAAGGGTACAACAAAGACAAAAGCTCATGTAGGGCTTACAAAAGACAAGGCTTTTAGATTAACAGAAGATTGACTTTGTTGCAGCCTACTACACCTCCCATAGTAGGCTTAGTACACTTTCTCATGTCAAACTGACATTTCATTGCGTTGAACTTATCTAACAGAGATCACATGTGTAGAAGTATGATATGAACATGGATAGCACTAAAGATCAAGCATCACTTCATAACTCGTTAGAATAAGCTCATGAAGGGTACACCAAAGACATAAGCTCATATAGGTCTCACAAAAGACATGGCTTTTAGATTAGCAGAAGATTGACCGGGATGCAACCTGTTACACCACCGTGGTTGACTTAGCATACTTTCTCATGTCAAACTGACATTACATTTCGTTGAACTTAGCTAATAGAGAGCACATGTGTAGAAGTATGATATGAACATGGCAAGCACTAAGGATCAAGCTTCACTTCATAACTCGTTAGAATAAGCTCATGAAGGGTACAACAAAGACAAAAGTTCATGAAGGGCTTACAAAAGAAATGGCTTTTAGTTTAACAGAATATTGACCTTGTTGCAACCTACTACACCACACATAGTAGGCTTAGCACACTTTACTACACCACCCATAGTAGGCTTAGCACACTTTCTCATGTCAAACTGACATTTCATTGCGTTGAACTTAGCTAATAGAGATCACATGTGTAGAAGTATGATATGAACATGGATAGCACTAAAGATCAAGCTTCACTTCATAACTCGTTAGAATAAGCGCATGAAAGGTTCACAAAAGACATAAGCTCATATATGGCTCACAAAAGACATGGCTTTTAGATTAGCAGAAGATTGACCTGGATGCAACCTATTACACCGCTGTGGTTGGCTTAGCACACTTTCTCATGTCAAACTAACATTACATTTCGTTGAACTTATCTAATAGAGATCACATGTGTAGAAGTATGATATGAATATGGCAAGCACTAAGGATCAAGCTTCACTTCATAACTCGTTAGAATAAGCTCATGAAGGGTACAACAAAGACAAAAGCTCATGAAGGGCTTACAAAAGAAATGGCTTTTAGATTAACAGAAGATTGACCTTGTTGCAACCTACTACACCACCCATACTAGGCTTAGCACACTTTCTCATGTCAAACTAACATTTCATTGCGTTGAACTTAGCTAATAGAGATCACATCGAAGGAAGTATGATATGAACATGGATAGCACTAAAGATCAAGCTTCACTTCATAACTCGTTAGAATAAGCTCATGAAGGGTACACCAAAGATATAAGCTCATATAGGTCTCACAAAAGACATGGCTTTTAGATTAGCAGAAGATTGACCGGGATGCAACCTATTACACCGCCGTGGTTGACTTAGCATACTTTCTCATGTCAAACTGACATTACATTTCGTTGAACTTAGCTAATAGAGAGCACATGTGTAGAAGTATGATATGAACCTGGCAAGCACTAAGGATCAAGCTTCACTTCATAACTCGTTAGAATAAGCTCATGAAGGGTACAACAAAGACAAAAGTTCATGAAGGGCTTACAAAAGAAATGGCTTTTAGTTTAACAGAATGTTGACCTTGTTGCAACCTACTACACCACACATAGTAGGCTTAGCACACTTTACTACACCACCCATAGTAGGCTTAGCACACTTTCTCATGTCAAACTGACATTTCATTGCGTTGAACTTAGCTAATAGAGATCACATGTGTAGAAGTATGATATGAACATGGATAGCACTAAAGATCAAGCTTCACTTCATAACTCGTTAGAATAAGCGCATGAAAGGTTCACAAAAGCCATAAGCTCATATAGGGCTCACAAAAGACATGGCTTTTAGATTAGCAGAAGATTGACCTGGATGCAACCTATTACACCGCCGTGGTTGGCTTAGCACACTTTCTCATGTCAAACTAACATTACATTTCGTTGAACTTATCTAATAGAGATCACATGTGTAGAAGTATGATATGAATATGGCAAGCACTAAGGATCAAGTTTCACTTCATAACTCGTTAGAATAAGCTCATGAAGGGTACAACAAAGACAAAAGCTCATGAAGGGCTTACAAAAAAAATGGCTTTTAGATTAACAGAAGATTGACCTTGTTGAAACCTACTACACCACCCATAGTAGGCTTAGCACACTTTCTCATGTCAAACTAACATTTCATTGCGTTGAACTTAGCTAATAGAGATCACATCGAAGGAAGTATGATATGAACATGGATAGCACTAAAGATCAAGCTTCACTTCATAACTCGTTAGAATAAGCTCATGAAGGGTACACCAAAGATATAAGCTCATATAGGTCTCACAAAAGACATGGCTTTTAGATTAGCAGAAGATTGACCTGGATGCAACCTATTACACCGCCGTGGTTGGCTTAGCACACTTTCTCATGTCAAACTGACATTACATTTCGTTGAACTTATCTAATAGAGATCACATGTGTAGAAGTATGATATGAATATGGCAAGCACTAAGGATCAAGCTTTACTTCATAACTCGTTAGAATAAGCTCATGAAGGGTACAACAAAGACAAAAGCTCATGAAGGGCTTACAAAAGAAATGGCTTTTAGATTAACAGAAGATTGACCTTGTTGCAACCTACTACACCACCCATAGTAGGCTTAGCACACTTTCTCATGTCAAACTGACATTTCATTGCGTTGAACTTAGCTAATAGAGATCACATCGAAGGAAGTATGATATGAACATGGATAGCACTAAAGATCAGGCTTCACTTCATAACTCGTTAGAATAAGCTCATGAAGGGTACACCAAAGATATAAGCTCATATATGTCTCACAAAAGACATGGCTTTTAGATTAGCAGAAGATTGACCTGGATGCAACCTATTACACCGCCGTGGTTGGCTTAGCATACTTTCTCATGTCAAACTAAAATTACATTTCGTTGAACTTAGCTAATAGAGATCACATGTGTAGAAGTATGATATGAACATGGCAAGCACTAAGGATCAAGCTTCACTTCATAACTCGTTAGAATAAGCTCATGAAGGGTACAACAAAGACAAAAGCTCATGAAGGGCTTACAAAAGAAATGGCTTTTAGATTAACAGAAGATTGACCTTGTTGCAACCTACTACACCACCCATAGCAGGCTTAGCACACTTTCTCATGTCAAACTGACATTTCATTGCGTTGAACTTAGCTAATAGAGATCACATCGAAGGAAGTATGATATGAACATGGATAGCACTAAATATCAAGCTTCACTTCATAACTCGTTAGAATAAGCTCATGAAGGGTACACCAAAGATATAAGCTCATATAGGTCTCACAAAAGACATGGCTTTTAGATTAGCAGAAAATTGACCTGGATGCAACCTATTACACCGCCATGGTTGGCTTAACACACTTTCTCATGTCAAACTGACATTACATTTCGTTGAACTTAGCTAATAGAGATCACATGTGTAGAAGTATAATATGAACATGGCAAGCACTAAGGATCAAGCTTCACTTCATAACTCGTTAGAATAAGCTCATGAAGGGTACAACAAAGACAAAAGTTCATGAAGGGCTTACAAAAGAAATGGCTTTTAGTTTAACAGAATGTTGACCTTGTTGCAACCTACTACACCACACATAGTAGGCTTAGCACACTTTACTACACCACCCATAGTAGGCTTAGCACACTTTCTCATGTCAAACTGACATTTCATTGCGTTGAACTTAGCTAATAGAGATCACATGTGTAGAAGTATGATATGAACATGGATAGCACTAAAGATCAAGCTTCACTTCATAACTCGTTAGAATAAGCGCATGAAAGGTTCACAAAAGCCATAAGCTCATATAGGGCTCACAAAAGACATGGCTTTTAGATTAGCAGAAGATTGACCTGGATGCAACCTATTACACCGCCGTGGTTGGCTTAGCACACTTTCTCATGTCAAACTAACATTACATTTCGTTGAACTTATCTAATAGAGATCACATGTGTAGAAGTATGATATGAATATGGCAAGCACTAAGGATCAAGTTTCACTTCATAACTCGTTAGAATAAGCTCATGAAGGGTACAACAAAGACAAAAGCTCATGAAGGGCTTACAAAAAAAATGGCTTTTAGATTAACAGAAGATTGACCTTGTTGAAACCTACTACACCACCCATAGTAGGCTTAGCACACTTTCTCATGTCAAACTAACATTTCATTGCGTTGAACTTAGCTAATAGAGATCACATCGAAGGAAGTATGATATGAACATGGATAGCACTAAAGATCAAGCTTCACTTCATAACTCGTTAGAATAAGCTCATGAAGGGTACACCAAAGATATAAGCTCATATAGGTCTCACAAAAGACATGGCTTTTAGATTAGCAGAAGATTGACCTGGATGCAACCTATTACACCGCCGTGGTTGGCTTAGCACACTTTCTCATGTCAAACTGACATTACATTTCGTTGAACTTATCTAATAGAGATCACATGTGTAGAAGTATGATATGAATATGGCAAGCACTAAGGATCAAGCTTTACTTCATAACTCGTTAGAATAAGCTCATGAAGGGTACAACAAAGACAAAAGCTCATGAAGGGCTTACAAAAGAAATGGCTTTTAGATTAACAGAAGATTGACCTTGTTGCAACCTACTACACCACCCATAGTAGGCTTAGCACACTTTCTCATGTCAAACTGACATTTCATTGCGTTGAACTTAGCTAATAGAGATCACATCGAAGGAAGTATGATATGAACATGGATAGCACTAAAGATCAGGCTTCACTTCATAACTCGTTAGAATAAGCTCATGAAGGGTACACCAAAGATATAAGCTCATATATGTCTCACAAAAGACATGGCTTTTAGATTAGCAGAAGATTGACCTGGATGCAACCTATTACACCGCCGTGGTTGGCTTAGCATACTTTCTCATGTCAAACTAAAATTACATTTCGTTGAACTTAGCTAATAGAGATCACATGTGTAGAAGTATGATATGAACATGGCAAGCACTAAGGATCAAGCTTCACTTCATAACTCGTTAGAATAAGCTCATGAAGGGTACAACAAAGACAAAAGCTCATGAAGGGCTTACAAAAGAAATGGCTTTTAGATTAACAGAAGATTGACCTTGTTGCAACCTACTACACCACCCATAGCAGGCTTAGCACACTTTCTCATGTCAAACTGACATTTCATTGCGTTGAACTTAGCTAATAGAGATCACATCGAAGGAAGTATGATATGAACATGGATAGCACTAAATATCAAGCTTCACTTCATAACTCGTTAGAATAAGCTCATGAAGGGTACACCAAAGATATAAGCTCATATAGGTCTCACAAAAGACATGGCTTTTAGATTAGCAGAAAATTGACCTGGATGCAACCTATTACACCGCCATGGTTGGCTTAACACACTTTCTCATGTCAAACTGACATTACATTTCGTTGAACTTAGCTAATAGAGATCACATGTGTAGAAGTATAATATGAACATGGCAAGCACTAAGGATCAAGCTTCACTTCATAACTCGTTAGAATAAGCTCATGAAGGGTACAACAAAGACAAAAGTTCATGAAGGGCTTACAAAAGAAATGGCTTTTAGTTTAACAGAATGTTGACCTTGTTGCAACCTACTACACCACACATAGTAGGCTTAGCACACTTTACTACACCACCCATAGTAGGCTTAGCACACTTTCTCATGTCAAACTGACATTTCATTGCGTTGAACTTAGCTAATAGAGATCACATGTGTAGAAGTATGATATGAACATGGATAGCACTAAAGATCAAGCTTCACTTCATAACTCGTTAGAATAAGCGCATGAAAGGTTCACAAAAGCCATAAGCTCATATAGGGCTCACAAAAGACATGGCTTTTAGATTAGCAGAAGATTGACCTGGATGCAACCTATTACACCGCCGTGGTTGGCTTAGCACACTTTCTCATGTCAAACTAACATTACATTTCGTTGAACTTATCTAATAGAGATCACATGTGTAGAAGTATGATATGAATATGGCAAGCATTAAGGATCAAGTTTCACTTCATAACTCGTTAGAATAAGCTCATGAAGGGTACAACAAAGACAAAAGCTCATGAAGGGCTTACAAAAGAAATGGCTTTTAGATTAACAGAAGATTGACCTTGTTGAAACCTACTACACCACCCATAGTAGGCTTAGCACACTTTCTCATGTCAAACTAACATTTCATTGCGTTGAACTTAGCTAATAGAGATCACATCGAAGGAAGTATGATATGAACATGGATAGCACTAAAGATCAAGCTTCACTTCATAACTCGTTAGAATAAGCTCATGAAGGGTACACCAAAGATATAAGCTCATATAGGTCTCACAAAAGACATGGCTTTTAGATTAGCAGAAGATTGACCTGGATGCAACCTATTACACCGCCGTGGTTGGCTTAGCACACTTTCTCATGTCAAACTGACATTACATTTCGTTGAACTTATCTAATAGAGATCACATGTGTAGAAGTATGATATGAATATGGCAAGCACTAAGGATCAAGCTTTACTTCATAACTCGTTAGAATAAGCTCATGAAGGGTACAACAAAGACAAAAGCTCATGAAGGGCTTACAAAAGAAATGGCTTTTAGATTAACAGAAGATTGACCTTGTTGCAACCTACTACACCACCCATAGTAGGCTTAGCACACTTTCTCATGTCAAACTGACATTTCATTGCGTTGAACTTAGCTAATAGAGATCACATCGAAGGAAGTATGATATGAACATGGATAGCACTAAAGATCAAGCTTCACTTCATAACTCGTTAGAATAAGCTCATGAAGGGTACACCAAAGATATAAGCTCATATATGTCTCACAAAAGACATGGCTTTTAGATTAGTAGAAGATTGACCTCGATGCAACCTATTACACCGCCGTGGTTGGCTTAGCATACTTTCTCATGTCAAACTAAAATTACATTTCGTTGAACTTAGCTAATAGAGATCACATGTGTAGAAGTATGATATGAACATGGCAAGCACTAAGGATCAAGCTTCACTTCATAACTCGTTAGAATAAGCTCATGAAGGGTACAACAAAGACAAAAGCTCATGAAGGGCTTACAAAAGAAATGGCTTTTAGATTAACAGAAGATTGACCTTGTTGCAACCTACTACACCACCCATAGCAGGCTTAGCACACTTTCTCATGTCAAACTGACATTTCATTGCGTTGAACTTAGCTAATAGAGATCACATCGAAGGAAGTATGATATGAACATGGATAGCACTAAATATCAAGCTTCACTTCATAACTCGTTAGAATAAGCTCATGAAGGGTACACCAAAGATATAAGCTCATATAGGTCTCACAAAAGACATGGCTTTTAGATTAGCAGAAAATTGACCTGGATGCAACCTATTACACCGCCATGGTTGGCTTAACACACTTTCTCATGTCAAACTGACATTACATTTCGTTGAACTTAGCTAATAGAGATCACATGTGTAGAAGTATAATATGAACATGGCAAGCACTAAGGATCAAGCTTCACTTCATAACTCGTTAGAATAAGCTAATGAAGAGTACAACAAAGACAAAAGCTCATGAAAGGGTTACAAAAGAAATGGCTTTTAGATTAATAGAAGATTGACCTTGTTGCAACCTACTACACCACCCATAGTAGGTTAGCACACTTTCTCATGTCAAACTGACATTTCATTGCGTTGAACTTAGATAATAGAGATCAAATCGAAGGAAGTATGATATGAACATGGATAGCACTAAAGATCAAGCTTCACTTCATAACTCGTTAGAATAAGCGCATGAACGGTACACAAAAGACATAAGCTCATATAAGGCTCACAAAAGACATGGCTTTTAGATTAGCAGAAGATTAACATGGATGCAACCTATTACACCGCAGTGGTTGGCTTAGCACACTTTCTCATGTTAAACTGACATTACATTCCGTTGAACTTAGCTAATAGAGATCACATGTGTAGAAGTATGATATGAACATGGCAAGCACTAAGAATCAAACTTCACTTCATAACTCGTTAGAATAAGCTCATGAAGGGTACAACAAAGACAAAAGCTCATGTAGGGCTTACAAAAGACATGGCTTTTAGATTAACAGAAGATTGACTTTGTTGCAACCTACTACACCACCCATAGTAGGCTTAGTACACTTTCTCATGTCAAACTAACATTTCATTGCGTTGAACTTAGCTAACAGAGATCACATGTGTAGAAGTATGATATGAACATGGATAGCACTAAAGATCAAGCATCACTTCATAACTCGTTAGAATAAGCTCATGAAGGGTACACCAAAGACATAAGCTCATATAGCTCTCACAAAAGATATGGCTTTTAGATTAGCAGAAGATTGACCTGGATGCAACCTATTACACCGCCGTGGTTGACTTAGCATACTTTCTCATGTCAAACTGACATTACATTTCGTTGAACTTAGCTAATAGAGAGCACATGTGTAGAAGTATGATATCAACATGGCAAGCACTAAGAATCAAACTTCACTTCATAACTCGTTAGAATAAGCTCATGACGGGTACAACAAAGACAAAAGCTCATGTAGGGCTTACAAAAGACATGGCTTTTAGATTAACAGAAGATTGACTTTGTTGCAATCTACTACACCACCCATAGTAGGCTTAGTACACTTTCTCATGTCAAACTGACATTTTATTGCGTTGAACTTAGCTAACAGAGATCACATGTGTAGAAGTATGATATGAACATGGATAGCACTAAAGATCAAGCATCACTTCATAACTCGTTAGAATAAGCTCATGAAGGGTACACCAAAGACATAAGCTCATATAGCTCTCACAAAAGATATGGCTTTTAGATTAGCAGAAGATTGACCTGGATGCAACCTATTACACCGCCGTGGTTGACTTAGCATACTTTCTCATGTTAAACTGACATTACATTCCGTTGAACTTAGCTAATAGAGATCACATGTGTAGAAGTATGATATGAACATGGCAAGCACTAAGGATCAAGCTTCACTTCATAACTCGTTAGAATAAGCTCATGAAGGGTACAACAAAGACAAAAGCTCATGAAGGACTTACAAAAGAAATGGCTTTTAGTGTAACAGAATATTGACCTTGTTGCAACCTACTACACCACACATAGTAGGCTTAGCACACTTTACTACACCACCCATAGTAGGCTTAGCACACTTTCTCATGTCAAACTGACATTTCATTGCGTTGAACTTAGCTAATAGAGATCAACTGTGTAGAAGTATGATATGAACATGGATAGCACTAAAGATCAAGCTTCACTTCATAACTCGTTAGAATAAGCGCATGAAAGGTTCACAAAAGACATAAGCTCATATAGGGCTCACAAAAGACATGGCTTTTAGATTAGCAGAAGATTGACCTGGATGCAACCTATTACACCGCCGTGGTTGGCTTAGCACACTTTCTCATGTCAAACTGACATTACATTTCGTTGAACTTATCTAATAGAGATCACATGTGTAGAAGTATGATATGAATATGGCAAGCACTAAGGATCAAGTTTCACTTCATAACACGTTAGAATAAGCTCATGAAGGGTACAACAAAGACAAAAGCTCATGAAGGGCTTACAAAAGAACTGGCTTTTAGATTAACAGAAGATTGACCTTGTTGCAACCTACTACACCACCCATAGTAGGCTTAGCACACTTTCTCATGTCAAACTGACATTTCATTGCGTTGAACTTAGCTAATAGAGATCACATCGAAGGAAGTATGATATGAACATGGATAGCACTAAAGATCAAGCTTCACTTCATAACTCGTTAGAATAAGCTCATGAAGGGTACACCAAAGATATAAGCTCATATATGTCTCACAAAAGACATGGCTTTTAGATTAGCAGAAGATTGACCTGGATGCAACCTATTACACCGCCGTGGTTGGCTTAGCACACTTTCTCATGTTAAACTAACATTACATTCCGTTGAACTTAGCTAATAGAGATCACATGTGTAGAAGTATGATATGAATATGGTAGGCACTAAGGATCAAGTTTCACTTCATAACTCGTTAGAATAAGCTCATGAAGGGTACAACAAAGACAAAAGCTCATGAAGGGCTTACAAAAGAAATGGCTTTTAGATTAACAGAAGATTGACCTTGTTGCAACCTACTACACCACCCATAGTAGGCTTAGCACACTTTCTCATGTCAAACTGACATTTCATTGCGTTGAACTTAGCTAATAGAGATCACATCGAAGGAAGTATGATATGAATATGGATAGCACTAAAGATCAAGCTTCACTTCATAACTCGTTAGAATAAGCTCATGAAGGGTACACCAAAGATATAAGCTCATATAGGTCTCACAATAGACATGGCTTTTAGATTAGCAGAAGATTGACCTGGATGCAACCTATTACACCGCTGTGGTTGGCTTAGCATACTTTCTCATGTCAAACTGACATTACATTTCGTTGAACTTAGCTAATAGAGATCACATGTGTAGAAGTATGATATGAACATGGCAAGCACTAAGGATCAAGCTTCACTTCATAACTCGTTAGAATAAGCTAATGAAGGGTACAACAAAGACAAAAGCTCATGAAGGGCTTACAAAAGAAATGGCTTTTAGATTAACAGAAGATTGACCTTGTTGCAACCTACTACACCACCCATAGTAGGCTTAGCACACTTTCTCATGTCAAACTCACATTTTATTGCGTTGAACTTAGCTCATAGAGATCACATCGAAGGAAGTATGATATGAACATGGATAGCAATAAAGATCAAGCTTCACTTCATAACTCGTTAGAATAAGTGCATGAAAGGTACACAAAAGACATCAGCTCATATAGGGCTCACAAAAGACATGGCTTTTAGATTAGCAGAAGATTGACCTGGATGCAACCTATTACACCGTCGTGGTTGGCTTAGCACACTTTCTCATGTTAAACTGACATTACATTCCGTTGAACTTAGCTAATAGAGATCACATGTGTAGAAGTATGATATGAACATGGCAAGCACTAAGGATCAAGTTTCACTTCATAACTCGTTAGAATAAGCTCATGAAGGGTACAACAAAGACAAAAGCTCATGAAGGACTTACAAAAGAAATGGCTTTTAGTTTAACAGAATATTGACCTTGTTGCAACCTACTACACCACCCATAGTAGGCTTAGCACACTTTACTACACCACCCATAGTAGGCTTAGCACACTTTCTCATGTCAAACTGACATTTCATTGCGTTGAACTTAGCTAATAGAGATCACATGTGTAGAAGTATGATATGAACATGGTTAGCACTAAAGATCAAGCTTCACTTCATAACTCGTTAGAATAAGCGCATGAAAGGTTCACAAAAGACATAAGTTCATATAGGGCTCGCAAAAGACATGGCTTTTAGATTAGCAGAAGATTGACCTGGATGCAACCTATTACACCGCCGTGGTTGGCTTAGCACACTTTCTCATGTCCAACTGACATTACATTTCGTTGAACTTATCTAATAGAGATCACATGTGTAGAAGTATGATATGAATATGGCAAGCAGTAAGGATCAAGCTTCACTTCATAACTCGTTAGAATAAGCTCATGAAGGGTACAACAAAGACAAAAGCTCATGAAGGGCTTACAAAAGAAATGGCTTTTAGATTAACAGAAGATTGACCTTGTTGCAACCTACTACACCACCCATAGTAGGCTTAGCACACTTTCTCATGTCAAACTAACATTTCATTGCGTTGAACTTAGCTAATAGAGATCACATCGAAGAAAGTATGATATGAACATGGATAGCACTAAAGATCAAGCTTCACTTCATAACTCGTTAGAATAAGCTCATGAAGGGTACACCAAAGATATAAGCTCATATAGGTCTCACAAAAGACATGGCTTTTAGATTAGCAAAAGATTGACCTGGATGCAACCTATTACACCGCCGTGGTTGGCTTAGCACACTTTCTCATGTCAAACTGACATTACATTTCGTTGATTTTATCTAATAGAGATCACATGTGTAGAAGTATGATATGAATATGGCAAGCACTAAGGATCAAGCTTCACTTCATAACTCGTTAGAATAAGCTCATGAAGGGTACAACAAAGACAAAAGCTCATGAAGGGCTTACAAAAGAAATGGCTTTTAGATTAACAGAAGATTGACCTTGTTGCAACCTACTACACCACCCATAGTAGGCTTAGCACACTTTCTCATGTCAAACTAACATTTCATTGCGTTGAACTTAGCTAATAGAGATCACATCGAAGGAAGTATGATATGAACATGGATAGCACTAAAGATCAAGCTTCACTTCATAACTCGTTAGAATAAGCTCATGAAGGGTACACCAAAGATATAAGCTCATATAGGTCTCACAAAAGACATGGCTTTTAGATTAGCAGAAGATTGACCTGGATGCAACCTATTACACCGCCGTGGTTGGCTTAGCACACTTTCTCATGTCAAACTGACATTACATTTCGTTGAGTTTATCTAATAGAGATCACATGTGTAGAAGTATGATATGAATATGGCAAGCACTAAGGATCAAGCTTCACTTCATAACTCGTTAGAATAAGCTCATGAAGGGTACAACAAAGACAAAAGCTCATGAAGGGCTTACAAAAGAAATGGCTTTTAGATTAACAGAAGATTGACCTTGTTGCAACCTACTACATCACCCATAGTAGGCTTAACACACTTTCTCATGTCAAACTGACATTTCATTGCGTTGAACTTAGCTAATAGAGATCACATCGAAGGAAGTATGATATGAACATGGATAGCACTAAAGATCAAGCTTCACTTCATAACTCGTTAGAATAAGCTCATGAAGGGTACACCAAAGATATAAGCTCATATAGGTCTCACAAAAGACATAGCTTTTAGATTAGCAGAAGATTGACCTGGATGCAACCTATTACACCGCCGTGGTTGGCTTAGCATACTTTCTCATGTCAAACTAACATTACACTTCGTTGAACTTAGCTAATAGAGATCACATGTGTAGAAGTATGATATGAACATGGCAAGCACTAAGGATCAAGCTTCACTTCATAACTCGTTAGAATAAGCTCATGAAGGGTACAACAAAGACAAAAGCTCATGAAGGGCTTACAAAAGAAATGGCTTTTAGATTAACAGAAGATTGACCTTGTTGCAACCTACTACACCACCCATAGTAGGCTTAGCACACTTTCTCATGTCAAACTGACATTTCATTGCGTTGAACTTAGCTAATAGAGATCACATCGAAGGAAGTATGATATGAACATGGATAGCACTAAATATCAAGCTTCACTTCAAAACTCGTTAGAATAAGCTCATGAAGGGTACACCAAAGATATAAGCTCATATAGGTCTCACAAAAGATATGGCTTTTAGATTAGCAGAAGATTGACCTGGATGCAACCTATTACACCGCCGTGGTTGGCTTAGCATACTTTCTCATGTCAAACTAACATTACATTTCGTTGAACTTAGCTAATAGAGATCACATGTGTAGAAGTATGATATGAACATGGCAAGCACTAAGGATCAAGCTTCACTTCATAACTCGTTAGAATAAGCACATGAAGGGTACAACAAAGACAAAAGCTCATGAAAGGGTTACAAAAGAAATGGCTTTTAGATTAACAGAAGATTGACCTTGTTGCAACCTACTACACCACCCGTAGTAGGTTAGCACACTTTCTCATGTCAAACTGACATTTCATTGCGTTGAACTTAGATAATAGAGATCAAATCGAAGGAAGTATGATATGAACATGGATAGCACTAAAGATCAAGCTTCACTTCATAACTCATTAGAATAAGCGCATGAACGGTACACAAAAGACATAAGCTCATATAGGGCTTACAAAAGACATGGCTTTTAGATTAGCAGAAGATTAACCTGGATGCAACCTATTACACCGCCGTGGTTGGCTTAGCACACTTTCTCATGTCAAACTAACATTACACTTCGTTGAACTTAGCTAATAGAGATCACATGTGTAGAAGTATGATATGAACCTGGCAAGCACTAAGGATCAAGCTTCACTTCATAACTCGTTAGAATAAGCTCATGAAGGGTACAACAAAGACAAAAACTCATGAAAGGCTTACAAAAGAAATGGCTTTTAGATTAACAGAAGATTGACTTTGTTGCAACCTACTACACCACCCATAGTAGGCTTAGTACACTTTCTCATGTCAAACTGACATTTCATTGCGTTGAACTTAGCTAATAGAGATCACATGTGTAGAAGTATGATATGAACATGGATAGCACTAAAGATCAAGCATCACTTCATAACTCGTTAGAATAAGCTCATGAAGGGTACACCAAAGACATAAGCTCATATAGGTCTCACAAAAGACATGGCTTTTAGATTAGCAGAAGATTGACCGGGATGCAACCTATTACACCGCCATGGTTGACTTAGCATACTTTCTCATGTCAAACTGACATTACATTTCGTTTAACTTAGCTAATAGAGATCACATGTGTAGAAGTATGATATGAACCTGGCAAGCACTAAGGATCAAGCTTCACTTCATAACTCGTTAGAATAAGCTCATGAAGGGTACAACAAAGACAAAAACTCATGAAAGGCTTACAAAAGAAATGGCTTTTAGATTAACAGAAGATTGACTTTGTTGCAACCTACTACACCACCCATAGTAGGCTTAGTACACTTTCTCATGTCAAACTGACATTTCATTGCGTTGAACTTAGCTAATAGAGATCACATGTGTAGAAGTATGATATGAACATGGATAGCACTAAAGATCAAGCATCACTTCATAACTCGTTAGAATAAGCTCATGAAGGGTACACCAAAGACATAAGCTCATATAGGTCTCACAAAAGACATGGCTTTTAGATTAGCAGAAGATTGACCGGGATGCAACCTATTACACCGCCATGGTTGACTTAGCATACTTTCTCATGTCAAACTGACATTACATTTCGTTGAACTTAGCTAATAGATATCACATGTGTAGAAGTATGATATGAATATGGCAAGCACTAAGGATCAAGCTTCACTTCATAACTCGTTAGAATAAGCTCATGAAGGGTACAACAAAGACAAAAGCTCATGAAGGGCTTACAAAAGAAATGACTTTTAGATTAACAGAAGATTGACCTTGTTGCAAACCTACTACACCACCCATAGTAGGCTTAGCACACTTTCTCATGTCAAACTGACATTTTATTGCGTTGAACTTAGCTAATAGAGATCACATCGAAGGAAGTATGATATGAACATAGATAGCATTAAAGATCAAGCTTCACTTCATAACTCGTTAGAATAAGTGCATGAAAGGTACACAAAAGACATCAGCTCATATAGGGCTCACAAAAGACATGGCTTTTAGATTAGCAGAAGATTTACCTGGATGCAACCTATTACACCGCCGTGGTTGGCTTAGCACACTTTCTCATGTTAAACTGACATTACATTCCGTTGAACTTAGCTAATAAAGATCACATGTGTAGAAGTATGATATGAACATGGCAAGCACTAAGGATCAAGTTTCACTTCATAACTCGTTAGAATAAGCTCATGAAGGGTACAACAAAGACAAAAGCTCATGAAGGGCTTACAAAAGAAATGACTTTTAGATTAACAGAAGATTGACCTTGTTGCAAACCTACTACACCACCCATAGTAGGCTTAGCACACTTTCTCATGTCAAACTGACATTTTATTGCGTTGAACTTAGCTAATAGAGATCACATCGAAGGAAGTATGATATGAACATGGATAGCACTAAAGATCAAGCTTCACTTCATAACTCGTTAGAATAAGTGCATGAAAGGTACACAAAAGACATCAGCTCATATAGGGCTCCCAAAAGACATGGCTTTTAGATTAGCAGAAGATTGACCTGGATGCAACCTATTACACCGCCGTGGTTGGCTTAGCACACTTTCTCATGTTAAACTGACATTACATTACGTTGAACTTAGCTAATAGAGATCACATGTGTAGAAGTATGATATGAACATGGCAAGCACTAAGGATCAAGTTTCACTTCATAACTCGTTAGAATAAGTTCATGAAGGGTACAATAAAGACAAAAGCTCATGAAGGACTTACAAAAGAAATGGCTTTTAGATTAACAGAATATTGACCTTGTTGCAACCTAC